>OV702287.1:68368311-70768311 GCA_916181665.1 Avena sativa | reverse complement strand
CATGAAAAGAACACACATCCAGTGACACTGGTGGAACCATGTGTGGTTTGTGAAGAGAACACACATGCAATGACTCTAGGTGTGGTTCATGAAAAGAGCAGACATTCAATTACTCTCGTGGATCCATGTGTGGTTTGTGAAAGAACAGACATTAACTGACTCTAGTTGTGGTTCATGAAAAGAACACACGTGCAATGACTCTAGATGTGGTTTGTGAGAAGAACACACATACAATGACTCTGGTTGTGGTTCATGAAAAGAGCAGACATGCAATGACACTAGTGGATCCATGTGTGGTTTGTGGAAAGAATAGACATGCAATGACTCTAGATGTGGTTAATGAAAAGAGCATACATGCAATGACACTAGTGGATCCATGTGTGGTTTGTGAGAAGAACACACATGCAATGACACTGGGTGTGGTTCGTGAAAAGAACACTCACCCAATGACACTGGTGGATCCATATGTGGTTTGTGGAAAGAACAGACATGCAAAGACTCTAGCTGTGGTTTGTGAAAAGAACAGACATGCAATGACTCTAGCTGCGGTTTGTGAAAAGAACACACATCCAGTGACACTGGTGCATCCATATGTGGTTTGTGGAAAGAACAGACATGCAATGACTGTAGCTGTGGTTTGTGAAAAGAACAGACATGTAATTACACTAGTGGATCCATGTGTTGTTTCGTGAGAAGAACACACATGCAATGACACTGGGTGTGGTTCATGAAAAGAACACACATCCAATGACACTGGTGGATCCTTATGTGGTTTGTGAAAAGAACACACATGCAATGACTCTGGGTGTGGTTCATGAAAAGAACACACATCCAGTGACACTGGTGGAACCATGTGTGGTTTGTGAAGAGAACACACATGCAATGACTCTAGGTGTGGTTCATGAAAAGAGCAGACATTCAATTACTCTCGTGGATCCATGTGTGGTTTGTGAAAGAACAGACATTAACTGACTCTAGTTGTGGTTCATGAAAAGAACACACGTGCAATGACTCTAGATGTGGTTTGTGAGAAGAACACACATACAATGACTCTGGTTGTGGTTCATGAAAAGAGCAGACATGCAATGACACTAGTGGATCCATGTGTGGTTTGTGGAAACAATAGACATGCAATGACTCTAGATGTGGTTAATGAAAAGAGCATACATGCAATGACACTAGTGGATCCATGTGTGGTTTGTGAGAAGAACACACATGCAATGACACTGGGTGTGGTTCGTGAAAAGAACACTCACCCAATGACACTGGTGGATCCATATGTGGTTTGTGGAAAGAACAGACATGCAAAGACTCTAGTTGTGGTTTGTGAAAAGAACAGACATGCAATGACTCTAGCTGCGGTTTGTGAAAAGAACACACATCCAGTGACACTGGTGCATCCATATGTGGTTTGTGGAAAGAACAGACATGCAATGACTGTAGTTGTGGTTTGTGAAAAGAACAGACATGTAATGACACTAGTGGATCCATGTGTGGTTTGTGAGAAGAAAACACATGCAATGACACTGGGTGTGGTTCATGAAAAGAACACACATCCAATGAAACTGGTGGATCCTTATGTGGTTTGTGAAAAGAACACACATGCAATGACTCTGGGTGTGGTTCCTTAAAAGAACACACATCCAATGACACTGGTGGATCCATATGTGGTTTGTGGAAAGAACATACATGCAATGAAACTGGGTGTGGTTCATGAAAAGAACACACATGCAATCACACTGGTGGATCCATGTGTGGTTTGTAGAAAGATCAGAGATGCAATGACACTGGTGTGGTTCATGAAAAGAGCAGACATGCAATGCCATGAGTGGATCCATGTCTGGTTTGTGAGAAGAACACACATGCAATGACTCTAGCTCCGGTTCATGAAAACAACACACGTCCAGTGACACTGGTGGATCCATATGTGGTTTGTGGAAAGAACAGACATGCAATGACTCTAGATGTGGTTTGTGAAAAGAACATACATGCAATGATACTGGTGGATCCATGTGTGGTTTGTGAGAAGAACACACATGCAATGACACTAGGTGTGGTTCATGAAAAGAACACACATCTAATGACTGGTGGATCCATGTGTGGTTTGTGAAAAGAACACACATGCAATGACTCTAACTGTGGATTGTGAAAAGAACAGGCAATACAATTACTCTCGTGGATCCATGTGTGGTTTGTGAAAGAATAGACATTCACTGACTCTAGTTGTGGTTCATGAAAAGAACACACGTGTAGTGACTCTAGATGTGGTTTGTGAGAAGAACACACATGCAATGACTCTGGCTGTGTGTTCATGAAAAGATCAGACATGCAATGACACTAGTGCATCCATATGTGGTTTGTGGAAAGAACAGACATGCAATGACTGTAGTTATTGTTTGTGAAAAGAATAGACATGTAATGACACTCGTGGATCCATGTGTTGTTTTGTGAGAAGAACACACATGCAATGACACTGGGTGTGGTTCATGAAAAGAACACACATCCAATGACACTGGTGGATCCTTATGTGGTTTGTGAAAAGAACACACATGCAATGACTCTGGGTGTGGTTCATGAAAAGAACACACATCCAATGACACTGGTGGATCCATATGTGGTTTGTGGAAAGAACATACATAAAATGAAACTGGGTGTGGTTCATGAAAAGAACACACATGCAATCACACTGGTGGATCCATGTGTGGTTTGCAGAAATATCAGAGATGCAATGACACTGGTGTGGTTCATGAAAAGAGTAGACATGCAATGCCACGAGTGGATCCATGTCTGGTTTGTGAGAAGAACACACATGCAATGACTCTAGCTCCGGTTCATGAAAACAACACACATCCAGTGACACTGGTGGATCCATATGTGGTTTGTAAGAAGAACAAACATGCAATGACTCTTGCTGTGGTTCATGAAAAGAAAACACATGTAATGACACTGGTGGATCCATGTGTGCTTTGTGAGAGAACACACATGCAATGACTTTGGCTGTGGTTCATGAAAAGAAAACACATCTAATGACAATGGTGTATCCTTGTGTGGTTTGTGAGAAGAACAGACATGCAAAGACTCTAGTCGTGGCTCATCAAAAGAACACACATGCAATCACACTGGTGGATCCATGTGTGGTTTGCAGAAAGATCAGAGATGCAATGACACTGGTGTGGTTCATGAAAAGAGCAGACATGAAATGCCACGAGTGGATCCATGCTGGTTTCTGAGAAGAACACACATGCAATGACTCTAGCTCCGGTTCATGAAAACAACACACATCCAGTGACACTGGTGGATCCATATGTGGTTTGTGGAAAGAACAGACATGCAATGACTCTAGCTGTGGTTTGTGAAAAGAACATACATGCAATGATACTGGTGGATCCATGTGTGGTTTGTGAGAAGAACACACATGCAATGACACTAGGTGTGGTTCATGAAAAGAACACACATCTAATGACTGGTGGATCCATGTGTGGTTTGTGAAAAGAACACACATGCAATGACTCTAACTGTGGATTGTGGAAAGAACAGGCAATACAATTACTCTCGTGGATCCATGTGTGGTTTGTGAAAGAATAGACATTCACTGACTCTAGTTGTGGTTCATGAAAAGAACACACGTGTAGTGACTCTAGATGTGGTTTGTGAGAAGAACACACATGCAATGACTCTGGCTGTGTGTTCATGGAAAGAGAAGACATGCAATGACACTAGTGGATCCATGTGTGGTTTGTGGAAAGAACAGACATGCAATGACTCTAGATGGGTTTAATGAAAAGAGCAGACATGCAATGACACTGGTGGATCCATGTGTGGTTTGTGAGAAGAACACACATGCAATGACACTGGGTGTGGTTCATGAAAAGAACACTCACCTAATGACATGGGTGGATCCATATGTGGTTTGTGGAAAAAACAGACATGCAATGACTCTAGCTATGGGTTGTGAAAATAATAGACATGCAATGACTCTAGCTGTGGTTTGTGTAAAGAACACACATCCAGTGACACTGGTGGATCCATATGTGGTTTGTGGAAAGAACATACATGCAATGACTCTAGCTGTGGTTTGTGAAAAGAACAGATATGCAATGACACTGGTGGATGCATGTGTGGTTTGTGAGAAGAACGCACATGCAATGACAACGGGTGTGGTTCATGAAAAGAACACACATCCAATGACACTGGTGGATCCTTATGTGGTTTGTGAAAAGAACACACATGCAATGACTCTGGTTGTGGTTCATGAAAACAACACACATCCAATGACACTGGGGGACCCATATGTGGTTTGTGGAAAGAATAGACATGCAATGACATTTGGTGTGGTTCATGAAAAGAACACACATCCAATGACACTGGTGTATCCTTATGTGGTTTGTGTAAAGAACAAACATGCAATGACACTTGGTGTGGTTAATGAAAAGAACAGACATGCAATGACACTGGTGGATCCATGTGTGGTTTGTGGGAAGAACAGACATGCAATGACTCTAGCTGTGGTTCATGAAAATAAAACACATCCAATGGAAATGGTGTATTCTTATGTGGTTTGTGGAAAGAACAAACATACAATGACTCTAGTTCTGGTTCATGAAAAGAAGACATATGCAATCACATTGGTGGATCCATTTGCGGTTTGTGGAAAGAACAGACATGAAATGACACTGGTGTGGTTCATGAAAAGATCAGACATGCAATGACACTTGTGGATCCATGTGTGGTTTGTGAGAAGAACACACATGTAATGACCCTCACTGTGGTTCATGAAAACAACACACATCTAGTGACACTAGTGGATCCATATGTGGTTTGTGGAAAGAACAGACATGCAATGACTCTAGCTGTGGTTTGTGAAAAGAACAGACATGCAATGACACTAGTGGATCCATGTGTGGTTTGTGAGAAGAACACACATGCAATGACACTAGGTGTGGTTCATGAAAAGAACACACATCTAATGACACTGGTGGAACCATGTGTGGTTTGTTTAAGAGAACAACCATGCAATGACTCTGGGTGTGGTTCATGAAAAGAACACACATCCAATGACATTGGTGGATCCATATGTGGTTTGTGGAAAGAACATACATGCAATGACATAGGGTGTGGTTCATGAAAAGAACACACATCCAGTGACACTGGTGGAACCATGTGTGTTTTGTGAAGAGAACACACATGCAATGACTCTAGGTGTGGTTCATGAAAAGAACAGGCAATACAATTACTCTCGTGGATCCATGTGTGGTTTGTGAAAGAATAGACATTCACTGACTCTAGTTGTGGTTCATGAAAAGATCACACGTGTAGTGACTCTAGATGTGGTTTGTGAGAAGAACACACATGCAATGACTCTCGCTGTGTGTTCATGAAAAGAGCAGACATGCAATGACACTAGTGGATCCATGTGTGGTTTATGGAAAGAACAGACATGCAATGACACTGGTGGATCCATGTGTGGTTTGTGAGAAGTTCACACATGCAATGACACTGGGTGTGGTTCATGAAAAGAACACTCACCTAATGACTCTAGCTGTGGATCCATATGTGGTTTGTGGAAAAAACAGACATGCAATGACTCTAGCTGTGGATTGTGAAAATAATAGATATGCAATGACTCTAGTTGTGGTTTGTGTAAAGAACACACATCCAGTGACACTGGTGGATCCATATGTGGTTTGTGGAAAGAACATACATGCAATGACTCTAGCTGTGGTTTGTGAAAAGAACAGATATGCAATGACACTGGTGAATGCATGTGTGGTTTGTGAGAAGAACACACATGCAATGACAATGGGTGCGGTTCATGAAAAGAACACACATCCAATGACACTGGTGGATCCTTATGTGGTTTGTGAAAAGAACACACATGCAATTACTCTGGGTGTGGTTCATGAAAACAACACACATCCAATGACACTGGTGGACCCATATGTTGTTTGTGGAAAGAATAGACATGCAATGACATTGGGTGTGGTTCATGAAAAGAACACACATCCAATGACACTTGTGGATCCTTTTGTGGTTTGTGTAAAGAACAAACATGCAATGACACTTGGTGTGGTTAATGAAAAGAACAGACATGCAAGGACACTGGTGGATCCATGTGTGGTTTGTGGGAAGAACAGACATGCAATGACTCTAGCTGTGGTTCATGAAAATAAAACACATCCAATGGAAATGGTATATTCTTATGTGGTTTGTGGAAAGAACAAACGTACAATGACTCTAGTTCTGGTTCATGAAAAGAAGACATATGCAATCACATTGGTGGATCCATTTGTGGTTTGTGGAAAGAATAGACATGCAATGACACTGGTGTGGTTCATGAAAATAGCAGAGTTGCAATGACATTGGTGGATCCATGTGTGGTTTGTGACAGGAACACACATGCAATGAAATTGGGTGTGGTTCATGAAAAGAACACACATCCAATGACACTGGTGGATCCTTATGTGGTTTGTGAAAAGAACACACATGCAATGACTCTAGCTGTGGTTCATGAAAAGAACACACATCCAATGACACTGGTGGATCCATATGTGGTTTGTGGAAAGAACAGACATGCAATGACTCTAGCTGTGGTTTCTAATAAGACCACACATGCAATGACTCTAGCTGTGGTTCTTGAAAAGAACACACATCCAGTGACACTAGTGGATCCATATGTGGTTTGTGTAAAGAACAAACATGCAATGACCCGAGCTATGGTTTGTGAAAAGAACAGACATGCAATGACACTAGGTGTGGTTCATGAAAGGAACACACATCCAATGACACTATGTATCCTTATGTGGTTTGTGAGAAGAACGAACATGCAATGACTCTAGCTGTGGTTCATGAAAAGAATAGGCATGCAATGACACTGGTAGATCCATGTGTGGTGTGTGAGAAGAATAGACATTCAATGACTCTGGTTGTGGTTCATGAAAAGAACACACATCCAATGACACTAGTGGATCCATATGTGGTTTGTGGAAAGAACAGAGATGCAATGACTCTAGCCGTGGGTCATGAAAAGAACAGACATGCAATGACACTTGAGGATCCATGTGTGGTTTATGGGAAGAATAGACATGCTATGACTCTGGCTGTGGTTCATGAAAAGAAAACACATGCAATGACACTGGGTTTGGTTCATGAAAAGAACACACATGCAATGACACTGGGTTTGGTTCATGGAAAGAACACACATGCAATGACACTGGTGGATCCATCTGTGGTTTGTGGAAAGAATAGTCATGCAATGACACTGGGTGTGGTTCATGAAAAGAACACACATGCAATGACATTGGTGGATCCATGTGGGGTTTGTGAGAAGAACAGACATGCAATGACTCTAGTTGTGGTTCATGAAAAGAAGAGACATGCAATGACACTGGTGGATCCATTTGTGGTGTGTGGGAAGATGAGACATGCAATGACTCTGGCTGTGATTCATGAAAAGAAAACACATGCAATGACACTGGGTGTGGTTCATGAAAAGAACAGACATGCAATGACACTGGTGTATCCATGTGTGGTTTGTAGAAAGAATAGCCATGCAATGACAATAGCTGTGATTCATGAAAAGAAAACACATGCAATGACACTGGGTGTTGTTCATGAAAAGAACACACATGCAATGACACTGGTGGATCCATGTTAGGTTTGTGAAAAGAAAACACATGCAATGACACTGGTGTTGTTCGTGAAAAGAACACTCACCCAATGACACTAGTGGATCCATATGTGGTTTGTGGAAAGATCAGACATGCAACGACTCTAGCTATGGTTTGTGAAAATAATAGACATGCAATGACTCTAGATGTGGTTTGTGAAAGGGACACACATCTAGTGACACTGGTGGATCCATATGTGGTTCGCGGAAACAACAGATATGTGACACTACTTGTGGTTTGTGAAAAGAACAGACATGCAGTGACACTGGTGGATCCATGTGTGGTTGGTGAGAAGAACACACATGCAATGACACCGGTTGTGGTTCATGAAAAGAACACACATCCAATGACACTAGTGGATCCTTATGTGGTTTGTGAAAAGAACACACGTGCAATGACTCTGGGTATGGTTCATGGAAAGAACCCACATTCAATGACACAGGTGGATCTATATGTGGTTTATGGAAAGAACAGACATGCAATGACACTGGGTGTGGTTCATGAAAAGAACACATATCCAATGACACTAGTGGATCCTTATGTGGTTTGTGGAAAGAACAGACATGCAATGACACTTGGGGTGGTTAATGAAAAGAACAGACAGGCAATGACACTGGTGGATCCATGTGTGGTTTGTGGGAAGAACAGACATGCAATGACTCTGGTTGTGGTTCATGAAAAGAAAACACATGCAATGACACTGGTGGATCCATGTGTGGTTTGTGGGAAGAACAGACACGCAATGACTCTGGCTATGGTTCATGAATATAAAACACATGCAATGACACTAGTGGATCCATGTGTGGTTTGTGACAAGAGCACACATGCAATGACTCTGGATGTGGTTACTGAAAAGAAAACACATCCAGTGACAATGGTGTATCCTTATGTGGTTTGTGGAAAGAACAGACATGCAATGACTCTAGTTGTGGTTCATGAAAAGAACACACATGCAATCACACTGGTGGATCCTTGTGTGGTTTGTGGAAAGAACAGACAGGCAATGACACTGGTGTAGTTCATGAAAAGAGCAGACATGCAATGACACTGGTGGATCCATGTGTGGTTTCTGAGAAGAACACACATGCAATGACACTGGGTGTGGTTCCTGATAAGAACACACATCCAATAACATTGGTGGATCCTTATGTGGTTTGTGAAAAGAACACACATGCAATGACTCTAGCTATGGTTCATGAAAAGAACACACATCCAATGACACTGGTGGATCTATATGTGGTTTGTGGAAAGAGCAGACATGCAATGACTCTAGTTTTGGTTTGTGAAAAGAACACGCATGCAATGACTCTAGTTGTGGTTCATGAAAAGAACACACATCTAGTGACACTGGTGAATCCATATGTGGTTTGTGGAAATAACAAACATGCAATGACTCTAGCTGTGGTTTGTAAAAAGAACAAGCATGCAATGACACTGGTGGATCCATGTGTGGGTTGTGAGAAGAACAGACATGCAATCTCTGGCTGTGGTTCATGAAAAGAACACACATCCAATGTCACTGGTGGATCCATATATGGTTTGTGGAAAGAACAGACATGAAATCAATCTAGCTATGGTTCATGAAAAGAACAGACATGCAATGACATTGGTGGATCCATGTGTGGTTTGTGGGAAGAACAGACATGCAATGACTCTGGTTGTGGTTCATCAAAAGAAAACACATGCAATGACACTGGGTATGGTTCATGAAAAGAACACACGTGCAATAACACTGGTGGATCCATGTGTGGTTTGTGGAAAGAACATACATGCAATGACACTTGGTTGTGGTTCGTGAAAAGAAAACACATGAAATGAACTAGGTGTGGTTCATGAAAAGAACACACATGCAATGACACTAGTGGATCCATGTGTGGTTTGGGGAAAGAACAGACATGCAATGACACTGGGTGTGGTTCATGAAAAGAACACACATGCAATGACACTAGGTGAGGTTCATGAATAGAACACACATGCAATTACACTGGTGGATCCATGTGTGGTTTGTGAGAAGAACACACATGCAATGACACAGGGTGTGGTTCATGAAAATTACACACATCCAATGACACTGGTGGATCCTGATGTGGTTTGTGAAAAGAACACACATGCAATGAATCTAGCTGTGGTTCATGAAAATAACACACATCCAATGACACTGGTGGATCCATATGTGGTTTGTGGAAAGAAGAGACATGCAATGACTCTAGTTGTGGTTTGTGAAAAGAACACACATGTAATGACTCTACCTGTGGTTCATGAAAAGAATACACATCTAGTGACACTAGTGGATCCATATGTGGTTTGTGGAAAGAACAGACATGCAATGACTCTAGTTGTGGTTTATGAAAAGAACAGACATGCAATGACATTACTGGATCCATGTGTGGTTTGTGAGAAGAACACACATGCAATGACACTAGGTGTGGTTCATGAAAAGTACACAGATCCAATAACACTGGTGTATCCTTATGTGGTTTGGGAGAATAACAGACATGCAATGACTCTAGGTGTGGTTCCTGAAAAGAACAGACATGTAATGACACTAGTGGATCCATATGTGGTTTGTGGAAAGAACAGACATGCAATGACTCTAGCTGTGGTTTCTAATAAGACCACACATGCAATGACTCTAGCTGTGGTTCTTGAAAAGAACACACATCCAGTGACACTAGTGGATCCATATGTGGTTTGTGTAAAGAACAAACATGCAATGACCCGAGCTATGGTTTGTGAAAAGAACAGACATGCAATGACACTAGGTGTGGTTCATGAAAGGAACACACATCCAATGACACTATGTATCCTTATGTGGTTTGTGAGAAGAACGAACATGCAATGACTCTAGCTGTGGTTCATGAAAAGAATAGGCATGCAATGACACTGGTAGATCCATGTGTGGTGTGTGAGAAGAATAGACATTCAATGACTCTGGCTGTGGTTCATGAAAAGAACACACATCCAATGACACTAGTGGATCCATATGTGGTTTGTGGAAAGAACAGAGATGCAATGACTCTAGCCGTGGGTCATGAAAAGAACAGACATGCAATGACACTTGAGGATCCATGTGTGGTTTATGGGAAGAATAGACATGCTATGACTCTGGCTGTGGTTCATGAAAAGAAAACACATGCAATGACACTGGGTTTGGTTCATGAAAAGAACACACATGCAATGACACTGGGTTTGGTTCATGGAAAGAACACACATGCAATGACACTGGTGGATCCATCTGTGGTTTGTGGAAAGAATAGTCATGCAATGACACTGGGTGTGGTTCATGAAAAGAACACACATGCAATGACATTGGTGGATCCATGTGGGGTTTGTGAGAAGAACAGACATGCAATGACTCTAGTTGTGGTTCATGAAAAGAAGAGACATGCAATGACACTGGTGGATCCATTTGTGGTGTGTGGGAAGATGAGACATGCAATGACTCTGGCTGTGATTCATGAAAAGAAAACACATGCAATGACACTGGGTGTGGTTCATGAAAAGAACAGACATGCAATGACACTGGTGTATCCATGTGTGGTTTGTAGAAAGAATAGCCATGCAATGACAATAGCTGTGATTCATGAAAAGAAAACACATGCAATGACACTGGGTGTTGTTCATGAAAAGAACACACATGCAATGACACTGGTGGATCCATGTTAGGTTTGTGAAAAGAAAACACATGCAATGACACTGGTGTTGTTCGTGAAAAGAACACTCACCCAATGACACTAGTGGATCCATATGTGGTTTGTGGAAAGAACAGACATGCAACGACTCTAGCTATGGTTTGTGAAAATAATAGACATGCAATGACTCTAGATGTGGTTTGTGAAAGGGACACACATCTAGTGACACTGGTGGATCCATATGTGGTTCGCGGAAACAACAGATATGTGACACTACTTGTGGTTTGTGAAAAGAACAGACATGCAGTGACACTGGTGGATCCATGTGTGGTTGGTGAGAAGAACACACATGCAATGACACCGGTTGTGGTTCATGAAAAGAACACACATCCAATGACACTAGTGGATCCTTATGTGGTTTGTGAAAAGAACACACGTGCAATGACTCTGGGTATGGTTCATGGAAAGAACCCACATTCAATGACACAGGTGGATCTATATGTGGTTTGTGGAAAGAACAGACATGCAATGACACTGGGTGTGGTTCATGAAAAGAACACATATCCAATGACACTAGTGGATCCTTATGTGGTTTGTGGAAAGAACAGACATGCAATGACACTTGGGGTGGTTAATGAAAAGAACAGACAGGCAATGACACTGGTGGATCCATGTGTGGTTTGTGGGAAGAACAGACATGCAATGACTCTGGTTGTGGTTCATGAAAAGAAAACACATGCAATGACACTGGTGGATCCATGTGTGGTTTGTGGGAAGAACAGACACGCAATGACTCTGGCTATGGTTCATGAATATAAAACACATGCAATGACACTAGTGGATCCATGTGTGGTTTGTGACAAGAGCACACATGCAATGACTCTGGATGTGGTTACTGAAAAGAAAACACATCCAGTGACAATGGTGTATCCTTATGTGGTTTGTGGAAAGAACAGACATGCAATGACTCTAGTTGTGGTTCATGAAAAGAACACACATGCAATCACACTGGTGGATCCTTGTGTGGTTTGTGGAAAGAACAGACAGGCAATGACACTGGTGTAGTTCATGAAAAGAGCAGACATGCAATGACACTGGTGGATCCATGTGTGGTTTCTGAGAAGAACACACATGCAATGACACTGGGTGTGGTTCCTGATAAGAACACACATCCAATAACATTGGTGGATCCTTATGTGGTTTGTGAAAAGAACACACATGCAATGACTCTAGCTATGGTTCATGAAAAGAACACACATCCTATGACACTGGTGGATCTATATGTGGTTTGTGGAAAGAGCAGACATGCAATGACTCTAGTTTTGGTTTGTGAAAAGAACACGCATGCAATGACTCTAGTTGTGGTTCATGAAAAGAACACACATCTAGTGACACTGGTGAATCCATATGTGGTTTGTGGAAATAACAAACATGCAATGACTCTAGCTGTGGTTTGTAAAAAGAACAAGCATGCAATGACACTGGTGGATCCATGTGTGGGTTGTGAGAAGAACAGACATGCAATCTCTGGCTGTGGTTCATGAAAAGAACACACATCCAATGTCACTGGTGGATCCATATATGGTTTGTGGAAAGAACAGACATGAAATCAATCTAGCTATGGTTCATGAAAAGAACAGACATGCAATGACATTGGTGGATCCATGTGTGGTTTGTGGGAAGAACAGACATGCAATGACTCTGGTTGTGGTTCATCAAAAGAAAACACATGCAATGACACTGGGTATGGTTCATGAAAAGAACACACGTGCAATAACACTGGTGGATCCATGTGTGGTTTGTGGAAAGAACATACATGCAATGACACTTGGTTGTGGTTCGTGAAAAGAAAACACATGAAATGAACTAGGTGTGGTTCATGAAAAGAACACACATGCAATGACACTAGTGGATCCATGTGTGGTTTGGGGAAAGAACAGACATGCAATGACACTGGGTGTGGTTCATGAAAAGAACACACATGCAATGACACTAGGTGAGGTTCATGAATAGAACACACATGCAATTACACTGGTGGATCCATGTGTGGTTTGTGAGAAGAACACACATGCAATGACACAGGGTGTGGTTCATGAAAATTACACACATCCAATGACACTGGTGGATCCTGATGTGGTTTGTGAAAAGAACACACATGCAATGAATCTAGCTGTGGTTCATGAAAATAACACACATCCAATGACACTGGTGGATCCATATGTGGTTTGTGGAAAGAAGAGACATGCAATGACTCTAGTTGTGGTTTGTGAAAAGAACACACATGTAATGACTCTACCTGTGGTTCATGAAAAGAATACACATCTAGTGACACTAGTGGATCCATATGTGGTTTGTGGAAAGAACAGACATGCAATGACTCTAGTTGTGGTTTATGAAAAGAACAGACATGCAATGACATTACTGGATCCATGTGTGGTTTGTGAGAAGAACACACATGCAATGACACTAGGTGTGGTTCATGAAAAGTACACAGATCCAATAACACTGGTGTATCCTTATGTGGTTTGGGAGAATAACAGACATGCAATGACTCTAGGTGTGGTTCCTGAAAAGAACAGACATGTAATGACACTAGTGGATCCATGTGTTGTTTGTGAGAACAACAGACATGCAATGACTCGGGCTGTGGTTCATGAAAAGAACACGCATCCAATGACACTGGTGGATCCATAAGTGGTTTGTGGAAAGAACAGACATGCAATGACTCTAGCTGTGGTTCATGAAAAGAACAGACATGCAATGACACTGGTAGATCCATGTGTTGTTTGTGGGAAGAATAGACACGTAATGACTCTAGTTGTGGTTCATGAAAAGAAAACACATACAATGACACTGGGTGTGGTTCATGAAAAGAACACGCATGCAATGACACTGGTGGATCCATGTGTGGTTTGTGGAAAGAACATACATGCAATGACACTTGGTGTGGTTCATAAAAAGAACACACATGCAATGACACTGGTGGATCCATTTGTGGTTTATGGGAAGAATAGACATGCAATGACTCTGGCTATGGTTCATGAAAATAAAACACATGCAATGAAAATAGTGGATCCATGTGTGGTTTGTGACAAGAACACACACGCAATGACTCTGGATGTGGTTAATGAAAAGAAAACACATCCAATGACAACGGTATATCCTTATGTGGTTTGTGGAAAGAATAGACATGCAATGACACTAGTGTGGTTCATGAAAAGAACAGACATGCAATGACACTGGTGGATCCATGTGTGGTTTCCAAGAAGAACACACATGCAAAGCCACTGGGTGTGGTTCCTGAAAAGAACACACATCCAATGACATTGGTGGATCCTTATGTGGTTTGTGAAAAGAACACACATGCAATGACTCTAGCTATGGTTCATGAAAAGAACACACATCCAATGACACTGGTGGATCTATATGTAGTTTGCGGAAAGAGCAGACATGCAATGACTCTAGTTTTGGTTTGTCAAAAGAACACGCATGCAATGACTCTAGCTGTGGTTCATGAAAAGAACACATGTCTAGTAACACTTCTGGATCCATATGTGGTTTGTGGAAAGAACAGACATGCAATGACTCTAGCTGTGGTTTGTTAAAAGAACAAGCATGCCATGACACTGGTGGATCCATGTGTGGGTTGTGAGAAGAAAAGACATGCAATGACTCTGGCTGTGGTTCATGAAAAGAACACACATCCAATGACACTAGTGGATCCATATGTGGTTTGTGGAAAGAACAGACATGCAATGAATCTAGCTATGGTTCATGAAAAGAATAGACATGCAATGACACTGGTGGATCCATGTGTGGTTTGTGGGAAGAATAGACATGCAATGACTCTAGCTGTGTTTCATGAAAAGAAAACACATGCAATGACACTAGGTATGGTTCATGAAAGGAACACACATGCAATAACGCTGGTGGGTCCATGTGTGGTTTGTGGAAAGAACATACATGCAATGACGCTTGGTTGTGGTTCGTGAAAAGAAAACACATGCAATGAACTAGGTGTGGTTCATGAAAAGAACACAGATGCAATGACACTAGTGGATCCATGTGTGGTTTGTGGAAAGAACAGAGATGCAATGACACTGGGTGTGGTTCATGAAAAGAACACACATGCAATGACAGTAGGTGAGGTTCATGAAAAGAACACACATGCAATTACACTGGTGGATCCATGTGTGGTTTGTGAGAAGAACACACATGCAATGACACAGGGTGTGGTTCATGAAAATTACACACATCCAATGACACTGGTGGATCCTAATGTGGTTTGTGAAAAGAACACACATGAAATGACTCTAGGTATGGTTCATGAAAAGAACACACATCAAATGACACTGGTTGATCTATATGTGGTTTGTGGAAAGGGCAGACATGCAATGACTCTAGCTGTTGTTTGTGAAAAGAACACACATGCAATGACTCTAGATGTTGTTCATGAAAAGAACACACATCCAGTGACACTGGTAGATCCTTATGTTGTTTGTGGAAAGAACAAACATGCAATGACTCTAGCTGTGGTTTGTGAAAAGAACAGACATGCAATGACACTAGTGGATCCATGTGTGGTTTGTGAGAAGAACACACATGCAATGACACTGGGTGCGGTTCATCAAAAGAACACACATCTAATGACAATGGTGTATCCTTATGTGGTTTGTGAGAAGAACATGCATGCAATGACTCTAGCTATGGTTCATGAAAAGAACAGACATGAATGTCACTGGTGAATCCATGTGTGGATTGTGAGAAGAACAGACATGCAATGACTCTGGCTGTGCTTCATGAAAAGAACACGCATCCAATGACACTGGTGGATCCATGTGTGGTTTATGGAAATAATAGACATGCAATGACTCTAGTTATGGTTCATGAAAAGAACAGACATGCAATGACACTGGTGGATCCATGTGTGGTTTGTGGGAAGAATAGACATGCAATGACTCTGGCTGTGGTTCATGAAAAGAAAACACATGCAATGACACTAGGTATGGTTCATGAAAGGAACACACATGCAATAACGCTGGTGGGTCCATGTGTGGTTTGTGGAAAGAACAGACATGCAATGACGCTTGGTTGTGGATCGTGAAAAGACACACATGCAATGAACTAGGTGTGGTTCATGAAAAGAACACAGATGCAATGACACTAGTGGATCCATGTGTGGTTTGTGGAAAGAACAGAGATGCAATGACACTGGGTGTGGTTCATGAAAAGAACACACATGCAATGACAGTAGGTGAGGTTCATGAAAAGAACACACATGCAATTACACTGGTGGATCCATGTGTGGTTTGTGAGAAGAACACACATGCAATGACACAGGGTGTGGTTCATGAAAATTACACACATCCAATGACACTGGTGGATCCTGATGTGGTTTGTGAAAAGAACACACATGAAATGACTCTAGGTATGGTTCATGAAAAGAACACACATCAAATGACACTGGTTGATCTATATGTGGTTTGTGGAAAGGGCAGACATGCAATGACTCTAGCTGTGGTTTGTGAAAAGAACACACATGCAATGACTCTAGATGTTGTTCATGAAAAGAACACACATCCAGTGACACTGGTGGATCCTTATGTTGTTTGTGGAAAGAACAAACATGCAATGACTCTAGCTGTGGTTTGTGAAAAGAACAGACATGCAATGACACTAGTGGATCCATGTGTGGTTTGTGAGAAGAACACACATGCAATGACACTGGGTGCGGTTCATCAAAAGAACACACATCTAATGACAATGGTGTATCCTTATGTGGTTTGTGAGAAGAACATGCATGCAATGACTCTAGCTATGGTTCATGAAAAGAACAGACATGAATGTCACTGGTGAATCCATGTGTGGATTGTGAGAAGAACAGACATGCAATGACTCTGGCTGTGCTTCATGAAAAGAACATGCATCCAATGACACTGGTGGATCCATATGTGGTTTATGTAAATAATAGACATGCAATGACTCTAGTTATGGTTCATGAAAAGTACAGACATGCAATGACACTGGTGGATCCATGTGTGGTTTGTGGGAAGAATAGACATGCAATGACTCTGGCTGTGGTTCATGAAAAGAAAACACATGCAATGACACTGGGTGTGGTTCATGAAAAGAACACACATGCAATGACACTAGTGGATACATGTGTGGTTTGTGGAAAGAACAGACATGCAATGACACTGGGTTGTGGTTCCTGAAAAGAAAACACATGCAATGAACTAGGTGTGGTTCATGAAAAGAACACACATCCAATGACACTGGTAGATCCATGTGTGGTTTGTGGAAATAACAGTCATGCAATGACACTGGGTGTGGTTCATGAAAATAACACACATGCAAGGACACTAGTGGATCCATGTGTGGTTTGTGAGAAGAACACACATGCAATGATACTGGGTCTGGTTTATGAAAATAACACACATCCAATGACACTGGTGGATCCTTATGTGGTTTGTGAGAAGAACACACATGCAATGACTCTAGCCGTGGTTCATGAAAAGAACACACATCCAATGACACTGGTGGATCCATATGTTGTTTGTGGAAAGAACAGACATGTAATGACTCTAGTTGTGGTTTGTGAAAAGAACACACATGCAATGACTCTAGCTGTGGTTCATGAAAAGAACACACATCCACTGACATTGGTGGATCCATATGTGGTTTGTGTAAAGAACAGACATGCAATGACTCTATCTGTGGTTTGTGAAAAGAACAGACATGCAATGACACTGGTGGATACATGTGTGGTTTGTGAGAAGAACACACATGCAGTGACACTAGGTGTGGTTCATGAAAAGAACACACATCCAATGACACTAGTGTATCCTTATGTGGTTTGTGAGAAGAACAGACATGCAATGACTCTAGATGTGGTTCATGAAAAGAACACACATGCAATGGCACTAGTGGATTCATGTGTGGGTTGTTAGAAGAACATACATGCAATGACTCTGGATGTGGATCATGAAAAGAACACACATCCAATGACACTTGTGGATCCATATGTGGTTTGTGTAAAGAACAGACACGCAATGACTCTAGTTGTGGTTCATGAAAAGAACAGACATGCAATGACACTGGTGGATCCATGTGTGTTTTGTGGGAAGAACACACATGACTCTGGTTGTGGTTCATGAAAAGAAAACACATGCAATGAACTGGCTATGGTTCATGCAAAGAACACATAGGAATGACACTGGTGGATCCATGTGTGGTTTGTGGAAACAACATACATGCAATGACACTAGGTGTGTGATACGTCCATAACGTATCTATAATTTTTAATGGTTTTATGCTAATAATATGATTTTGACACTCCTTTTTTCTATAAAGTTTATGATTTATTTGGACTAACCTACTAATAGTTTCAAAAGTGCACAGTGATCTTGTTTTACACTTTGATGTGTAGAAATTACCAAGAATACAAGTGGAAACCTTGTTGGAGTCAAATTGGGATTTTTCCAGAAATCTATCTCAGAACTCTTTTTGAAGATGGTCACGTTTCGGGTCGAGGACGGCATCAAACAGAAACCTCTTCGACTACAAAGTTGTTGGAAATTTCGCGACAAACGTTCTGGACATAAAATTTAGCTGATTCCGAGTCTGGACGGGCCTTTTATGCCCGATTTACTGCAGCCTAAGATGGGGTGACGGGTATCCGAGACGCTATATAAAGGGAGGAAAACTAACTCGCCAGGGCATCTCCACCCACGAATTTGCAGCCACCAAAGCCACGTTTTTGCCTCCCCATGGATCCCATCTCCATGGGGGAGGGCTCCCAAGAAGCCATGAAGGAAGGGGGCTAAGGGACGGTGCTCCCCCATGATACTGGAGGCGGGGAAGGAGTCCCCCGTGCCACCGCCGGCCTCTTCACCATCTTCACCACCATCTCCATCACCTAATCCTCGTAGTATGCAGTGGTTCATCCTCCCACATACCTCTGTACCGTCCTATGTAAACATGGTGTTTGATGCTATAAGTTATAATCCTATGATCTATGTCATGTTTGCGTAGTTTCTTTGTTCTTAGATTGAATGGTTGAACGTCTTTGGTTCATTAGATTTGTATGTTGATATGGTATAGTCCTTTAGTGTCCATTATATTTGTGCCTGCATGGATTAAACATCATAGGGTTTGTAGTATGTGTAAAAGGAAGGGGGGAGTTTTGTCGGAGTGACAGAAACCTGAGGACGCGAACCAGAACGTTGCACGTATGGGAGTAAGAGGACCATTAAACTTAACGATATGGTTGGGGAAACCTTAATGCATTGATTAGTACTTACGGATGTTTGCTAACAATCCAATCATATAGTACATGTAATTCCATGTAGTGAAGCGCATGTATATTTAGCCTCTCCCACATAGAAAACTGCATCGAAGACAATGAACCCGATCTCTTCGTTATTTAAACTTGGACAAAGCCACCACAATTACCACCACTATTCCACGCTCATGGTTCAGTTAGTTTAGTGTATTTTATTGCTGCAGCAACTAGCTTTACTTTCTTGTTATTTATTATCATGCAAAGCTATCTCTATTACTCGTATTGTTGCTCTAGTTTTATTTCCTAGATTATGCAAACGTTTAGTGTGCGTAAAGTTGCATCAGTGGTTGATAGAACTTGAGAGAATATTTATCCTACCTTTAGCTCCTCGTTGGGTTCGACACTCTTACTTATCAAAAAGGCTTGTGGGTTATCAGTGTGGTTCATAAAAAGAACACACATGCAATGACACTGGTGGATCCATGTGTGGTTTGTGAGAAGAACAAACATGCAATGACTCTAGCTGTGGTTCATGAAAAGAACAGACATGCAATGCCACTGGTAGATCGATGTGCGGTTTGTGGGAAGAACATACATTGAATGACTCTAGTTGTGGTTCATGAAAAGAAAACACATGCAATGACACTGGGTGTGGTTCATGAAAATAACACACATGCAATGACACTGGTGGATCCATGTGTGATTTGTGAACAGAAAACACATGCAATGACTCTGGGTGTGGTTCAAAAAAGAACACACATGCAATGACACTAGTGGATCCATGTGTTGTTCGTGGAAAGAACAAACATACAATGACACTAGTTGTGGGTTGTGAAAAGAACACACATCCAATGACACTAGTGGATCCATATGTGGTTTGTGGAAAGAACAACCATGCAATGACACTAAGTGTGGTTCATGAAAAGAACACACATCCAATGACACAGGTGGATCCTTATGTGGTTTGTGAGAAGAACAGACATGCAATGACTCTAGCAGTGGTTCATCAAAAAACAAACATGCAATGACACTAGTGGATCCATGTGTGGTTTGTGAGAAGAACACACATGCAATGACTCTGGCTGTGGTTCATGAAAAGAAAACACATCCAATGACAATGGTGTATCCTTATGTGGTTTGTGGAAAGAACAGATATGCAATGACTCTAGTTGTGGTTCATGAAAAGAACATACATGCAATCACACTGGTGGATCCATGTGTGGTCTGTGGAAAGAACAAACATGCAATGACACTGGTGTGGTTCATGAAAAGCGCAGACATGCAATGCCACTGGTGGATCCATGTGTGGTTTGTGAGAAGAACACACATGCAATGACTCTAGCTGTGGTTCATGAAAAGAACACATATCAAATGACAATAGTGGATCCATATGTAGTTTATGGAAAGAACAGACATGCAATGACGCTAGTTGTGCTTTATGAAAAGAACAGACATGCAATGACACTGGTGGATCCATGTGTGCTTGGTGAGAAGAACACACATGCAATGACACTAGGTGTGGTTCATGAAAAGAACACGCATCCAATGACACTGGTGGATCCTTGTGTGGTTTGTGAAAAGAACACACATGCAGTGACTCTAACTGTGGATTGTGAAAAGAACAGGAAATACAATTACTCTCGTGGATCCATGTGGTTTGTGAAAGAACAGACATTCACTGACTCTAGTTGTGGTTCATGAAAAGAACACACGTGCAATGACTCTAGATGTGGTTTGTGAGAATAACACACATGTAATGACTCTGGCTATGGTTCACGAAAAGAGCAGACATGCAATGACACTGGTGGATCCATGTGTGGTTTGTGGAAAGAACAGACATGCAATGAATCTAGCTGTGCTTTGTGAAAAGAATGCAATGACTCTAGACGTGGTTCAGGAAAAGAACACACATCGAGTGACACTGGTGGATCCATATGTGGTTTGTGGAAAGAACAGACGTACAATGACTCTAGCTGTGGTTTGTGAAAAGAACAGACATGCAATGACACTTGTGGATCCATGTGTGGCTTGTGAGAAGAACATACATGCAATGACACTGGGTGTGCTTCATGAAAAGAACACACATCTAATGACACTGGTTTATCCTTATGTGGTTTGTGAGAAGAACAGACATGCAATGAATCTAGATGTGGTTCATGCAAATAATAGACATGTAGTGACACTGGTGGATCCATGTTTGGTTTGCGAGAAGAACAGACATGCAATGACTCTGGCTGTGGTTCATGAAAAGAACACACATCCAATGACACTGGTGGATCCGTATGTGGTTTGTGGAAAAAACAGACATGCAATGACACTGGTAGATCCATGTGTGGTTTGTGGGAAGAAGAGACATGCAATGATGATGGCTCAATGCACGGCGCCTAGAAAAATGCTTGATGGCGGTGTTGATGTAGAGCTCGTTGGGAACTCCAAGAGGAAGGTATGATGAGCACAGCAGCAAGTTTCCCCTCAGTTATGAACCAAGGTTTAATCGAACCAGTAGGAGCAAGGAAACACCCCAAAGGTGTTACTAGCTGAGCTTTGGCAGGGCGCACTACCGGTGCTAGTAGCAACGTGGAGCCCTGCACAACACAACCACATAACTTGTCCCCAACTTGCGATGAGGTTGTCAATCTCACCGTGTTTTGCGGAAAACAAAGGATTAAACGCATCGAATGGAAAGAAGTAATAGTTTGCAGAAAGTAAACACAAAGAAGTAAACAGTTGTAGATTGTATGTAAAGAAAAAGGACCGGGATCCATAGGTCACTAGAGGTGGCTCTCCTTAAGATAGATAACATGCTAGGTGAACAAATTACAGCGGGGCAATTGACAAACACCGAGAAAGCAATACATGCATATACTAATCACCTTGACTCCTTTGAGACTTGATTGGGCATTACAACATTATACATAGACCGCCATCCAACTGCATCTATGACTAATAATCCACCTTCAGGTTATCATCCGAACCCCCTCTAGTATTAAGTTGCAAGCAAAAGATTATTGCTTTACGAACTGCGTGTAAAGTAAACAATACGATTGTTCTATGAACAAAGGATTGTTGTTTTCTCCCTAGTAGCAATAGCACATCTAGTACCTTAGAGATTTCTGTTACTTCCCCAGAATACCAGAGGCATGAACCCACTATCGAGCATAAATACTAACTCTTGGAGTTGCTAGCATCTACTTGGCCAAGATAGCTACTAACAACGGAAAGCATGCAAGATCACAAATAACAAAGACATGATAGAATCAATAATCAATCTGAAATAGCATCTCAATATCCATCGGATCCCCGCAAACACAACATGCAGAATTACAAATAGATGATCTTGATCATGAACGGAGCTCACAAGATCTAGACATGAAAGCACAAAGGAGGAGAACCAGCCATCTAGCTACTACATGGATCTGCAGTCCAAGGATGAACTACTCACGCATCACACCGGAGGCTTGCATGGTGATGAAGAAGGCCTCCAGGGTGAATTCCCCTCTCCGGCAGGGTGCCGGGAAGAGCTTCAGATCCCTCCCGATCTAGGGATGGAGATGACAGCGGCTACAGACTCTTTCGTTGAATATTTTTGGGCACTTAGGGTTTTCGTCCCGAGGGCAATATATAGGCGGAAGGAGAGGCCGAGGGGGTGCCGGGAGCGACCACACCACCCCCTAGCGCGGGCCAGGCCTGGCCGCGTGGCCAGGTGGTGTGGTGCCCCCCTGGCCCCTCTTCGTCTCGTATTCTGGCACTTGATGACATCCGGAAAAATAGGCACTTTGGCTTTTGTCCCGTCCAATTCCGAGAATATTCATTTTCTGACTTTCCTTGAACCAAAAACAGCAGAAAACAGGCAGCTGGCACTGTGGCTCTTGTTAATAGGTTAGTCCAATAAATCATAAGAAAAGTACTCGAAAGTTGGAACAAAACACAAGAAAGTGGATAAAACCAAGCATGGCATCAAAAATTATAGATACATTTGCAATGTATCCACATCCCCAAGCTTAACTCCTGCTCGTCCTCGAGTAGGTAAGTGATAAAAAGAAAGAATAATTTTTGAGGTGACATGCACCATCAAAGACTTGATCAAGGTATTTGCAAAACATTCAAAGCTGGGATCATAGTACTTCAATCATAACATGAAAGACAAAGTTCTAGCAATAAGCAAAGAAACTATGATGCAACATGAAAAGGCACAAACAAAAGATTCATGAATAACAATGCTTTGCAAGACGTTTGTTTGTTTCACATAAAGAAAACATAGCATAATAGTATTCAGCTTGTCCCTCAATAGATTAGCAAATATAAATGCATATGACACCTTCAAAGTTCATAAGAGTGACTACATACAATAGTTTAAAACAAGTAATATCAAAGTATGCATCAATCAACTAGTCTTGGGACAATGCACATAGAACTAAGAATGGCCACTATGCTCTCAAAGTAGGTGCATAAAGGTAGAAGATGGAGACTCAGTATAATGGTGGAAGAAAGGCCTTCATAGAAGGAAGTAGGGATTCAAGTGTCATAAAGATCTTCCAAAAATTATGGTACTTGTAGCTTTCAGCTCTCATTTCCCCTATCACGAGCATCTTTATGGTGATTAAGGTTAAAGTGACACAACTAAGAGGATATGCTTGACAAGTTATAAATCGAAATCTCATGCCCCCTACTTACGAAGACCGATCCTCATGCTACTCAACTTCAGTCACGAGTAAGCTCTTGTCATTGTAAGTACATGTGTATCATTAAGAACCGCCAATTGGGTACCCCTTGCACATGATACGGGAGCTTTCCCATAATCAAAATGACAAGGCAAGCAGACAATGAGCATCTCAGCAATCTTTTTATTTGCTATTTGCATAGGTTTTTATTGAGGATGCTTCATAGAGTGCTCATTATGGTGATGCTGCAAGTTTCCACCATGATTAGGCATGGCTTAGGCTAGCGGACCAGGCGTTTCTCTAACACACATACAAACTCCATGATCTTACAAGTTCCACTTTTATTTCACACCGCCGGGATCCGTAAGCAAAAGAACATGATATCAACGGGGTACAAAGTACAAGTGCAATGTTGGAAGCATTCCCCATGAAACATGGTTCTACTAATTTCAACTTATAAAGCGCAAGCATATACGCAACAAAGAAGGACCCAGTGGTTCAAGTTTATTAGATGCAAAAAAGTAAAGTGTGCCATCAAGTTCGTGAGAGCTTTAATCACTAGTTTTCTCATAACAAGTTTAATTTGGAAGGTAAAAAAAGCATGAATATACTTGGAATAGAATAAGCTAGTAGGTGGGTATGGTGGACTCTTTGGAAAAACTTGGTTTAGGGAGTTGGATGCATGAGTGGAACTCATAATTGGTTGTGGAGGCTAGCAAAAGACTGGGAGCGACAAACTAAGAGAGCAATAATGGCCATAATCATGCAGAGCGACAAAACATCATTGATCAAAGCACAAGTGATACTACAAGTTGAAAACTAAAGGATCATAAAGGCTATGGTGACTTGAGATAGTCATAACATGGTGTGAGCATGTGCCAAGTCAACCCAAATAAAGCATCAGAGGAGAATACCACTATACTATGCTTTAATATGCTAAAACAACGCATGATTCATCTAAGGCACATTAAGCAATCTCAATTGTTTATAACAAGTCATGCTACAGAAAATAATACTAAGCATAGAGCCAAAACAATATCAAGCATGGCATGACAAAGCATTGGCCACAGTCAAAAACGAGCTCTTTTTACCACATAAGGATGAACTTTCCTACTCTTTTCCAAACCAAACCAAACTATTTGCAAACCAATGTATGAAAGAGGGGGTCCAACCAATTTATTCATAAAAATAAGCAAACAAAAGAAAACGAAAAACCAAAACAAAAACGAAAAAGAAGACGCTCCAAGAAAAACACAACTATGCATGAAACAATAAAAATGAAGCGTTTGGAAGAAGCCTGGGATTTTTATTGATGAAGAAGGGGATGCCTTGGGCATCCCCAAGCTTTGAAGCTTGTACTTCTTGGATATTTCTTGGGGTGACACGCGTGGCATCCCCAAGCTTGAGCTTTAGTCCATTCTTCATCTCATTACTCATTCCTTCCATACACCTGAAAATTTTCCTTCATACAAAACTTCACACAATCTTTATTAGCAACATTAGTGCACTTAAGATAAATAAGTCTTAAGGTTCAGTTCTAACACCAAATAAACTTCCATTAGAACATTAGATACTTTAGCACTTCCCTCAAAAAGCTCAATTCCCCAAAAGAACTCAAAAAGGAACCAACAAGAAGCAAATGCAGAAAATGGCAGAAATCTGTCAAAACAGACCAGCAGGTAAAGACGAATTTTTTCGAAGATCTTCTGTTGCTCAAATCAAAAAGTGTTAACCTAACGAAAGTTAGGTAACAACCTGGGGCATTATCACAAAAAATTACAGCTCAATCCTACATACATAGCTCTCTCACGAATATTTACGGTGAAGCACAAAAATCTGTTTCAGGACAGCAACTTTCCCAATCATTACTTCTCTCTCATTAGAGGTTACTCTTGGCACAAAAAGCAAATAAAAAGGATAAGGAGAGGTTATTATAGAGGTAATAACTTCAAATACTCATCTAAAACTTTTGGGTTATCTCCCAATAAGTACTTTTCTTTAAAGCCTTTAAGTTAGGCATAAGAAGCAAGAAGAAAAAATCAAGTGTTCTCAAGTGAAGAAGCATTCAGACCAAATTTCTTGCCCTTACCTCTCTTAATTTTATTCTTAGCCTTGGGGAAAATATGATTGTTTGGTGGAGAAGAAAGGTGCATGGTCCCATTTCCCACATCTATTATTGCTCCAAGGAGTTCTAGTAGGGTCCTTCCAAGTGTAATTTGTCCTTTTCCTGCACATTCAATAACAAGATAATCAATAGAAATCGTTTTCCCAAGGATCTTTGTAGACACTCCTTCAGCTATTCCAAGAGGTAATATGGTAGTATTATTAGCAAGAGATATTTCTTTTCCTCCTTCAGTGAGCCCCCAAGTATTCAGATATTTATAAATATCTTTGGGCATAAGACAAAATTCAGACATGATATCACAGCAAGCTTGAAAAGTTTCGGTGTTCATCTCAATCTTTACTGTAGGGAACCGCTTTGATGGTTCAGAGTTTATTGGAACATAATTGTGATGCTCCCTAAGCGTGTTATAGCAATTTTCTAAGCTAGTAGTGCTAGCCTCAAGAGTGTTCAACCTAGCAAATATTTTTGCGAAAGAAATATCAGTTTGGCCAGGCATGTTGTAAGTGAGGATCAATTTCTTTATAGCATTAATATCATCATCCTCATTACATTGGAGGAAATATTCTCCCACAACAGCATCTAAAGCATATATATAGCAAAGAGCAACAAGGTAAAAACTGCTAAGGAACAAGCTTTGAGTCATTTTAGGCTCAGTTTTTTCATGTAGATCGGAGATTCTAGACCAAGCTTCCTTAAAACTTTCCTCAGTTCCTTTTTTAAAAGTGAAAATCATTTCCTCGGGTGACATAGTGATTGGAGCAAGGCTAGACATAGTGGCACTCAATATAGGAACTAATTTTATTGTGTTTTTCAAATAAGAAAGCAAAGTAGTAAAACTAATTTTTTTGTGTTTTTGAAGAACAAAACAAGCAAACAAAGCAAAAAGAAAACTAAGCAAAACAAAAACAAAAAAGTAAAGAGATTGGTTATGAGGGACTCCCCTTGTGAAGATGTCCTTGACTCCCCGGCAACAGCACCAGAAAATCGCTTGATGGCTCAATGCACGGGGCCCAGAAAAATGCTTGATGGCGGTGTTGATGTAGAGATCGTTGGGAACCCCAAGAGGAAGGTATGATGAGCACATCAGCAAGTTTCCCTCAGTTATGAAACCAAGGTTTAATCGAACCAGTAGGAGCAAGGAAACACCCCAAAGGTGTTACTAGCTGAGCTTTGGCAGGGCGCACTACCGGTGCTAGTAGCAACGTGGAGACCTGCACAACACAACCATAGAACTTTGTCCCCAACTTGCGATGAGGTTGTCAATCTCACCGTGTTTTGCGGAAAACAAAGGATTAAATGTATCGAATGGAAAGAAGTAATAGTTTGCAGAAAGTAAACACAAAGAAGTAAACAGTTGTAGATTGTATGTAAAGAAAAAGGACCGGGATCCATAGTTCACTAGAGGTGGCTCTCCTTAAGATAGATAACATGCTGGGTGAACAAATTACAGCGGGGCAATTGACAAACACCGAGAAAGCAATACATGCATATACTAATCATCTTGACTCCTTTGAGACTTGATTGGGAATTACAACATTATACATAGACCGCCATCCAAATACATATATGACTAATAATCCACCTTCAGTTTATCATCCGAACCCCCTCCAGTATTAAGTTGCAAGCAACAGATTATTGCTTTACAAACTGTGTGTAAAGTAAACAATACGATTGTTGTTTTCTCCCTAGTCGCAACAACACATCAAGTACCTTAGAGATTTCTGTCACTTCCCCAGAATACTAGAGGCATGAACCCACTATCGAGCATAAATACTAACTCTTGGAGTTGCTAGCATCTACTTGGCCAAGATAGCTACTAACAACGGAAAGCATGCAAGATCACAAATAACAAATACATGATAGAATCAATAATCAATCTGAAATAGCATCTCAATATCCATCGGATCCCCACAAACACAACATGCAGAATTACAAATAGATGATCTTGATCATGAACGGAGCTCACAAGATCTAGACATGAAAGCACAAAGGAGGAGAACCAGCCATCTAGCTACTACATGGATCCGTAGTCCAAGGATGAACTACTCACACATCACACCGGAGGCTTGCATGGTGATGAAGAAGGCCTCTAGGGTGAATTCCCCTCTCCGGCAGGGTGCAGGGGAGAGCTTCAGATCCCTCCTGATCTAGGGATGGAGATGACGGTGGCTACAGACTCTTTCGTGGATTTTTTTTCGGGCACTTAGGGTTTTCGTCCCGAGGGCAATATATAGGCGAAAGGAGAGGCCGAGGGGGTGCCGGGAGTGGCCACACCACTCCTTGGTGCGGGCCAGGCCTGGTCATGCGGCCAGGTGGTCTGGTGGCCCCCTGGCCCCTCTCCGTCTCGTATTCTGGCACTTGACATCCGGAAAAATAGGCACTTTGGCTTTTGTCCCGTCCAATTCCGGGAATATTCATTTTCTGACTTTCCTGGAACCAAAAACAGCAGAAAATAGGCAGCTGGCACTGTGGCTCTTGTTTATAGATTAGTCCAAGAAATCATAAGAAAAGTACTCCAAAGTTCGAACAAAACACAATAAAGTGGATAAAACCAAGCATGGAACATCAAAAATTATAGATACATTTGCAATGTATCAAATGACTCTAGTTGTGGTTCATGGAAAGAAAACACATGCAATGACACTGGCTGTGGTTTGTGAAAAGACAAGACATGCAATGACTCTAGCTATGGTTCATGAATAGAACACACATCCTATGACACTGGTGGATCCATGTGTGGTGTGTGAGAAGAACACACATGCAATGACTCTAGCTGTCGTTCATTAGAAGAACACACATCCAATGACACTATTGGATCCATATGTGGTTTGTGGAAAGAACAGACATGCAATGACTCTAGCTATGGTTTGTGAAAAGAACAGACATGCAGTGACACTGGTGGATACATGTGTGGTTTGTGAGGAGAACACACATGCAATAACACAGGGTGTGGTTCATGAAAAGAACACACATCCAATGAAACTGGTGTATCCTTATGTAGTTTGTGAGAAGAACATACATGCAATGACTCTAGTTGTGGTTGATGAAAAGAAGAGATGTGCAATGACACTGGTCGATCCATGTGTGGTTTGTGAGAAGAACATACATGCAATGACTCTAGTTGTGGTTCATGAAAAGAACACACATCCAATGACACTGGTGGATCCATAAGTGGTTTGTGGAAAGAACAGACATCCAATGACTCTAGTTGTGGTTCATGAAAAGAGTAGACATGCAATGGCACTGGTGGATCCATGTGGGGTTTGTGAGAAGAACACACATGCAATGAAACTGGGTGTGCCTCATGAAAAGAAAACACATTCAATGACACTGGTGGATCCTTATGTGGTTTGTGAAAAGAACAGGAATGCAATGAGTCTAGCTGTGGTTCATGAGAAGAACACACGTCCAATGACACTAGTGGATCCATATGTGGTTTGTGGAAAGATCAGACATGCAATGACTCTAGCTGTGGTTTGTGAAAAGAACACACATGCAATGACTCTAGCTGTGGTTCATGAAAAAAAACACATCCGGTGACACTGGTGGATCCATTTGTGGTTTGTGGAAAGAACAGACCTGCAATGACTCTAGCTATGGATTGTGAAAAGAACAGACATGCAATGACACTTATGGATCCATGTGTGGTTTGTGAGAAAACATTCATGCAATGACGTTGGGTGTGGTTCATGCAAAGAACACACATCCAATGACACCGATTTATCCTTATGTGGTTTGTGGAAGAACAAACATGCAATAAATCTAAATGTGGTTCGTGCAAAGAACAGACATGCAATGACACTGGTGGATCCATGTGTGGTTTGTGAGAAGAACAGACATTCAATGACTCTAGTTGTGGTTCATGAAAAGAACACACATCGAATGACACTGGTGGATCCGTATGTGGTTTGTGGAAAGAACAGACATGCAATGACACTGGTGGATCCATGTGTGGTTTGTGGGAAGAACAGCCATGCAATGACTCTAGCTGTGGTTCATGAAAAGAAAACGCATGCAATGACACTGGCTGTTGTTTGTGAAAAGACAATACATGCAATGACTCTAGCTATGGTTCATGAAAAGAACACACATCCAATGACACTGGTGGATCCATGTGTGATTTGTGAGAAGAACACACATGCAATTACTCTAGCTGTGGTTCATTAAAAGAACACACATCCAGTGACACTAGTGGATCCATATGTGGTTTGTGGAAAGAACAAACATGCAATGACTCTAGCTGTGGTTTGTGAAAAGAACAGACATGCAATGACACTAGTGGATCCATGTGTGGTTTGTGGAAAGAATAGACATGCAATGACTCTAGATGTGGTTTGTGAAAATAACACACATCCATTGAAACAGGTGTATCCTTATGTGGTTTGTGAGAAGAACAGACATGCAATGACTCTAGCTGTGGTTCATGAAAATAACAGACATGCAATGACACTTGTGGATCCGTGTGTGGTTTGTCAGAAGAACATACATGCAATGACTCTACTTGTTGTTCATGAAAAGAACACACATCCAATGACACTGGTTGATCCATATGTGGTTGATGGAAAGAACAAACATGCAATGACTCTAGCTGTCGTTCATGAAAAGAACAGACATGCAATGAGATGGGTGGATCCATGTGTGGTTTGTGGGAAGAACAGACATGCAATGACTCTAGCTGTGGTTCATGAAAAGAAAACACATGCAATCACTTTGGGCGTGGTTCATGGAAACAACAGACATGCAATGACACTGGTGGATCCTTGTGTTGTTTGTGGAAAGAACACACATGTAATGACTCTAGCTGTGGTTCATGAAAAGAACACACATCCAATGACTCTAGCTGTGGTTTGTGAAACAAACACACATGCAGTGACACTGGGTGTGGTTCATGAAAAGAACAGAAATGCAATGACACTGGTGGATCCATGTGTGGTTTGTGAGTAGAACACACATGCAATGACTCTAGCTGTGGTTTGTGAAAAGAATGCACATCTAGTGAGACTAGTGTATCCATATGTGGTTCGTGGAAAGAACAAACATGCAATGACTCTAGCTGTAGTTTGTGAAAAGAACAGACATGCAATGACACTAGTGGATCCATGTGTGGTTTGTGGAAATAACAGACATGCAATGACACTATTGTGGTTCATGAAAAGAACACACATCCAATGACACTTGTGGATCCATATGTAGTTTGTGGAAAGAACATACATGTAATGACACTGGATGTGGTTCATGAAAAGAACACATATCCAATGACACTGGTGTATCCTTATGTGGTTTCTCAAAAGAACACACATACAATGACTCTAGCCGTGGTTCATGAAAAGAACACACATTCAATGACACTGGTGGATCCATATGTGGTTTGTGGATAGAACAGACATGCAATGACTCTAGGTGTGATTAATGAAAAGAACACACATTCAATCACACTGGTGGATCCATGTGTGGTTTGTGGAAAGAACAGACATGCAATGACACTCGTGGATCCATGTGTGGTTCATGAGAAGAACACACATGCAATGACACTATTGTATCCTTATGTGGTTTGTGAGAAGAACACACATGCAATGACTCTAGCTGTGGTTCATGAAAAGAACACAGATGCAATGACACTGGTGGATCCATGTGTGGTTTGTGAAATGAACAGACATGCAATGACTCTGGGTGTGGTTCATGAAAAGAAAACATATCCAATGACACTGGTGAATCCATATGTGTTTTGTCAAAAGAACAGACATGCAATCACACTGGTGGATCCATGTGTGGGTTGTGAAAAGAACAGACATGCAATGAAACTGGTGGATCCATGTGTGGTTTGTGGTAAGAACAGACATGCGATGACACTGGGTGCGGTTCATGAAAAGAACACACATCCAATAAAACTAGTGTATCCTTATGTGGTTTGTGAGAATAACAGACATGCAATGACTCTAGCTGTGGTTCATGAAAAGAACAAACATGCAATGCCACTGGTGGATCCATGTGTGGTTTGTGAGAAGAACAGACATGCAATGACTCTAGTTGTGGTTCATGAAAAGAACACACATCCAATGACACTAGTGGATCCATATGTGGTTTGTACAAAGAACAGACATGCAATGACTCTAGCTGTGGTTCATGAAAAGAACAGACATGCAATGACACTGGTGGATCCATGTGTGGTTTGTGGGAAGAACAGACATGCAATGACTCTAGCTGTGGTTCATGAAAAGATAACACATGCAATGACACTGGATGTGGTTCATGAAAAGAACACACATGCAATGACACTGGTGGATCCTTGTGTGGTTTGTGAAAAGAACACACATGCAATGACTCTAGCTGTGGTTTGTGAAAAGAACACACATGCAGTGACACTGGGTGTGGTTCATGAAAATAACAGACATGCAATGACACTGGTGGATCCATGTGTGGTTTGTGAGTAGAACACACATGCAATGACTCTAGCTGTGGTTTGTGAAAAGAACGCACATCTAGTAACACTGGTGTATCCATACGTGGTTCGTGGAAAGAACAAACATGCAATGACTCTAGCTATGGTTTGTGAAAAGAACAGACATGCAATGACAATGGTGGATCCATGTGTGGTTTGTGGAAATAACAGACATGCAATGACACTGGTGTGGTTCATGAAAAGAACACAGATCCAATGACACTAGTGGATCCATATGTAGTTTGTGGAAAGAACATACATGCAATGACACTGGATTTGGATCATGAAAAGAACACACGTCCAATGACACTGGTGGATCCATATGTGGTTTGCGGAAAGAATAGACATGCAAAGAATATAGCTTTGATTAATGAAAAGAACACACATTCAATCACACTGGTGGATCCATGTGTGGTTTGTGGAAAGAACAGACATGCAATGACTCTAGCTATGGTTAATGAAAAGAACAGACATGCAATGACATTGGTGGATCCATGTGTGGTTCCTTAGAAGGACACACATGCATTGACACTATTGTATCCTTATGTGGTTTGTGAGAAGAACACACATGCAATGACTCTAGCTGTGGTTCATGAAAAGAACACACATCCAATGACAGTGTCGGATCCATATGTGGTTTGAGGAAAGAACAGACATGCAATGACTCTAGCTGTGGTTAATGAAAAGAACAGACATGCAATGACACTGGTGGATCCATATGTGGTTTGTGAGAAGAACACACATGCAATTACACTGGGTGCAGTTCATGAAAAGAACACACATCCAATGACACTTTGGATCCATATGTGGTTTGTGGAAAGAACAAACATGCAATGAATCTAGCTATGGTTCATGAAAAGAACAGACATGCAATGACATTGGTGGATCCATGTGTGGATCATGAGAAGAACACACATGCAATGACTCTAGCTGATCCATATGTGGTTTATGAGAAGAACACACATGCAATAAACTCTAGTGGATCTATCTTGGCATAATTTGTTGTATGACACGATGTATTTCAGTGTACAATACACTCACTTTTGATTTTTATACTACTCAGTTTTGCCCTTGGTTTTTTGATACTACTCAGTTTTGTCCTTCCCCTCTCTCTCTCTCTTTCGTAGAAGCCCAAACCTGTTCTCGCTCTGTCTGCTATGCCCTGATTAGTTGTCACAGTTGTCACGCGGATCATGTGCACCAACCGTTGATCCTTTGTGATCCAATGATGATTGTTGCACATGTCGTGCCCTTCACAGTATAGCGTGAGACAGCACAGACATCTCCCTCAGCGTGAGACAACACAGGCGTCTCCCTCTACAAGAAGGAACACGATGCCGTCAATGGAAAAAGTCGTTGAGTGGTCATGTCATGTTTAATCTAGTCTACAAAGGCTACTACTTCTACGAGCAAGGACAATAGTATAGCCAACTGCTAGCTATAAGCCAAGTGCCATGTCATCTATAGCCAACTTAGAGCTAGTATGTATAATAGTGAGCTATAAAAATATACTATTTTAGCACTACATGGCCCACCTTTCACTCTCTGAAAGTGTCTAGGAGAACGTGCTAGAGCTTTCTCTTGCATGAGAGCCCACTCTTCTTCTCTCTCCTCTTCTCTCTCTTCCAACTAGGCAAGGAAATAATATTTTAATCCTTATAGCCAGCTGACTAGAACTTATTGTACTTGCTCTACTACAACACATGCATAGGGCAACGGGGTCATATTGAGTGCACGGTTGTCGACGGGACGCTGCAATTTATTGCCACTTGATTTTAGTAAGACATATCCCATTTTTACGCAGCGCTCTCAATCTCACTTCCAACTGGGCCCTACTGCAAGTAACTTCCATGAGTCAAGGACCCCCTCGAGTAGATCTAACGTTGCTAGAAATTGGTTCTGTGCCACTTGCATGCAGTGGAATCGAGGTCTGCCATGAGCGTGTTTTCAATGCAGCTCTAAAGTGGAGATCGTGGCTGTTTCAAAAAAAAGGGAACCCAAAACGAAGGTGGAGATCATGGACTCATATTATCATGGCATGTGTTGCATTGCATTTATATTGTCCCCCAAAAATTTGGTGAAATTTTGAGGCAATTTGGAACCCTTTTGCTAAATTCAAAACCTAGGAAAAGAAAAAAACTAAAAGGAAAAGAAAAGGGAGAAAAATCTACAGCAGCAGCAGCATCTGGCCTATTTGGCCCAACCCAGCCCAACAGCCCACCCGGGCCACCCCTTCCCCTCCCTCTCCTTTTCTCACCGTCCCCCTTCACACCCCCTCCCACTTACACCCTGGCCCCACTGCCCAGTCACCCTCCACCTCATCTTCTGCCACCGCGGGATGAACTGCCCCTCTCTCTTCTCTGCCATTTCTAATCGGCTCGAATTCAAGCGTTGCACGAATTAAAACCCCACCGTAACCCCTCCTTCTTAATCCCCTCTCCCTCCTCTTTGGTTTCCCCTTAGTCACCACCCCCAGAGAGCCCCCAGGCTCTCGAATTGAGAGCTCGAACCGCCGCTCATCGAAGCGACTCCGGCGATGATTCCGGTGAGCTCCAACCACCTCGCGCCCTCCTATCTGCCCTATCCCCTTTACCATGTCCTGGCACACCTTTTGACCCTGTCCACACGTTTTTTTTCTTGCCCCAGGTCGTCGACACGATCATTGCCATCGTTTCCCTCTGCCACCGTCGTCCGTCGACTTTTTCGGTGAGACTCGGGTTCTCGCCGCCCCTTTTTGGCCACTACTAGACGGTACTGGACCAGGTGCACCTTACTAACCCTTTTATTTTCCTGCTCGAGCCCCAGATCAATGTCACCGTCTCGGAGACGCCAGCTCCACCGTCGACAGAACTCCGGCGAGGAATCTAGAGCGAAGCAGAGCACCTCTCCCTCCACCGCGACCATCATCGACACCACCTCAACCGTGGCAACCTCTGGTAACAGTCCATGGACCCCCTGCCCCTTTAGAACTACCGGAACACCACCGTCCGCCGCGCCACCGCCGCGCACAGAGAGCCAGCGCCGCCAGCACTTGGCCACGCTCTACGCACCGTCCGATCTATCACTGGCGGCAAAGATTAGATTACAAACTAAAGCGGTACGGGCTGATCTGGTTCGTCCGTTGCCACTTAGAATCAAATGGCCCACAGCGGTCGATCCGACCGTATCGGTATGGGCCAATAGGAAAGCGCCACGTCAGCCAGAGCGTCTGTTTAATTAGAAAAATAGACAGAATTTATACTAAACTTAGAAATTCAATAACTTTTGATCCACAAATCAGAAAAATGCAAATTTGGTGTCTATGGATTCAGAAAAATGACACCTTTATTATTGAGGCCTCATTCACACTTTTGCCTCTAGAAAATTCGAGTTATAGGCAGAACCTTTTTAGGAGTATTTTGCCCATAAAAATTACTTCATAAATTGTTTTTAATTATTCCTCATGCCTTTAGATAGAGTATTTTAACCTCTGAACTGTAGACTCTATAAGTTTTAGTGTTTGTTCATATCATTGCATTTTGCATGCATTCATATTTTTGTGATGCTATATTGATTGTATTATTGTTGTTGTATTGTTCTTTGTGTAGATTGTGTGGATTGTGAAGTTTGTTGCTGTGAGGATTGCACTTATTCCCCTAGCTACCAAGGCAAGTGATATTTCATCTATGTCCTATTATTTTCACTATTGCACTAGTGTTATTTTGTGTAGATCTTAACATGGTAGGATTATTTATATGTTACTATGCTATGCTATCCTATAGATTATATCTTGGTAGTATTTTCTAGTTGAAAGACATCGTATGCTAGAGTGCTTAGCCATGCTATTAGAATTCATGGTGGAAATTCATATCAAGATAGTATGGAGATAGATTATTTAGTTTGACTAAGAAAACAACTAATGTTAATGAAACACCTGGGTGGAATGGGACTTGCTTGGATTATGTAGAGTGGTTACTCAGGAGCCATGTCTATGGTCAGCTGGTGTATCGCACTTGTGGACGGACACCTAGGAACAAATTGATTGGAGACATTCTTGTCGCGAAGCTTCCAGTGCAGCCACATGGCATGTGGGCTCTGCCTTGACCGACTAAGTTGCAAGAACTCAGCCAAACGGACAGAGGGTGGTAGATATGATAGGATGGAACGCGTTTGTGGTGGTCTGAGGGATTGCTTCTGAAAAGTCTCGTCTCGATGCATGTCGAGTATTGTGGGGAAAGTGAACCACTTCTCGAGAGGGTAAAACTAAGTACTTAGTCGTGTCCCTAGTTATGGACAATTTCCGAGCGTCATAACAATGAAGCAGTTCAATGATCTCCTCATCCAAATTTCTCTAAGTTAAAACTTGTGGGTGAACAAGGGTAGAGGTTCATTGATGTCTATCAATGGTACCTTAGTTTTTTGAAAGAGAAAACCTACTCTTCAAAAACTATGAGATGAAACCTTGCTTTTAGCAAAGTCATCCAAAACCACACTTAGCCATATATTCATGTAGTTGTTGGATTATACTAAGTATCTATGGTATCACTTGCCAATACAATTCCAAATGTATTGACCCTTTGTGGCTGTAACTTATTATGTTGCAGGATACTCTGATGATGAGTAGGGTTGCGGGTCTACATTCGACATGTTTGCCTGTGGCACATGAAGACAAAAGACTCTATTATTATACTATGTCTTGTGAACCTTGAATAATGTTAGCCTTGGGCTAAGTGAGTTGTAAGAACTATTATGTTCCTGGATATGCGATGTAATAATGACCTTTGTTTCTGTGTACTTCATCTTAAACTGTGGGTGCTAGCATTTCGATCCAGGGACTAGCACTGCAATCACAGGGATCTTACCTTATTATGGTGAGATCTTACAGATGGTGTCAGATCACCGTGTTGCCTGTAGGTTCGTGACCCTAGGTTGGATTAGACTAAGGAAAACCCTTAGGAAAAATAACTCTATTTCAAATTTTACACTTGTCGTTTCATCTCGTAAAACTTTTCCTAATCATCCTTCCTCATCTATTTTTGCAGATGTCCACCATCAATGAATCTATCAAGAAGGGACCACTCATGACTATGATCCTTGAGTGTGAGACGGAATTTCCCAAGGCACTCAAGAACCTCATGATCGGCTTGCGGATGGATGGTGAAGCCGTGTACATGGGATTTCCTGTGATAGACGAGGGACAAGAGTATTGGTGGGTGCAACTCCATTTATATAAGAACAAGGAAGATGATCCAAAGAGTATGGGATTCTGCATGTTCACGAACTCTGAAATGCACACGTCATTCTTTGAATCTGTAAGGAATGCTGAGTGGAAAGCCATTGAGGAACTTGGGGAAAGACTCAAGTATAGAATGCTCAATACTCAGGAGGATCTCAAGGAGGAGAAACAACGTGTCCAAGAATGTAGGGCCACATTAAACGACTAAGTAAGGACGTCATAGACTTGGCTTTGGAGTTATGCGAGCAAGACAAACAGATTGCTGCCAAGGACACCCAGATTTCTACCTTGGTTAATAAGGAGTGAGATACTAGTTGGACCACCATACTTGGCGTTTTATCACGTTAGTATTTTGATCATACCAACCTATGTGGTATGGAAAAAATAAGTTATGTTTGGAACCTTGATTGCTTCAGTTGAATAATGTATTGCTACTTGGTTTGAGGAATGTTTTGTTGGTTGATTTTATTTTATCTTTGCATATTTTGTGACTTGTGTCCCTTTTCTCTAGACTTGTGTTATTACTAATTTTCTCCATGCTATGCAAAAGATGCCGAGTGTTGTCTACAACACGGCTGAGTATTTCAAGGGAACTCACTTCGGGACTCGCATGTTGGATCTCGTCCAGGTGCTCGCTCTTCCAATCCCTACCATTCAGGGATTTCAGCTAAGGAAATTTCAGAGGAAGGAGTTATGGGGATTCAGAGTTACCAAGCCAGGACGCGAGACAGAGCCCCAAACTAAGGAGATCGCCTTCAAGATACTCCATGATGACTTAGAGAGAGGCCTCGATGTCGCTATGCAGGAGCTGTTGGGACGCCTATGTGGACGTCACTCTTCCGAGATCAAGAGCCAGTACTTTCACTTCTTTGGGAGACGCAACGAGGACGGAGAGCCTATTGTGTTGGACAAGGCCACTAAGGATACTATCAAGCCCGTGCGTCACCACCTCTAGGACTTAGAGAGCCTTATCAGGAATCTTCATACTGATAGGACTAATGTGATGCTTAGCAACGATGAACTACGATTCCAACTTAAGGAGAAGGACAAGGCCTTCCAGGAACAGGATAAGCGAATCAAGGAAATGGAGAAGAAGTTTGAAGACCAGGATAAGAAATTCAAGAACCAAGAGAAGAGGGTTCAGGAGTAGAATAACAGGATTAGAGACTTGGAGGCCGAGTTAGAGCTTGAGAACATTGAGGTGGAGGCGGATCACGAGGTGATAGAGAGGTTGCGCACATAGAAGAGAGATTTATAGGCGAATATCGATACTTTGTCTACAAGCTTGGAGGAATACAAGGCAGGATTCACCGCAGTAGGACTTGCACTAGTGGAGGAGGAAGTCGACATGGAGGAGTAGTGATACCCATCTATCTATCGTTTTAATATCGAGTCGCATAGATCATACCGACTTGTGGGTGACTATGCTAGTATGTTTATCTCCGCAAACTCTATTATTGTCGTGATGTTGAACCTGCATGTGCTTGTTTGTTTGATTGTTGTTATTTTACTTGGGTTATCTATCATTACTTACCCTTATTAAACCCACAGATGCCTCCCCGTCGTAACAATGAGGACAACAACGACAATGGCAATGGAATGCAGCAAATGATGGCTGCACAGACACAATTGATGCAAATGATGACTCAGTTTATGGCGAACCAAAATCGGAACAACAACAATAACAATAACAACAACTAGAACAATCCACCACCTCTTGATATGCTCACAAGATTTCTAAGGCTTGGACCTGCTAAGTTCTCTGGTACTACTGATCCCATGGTAGCAAATGACTGTCTATGCTCTGTGAATAAATACTTAGTCACAGTTGGATGCACTGATGCAGAAAAGGTCAGATTTGCAGCACACTTACTGGAAGGTTATGCAGCTACTTGGTGGGACAATTTCCAAGTTACTCACCCTATTGAAGAAGTAACTTGGGCAATGTTTGAGGATGGATTTCGTATAACTCACATCTCTTCTGGAATAATGGGGTTGAAGAAAAAGGAGTTTCACAACCTCAAACAACGCCACCGCAGTATTTCTGAGTACAGCGAATAGTTCAACAATCTGTCATGTTATGCACCAGATGATGTTGACACTGACGCAAAGAGAAAGGAGAAGTTCCTTGATGGGTTGAATGATGAGATATCTATGCAACTATCTGTTGCTTATGTTCCAACCTATCAATCTCTATGTGATAAAGCTACCATCCTAGAAAACAAGATGAAGCAAGTGGAAGGTAGAAAGAGGAACCACCATTTTGATAAGTTTGGATCAGGATCACCTCACAAGCGTTCTCATGGTGATGGAAGTGGGAGTTTTGGATTCCACAAGAATGGGAATCATAACAACCACCGTAACAATAACCACCACCATGATGGAAACAATCATCGTGGACACAACAAAGGTTGGTACAGGAATAACCACAATGGTCATGGCCTTGGGAATCAAAATGGTTAGAATCGTCATCATCAGCCAGCAAAGAAAGATATCAGTCAGGTGGAATGTTTCAAGTGCAAGAAGACAGGGCACTATGCTAATGAATGCCCAGAGAAGAAGACTGATGGGTCTAAGATGAACCCTTTTCAAAAAGGTCATGTGAATCACATCAATGTGGAGGAAATTCAAGAAGGATCTGATGCCGTGATCGGTAAGTTCAAGATTAATTCCTTTCCTGCACTTATCATTTTCGATACCGGCGCATCGCATTCATTTATTTCAAGAACATTTTTAGTCAAAAACAAACTCTCCACTGAAACTATTGGATGTCCCATGAAGGGAAGCTCCCCGGGTGGAGAAATGATAGTAAATTCTGGGTGCCGAAAGATAATCCTAGAGATTGGAAAGAACAAGTTTCTAGTTAATTTAATAATCCTAGAGTCCCAAGGATTAGATGTAATATTTGGGATGGCTGGTTGACACGTTATGAGGAAGTGATTGATTGTGCCAAACAAACTGTTATGCTCACCACCCAGAAAAGAAACGGATCAGGTTCAAGTCTAACTTTGAACCCAAGGGGAGCAAGGTTAATTCTCTTAAGGGGGTTAGCCTAGACAGAATACCCATAGTGAAGGAGTACCCGGATGTGCTCCTAGAAGAATTACCTGGCATGCCACCAGATAGGGATGTGGAGTTTCTGATAGACTTACTACCAGGAATCGGGCCTATAGCAAAGAGACCTTAGAAAATGTCAGTGGACGAGTTAAAAGAACTCAAGAAACAGCTGGGAGAACAGTTGAAAAAGGGATTTATCCAACCAAGTTCTTCGTCTTGGGGAGCACAAGTTTTGTTTGTTGAGAAGAAGGACCGAAGTCAAAGACTTTGCATATACTATCGATCACTTAATTATGTGACCATAAAGAATAAATATCCCCTACCTAGATTTAATGATCTTTTTGATCAGTTGGAGGGAGCATGCGTGTTCTCAAAAATCGATCTTCGATTAGGATACTTCCAACTAAATATTAGAGAACATGATATACCAAAGACTGCATTTACCACTAGATATGGGTTGTATGAATATAAAGTGATGCCGTTTGGATTAACCAATGCACCGGCCTATTTCATTAACATGATGGACAAGGTATTCATGGAATTTCTTGACAAGTTTGTAGTGGTATTCATCGATGACATATTGATATATTCCAAGAGTAACGAAGAACATGAAGAACATCTGCGCCTAATTCTGGAGAAACTCAGGGAACACAAACTATATGCCAAATCCAGTAAATGTGAATTTTGGCTGAATGAAGTGGGTTTTCTTGGGCATATAGTATCTAGAAATGGTATAGCTATCGACCCAGCAAAGGTGGCAACTATAATGGAATGGGAACCTCCTAAAACAATTAAAGAAATCAGAAGTTTCCTAGGCCTAGTAGGATACTATCGGAGGTTCATTGAAAATTTCTCAAAGATAGCAAAGCCTATGACTGATCTGCTAAATAAAGAGAAGAAGTTTAACTGGACGGAAGCATGTGAAACCAGTTTTCAGGAGTTGAAAAAGTGATTAGTATCAGCACCAGTGTTATGTTTGCTGGATGTTGAGAAAGACTTTCAAGTCTATTGTGATGCATCTCACCAAGGACTGGGAGGTGTACTAATGCAGAAAGGTAGATTTGTAGCTTATGCATCAAGGCAACTCAAAAATCATGAAGTGAACTATCCTACTCATGACCTAGAGTTGGCATCAGTTGTACATGCATTAAAAACATGGAGGAATTATCTTATGGGAAAGCGTTGTGAAATGTTCACTGATCACAAGAGTCTAAAATACATTTTCACACAGAAGGAACTCAACATGAGACAAAGAAGATGGCTAGAACTTATCAAGAACTACGACTTAAGTTTGCAATACCACCCTGGAAAGGCAAATGTCGTAGCCGATGCATTAAGCCGCAAGGTTTATGTAAATGGCCTCAATAAAGGAGAATTGCCAGAAGATTTATGTGCCCAATTTAGGGAGTTGAGATTAGAGATAGTGCCTGAAGGATACCTTGCATCCTTGGAAGTGCATCCCACATTGATGAACAAAATCCAAGAAGCTCAAAAGATGGACAAAGAAATAGAAGAAATCAAAAGTAAAATTAGTGAAGGCAAGGCAAAAGGATTTCATGTAGACGAACAAGGAACCTTATGGTATGAAAAACGTATATGTATTCCGCAGGATCTAGATCTTAAGAAGTTGATCTTACAAGAAGGTCACAACTCACCATATTCAATTCATCCTGGCAACACCAAGATGTATATGGATGTTAAGGAAAGATTCTGGCAGAATAATTTAAAGAAGGATATATCAGAGTACATTGCCTTGTGCGATGTGTGTAGTCGTGTAAAGGCAGAACATCAGAAACCGGCGGGATTATTACAACCACTACCAATACCTGATTGGAAATGGGATAAAATCGGTATGGATTTTATCACCGGACTGCCAAGGACTAAATCTGGATACGATTCTATATGGGTTATTGTTGATCGCTTGACAAAAGTGGATCATTTCATACCGGTGAAGACCACTTACACAAGTGCCAAGCTAGCCAAGATATACATGAATATAATTGTATGTTTACATGGGGTGCCTAAGAGTATTGTGTCAGATAGAGGAACTCAATTCACTTTGCACATTTGGCGACAACTCCACGAGTCGTTGGGAACTCGACTAGAATTCAGCACTGCGTTTCATCCATAGACTGATGGGCAGACAGAAAGGACCAATCAGATATTGGAAGATATGTTAAGAGCTTGTGCGTTAGAATATGGATCTAGTTGGGATGAAAGTTTGGCATACGCGGAGTTTTCCTACAATAATAACTATCAATCAAGCATAGAAATGGCTCCGTTTCAATTCCTTTATGGAAGGAAGTGTACTACACCATTGTTGTGGAATGGAGTAGGAGAAAGAAATTTTTTCGGACCAGACCTAATCAAGGTGGTCGAAGAGAAAGTCAAGATGGTGAGGGATAGGCTAAAGGTAGCCCAATCTCGACAAAAGAGCTATGCAGATGCAAAACGTAGAGAGGTCACCTATGAGGTTGGTGATAGAGCTTATCTCAGGGTATCACCACTTCATGGTGTGAAGAGATTTTGAATCAAAGGAAAATTACACCACGCTATGTAGGACCCTTCAAGATTTTGAGCCGCAAAGGAGAAGTGGCATATGAGATAGAATTATCAGAATCTCTGTCAACAGTTCATAATGTATTTCATGTCAGTCAGCTGAAAAAATGTCACCCAGAGATGGAAGAAACTTCGTTGAAAGACACTATACCATTAGAAGAAGTTCAGCTAGAGAATGATCTCACTTATGAAGAGAAACCTATTAAGATTTTGGAGACAGCAGAAAGAATTACCCGTACCAAGACAATCAAATTTTGCAAAGTGCAGTGGAACCATCACACTGAATCAGAAGCAACATGGGAACGAGAGGATGAACTTCGGACAGATCACCCTCACCTATTTACTAGCCAACCCGAATCTCGAGGGTGAGATTCATCTTAAGGGGGTTAGATTTGTAACGTCCCAAAATTTTCATCTGAAAACCATCATCATTGCACTCATATTATCATGGCATGTGGTGCATTGCATTTAGATTGTCCCCCAAAAATTTGGTGAAATTTTGAGGCAATTTGGAACCCTTTTGCTAAATTCAAAACCTAGGAAAAGAAAAAAACTAAAAGGAAATGAAAAGGGAGAAAAAAATGCAGCGGCAGCAGCATCTGGCCCATTTGGCCCAACCCAGCCCAACTGCCCACCCGGGCCACCCCTTCCCCTCTCTCTCCTTTTCTCACCGTCCCCCTGCACGCCCCCTCCCACTTACACCCTGGCCCCACTGCCCAGTCACCCGCCACCTCATCTTCTTCCACCGCGGGACGAACTTCCCCTCTCTCTTATCTGTCGTTTCTAATCGGCTTGAATTCGAGCATTGCACGAATTAAAACCCCACTATGTATGGTCAGTTGTGGTTACTCAGGGGCCATGTCTATGGTCAGCTGGTGTATCGCACTTGTGGACGGCCACCCAGGAACAAAGAGATTGGAGACGTTCTTGTCTTGAAGCTTCCAGTGCAGCCACATGGCATATGGGCTCTGCCTTGACTGACTAAGTTGCAAGAACTCAGCCAGACTGACAAAGGGTGGTAGATATGATAGGATGGAATGCGTCCGTGGTGGTCTGAGGGATTGCTTCTGAAAAGTCTCATCTCGATGCATGTCGAGTCTTGTGGGGAAAGTGCACCACCTCTCGAGAGGGTAAAACTAAGTACTTAGTCGTGTCCCCGGTTATGGAAAATTTCCGAGCGTCAAGACAATGAAGCAGTTCAATGATCTCCTCATCCAAATTTCTCTAAGTTAAAACTTGTGAGTGAACAAGGGTAGAGGTTCATTGATGTCTATCAATGGTACCTTAGTGTTTTGAAAGAGAAAACCTACTCTTCAAAAACTATGAGATGAAACCTTGCTTTTAGCAAAGTCAGCCAAAACCACATTAGCCATATATTCATGTAGTTGTTGGATTATACTAAGTATCTATGGTATCACTTGCCAATACAATTCCAAATGTATCAACCCTTTGTGGCTGTAACTTATTATGTTGTAGGATACTCTGATGATGAGTAGGGTTGCGGGTCTACACTCGACATGTTTGCCTGTGGCGCATGAAGACAAAAGACTATTATTATACTATGTCTTGTGAACCTTGAATAATGTTAGCCTTGGGATAAGTGAGTTGTAAGAACTATTATATTCCTGGATATGCGATGTAATAATGACATTTGTTTCTGTGTACTTCATCTTAAACTGTGGGGGATAGCATTTCGATCCAGGGACTAGCACTGCAATCAAAGGGATCTTACCTTATTATGGTGAGATCTTACATTACACTACCTCCTTCCCTAGGTGCGCCATGAAGCGTACGCGTGGAGACGAGCCGGAGGTGAAGCCACTTGAAGGCGCAGCAGCAGATGGCTCGGTCATCGCCAAGCAGGCGGCGGCGTCTTATCCGGGGACAAACGCCACTCATCGCCACACCGTCGAGGGTTCGAGATCATCCGTCCAGCCAATAGCCGTTGCCGCCGAGCAGCAGGTGGCTGACAACATCGTGGCCGACAACGTCATGGTGCCAGCGGCAGATCTGGATGGGGGGCAGGCTACAGGCGGAGGCATTCCGGTGCTCTACATCAACGACCCCATCGCCATCCAAGAAATTTTCGACGCAATCGTGGAGAATGACGAGTTCGAGGAGGAGGTCCTTGATGAGGAGTCCGAGGTACTACATTGCTAGCTTCTCTAGTCGCAGCCGCAGATTTCACTATTCGTACATAGGATTTGCTCAATCGTGTACAAATTCTTTTGCTCTTGAAGTAGGGTAGTATATATATGGTTTGATCCGTCGATTAATGCATCTGCCATCTAGTCACAAAACCCCAATCCGTCTAGTCACAAAACCCCAAATCTTCTCATCTGCCGTCTAGTCGATACACAACGTGCCTATAACATTAGATTTCTATTTCGATACACAACATGCCTATAACATTACATTTCTATTCCATACAAGGAATTTGATGGTGTTGTTTTCTTAGGGATGGTTAGTGAACCTGAGGCAGCAATGCACATAAACAATATAGGTTGTGTTGTTGGTATTTTGGTTCTCCGACTCCATCTCTGAAAAAATGAGGCCCAAATTTTTTTCTCATATGGAACCTATATATATAATCTTTGTATTGGTTATGATCTATGAATGCGTCGTATGATGCATATGTATATCCCTGAATATTGTTTTGTACAATTACAATTCAATTTCTTATTGTGGCCAATGATTCAAATTTGCCCCAAAGAGAGGTAGACACATTGGTGTCAGATTTTTTCAGGGATGAGTTAGTGAACCTAGGGCCATGTACAAGATCAATATAAGCTGTGCAATTGTTACTTGATTCGCTTACACCATCCCTGAATAAACTCATGAGGCTGCAATCTTTATTCTACATTCATAGAACTATGATATTTGAATTATCCATTCCATGCATCCATAGTGTATAGGAATTATGTTCAGTTTGTCACCGAGGCCGATGATTGAAATTGGACCCCAAAAGAGTTCAAGGGGAGACACGTATGATGGTGTCGTGTTTTAGGGATGGGTTGGTGAACCTGAGGCAGCAATGCACATAAATAATATAGGTTGTGCTGTTGGTACTTTGGTTCGCCAACTCCATCTCTGAAACAAATTATGAGGACCTTGATTTATTGTCATATGGAACTACGTATATGATCCTTGAATTGTTTCTGGTCTTTGAATGATTCGTATGATGCATGTGTATATGAATGGTTTTGATCATAAGTATTTTCAACATGTACCTGAAGATTAATCGTTTGGTTTTTTATTTATAATTACAATATTACGATTGTTTTTGTACATGACTATGTATATCCCTGAATATTGTTTTGTACAATTACATTTCAATTTCTTATTGTGTCCAATTATTCAAATTTTCCCCCAAAGAAAGGCAGACACATTGGTGTCAGATTTTTTCAGGGATGAGTTAGCGAACCTGGGGCGATGTACAAGAATATTATAGGTTGTGCAATTGTTACTTGGTTTGCCCACTCCATCCCTGAAGAAACTTATGAGGCCCATAGATTTATTCTACATATAATCTGATGCAATTAATTGTCATTATGTTAAGATGAAATGATATATGAACTGTTCAAACTATTGCTGAGATGCTTTCTCTTTGATATCCACATATTTATTGTCTTACATGTACATGTTAATTCTTGAGTTGTAATACAATTCAATCATATGTATGAGTTCTAAGTTATGTTCTTAAAAATCAACAGGAGGATGATGATGAAGTGGACGATAGCAAGGAATCCAGGGACAACAAGAGCCACTACGTGTTGAGGCGGTTACGGTGTGGGCTAATACGTTTCTACCATAGGGGGAGACTGTTTTGCCCATTCTGTGGCAGAGCAATCAATATGGACCTCGATAGCATGATCCAGCAAGCGGTCGGTGTTGCCAGAGGTGGAGGCAGAAGGCATAGGCCGATTACCTTGGCGCGACACGCAGCCTTCGACAAATTCCTCCGGGATTATGTCAGGAGTGGCTTGTATTCCATCGACTAGGCTATCCCTACCTCCTGCTAATGCCCCTGCCTTGCTAGGCGTCTCCGTGTCCCAGCCTCTTGCTGTTGCCCCTGCTTTTATTTTGTTTTAGTTAATTATTTCATATGTGTGGCATGTAAGACAATATATTCGTGGTGTCTCTAGTGAACCTTCTATATTAATCTACTCCTTTATATGGATTGCCTTAAAAATTCTAGTGTTCAATTATATTACCGATCATGCTCATGCACACTACAAAATATTTCTAGTGCTCGATTATATTATAATTGTCAAGGAATACATCAACAAGTTAAATTGGTCGAAATTTCATATTGAAGTAACTAAATGATCTCACATCGGTGGTGGATGTTGGCAGAAGCCGAATGCATCAGCCGAAGACCTTGGAGCGACACTTAGTCTTCAGTAAATTCCTTATAGGTTCAACAATGGGTTGCCACCGCCCAGCTCTGAATTCGATTATAGGTCCAACATGGCAGAACTTGAGCTACCACGGAGACCTCGGCAGAGGTGGAAGAATTGGTGCGGGTGCAACCACGGTGACGGCTAGCTCAGATTCTGGAGGAGGAAAACAGAACCGAGCATGGTCGAAACGGTGACAGATCTCACCGGGAACCAAGTCTCAACCCCGCACCATGCCATGGGTGCGTCCATGGTGAGGGCGATCTCCGACTCGGGATGCGGTGGAGAGCGGGGCCGAGCAGGTTCGTCACGTCCTAGCTCTGCGCCATGGCTGCGACCACAGATTGCCGCTCCGGGGAAGAAGAAGACGTGTAATGGATGCAGGCGCCAATGCTGCAAGCCTAGAGGGAGGAGAGCGGGGCCGAGCAGGTTCGTCCATGTCCCAGCTCCACGCCATGGCTGCGATGCCCCATAGATTTCCGCTACAGGGAAGAAGAAGACACGTAATGGATGCAGGCACCAATGCTGCAAGCCTAATTGACACCTAAGCGACAGGAGCGACATAACGACAAGAACTGGCAGGGGGGCCCAACTTTACGGCCGTTAGCCATATTTTGTATCAAAACGTAAAGTTGAATTCGTGCCTAAAAAGAGCCTCTGAATATTTGGCACACCAACTATAGTCATCCCGGCTGATTATAGGCAACTTGGGTACCACGTTGCCTGGGCGCCCCAAATTTCGGGCCGCAAAATGATATTCTCGGGGGACTGGGGTGGCTGCGGGAGAGATAGCTGGAATCACCATCTCCTTGTGGCTATGGTAGGATGGGGGAGAAGTGGGGAAAGTGGCTTCGAGGGGAAGGAAGAGAAGTAAAGGGGACGTGACACTGGCATATGGCACACGGAACTCGTGAGTCGTGACACTCGCAAAAGGGGAGCGCCCGGTGTTTCCAGTTTGTCCAGAGCAAGCGGGCAGTAAGCATGGCCAATCATGTCATAGAACAGCCTACTCGCTGATCGCAATTACGAAGACCATCCCAATTGTCCAAGCGCCTCGATCGAATGGTATGTAACAATCTTCATGCAGAATAACTGTGTTAGGGCGTGCCTTCTAGAAGACTCGGTCTAATGGCCACCATTGGGGGGCTAAGGTTAGGGCTCTCCTAAGGTTAGGATCCATATGTCATTTATGAGAAGAACACACATGCAATGACACTGGCAGATCCATATGTGGTTTGTGAAAATAACACAAATGCAATGACTCTAGCTATAGTTAATGAAAAGAACACACATGCAATGACACTAGTGGATCCATATGTGGTTTGTGAAAATAACACACATGCAATGACTCTAGTGGATCCATATGTGGTTTGTGAAAAGAACAGACATGCAATGACTCTAGCTGTGGTCAATGAAAAGAACAAATATGCAATGACACTAGTTATGGTTTATTGAAAGAACACACATGAAATAACACTGGTGGATCTATGTGGTTTGTGAAAAGAACAGACACACAATGACTCTAGCTGTTGTTAATGAAAAGAACACACATTTCAATGACACTAGTGGATCCATATGTGGTTTGTGATAAGAACACACATCCAATGACTCTGATGGATCCATATGTGGTTTGTGAAAAGAACATACATGCAATGAATCTTGATGTGCTTAATGAAAAGAACATACATGCAATGACTCTAGGTGTGGTTTATTAAAATAACACACATGCAATGACATTGGTGGATCCATGTGGTTTATGAAAAGAACACACATGTAATGACTCTGGTGGATCCATATGTGGTTGGTGAGAAGAACACACGTGTAATGACTCTGGTGGATCCATATGTGGTTTGTGAAAAGAACACGCATGCAATGACTCTGGTGGATCGATATGTGCTTTGTGAAAGGAACAAACATGCAGTGACTCTAGGTGATGTTAATGAAAAGAATAGACATGCAATTACTCTAGCTACGGTTTATTGAAAGAACACACATGAAATTACACTAGTGGATCCATGTGGTTTGGGAAAAGAACAGACATGCAATGACTCTACCTGTGGTTTATTTAAAGAACACACATGCAATGACACTAGTGGATCCATGTGGTTTATAAAACGAACATACATGCAATGACACTACTGATCCATATGTGGTTTATGAAAAGAACATACATGCAATGACACTGCTGGATCCATATGTGGTTTATGAAAAGAACAGACATGCAGTGACACTGGTGGATCCATATGTGGTTTGTGAAAAGAACATACATGCAATGACTCTAGATGTGGTTCATGAAAAGAACACACATGTAATGACACTGGTGGATCCATATGTGTTTATGAAATTGTGGTGTTTGTTGGAACCATCTAGTGCTCAAGGTGACAGTGTGGGGTTATTAGATGGGAAAGGCTTACTTTGAGGTGTGTTGTTATAGCCCTAGCAATGATTAGAGTGTCCAACCGAAGAGTAGTTAACAGTAGTATCATAAAGAGAGAAGATATTTATATGAGAGTGTTCACTAGTGAAAATATGATCCTTAGGCCTTGTTTCTAAGCATTGATACACCGTTTGCAATTAGATTTGTTACATGTTTGCTTGCTTCCATCTTTATTTCAGTTTGCCTTTAGTATCTTCCACGCCATCAAGTTATTTTCTATCACCGTTACCGCTTATAATTATCCATACCACTTGTATTTCACTATCTCTTCGCCGAACTAGTGCACCTATACACCTGACAAGTGTATTGAGTGTGTTGGGGACACAAGGGACATCTTGTATCTTGATTACAGGATTGGTTGAGAGGGAATACCTTTGACCACTTCCTCCCTGAGTTCGATAAACCTTGGGTGATCCACTTAAGGGAAAACTTGCTGCTGTTCTACAAACCTCTGCGCTTGGAGGCCCAATAACTGTCTACAAGAATAGAAGTGCCTAGACATCAAGCTATTTTCTGGCGCCGTTGTTGGGGATGTAAGGTAAAAGGTATTCACACCGGAGGATTAAAGAAGAAGAACCTCCCACGGCAAACGCCTATTTTCTAGCGCTGTTGCCGGGGAGGTAAGGTAAAAGTTATTCACATCCTCCGGTGTGAGTGCTCGAAGTTATTTCCTTTAGATTCTGCAATTTTTTCTTTTTGTTTCTTGTTTTCACTAGTTAGGCTTAATGGAAAACAACAACAAAATTAGAGAGCTTTTTAGTATTTTTCCTAATGTAGAACATGAATTCTTTGAAAATAAAATAAAAAACCCTCGGAACCTTCTTTGCATGCTAATAGCAATGTTATTAGTATGAATCTTTTGAACACCTTTGTTACTAATGCTATGGAAACGTCTAAGCTTGGTGAAGTTAGTTTTTATGAAAATGATCTTTTTACTTCCCTAGTTTTAAGGAAGAAAATTTGCTCTAATGATACTTTATCTCCCATATGTGGTAATTCTAATGATAATTTTAAGATACCTACAAGAATTATTGATCGTGTTATGGATAACTACTATTTTGGAGATGGAACTATCCATCCCGGTGATCATTTGCTCTTTATACACGAATTATGCGGGCTGTTCAAGTGTGTAGGTATTACAACAGATCACGTCAAGAAGAAGTTATTCTCTTTATCACTTAAGGGCAAAGCAAGGGAGTGGTATGAGCTACTGGATGGTCCTCATGATTTGGAGTGGAAGGAACTTGAATCTCTCTTTTACTCTAAATTTTATCCTCCTCATGAAATTCATAAAGATAGGAATTATATTTATAATTTTCATGCTCATGATGGAGAAAGTATTGCCCAAGCATGGGGGAGGTTGAAGTCACTAATGCTCAAATGTCCCATTCATGAGCTCCCTAGGAATATTATTATTAATAATTTCTATGCAAGGCTTTTAGGACATTACAAGGACTACCTAGATACTTGTTTAGAGGGATCCTTCACGAGTAAGGAGGTCAAAGCTAAGTGGGATCTTCTTGAAACAATTGAAAGCAATACCGAAGATTGGGATAACAACAAAGGTAAAGAACCAGGTATAAACTATGAGTATGATTGCATTAAGTCTTTTGCTGAAACTGCTGATTTTCAAGAGCTTAGTGCTAAATATGGTCTTGATCCTGAAATTCTTATTGATTGTTTTAAAACCTTTGCTTCTCATATTAATTCTCCTAAATAAAAGTGGGACATGTATCATGATCCTTTTAAAGACACTTGCATGGAAAATGAAATTGTTGTTAATGATAGCAATAAACATGGTCAAACCTCTAAAAATACTATTTCTTATAAGCATGTTAATTTTTGTGGAATACATAGACCTTGTGAGAATAATCAAATTAAAGAAGAATATTGTATTACCCACATGAATGAAAAAACTAGAATGTGTTATAGGGCTTTAAATGATCTTGGTAAAAAAGTTTGTGCCCTTTATCCATTTATTTGTGAACTTTTCATTGAAGTGGGTCATTTCAATTTTCAATGCTCAGGCCATAAGAATAGCCCTTCTAATCCAATGAGTACTGCAAGTTTGTATTGTGATGACATGATCACTCCTAATCAGCATGATGAACTTACTTTATTTTTGGGATGTGAAGAGTTATCAAGAAAAACCTCTTTGGTAGATATGAGTGCTTTTGATATGAATTGTGTCCTGCATGGTTGTCATCTTTATTGTGTTGATAATTGCCACACAAATACTTACATACAAAATATTATAGAATAAGAGATTTTACCAAAATATGATAGGACTAATATGTGTTTTGATCTTATTAATGAAAAGAAGGAATCCTCCAAAGTTCATTCTATTGTCTCTAATAATAAACCAGGGTATATGGAGAAGCTTCCTTTCAAGCCTCTCCCTCCTAAAGAGAAGAAGATAAAGAAGAAAAGGAGGAGTAAAAGGAGGGAGGAAACGGTATTTTCCCCTAAGCATCTAGCTCCTATTATAGTTTTTGATGAGTCTGAACTCGATGATGTTCCTATGCCTGTTACCTATAGTAGTGATCATGATTGGGAAAATCACACTTCTTTTGATATTGAAAATCTCTTTGGTACCAATTCTGAAAATGATGTATTAATAATTGCTGTACTTTTGGTGCTATCCATGATCCTTCCAAGATGATATGTTTACAAATGAACACACTTTGGAAGATAATTATTTTGCTTTAATATGCTTGTTGCTTTGTGCTTTCATGACTTGTTTATTTACAAGATTCCTATGCGTAGGAAGTGGGTTAGACTTAAATGTGCTTTGAATATGCTTCTTGATGCTCTCTTTTACTTAAATTCATATTTCTTATGTGAGCATCATCTCAAACTATCATGCCTAACTTAAAGGCGTTAAAGAAAAGTACTTATTGGGAGATAACCCAAAAGTTTTAGATGAGTCTTGGAAGTTATTACCTCTATGATAACCGCTCCTTATCCTTTTTATTGGCTTTTTGTGCCTAGAGTAACCTCTAATGAGAGAGAAGTAATGATTGGGAAAGTTGTTGTCCCAAAACAGATTTCTGTGCTTCACCGTAAAAATTCGTGAAAAATCTCTATACGTCCTTTTGAGGCGTGAATTTTCCCCTTCTTCATCAATTAAAATCCTAGGTTTCTTCCAAACGCTTCATTTTTATTGTTTGATGAATAGTTGTGTTGTTCTTGGAGTGTCTTCTTTTTCTAAGTTTGCTTGGTTTTCTAAGTTTGCTTGAATAAATTGGTTGGACCCCCTCTTTCATACATTGGTTTTCAAATAGTTTGGTTTGGATTGGAAAAGAGTAGGAAAGTCCATGCTTATGTGGTAAAAAGAGCTTGTTTTTGACTGTGGCCTATGCTTTGTCATGCCATGACTTGATATTGTTTTGGCTTTATGCTTAGTATTCTTTGCTGTAGCATGACTTGTTATAAACAATTGAGATTGCTTAATGTTCCTAGGATGAATCATGCGTTGTTTTAGCATATTAAAGCATAGTATAGTGGTATTCTCCTTTGATGCTTTATTTGGGTTGACTTGGCACATGCTCACACCATGTTATGACTATCTCAAGTCATAATAGCCTTTATGATCCTTTAGTTTTCAACTTGTAGTATCAATTTATGCTTTGATCAAGGATGGTTTGTCGCTCTACATGATTATGGCCATTATTGCTCTCTTAGTTTGTCGCTCCCAGTCTTTTGCTAGCCTCCACAACCAAGTATGAGTTCCACTCATGCATCCAACTCCCTAAACCAAGTTATTCCAAAGAGTCCACCATACTTACCTACTAGCTTATGCTATTCCAAGTATATTCATGCTTTTGTTTACCTTCCAAATTAAACTTGTTATGAGAAAACTAGTGATTAAACATCTCACGAACTTGATGGCACACTTTACTTTTCTTGCCCTTCATAAAATTGAACCATTGTGTTGTCTATGTTGCATATGCTTACACTTATTTGTTGGGAATTAGCAGAACCGTGCTGTCATGGGGAACGCTTTCAACATTGCACTTGGTACTTTGTACCTAGTTGATATCATGCTCTTTTGTATATGGATGTCGTGGATGTGAAATGAAAGGGGAGCTTGTAAGTCCATGGAGTTATGTATATGTGTTAGAGAAACGCCTGGGCCGTTGGTCTAATCCATGCTGACATGGTGGAAACCTATAGCATAACCATAATGAGCTGTCTATGAAGCATTCTTCTTATAAAAAAAGAGTCCTATATTGAGAAAAAAGAGAAAAAGAAAAAAAAGAGATTATGAAAAGAGGAAAGAGAGAAAAAAGCACCATATTCCCATGGTAAATAAGAAGATTGTTGAGATGCTTGTTGTCTACTTGCCTTGTCATTTTGATATGGGGTTTCTTCCGTATCATCGGGCAAGGGGTACCCCGTTGGCGGTTCTCTATGATACACATGTACTTACAATGACAAGAACTTACCGGTGACTAAACTTGAGTAGCATGAGGAGCGGCCCTCGTATCCAAGGGACATGAGATTTCTAACTTATACTTCGCCAAGCATGTACACCATAGTTTGTTCACTTTAACCTTAATCACTTCAAGATGCTTATGATAGGGCAATGAGAGTAGAAAGCTATAAGTACCATAATTTTTGGAAGCTCTTTATGAGACTTGAATCCCTACTTCATTCTATGAAGGCCTTTCTTCCACCACTATATTGAGTCTCCACCTTCTATCTTTATGCACCTACTTTGAGAGCATAGTGGCCATTCTTAGTTCTATGTGTATTGTCCCAAGACTAGTTGATTGATGCATAACTTGATATTGCTTGTTTTAAACTATTTGTATCTAGTCACTCTTATGAACTTTGAAGGTGTCATATGCATTTATATTTGCTACTCTATGAGGGACAAGCTGAATACTATTATGCTATGTTTTCTTTATGTGAAACAAACAAACGTCTTGCAAAGCATTGTTATTCATGAATCTTTTGTTTGTGCCATTTCATGTTGCATCATAGTTTCTTTGTCTTATTGCTAGAACTTTGTCTTTCATATTATGATTGAAGTACTATGATCCTAGCTTTGAATGTTTTACAAATACTTTGATCAAGTCTTTGATGGTGCATATCACCTAAAAAATTATTCTTTCTTTTTATCACTTACCTACTCGAGGACGAGCAGGAGTTAAGTTTGGGGATGTTGATACATTGCAAATGTATCTATAATTTTTGATGTTCCATGCTTGGTTTTATCTACTTTCTTGTGTTTTGTCCACACTTTGTAGTACTTTTCATAGACTTTCTTGGACTAACCTATAAACAAGATGACACAGTGCTAGTTGCCTGTTTTCTATTGTTTTTGATTCCAGGAAATTCATAAAATGAATATTCTCGGAATTGGACCGGATAAAAGCCAAAGTCGATATTTTACCGGAAGACTCATAGAGCCAGAAGACGAGACGGAGAGGGGCCAGGGGCTGGCCACAACACCTAGTGTCGCGGTCTAGGCCAGGCCGCGCCAGGGGGTGGTGTGGGCCCCTCCGGCACCCCCTCGGTCTCCCCTCTCTCCTATAAGAGCCTCCCGATGCATAAACCCTAAATCGTCAATGAGAAATCCACGAAAAGTTCTGTAGCGCCGCCGCCACTGAAGGGGAGATTCAGGGGACAGAAAGTCTCTGTTCCGGCACCCTGCCGGGACGGGGAAGTGCCCCCGGAGCCATATCCATCGATCTCCACCACCATCTCCCTCGCTGTTGATGATTCCCATGATGAGGAGGGAGTAGTTCTCTCTCGAGGCTAAGGGTTCTACCGGTAGCTATATGTTCATCTCTCTCTCTATGCGTGATCTTATCGAGATCATGAGCTTGTAATCTATAGATCTACCTTGCTACTCAAGTGCTTTAATAGATCTCTGCTCTCCCCATGTGTGTGAAAGTGACATCGTGCACACCATGGTGGCACTTAGGCTAGATATTACAAACACTTGTTATGAGGTATATTTGGTGTTGGATGTCTTTATGAAATTGTGGTGTTTGTGGAACCATCTATTGCTCAAGGTGACAGTGTGGGGTTATCTAGATGGGAAAGGCTTACTTTGAGGTGTGCTGTTATAGCCCTACCAACGATTAGAGTGTCCAACCGGAGAGTAGTACCATAAAGAGAAGATATTTATATGAGAGTGTTCACTAGTGAAAGTATGATCCCTGGGCCTTGTTTCTAAGCATTGATACACCGTTTGCAATTAGATCTGTTACATGTTTTCTTGCTTCCATCTTTATTTCAGTTTGCCTTTAGTCTCTTCCACGCCATCAAGTTATTTTCTATCACCATTATCGCTTATAATTATCCATACCACATGTATTTCACTATCTCTTCGCCGAACTAGTGCACCTATACACCTGACAAGTGTATTGAGTGTGATGGGGACACAAGAGACTTCTTGTATCTTGATTGCAGGATTGCTTGAGAGAGAATACCTTTGACCACTTCCTCCCTGAGCTCGATAAACCTTGGGTGATCCACTTAAGGGAAAACTTGTTGCTGTTCTACAAACCTCTGCACTTGGACGCCCAATAAATGTCTACAAGAATAGAAGTGCGTAGACATCAATCCATATGTGATTTGTGAAAAGAACAGACACGCAATAACTCTAGCTATGGTTAATGAAAAGAATAGACATGCAATAACTCTAGCTGTGGTTAATGAAAAGAACAAACATGCAATGGCTCTTGCTATGGTTTATTGAAAGAACACACATGCAATGACACTGGTGGTCCCATGTGGTTTGTGAAAAGAACAGACATGTAATGACTCTAGCTATGGTTACTGAAAAGAACACACATTTCAATGACACTGGCGGATCGATATGTAGTTTGTGAGAAGAACAAACAGCCAATGACTTCGGTGGATCCATATGTGGTTTGCCAAAATAACATACATGCAATGACTCTACCTGTGGGTAATGAAATGAACAAACATGCAATGACTCTAGTTGTGGTTTATTAAAGGAACACACATGCAATGACACTGAGAATCCACGTGGTTTATGAAAAGAACACACATGCAATGACTCATACGTGGTTTGCGAGAAGAACACACATGCAATGACTCTAGTGGATCCATATGTGATTTGTGAAAAGAACAGGCATGCAATGACTCTAGTTGTGGTTAATGAAAACAATAGACATGAAATGACTCTAGTTGTGGTTTATTGAAAGAACACACACGCAGTGACACTGGTGGATCCATGTGGTTTGTGAAAAGAAAAGACATGCAATGACTCTAGCTGTGGTTTATTCAAAGAACACACACAATGACACTGGTGAATCCATGTCATTTATGAAAAGAATATACATGCAAAGACATAGCTGGATCGATATGTGGTTTATGAATGGAATAGACATGCAATGACAGTGGTGGATCCATATGTGGTTTGTGAAAAGAATAGACATGCAATGACTCTAGCTGTGGTTCATGAAAAGAACACACATGCAATGACACTTGTTGATCCATATGTGTTTTAGGAAAAGAACACACATCCAATGACACTGGTGGATCCATATGTAGTTTGTGAAAATAACACACATGCAATGACTCTAAGTATGGTTTATGAAAAGAACAAGCATCCAATAACTCTAGTGGATCCATGCGTGGTCTATGAAAAGAACATACATGCAATGACACTAGTTGTGGTTAATGAAAAGAACACACATTTCAATTCCACTTGTGGATCCATATGTGGTTTGTGAGAAGAACACACATGCAATGACACTGGTGGATCCATGTGGTTTGTGAAAAGAATAGACATGCAATGACTCTAGCTGTGCTTAATGAAAAGAACACACAGTTCAATGGCACTAGTGGATCCATATGTGGTTTGTGAAAAGAACACACATGAAATGACACTGGTGGATCCATTTGTGGTTTGTGAAAAGAACAAACATGCAAAGACTCTAGACGTGGTTAATCAAAAGAACACAAATTTCAATGACACTGGTGGATCCATGTGGTTTGTGAAAATAACAAACATGCAATGACTCTAGTTGTGGTTAATGAAAAGAACACACATTTCAATGACACTAGTGGATCCATATGTAGTTTGTGAAAAGAACACACATCCAATGACTGTAGTCATGGTTAATGAAAAGAACGCACATTTCAATGACACTAGTGGATCCATATGTGGTCTGTGAGAAGAACACACATGCAATGACACTAGTGGAAACCATATGTGGTTTATGAAGAGAACACACATCAAGTGACTCTAGTTGTGGTTTATTAAAAGAACACATATACAATGACACTAGTGGATCCATGTGGTTTATGAAAAGAACACACATGAAATGACTCTGGTGGATCCATATGTGGTTTGTGAGAAGAAAACACATGCAATGACACTGGTGGATCCATATGTGGTTTGTGAAAATAACACACATGCAATGACTCTGGTGGATCCATATGTGGTTTGTGAAAAGAACAGAAATGCAATGACTATAGTTGTGGTTAATGAAAAGAATAGACATGCAATGACTCTAGCTGTGGTTTATTGAAAGAACACACATGCAATGACACTGGTGGATCCATGTGGTTTGTGAAAAGAACAGACACACAATGACTCTAGCTTTGGTTAATGGAAAGATAACACATTTCAATGACACTGGTGGATCCATATGTGGTTTGTGAAAAGAACACAGATCCAATGACTCTTGTGGATCCATATGTGGTTTGTGAAAAGAATAGACATGCAATGACTCAAGATGTGGTAAAAGAACAGACATGCAATGACTCTAGTTGTGGTTTATTAAAAGAACACACATGTAAAGACATTGGTGGATCCATGTGGTTTATGAAAAGACCACACATGCAATGACTCTGGTGGATCCATATGTGGTTTGTGAGAAGAACACACATGCAATGACTCTGGAGAATCCATATGTGGTTTGTGAAAAGAACACACATGCAATGACTCTGGTGGATCCATATGTGGTTTGTGAAAAGAACATACATGCAATGACTCTAGCTGTGGTTAATGAAAAGAACAAGCATGCAATGAGTCTAACTGTGGTTTATTGAAAGAACACACATCCAATGATATCGGTGGATCCATGTGGTTTGTGGAAAGAATAGACATGTAACGACTCTAGATGTGGTTTATTAAAGGAACACACATGCAATGACATTGGTGGATCCATGTGATTTATGAAAAGAACATACATGCAATGACACTGATGGATACATATGTGGTTTATGAAAATAGCAGACATGCAATGACACTGGTGGATCCATATGTGGTTTGCGAAAAAACAGACATGCAATGACTCTAGTTGTGGTTCATGAAAAGAACACACATGCAATGAAACTGGTGGATCCATATGTGTTTTAGGAAAAGGGCACACATTCAATGACACTAGTGGATCCATATGTTGTTTGTGAAAAGAATACACATGCAATGACTCTAACTATGGTTTATGAAAAGAACAGGCATCCAATAAATCTAGTGGATCCATGTGTGGTTTATGAAAAGAATAGACATGCAATGACTCTAGCTGTGGTTAATGAAAAGAACACACATTTCAATGACACTGGTGGATCCATATGTGGTTTGTGAGAAGAACACACATGCAATGACTCTGGAGGATCCATATGTGGTTTGTGAAAAGAACACACATGCAATGACTCTGGTGGATCCATATGTGGTTTGTGAAAAGAACATACATGCAATGACTCTAGCTGTGGTTAATGAAAAGAACAAGCATGCAATGATTCTAGCTGTGGTTTATTGAAAGAACACACATCCAATGATATCGGTGGATCCATGTGGTTTGTGGAAAGAACAGACATGCAACGACTCTAGCTGTGGTTTATTAAAAGAACACACATGCAATGACATTGGTGGATCCATGTGATTTATGAAAAGAACATACATGCAATGACACTGATGGATACATATGTGGTTTATGAAAATAACAGACATGCAATGACACTGGTGGATCCATATGTGGTTTGCGAAAAGAACAGACATGCAATGACTCTAGTTGTGGTTCATGAAAAGAACACACATGCAATGAAACTGGTGGATCCATATGTGTTTTAGGAAAAGGACACACATCCAATGACACTAGTGGATCCATATGTGGTTTGTGAAAACAACACACATGCAATGACTCTAACTATGGTTTATGAAAAGAACAGGCATCCAATAAATCTAGTGGATACATGTGTGGTTTATGAAAAGAATAGACATGCAATGACTCTAGCTGTGGTTAATGAAAAGAACACACATTTCAATGACACTGGTGGATCCATATGTGGTTGGTGAGAAGAATACACATGCAATGAAACTGGTGCATCCATATGTGGTTTATGAAGAGAACACACATCCAGTGACTCTAGTTATGGTTTATTAAAATAACACACATGCAATGACACTGGTGGATCCATGTGGTTTGTGAAAAGAACACATATGCAATGACACTGGTGGATGCATATGTGGTTTGTGAAAAGAACACACTGTCGTCAGATTGATGACAAGTACACCATGAGGGGGTCCTCGAGGCATGCGGAAGAGAGGGGTGTGAGACGTACGGTGTTCCGGGACAGTGAGCACACAAGCTTACCCAAGTTCGAATTCGCCGGCTTTGGATGGTTCCTACTCCTACTAGAAATATAGTAATACGGCAGAGCCGAAATATTGGTTACAAGGGTTCGCCTGTGCGAGTTGAGATTGTAGACTATTGGGTTGCCCTAAAGGCTCTCCCTAGATCGGCTTATATAGATGTCCAGCCTAGGGTTTAAAGGAGATATCTGTCCGGCTACGACTAACAGTCGGTTATAGAGTACATCTTGAACTACAAGTAACACTATGGGCCTATGTCGGTAAGTCTTCTAGGCCTTCCCGTTGCCAGATTGGACTCCGTCTCTTCTCCCTGACTGGGTCGCCCATGAAGCAAAGATCTAACCCGAAGTGGGCCACCCTGGTCAGTGAGGAACTGTGAGGATACCCGGAAAGTATATCCCCAACAGCAGCTCCCAGAAGTCTCCAAGATCCAAAGTCGGATTCATCATCGTCTAGCTTGATCTTCGGCTTGCAGAATCTTGAAGGGTTCTTGAAACTTCAAAACAAAAGAGACGATCCCGGTCTCAAAAGTAAGTCGGACCTATCAGTACATTATTTGGACTTTCCAGCTTGATATTCAAACTAAGCCGGAACTTGGTCCCTGACGTCATCTGACACTGTTCATGGTCAAGTCACGTCATCTGGAAAACATCCTATCAGCATGACCGTTTGTGGGTCCGTCGTCCGCGGAACCGAGGCGCTGTTTCAATGCATACACGGAGATCAAGGCGACGTAATCATCACGTGGGACCTTCCCAGTTCCTTCCTCGATGCGTGGCGTTTCCTCTCCTCCAGTTCTCCCTCGCGCACAGAAACCCCTGCTTCCCGGATTCCTAGCGTCGCCCCTCTAAGTCCACAGGCGCACCGGAGTAATGGCTTCATCTTCATCATTCGGCTTGGCTGGATTCGCATCGGTGGCGATGGCGGAGTCGGCAGCGGAGAAAGAAAGCAACCACGGGGTCTGGATTCCATGCCTCCTCGACGACAAGAAGCTCCACGACGTGGAGAATGAAGGGCTCCTCCGCACGGGCGACAGGCGGAGAGGTTTCGGCAAAACCATCCCCAACCCGCATGCCGACGAGCAGGTACACTTCGGCACCCACCTCGACAGAGGTTTGTCTTTCCCTCCCTCGGAATTATTTTCCGAGGTGATAGATCACTATGGCATTCATCTTCGCCATCTTCCTCCCAACTCCATCTTAGAGTTGGGATCCTATGCGGCTTTATGCGAAGGGTATCTCGGCATTAGGCCGAGTCTTACTTTATTCCGGTATTACTTCCATGTCTAGAGAAACTCCATTACTGCCGGTAATCCTTATATTACTGTCACGATTACCCTTTCAGTTAGATGCGAGCGTGTTTATCCTCACATTTTAGCTAGTGAGTCGGTCAAACAGTGTCCGGCCACCTTCTTTTACCATAAGGATATTCCTGCAACCGGCAAAGCTACTTTTTGCCGGATTTCATCGACGGGGCCGCCACGGCCCTAGAGTCTTGGGACGAGGCTCCTCCGGCTCTCAGAGACAGTCTGATCCTCGCCAAGAGGCGGATCGAATATCTGATGAAACACAAGGGCCTGAGAGGGTCCGACCTTGTCCAGTGCTGGGTGGCACACCGGATCCAGCCTCTCCAGCACCATGGCGACCGACTGATGCATTCCATCACGGCGTCAAAACAGGACTCCCTCCGCATCAGCCCCAAGGCCCTAAAGCCACAGGACTACATAAGCCAGATAAAATGGCTAATAAAGGAGCAGATCGAGAGAAAGATTCTAAATTTATCTCTAGACATGCACACAGTGGAAGACCATGTAGTGTCGGTAAGCTTTTTAGCAGTAAACCCTCTTTATGTGTTTCACCTTTAAGTTATTTTGCAATACTGAGATATTATCTTCTTTTCAGCTTGCCGACCTCCCCGAGTCGGAACTGGATCCTATCGAGGGATACCCTCCCGAGTTTTCTCAGGAGGAAGAACTGGTTCCATTGCCGGACCTTGTGCCCAGGAAGCGCAAAGCTCTGACAGTGGCCGTCGGCACAAACGAAGTGCCAGTTGTGAAGAGGTAACTTTCCACACAACTTCCGCCTTTGTACCTTACTCGTAATTTCTTCCGAGATGTAATGTTTTCCATTCTTTCACATTCACAAAGCTAAGAAGCTCGTCAAGGGCAAGGGGAAGGAAACTTCTTCGAAGACCCTATGACAGACAGAGCTGACTATGGCTTCTCCTGCCGCGGCTCCTCCGACTCCTGCCCCTCAACCTTCCGCAACGCCGGTGATTAATCCTTCCCCGGTGGTTCCAGAAGATCCGGCTCCTTCAACGGGGCCAGCGACCCTTGAGTCGCAGACTGACGCCACCATGGGTGTCTCAGGTTTAGATAAGGGTGAACCCTCTTCGCGTAATGATCCCTCGGCAGAGACCTTCACGGAAAACCTCCTGAAAAATTCGGGACTTGCCAAATTTGGCTTGTCTCGGAAATCTGCGGAGGAAATCCAGCGGCTGGCCCGACAATGCCTGGAAAGCCGTAATCTCTCTACTGAAGAAGTTGCATAAGAAGCGGAGGACGTCAAGTACTCCGATCTTCTTGAACAAGTCCGCCTTCGCGATGAGGGACTAAGAGTTGGTGTGCTTCCACCACCTCCGGTTATTCCACTCACCCTCACCGAGAAGGTTACCACCGAGGTGAACATGTGCCTGAGTAAGCTCACACATGAACATCATGTAAGTCGGAATTCCAACTCACGTTTTTATTTATTGTACTTCATATCATATCCTCTAGCCCCCCAAGCATGAAGTTGGATATACAATCCAGGTTTATGCTTCCTTAGGATGCTAAAGAACGAACTAGTGTAGCCCACAAGGCTCGTGCTGATATTAGTAACAATATTAGCTCGAGTCTTCAGTAGACTTCTGACTCTAGGTATTCTGACTTGTAGAAAGTTAATTCATATAACCAGGATTTGTTCAAGAACATATGCAATAAGCGGAGAGAGATGAAGCTCTCCGGCTTAAAAATGCTAAGCTGAAGGTTTCCAAGGATGAGGCCGAAGGTAAACATTCCGAGACTCAAAACTTGTCTTGTGTTTTCATAGTCGAATAATTTTGCTGAATTGTTGTTCTTTTGTCTTACAACACTGGTAAAGTAGTCCTATGCTATGATCGAAGAGGCCGAGAATTTGAAGAACTTGGTGGTGGAAAACAAGGATCTCCGACAAGAGCTAGACCAGCTCAAGGCGGATCATGAGAAGAGCATAGCTCAAGTTCTCGAATCCTCCTCCATGGCCACCGCGGAGCGTGATCACAAGATTGCACTCCACGAGAAGAAAATCTCGGATCTCAACGACGAGCTTTGCAGAGAGAGGGACCTTTCCGAGGCACTCTGGGCTGAACTCCGGAGTCTTCGGGAAGAGAAGACCAAAGTTGATGACGTCATTTTTGGTATGTTTCCATCTTTCTGACTTGTTTACATTCTTCGAATCTTTCAACGTCGGATTTGTTTTAACTATTTTGTGTTATATGCATAGGTCCTCTGAACTTGACGGACTCCACCTCTGCCGACCCTCACACCCACCGGCTTACCCAAGTCTGTGATTTGCTTCATGACTTCCGCCAATCCATTGAGGATATTGGCGAAGCTCTCAAGGTTCCGGGCATGCATATCATGTCCGACTTTCAAGTGCAGGACAAGGCAAAGGAGATGCCTCAACTCGTCCGGGACGGGAATATGTCCTATGCACGATTAGCAGCGCAGAATGCCCTAACAATGGTCATGAGCCACCATGGAAGCATGGAAATCTGGCAAGTGACCAGAGGGTACTGCAAGGTGGACAAAGACGGAGAGGAGCAAGACATCAAGGCCATCATGGACTCCTGCGCCGGATATGGGTGTCATGTAGCTGACTTAACCAGCTACGACACTCCCTTCTTCACCCGCGTGGACACACTGCCTCTGCCTCCCGAAGAAGCAGCCGAAGTTTCTGATGATGGATAAACCATATCGGATTTGGACATCTCGGATCATTATCAGGGTGCGGCTGATGTGTCCAGTGAGCCGGCAGCTCCTACCTCCTCTCCTACATCATAGATTACCAGAAACAAATGTATTATTCTGAGAAACATTATGGGTCTATAAATATGCAGTATGATACTTTTGCTAGTGCCAAGTTTTAATCTATTGAGCACTTTGGGTTTAAATTTTTGTGTGCCTGAAATGTTTGCACAAGCACTTATACTTTTTTGTCTATATTTATCATTTATCTGGCTTTCCGCCTCGTCCCTTTCGTGAGCCGGCTAAACTTTCTACACGAAAACTTTGCCGAGCAACGGAACTCAATTGCTAAACCAGTTTAAACTCAGAAACAAAGCCGGCTTCCAGTACCAACAATTCACTACTCAGAAAATACCCGCGTCCGGCAATCAGACAAATAACCAAAGTATAGACTATGAAATTTAGAGTTATACCCGAAGGTAGCATTTTTAGAGTAGGAAATCTAAAACAGAACAAACATGAGCATAAAGTACTTTCAAGTATTCTAGGATTTTCGACTGTGACATGATCATTCGGAACTAAGATGGAAAAAAATTCTCAGAAAAAACTTGAGGCAACCAAAACTTTTATTTCTCACAGAACATGTACACATATATGGTTACAAAGAAGGATAAACTAAGAATAAAAGGGACGTAGCTGAGCAATATTCCATTGTTTGTCTAACTCATCCGGATTTGTACTGCCTCTAGCTCTCTTTCTCTTCTTAGTAGCAGGTCTTTCTTTGACTGGCCTCATATCAGTTAGGTAGTATGAACCATTGTGTAATACTCGACTAACTTAAAATGTCCCTTCCCATACTAGGGAAAGTTTGTGCTTTCTTTGCTGCAGAAGCCGGAGAACCAAATCGCCCTTATTGAAAGATCGGTTTTTGACTCTCTAGCTATGATACTTGCGTAACTTCTGCTGATAGGCTGTTGATCTCATTTCAGCAACGACGCAAACTTCTTCAACTAAGTCGAGATCATTTTGTCGATAAATTTAGGCATCCTCTTCGATATACGTGGCCACTCTAGGAGAAGTGTGAATCAAATCACTAGGAAGAACTGCTTCTGTGCCATAGACCAAGAAGAAAGGTGTGTATCCGGTTGACCTGTTCAGAGTTGTTCGTGAACTCCATATTACAGAGGGTAATTCCTCCGCCCAATCCCCCGTAGCACGTCGTAGTGGTGCTTCGAATCTCGGTTTTAGGCCTTGTAGGATTAAACCATTTGCTCTTTCGACTTGTCCATTAGCCTATGGATGTGCGACTGACGCAACGTCAAGCCGGATATTTTGTTCGTTGCAGAATTCGGCCAGTTCTCCCATAGAGAAATTACTCCTGTTGTCCATGATAATATTGTGTAGATAACCATACCGGATTATAACATCCTCGACAAATCTTTTGGCTGTTGCTCCATCACAACTAGTGACTGGTTTAGCCTCAATCCATTTGGTGAATTTATCCACCATCACTAAGAGGTGAGTAAATCCACTTGGATCCCGTTTAAACGGTCCTACCATGTCAAGCCCCCAGACCTCAAAAGGCCATGTTATAGGTATTGTTCGCAGCTGATCAGCTGGAACATGAGCTTGTTTGGCGTATTTTTGGCAGCCCTTGCACGTCTTGACCAGCGGTTCGGCATCTTCCTTGGTTGTAAGCCAGAAAAAACCGTGTCTAAAAGCTTTTGCCACTAAAGATTTGGCTGCAACGTGGTGACCACACTCGCCTTCGTGGATTTCTCTTAGGATTTACACTCCTTCTTCTGGAGATACGCAACGCTGAAAAACCCCAGACACACTCCGCTTATAGAGCTCACCACTAACCATAGTATAGGTTTTTGCTTGTCGGACAATCTGCCGGCTCAGAACTTCGTCTTCAGGTAATTTGTCATCTACCAGATAATCAAGGTAGGGATGAGTCCAGCTAGGAATTACAGCCAGAACTGCTATCAAAGGTGAGTCGGATATTCCTCGTCCACTCCCTTTATTGAGGGAACTTTCAGGTGCTCTAAAAAAGTGCCATCCGGAACCTCTTTCCGTGCAGAGCCTATTCGAGATAGTGCATCTACTTCCTCATTTTTTGCTCGAGGGATGTGTTGAACTTCAAACCCTTCAAACGATCTAGATAAATCATCCACGGCAACTTTATATGCTTCCATGTGTTTATTTGCATTATAGATATCCGACACTTGCTGAGCAACAAGATCTGAATCTCCGTAACACATCAATCGTTGGATGCCTATATCCTTAGCAATCCGGATTCCATGCAGCAGTGCTTCATACTCGGCAATATTATTTGTCGATGTGAAGTGGATCTGCAACACGTATAAATGTTTATCTCCTTGGGGTGATTTGAGCACCATGCCAGCCCCCGAGCCCCCGCGAGCCTTACACCCATCAAAATATAGGGTATAATACTCTGACTCAGGGAGGGTCATATTATCCTTCGTCTCTGTCCAATCGGCAACAAAGTCGGCAAGGATTTGGGATTTGATTGTTGTCCGAGGTTTGTACTCAATATCGAAAGCTGAGAGCTCTATGCCCCATTTGGCGACGCGTCCTGTGGCGTCACTGTTGTTGATTATATCTGTCATGGGAGGGGTGCTCACCACGTTAATTGGATGCTCCTGAAAATAGTGTTGTAGGTTATGAGATGCTAAGAAAACACCGTAAGCCAGCTTTTGATAGTGCGGATATCACTGTTTTGATTCTGTTAGAACCTTGCTGACAAAATAAGTCAGACGCTGCACCAAGTGTTCCTGATTTTCCTCCGGTCTCTCCACTACCATGACGATACTGATGACTTTGTTTGTCGTAGCTAAATAAAGCAACATCGGTTCCTGTGGTTCCGGTGCCGCAAGGATAGGAGCAGATGAGAGTACTTTTTTCAGGTCTTGTAGCGCAGTTTCAGGTTCGTCGGTCCACACAAAATCCTTGGTCTTTTTCAGGACTTTGTATAATGGTGCAGCTCTTTCACCGAGCCGTCTTACAAACCGACTAACTGCAGAAATGCAGCCAGTAAGTCTTTCTACATCCTTCAGGCGAGTTGGCCTGGAAATATTAAGTATAGCCTTGATTTTGTCTCGGTTCACCTCTATGCCTCTCTAAGACACGATGAAACCTACCAATTTTTCGGCTGGGATTCCGAAGAAGCATTTCTTCAGATTAAGCATGATGTTGTATTTTCGTAGATTGGCGAATGTTTGCTCCAAGTCGGAAATCATTGTTTCCTTCTTTTTGGACATCACCACAATATCATCCACATATGCATGTACATTGCGTCTAATTTGATCGTGGAGGCAATGCTGCATTGTGCGTTGGTATGTAGCTCCTGCGTTCTTTAGCCCAAAAGGCATCGAAAGAAAACAGAAGGTTCCTAAGGGTGTTATCAATGAAGTTTTGACTTTGTCAGATTCCTTCATCCAAATTTGGTGATAACCGGAATATGCGTCGAGAAAACAGAGGAGTTCCGAGCCTACCGTAGAATCAATAACTTGATCAATCCTAGGCAGAGCGAACGGATCTTTGGGGCAAGCCTTGTTCAAGGTAGTATAATCAACACACATCCTTAAATCAGTGGTGTCCTTTTTAGGACCATTACAGGATTGGCCGACCACTCAGTGTGGATGACCTCTTCTATGAATCCGGCTAACTCGAGCCGTGCTAGTTCGTTAGATATTGCCTTATGCTTTTCATCGCCGAAACATCGTTAGGACTGTTTGACGGGTTTAGCGTTCAGGTTTACATTTAAAGAGTGCTCGGCAAATTCCCTAGGTACTCCGGTCATGTCAGATGGCTGCCATATGAAGATATCTTGATTTTCTTTGAGGAACTTGACGAGCGCGCTTTCCTATGCGCTATCTAGGCCTACGCCTATCTAGGTCACCTTGGAGGGGTCATCATCCTTCAACGGCATCTTCTTCGTCTCTTCTAATGCCTTGAACTCCGGATTTGGCTTTGTCATCTCCTTCTTTGTTGCGGGCATCTCGGACGGATCTATGCTCTTCTTGATCTCCTAGTACTCCTAGGCGTGCAGCACAGCTTTAGCAAAGGCAGCATTTCCATCCTCGCACTCTCGCGCTTTCTTCGGGTCTCCCCTGATGGTGATCACGCTGCTAGGACCTAGAATTTTCATCATATTGTAAATGTAAGACGGACGAGCCATAAAAGCCCAATAAGCCGGACGTCCGAATATAGAGTGGTACACTCTCTTGAACGGGACCACTTCGAAGGAAAGTGCCTCCGTCCGATAGTTCTTTGGAGTTCCAAAGGTAACACCCAAATTGATTTCTCCCAGGGAATTTTCTTTTCTTCCTGGAACAACCCCGCGAAAGATCACAGAGCTGTGGTTCATCTGGGTCTCCGAGATCTTCATCGGCGTAGCGTTTCGACATCCAGAGTCTTGGAGAAACCATAACCGTCAATAAGTGGATTAACAATTAAGGCGTATTTTCCTCTCCTGTGTAGCTTAGGCGGATTATCAGCGCGGTCAAATGTGATTGCCACTTCCGACCAGTCCAAGAATTGAGGGACAGCCGGAACTATTGCATTAAGCTCATGTAGAACTGCTTTCTTGACCTTTGTTGGTTGAGATCCGAGGAAGGTGACATAAGTGTCTTTCTTGGTCGGAAATTTTTTCTTCCCTTCCGGCTTGGGATTTGAAGCATCAGCTTCCTCCAGGTCGGAATCTTCCTTGGTCTCTTTATCCTTTTCGAGATTCTTCTTTCCCTTCTTCCGCTTAGCTTTGTATCCAGCGGTATCATCTCTCTTAATGTTGTCATTGAAACGACACTCGGCGTTTGTGTGGGACGAGCCCCCATTGGCGTCTAAATGATGCACACATGGGTTATTAGCAATGTCAGTCGAAGAGTAGGTTTTGCCTGGTTCCTGGTCTCCTCTACCTTGAACTCTCGAACTCCCACAACCATGCTCGCGGCCTCCGCCACGTCCTCCTTGTCCTCCAGACCCGAAAGTGGCAGTGACCACTACAGTTTCCGTGTTGGGTTTTTCTTCCGAGGTATTCTTGCGCTTCTGAGCTTGTTGCTTCGGTTGTTTTGCCGACTGTGGCATAGCTAGGGAGTTGAGTAATACCTCTACATCGTCGTCAGCATCTGCATACTTGTTCGTTGTTTCTATCATCTCTCCCAAATTAGTAACTTTGTCACACTTCAAGCGATGAAGCAATAAATCAATTGGGAGACCTGCAATGAATGCTTCAATCGCAGTTTGGTCATTTACTCCTTCACAGGAGTTCTTGGTTTCAATCCTTTGTCCGAGATAATACGGCAAGTTTCTCCGGCTTTCTGGGTGCAATGTTGTAGGTCTCTGACCGTATAGGGCCTCCGGTATGTGCCTTTGAAATTCCGAAAGAACGCACTTTGGATGTCATACCAGTTGTGGATGGTGTTCTCCGGAAGTTCATTGAGCCATGATCGTGTCGTCTTCCGCAACAAAAGTGGGAGCTATCGGGTGGCGACCAGGCTGTTTCTGCCTTTGGCGATGCAGCAAGCTTGGAAGAAATCCTATATCCAAGTATCTGGCTGAGCTATACCGTCGTAGGCTTGAATATGTCTTGAGATAGCAAATCCTTCTGAGAATCTTGTAGCTCTTATGCATGGTCCGAAGCACTATGGGCCCATGTATATTTCATCATTTTTATAGCGCCGCGCCTCTATATTGGAGTTGATCCTGTGCCTTGCGTCATTTGGGGATAAGGATCGTCCCGATTGACGACTATGACTGCGGTGCCTTGGAGCCGGACTTCCGCTTCTGCCACCACCTCATCCACCATGACGCCCTCCTTGGCCTCCTTGGGAGCCATTGTGATGGCTACTTGGCAGAGAGGGTGGAGCAGCTGGGTTACTTCCGGCTGATCGCCGGTCTCCATCCGGAGCATCATTATTCCGGTTCTAGGGAGGGTCTTCATTGTGACGAGCCCCCTGCCGGCTTGTCTCGACACGGTGTCCATCGTTCCTTCGCCCGTCATTCGGACGGCTTGCGTGTATAGGAGGTGGCATTCTTTGTCGATCCTCCTCTCAATGTTTCTCTTTATCTTCTTCCCTACGGTCTTTCGACTCTCGCCGGGGAGGGTTCCTCGGATTCAGTGCAGCAATTGCCTCTTGCTCTGCAACTGGGTTAACGTTACGCAAGTCACGTGTAGCTTTGTGGTGCTGTCCTGAAGATCCGATTCTTGAGTAGTTGTCTTCCCGACGGTCGGAACGACGGTGTTGTTCCAGAACACGTTGAGGTCTTACGTCGGCCCATGCCGGATCTGTGCGACATTGGTCAGAATCTGAGACCAGTTTTTGACTTCCGAACAAGGCGACCTTTTGCTACTCCAGTCCTTTGTTGAGTAGTTTGATTCCCCACCAGATCTGCTCTGGGCCTGGATTAGCCGATAGGATTTCCTGAGCCGCAACGGTGTTCTGTACTGGCGTTGGATACACACAATCCCCGTTGCTGTCGCATCGAGGCATTCCAAGTTCTCCTCCGAAAAGGACTGTGTGAATCTGTGGGAAAGGGTGGTCATGAGTATGATGTTTCCTGGTCTTCTGATGTTCCCTGGAATTGTACTTCTCTGCATTTACCATGCATTTCTTTTCTGTCGTGGTGGTGTCACGGCAGATGCCATGGATAGGCTAAAGGTGGGGACTAATACACGCTAGGGGAATCCAGGGAGGGATAGTGGAGTGATTGTCCACACAGAAGATTGTATTCCTTTCAAGTTTACAAGCGCTCCTAGAGCTGTATTGGCGAGAGGAGGAAGAAGAAACTCTCTTACTCTCAACTACAGTTCACTCCTAGAGCCTTAGCCAAATCTGTATTGAAGAAAGATCAACCCAACCAGCATTCAACCCCTTCTACGGGAACCCTAGCCCAACTTATATAGAGGGGGCTCGGTCTCTGCCTAGGGCATACGTGGAGGCATATTCCTAAGAATATGCCTCCTCTCAAAGTAGTAACCCGACCGGGGTGCTTTTCCCCCGCGTCATACATGCTTTAGCTACGTGAGCCTCTGCGGCGCCCGCGTCAGCCGACAGGGGCGTTGTCACCCTTGTCGGCTATGACCCGATGGTCCTGCCCTTGCTTGCTTCGCTCATGCAGTGCGTACCGGGCCTTCTTTTTCACCAGAGAGATTCCTTCCTTTTCCCAGAAGCTAAACGGGACCCGGATCATGGTAGATCTGGCCACACCTGTTCCTGCATACAAGCTAAACAAGCACTTCCGACTTACTCCTTAAGTCGGCTGAGACAATGTTAGGCGACCCCCCTGGTCCGGGTTACTCCATGATCCGGCCTGCCTTGAGGTCACCCGGATAGCATCCGCTTTGACCCTGCCGAACTTCGGCTAACTCGGCCTTTATACCCCGGAGTGACCCTACCCGTGGGTATCCCCCCAGCATTAGTCCCCGAAGCTGGTGCGGTCTTAGCTGCATTGTCCGCTAAGGCCACATCAGGTTTATTTATGTTCGAGCCTTGGACGTTTATTTCCAGGTTAGCTCTTTATCTAGGATTATATGGATTTATGTTCCCTTCGCACGTTCCAAGTTTTCACTTGCTGGCCGGGTTACCACTTTGAGTCGGATCTCATGGTTTTACTTTCCCTCTGCACACTCTAAGTTTTTACTTGCCGTCTGGGTTACCATGGTTTGATCCGGGCCTTGTTTCCTTCTCTCATACGCCAAACCACGTGGAGGCTAATCATTATGTTGTCTTATTTTCATACGCCAAACCGCCGTAGTAATTGTCAGTTATCACTGTGCGTGGGTCACGTCACGCCTGCCTCCTCGTTTACCGCATCTGTGCATCACGTCACGGGATCGCTTTTGCTCAGTGGCCCTCTGTGTGGCTCCTCTACGATTGGCTGAGGCGTGTGATACACAGCCACACCATGTTGCTTATTGCCAGGGCGCGATCCCACTCACCCTCTCAGGGGGTGGTTAAGTAGTGGAGGGGCGCATCCCTTAGAATTTTTCCCTCTTCTGCGCCCCTCTGCCCGTTGCTCTTCTTCTTCATCTTCCTCCCGACCGCGCCGCCGCCAGTTCCCCTAGCAGCAGTGCCGCTGCCGTACTTTCCCCGTGCCTCTGCATCGCAGCCACCGCTGCGCAACTTCCTCGCCACGGGTCCTCGCCAATCCAGTCCTCAGATTCTTGCCGCCGCCAGCGAGGGTAGCGAGCACGAGATGACGGAGGAGGATCTCGTCGTCGCCGAGCAAGAAATGGAGGAGGATGCCGCTGCGCCGGACCGTGGCACGTGGGCCGGATCATGGGTCTGTCAAGATGACCTTGACTGGCTCTACCGGACCAGACGCATTCCTGCCGGCATCGCCGCTCGTCTCCCTTCCGCCAAACTGGCCCCCTCACCCAATCCGGGTGAGTTTGTCGTGTTCTTATCCCACTTTCAACAGGGATGCGGCCTGCTGGTGAGCGATTTCTTCCGAGATTGGCTTAGCACCTACCACCTGCAGCCGCACCATCTTCCAGCCAATGCTATCACCACTCTCTCTGCCTTTGCTTCTACGATCGAAGGCTACACCGGACTGTGGCCCACGAAGGAGCTGTGGATCCGGTTCTTCGGCCTTCGTCGTAACGTCATCCCCAATATCCAAGTTGAATCCGAGGACAAGCAGCTCACCCAATTCGGAGCTGCGTCCATCTCACCCCGTAGGACCTCCGTTTTCCCCCGGGTCACCGGGCTTGACTCCTGCAAAGGATGGGCCCGGACCTTCTTCTATGTCCGTAACTCGGGAACTGAAGATTTGATCCGGTTGCTCCCCTACACTCCGGGTCCACCTGATCCAGAATTCTGGGAGGAGGTCTCCAAGAAGCCCACGGCTCTGGCCAACCAAGTTAACAAGAGGTTCGCGGAACTGAAGAAACTCGGATTGCGCAACGAGGATGCTATGATCATGTTCGTGCGCAACCGAATCTCCCCCCTCCAGAAGCGCACCCACAAGGTGTGTCACATGAGTTTCGGCCGCGACCCCAACCGGACCTCCTCCTTCGAGCTGAGCAACACGGAGATTTTTCGCCGGGTTAAGGCTCTCTTCACCACCCACAAGGATTTCTCTGCCGAATGGACGTGGGGAAGTGAGCACTTATGTCGTGACAGGCTCCCTCCCGCAGTAGCTTCGCGGGCAAACTTATTTTGGATCAAATATGTGTCGGTTTTTGTTGTATTTTTGACTCTGTTCTTCATGCTTTCTCTCAGCTGTTCCTTCAGCAAACTCTTGAGGATGGTATGGATCCGACCCTTAAGTGGGCGCCGGACCGAGAAATCCCGGATGAGGAGGAGCTGGACCAGGAGATGTTTCTCCCTATGACCGACGCTACAAAACGACCCAGCGGTAAATTCCCTTCTCTTAGAGACTAGCCCGATGATGAGGATGACTCAGATGTCGACGTGATTGAACCTGTTGAGGCTGTCCCTCTTTCTTTTGCCTTTTCGGCATCAGCTAACCCCGGTGGGCATATCCATGAGGATCCTCCACTTGCTACGGGCGAGCCGGTTCCGGTGGCATCGAAGAAGAAGCGCGGAGCCACACCAAGTTCCTCCTCCGAACCTTCTCAGCCCACAAAAAGGCGAAAGAAGGCCGGAGACAAGACTGCCTCCAAGCCGGCAGGCAAAGCCCCGGCACGAAGAGCCCGGAAACCCAAGGAAGCCGAAACCTCGGATGCATAAGTCATTTTTCGTTGCATAACTCACTTCTCCTTGCATCGTGGTAATTTCTCTTCTGACATTATTCTCTTCTTCAGGGCTCCGGTGGAGGTCCCTCAGAGCGGATCAAGCATGTCTTCACCACTTCGATCTGGCCCTTCTCCTCCTCGTGACGACGAGTCACGTCCGCTGATCCCTATTCCAGAGGGTTCTGCGGCTGCTCCGGGTTCCGCACTACCTCGTCGAGAGGAACGCGACCTCGGAGCGGGAGGGGTCGGTCTAGCCGAGGAGACGGCGTCCACCACTTCGGCATCGCCGCAACCAACAGCCACCGAGTCTATCTCAACACCAGCACCAGCAGCAATTCCATTACCAGTGAACGGTCCAGCACCAGCACCTGTTCCGGCACCAAGAAAACCAACAACAACTCCAAGTCCAGCTACACGAGCCCCAGTGCCAAGTTCTTCTGCCTCGTCCGAGTCGTCTCAACCACGGCGAGGAACTGCTCTAGCATCTTCTAAGGGGAAATCCACTGCAGTTACTTCTTCCCAGCAAGCTAAGGGCAAAAAGGCTCTAGATGCTACCAAGTCTGCATTTGTCGACGCTGGGCAGCGAACCCTAGCGTCGATGCTTCCCAAGAAAGCTCCAGCAGCGAAGGATGTTCCTGCCAAGCCAACTGATGCGCAGCAGATGGTTCTGCATACCAGCCCAGCCCAGCCCTTGCCTTGGTTGAGAGGAAAGAAGCGCACGCGAAGGGCTTGGTGGCACCCCATATGCCCACCGGTGAGCGGTACCCTCCGAGCCTTATTGAGTTCGTCATGAACTGGAACAAGGAGGAATTCGTCCACAACGACGATCTCCCAGAAAAGTTCGACCCCGCAGAATTTTCCACCCAAATGAATACCGCCGCTAAGGCAATTCACCTCGCGGGGCGAATGATGGAGGTATGTCGTTTCTCCTTTACATGCTATAGATAATAACCATTAGTCCCCGAGCCTCCGGTGGAGTAGCTTGTTACTCGGCCGGATGCTCATTATAAAACTAACATAGCTCCCTGTGAACTTCGAATATGCACACACCTAGAGCCGGGTTAAGTTCCACTTGGCCCGGGTCTTGTATCCTTCTAATATGCACACACCTAGAGCCGGGTTAAGTTCCACTTGGCCCGGATTTTGCACACTTCGAATATGCACACACCTAGAGCCGGGTTAAGTTCCACTTGGCCCGAGTCTTGTATACTTTGAATATGCAGACACCTAGAGCCGGGTTAGGTTCCACTTGGCCCCGATTTTGTACACTTTGAATATGCACACACCTAGAGCCGGGTTAAGTTCCACTTTGCCCGGGTCTTGTATACTTCGAATATGCACACACCTAGAGCCAGGTTAGGTTCCACTTGGCCCGGATTTTGTACACTCCGAATATGCACCAAGCTAATTTTACGCTTCTGTACTTTTTTTAGGTAACTACCAATCGCCGGAGTGCTGAATTCCAACGTCTGCTGGATACCCACAAGATGCTACGCGCAAATCACGTTGCACTTATTGGAGAACATGAAAAGAGGGGTAAGTTTCTCCCTTGGCACTTCTCCGTTTTTCTTCACCTTCTTCTACCGAACTAATCTCCTGATTCGGTTTCTGCAGTTGGGGTGGAGGCTGAGAACAAGATCATGCAGAAGAATTTGGAGGAAATCAGGGGTATGTCCTCTTTTATCCGACCTCGAAGTGTTTTCCATTTCCTCTTCTCCTTGGCTGGGCAAACATTCACTCCTCGGCTCTGCCAGGTCAACATACTATTTTAGCATCGCTTGAGGATAGTGTGCCCGTGCCTGATATGATGCTGCATTTTCTCGAACAAGCAGGACAGCATCAAGCCGAGCTGAAGAAAAAGGATGATGAGCTCGCTTTCCTCCGGACTAAGGACAACGAGATTGCCGAGCTCAAGGCTGAGATGGAGAAGATGAAGGCCCAACACCAAACCGAGCTCCAAAAGGTTGGCCAGAACTTCACAGAAGAGCGTGAGCGCCTTACTCTCCAGATCTCCAAGGACCAGGACCTACTCAAAGAATCCGACATCCAGCTTGGGTCGGCAAACGCTGAGCTTGAGCAACTTCGCAAGAGACGCGATGACTGCATCAAGGAGTTAACCCGGATCCTCAGCCACATATCACGTAAGTTCCTTCCGACCTACTTTTCTGGGTTGCTTCATATGTCTTTTCTTTACCTTCTTCCCTTGTCTGGCTTCCAGGCAAATTTCCTAAGAGCATCTCTATTGCAAGCGCAACAGTTGCAGATTTTCGCCAAGCGAGGGGTACTCCTGCCGCTCCTGCTGGTGAGGAGGTTCCTTACGACATGGAGGACCTGTTGGTCAGCTTGTCATATCGTGTGGAGATCATCAAGAATTACGGCAAGGATATCCTCGACGTTGCAGTTCGCATTTTCAACACGTTCTGGCCCGGAGAGAGTAGCCGGGAGACCACCGCGATTCTCGTCGAGAAGCTAATGGAGACTGAGACCCAGCTCGATCTCTGGAGAGAATCCGCTGGGCATGCCGCAGATGATACTATCCTTTACCACATACTCACGTGGTATGAGAAGATCAACTCAGCCTCCTTACATGTCAGCACACCGGATCCAGATGGACTGATGACCCGGAGTGGGTAGCTCGGTGCCAGGCTTGCGCCTACAGCCTCGTCGAATATTCTCCTATCCATGACTGGGTTGAAGGACCAAGCTTCCTGGAATCCGCTGGGGACGAGAACGCTAAAGACGGGTCAAATGAGGACGGAGAAGGTGATGCCTCAGATATTGAAGACAGCGACGAGGACGCTGAACTTCCTCCTCCTGCTTCTCCTTAGGTCAAAAAACTTGAAAATTTATCAGATCCCCGGTATGCCGGGTGCAACTGTATGTTGTATATGTGATATTTTGCTACTACGTTTCTATGCCGGATTAACTTGGGCGTAGTCCCCGAGTTTCATTTTCTTGTTCGTCCAATCCTCTGGCTTGGTCCGTGTCTACCTTGATTCGGTTTTACGACTTACGAATCCGAGCTTCAAAAATTGTTTTAACAATACTTAGAAACTTTTAGGCTTAGCTCAAAATAATTCAGCATAGTAACTTGAAAATAAATACAGGGTTAGTCCGAAAAACAAACGTTAGCTCGAATAAATTCGTTTCCTTAGTCGTTTTTCATGTGCTATGCAATTCCAAACTTGTTCTCTTGCTTGCCATGAAGCCAATTCTTGATGGATAGCAGCAAGTCGAAGAGTTGGGTTTTTGGTGCTCACACATTACTAATCCGGGTTAAGTAGAACAACTTATTCCAGCTAATGTATGAGAGATAACAACAATAATTATTAAGGCAGTCCCCGAGTTACTGCTCGAGGCGCTGCTATTTCATTGATAAGCTCATTGCCGACATACATACCGACATATGAGACGACTCAGATACATACACTTCTTAGCTAACTGTAGAAGGGACGAAGTAGTGCTACATTCCACGGTCGCTTAGATTCCTCTCCGTACCTGTCCTCCTTGTTCTTTTCCTATGGCTTTGCATCTATAAGATAGTAAGAATCATTGTGCAATGCTTTGCTCACAATGAATAGCCCTTCCCATGGGAGGGATAATTTATGCATGCCAGTAGTACGTTGTACCAACCGGAGCACCAGATCTCCTTCCCGAATGACTCAGGGGCACACCTTCCGGCTATGATAGCGTCGGAGATTTTGCTGATATATGGCGGATCTGGACATTACCAATTCTCTCGCTTCTTCCAGCAGATCAATATCATTTTGCCGGGCTTCATGCACTCCGGCTTCTGCGTATTGGGTGACCCTAGGCGAATCATGCTCTATGTCGGCTGGTAATACAGCTTCTACCCCATATACCATAAAAACGGCGTATAACCTGTTGATCGATTCGAAGTTGTTCTTAAACTCCACAGTACCGCTGGTAGTTCTTCTATCCAACACCCCGCTGATCTTTGCAGCGGCTCAATGAGCCGGGGTTTTATCCCGGATAATACATATCCGTTGGATCTTTCCACTTGTCCGTTCGATGCGGGGTGGGCTACCGAGGCTACGTCCAGCCGGATCTTCTTATCTCGGCAGAATCGCGCAAATGATCCTTCAGCAAAATTTGTGCCATTATCAGTTATGATACTGCGAGGATAACCGTATCTCAAGATGATGTCTTTGAGAAATGTTACGGCCGTAGCTCCATCACATTTTCTTATAGGCTTCACTTCAATCCATTTTGTAAACTTATCCACCATGACCAAAATGTGTGTCATGATTCCCCTTGCTGGTTTGAACGGGCCAACCATGTCCAAGAACCATACGGCAAATGGCCACGTAATTGGTATGGTCTTGAGTTCCGACATTGGCATATGTGTCTTAGTAGCATATCTTTGACAACCATTGCATTTTCTCACCAGATCTTCTGCTTGTTCTAAGGCACTTGGCCAGTAGAACCCATGCCGGAATGCTTTTGCCACTAAGGCTCTGGATGACGCATGATGCCCGCACTCTCCTTGGTGTATATCTCGGAGGATGTCAAGCCCTTCTTCCGGGTCAACACATCGCTGGAGGACGTTGGTTACACTCTGTTTGTACAGCTCGGAATTGATAATTGTGCATTCTTTTGCTCTCCTCTAAGTTTGCCTGGCTAACACCTCCTCAGTGGGTAACATTCCGTCTTTCAGGAATTGGAATATAGCAGTGCCCAAGCTGGTATCGGTCGTGCAGGGAACATGTCCTCATCGATTTCCATCTGATTCACCGGCATAACTTCAGCCGGATCATGCTGAGCAGTCCCCGGGTTTGCTGAGGCAGTCCCCGGGTTGGCTGATGCAGTCCCCGGGTCTCGCGTACTACCTCCCGTGTCAATGTCCATGGGCTCAGCTCCGAATTCCGTATCTTCCGGGACGTAGACCGAGTCGGTTCCTGGGGACGGCCTGATAGATGGTTTTCTGAGGTGTTCCAATGCTACACCCGGTGGAATTGCCTGTCGGGTCGATCTGAGCTTCGATAGCATGTCGGCAGCCTCGTTTTCCACGGGGTAAATGGTGAAATTCACACCCCTCAAAGTAACCAGATATCTTCTGCACATGAAACTTGTACAGTGCCATGTTTGGATCCAGGGCGTCCCACACTCCGGACACTTGCTGCACCACCAAATCCGAGTCACCAAAGCATATTATCGGACCTATGCCAATCTCTTTTGCCACTTTGAGCCCATGCACAAGAGCCTCGTACTCAGCGACATTGTTCATGAAGGGTTTCGCAGCATAGTAAATCAAAATTTTCTATGGAAGCGAACAGAGGGAAAGCCAAGATCTAATCTAGGAGATGCAAACAACGAGAGAGATTGGATTAAATCTTCATACCCTTGAAGATTCGCACAGCGGAACGTTCGTCGGAACGTGGGTGATGTAGTCGTACTCGCTTCTCCTCCTCGCGATCCGATCCGATCTAGCACCACAAGTGGCGGTGCCTCCGTGAGATGCACACGTGCGGCACCTCGACGTCTCCTCCTTCCTCGGACCAGCAAGTATGGTGGAGAGATAGATTGGATCTACAGCACGACGGCGTGGTGTATATGGTGGAGAATTTCTGCCGCAGGGCTTCGCCTACAAACAGTCGGGAGGGAGAGAGGAAGGGCAGCAGGGCAACTGGGTTTGGAGGAAGGTGTAAGGGCGTGTGAGAGGGGGCGCACCAGCCCTCTATATATAGAGGGGGGGTGCGGCCAGCCCTAGCCTCTCCTCCAAGCCTATCTCTAGTTTAAACAATTTAAACTCTCCCTTATCTAGAAATCCTATCTCTAGTTTAAACAATTTAAACTCTCCCTTATCTAGAAATCCTATCTCTAGTTTAAACGAGTTTAAACTTATCTAGGATCGGCTGGGCCCTATGGGGCCTTGTGCCCCTGGCCCAATGCGGCCAGGACACTCCCTCATAGGCCCATGCCCCCTCCCGGAAGGTGGGACCACGTTGGCCCCCTTCCGGAAGGTTCTAGAAGCTTCCGGTACAATACCGATTAATCCGGAACAATTCCGAACTCCAAAAACTGCACTGCCTTATATGAATCTTATTCTCCGGACCATTCCGGAACCTCTCGTGATGTCCCGGATCCCATCCGAGACTCCGAACAAAAATTCATAAACCAATTATCCAATCTATCCTAGCGTCGAGACACGTTAAGTGTGTGACCCTGCGGGTTCGAGAATATGCAGACATGATCTTCTATCAATAATCAACAGCGGGGTCTGGGCACCCATATTGACTCCCACACATTCATCGATGATCATATCGGATGAACCACGATGCCAGGATTCAATCAATCCCATATATATATTCCCTTCGTCTTGCGATATTTTACTTGCCCGAGATTCGATCGTCGGTATCGTCATACCTAGTTCAATCTCGTTCACAGCAAGTACTTTACTCGTTCTGTAATCCGATATCACTTTGTGATTAACTCCTTAACCACATGCTTGCAAGCGGTGTTGATATCGATTACCCAGTGGGCCCGAAGTATATCTCTCCGACTTGGGAGGGACAAATTCCATCTCGATACACACAACCCAACAGATACTTTCCGATCACCTGAGAGACACCTTTATGATCACCCTCTCATAGGATGACGTTTGATGACCTCAAAGCTTTCTTCCGATACCAGGGAGTTGCATTATCTCATGGTCTAAGGAATACAATATTTTACATAAGAAAAGCTTCGCAAAGACGAACACGATGACACAATCTAATTGCTTCGCTTAGTTTGGGTCTGTCCACCATATCATTCTCCAATGATATGATCTCATTATCAATTGACAACTCATGTCTATGGTTAGGAAACCTTAACCATCATTGATCAATGAGCTAGTCCATAGAGGCGTACTAGGGACACGGTGTTGTTCACAAACCACACAAGTATTAAAGTTTCCGCTTAATACAATTCTAGCATGGAATATAAACTTTATCATGAACAAGAATTATAATAATAACATCTTTATTATTGCCTCTAGGGCATAATTCCAACAGTCTCCCACTTGCACTAGAGTCAATAATCTAGTTTACATCTGGCAACAGTCTCACACCCATGGCACTGAGGTGCTGATCATGTTTTACACGTGGAAGAGGTTTAGTCAATGGATCTGCGACATTCAGATCTGTATGTACTTTGCTAATCTTCAGATCTCCATCTGCTTTATAATCTCTGATTATATGAAACTTGCGGTTGATATGCTTGGTCTTTGGATGATATCTTGGTTCCTTAGCGAGTGCTATGGCGCCAGTGTTGTCACACAATATCTCCAGTGGGTCCAATGCACTTGGAACCACGCCAAGCTCAGTGATGAAGTTTCTGATCCAAACTCCTTCACTTGACGCTTCTGCAGCAGCCATGTATTCCGCTTCTACTGTAGATCCTGCGATCACGCTTTGCTTGCAGCTTCTCCAGCTCACAGCTCCTCCATTCAAAATATACACGTATCCTGTCTGAGATTTACAATCATCCTTGTCGGTGTCGAAACTAGCATCGACGTAACCTTTTACGACGAGCTGTTCATCACCCCCATAGACTAAGAACATTTCTTTAGTCCTATTTAGGTACCTTAGGATGTTCTTCACGGCTGTCTAGTGTTCCACTCCTGGATCACTTTGATATCTGCTCGTCAAACTAAGAGCATTGGACACATCCGGTCTAGTACACAGCATGGCATACATGATGGAACCTATGGCCGAGGCATAAGGCACTTTGCTCATAGCTTCCCTATCATTTACCGTAGCTGGACACTGAGCCTTGCTCAATATCTTACCTGACAACATAGGCACTGAACCTTTCAATGCCTTATCCATTCTGAACCTTTTCAGAACTTTGTCTAGGTATGTACTTTGGCTTAAAGCTATCAGGCGTCTTTGTCTATCTCTATAGATTTTGATGCCCAATATATAAGCAGCTTCACCTAGGTCTTTCATTGAAAAACACTTGTTCAAATAACTCTTCACATCGTTAAGCATGTTGATGTCATTTCCAATAATCAATATGTCATCCACATATAGTACCAGAAACGTCACCGAGCTCCCACTCACTTTCTTGTAGATGCAAGCTTCGTAGCAATTTGGAACAAATCCAAAGCTCTTGATCACTTGATCAAAACGAAGGTTCCAACTCCGAGATGCTTGCTTCAGTCCATAAATGGAACGCTAAAGTTTGCATACTTTATCAGCATCCTTAGGATCGACAAAACCTTCGGGTTGCATCATATACAACTCTTCATCAATGCTGCCATTGAGGAAAGCAGTCTTGACATCCATTTGCCATATTTCATAATCATGAAACGCAACAATTGCTAATAAAATCCGAATGGACTTAAACATCGCTACGGGAGAGAAAGTCTCATCGTAGTCAACACCTTGAACTTGTCGAAAACCTTTCGCAACAAGCCGTGCTTTATAGACGGTATCATTACCATCCGCGTCCGTTTTCTTCTTGAAGATCCATTTGCACTCAACGGCCTTTCGGTCGCTAGGAGGGTCCACCAAAGTCCATACTTGGTTTTCGCTCATGGATCCCAATTCGGATTTCATGGCTTCTAGCCATTTCTCAGAGTCTGGGCTCATCATCGCTTCCTCATAGTTCGTAGGTTCGCTGTCTTCTACTAACAAGACAGTCAAGACAGGGTTGCCGTACCACTCAGGAGGGGCACGTGACCTTGTCGTCCTGCGACGTTCAGTAGCAGCATCGTCCGAAGCTTCATGATCCTTGTCATTAGCTTCCTCTATTGTTGGTGCAGGCGGCACTGGAACAATTTCAGGTGCTGCGCTACTCTCCAATTCAAGAGAAGGTTCAATAACCTCGTCTAGCTCTACTTTCCTCCCACTCACTTCTTTCGAGAGAAACTCCTTCTCAAGAAAGGAACCGTTCTTTACGACAAACACTTTGCCTTCGGTTCTGTGATAGAAGGTATACCCAATAGTTTCCTTAGGGTATCCTATGAAGACACATTTCTCCGCTTTGGGTTCGAGCTTGTCCGGCATCAACTTCTTGACGTAAGCTTCGCATCCCCAAACTTTAAGAAACGACAACTTAGGTTTAGCACCAAACCACAGTTCATACGGTGTCGTCTCAACGGATTTAGATGGAGCCCTATTTAAAGTGAATGCAGCGGTTTCTAATGCATAACCCCAAAATGATAATGGCAGATCAGTAAGAGACATCATTGATCGGACCATATCTAATAGGGTTCGATTCCGGCGTTCAGACACACCATTGCGCTGTGGTGTTCCGGGTGGCGTGAGTTGTGAAACGATTCCACTTGCTTTGAGATGCGTGAGAAAATCATAACTCAAATATTCGCCCCCACGATCGGATCGTAGAAACTTAATCTTTCTGTTACGATGGTTCTCCACTTCATTCTGAAATTCTTTGAACTTTTCAAACGTTTCAGATTTATGTTTCATTAAATAGATATACCCATATCTACTTAAGTCATCGGTAAAAGTGAGAAAATAGCGATATCCACCGCGCGTCGAAACACTCATCGGTCCGCATACATCGGTATGTATGATTTCCAACAAGTCCGTTGCTCGCTCCATCATACCGGAGAACGGGGTTTTGATCATCTTGCCCATGAGGCATGGTTCGCATGTGTCAAATGATTCAAAATCAAGAGACTCCAAAAGTCCATCAGAATGGAGTTTCTTCATGCGCTTTACACCAATATGACCTAGACGACAGTGCCACAAATAAGTAGTATTATCACTATCTACTTTGCATCTCTTAGCCTCAATGTTATGGATGTGTGTTTCATCCCTTTCGAGATTTAGAAGAAATAAACCATTCATAAGAGGTGCATGACCATAAAAGATGTTACTCATATAAATAGAACAACCATTATTCTCCGATTTAAATGAATAACCGTCTTGCAATAAACACGATCCAGAAATAATGTTCATGCTCAACGCAGGCACATAATAACAATTATTAAGGTTTAAAACTAATCCTGAAGGTAAAACTAAGGAGAGCGTGCCGACGGCCATCACATCAACTCTTGATCCGTTGCCAACGCGCATCGTCACCTCATCCCTCGCAAGCCGCCGTCTATTCCGCAGCTCCTGTTTCGAGTTACAAATATTAGCAACTGAACCGGTATCAAATACCCAGGCACTACAACGAGGGCTAGTAAGGAAAACATCAATAACATGTATCTCAAATATACCTTTGATGGTGCCAGCCTTCTTGTCCGCTAAGTACTTCGGACAGTTGCGCTTCCAGTGACCCTTGTCCTTGCAATAGAAGCACTCAGTTTCTGGCTTGGGACCAGACCTGAGCTTCTTCTCAGCAGGGGCATTACGCTTGCCGTCGCCCTTCTTGAAGGGCTTCTTTGCACCTTTACCTTTCTTAAAGGAGGGCTTGTTGACCATCAACACATGATTATCCTTCTTGATGTCCACCTCCGCAGCCTTCAGCTTTGCGAAGAGCTCGGTGATCGTATCAGTGGAACCAATCTGATTATGAGTCACTACAAAACTTTTGTAGCTGGGAGGGAGTGATTGCAGAACCCTGTCAATCTTGAGCTCCTCTAGAATCTTGCTGTCCAGTTGCTCAAGGCGTTGAGTGTAGCCTGACATCTTAATGGCGTGCTCACTAACGGAACTCCCTTCCTCCATCTTGCAGTTAAAGAACTTCTCAGAGATCTCATATCTCTCAGAACGGGCCTGAGTCTGAAACATGGTTTTCAACTCTTCGAGAATCTCAAAGGGCCCGGGATAGTTTTCAAAACGATTTTGAAGTTCCGGTTCCATAGCAAACAACATGGTGCTCTTAATCACACCATAATCATCTTTGCACGACTGATAGACACCTTTCTCATCAGCCGGCGCAGTTGCAGCAGGGGGGTTACCTGACGCTTTCTCAAGGACATAGTCCTTTTGTCCGCCAGACAGAATGATTCTTAGATTGCGGAACCAGTTGGTGAAGTTAGACCCATTGTTTCTAAGCTTTTCTTTCTCAGCAAAAACGTTGAAGTTGAAGTTGGACTTGGCCATGTAATCTACAGTATTTGCAAGTACAATTTAGACTATGTTCATCATAAATAGTTCAACTTAATCAAATTACTAGATGAACTCCCACTAAATCCAACATCCCTCAAGTTGCTTAGTGAACACGATCCAAATTCACCACACATAATCCGATCTTCACGAGAAGAGATGTGGCTTCAATGGTGGACAACGAAGTGTCGATCATATCATTCATATGACTCATGCTTAACCTTTCGGTTCATGTGTTCCGAGGCCATGTCTGTACATGCTAGGCTCGTCAAGTCAAACCCAAGTATTTCCGCGTGTGCAAAAACTGGCTTGCACCCGTTGTATGTGAGCGTAGAGTCTATAGCACCCGATCATCACGTGATGCTTGGACACGACGAACTTTCGCAACGGTGCATACTTGGGGAGAACACAGTTTTTTATCTTGATCTTTAAGTGAGGAATCATCTTATAATGCTACTGTCGCGATCTAAGCATAATAAGATACATAAAAGGATAAACATCACATGCATATAACTTTATGTGACATGGTATAGCCAATCTTCGCGTAATGATCTCCATCTTGTGCGTTCCGGCATGATCTCCATCACTTCACCATGATTGCCTCCACCACGAATAGCAACTACAACTATTGCTAACTACTTAGCGATAAAGTAAAGCTATTACATGGCGTATAAGAAGTTGACTCGCAGGTCATACACAATTATAAAGACAACCATATGGCTCCTGCCGGTTGTGTACTCATCGACATGCAAGTCGTGAAACATTACAAAACATGATCATCGCATACAATATACACATCACATCTTGGGCCATACCATATCACAGAAAACACTCCCTGCAAAAACAAGTTAGACGCCTCTACTTTGTTGTTGCATGTTTTACGTGGCTTATGGGAGTAGATGCTAAGAACGATTCTTACCTACGGAAAGCCACAACAGTGATATTATGGTTGCCAAACTCCGGTGTTAATCCCATGACAACTATAGTGAGAGAAACTGACATCCACCAGCCGCATGTGTGGTACAAGCCACACGTCAAGTGCGGAGCCGGTCTCGCGAACGACATCGCGTAAGGTTGGCCTGGACCGCTTCAATCTCACTATCCCGCGCCATAAGAAGAACACAAACAAGAGGCTTGCAACAGAAAACATCAACGCCCGCAACAACCATGTTGCGTTATACTCGTGAATCACATCTACGCATAGATCTAGCTCTGATACCACTGAAGGGTTTCGCAGCATAGTAAATCAAAATTTTCTACGGAAGCGAACAGAGGGAAAGCCAAGATCTAATCTAGGAGATGCAAACAACGAGAGAGATTGGATTAAATCTTCATACCCTTGAAGATTCACACAGCGGAACGTTCGTCGGAACGTGGGTGATGTAGTCGTACTCGCTTCTCCTCCTCGCGATCCGATCCGATCTAGCACCACAAGTGGCGGTGCCTCCGTGAGATGCACACGTGCGGCACCTCGACGTCTCCTCCTTCCTCGGACCAGCAAGTATGGTGGAGAGATAGATTGGATCTACAGCACGACGGCGTGGTGTATATGGTGGAGAATTTCTGCCGCAGGGCTTCACCTACAAACAGTCGGGAGGGAGAGAGGAAGGGCAGCAGGGCAACTGGGTTTGGAGGAAGGTGTAAGGGCGTGTGAGAGGGGGCGCACCAGCCCTCTATATATAGAGGGGGGTGCGGCCAGCCCTAGCCTCTCCTCCAAGCCTATCTCTAGTTTAAACAATTTAAACTCTCCCTTATCTAGAAATCCTATCTCTAGTTTAAACAATTTAAACTCTCCCTTATCTAGAAATCCTATCTCTAGTTTAAACGAGTTTAAACTTATCTAGGATCGGCTGGGCCCTATGGGGCCTTGTGCCCCTGGCCCAATGCGGCCAGGACACTCCCTCATAGGCCCATGCCCCCTCCCGGAAGGTGGGACCACGTTGGCCCCCTTCCGGAAGGTTCTAGAAGCTTCCGGTACAATACCGATTAATCCGGAACAATTCCGAACTCCAAAAACTGCACTGCCTTATATGAATCTTATTCTCCGGACCATTCCGGAACCTCTCGTGATGTCCCGGATCCCATCCGATACTCCGAACAAAAATTCATAAACCAATTATACAATCTATCCTAGCGTCGAGACACGTTAAGTGTGTGACCCTGCGGGTTCGAGAATATGCAGACATGATCTTCTATCAATAATCAATAGCGGGGTCTAGGCACCCATATTGACTCCCACACATTCATCGATGATCATATCGGATGAACCACGATGCCAGGATTCAATCAATCCCATATATATATTCCCTTTGTCTCGCGATATTTTACTTGCCCGAGATTCGATCGTCGGTATCGTCATACCTAGTTCAATCTCGTTCACAGCAAGTACTTTACTCGTTCCGTAATCCGATATCACTTTGTGATTAACTCCTTAACCACATGCTTGCAAGCGGTGTTGGTATCGATTACCGAGTGGGCCCGAAGTATATCTCTCCGACTTGGGAGGGACAAATTCCATCTCGATACACACAACCCAACAGATACTTTCCGATCACCTGAGAGACACCTTTATGATCACCCTCTCATAGGATGACGTTTGATGACCTCAAAGCTTTCTTCCGATACCAGGGAGTTGCATTATCTCATGGTCTAAGGAATACAATATTTGACATAAGAAAAGCTTCGCAAAGACGAACACGGTGACACGATCTAATTGCTTCGCTTAGTTTGGGTCTGTCCACCATATCATTCTCCAATGATATGATCTCATTATCAATTGACAACTCATGTCTATGGTTAGGAAACCTTAACCATCATTGATCAATGAGCTAGTCCATAGAGGCGTACTAGGGACACGGTGTTGTTCACAAACCACACAAGTATTAAAGTTTCCGCTTAATACAATTCTAGCATGGAATATAAACTTTATCATGAACAAGAATTATAATAATAACATCTTTATTATTGCCTCTAGGGCATAATTCCAATAGTTCGATGCCGCGAAATGGATCTGCAATACGTATTTTAGCTGGTCCTTCTTTGGTGAGGTAAGCACAACCCCGGCGGCTAATCCGGTTTTGGTTTTCGACCCATCAAAGTGCATCCAGTATTTCGTATTTGGTGGCGGTGGTTCGTATTGTACCTTGGCCCAATCTACAAAAAAGTCCGCCATAGCCTGAGACTTGATCGCTTGTCGTATTGGGGCGCATAGGGGGCTAACTTAATTGCCCATTTTGCAATTCTGCCACTCGCATCCTTGTTACCCATTATCTCAGATATGGGAGCTTCACATATCACTTTGATAGGGTGCTCCTCAAAGTAAGGCTTTAACTTCTTTGCCGCCATATAGACATCATATCCACCTTTTGAAAGTGCGGGTAGTTCTGTTTTGAGGCAGACAATACCTCGCTCAAGTAATATACTGGCCTCTGCACCGAGTTACCCTCTTCATTGCACTCCACTACGATCACTGCACATACAACTCGGTTGGTTGCGGCTATGTAGAGCAACATTGGCTCCTTTGATAGTGGCGAGGCTAACACTGGTGCAGTGGCCAACATCTTTTTTAAGTGGGCAAAGGATTCATCGGCCTGTGGTGTCCAAATGAACTTATCCGACTTTTTCATGAGTTGGTAGAGAGGTAATGCCTTTTCTCCCAGCCGACATACAAACTGACTCAACGATGCTAGGCACCCAGTGAACTTCTGGACATCGTTAAGACACTTCGGCAACTCCATTCGCTCAATGGACCGAATCTTAGTTGTATTAACCTCGATACCTCGGCTGGAGACGAGAAATCCGAGTAATTTTCCAGCCGGGACACCGAAGGTACATTTTTCCGGGTTAAGCTTCATCCAGAACTTTCTCAAGTTCGCGAATGTCTGCCTGATGTCATCAAGGAGCGTTTTGCTTTCCTTGTACTTGATAACCACGTCATCCACGTATACTTGTACGTTTTGACCTATTTGGTCGTGCAAACATTTTTGCATACACCTTTGGTACGTTGCACCTACATTACATAAACCGAACGGCATAGTGCAATAGCAATAAGCCCCGTACGGGGTAATAAACGCAGTCTTTATTTGATCATCCGGGTTCAGAGGTATCTGGTGGAAAGCAGAATATGCATCAATGAATGACAACAGTTCACATACCGCGGTTGAGTCTATGACCTCATCTATCCTCGACAGTGGAAATGGATCTTTTGGACACACCTTATTCAGGTTCGTGTAATCTATGCACATACGCCAAACCACTGCCACGTTCGGATCGTCCTTCTTCTTTTCCACCAGCACCGGATTAGAGAGCCAATCCGGATACAGCACCTCCATGATAAATCCTGCTGCTAGTAACCGAGCTATCTCGTCTCCAATGACTTTTCTCCTATCCTCGGCGAAGCGGCGGAGAGGTTGCTTCACCGGCATTGCTCCGGGTCTTACGTTCAAAGAGTGCTCGGCCAACTCCCTCGGAACACCTTGCAAGTCCTGTGTAGACCAAGCAAAAATATCCCGATTCTCACGGAGGAAGTTGACGAGCTCGCTTTCATATTTGTCAGTTAACCCGGCACCAATTGTTACGGTGCGCTCCGGAAACATGTCATCAACTGGAACCTTCTTGGTGTCCTTTGCGGCTTGGAATGAAACGTTGCCATGCGGGTTACTCAACGTCGGCATATACTGCTGCGCGGACTGAGCTAAAGCCGCCACCTCTTGGATTTTTCTTTTCTCTCGCGCAATCACGAGTGACTCGGCTAGGTTAGACCCGGCTGAAGCACACTCAATGAAACGTCGTAAATCTCCAGCAATGGTAATCACTCCATTTGGCCCGGGCAACTTCATCTTCAGATAACTGATGTGGCAGCTTGCCATGAACTTGTTCAATGCTGGTCTTCCGAGTAACGCGTGATACGCACTTTCCAAGTTCACCACCTCAAACTCCAGATTCTCAATTCGGCAGTTATCCCTTGTGCCGAATAGCACGTCGACCCGGACTTTGCCTATGGGCTCACAAGAAATGCCCGGTACAATGCCATGGAAAGTTGTTCTCGTAGCCTGGAGCATGTTCTCCGAGATGCCCAACTTGCGCATCGTATCCGCATACATGATGTTAATGCTACTGCCATTGCCAATAAGTACCTTGGAGAACCTCACATTAATGTTTGGTCCAATGAATGTCGGATCTAGCACTAGCGCATACGAACCTGGACTCGGCATAAGCTTAGGATGATCTTTGATGTTCCAGTTGATTTCCTGGTTCGACCAAGGCATGTACCTCGTCACTGCCGGCATTACCACATTGATATCCATATGTCGGCGCTGCAAGCTCTTTCTATCGGTTTCCTCAGTTGTGAACACACAATAGCTATGGTGATGTTCTCTGTACTCATTTCTCCCCTTGTTTCCGACGTACCTCTGATCCGGCTCGTGCTGATTTTCCACTTGATGCACTGCATCCTTCTCTCATTGTTGCATACCTCGGCGGAGGGAGAGGCAACATTAGTTGTTGCGTGTTCGCTCCAGAGATCAATTGTTGCCGATGTAATTCCTGCCGAGGTAATTCATTCCGGGGTGCCTGAGCATTCCCTGAACCACCTTGTTCTATCTTATGCGTCCACTCACATTGCCTCGTTGTGTGACCCGCTGGGCTATTCGGATTTGGCGTGTGAAACTTACACGGCTGGTCCAACATCGACTCATAGGTATATCTCGGACGGTCTTTCTTTTCCTGCCACTGTTTCTTTTGCTCCGGGGTCCACGTTTTATTGCCATCATTTCTTGGAGTCCATTGCCCTCCCGTTTTCTGGCGTTGGTTGCTCCCTGCTCCGGGTTGATCTTGACTCATAGCTGCAACTTGTTGCGAACTGTAGCGATGATCCGATCTATCATCTCTTCTTTTTCCTCTGTAATCGTTCCTCCGAGATGACCCGGCTCCATCCCTCTGATAGTATTCCTTGTTTGACTCGTTTGACGCGAGCCTAGGTTGAGTCGGATCACCCAAAGCATACGAATCTGCAATCCGGATCATCTCTGCCAATGTAATTGGCATTTTGCTTTGCAACATCATCCACAACTTGCTGCCATATCTGCCTGTGACTCTATGACACCCTCACACGAGTTTCTCACGGTACACTGCCGGGTCAAGAATTCACGGTCCATCTCATTAGGTCTTTGCTTGCACATTGCTACGGTCTGCGGCCTATTCGGCCTCTGATATGTACTTGAGAAGTTGCTGATAAACATTTCTTCAAAATCTATCCAGCCGTTGATGCTTCCGGGTGGTAAATTATTAAGCCATACTCTGGACGGACCTTCCAACATCTGAGGTACGTATCGTACAACCCATCTCAAGTTGCCAGTGGCAATTTTCACAGCTGTAGCATAGTTTATCAGCCAATCCTCCAGCTTGGTACTGCCGTCATACATCTTCGTGCCTCTGGACAACTAGAAGTTGGGTACTGGTGGCTCCTTCATGATCCTGGGTCCAAAGCACGCTGGACCCGGGGGACCTTGACATTCGATCTGTTCCGACCTATATAGGCGATCCAGTTTCAACCTGGCGTCATCCGGCATTAAATCCCTGCTTCCCAATCTTGACCCTATCACATGATAGTCCGGTCTCGGGTACCCCGTGTTCACCATCTCCGAATCACCGTCGTTGTATCAGTTTTGCACTTGGGGCGCACCTTTCTGTTGCATACCTCGGCCGACGCTTTGCTCTTGCCTCGGTATATTGCGCTGCCGCGGTTTTCCTGCTCCTGTGGAGTTTCACTGTCCGGCATTGCCGTTGGCAACGTTCCCTTGACCGGCATTGCCTTGGTCGTGGTTACCTCGGCCAGCTTCACCTCGGCTCACACTTCGTCGATCATCATTTTTCCGCGTTTATTTTTCTTTTCCTACACGCGTCGGGTCGTACGGGACGATCTGTTTGTTCCGTCTGGCCGAGGTTACTACCTCTTCTCTCCTTGGACCACCATGAGGTGACGATGCGGCTCCAGCAGATTTCTCCGGGTTACCCATCGCCGAATGGACGATTTTGGAAGCTCTAGCTCTCTCCGGGTTAGCTCTGAGTAGCTCTTCGTTCTGTCTGTTCGCGATCCGAACTAACTCGTTAACCCTATCTTGCTGTCTTTGACGGGCCTCACCTGTCAGACCCTCCAACTCGGATGCAGCCACATCCGCTGCTCTGAGGTTCTTCGCCGGGGTACTATACCTAGGCAACCCCACGGACAAATAGTTTTCCGACCCCTCGGCTCCATCCTCACCTTCTCTGTTCATCTCGCTCATGAGATATCTCCCTTTTACTTTTACCGTATCAACTTTGTTTGCCTTTGCATACTCACGCAGCGTCATGTTCAGCGACTGCAGAGCCGCGGCTATTTTCTTTGCGCCCTCTAGTATCTTTTGCCTAGTTTCCTCTAGCTCGGCCTGTGCCTAAGCCGGATCTACCACTGCTGCTACCGGGTTAGCCAAGCTATCCATAGCTTCCCTCAGTATGTTCTCAGGCCTCTCTAGTGGTGGCCCTCTACCTTTCCTCGGTGCCTTAGGTGTTACCTCCGGGTCCGGTGCTGGATCCTTGCTTGCGCCTGCCCCCAGCGCAGTCATCATCACTTCAGCACGGTTCGGGGAGCGAGTGATACGCGCCCCGTGAACCACACTAAGGGGTGGTTCCCCTGCCTCGACGACGCGCCGCGGGTGACCGCATGATACGTCCACCGCAACGTAGACCTTGTGTGCTCCCAGCTTGACGAAGAGGCTGTTGCGCGGGAGTGGGCGCGTGCCGAAGCAGCCAGCGTTGTCGCTGGCGAAATCCAGCGCTCCAAAGCGCTGAACGAGCCCGGAGACGATGCGCTCGCCGGTGCCGATGAGGTTTCCCGTCCGGATCTTCACCCCTGCTAGCGCCGCTAGCCCGACGGTGGGCGCCAACTGTCGTGGTGGTGTCACGGCAGATGCCATGGATAGGCTAAAGGTGGGGACTAATACACGCTAGGGGAATCCAGGGAGGGATAGTGGAGTGATTCTCCACACAGAAGATTGTATTCCTTTCAAGTTTACAAGCGCTCCTAGATCTGTATTGGCGAGAGGAGGAAGAAGAAACTCTCTTACTCTCAACTACAGTTCACTCCTAGAGCCTTAGCCAAATCTGTATTGAAGAAAGATCAACCCAACCAGCGTTCAACCCCTTCTACGGGAACACTAGCCCCCCTTATATAGAGGGGGCTCGGTCTCTGCCTACGGCATACGTGGAGGCATATTCCTAAGAATATGCCTCCTCTCAAAGTAGTAACCCCACCAGGGTGCTTCCCCCGCGTCATACATGCTTTAGCTACATGAGCCTCTCCGGCGCCCGCGTCAGCCGACACGGGCATCGTCACCCTTGTCGGCTATGACCCGGTGGTCCTGCCCTTGCTTGCTTCGCTCATGTAGTGCGTACCGGGCCTTATTTTTGACCAGAGAGATTCCTTCCTTCTCCCAGAAGCTAAACGGGACCCGGATCATGGTAGATCCGGCCACACCTGTTCCTGCATACAAGCTAAACAAGCACTTCCGACTTACTCCTTAAGTCGGCAGTGACAATGTTAGGCGACCCCCCCTGGTCCGGGTTACTCCGTGATCCGGCCTGCCTTGAGGTGACCCAGCCAGCATCCGCTTTGACACTGCCGACCTTCGGCTAACTCGTCCTTTATACCCCAGAGTGACCCTACCCGGGGATATCCCCCCAAAATTTTCCTCCTCAATGTTTTTGGCTTCATCGAGGAGTACTTGGCGACACGCTTCTAGGGCCTGTGCCCTATCGTCTAGATCTTCAGCAGTAAGTTCTGCAGCTGTAGGAATAGGTGTGGTTAATGCAACATCGATGAGTTTACGCGCACCTTCAGTGATCACGTGGCCATCCACCGATTCTTCTTTTTTGGGCTCGTTTGGGATAAGTGCTCCATCCAAGTCTTCTTCATATTCTTGGGTAATCACCTCCTCTGCCGGAGGGGCTTTCGCTGGGGTCTTGTTCTTCTTGTTCTTCTTCTTTGCCTTCTTGGCAGCGCCGGTAGCAAAGATGGCTTTAGGTCCATTTCCCGGAGTCAAGCTCTGATCGGTACTTTCGGACATCTGGACCTCGTGATTATCTCTGATTTCCATGTCATCCTATGTTTTGGGAGAGTTTTCCTCGGATCCTTCATCCATGGCTTCTTCTTCCTCTGCAGCTTTGGAGTTATACTCCTCTTCATATTCTGTGGAGAACTTTCGGAAATCTGCCGACCTCATCGATTCGTTCGAGGATGTTGGTACGTCGGTGTTTGTTCCGATCGCCTCCAGCACAGAGTCAGTGTTGTATCCGGCATCGGCAGAGCCGGATCCGTATCCCACATATCCGATAAAGTGTGATGCATGCCCCATGAGGTAGTTGCGGGTTTCGAGATCTGCTTCCTCGAAACACCTAATGGTCTCGAGAATATCGTCTATTCTTGCATCTTGCATCATCTTGCGTCGCAGCGTGTACTGATACGTCCATTTTGCATCACTATTCTATGTTTTCATTCACTATTATTCATTGATATATTTCGTATTGAGAGGTGATACTTATGTTATTTCATCTATTTTTGCATGGCAGATGACTTTTGAAGCATGGACCGCTGCAGTCAGGATTCTGATGGAAAAGGTGTTGTTTGGAGGCAAAATTCGCGAAGATCAGAAAATCCGGGAAAATATACGGAAAATCCTATTTTCCAGAAGAATAAGGATGCCAGAAGATGGAGTGGAGGTGGGCCACAGGGGGCCCACACCACCCCATGGCGCGGGAAGGCCTAGGCCGCGCCTGGGAGTGGTGTGGCCGCCCTGGCCCACTTTAGCCTCTCCCCTCTGGCGTATATCATCCCCACGAAACCCTAAGACTCGGCGAGCGACCACAGAAAGAATCCGCCACCTCTGCGGGGCGGAAAACACCGAGAGAGAAAGATCTCTCCGACAGACAGATTTCTACCAGGGAAATTCCTTCCCAGAGAGGGGAGATCGTCGCCATCAACACCACCATCAAGCTGGACTTCATCAGGATCATCATCACCACCATCATCACCATCAGCACCCTCATCACCATCTCCATATTGTTGTAACAATTGCGTTGAATCTTGCATAGTTCATAGGGGAAACTTTCCCGGTGTTGATTACTCTTTGTAGTTGATGCTATTGAGTGAACATTTGAATTATTGTTTATGTTCAGATTGTTATACATCATTATTCCAACTCTGATCATGATCCATATGATGTCTTGTGAGTAGTTTGTTTTGTTCTTGAGGACATGGGAGAAGTCTTGTTGTTAGTAGTGGAGTTGCGTTGAGAAAGATTCAATAGATTGTTATTTAAGTTGTGGTGTACTTCTTCTAGTGGTGTCATGTGAACATCGACTACATGACACTTCACCTATATGGGCCTAGGGGAATACATTGTGTATTTGGCTACTAATCGTAGGGGTTGCCGGAGTGATAGAAACCTAAACCCCCGTTAGGAAACCATTGCACAACGGACGTAAGGGTCTTAGAGTTTAAAGCTGTGGTTAGGTTTCTACCTTAATTACATTATTGTACTTACGAATGTTTGCAAGGGGTATAATCACAAGTATGTATTAGTCTTGGATGGGGAGGTACATTAGCACAGATTCACCCACACAACACTTAGCAAGCTAAAGAAGATTAATCAACTATATGAAGCAAAAGCACTTGACAGTCTTCCCATGTGTCCTCGAGAACGTTTGGTCATCTTAAGTAATACAACCGGCTTGTCCTTTGCTGCATAAAGGATTGGGCCACTTGCTGCATTTATTCCTACTGTCTTTTGTTTACTCGTACTTTGTTTGCTTGCTTTATCAAAAATCCCTAAAAATCTGTTTGCTAAGTATTTGCAGAGAATTCCTGATCCATACCACTAGCCAGCACCTTCTGCTCCTCGTTGGGTTCGACACTCTTACTTATCGAAAATACTGTGATACACCCCCTATACTTGTGGGTCATCAAGACTATTTTATGGCACCGTTGCCGGGGAGTGAAGCGCTATTGGAGAGTGGAACTAGTAAAGGAAACTTCTACAGTGAGTATTGTTTACTTCTGCTAGTTGCTTTATTTTCGTTATGGATAATTCGCTGAGTTTCTTATTTGGTAATGCTACTACCACTGCTAAGGTAGTAGATAAGCCACCACCTGCTGAGAAAGATGTTTTCATAATACCTACAAGAATTATTGATCGTGTTATGGATAACTATTATATTGGGGATGGAACTGTCCATCTCGGTGATCATTTACTCTTTATACACGAATTATGAGGGTTGTTCAAGTGTCCAGGTATTACTATAGATCAAGTTCAAAAAAGGTTATTCTTATTATCGCTAAAATGAAGAGCTGAGGAATGGTATAAGCTGCTGAAGAATGGTCAAGCTCTGGAATGGGGCAAAATAGTGCCTCTCTTTTATTCAAAGTTTTATCCTCCTAGTGAGATTCATAAAGATTGGAATCAAATATTCAACTTTTGGCCTCTTGATGGAGAGAGTACAGCTCAAGCTTGGGGGAGATTGAAGTTACTAATGCTCAAATGTCCCATTCATGAGCTCCCCAACAATATTATTATCAATAACTTCTATGCAAGGCTCCCTCTACATGACGAAGATTTATTGGATGCTTCTTGTGCTGGATCATTCACTCGTATGGAAGAAGAAGCTAAATGGGACCTTCTAGATCGTATTCAAGACAATGCTGAAGCTTGGTAGAATGACAAAGGTAGAAAGTCAGGTATAAATTATGATTATGAATGCATTGAATCTTTTATGGGAACTGATGACTTTCAAAATAATAAAAATGCTTATGGTCTAGACTCTCAAGCTATTGCTTCTTATTTTAAGGCTTTTGCTTCCTATATTGAAGTGCCTAAAAAGAAGTGGAATAAGTATCATGAGCCTTATAAAGATATTGCTAAGAGTGTTCCTTCAAGAAATACTGATGTTTATACTGCTAATCATGTTTTACCTGAACCTTATATTGAGAAAATGCCTTTTCCAGTTAAGGTAAAGGAACATTCTATGATAGCTAGTATGGTTAATGAAAGTACTAGTAAAGCTGTTGAACCTGATAAACAAATGGTTGATGAACCTATAATAGCAAGTGTGGAAGACTTTGTCACTAAGTATGAGGAAGAGGGACACCCTATCCTTTGTAAGGATACCTCTAATATTGTTTCACAAAGTAGTGTTATGAGAGCTACTATTCCTGTGTTTTCTGTTAGAATAAGTGATCATTGCTATGATAGTCCTTGTGATAGCTATATTGTTAAGTTTATGCATGATACTGAAAGTTACTATGAGAGAGGGAAAAGTGTTCTTATGCATCTCAATAATATCAAGTTTCCTTGTTTTATGCTGAAAGTTTTTATGTTGCACTTCTTTTGCCCTCTTATGCAAGTTGCTTCTAGTTTTAAAAACTTGTTTGTTTGCAAAATTCCCTTGCATAGGAAGTGGGTTAGACTGAAATGTGTGTGTTTTTTCTTATTAATGCTCTGTTTCACTTCAATCCATATCCATATGAGAGCTTCTTCAAAATTATCAGGTCCATCTTAATGGCTATAAAGAAAGAGCTTTATGGGAGACAACCCAATTTGTTTTGGCTTTCAGTTTGTTTTTGTTTCTTGAGTCTTGGAAGTTACTACTTCTGTAATAACCGCTCCTTATCCGTTTTGTTTGGTTTTTGTGTCAAGATCAACCTCTAATGAGAGAGAAGTAATATTTGGGGAAGATGCTGTCCCGAAACAGATTTTTGTGCTTCACCGTAAAAATTCGTGAGAGATCTCTGTATGTCGGATTGAGCTGTAATTGTTTTTGCTTCTGCCCCAGGTTGTTATTTAACTTTCGTTAGTTTTGCACTTTTTGATTTGAGCAACAGAAGATTTTCGAAAAAATTGATCTTTACTTGCTGGTCTGTTTTGACAGATTTAGCCACTCTTGCATCTGCTTCTTTATTCGATTTCCTTTTTGAATTCTTTTTGGGTTTTCGGAAGGAGTTGCTACAGTAGCCTATGTTTTGATGGTTTTCAGTTGAAGTTGGACTCACAAGGTTTTATCACTTCACTTATACTAATGTTGCTAATAAGAACTGTTTGAAGTCTTGTGTGAAAGAAATTTCCAGGAAGTGGAGATAATGGTGTAATAAGGAAGAGAAAGGCTTTATGACTCAAGTAATAATTGTATGAAGATGAAGATATAGATATTCAAGTGATGACTCCGGAAGGATCCACTAAATACCAAATTCATTGACCTGCAGAGTCTGTATTCAAATAGGTAACGGTTCTGGTAAGAAAAGTTTCGTGAAAATACAATCCAACTATATTTTTGCAGTTTTCAGTCAACAAGGAAAGTTTCGAAGCGAAAAAGGGACAAAAATGGAGCCAGGGTGGCCCACCCCACCCCATGGCGCGGGCCCTCCCCTGGCCGCGCCACCAGGTGGTGAGGCCACCCAGGACTCAGCCTCTGACTCGTTTTGTCTGAGTACCTTCCTTTTGATATGAAACTTCTTAATATATAAACCCCCGGATCCCCCGAGGTTTGTACATCGTGTTTTCGTCGTGTTTTTGTTTCAATATGTTTCTGCCAGGACATACTCTTTGAAGGCTTAGAAGCACAATGGGGTCTGCCAAGGATAAAGGGAAGGAGCCCGTGGAGGAAGACCTCCAAGACCCCGGGAAGGAGAAGGAGATCGAGAGTGAATGTGAAGAGGAGCAAGGCCAACGTCTGTGCACCAGCACTACCATTGCAAACATTGGAGTGGTGAAACCTGCCAAGGTCAGAAGGACAGCACAGATGCAGACTAGGGGAAAAGCTCCTCGTCATAGTTTGGATCCACGATCTCTTCCTCCACGCACCAAGAATCCTTTCCATACCCTTATCCATGAGCATCAGTACCAGAATATGCCCAAGGGGAAATTACCCTCCAATTGGGATTTGCCTCGTTCTAGCCATGCAGGAAAAGACGACTTCAAAGAGGAAGAGTGGGAAAAGAATAGCAAGAGCTGGAATTCTTAACACGACATGATCATGAGCCGCATTGAGCAAAACTCACAGCTGATTTGTAATCTCACCTTCGAGGTTGAGGACTTGGGGAAATTGATCAAAGAGCTCATCGAGAGGATACCACCACCACCAAAGTAGTAATTCGTCATCAGGTTTGGCATCCCCTTGGTTGGTTCCAAGCTTGGGGAGTGTCGCGATATCATATCACTATCTTCTATATTTTTACCTTATTAGTAGAGTCATATCAAGAATAAAGGAGTTATTTTGTAGTATAGTTTGCATTATGGAAGTGTCCCCTCTCTCGTTAGATATGTATCCCTTGGTGTGAGTTTCCGTTATGAAATATTAATGAGAAGTTCTATCATTCACTCTTTTGCATAGCTTATTTTATTTTTCAATTCATGGTTATATGATTGATCTTGTTGTTAGTATTGGTATCACTTTGGGATCAATGAGTTAATTTAGTTGGTTTTGGCAAACCTGGCTCGGCCAGTAGCAACACCTTTTTGAGAGTTGAAAAGAAAAAGATAAAGGTACTATAAAGAAAAATAATTTCATCGTCTTTCTTTCTTGATTGCTCATAAGTCCAGTATTCTCTAGTTAAGATATTTTGTGCTTCCAAGGAAGATTGCATGTTTGTCTTTATCACTTGTATGTTTGTTTGTTTCCTTCAACTCTTGTACTTGCTACCTAGCCTTGCTAGCCAAAAACCTGTATTGAGAGGGTATTCTTCTCGTGCATCCACCTCCTTTAAACCAAAACCTTTGCCATTTGTGTCCACCATACCTACCTAGTAGCATTATTGCTATTCCAAGTAAATTCTTGTTTTATCTACCTCCCAAATTAAACTTGTTATGTGAAAATTAGTGATTAAAGCTCTCACAAACTTGATGGCACACTTTACTTTCCTGCATTTAATAAACTTGAACCATTGGGTCCTTCTTTGTTGCGTATATCCTTGCACTTTATGAGTTGAAGTTAGCTGAACCATGTATCATGGGGACTGCTTTGAACACTTCTTTGGTACTTGTACCTAGTTGATATCATGTTCTTTTGCTTATGGATCCCGACGGTGTGAAATAAAAGTGGAACTTGTAAGATCACGGAGTTTATATGTGTGTTAGAGAAACGCCTGGGCCGCTAGCCTAAGCCATGCCTAATCATGGTGGAAACTTGCTATTTCTATCATCTCTCCCAAATTAGTAACTTTGTGACACTTAAAGCGATGATGCAATAAACCAATTGGGAGACCTGCAATGAATGCTTCAATCGCAGTTTGGCCATTTACTCCTTCACAGGAGTTCTTGGTGTCGATCCATTGTTCGAGATAATCTCGGCAAGTTTCTCTGGCTTTCTGGGTGCAACGTTGTAGGTCTCCGACCGTATAGGGCCTCCGGTATGTGCCATTGAAATTCCGCAAGAACGCACTTTGCATGTCATACCAGTTGTGGATGGTGTTCTCCGGAAGTTCATTGAGCCATGATCGTGTCGTCTTCCGCAACATAAGTGGGAGATATCGGATGGCGACCAGGCTGTTTCCGCCTTTGGGTATGCAGCAAGCTTGGAAGAAATCCTATAGCCAAGTATCTAGCTGAGCTATACTGTCGTAGGCTTGAATATGTCTTGAGATAGCAAATTCTTCCGAGAATCTTGTAGCTCTTATGCGTGGTCCGAAGCACTTTGGGCCCACGTATATGTCATTATTTTTATAGCGCCGCGCCTCTATATTGGAGTTGATCCTGTGCCTTGCGTCATTTGGGGATAAGGATCGTCCCGAGTGACGACTATGGCTGCGGTGCCTTGGAGCCAGACTTCTGCTTTTGCCACCACTCCCTCCACCATGACGCCCTCCTTGGCCTCCTTGGGAGCCGTTGTGATGGCTACTTGGCAGAGAGGGTGCAACAGCTGGGTTACTTCTGGTTGATCGCTGGCCTCCATTCGGAGCGTCATTATTCCGGTTCCGGGGAGGGTCTTCATTGTGACGAGCCCCCTGCCGGCTTGTCTTGACACAGTGTCCGTCGTTCCTTTGCCCGTCATTCGGACGGCTTGCGAGTATAGGAGGTGGCATTCTTTGTCGGTCCTCCTCTCAATGTTTCTCTTTATCTTCTTCCCTGCGGTCTTTCGACTCTCGCCAGGGAGGATTCCTTGGATTCAGTGTAGCAATTGCCTCTTGCTCTGCAACTGGGTTAACGTTACGCTAGTCACGTGCAGCTTTGTGGTGCTGTCCTGAAGATCCGGTTCTTGAGTAGTTGTCTTCCCGACGGTCGGAACGACGGTGTTGTTCCAGAACACGTTGGGGTCTTACATCGGCCCATGCCGGATCTGTGCAACATTGGTCAGAATCTGAGACCAGTTTTTGACTTCCGAACAAGGCGACCTTTTGCTGCTCCAGCCCTTTGTTGAGTAGTTTGATTCCCAACCGGATCTACTCTGGGCCTGGATTAGCCGATAGGATTTCCCGAGCCACAACGGTGTTCTGTACTAGCGTTGGATACACCCAATCCCCGTTGCTGTCGCGTCGAGGCATTCCAAGTTTTCCTCCGAAAAGGACTTTGTGAATCTGCGGGAATTGGTCGTCATGAGTATGATGTTTCCTGGTCTTCTGATGTTCCCTGGAATTGTACTTCACCGCATTTACCATGCGTTTCTTTTCCTCCTCAATGTTTTTGGCTTCATCGAGGAGTACTTGGCGACACGCTTCTAGGGCTTGTGCCCTTTCGTCCAGCTCTTCAGCAGTAAGTTCTGCAGCTGTAGGAATAGGTGTGGTTAATGCAGCATCGATGAGTTTACGCGCACCTTCAGTGATCACGTGGCCATCCACCGATTCTTCCTTTTTGGTCTCGTCTAGGATAAGTGCTCTATCCGAGTCTTCTTCGTATTCCTGGGTAATCACCTCCTCTGCCGGAGGGTCTTTCGCCGGGGTCTTGTTCTTCTTGTTCTTCTTATTTTCCTTCTTGGCAGCGCCGGTAGCAAAGATGGCTTTGGGTCCATTTCCCGGAGTCAAGCTCTGATCGGTACTTTCGGACATCTGGACCACGTGATTATCTCCGATTTCCATGTCATCCTGTGTTTTGGGAGAGTTTTCCTCGGATCCTTCATCCATGGCTTCTTCTTCCTCTGCAGCTTTGGAGTTATACTCCTCTTCATATTCCGTGGAGATCTTTCGGAAATCTGCCGACGTCATCGATTCATCCGAGGATGCTGTTACATCGGTGTTTGTTCTGATCGCCTCCAGCACAGAGTCAGTGTTGTCTCCAGCATCGGCAGAGCCGGATCCGTATCCCACATATCCGATAAAGTGTGACGCATGCCTCCTGAGGTAGTTGCGGCTTTTGCGATCTTCTTCCTCGAAACACCTGATGGTCTCGAGAATATCGTCTATTCTTGCATCTTGCATCATCTTGCGTCGCAGCGTGTACTGATACGTCCATTTTGCATCACTATTCTATGTTTTCATTCACTATTATTCATTGATATATTTCGTATTGAGAGGTGATACTTATGTTATTTCATCTATTTTTGCATGGCAGATGACTTTTGAAGCATGGACCGCTGCAGTCAGGATTCTGATGGAAAAGGTGCTGTTTGGAGGCAAAATTCGCGAAGATCAGAAAATCTGGGAAAATATACGGAAAATCCTATTTTCCAGAAGAATAAGGATGCCAGAAGATGGAGTGGAGGTGGGCCACAGGGGGCCCACACCACCCCATGGCGCGGGCAGGCCTAGGCCGCGCCTGGGAGTGGTGTGGCCGCCCTGGCCCACTTTAGCCTCTCCCCTCTGGCGTATATCATCCCCACGAAACCCTAAGACTCGGCGAGCGACCACAGAAAGAATCCGCCACCTCTGCGGGGCGGAAAACACCGAGAGAGAAAGATCTCTCCGACAGACAGATTTCTACCGGGGAAATTCCTTCCCAGAGAGGGGAGATCGTCGCCATCAACACCACCATCAAGCTGAAATTCATCAGGATCATCATCACCACCATCATCACCATCAGCACCCTCATCACCATCTCCATATTGTTGTAACAATTGCGTTGAATCTTGCATAGTTCATAGGGGAAACTTTCCCGGTGTTGATTACTCTTTGTAGTTGATGCTATTGAGTGAACATTTGAATTATTGTTTATGTTCAGATTGTTATACATCATTATTCCAACTCTGATCATGATCCATATGATGTCTTGTGAGTAGTTCGTTTTGTTCTTGAGGACATGGGAGAAGTCTTGTTGTTAGTAGTGGAGTTGTGTTGAGAAAGATTCAATAGATTGTTATTTAAGTTGTGGTGTACTTCTTCTAGTGGTGTCATGTGAACGTCGACTACATGACACTTCACCTATATGGGCCTAGGGGAATACATTGTGTATTTGGCTACTAATCGTAGGGGTTGCCGGAGTGATAGAAACCTAAACCCCCGTTAGGAAACCATTGCACAACGGACGTAAGGGTCTTAGAGTTTAAAGCTGTGGTTAGGTTTCTACCTTAATTACATTATTGTACTTACGAATGTTTGCAAGGGGTATAATCACAAGTATGTATTAGTCTTGGATGGGGAGGTACATTAGCATAGATTCACCCACACAACACTTAGCAAGCTAAAGAAGATTAATCAACTATATGAAGCAAAAGCACTTGACAGTCTTCCCATGTGTCCTCGAGAACGTTTGGTCATCTTAAGTAATACAACCGGCTTGTCCTTTGCTGCATAAAGCATTGGGCCACTTGCTGCATTTATTCCTACTGTCTTTTGTTTACTCGTACTTTGTTTGCTTGCTTTATCAAAAACCCCTAAAAATCCGTTTGCTAAGTATTTGCAGAGAATTCCTGATCCATACCACTAGCCAGCACCTTCTGCTCCTTGTTGGGTTTGACACTCTTACTTATCAAAAATACTGCGATACACCCCCTATACTTGTAGGTCATCAAGACTATTTTCTAGCGTCATTGCCGGGGAGTGAAGCGCTATTGGAGAGTGGAAGTGGTAAAGGAAACTTCTACTATGAGTATTGTTTACTTCTGCTAGTTGCTTTATTTTTGTTATGTATAATTCGCTGAGTTTCTTATTTGGTAATGCTACTACCACTGCTGACGTAGTAGATAAGCCACCACCTGCTGAGAAAGATGTTTTCAAAATACCTACAAGAATTATTGATCGTGTTATGGATAACTATGATGTTGGGGATGGAACTGTCCATCTCGGTGATCATTTACTCTTTATACACGAATTATGCGGGTTGTTCAAGTGTGCAGGTATTACTGTAGATCAAGTTAAGAAGAGGTTATTCTTATTATCGCTGAAAGGAAGAGCTGAGGAATGGTATAAGCTGCTGAAGAATGGTCAAGCTCTGGAATGGGAGGAAATAGTGCCTCTCTTTTATTCAAAGTTTTATCCTCCTAGTGAGATTCATAAAGATTGGAATCAAATATATACAACTTTTGGCCTCTTGATGGAGAGAGTACAGCTCAAGCTTGGGGGAGATTGAAGTTACTAATTCTCAAATGTCCCATTCATGAGCTCCCCAACAATATTATTATCAATAACTTTTATGCAAGGCTCCCTCTACATGAAAAATATTTATTGGATGCTTCTTGTGCTGGATCATTCGCTCGTATGGAAGAAGAAGCTAAATGGGACCTTCTAGATCGTATTCAAGACAATGGTGAAGCATGGGAGAATGACAAAAGTAGAAAGTCAGGTATAAATTATGATTATGAATGCATTGAATCTTTTATGGGAACTGATGACTTTCAAAATATTAAAAATGCTTATGGTATAGACTCTCAAGCTATTGCTTCTTATTTTAAGGCTTTTGCATCCCATATTGAAGTGCCTAAAACGAAGTGGAATAAGTATCATGAGCCTTATAAAGATATTGCTAAGAGTGTTCCTTCAAGAAATACTGAAGTTTATACTGCTAATCATGTTTTACCTGAACCTTATATTGAGAAAATGCCTTTTCTAGTTAAGGTAAAGGAACATTCTATGATAGCTAGTATGGTTAATGAAAGTACTAGTAAAGCTGTTGAACTTGATAAACTAATGGTTGATGAACCTATAACAGAAAGTGTGAAAGACTTTGTCACTAAGTATGAGGAATAGGGACACCCTATCCTTTGTAAGGATACCTCTAATATTGTTTCACAAAGTAGTGTTATGAGAGCTACTATTCCTGTGTTTTTTGTTAAAATAAGTGATCATTGCTATGATAGTCCTTGTGATAGCTATATTGTTAAGTTTATGCATGATACTGAAAGTTACTATGAGAGAGGGAAAAGTGTTCTTATGCATCTCAATAATATCAAGTTTCCTTGTTTTATGCTGAAAGTTTTTATGTTGCACTTCTTTTGCCCTCTTATGCAAGTTGCTTTTGGTTTTAAAACTTGTTTGTTTGCAAAATTCCCTTGCATAGTAAGTGGGTTAGACTTAAATGTGTGTTTTTTTGCTTCTTAATGCTCTCTTTCACTTTAATCCATATCCCTATGAGAGCTTCTTTAGAATTATCATGCCCATCTTAAGGGCTATAAAGAAAGAGCTTTATGGGAGACAACCCAATTTATTTTGGCTTTTAGTTTGTTTTTGTTTCTTTGAGTCTTGGAAGTTACTACTTCTGTAATAACCGCTCCTTATCCGTTTTGTTTGCTTTTTGTGTCAAGATCAACCTCTCATGAGAGAGAAGTAATATTTGGGGAAGATGCTGTCCCGAAACAGATTTTTGTGCTTCACCGTAAAAATTCGTGAGAGATCTCTGTATGTCGGATTGATCTTTAATTGTTTGTGCTTATGACCCAGGTTGTTATTTAACTTTCGTTAGTTTTGCACTCTTTGATTTGAGCAACAGAAGATTTTCGAAAAAAATGATCTTTACCTGCTGGTCTGTTTTGACAGATTTAGCCACTCTTGCATCTGCTTCTTTATTTGATTTCCTTTTTGAATTCTTTTTGGGTTTTCGGAAGGAGTTGCTGCAGTAGCCTATGTTTTGTTGGTTTTAAGTTCAAGTTGGACTCACAAGGTTTTATCACTTCATATACTAATGTTGCTAATAAGAACTTTGTGAAGTTTTGTGTGAAAGAAATTTCCAGGAAGTGGAGATAATGGTGTAATAAGGAAGAAAAGGGCTTTATGACTCAAGTAATAATTGTATGAAGATGAAGATATAGATATTCAAGTGATGACTCTGGAAGGATCCACTAAATACCAAATTCATTGACCTACAGAGTCCGTATTCAAATAGGTAACGGTTCTGGTAAGAAAAGTTCCGTGAAAATACAATCCAACTATATTTTTGCAGTTTTCAGTCAATAAGGAAAGTTTCGAAGCGAAAAAGGTACGGAAACGGAGCCAGGGTGGCCCACACCACCCCATGGCGCGGGCCCTCCCCTGGCCGCGCCACCATGTGGTGAGGCCACCCAGGACTCCGCCTCCGACTCATTTTCTCCCAGTACATTCCTTTTGATATGAATCTTCGTAATATATAACCCCCCGGATCCCCAAGGTTCGTATATCGTGTTTTCTTCGTGTTTTTGTTTCGATCTGTTTCTGCCCGGACATACTCTTTGAAGGCTTAGAAGCACAATGGTGTCTTCCAAGGATAAAGGGAAGGAGCCCATGGAGGAAGACCTCCAAGATCCCGGGAAGGAGAAGGAGATCGAGAGTGAAGGTGAAGAGGAGCAAGGCCAACGTCTGCACACCGGCACTACCATTGCAAGCATTGGAGTGGTGAAACCTGCCAAGATAAGAAGGACTGCATGGATGCAGACTGGGGGAAAAGCTCCTCGTCACAGTTTGGCTCCACGATCTCTTCCTCCATGCACCAAGAATCCTTTCCATACCCTTATCCATGAGCATCAATACCAGAATAGGCCCAAGGGGAAATTACCCTCCAATTGGGATTTGCCTCGTTCTAGCCATGCATGAAAAGACGACTTCAAAGAGGAAGAGTGGGGAAAGAATAGCAAGAGCTGGAATTCTCAACACGACATGATCATGAGCCGCATTGAGCAAAACTCACAGCTGATTCGTAATCTCACCTTCGAGGTTGAGGACTTGGGGAAATTGATCAAAGAGCTCATCAAGAGGATAACACCACCACCAAAGGAGTAATTCGTCCTCAGGTTTGGCATCACCTTGGTTTGTTCCAAGCTTGGGGGAGTGCCACGGTATCATATCACTATCTTCTATCTTTTTACCTTATTAGTAGAGTCATATCATGAATAAAGGAGTTATTTAGTAGTATGGTTTGCATTATGGAAGTGTCCCCTCTCTCGTTAGATATGTATCCCTTGGTGTGAGTTTCCGTTATGAAATATTAATGATAAGTTCTATCATTCACTCTTTTGCATAGCTTATTTTAGTTTTCAATTCGTGGTTATATGATTGATCTTGTTGTTAGTATTGGTATCACTTTGGGATCACTGAGTTAATTTAATTGGTTTTGGCAAACCTGGCTCGGTCATTAGCAACACCTTTTTGAGAGTTGAAAAGAAAAAGATAAAGGTACTCTAAAGAAAAATAATTTCATCGTCTTTATTTATTGATTGCTCATAAGTCTAGTTTTCTCTAGTTAAGATCTTTTGAGCTTCCAAGGAAGATTGCATGTTTGTCTTTATCACTTGTATGTTTGTTTGTTTCCTTCAACTCTTGTACTTGCTACCCAGCCTTGCTAGCCAAAAACCTGTACTGAGAGGGTATTCTTCTCGTGCATCCACCTCCTTTAAACCAAAACCTTTGCCATTTGTGTCCACCATACCTACCTAGTAGCATTATTGCTATTCCAAGTAAGTTCCTGTTTTATCTACCTCCCAAATTAAACTTGTTTTGTGAAAATTAGTGATTAAACCTCTCACGAACTTGATGGCGCACTTTACTTTCCTGCATTTAATAAACTTGAACCATTGGGTCCTTCTTTGTTGCGTATATGCTTGCGCTTTATGAGTTGAAGTTAGCCGAACCATGTATCATGGGGACCGCTTTCAACACTTCATTGGTACTTGTACCTAGTTGATATCATGTTCTTTTGCTTATGGATCCCGGCGGTGTGAAATAAAAGTGGAACTTGTAACATCATGGAGTTTATATGTGTGTTAGAGAAACGCCTGGGCCGCTAGCCTAAGCCATGCCTAATCATGGTGGAAACTTGCAGCATAACTATAGTGAGCATTCTATGAAGCATCCTCAATAAAAACCTATGCAAATAGCATATAAAAAGATCGTTGAGATGCTCACTGTCTGCTTGCCTTGTCATTTTGATTATGGGATAGCTCATGTGTCATGTGCAAGGGGTACCCCGTTGGCGGTTCTCAATGATACGCATGTATTTACAATGACAAGAGCTTGCTCGTGACTGAAGTTGAGTAGCATGAGGATTAGTACTCATAAGTAAGGGGCATGAGATTTCAACTTATAACTTGTCAAGCATATCCTCTTAGTTGTGTCACTTTAACCTTAATCACCTAAAGATGCCTATGATAGGGGCAATGAGAGCTGAAAGCTAGTAAGTATCATAATTTTTGGGAGCTCCTTATGAGACTTGCAATCCTTGCTTCCCTCTGCGAAGGGCCCTTTCTTTGACTTTGTATTTGAGTCAGTAAACCTATTCCCTTCTATCTCAGCAAGTATCTTGAGTTGATGTGTTTCATTAATTCATATGATGATTTATTCAGTCATGTTTCTTATGTTCCTTGTTTTGCACATTGCTCTTATCTTGATGTTTACTACTTTGAAAGCTTTCATTGAAAAACCAGCTATTTGTGAACTCCAGCAAATTATCAACTATTCTTCGACCGAGAGCTAAGTTTGCCATTACCAATTATGATTCACTTTATGTATCTTTATTGTGTTTCCTTTACTCATTGCAAGTTGAGTTATATAATAGTGAGTTGTCTTCTATTATGATCTATGTATTTGATGAATATGATGCTTCTTGTCCGTATTCTTTTATCGACTCTTCACTCCATAAACCTGAGGTCATGTTTATTGAGCTCAGTTTCGCTTGGGGACAAGCGAAGTCTAAGCTTGGGGGGAGTTGATACGTCCATTTTGCATCACTATTCTATGTCTTAATTCACTATTATTCATTGATATATTTCGTATTGAGAGGTGATACTTATGTTATTTCATCTATTTTTGCATGGTTGATGACTTTTGGAGCATGGACCGCTGCAGTCAGGATTCTGATGGAAAAGGTGATGTTTGGAGGCAAAATTCACGAAGATCAGAAAATCCGGGAAAATATACGGAAAATCCTATTTTTCCAGAAGAATGAGGATGCCAGAAGATGGAGTGGAGGTGGGCCACAGGGGGCCCAGACCACCCCATGGCGCGGGCAGGCCTAGGCCGCGCCTAGGAGTGGTGTGGTGCCCTGGCCCACTCCAGCCTCTCCCCTCTGGCGTATATCATCCCCACGAAACCCTAAGACTCGGGGAGCGACCATAGAAAGATTTTAGCGCCTCCGCGGGGCGGAAAATACCGAGAGAGAAAGATCTCTCCGGCAGACAGATTACTGCCGGGGGAATTCCTTCCCGGAGAGCGGAGATCGTCGCCATCAACACCACCATCATCACCACCATCATCACCATCAGCACCCTCATCACCATCTCCATATTGTTGTAACAATTGCGTGGAATCTTGCATAGTGCATAGGGGAAACTTTCCCGGTGTTGATTACTCTTTGTACTTGATGCTATTGAGTGAACCTTTGAATTATTGTTTATGTTCAGATTGTTATACGTCATTATTCCATCTCTGATCATGATCCATATGATATCTTGTGAGTAGTTCGTTTTTCTCTTGAGGACATGGGAGAAGTCTTGTTGTTAGTAGTGGAGTTGCGTTGAGAAAGATTCAATAGATTGTTATTTAAGTTGTGGTGTACTTCTTCTAGTGGTGTCATGTGAACGTCGACTACATGACCCTTCACCTATACCGGCCTAGGGGAATGCATTGTGTATTTGGCTACTAATCATAGGGGTTGCCGGAGTGACAGAAACATGAACCCCCGTTAGGAAACCACTGCACAAGGGACGTAAGGGTCTTAGAGTTTAAACCTGCGGTTAGGTTTCACAAGTATTTATTAGTCTTACAGATGTTTGCAAGGGGTATAATCACAAGTATGTATTAGTCTTGGATGGGGCGGTACATTAGCACAGGTTCACCCACACAACACTTAGCAAGCTAAAGAAGATTAATCAACTATATGAAGCGAAAGAACTTGACAATGTTCCCATGTGTCCTCGAGAACGTTTGGTCACTTAAGTAATACAACCGGCTTGTCCTTTGCTGCATAAAGGATTGGGCCACTTGATGCATTTATTCATACTATCTTTTGTTTACTCGTATTTGTTTGCTTGCTTTATCAAAAACCCCTAAAAATCCGTTTGCTAAGTATTTGCAGAGAATTCCTGATCCATACCACTAGCCAGCACCTTCTGCTCCTCATTGGGTTCGACACTCTTACTTATCGAAAATACTGCGATACACCCCCTATACTTGTGGGTCATCATGTACCTCAGGAAAGGCCTTTCCGTCCCGGCGTCGTTAGAGCCGGAACCTTCGTTGTTGTTATTCTCCTCCTGGATTTCGAATTCAGTGGGTGGGTCGATCTAGGATTCGGTCTCTCTAGGGAGACCTACTCCAGATTCGACTTGGACCTCCAGGCTGCTTCAGGCTCAGATTTCTCCACTATCTCTGCAATTGGTGGGGGCTAGGTAGGATTAGGGTTTTCTGAGATCCGGAACTCTGCCGCCTCCGTGGATAAAGGGGACCCAAAAATTTCTTCTGCCTCTATCATCACCACTGGGGTGGGTAGGACAGGTTCAGCAAAACCGATGTAAACATCGATCTCACCAAAATAAATGATGGTGTAGGTAGTCATAGCCTCCCTAGCCGGAATTCAGGTCTCGTCAAGAACGATGAGAGGGACGTTGCTGGCGTAGAGGATGCGGCCGATAGTGATAGTCTCGTCGATTCCGATTCTTGCAGATTCCCCTCGGAATGCAGATCCGAAGCTCACTTGCCGCACGGTGGGCGCCAACTGTGGTCGGATTGATGACAAGTACGCCATGAGGGGGTCCTCTAGGCGTGCGGAAGAGCACACAAGTTTACCAAGGTTCGAATCCGCTGACTTTGGACGGATCCTACTCCTGGTAGCAATCCAGTAATACAGCAGAGCCGGAATATGGGTTACAAGGGTTCGCCTGTGCGAGTTGAGATTGTATACTATTGGGTTGCCCTAAAGGCTCTCCCTAGGTCGGCTTATATAGATGTCCGGCATAGGGTTTACAGGAGAGATCTGTCCGGCTACGACTAAGAGTCGGTTATAGAGTACATCTTGAACTACAAGTAACACTATGGGCCTATGTCAGTAAGTCTTCTGGGCCTTCCCTTTGCCGGATTGGACTCGGTCTCTTCTCCCTGACTGGGCTGCCCGTGAAGCAAAGCTCTAACCCGAAGTGGGCCACTGTGGTCAGTGAGGAACTGTGAGGATACCCGGAAAGTATATCCCCAAAACACACATCCAGTGACTCTAGTGGATCCAGATGTGGTTTGCGAAAAGAACACACATCCAACGACTCTAGCTATGGTTTATTAAAAGAACACACATGCAATGACACTGGTGGATCAATGTGGTTTGTGAAAAGAACACACATGCAATGACTCTGGTGGATCCATGTGATTTGTGAAAAGAACATACATGCAATGACACTGGTGGATCTATATGTGGTTTGTGAAAAGAACACACATGCAATTACTCTAACTATGGTTTATGAAAAGAACAGGCATGCAATGACACTAGTGGATCCATGTGTGGTTTGTGAAAAGAACAGACATGCAATGACTCTAGCAATGGTTTATTGAAAAAACACACATGCAATGACTGGTGAATCCATATGTGCTTTGTGAAAAGAAAAGACATGCAATGACTCTAGCTATGGTTAATGAAAAGAACACACATGCAATGACACTATCTTTGGTTTATTGAAAGAACACACAAGTAATGACACTTGTGGATCCATGTGGTTTATGAAAAGAACAGACATGCAATGACACTCGTGGATCCATATGTCGTTTGTGAGAAGAACACACATGCAATGACACTAGTGGATCCATCTGTGGTTTGTGAAAAGAAGACACAAGCAATGACTCTAATTGTGGTTTATGAAAAGAACAGGCATGGAATGACACTTGTGGATCCATATGTGGTTTGTGGAAAGAATAGACATGCAGTGACTCTAGTTGTGGTTTATTGAAAGAACACACATGCAATGACTCTGGTGGATCCATATGTGGTTTGTGAAAAGAACAGACATGCAATGTCTCTAGCTATGGTTTATTGAAAGAACACACATGCAATGACAGTGGTCGATCCATGTGGTTTGTGAAAAGAACAGACATGCAATGACTATAACTTCTGTTAATGAAAAGAACACACATTTTAATGACACTGGTGGATCCATATGTGGTTTGTGAAAAGAACACACATGCAATAACTCTGGTGGATCCATATGTGGTTTGTGAGAAGAATAGACATGCAATGACTCTAGCTATGGTTAATGAAAAGAACACACATTTCAATGACACTGGTGGATCCATGTGGTTTGTGAAAAGAACATACATGCATTGACTCTAGTAGATCCATATGTGGTTTGTGAAAAGAACACACATCCAGTGACTCTTGTGGATCCATATGTGGTTTGTGAAAAGAACATACATGTAATGACTCTAGATGTGGTTAACAAAAAGAACAGACGTGCAATGACTCTAGCTATGGTTTATTAAAAGAACACACATGCAATGACAATGGTGGATCCATGTGCTTTATGAAAAGACCACACATGCAATGACTCTGGTGGATCCATATGTGGTTTGTGAGAAGAACACACATGCAATGACTCTGGTGGATCCATATGTGGTTTGTGAAAAGAACAAACATGCAATGACTCTAGTAGATGCATATGTGGTTTGTGAAAAGAACAAACATGCAATGACTCTAGCCGCGGTTAATGAAAAGAACATACATGCAATGAGTCTAGCTGTGGTTTATTGTAAGAACACACATGCAATGACAGTGGTGGATCCATGTGGTTTGTGAAAAGAACAGACATGCAATGACTCTAGCTTCTGTTAATGAAAAGAACACACATTTCAATGACACTTGTGGATCCATATGTGGTTTGTGAAAAGAACACATATCTAGTGACTCTAGTGGATCTATATGTGGTTTGTGAAAAGAACACACATCTAGTGACTCTAGCTGTGGTTTATTAAAACAACACACATGCAATGACACTGGTGGATCCACATGGTTTGTGAAAAGAACACACATGCAATGACTCTGGTGGATCCATATATGATTTGTGAAAATAACAGACAGGCAATGACACCGGTGGATCCATATGTGGTTTGTGAAAAGAACAGGCATGCAATGACATTGGTGGATCCATGTGTGGTTTGTGAAAAGAACAGACATGCAATGACTCTAGCTATGGTTTATTAAAAAAACACATGCAATAACTCTAGTGGATCCATATGTGGTTTGTGAAAAGAATAGACATGCAATGACTCTAGCTATGGTTAATGAAAAGATCACACATGCAATCACTCTAGCTTTGGTTTATTGAAAAAACACACATGCAATGACACTGGTGGATCCATGTGGTTTGTGAAAAGAAGAAACATTTAATGACTCTAGCCATGGTTAATGAAAAGAACACACATTTAAATCACACAGGTGGATCCATATGTGGTATGTGAAAAGAACACACATGCAATGACTGGTTGATCCATATGTGGTTTGTGAAAAGAACAGACATGCAATGAATCTAGCTGTGGTTAATGAATAGAAGAGACATTTAAATGACACTGGTGGATCCATGTGTGTTGTCCAAAGAACACAAATGCAATGACTCTAACTATGGTTTATGAAAATAACAGGCATCCAATAACTCTGGTGGATCCATGTGTGGTCTATGAAAAGAACATACATGCAATGACTCTAGCTGTGGTTAATGAAAAGAACACACATTTCAATGACACTGGTGGATCCATATGTGGTTTGTGTGAAGAACACACATACAATGACACTGCTGGATCCATATGTGGTTTATGAAGAGAACACACATCTAGTGACTCTAGCTATGGTTTATTAAAAGAACACACATGCAATGACACTGGTGGATCCATGTGGTTTGTGAAAATAACACACATGCAATAACACTGGTGGATCCATAAATGGTTTGTGAAAAGAACACACATCTAGTGACTCTAGTGGATCCATACATGGTTTGTAAAAAGAACACACATCCAATGACTCTAGCTGTGGTTTATTAAAAGAACACACATGCAATGACACTAGTGGATCCATATGGTTTGTGAAAAGAACACACTTGCAATGACACTAGTGGATCCATATGTGGTTTGTGAGAAGAACAAACATGCAATGACACTGGTGGATCCATATGTGGTTTTGAAAAGAACACACATGCAATGACTCTAACGGTGGTTTATGGAAAGAACATGCATGCAATGACTCTGGTGGATCCATGTGTGGTTTGTGAAAAGAATAGACATGCAATGACTCTAGCTGTGGTTTATTGAAAGAAGACCCATGCAATGACTGTGGTGGATCCATATGTGGTCTGTGAAAAGAACACACATCCAGTGACTCTAGCTGTGGTTTGTGAAAAGAACACACATCCAACGACTGTAGTTGTGGTTTATTGAAAGAACACACATGCAATGACACTCGTGGGTCCATGTGGTTTATGAAAAGAACATACATGCAATGACACTGTTGGATCCATATGTGGTTTATGAAAAGAACAGACATGCAATGACACTGGTGGATCCATATGTGGTTTGTGAAAAGAATACACATGCATATACACTGGTGGATCCATATGTGTTTTAGGAAAAGGACACACATCCAATGACACTGGTGGATCCAAATGTGGTATGTGATAAAACACACATGCAATGGCTCTAAGTATGGTTTATGAAAAGAACAGGCATCCAATAAATCTGGTGGATCCATGTGTGGTTTATGAAAAGAATAGACATGCAATGACTCTAGCTGTGGTTTATTGAAAGAAGAGACATTTCAATGACACTGATGGCTGCATATGTGGTTGGTGAGAAGAACACACATGCAATGACACTGGTGGATCCATATGTGGTTTATGAAGAGAACACACATCTAGTGAATCTAGCCATGGTTTATTAAAAGAACACACATGCAATGACACTAGTGGATCCATGTAGTTTGTGAAAAGAACACAAATGCAATGACACTGGTGGATCCATATGTGGTTTGTGAAAAGAACACACAGCTAGTGACTCTGGGATCCATATGTGGTTTGTGAAAAGAACACACATCCAGTGACTCTAGCTGTGGTTTATTAAAAGAACACACATGCAATGACACTGGTGGATCTACGTGGTTTGTGAAAAGAACACACATGAAATGACTCTGGTGGATCCATATGTGATTTCTGAAAATAACAAACATGCAATGACACTGGTGGATCCATATGTGGTTTGTGAAAAGAACACACATGCAATGACTCTAACTGTGGTTTATGAAAAGAACAGGCATGCCATGACACTGGTGGATCCATGTGTGGTTTGTGAAAAGAACAGACATGGAATGACTCTAGCTATGGTTTGTTAAAAAAACACATGCAATGACTCTGGTGGATCCATATGTGGTTTGTGAAAAGAAGAGACATGCAATGACTCTAGCTATAGTTACTGAAAAGAACACACATATAATGACTCTAGCTTTGGTTTATTGAAAGAACAGACATGCAATGACACTGGTGGATCCATGTGGTTTGTGAAAAGACCAGACGTGTAATGACTCTAGCCATGGTTAATGAAAAGAACACACATTTCAATGACACTGGTGGATCCATATGTGGTTTGAGAAAATAACACACATGCAATGACTCTGGCGGATTGTAACACCCTCGAATCGACCCTATGCAGATTTTAGCGCTTCCCGCCAAACCTGCATAGAAACGATTCAAGGACGCCCGCTAGGCACTTGCGTGTGGGTGGAAAACGAAGTAATACCATTACACAATAGTTCACGATGGAACCCACAGAACAGATATATATATACAACATGACTCCCTGAGTCAAGAATATAGATATACAATACAAAGATCCAATTCACCTTGAAAACGATACAACATTCGAGTATGGATAAGGAGCAAATTGAGCTAAGAGCCCTGAAGAATAACCATTGGCGTCCATAATCCTGCCCAGGCCAAGCCAGAAGGGTAATCCTGCTAACGACATCGAACTTGCACCTGGTAAAACAGAAGGGGTGCCGACAAAGGGCAAAGGAAAAAGAGAGCGATCGGTACTGAGGCCAGTACACGGCGAGACTAGAATTCGGCGGCTCTCGCCTACATAGATATGGTGGACTGAAGCGACAGCGCAGCATGCACTAAACAACCTATAGAGACTCGATTCAACTGTCGGCTATTATAGAGGGATAACAAAGACCTATTCGGGACCAACCTTATAATAACACCAATCATACCCGTCCTGGTATTCCCCCTCGAGACCAAACGAGAAAGTCAAACCGAGGAACTCACACAGTTGGCAGTTTTATTCATTCTATTATAGTTGGAGCAGTTTTACTAGTCAGATATAGATAGCACGAGTCATCCTGATAGCATAAGTAGTGGGCAGTTTTACTTAATCATTCAGTTGTAGTTACAGTACTTACTAGTCAGATACAATTAGCATGTGACATCCCAAACCCAGCAGTTGGTGGCACTTTTATTTCATTCCATTCGAGAGGCGATACTTACTAGGAAGGTATAACATGAAACGATACACCCCAGTTCCACCAGTTGTTGGCACTTTTATTATCCATTCCATTGTAGTGAAGCTGATTACTAGTCACATATTAAGTCAAATTTATAGCACTACTATAGTTATGCTTGTCTATGATCGAGATACTGTGCTCCAAGTCGTCCATAACCGCGGACACGGCTTTCATAAAGATTTACCCTGCCGGGGTGCAGAAATAGCAAGACACAGACGATCAACCTCAAAAAAACCAACTCAAAACCCAACGAGGCTTTCACGACAAAGCAATCACAGGATTCGTAAATCATTTCAGGGGACCACCCCACTAAGCTACCCTCAACGAAGTTGGCCAGCTCCGAGATGGACCCAGGGTTTGTGTCAATGGATGTAAATGACTAGGAACCCGAAAGTGTGACTGGGCTTGTCGATACCGCGAAAACATTCCATGTTCCAAAACATTACAGGTGCTCCACGCGCAATCGTAAATAAAGCAGTAAATCATGGCATAAGTACAGGATAGTAATAAAGCCCCAAACTACTTTGTGGCCCCAAGAAATAAGAAGTGAATCAAGCTCTGGCTAAGGGGATTCATGGTCCCACATGCGGATAGTGCGATAGTCAAGGAACTGGTATCAAGTACTCGGGGCCTACGGGACACAAGTGAGCGGTTAAAAACCAAATATTTGCTATTTCCCACCGATGCCTCTGCATTAATTATAACTATTCCCAGCATTTTAATTATCAGTTGAAATTAAAGTCATGATCATCTCCACCATAAAGCATCTCCACCATTTAGCATGTTCCAACCTCCCAACAATGGTGGAACAACAACGACGCGAAGCAGCACTTAAGCAAGCAACTACGACATGCATGTCGTCGGATTGATGACAAGTACGCCATGAGGGGTTCCTCGAGGCGCGCAGAAGAGAGGGGTGTGAGACGTACGGTGTTCTGGGACAGTGAGCAGACAAGTTTATCAAGGTTCGAATCCGCCGGCTATGGACGGATCCTACTCCTGCTAGAAATCCAGTAATACGGCAGAGCCGGAATATGGGTTACAAGGGTTCGCCTGTGCGAGTTGAGATTGTAGACTATTGAGGGAGCCCTAAAGGCTCTCCCTAGGGCGGCTTATATAGATATCCGACCTAGGGTTTACAGGAGAGATCTATCCGGCTATGACTAAGAGTCGGTTACGGAGTACATCTTGAACTACAAGTAACACTATGGGCCTAAGTCGGTAAGTCTTCTGGGCCTTCCCGTAGCCGGATTGGACTCCATCTTTTCTCCCTGACTGGGCCGCCTGTGAAGAAAAGCTCTAACACGAAGTGGGCCACCCTGGTCAGTGAGGAACTGTGAGGATACCCAGAAAGTATATCCCCAACAGCAGCCTCCGAAAGTCTCCAAGATCCAAAGTCGGATTCATCATCGTCTAACTTGATCTTCGGCTTGCAGAATCATGAATTGTTCCTGAAACTTCACAAAAAAAATACGATCCGGGTCTTTAAAAATAAGCCGGACCTATCAACAAGTTACTTGAATTTTCCAGCTTGATTTCAAACTAAGGCGGAACTTGGCCTCTAACGCCACCTTACACCAGTCATGGTCAAGTCACGTAATCTGACAGACATCCTGTCAGCACGACCGTTGGTGCGTCTGCAGTTCGCGGAACCGAGGCGCCATTTCAATGCGTACATGGAGATCGAGGCGACGTAATCATCGCGTGGGTCCTTCCCAGTTCCTTCCACGACGCATGGCGGTTACACTGTAGCATTTGCACGAATCTTCGCGTGGTTACGTGGGTATAAGGGGTGAGGATTCTCCTCCTCCTTTCTTCACCTGTTCCTTTGCCGTTTCTTCTCCTCCAAATCTCCCCCGCGCATCTTAGGTCATCGGCGCACCAGAGAAATGGCTTCGTCTTCAACTTCCGGTTTGGCGGCGGGAGCGACGGCAGAGGCGGCGGCAGAAAAGGAAAGATTCCGTGGGGTCTCGATCCCCTGCGTGCTAGACAATGAGAAGCTCCACGGCATGGAGACAGAAGGGCTCCTCCACGCTGGCGACTGGCGGAGCGGTGTCGAGGAGATCGTCCCCAACCCGCGCGCCGGCGAGCAGGTCCATTTCGGCACCCACCTCGACAGAGGTTTGTCGTTTCCTCCCTCGGAATTATTTTCCGAGGTGATAGATCACTATAGTGTTCAACTCCACCATCTTCCTCCCAACTCCCTCCTAGAGATCAGCGCCTATGCGGCTTTGTGCGAGGGATTTCTTGGCATTAGGCCGAGTCTTACCTTATTCCGGTATTACTTCCATGTCCGGAGAAATTCTATCACTGCCGGTAATCCGTATATTACCGGTACAATTAGCTTTTCACTTAGACGTGAGCGCGCATATCCCAAGATTCTTGCTAGTGACTCGGTCAAACAATGGCCAGCCACCTTCTTTTATCACAAGGATATTCTGGCTCCCGGCAAAGCCACTGCTTTGCCCGCTTTCATCGACAGAGCTGCCATGGCCCAACCGTCTTGGGACGAGGCCCCTCCGGCTCTCAGTGACGATCTGATCCTCGCTAAGAGGTGGATCTAATATCTGATTAAACATAAAGGACTGAAGGGATCTGACTTGGTCCAATGTTGGGTATCACGCCGGATCCAACCCCTTCAGTACCATGGAGACCGACTGAAGCACTCCATCACATCGTCCAAAAAATATTCCCTCTGCATCAGCCCTAGAGCCTATACCTCGCAAGGTTATATAAGCCAGATTAAATGGTTAATAAGGGAACGGATCGAGAGGAAGATCCCGGAGATTTATCTGGATATGCATACAGCAGAAAACCCTGTGGTGCTGGTAAGCTTCTACCAATAAACCTTTTTAAGTGTTTCATTATATCGTAATACTGATATGTTTTCTTCTTTTTAGCTTGCTGACCTCCCCGAGTCAGAATTTGCTCCACTCGAGGGATATCCTCCAGAGTTTTATCAGGAGGCGGAACTGGTCCCATTGCCGAACATTGTGCCCAAGAAGCGCAGGGCTCTGACAGTGGCTGTTGGCACCTTTGTACCCTACTCTAATTTTCTTCCGAGATGTAATGTTTTCGACTCTATTACATTCTCAGAGCTAAGTAGCTCATCAAGGGTAAGGGGAAGGGAACTTCTTCGAAGTACCTGCGACAGATGAAGCTTACTATATCTTCTCCTGCCGTAGCTCCTCCGACTCCTGCCCCTCAACCTTCAGCAACGCCGGTGATCACTCCTTCTCTGGCTTCTGCAGAAGATTCGACTCCTTCAATGGAGCCTGCGATCCTTGAATCGCAAACTGACGTCACCATGAGTGAGTAAGGTATAGATAAGGTGAACCCTCTTCGGTTAATGATCCCTCGGCAGAAACCTTTGCCGAAAATCTTCTCAGCAATCTGGGACTTGCCAAGTTTGGCCTATCTTGAAATCTACAGAAGAGATCCAGCAACTGGCCAGGTAGTGCCTGGAGAAAACAAATCAATCTTCCGAAGAAGAAGTGCAAGAGACAGAGGACATCAAGCACTCTGACCTTCTTGAACAAGTGCGTCTTTGCAACAAGAGGATCAGGTCCGGTGAGCTTCCAACTGCTCTAGTGACTCCTCTGACTCTCGCTGAGAAGGTTGCTATTGAAGTGAATGCGAGTTTGGATAAACTTACTCGCGAACAATATGTAAGTCGGAATTCTAACTCCTGTTTTTACTTTATTTCATATCATATCCTCTAGCCAACAAGCATGAAGTAGGATATATAATCCGGGTTTATGCTTCCTTAGGATGCCAAAGAATGAACTAGTGTAGCCCCCAAGGCTCGTGCTGATATTAGTAAAAATATTAGCCCGAGTCTTTAGTAGACTTCTGACTTTGGGTATTCTGACTTACAGAAAGTATATTCCTATAACCAGGATTTGTTAAAAAATGTCTACAACAAGCGAAGAGAGATCAGAGCTCTCCAACTTAAGAATGCTAATCTTAAAGTCGCCAAGGATAAGGCCGAAGGTAAATTCCGAGACTCAAACCTTGTTTTTCATGTTTTTATTTTCAAGTTTTTATTGAACGGTTGTTCTTTTTGACTTATAGCGCTGGTAAAACAGTCCTACGCTATGATTGAAGAGGACGAGAACCTCAAAACCTTGGTGGTGGAGAACAAGGAGCTTCGCCAAGAGCTGGACTAGCTCAAGGCGGATCATGAGAAGAGCATCGCTCAAATTTTCGAATCCTCCTCCATGTCCACTAACGAGCGTGATCGTAAGATTGCCGCTCAGGATCAGAAAATCTCGGACCTCAATAATGAGCTGGGTAGAGAGAAGGACCTTTCCGAGGCGCTCCGGGCTGAACTCCGGAGTCTTCGGGAAGAGAAGACCAAGATTGACGACGTCATCTTCGGTATGTTCCATCTGTCTGATTTGTCTACTTTCTTCGACATCTTTCATTGTCGGATTTTACTAACTGTTTTGTGTATAGGTCCTCTGAACTTGACGGATTCCACCTCCGCTGAGCCCCACACCCACCGGCTTACCCAGGTCGGTGACCTGCTTCATGACTTCCGCCAATCCATTGAGGATATTGGCGAAGCTCTCAAGATTCCGGACATGTATAGCATGTCGGATATTCAGGTGCGGGACAAGGCGAAGGAGATGCCGCAACTTGTCCTACGCGCAGTCTGTAGCGCAGAACGCTCTCACCATGGTCATGAGCCACCATGGATACATGGAAATATGGCAAGTGACCAGAGGGTACTACAAGGTGGATGAAGACGGCAAGAGCAGGACATCAAGGCCATTATGGACTCATGCGCCGGATATGGGTGTCACGTGGCTGACTTGACCAGCTATGAAACTCCTTTCATCACCCACGTGGACACTCCGCCTCCGCCTCCATAAGAATCAACAGAAGATTCCGACGATGACCACACCATATCGGAAGTGGACATCTCAGAATGATATCAAGGCAATGTATCCAGCGAGCCAGTAGCTCCTTCCTCTCCTCCTGCATCATAGATTGCCAGAAATATTTGTATTATTCTAAAAAGCATGATGGGTCTGTAAATATGCAGTACTATAATTTTGTTATTGCTAAGCTTTTGATCTATTCAGCATTTTGGGCTTTAAATTTTTTGTGTGCCTGAAATGTTTACATAAGCACTTTGTATTTTTTTGCCTATACTTATCGTTTATCTGGCTTTCCGCCTCGTCCCTTTCGTGAGCCGGCTGAACCTTCTGCATGGAAACTTTGCCGAGCAATGGAGCTCAATTGCTAAACCAGTTTAAACTCGGAAACAGAGCCGGCTTCTAGTACCAACAATTCATTACTCGGAAAATACCTGCATCCAGCAATCAGACAAATAACCAAAGTATAGACTAGAAACTTTAGGGTTATACCCGAAGGTAGCATTTTTAGAATCGGAAATCTAAACCAGAACAAACATGAGCATAAAGTACTTTCAAATATTCTGGGATTTTTGACTATGACATGATCATTAGGAAATAAGATGGTAAAAACTTCTCAGAAAAAACTTGAGGCAACCAAGACTTTTATTTCTCATAGAACATGTACATATATATGTTTACAAAGAAGGATAAACAAAGAATAAAAGGGACGTAGCTGAGCAATGTTCCATGGTCTGTCTAACTCATCCGGATTTGTACTGCCTCCAGCTCTCTTTCTCTTCTTAGTAGCAGGTCTTTCTTTGACTGGCCTCATGTCAGTTAAGTAGTACGAACCATTGTGCAATACTCGACTAACTAAAAAGGGCCCTTCCCATACTGCTAAAAGTTTGTGCTTTCATTGCTGCACAAGTCGGAGAACCAAATCGCCTTTATTGAAAGATCTATTTCAGACTCTCTAGCTATGATACTTGCGTAACTTCTGCTGATAGGATGTTGATCTTATTTCAGCAACGACGCGAACTTCTTCGACCAAGTCGAGACCATTTTGTCGAGAAATCTTGGCATCCTCTTCAATATACGCGGCCACTCTAGGAGAAGTATGAATTAAATCACTAGGAAGAACTGCTTCTGCACCATAGACCAAGAAGAAAGGTGTGTATCCGGTCGACATGTTCGAAGTTGTTCATAAACTCCATATTACAGAGGGTAATTCCTCTGCCCATGCCCCCGCAGCATGTCGTAGTGGTGCTTCGAGTCTCGGTTTTAGGCCTTGTAGGATTAAACCATTTGTTCTTTCGACTTGTCCGTTATCCTGTGGATGTGCGACTGGCGCAATGTCAAGCCGGATATTTTGCTCATTGCAGAATTCGGCCAATTCTCCAATAGAGAAGTAACTCCCGTTGTCCGTGATAATGCTATGCGGATAACCATACCGGATTATGACATCCTCGACAAATCTTTTGGCTATTGCGCCATCACAACTAGTGATAGGTTTAGCCTGAATCCATTTGGTGAATTTGCCCACCATCACTAAGAGGTGAGTAAATCCACTTGGAGCTTATTTAAATGGTCCTACCAGATCAAGCCCCCAGACCGCAAAAGGCCATGTTATAGGTATTGTTCGCAGCTGATCAGCCGGAACATGAGCTTGCTTGGCGTACTTTTGGCAGCCTTTGCACGTCTTGACTAATCGTTCGGCATCTGCCTGAGCTATAAGCCAGAAAAATCCGTGCCTAAAAGCTTTTGCCACTAAAGACTTGGCTGCAGCGTGGTGACCACACTCGCCTTCGTCGATTTCTCTTAAGATTTCCACTCTTTCTTCCGGAGATACGCAGCGCTGAAAAACCCCAGAAACACTCCGTTTATAGAGTTCACCTTTAACTATAGTATAGGCTTTCGCTTGTCAGATAATCTGCCAGCTCAGAACCTCGTCTTCGGGTAATTTGCCATCTACCAGATAATCAAGGTAGGGTTGGGTCCAGCTAGGAATTACAGCTAGGACTGCTATTAGAGGTGATTCGGATTTGGTCGGATATTCCTCATGTACTCCTTTTATTGAGGGAACTTTGAGGTGCTCTCAAAAAGCGTCGTCCGGGACCTCTTTCCGCGCAGAGCCTATCCGAGATAGTGCATCTGCTTCCTCATTTTCTGCTCATGGGATGTGTTGAACCTCAAACCCTTCAAACGATTTAGATAAATCATCCACGACAGCTATATACGCTGCCATGTGTTTATTTACATTACAAATATCCGACACTTGTTGAGAAACAAGATCCAAATCTCCGTAACACATCAAACGTCGGATGCCAATATCCATAGCAATCCGGATTCCATGCAGCAGTGCTTCATACTCAGCAATATTGTTTGTCGCTGTGAACTGGATCTGCAACACGTATAGAAGTTTATCTCCTTGGGGTGATTTGAGCAGCACGCCAGCCCCCGAGCCTCCTCAAGCCTTAGACCCATCAAAGTAGAGGGTCCAATATTCCGACTCAGGGAGGGTCATATTTTCCTTTGTCTCTGTCCAATCAGCGACAAAGTCAGCAAGGATTTGGAATTTGATTGTTCTCCGAGGTTTATACTAAATATCAAAAGCTAAAAGCTCTATGCCCCATTTGGCGACGCGTCCTGTGGCATCACTTCTGTTGATTATATCTCTCATGGGAGCTGTGCTCACCATGGTAATTGGATGCTCCTGAAAATAATGTCGTAGCTTACGAGATGCCAGAAAAACACCATAAGCCAACTTTTGATTGTCTGGATACCGCTGTTTGGATTCTGTCAGGACCTCGCTGACAAAGTAAGTCAAACACTGCACCAGGTGTTCCTGATTTTCCTCCAGTCTCTCCACCACCATGAAGATACTAACGACCTTGTTTGTCGCAGCAAGATAGAGCAACATCGGTTCCTGTGGTTCCGGCGCGGCAAGGATAGGAGCAGATGAGAGTACTTTCTTCACGTCTTGTAGTGCAGCTTCAGCTTCGTCGGTCCAAACAAAATCCTTGGTCTTTTTCAGGAGTTTGTATAATGGTGCGGCTCTTTCACCAAGCCGGCTTACAAACCGACGGACTGCAGCGATGCAACCAGTTAGTCTTTGTACGTCCTTCAGGCGAGTTGGCCTAGAAATATTGAGTATAGCCTTCATTTTTTCCCGGATCACCTCTATGCCTCTTTGATACACGATGAAACCTAACAATTTTCCGCTGGTATAACAAAGAAACATTTCTTCGGGTTAAGCATGATGTTGTATTTTCGTAGATTGGCAAATGTTTCCTCCAAGTCGGAAAAAAGCGTTTCCTTCTTTTTGGACATGACCGCAATATCATCCACGTATGCATGTACATTGCGACCGAGTTGGTCATGGAGGCAACGCTGCATCGTGCGCTAGTACGTAGCTCCTGCGTTCTTCAGCCCAAAGGGCATCATAACAAAACAGAAGGTTCCGAAGTTGGTTATGAATGAAGTTTTGACTTTGTCAGATTCTTTCATCCGGATTTGGTGATAACCGGAATATGCGTCGAGAAAACAGAGGAGTTCCAAGCCTGCCGTAGAATTGATAACTTGATCAATTCTAGGCAGAGCGAACGGATCTTTTGGACAAGCCTTGTTCAAGGCAGTATAATCAACACACATTCTTAAATCAGTGGTGTTCTTTTTAGGGACCATTACAGGATTGGCCGACCACTCAGTGTGGATGACCTCTTCTATGAATCTGGCTAACTTGAGTCGTGCTAGTTCCTTAGCTATTGCCTTACGCTTTTCATCGCCGAAACATCGTAAGGACTGTTTGACGGGTTTAGCGTTCGGGTTTACATTTAAAGAGTGCTCGACAAGTTCCCTAGGTACTCTGGTCATGTCAGATGGCTGCCATGCAAAGATATCTTGATTTGCTTCGAGGAACTTGACGAGCGCGCTTTCCTATGCGCTATCTAGGCCTACGCCTATCTGGGTCACCTTGGAGGGGTCATCATCCTTCAATGTCGTCTTCTTCATCTCTTCTGATGCCTTGAACTCCGGATTTGGTTTTGTCACCTCCTTCTTTATTGCGGGCATCTCGGACGGATCCATGCTCTTCTTGATCTCCTGGTACTTCTGGGCGTGCAGCACGGCTTCAGCAAAGGCGGCGTTTCCATCATTGCACTCTCACGCTTTCTTCGGGTCTCCCCTGATAGTGATTATGCCGTTGGGACCTGGAATTTTCATCATCTTATAAATGTAACATGGACGAGCAATAAACTCCCAGTAAGCCGGACGTCCAAATATAGCGTGGTACACGCTCTTGAACGGGACCACTTCGAAGGAAAGTGCCTTCGTCTGATAATTCTTTAGATTTCCAAAGGTAACATCCAAAGTAATCTCCCCCAGGGAACTAGGAGAAGTATGAATTAAATCACTAGGAAAAACTTCTTCTGCACCATAGACCAAGAAGAAAGGTGTGTATCCGGTCAACATGTTCGAAGTTGTTCATAAACTCCATATTACAGAGGGCAATTCCTCTGCCCATGCCCCCACAGCACGTCGTAGTGGTGCTTCGAGTCTCGGTTTTAGGCCTGGTAGGATTAAACCATTTGCTCTTTCGACTTGTCCATTAGCCTATGGATCTGCGACTGGCGCAATGTCAAGCCGGATATTTTGCTCATTGCAGAATTCGGCCAATTCTCCAATAGAGAAGTTACTCCCGTTGTCCGTGATAATGCTATGCGGATAACCATACCGGATTATGACATCCTCGGCAAATCTTTTGGCTGTTGCGCCATCACAATTAGTGATAGGTTTAGCCTGAATCCATTTGGTTAATTTGCCCACCATCACTAAGAGGTGAGTAAATCCACTTGGAGCTTATTTAAATGGTCCTACCAGATCAAGCCCCCAGACCGCAAAAGGCCATGTTATAGGTATTGTTCGCAGCTGATCAGCCGGAACATGAGCTTGCTTGGCGTACTTTTGGCAGCCTTTGCACGTCTTGACTAATCGTTCGGCATCTTCCTGAGCTATAAGCCAGAAAAATCCGTGCCTAAAAGCTTTTGCCACTAAAGACTTGGTTGCAGCGTGGTGACAACACTCACCTTCGTCGATTTCTCTTAAAATTTCCACTCTTTCTTCCGGAGATACGCAGCGCTGCAAAACCCCAGAAACACTCCGTTTATAGAGTTCACCTTTAACTATAGTATAGGCTTTCGCTTGTCAGATAATCTGCCAGCTCAGAACCTCGTCTTCGGGTAATTTGCCATCTACCAGATAATCAAGGTAGGGTTGGGTCCAGCTAGGAATTACAGCTAGGACTGCTATTAGAGGTGATTCGGATTTGGTCGGATATTCCTCATGTACTCCTTTTATTGAGGGAACTTTGAGGTGCTCTCAAAAAGCGTCGTCCGGGACCTCTTTCCGCGCAGAGCCTATCCGAGATAGTGCATCTGCTTCCTCATTTTCTGCTCATGGGATGTGTTGAACCTCAAACCCTTCAAACGATTTAGATAAATCATCCACGACAGCTATATACGCTGCCATGTGTTTATTTACATTACAAATATCCGACACTTGTTGAGAAACAAGATCCAAATCTCCGTAACACATCAAACGTCGGATGCCAATATCCATAGCAATCCGGATTCCATGCAGCAGTGCTTCATACTCAGCAATATTGTTTGTCGTTGTGAACTAGATCTGCAACACGTATAGAAGTTTATCTCCTTGGGGTGATTTGAGCAGCACGCCAGCCCCCGAGCCTCCTCAAGCCTTAGACCCATCAAAGTAGAGGGTCCAATATTCCGACTCAGGGAGGGTCATATTTTCCTTTGTCTCTGTCAAATCAGCGACAAAGTGAGCAAGGATTTGGGATTTGATTGTTCTCCGAGGTTTATACTAAATATCAAAAGCTGAAAGCTCTACGCCCCATTTGGCGACGCGTCCTGTGGCGTCACTACTGTTGATTATATCTCTCATGGGAGCTGTGCTCACCATGGTAATTGGATGCTCCTGAAAATAATGTCGTAGCTTACGAGATGCCAGAAAAACACCATAAGCCAACTTTTGATAGTCCGGATACCGCTGTTTGGATTCTGTCAGGACCTCGCTGACAAAGTAAGTCAAACGCTGCACTAGGTGTTCCTGATTTTCCTCCAGTCTCTCCACCACCATGACGATAATAACGACCTTGTTTGTCGCAGCAAGAAAGAGCAACATCGGTTCTTGTGGTTCTGGCGCGGCAAGGATAGGAACAGATGAGAGTACTTTCTTCACGTCTTGTAGTGCAGCTTCAGCTTCGTCGGTCCAAACAAAATCCTTGGTCTTTTTTAGAAGTTTGTATAATGGTGCGGCTCTTTCACCAAGCCGGCTTACAAACCGACTGACTGCAGCGATGCAACCAGTTAGTCTTTGTACGTCCTTCAGGCGAGTTGGCCTAGAAATATTGAGTATAGCCTTCATTTTTTCCCGGATCACCTCTATGCCTCTTTGAGACAAGATGAAACCTAACAATTTTCCGCTGGTATAACAAAGAAACATGTCTTCGGGTTAAGCATGATGTTGTATTTTCGTAGATTAGCGAATGTTTCCTCCAAGTCGGAAAAAAGCGTTTCCTTCTTTTTGGACATGACCGCAATATCATCCACGTATGCATGTACACTGTGACCGAGCTGGTCATGGAGGCAACGCTGCATCGTGCGCTAGTACGTAGCTCCTACGTTCTTCAGCCCAAAGGGCATCATAACAAAACAGAAGGTTCCGAAGGGGGTTATGAATGAAGTTTTGACTTTGTCAGATTCTTTCATCCGGATTTGGTGATAACCGGAATATGCGTCGAGAAAACAGAGGAGTTCCAAGCCTGCCATAGAATTGATAACTTGAACAATTCTAGGCAGAGCGAACGGATCTTTTGGACAAGCCTTGTTCAAGGCAGTATAATCAACACACATCCTTAAATCAGTGGTGTCCTTTTTAGGGACCATTACAGGATTGGCCGACCACTCAGTGTGGATGACCTCTTCTATGAATCCGGCTAACTCGAGCCATGCTAGTTCCTTAGCTATTGCCTTACGCTTTTCATCACCAAAACGTCGTAAGGACTGTTTGATGGGTTTAGCGTTCGAGTTTACATTTAATGAGTACTCGACAGGTTCCCTAGGTACTCTGGTCATGTCAGATGGCTGCCATGCGAAGATATCTTGATTTGCTTGGAGGAACTTGATGAGCGCACTTTCCTATGTGCTATCTAGGCCTACGCCTATCTGGGTCACCTTGGAGGGGTCATCATCCTTCAATGTCGTCTTCTTCATCTCTTCTGATGCCTTGAACTCCGGATTTGGTTTTGTCACCTCCTTCTTTGTTGCGGGCATCTCGGACGGATCCATGCTCTTCTTGATCTCCTGGTACTCCTGGGCGTGCAGCACGGCTTCAGCAAAGGCGACGTTTCTATCCTTGCACTCTCGCGCTTTCTTCGGGTCTCCCCTGATAGTGATTACGCCGTTGGGACCTGGAATTTTCATCATACTATAAATGTAACATGGACGAGCAATAAACGCCCAGTAAGCCGGACGTCCGAATATAGCATGGTACACGCTCTTGAACGGACCACTTCGAAGGAAAGTGCCTTCGTCCGATAATTCTTTGGATTTCCAAAGGTAACATCCAAAGTAATCTCCCCCATGGAACTACCTTGTCTTCCTAGGACAACTCCCTGAAAAATCACAGAGCTATGGTTCAGCTGGGTCTCCGAGATCTTCATCCGGCGTAGCGTTTTGACATAGAGAATATTGATACTGCTGCCGCCGTCCATGAGGGTCTTGGAGAAACCATAACTATCAATAAGTGGATTGACGATTAAGGAGTATTTTCCTTGCCTGTGCAACTTAGGCGGATGATCATCGCGGTCAAATGTGATTGCCACTTCCGACCAGTCCAAGAATTGAGGGACAGCCAGAACTGTGGCATTGAGCTCATGTAGAACTGCCTTCTTAACCTTTGCTTGTTGAGATCCGAGGAAGGTGACATAAGTGTCTTTTTTGGTCGGAAATTTTTTCTTCCCTTCCGGCTTGGGATTTGAAGCATCTGCTTCCTTGATGTCGAAATCTTCCATTGTCTCTTTATCTTTTTCGGGATTTTTATTTCCCTTCTTCCGCTTAGCTTTGTAGCCCGCGGTGTCATCTCTTTTGATGTCTTCATTGAAACGACATTCAGCGTTGGTGTGGGACGAGCCCCCATTGGCGTCTAAGTGATGCACACATGGATTATTGGAAATGTCGGCCCAAGAGAAGGTTTTTCCCGGTTGCTGGTCTCCTCTACCCTAGACTCTCGAAGTCTCACGGCCACGCCCGCAGCCTCCGCCGCGTCCTCCTCGTCCTCCAGACCCAAAAGTAGCAATGACCACTGCCGTTTCCGCGTTGGGTTTTCTTCCGAGGTATTTTTGCACTTCTGAGCTTGTTGCTTTGGTTGTTTTGCCGACTGTGGCACAACTAGGGCATTGAGTAATCCCCCTGCATCATCGTCAGCATCTGCATACTTGCTCGCTGTTTCTATCATCTCTCCCAAATTAGTGACTTTGTCACACTTCAAACGATGACGCAGTAGACCAATTGGGAGACCTGCAATGAAAGCGTCAATCGCAGTTTGATCATTTACTCCTTCACAAGAGTTCTTGGTGTTGATCCATCGTCTGAGGTAATCCCGGCAAGTTTCTCCGGCCTTCTGGGTTAAACGCTGTAGGTCTCCGACCGTACAGGGCCTCTGGTATGTGCCTTCGAAATTCCAAAAGAACACACTTTGCATGTCATACCAGTTGTGGTTGGTGTTCTCCGGAAGTTCATTAAGCCATGATCATGCCGTTTTCCGCAACATAAGTGGGAGATGTCGGGTTGTGACTAGGCTGTTTCCGCCTTTGTGATGCAGCAAGCTTGGAAAAAATCCTGTAACCAGGTATCTGGCCGAGCAATGCTGTCGTAGGCTTGGATATGTCTTGAGATAGCAAATCCTTCTGAGAATCTTGTAGCTCTGATGTGTGGTCCTAAGCACTTTGGGCCCACGTAGATATCATCGTTTTCATAGTGTCGCGCCTCTATGTTGGAGTTGATCCTGTGTCTTGTGTCGTTCAGGGATAGAGATCATCCCGCATGTCGGCTGTGGCTGCGGTGCATTGGAGCCAGACTTCGGTTTCTGCCACCACCTCCACCGCCATGTCATCCTCCTTGTCCGCCGTGAGAGTCGTTGTGATGACTGCTTGGTGGAGAGGGTGGGGCAGCTGGATTGTTTCGGGCTGTTTGCTGGCCACCGTTCGGAGCATCATTATTCTGGTTCCGGGGAGGGTCTTCAATACGACGAGCCCCCTGCTGGCTTGCCCCGACATGGTTTTTGTCGTTCCTTCGTCCGTCGTTCCCATTACGGTGAGGCTCAGTCGGACGGCTTGCATGTCTACGAGGTGGCTTTTTTGACGATCCTCCTCCCGACGTTTTTATTTATCTTCTCCCTTTCGATCGTTCGACTCTCGTCAGGGAGGATTCCTCGGATATAGTGCAGCAATGGCCTCTTGCTCGGCCGCTAGAACGACGTTGCTCCAATCACGTGTAGATCTATGAAGCTGTCTTGATGATCCGGTTCTGGAGTAGTTGTCTTCCCGTCGGTCGGAACAGTGATGCTTTTCCAGAACACGCTGGGGCCTTATATCATTCTAGGCTGAGTTTGTGTGACATTGGTCGGATTTGGAGACCAGTTTTCCACTTTAGGATTTCGTAGCCATCTGTTGCTCCAGACCCTTGGTGAGTAGCTTGATGCCCAATCGAACCTGTTCTGGGCCTGGGTTATTTGACAGGATATCTCGAGCTGCGACAATGTTCTGTACTGGTGTTGGGTACACCAGATCTCCTTTGCTGTCGAGACGAGGCATCCCTGGATCTCCTTCAAAGAGGACCTTGTTCACTATCGGAAATTTACCGTCACGTGTGTAACGTTTCCGTGTCTTCTGATGCAACCGAGACATGTAATCCTTAGTTTCCATGCGTTTCTTTTCCTCCTCGATGTTTTTGCCTTCATCCAGGAGTTGTTGACGACGCGCTTCTAGGGCTTGGGCCCTTCCGTCCAGCTCTTCAGCAGTAAGTTCTGCAGCTGTAGGGATAGGTGTGGTTCACGCAGCATCGATGAGTTTACGTGCATCTTTAGTGATCACGTGTCCATCCACCGATTTTTCTTTTTTCGGCTCTTCTGGGATAAGTGCTCCATCCGAGTATTCCTCATATTCCTCGGCAATCACCTCCTCTGTCAGAGGGTCTTTTGCCGGGGCCTTGCTCTTCTTGTTCTTCTTCTTTGCCTTCTTGGCAGTGCCGGTAGCAAAGACGGCTTTGGGTCTGTTTCCCGGAGTCAAGATCTGATCGGTACTTTTGGACATCTGGACTTCGGGATTATCTCCGACTTCCATGTTATCCTTCGTTTTGGGAGAGAGTTCCCCGGATCCTTCATCCATGGCTTCTCCTTTTTCTGCAGCTTTGGAGTTGTACTCCTCTTCATACTCCGCGGAGAACTTTTGGAAATCTGCCGACGTCATCGATTCATCCGAGGATGCGTGTACATCGGCGTTTGTTCCAATTTCCTCCAGAACACAGAGTCGGTGTTGTCTCCAGCATCGGCAGGGCCGGATCCGGATCCCATGTATCCGACAAAGTGCGTTGTGTTCCTCCTGAGGTACCTTAGGAAAGGTCTGTCTGACCCGGCATCGTCAGAGCCGGAATCAGTGTCGTTGATAAGATCCTCTTGGATTTCGACTCTCGCGGGTTGGTCGATCTGGGATTCGGTCTCTCCAAGGAGATCCACTCCAGATTCGACTTGGGTCGATGGGTCTTCTTCAGGCAAGGATTTCTCCACTATCTCCGCAATTGGTGCGGGCTGGGTGGGATTAGGGTTTTCTGACATCCGGAACTCTGCCGCCTCCGCGGACAAAGGGGACCCAGAAGATTCTTCTGCCTCTATCATCATCGCTGGGGTGGGTGGGACAGGTTCAGCAAAACCGATGTAAACATCAATCTCGCCAAAATACATGATTGCGTAGGTAGTCACAGCCTCCCTAGCCGGAACCAGGTCTCGTCAAGAACAATGAGAGGGACGTCGCTGGCGTAGAGGATGCGACCGACGGCGATAGTTTCGCCGATTCCGATTCTTGCAGATTCTGCTCGAAACGCAGATCCGAAGCTCACTTGCCGCACGGTGGGCGCCAACTGTCGTCGGATTGATGACAAGTACACCATGAGGGGTTCCTCGAGGCGTGTGGAAGAGAGGGGTGTGAGACGTACGGTGTTCCGGGACGGTGAGCACACAAGTTTACCCAGGTTCGAATCGGCCGGCTTTTGACGGCTCCTACTCCTGCTAGCAATCCAGTAATATGACAGAGCCGGAATATGGGTTACAATGGTTTGCTTGTGCGAGTTGAGATTGTAAACTATTGAGGGTGCCCTAAAGGCTCTCCCTAGGATGGCTTATATAGATATGCGGCCTACGACTAAGAGTCGGTTACAGAGTACATCTTGAACTACAAGTAATACTATGGGCCTAAGTCGGTAAGTCTTTTGGGCCTTCCCGTAGCCGGATTGGACTCCGTCTTTTCTCCCTGCCTAGGATGCCCGTGAAGCAAAGCTCTAACCCGAAGTGGGCCACCCTGGTTAGTGAGGAACTGTGAGGATACCCAAAAAGTATATCCCCAACAATGACGTCAGCAGATTTCCGAAAGTTCTTCGCGGAATATGAAGAGGAGTATAACTCGAAATCTGCAGAGGAAGGAGAAGCCATGGATAAAGGATCCAGGGAACACTCTCCCAAAGCGCAGGATGACATGGAAGTCGGAGATAATCCCAAAGTCTAGATGTCCGAAAGTACCGATCAGAGTTTGACTCCAGGAAACGGACCCAAAGCCGTGTTTGCTACCGGCGCTGCCAAGAAGGCAAAGAAGAAGAACAAGAAGAACAAGACGCTGCCAAAAGACCCTCTGGCAGAAGAGGTGATTACCGAGGAATACGAGGAAGACTCAGATGGAGCACTTATCCCAGAAGAACCCAAAAAAGAAGAATCGATGGATGGACACGTAATCATTGAAGGTGCGCATAAACTCATCGATGTTGCATTAACCACACCTATTCCTACAGCTGCAGAGCTTACTGCTGAAGAAGTCGACGAGAGGGCACATGCCCTAGAAGCGCGTCGTCAAGTACTCCTCGATGAAGCCAAAAACATTGAAGAGGAAAAGAAATGCATAGCATATGAGGAGAAGAACAACTCCAGGCAATACCAGAAGACCAGGAAGCGTCATACCAATGACAACCAATTCCCGCAGATTCACGCCGTCCTTTTCGGAGAAGAGATGGGGAAGCCTCGGAAAGATAGCAGAGGGGATTGGGTTTATCCAACCCTAGTACAAAATACCGTGGCGGCCCGAGAAATTCTATCGGCTAATCCAAGCCCGGAGGAGATCCGGTTGGGAATTAAACTACTCAACAAGGGACTGGAGCAGCAAAAGGTCGCCATGCCCAGAAGTCAAAAACTGGTCTCTGATTCCGACCAATGTCGCACAGATCCGGCATGGGCTGACGTAAGACCCCAGCGTGTTCCGGAGCAGCACTATCGCCCCGATCGCCGGGAATACAATTATTCGAGAACTGGATCTTCGGGACAGCACCACAAAGCTGCCCGTAGCTGGCGTAACGTTAACCCAGTTGCGGAGCAAGAGGCAATTGCCGCACTGAATCCGAGGAACCAGCCCCGGCGAGAGTCAAAAGACCGCAGGGATGATGATAAAGAGAAACCTCGAGAGGAGGACTGACAAAGGATGCCACCTCCTAGACACGAAAGCCGTCCGGATGACAGACGAAGGAACGACGGACACCATTCCGGGACAATCCGGTAGGGGGCTCGTCATCATGAAGACCCTCCCCGAAACCGGAATAATGATGCTCCGGACGGAGGCCGACGATCAGCTGGAAAAACCCAGATGCTCCACCCTCTCTGCCAAGTAGCCATCACAACATCCCCCAGGGAGGCAATGGAAGGCGTCGTAGTGGAGGAGGTGGTGGCAGAAGCCGAAGTCCGGCTCCATGGCACCGCAGCCACAACCGACATTCGGGACGATCTCTATCCCCGAACGACGCAAGGCACATGATCAACTCCAACATAGAGGCACTGCGCTACAAAAACAATGATATCTACGTGGGCCCAAAGTGCTTCGGACCACGCATTAGAGCTACAAGATTACTGGAAGGATTTGCTATCTCAAGACATATCCAAGCCTACGGCGGCATTGCTCAGCCAGATACCTGGCTACAGGATTTCTTCCAAGATTGTTGCATCGCCAAAGGCGAAAACAGCCTGGTCGCAACCTGATATCTCCCACTTATGTTGAGGAAGATGACACGATCATGGCTTAATGAACTTCCGGAGAACACCATCCACAACTGGTATGACATGCAAAGTGCGTTCTTTCGGAATTTCGAAGGCACATACCGGAGGCCCTGTACGGTCAGAGACCTACAGCGTTGCACCCAGAAGGCCGGAGAAACTTGCCGGGATTACCTCAGATGATGGATCGACACCAAGAACTCCTGTGAAGGAGTAAATGATCAAACTGTGATTGAAGTTTTCATTGCAGGTCTCCCAATTGGTCTACTGCGTCATCGCTTGAAGTGCGACAAGGTCACTGATTTGGGAGAGATGATAGAAACAACGAGCAAGTATGCAGGTGCTGACGACAATGCAGATGGATTACTCAACACCCTACCTGTGCCACAGTCGGCAAAACAACCAAAGCAAAAAGCTCAAAAGCGCAGAAACACCTCGGAAGAGAAACCCAACACGGAAACGGCAGTTGTTACTGCTACTTTCGTGTCTGGAGGACGAGGAGGACGCGATGGAGGCCGCGGGCGTGGCCGTGGGACTTCGAGAGTTCAAGGTAGAGGAGACCAGCAACCAGGGAAAACCTACACTTGGGTCGACATTGCCAATAACCCTTGCATACATCACTTAGATGCCAATGGGGGCTCGTCCCACACCAACACCGAGTGTCGTTTCAATGACGACATCAAAAGAGATGATACCGTGGCTACAGAGCTAAGCGGAAGAAGGGAAAGAAAAATCCCAAAAAATATAAAGAGACGAAGGAAGATTCCGACATGGAGGAAGCTGATGCTTCAAATCCCAAGCCAGAAGGGAAAAAAAAATTCCGACCAAAAAAGACACTTATGTCACCTTCCTCGAATCTCAACCAGCAAAGGTCAAGAAAGAAGTTCTACATGAGCTCAATGCAATAGTTCCGGCTATCCCCCAATACCTGGACTGGTCGGAAGTGGCAATCACATTTGACCATGTTGATCATCCACCTAAGCTACACAGGCGAGGAAAATACGCCATAATCGTCAATCCACTTATTGATGGTTATGGTTTCTCCAAGACCCTTATGGACAATGGCAGCAGTATCAATATTATCTATGTCGAAACGCTACGCCGGATGATGATCTCGGAGACCCAGCTGAACCATAGCTCTGTGATCTTTCACGGAGTTATCCCAATAAGACAAGCTAATTCCCTGGGAGAAATCACTTTGGATGTTACCTTTGGAACACCAAAGAATTATCGGACGGAGGCACTTTCCTTCGAAGTGGTCCTGGTCAAGAGCGTGTACCACGCTATATTCGGACGTCCGGCTTACTGGGATTTTATGGCTTGTTCGTGTTACATTTACAATATGATGAAAATTCCAGGTCCCAACGGCGTAATCACCATCAGGGAGACCCGAAGAAAGCGCGAGAGTGCGAGGATGGAAATGCCACCTTTGCTGAAGCCGTGCTACACGCCCAGGAGTACTAGGAGATCAAGAAGAGCATACATCCGTCCGAGATGCCCGCAACGAAGAAGGAGGTGACAAAGCCAAATCCAGAGTTCAAGGCATCAAAAGAGACGAAGAAGACGATGTTGAAGGATGATGACCCCTCCAAGGTGACCCAGATAGGCGTAGTCCTAGATAGCGCATAGGAAAGCGCGCTCGTCCAGTTCCTCAAAGCGAATCAAGATATCTTCGCATGGCAGCCATCTAACATGACCGGAGTACCTAGGGAACTTGTCGACACTCTTTAAATGTAAACCTGAACGCTAAACCCATCAAACAGTCCTGACGACGTTTTGGCAATGAAAAGCGTAAGGCAATAGCTAAGGAACTAGCACGGCTTGAGTTAGCCGGATTCATAGAAGAGGTCATCCACACTGAGTGGTCGGCCAATCATGTAATGGTCCCTAAAAAGGACACCACTGATTTAAGGATGTGTGTTGATTATACTGCCTTGAACAAGGCTTGTCCAAAAGATCCCTTCATTCATAACCCCCTTCGGAACCTTCTGTTTTGTTACGATGCCCTTTGGGCTAAAGAACACAGGAGCTACCTACCAGCGCACGATACAGCGTTGCCTCCACGACCAACTTGGACGCAGTGTACATGCATACATGGATGATATTGCGGTGATGTCCAAAAAGAAGGAAACGCTGATTTTCGACTCGGAGGAAACGTTCGCCAATCTACAAAAATACAACATCATGCTTAACCCGAAGAAATGTTTCTTTGGAATACCAGCCGGAATATTGTTTGGTTTCATCGTGTCTCAAAGAGGCATAGAGGTGAACCGGGACAAAATCAAGGCTATACTCAATATTTCCAGGACAAATCGTCTGAAGGACGTACAAAGACTAACTGGTTGCATCGTTGCAGTTAGTCAGTTTGTAAGCCGGCTTGGTGAAAGAGCCGCACCATTATACAAACTCCTGAAAAAGAACAAGGATTTTGTTTGGACCGACGAAACTGAAGCTGCACTACAAGAAGTGATGAAAGTACTCTCATCCGCTCCTATCCTTGGTGCGCCGGAACCACAGGAACCGATGTTGCTCTATCTTGCTGCGACATGGTGGTGGAGAGATCGGAGGAAAATCAGGAATACCTGGTGTAGTGTCCGACTTACTTTGTCAGCGAGGTCCTGACAGAAGCAAAACAGCTGTATCCGCACTATCAAAAATTAGCTTACGGTGTTTTTCTAGCATCACGTAAGCTACAACACTATTTTCAGGAGCATCCAATTACCGTGGTGAGCACAACTCCCATGAGAGATATATTCAAAAATAGTGACGCCACAGGACGCGTCGCCAAATGGGGTATAGAGCTTTTAGCTTTTGATATTGAGTATAAACCTCGGACAGGAATCAAATCCCAAATCCTTGCCAACTTTTTCGCTGATTGGACAGAGACGAAGGAGAATATGAACCTCCCTGAGTCAGAATATTGGACCCTCTACTCTGATGGGTCTAAGGCTTGAGGGGGCTCGGGGGCTGGCGTGGTGCTCAAATCACCCCAAGGAGATAAACTTCTATACGTGTTGCAGAGCCACTTCATAGCGACAAATAATATTGCCGAGTATGAAGCACTGCTGCATGGAATCCGGATTGCTAAGGATATCGGCATCTGGCATTTGATGTGTTATGGAAATTCGGATCTTGTTGCTCAGCAAGTTTCGGATATTTGTAATGCAAATAAACACATGGCAGCATATAAAGCTATCATGGATGATTTATCTAAGTTGTTCGAAGGGTTTGAGGTTCAACACATCCCTCGAGCAGAAAACGAGGAAGCAGATGCATTATCTCGGATAGGCTCTGCACGGAAAGAGGTCCCAGATGGCGCTTTTTTAGAGCACCTCAAAGTCCCCTCAATAAAGGGATTAGATGAGGAATATCCGACCAAATCCGACTCACCTCTAATAGCAGTTCTGGCTGTAATTCCCAGCTGGACTCAACCCTACCTTGATTATCTGGTAGATGGCAACTTACCCGAAGACGAGGTTCTGAGCCGGCAGATTATCCGACGAGCGAAAGCCTATACTATAGTTAAAGGTGAGCTCTATAAGCGGAGTGTTTCTAGGGTTTTTAGCGTTGCGTATCTCCGGAAGAAGGAGTGGAAATTTTAAGAGAAATCCATGAAGGCGTGTGTGGTCACCACATTGCAGCCAAATCTTTAGTGGCAAAAGTTTTTAGACACGGATTTTTCTGTCTTACAGCTCAGGCAGATGCCGAACGATTAGTCAAGACGTGCAAAGGCTACCAAAAGTACGCCAAACAAGCTCATGTTCCGGCTGATCAGCTGCGAACAATACCTATAACATGGCCTTTTGTGGTCTGGGGGCTTGATATGGTAGGACCGTTTAAACAGGCTCCAAGTGGATTTACTCACCTCTTAGTGATGGTGGATAAATTCACCAAATGTATTGAGGCTAAACCTGTCACTAGTTGTGATGGAGCAACAGCCAAAAGATTTCTCGAGGATGTTATAATCCGGTATGGTTATCCGCATAGCATTATCACGGACAACAGGAGTAATTTCTCTATGGGAGAATTGGCCGAATTCTGCAACAAGCAAAATATCCGGCTTGACATTGCGTCAGTCGCACATCCACAGGCTAACGGACAAGTCGAAAGAGCGAATGGTTTAATCCTACAAGGCCTAAAACCGAGACTCGAAGCACCACTACGACGTGCTGCGGGGGGCTTGGGCAGAGGAATTACCCTCTGTAATATGGAGTTTACGAACGACTCCGAACAGGTCAACCGGATATACACCTTTCTTCTTGGTCTATGGTGCAGAAGCAGTTCTTCCTAGTGATTTAATTCATACTTCTCCTAGAGTGGCCGTGTATATTGAAGAGGATGCCGAGATTTCTCGACAAAATGATCTCGACTTGGTCAAAGAAGTTTGCGTCGTTGCTGAAATGAGATCAACAGCCTATCAGCAGAAGTTACGCAAGTATCATAGCCAGAGAGTCAGAAACAGATCTTTCAATAAAGGCGATTTGGTTCTCCTGCTTGTGCAACAAAGAAAGCACAAACTTTCCCTAGTATGGGAAGGGCCCTTTTTAGTTAGTCGAGTGTTGCACAATGGTTCGTACTACTTAACTGACATGATGCCAGTCAAAGAAAGACCTGCTACTAAGAAGAGAAAGAGAGCTGGAGGCAGTACAAATCCGGATGATTTAGACAGGCCATGGAATATTGCTCAGCTATGTCCCTTTTATTCTTAGTTTATCCTTCTTTGTAAACATATATATGTACATGTTCTGTGTGAAATAAAAGTCTTGGTTGCCTCAAGTTTTTTCTGAGAAGTTTTTACCATCTTATTTCCTGATGATCATGTCATAGTCGAAAATCCCAGAATACTTGAAAGTACTTTATGCTCATGTTTGTTCTAGTTTAGATTTCCGATTATAAAAATGCTACCTTCGGGTATAACCCTAAAGTTTCTAGTCTATACTTTGGTTATTTGTCTGATTGCCGGATGCGGGTATTTTCCGAGTAGTGAATTGTTGGTACTAGAAGCCAGCTTTGTTTCCGAGTTTAAACTAGTTTAGCAATTGAGCTCCGTTGCTCGGCAAAGTTTCCGTGCAGAAGGTTTAGCTGGCTCACGAAAGGGCTGAGGTGGAAAGCCAGATAAACGATAAGTATAGGAGAAAAAATACAAGTGCTTATGTAAACATTTCAGACACGAAAAAATTTAAAGCCAAAAGTGCTGAATAGATCAAAAGCTTAGCATTAGGAAATTTATAGTACTGCATATTTACAAACCCATCATGTTTGTCAGAATAATACAAATGTTTCTGGCAATCTATGATGTAGGAGGAAAGCAAGGAGCTGCCGGCTCGCTGGATACATCGCCTTGATATCGTTCCGAGATGTCCACATCCGAAACGGTGTGGTCATAGTTAGAAACATCTACGGATTCTTCGGGAGGCGGAGGCGGCGTGTCCACGCGGTTGAGGAAGGAGTGTCGTAGCTGGTTAGGTCAGCTACATGACATCCATATCCAGCTCAGGAGTCCATGATGGCCCTGATGTCTTTCTCCTGTCCGTCTTCATCCACTATAGAATACCCTCTGGTCACTTTCCATATCTCCATGCTTCCATGGTGGCTCAAGACCATGGTAAGAGAATTCTGCGCTGCGGATTGTGCGTAGGACATGTTCCAATCCTGGACAAGTTGCGGCATCTCCCTCGCCTTGTCCTGTGCCTAAAAATCTGACATGCTATGCATGTCCGTAATCTTGAGAGCTTCGCCAATATCCTTAAGGGATTGGCGGAAGTCATGAAGCAGGTCACCGACTTGGGTAAGCCGGTGGGTGCGGGGCTCGGCGGAGATGGAATCCGTCAAGTTCAGAGGACCTATACACAAAAACAGTTAAGAAATCTGACATTGAAAGAAGTCGAAGAAAATAGACAAATCAGACAGATGGAACATACCGAAGATGACGTCGTCAACTATGGTCTTCTCTTCCCGAAGGCTCCAGAGTTCAGCCAGAGCGCCTCGGAAAGGTCCTTCTCTCTGCACTGCTCATTATTGAGGTCCGATATTTTCTGATCCTGAGCAGCAATCTTACGATCACGCTCGTCAGTAGCGATGGAGGAGGACTCGAGAACTTGAGCTATGCTCTTCTCATGATCCGCCTTGAGCTTATCCAGCTCTTGGCAAAGCTCTTTGTTCTCCACCACCAAGGTTTTGAGGTTCTCGGCCTCTTCAATCATAGCGCAGGACTGTTTTACCAGCGGTGTAAGTCAAAAAGAACAACAGTTTAGTAAAAATTCAACTATGAAAACATGAAAGACAAGGTTTGAGTATCGGAATTGTTATGTTCGGCCTCATCCTTAGAGACATTAAGCTTAGCATTCTTAAGTCGGAGAGCTTTGATCTCTCTCCGCTTGTTGCCGACATTTTTCAACAAATCCTGGTTATAGGAATATACTTTCTATAAGTCAGAATACCCAAAGTCAGAAGTCTACTAAAGACTCGGGCTAATATTTTTACTAATATCAGCATGATCCTTGGGGGCTACACTAGTTCATTCTTTGGCATCATAAGGAAGCATAAACCCGGATTATATATCCTACTTCATGCTTGGGGGCTCGAGGATATGATATGAAATAAAGGAAAAACAGGAATTAGAATTCCGACTTACATATTGTTCCAAGTCAGAGGAGTCACTAGAGCAGTTGGAAGCTCACTGGACCTTTTCTTCTCGTTGCAAAGACGCACTTGTTTAAGAAGGTCAGAGTGCTTGATGTCCTCTGCCTCTTGCGCTTCTTCTTCAGCAGATAGATTTCTTTTCTCCAGGCATTTCCTGGCTACCCGCTGGATCTCTTCCGCAGATTACTGAGATAAGCCAAACTTGGCAAGTCCCGGATTCCTGAGAAGGTTTTTGGAAAAGGTTTCTGCCGAGGGATCATTACCCAAAGAGGGTTCACCCTTATCTATACCTGACTCACTCTTGGTGACGTCAGTTTGTGATTCAAGGATGGCAGGCTCCGTTGAAGGAGCTGGATCTTCTGCGGCAGCCGGCAAAGGAGTGATCACCGGCGTTGTAGAAGGTTGAGGGGCAGGAGTCGGAGGAGCCACGACATGAGAAGCTATGGTAAGCTTCGTCTGTCCAAGGGGCTTCGAAGAAGTTCCCTTCCCCTTGCCCTTGATGATTTGCTTAGCTTTGAGAATGTAATAGAGTCGAAAACATTACATCTCAGAATAAAAGTCAAGTAAGGTACAAAGGCGGAAGTTGTGTTGAAAGTTACCTCTTCACAACAGACACCTCCTTTGTGCCAACAGCCATTGTTGGAGCCTTGCGCTTCTTGGGCACAATGTCTGGCAATGGGACCAATTCCGCCTCCTTAGAAAACTCTAGAGGATATCCTTCAAGTGGAGCAAATTCCGACTCGGGGAGGTCAGCAAGCTGAAAAGAAGAAAACATATCAGTATTGCAATATAACCGAAAGAATGAAACACCTAAAAAGGTTTATTGTTAGAAGCTTACCAGCACAACAGGGTTTTCCGCTGTGTGCATATCCAAAGAAACCTCTGGGATCCTCCTCTCGATCCGCTCCCTTATCAGCCATTTAATTTGGCTTATATAACCTTGCGAGGTATAGGCTCTAGGGCTGATGCGGAGGGAATCCTTTTTGGACGACATGATGGAGTGCATTAGTCGGTCTCCGTGGTACTGAAGGGGTTGGATCCGGCATGACACCTAGCATTGGACCAAGTCCTTTGTGCTTTATTAGATATTCAATCTGCCTCTTAGCAAGAAGCAGATCGTCGCTGAGAGCCGGAGCAGCCTCGTCCCAAGATAATTGAGGCGCGGCGGCTCCGTCGATGAAATCCGGCAAAGCAGTGGCTTTGCAGGGAGCCGGAACATCCTTGTGATAAAAGAAGGTGGTTGCCCATTGTTTGACCGAGTGACTAGCTAAAATCTTAGGATATGCGCGCTCACGCCTAACTGAAAAGCTAATTGTACCGGTAATATACGGATTACCGATAGTGATAGAATTTCTCCAGACATGGAAGTAGTACCGGAACAAGGTAAGACTCGGCCTAATACCGAGAAATCCCTTGCACAAGGCCGCATAGGCGCTCATTTCGAAAAGGGAGTTGGGAGGAAGATGGTGGAGTTGGACACCATAGTGATCTATCACCTCGGAAAAGAATTCCGAGGGAGGAAAGGACAAACCTCTGTCGAGGTGGGTGCCGAAGTGTACCCACTTGCCAGCGGGTGGGTTGGGGATGGTTTCCCCGACACCACTCTGCCAGTCACCGGCGCGGAGGAGCCCTTCTGTCTCCATGCCGCGGAGCTTCTCGTTGTCAAGCATGCAGGGGATCTAAACCCCGTGGTAGCTTTCCTTCTCCGCCGTCGCCTCCGTCGCTGCTGCCGCAGCTAAGCCGGAAGTTGAAGACGAAGCCATTCTTCTGGAGCGCCGGTGACCTTAGATGGGCGGTGCTGGGAGTTTGGGAAGCAGGGGAGCTCTATGCACGGGGGGGATTTGGTGGAGAAGAAACGACAAGGGAACAGGTGAAGAGAGGAGAAGGAGAATCCTCACCCCTTATCCACCTAACCGCGCCAAGATTCGTGCAAATGGCATTGTATAACCGCCACGCATCATGGAAGGAACTGGGAAGGACCCACGCGATGATTACGTCGCCTCGATCTCGCGTACGCATTGAAACGGTGACTCGGTTCCGTGAAATGACGGAGCGACCAACGGTCGTGCTGACAGGATGTTTGTCAGATGACGTGACCTGACCATGACGAGTGTCAAATGACGTCAAAGACCAAGTTCTGGCTTAGTTTGAAATCAAGCTGGAAAATCCATGTAACATGTTGATAGGTCTGACTTATTTTTAAGACCCGGATCATATTTTTTGTTGTGAAGTTTCAGGAACCCTTCAAGATTCTGCAAGCCGAAGATCAAGCTAGACGATGGTAAATCCGACTTTGGATCTTGGAGACTTCTGGGGGCTTCTGTTGGGGATATACTTTCTTGGTATCTTCATAGTTCCTCACTGACCAGGGTGGGTAACTTCGGGTTAGAGCTTTGCTTCACGGGCGGCCCAGTCAGGGAGAAAAGACGGAGTCCAATTCGGCTACAGGAAGGCCCAGAAGACTTACCGACTTAGGCCCATAGTGTTACTTGTAGATCAAGATGTACTCTGTAACCGACTCTTAGTCGTAGCCGGATAGATCTCTCCTGTAAACCCTAGGCCGGATATCTATATAAGACGTCCTAGGGAGAGCCTTTAGGGCACCCTCAATATTCTACAATCTCAACTCGCACAGGCGAACCCTTGTAACCCATATTCCGGCTATGCCGTATTACTAGATTGCTAGCAGGAGTAGGATCCGTACAAAGCTGGCGGATTCGAACTTGGGTAAACTTGTGTGCTCACTGTCCCGGAACACCGTACGTCTCACACCCCTCTCTTTCGCACGCCTCGAGGACCCCCTCATGGTGTACTTGTCATCAATCCGATGACAGTTACATTACTTACTAGTCAGATACAATTAGCATGTGACATCCCAAACCCAGCAATTGTTGGCACTTTTATTTCATTCCATTGGAGTGGCGATACTTACTAGGCAGGTATAACATGACACGATACACCCTAGTTCCACCAGTTGCTGGCACTTTTATTATCCATTCCATTTTAGTGAAGCTGATTACTAGTGACATATTAAGTCAAATTTATAGCACTACTTTAGTTATGCTTGTCTATGATCAAGATAATGTGCTCGAAGTCATCCATAACCGCGGACATGGCTTTCAGAAAGATTTACCTTGCCAGTGTGCGCAAATAGCAACACACACATGATCAACCTCGAAAAAACCAAATCAAAACCCAACGAGGCTTTTATGACAAAGCAATCACAGGATTCGTAAATCATTTCAGGGGCCACCCCACTAAGCTATCTGAAACGAAGTTGGACGGCTCCGAGACGGACCCAGGGTTTGTGTCAATGGCTGTAAACGATTGGGAACCCGAAAGTGTGACTGGGCTTGTCGATACCGCGAAAACATTCCACGTTCCAAAACAATACAGGTTCTCCACGCACAATCGTAAATAAAGCAGTAAAGCATGGCATAAGTACAGGATAGTAATAAAGCCCCAAACTACTTTGTGGCCCCAAGAAATAAGAAATGAATCAAGCTCTGGCTAAGGGGATTCATGGTCCCACATGCGGATAGTGCGATAGTCAAGGAACAGGTATCAAGTACTCGGGGCCTATGGGACACAAGTGAGCGGTTAAAAACCAAATATTTGCTATTGCCCACCGATGCCTCTGCATTAGTTATAACTATTCCCAGCATTTTAATTATCAGTTGAAATTAAAGGCATGATCATCTCCACCATTTAGCATGTGCCAACCTCCCAACAACGGTGGAACAACAACGACGCGAAGCAGCACTTGAGCAAGCAACTACAACACGCAAGGCCGACTATCTATCAAACAACAGGCAATAGGATGTGTCCAAGGCAATATAGAGGCTGTAGGTAATATAAATGGTGCACGGAAACTAAAGCATCACAACACGGATAGCAATAGATCAACAGGAGGAAGTAAAGACTATAAATGTAAAATAGGTAGAAAGAGGGAGATTGCTCGCCTGGGAAACACTATCGAATATACACCGGATATCGGGTCGACACTCGGATCCACTCATCAGCCTAATCCATGAAGAAGCAAAGCACTAGAAGAAACACCGGATGCACTATTTAATTCTACGGCAGAAGATCGGGCATGATGCATGTATGATGCATGACATGGCAAAGATGTGATGCAATCAGGCAATATTAAGTGGAACCGGGGTCTCGACAATTAATTAGATGGTTCACGTTGTTTAGATACCCCACAATTTAGGTGTTGTATTAATAAGGCAAAACATGGCATCGTTTCTCTACAGAAATTTAAATGGAGCCAATATAATCCGAGAAAAGCTCCCATATAGTCTCCATATTTAATTTAGGTGAATCATCGAAATACCCTCAAGCACCCATAATATGTATGCAAACATGCTAAATTTATATGCAACAAGTATATGTCATATATTATAAAAATATGGGTGTCAGAAAGGGGATGACATTGGGGACTCGACGATCTTGGGTCCACAGGGTTGGGGTTCGGTCTTCGGATGTCCATCCATCAGATCCATGATGGAGGGCTTGGTGGTTCCGGGCAGGAGACCTTGGCGTTCCGAGAGGTTCGGGGTATGGCGGGATCGGTCTTCGGGTCTAAGCCTTCAGATCGGGGCTTCGGGGTTCCGTGTCGGGGGTCTTAGTGTCTGAGAAGTAGATCTTGGCGACAAACGGGGAGTCGATGCCATTGTTATGGGGTCGGTCTTGCCTCTCCGGTGATGACCAAGACCTACACCTCGTCACGTGGTCTTTAGACAGCTTCACGCTGATTCTTCAGATTCCCGGACGAGGTTGAGGTAGCCGATGTAGCCAAGCTCACCACACTGTCACTACATCTAGGTACACCAGCAACACCATCCCTCAACATACATCATAACAACACAGAAAAAGCAGAGGACCAACAAAGCTTGAGCAAGGTAGCAAGGATACGCGTGGGCGTGAGGCCGTCCTAGTCAGCCGGAAATGGGACGCGAACTCGATCTGGTACGCCGCGGTGGTGGTGTGCTTGGCGCAGGGCGAAGGTCAATGGAGGACGACGACCGGCGTGACACAGAGACTCGGGGTCATGGAGAAGGGTGCTAGAGGCTCGCCGGTGGTGGCAGCGATGCTGGGGACACAGGCTGAGGGCGCGGGGAAGCAGACGGTGGCGATGCTCGTGGGATGAGGAAGACACAGAGAGCGGCCGTGGTCTACAAGGGCGGAGGCAAGGTCGACAACGGAGGCTGGCAGGAAGAGGTGGCCGGGGCAGAGCTCCAGGGGCACAGAGGCGGCCAGATGCAATGAGGAAGCAGTGCTCGGTGGTGTCTTGCAGAGGCGCGCGAGGTCGAGCATCGTCTCCGCGAAGGGGCGGCTCGACGGCGCGTGGCCGCGGGCTCCATGAGACAGCAGGGATCGGAGAGGGGCGGCCAGTCGTGGTGGCGCGGTGAGGAGACAGAGGGCGGGGTGTTCGTGAACGAGAGGGGATCACAGGGCTGGGGCTGTGCGTGTGATGGGATCACGAGGCAGAGACGGTCGCGTCGGTGGCGTCTGATGTGTAGCAGTGTGGGGTCGGGTTCGTGGCGTGCTCCTGTGCGCGTCTGTGCGTGGGGCCGGGAGAGGATCGTGTCATGGCTGCACACAGTTTGTGAGGAGCTAGGAATCGAGGTGGCGGAGGGTTCCCGTGTGGGCCAGGACATGGTGGGTCCACGCAGGTTGGGTGAGGGCCGGTCAACGCGGGACTAGGGGCGCGCCCGCTGGAATTGTGAGCGCTACTTGCTCGCGTCCGCTACGCGTGCGGTGGCAGGTGGGGTGGCGGCGGCTAGGAGGTGTGGCGTTGGGCTCGGGGTAGGTTAGAGTTTCATATATGGGGTAGTAGGTTGGTTGGCTGGACCAAGGCCTAGCCGGCTGCCTCCCCTAAAAAGGTTTTTATTTTTATTTGTTTTATTTTTAGAGAGGCTTTTATAAATAACTTCTAGACAAATAAAAGACCCGGAAAAGATCAAAGTGTTGATTTGAAATAAAGACGGGGATATTAGAAAACAAAACTAGGCTTTTAGAAAATAGTTTTTGGCAAAAGATGCATGATGACATGACGATGCTCAAATGCAATGTGGCATGATGACATGAGCATGCAGTCATGATGATGCACAAAAAGAAAACAGCAAGTGATGTTCTAGTAGTGGTTTTACCGGGGTGCTACATGGATCCATATGTGGTTTGTGAAAAGAATAGACATGGAACGACTCTAGCTGTGGTTAATGAAAAGAACACACATTTCAATGACATTGGTGGATCCATGTGGTTTGTGAAAAGAACATACATGCATCGACTCTAGTGGATCCATATGTAGTTTGTAAAAAGAACACAGATTGAATGACTCTAACTGTGGTTTATGATAAGAACAGGCAGCCAATAACTCTTGTGGATCCTGTCGTCGGATTGATGACAGGTACGCCATGAGGGGGTCCTCGATGCGTGCGGAAGAGAGGGGTGTGAGATGTACGGTGTTCTGGGACGGTGAGCACACAAGTTTACCCAGGTTCGAATCCGCCGGCTTTGGACGGATCCTACTCCTGCTAGCAATCCAGTAATACGACAGAGCCGGAATATGGGTTACAAGGGTTTCACCTGTGCGAGTTGAGATTGTAGACTATTGTGAGGGTGCCCTAAAGGCTAACCCTAGGATGACTTATATAGATATCCGGCCTAGGGTTTACAGGAGACACCTATCCGGCTACGACTAAGAGTCGATTACAGAGTACATCTTGATCTACAAGTAACATATCCGGCCTAGGGTTTACAGAGACACCTATCCGGCCTAGGCCTATGTCAGTACGTCTTCTAGGCGTTCCCGTAGCCGGACTGGACTCCGTCTCTTCTCCCTGACTGGGCCACTCGTGAAGCAAATCTCTAACCCGAAATGGGCCACCCTGGTCAGTGCGGCACTGTGCGGATACCCGGAAAGTATATCCCCAACAGCAGCCCCCGGAAGCCTGCAAGATCCAAAGTCGGATTTCATCACTGTCTAGCTTGATCTTCGGCTTGCAGAATGTTGAAGGGTTTTTGAAACTCCTAAAGAAAGGATAGGATCCGGATCTCAAAATGAGTCAGACCTATGAATACATTATTTGGTTTTCTAGCTTGAAATTCAAACTAAGCCCGAACATGGCCCTTGACGTATCCTGACACCAGTCATGGTCAAGTCATGTCACTGATAGACATTCCCGTCAGCACGACCGTTGGTGGGCCCACCTTTTGTGGAACCGAGGCGTCATTTTAATGCGTGTGTGGAGATCGAGGCAGCGTAATCATCCCGTGGGAGTTACCCAGCTCCTTCCGTGACGCGTGGCACGGTTACTACACACATTGCACGAATCTTGGCACGGCCAAAGGATATAAGGGGTTGAGATTATCTCCCTCTTCTCTTCACCAGCATTTGCACCGCTTCCTTCCTCCTAACGCCTCCCACGAAACAGAGCTCCTCTGCCTCCTACCGCCATCCCTGGTCACCAGCCTACGGAACAATGGCTGAGACTTGATCTTCCCGTGGGGCGGCGAAGGAGAGCATCCGCGGGGTCTGGATCCCTTGCATCTTGGATGACGCCAAGCTCCACGTCGTGGATAACAAAGGACTCCTCCGTGCCCGCGACTGGCAGAGCTGCTACAGCCAAACCATCCCTACTCCTCGCGCCAACGAGCGGGTGCACTTCGGCACCCACCTCGACAGAGGTTTGAGTTTCACACCCTCAGATTTCTTTTCTGAGGTTATAGATCACTACGGATTTCAACTCCATCATCTCCCCTCGAACTCACTCTTAGAGATGAACGCTTACGCTTCTTTGTGCGAGGGGTACCTCGGAATTGATACGTCCATTTTGCATCACTATTCTATATCATAATTTACTGTTATTCATTGATATATTCCATATTAGGAGATGATACTTATGCTATTTCATTTGTTTTTGCATGGTTGATGACTTTTGGAGCATGGACTGCTGCAGTCAGGATTCTGATGGAAAAAGGTGCTGTTTGGAGGCAAAATTCGTGAAGATCAGAAAATTCAGGAAAATACATGGAAAATCCTATTTTTCCAGAAGACGAAGAAAGCCATAAGGGGAAGCGGAGATGTGCCACAGGTGGCCCACACCACCCCCTGGCGCAGGCCACCCTAGGCCACGCCACCAGGTGGTGTGGCCGCCCTGGTCCACCCCTAGCTCTCCCCTCTGGCGTATATTATCCTCCCGAAACCCTAATACTAGAGGAGCAACCACAAAAAGATTCCGCCACCTCCGCGGGGCAGAAAACAACGTGAGAGAATGATCTCTCCAGGAGATAGAATTCTGTCGGGGGAATTCCTCCCCGAAGAGGGGAGATCATCGCCATCAACACCACCATCAAGATGGACTTCAACAGGATCATCATTATCATCATCACCACCATCATCTCCACCAGCACCATCATCACCACTTCATAATGCTATAACAATTGGGTTGAATCTTGCATAGTTCATAGGGGAAACTTTCACGGCGTTGATTACTCCTTGTAGTTGATGCTATTGAGTGAACCGTTGAATTAGTTTATGTTAAGATTGTTATACATAATTATTTCATCACTGATGATGATCCATATGATGTCTAGTGAGTAGTTCGTTTTGTTCTTGAGGACATGGGAGAAGTCATGTTGTTAGTAGTGGAATTGTGTTGAGAAGGATTCAATAGTTTGATATTTAAGTTGTGGTGTACTTCTTCTAGTGGTGTCATGTGAACGTCGACCACATGACACTTCACCTATATGGGACTAGGAGAATGCATTGTGTATTTGGCTAATAATCGTAGGGGTTGCCGGAGTGACAGAAACCTGAACCCCCATTAGGAAATCATTGCACAAGGGACATTAGGGTCTTAGAGTTTAAAGTTGTGGTTAGGTTTATACCTTAATTACTTTCTTGTACTTGCGGATGCTTGAAAGGGGTATAATCACAAGTATGTATTAGTCCTAGGAAGGTCGGTACATTAGCACAGGTTCACCCACACAACACTTAGCAAACTAAAGAAGATTAATCAACTATATGAAGCAAAAGCACTTGAAGATATTCCCATGTGTCCTCAAGAACGTTTGGTCATCTTAAGTAATACAACCGGCTTGTCCTTTGCTAAAGAAAGTATTGGGCCACTTGCTGCATTTATTCTTATTGTCTTTCATTTACTCGTACTTTATTTACTTACATTATCAAAAAACCCTAAAAATCCGTTTGCTAAGTATTACAGAGAATTCCTGCTCCGAGCCGCTCGCCAGCACCTTCTGCTCCTCGTTGGGTTTGACACTCTTACTTATCGAAAATGCTGCGATACACCCTCTATACTTGTGGGTCATCAGGCATTAGGTCGAGTCTCACTCTTTTCCGATTTTATTTTCATACCCGAAGAAACTGCATCACTGCCGGTAATCTATACATTACCGGCACTCTTAGCTTTTCCGTTAGGAGAGAACACGTCTATCCTTGGATTAAGGCTAGTGAGTCGGTGAAACAGTGGCCATCCACCTTCTTTTATCACAAAGATATTCCTACTCCCGGCAAAGCTACTACTTTGTCGACTTTTGTTAACGGTGCCGCCATGCCCAAGAGTCCTGGGACACAGATGCGCTGACTCTGAGTGACGATCTGCTTCTTGCAAAGAGGCAGATTGAATATTTGATAAAGCACAAGGGCCTTAAGGTGTCCGAATTGATTCGTTGCTGGCTCGCATGCCGGATCTAGCCCCTTCAATACCATGGTGACTGACTTATGCATTCCATCACCGCGTCCAAGAAGTATATTCTTCGGATCTGCTCCCGTCCTGACAGGGATAAGGAATACGAGTCCCAAATCAAGTGGTTGACAAGGAAGCGGATCGAGAGGAAAATCTCGGAGCTGCCTTTGGACATGCATACGGCTGAAGATCTTGTGGTACCAGTAAGTTTCCATCAGTAACTCGAATTATGTGTTCATCCATGTCTCGTTTTGCAATACTGAGATATTTCTTCTTTTCATCTTGCTGACCTACTCGAGTTGGAGCTTGATCCTCTCGAAGGATATCCTTCTAAGATCTCTCAGGATGATGGAGAATTGATTCCACTGCCGGAGCCATTACCCGAAAGTGTAAGGCTCCGACAGTTGCTATTGGCACAAAGGAGGTGCCCGTTGTGAAGAGGTAACTTTCCTCACAAGGTCTTTTTGTTTTATCTCTTATTCTTTCTGTAGTTTAATGATTTTAGTTCTATTACCTCTTCAGAGCTAGACACCTCACCAAGGGCAAGGGAAGGGAGGCTCGTCAAACCCCCTGCGCCAGTCAAAGTTGAATTTGACTTCTCTTGCCGCAGCACCTCTGACTCCTACCCCTCAGCCTTCTGCGGCACCAAAGATTACCCCATCTCCGAGTATCACAGAAGATCCAGCTCAACAAGCTGAGTCTATGGTCAGATTGATGACAAGTATGCCATGAGGGGGTCCTCGAGGCATGTGGAAGATAGGGGTGTGAGACGTACGGTATGATACGTTGCAAACGTATCCATAATTTTTGATATTCCATGCTTGGTTTTATCTATTTTCTTATGTTTTGCCCACACTTTGGAGTACTTTTACACATTTTCTGGAACTAACCTATTAACAAGATGCCACAGTGCCAAAGTCAAAAAATCAATATTCCCGGAATTGGACCGGACAAAAGCCAAAGTCGATATTTTACCGGAAGACTCATGGAGCCAGAAGACGAGACAGAGAGGGGCCACAGGGTGGCCACACCATGTGCTAGCCGTGCCACCAGGTGGTGTGGCTCCCCTGGCAATGCACCGACCTTGCCTCTTCGCCTATAAGAAGCCTCCCGATACATAAACCCTAAATCGTCAATCAAAGATCCATGAAAAGTTCCGCAGTGCCGCCGCCACCGAAGAGGAGATTCGGGGGACCCAAAGTCTCTGTTCCGGCACCCTTCCAGGACGGGGAAGTGCTAAGGAGCCATCTCCATCGATCTCCACCTCCATCTCCATCATCGTTGATGATTCCCATGATGAAGATGGAGTAGTTCTCTCTCGAGGCTAAGGGTTCTACCGGTAGCTATGTGTTCATCTCTCTCTCTATCTCTATCCATGATCATATTGTGATCATGAGCTTTGTAATCAATTAGATCTACCTTCCTACTCAAGTGCTTTAATAGATCTCTGGTCTCCCCAATTATGTGAAAGTGACAGCATGCACACCATGGTGGCAATTAGGCTAGAGATTACAAATACTTGTTATGAGTTATATTTGGAGTTGGATGTCTTTATGAAATTGCGGTGTTTGTTTGAACCATCTAGAGCTCAAGGTGACAATGTGGGGTTTTCTAGATGCGGAAAGTGAACTTTGAGGTGTGCTGTTATAGCCCTACCATCGATTAGAGTGTTCAACCGGAGAGTAGTTAAGAGTATTATCATAAAGAGAAGATATTTATATGAGAGTGTTCACTAGTTAAAGTATGATCCCTAGGCCTTGTTTCTAAACAATGAAACACTATTTGCTACTAGATCTGTTACATGTTTGCTTGCTTCCATCTTTATTTTAGTTTACCTTTAGTCTCTTCCATGCCATCAAACTATTTTTTGGCACCATTGTCTTATATCTATACCACTTATATTTCACTATCTCTTCGCCGAACTAGTGCACCTATACACCTGACAAGTGTGTTTGGTGTGTTGGGGACACAAGAGACTTCTTATATCTTGTACCTATACACCAGGTAGTGTGGGCCCCCTGATACCAAAACCCTAAAGAATCAATCAGAACTCCACGAAAATTTCCACAGCGCCGCCGCCACCGAAGGGGAGATTCGGGGGACATAAAGTCTCTATTTCGGCAACATGCCGGGACGGGGAAGTGCCCCCGGAGCCATCTCCATCGATCTCCACCGTCATCTCCATCGCCACTGCTCATTCTCATGATGAGGAGGGAGTAGTTCTCTCTTGAGGCTAAGGATTCTACTGGTAGCTATCTGTTCATCTCTCTCTATGCATGATCGTATTGAGATCATGAGCTTGTAATCTATAGATCTACCTTGGTACTCAAGTGCTTTAATAGATCTCTGCTCTCCCCATGTGTGTGAAAGTGATAGCGTGCACACCATGGTGCCAATTAGGCTAGAGATTACAAATACTTGTTATGAGTTAAATTTGGAGTTGGATGTATTTATGAAATTGTGGTGTATGTTGGAACCATATAGTGCTCAAGGTGATAGTGTGGGGTTTTCTAGATGGGAAAGACTTTCTTTGAGGTGTGCTATTATAGCCCTACCATCGATTAGAGTGTTCAACCGGAGAGTAGTTAAGAGTAGTATCATAAAGAGAAGATATTTATATGAGAGAGTGTTCACTAGTGAAAGTATGATACCTAGGCCTTGTTTCTAAGCATTGAAATGCCGTTTGCTACTAGATCTGTTACATGTTTGCTTGCTTCCATCTTTATTTCAGTTTGCCTTTAGTCTCTTCCACGCCACCAAGCTATTTTCTATCACCGTTACCACTTATAATTATCCATACCACTTGTATTTCACTATCTCTTCGCCGAACTAGTGCACCTATACACCTGACAAGTGTATTGGGTGTGTTGGGGACACAAGAGACTTCTTGTATCTTGATTGCAGGGTTGCTTGAGAGTGATACCTTTGACCACTTCCTCCCTGAGTTCGATAAACCTTGGGTGATCCACTTAAGGGAAAAATTGCTGATGTTCTACGAACCTCTACACTTGGAGGCCCAACAACTGTCTACAAGAATAGAAGTGCGTAGACATCAAGCATCATTGAAATTATCAGGCCTAACTTAAAGGCGTTAAATAAACTACTTATTGGGAGATAACCCAAAAGTTTTAGATGAGTCTTGGAAGTTATTACTTCAGTAATAACCTCTCCTTATCCTTTTTATTTGCTTTTTGTGCCAAGAGTAACCTCTAATAAGAGAGAAGTAATTATTGGGAAAGTTGTTGTCCCGCAATAGATTTTTTTGCTTCACCGTAAAAATTCGTGTAAAATCTATTTAGGTCCTTTTTGAGGCGTGAAGTTTTGTGCTTCTGCCCCAGGTTGTTATCTAACTTTTGTTAGTTCAACACTTTTTGGTTTGAGCAATAGAAGGTCTTCGAAAAAAATTGTCTTTACCTACTGGTCTGTTTTGGCAGATTTCTGCCATTATTTGCATTTGCTTCTTGTTGGTTTCTTTTTGAGTTATTTTGGGGAATTGAGATTTTTGAGGGAATTTCTACAGTAGCTTGTGTTCTAATGGAAGTTTTATTGGTGTTGGAACTGAACCTAAAGACTTATTATCTTGAGTGCACTAATGTTGCTAATAAAGATTGTGTGAAGTTTTGTATGAAGGAAAAATTTCAGGCGTATAGAAGGAATGAGTAATGAGATGAAGGATGGACTAAAGTTCAAGCTTGGGGATGCCATGCATGTCACCGCAAGAAATATCCAAGAAGTACAAGCGTCAAAGCTCGGGGATGCCCAAGGCATCCCCTTCTTCATCAATAAAAATCCCAGGTTTCTTCCAAACGCTTCATTTTTATTGTTTCATGCACAGTTGTGTTGTTCTTGGAGCGTCTTCATTTTTGATTTTGGTTTTTGTTTGCTTGGTTTGCTTAGTTTGGTCAATAAATTGCTTGGACCCCCTCTTTCATGCATTGGTTTTCAAATAGTTTGGTCTGGGATTGGAAAAGAGTAGGAAAGTTCATGCTTAAGTGGTAAAGAGAGCTTGTTTTTGACTATGGGCTATGCTTTGTCATGCCATGCTTGATATTGTTTTGGCTTTATGCTTAGTATTCTTTGCTGTAACATGACATGTTATAAACAATTGAGATTTCTTAATGTGCCTTGGAAGAATCATGCGTTGTTTTAGCATATTAAAGCATAGTATTGTGGTATTCTCCTTTGTTGCTTTATTTGGGTCGACTTCGCATACTCACACCATGTTATGACTATCCCAAGTCACCATAACATTTATGATTCTTTAGTTTTCGACTTGTAATATCACTTTATACTTTAATTAATGATGTTTTTTCGCTTTGCATGATTATGGCCATTATTGCTCTCTTAGTTGGTCGCTCCCAGTATTTTGCTAGCCTCCATAACCAAGTATGAGTTACACTCATGCATCCAACTCCCAAATCCAAGTTATTCCAAAGAGTCCACCATACCTACCTATTAGCATTTGCTATTCCAAGTATATTCATGTTTTTATCTACCTTCCGAATTAAACTTGTTATGAGAAAACTAGTGATTAAAGCTCTCACGAACTTGATGGCACACTTTACTTTGCTTGCACTTAATAAACTAGAACAATTGTGTCATCTATGTTTTATATGCTTGCACTTATACGTTGGGGATTACCAGAACAATGCTGTCATGGGGAAGGCTTTCAACATTGCACTTGTACTTTGTACCTAGTTGATATCATGCTCTTTTGTCTATGGATGTCGTCGGTGTGAAATGAAAGGGGATCTTGTAAGTCCATGGAGTTATGTATATGTGTTAGAGAAATGCCTGGGCCGCCGGTCTAATCCATGTTGTCATGGTGGAAACCTGCAGCGTAACCATAATGAGCTGTCTATGAAGCATTCTTCTTATAAAAAAAGTGTCAGAGATTGAGAAAAAAAGAGAAAAAAAGAGATATGAGAAAAGAGGAATGAGAGAAAAAAGCACCATTTTCCCATGGTAAATAAGAAGATTGCTGAGATGCTTGTTGTTTTCTTGCCTTGTCATTTTGATATGGGGATTCTTCCGAATCATGGGGCAAGGGGTACCCCGTTGGTGGTTGTCGATGATACATATGTACTTACAATGACAAGAACTTACCGGTAACTAAACTTGAGTAGCATGAGGAGCGGCCCTCGTATTCAAGGGACATGAGATTTCCAACTTATACTTAGTCAAGCATATACTCCATAGTTTGTTCACCTTAACCTTAATCACTTCAAGATGCTTATGATAGGGGCAATGAGAGCTGAAACCTATTAAGTACCATAATTTTTGGAAGCTCTTTATGAAACTTGAATCCGTACTTCCTTCTATGAAGGCCTTTCTTTTACATTTATGTTGAGTCTCCACCTTCTATCTTTATGCACCTACTTTGAGAGCATAGTGGCCATTCTTAGTTCTATGTGCATTGTCCCAAGATTTGTTGATTGATGCATAACTTTGATATTTCTTGTTTTAAACTATTTGTATCTAGTCACTCTTATAAACTTTGAAGGTGTCCTATGCATTTATGTTTGCTACTCTATGAGGGACAAGCTGAATGCTACTATGCTATGTTTTCTTTATGTGAAACAAACAAACGTCTTGCAAAGCATTGTTATTCATGAATCTTTTGTTTGTTCCTTTTAATGTTGCAACATAGTTTCTTTGTATTACTGCTAGACCATTGTATTTTATATTTTGATTAAAGTACTATGATCCTAGCTTTCAATGTTTTACAAATACTTTGATCAAGTTTATGATGGTGCATGTCACCTCAAAAATTATTCTTTCTTTTTTATCACTTACCTACTCGAGGACGAGCAGGAGTTAAGCTTGGGGATGTTGATATGTTGCAAATGTATCAATAATTTTTTATGTTCCATGCTTGGTTGTATCTACTTTCTTATGTTTTGTCCTCACTTTGGAGTACTATTACACATTTTCTGGAACTAACCTATTAAAAATTTGCCACAGTGCCAGTTGCCTGTTTTCTGCTGTTTTTGGTTCGAGGAAAGTCAAAAAATCAATATTCTCGGAATTGGACCGGACAAAAGCCAAAGTCGATATTTTACTGGAAGACTCACGAAGCCAGAAGACGAGACAGAGAGGGGCCACAGGGTGGCCACACCATGTGGTGCCGCGGGCTAGCCCTGGGCACGCCACCAGGTGGTGTGGGCCCCCTGGCCGCCCATCGACCTTGCCTCTTCGCCTATAAGAAGCCTCCCGAAACATAAACCCTAAATCGTCAATCAAAAATACATGAAAAGTTTGCAGCGCCGCTGCCACCGAAGAGGAGATTCAGGGGATAGAAAGTCTCTGTTCCGGCACCCTGTTGGGACGGGGAAGTGCCCTCGGAGCCATCTCCATCGATCTCCACCACCATCTCCATCACCGTTGCTGATTCCCATGACGAGGAGGGAGTAGTTCTCTCTCGAGGCTAAGGGTTCTACCGGTAGCTATGTGTTCATCTCTCTCTATGCATGATCATATTGTGATCATGACCTTTGTAATCAATTATATCTACCTCCCTACTCAAGTGCTTTAATAGATCTCTGCTCTCCCCATGTGTGTGAAAGTGACAGCGTGCACACCATGGTAGCACTTAGGCTAGAGATTACAAATACTTGTTATGAGTTATGTTTGGAGTTGGATGTCTTTATGAAATTGTGGTGTTTGTTTGAACCATCTAGAGCTCAAGGTGACAGTGTGGGGTTATCTAGATGCGGAAAGCGAACTTTGAGGTGTGCTGTTATAGCCCTACCATCGATTAGAGTGTGCAACCAGAGAGTAGTTAAGAGTAGTATCATAAAGAGAAGATATTTATATGCGAGTGTTCACTAGTAAAAGTATGATCCCTAGGCCTTGTTTCTAAACACTGAAACACTGTTTGCTACTAGATCTGTTACATGTTTGCTTGCTTCCATCTTTATTTCAGTTTGCCTTCAGTCTCTTCCACGCCATCAAACTATTTTCTGGCACCATTGTCTTATATCTATACCACTTATATTTCACTATCTCTTCGCCGAACTAGTGCACCTATACACCTGACAAGTGTATTTGGTGTGTTGGGGACACAAGAGACTTCTTGTATCTTGATTGCAGGGTTGCTTGAGAGGGAATACCTTTGACCACTTCCTCCCTAAGTTCGATGAACCTTGGCTAATCCACTTAAGGGAAAACTTGCTGCTGTTCTACAAACCTCTGCACTTGGAGGCCCAACAAGTGTCTACAAGAATAGAGGTGCGTAAACATCACGGTATTCCGGGACGGTGAGCACAAAAGTTTACCTGTAACATCCCAATTTCAGCAACCCTGATTAGTTGTCCAGAAGGCAAAAATCAGGGGGAACAAAAACTTTTTCTTGTTTAATGCTGAAGTGTTTGCTTGTTGTTGGATATGCTTATGCATATAAATGTGTATTAGATGATATTCTCCTTACCTTAACACCAGTTGACAAAAGCTACTTCCCAAAACAGTCTTGGCTTAATTTCCATATTCTCAAATGTTCTGGCATTTCAAAACATGAGCCAAGATGCTTATTTAACCAAAACTATTTTAGTAGCTTCTAGGGATAAAACTATGGAGAGCTATATAACATAATCTCCTTATGTTTTCAAGACAGAACCTTCTACTACTCTTATCTCTAGGTTACCCAAAAACTCTCTTGAAGCAGTTGAATTCGATTCTTGGTAGAGATACCAAGGACCTTACCTTGTTCAAATTCCAACCTATTTCAAAATACCCACCCTTACCTCAAGCTAAGCTTAGTGGTAACCCTAGTAGTAGTTGAATTGTTTGTAAGATGACTTTCCTTGATCTGCTGCTTGAATTGTCTGCTTAGGAGATAATATGAGCTATTCTAGGAGATCATCACTAGGATCAAGATGTCTCCCCAATCATCCCACACTAAGCCAGGATACAATCTGGATCTGATCCATAGCTACTAAGTGATCATCTAAAACCCTTAGCCAGATCAATTCTAAAGTGACCCCTTCTAGAAGCTTCCAAGTCAATGAAGACCAATCTCAAGAATGGATCCTTAATACTCAATCTACACTTCACCATCATCCACTTGATGATGCTTGGGTACCTTACAAGCCATCAAAAACCTCCCCACTCATGCTCTAGTCAAAAACACTAAATCTGCCAAATTTGGCTAAGTGTGGAAAACTATTTCCAACATCACCTTTTTGATTGACTCCCTTTCTCAACCCTTGTGCATTATTGGAAATGCATCTGAACCATATTGTTAACCATCCTAAGGACTACCAAGGCCCACTCTTGCCCTTGGTTATATCACATTCCAACCCACTTGTTCTTGATGGTTTTGCAAGCAAGAAAATAACTTTTCCTGCAAATCTAGTCATCATGCCTACTTTGGTAGAAGCTCACACCCCCATCCAACCTTCTATGGACCAACACTTTGCTTGGTTGTGTTCTACTCATATAGATATATCATTACCTACTTCACTTATTCCAATTGGACCCTTGAGCTGTTTAAACCCACAAGGTTTTGAAGGCTAGTTGATAATCTACTTTGGCAGGCTTATTTTATTCAAAGTTTGAAAGCATGTCCTGATGAACTCAATCAAGATCAAACTCAAACCTCTGTACCATGTTGATTTACATCACTGGGTATATCCATCCATCTACCCCATTCCCCAATGGGAGATCTGGACTCCAAGATAAACCATGTTTTGAGGGTATGAAATTAACAACACCCTAGATCCTTAACCTAGGGTATTCTACCAAAATCAACTTGGATACTCCAATCCCAAGGTTTCAAATGCTTGATACACCTTGTCTACATCATATGCCTCGATCATCAAGATTTATCAAATGTTACCCATAATTATTTTGGGTCCAAACCAATTTAATTTCTTAATAGATAAATTCTTTAAAACCTCTTCCATAAGGGGAAGTTTGGATTTTTCCAAAACACTTCCCCAACTTATGGCTCAATTGAGATCCATAGATCACACCCTACCTTCCCACTTCAAAAATAATTATTTTTGAAGAGTTTTATTATTTCTTTTTGCCTATTTTCTTAAACGGCAGAAATGGAATAATAATTGTTTTAAATACTTTTATTGCCCAATAAATCTTGGGAAAATTCTCCTAAGTGTGTATTTACATTTGGGATCATCTCACATCAAAAGCTCCACTTGTCCAATGTAAAAATATGAAATGAGCTCCAATAATTCACTTCTGAAGTTTTTGAACAAATGGTTTTGAGTGGACTTTAAATCTTTAGAAAAATCCCAAATAATTCCTGGATATCTACCTTGACCTCATCTATCTACCAGTACCTTTCAATCACCTTGACAAGATCAATTCAAGTATTCTTTTCATGGTCATCAACTTTGCCAATATTAGGTTATGATCAAAACCCTACTCTAATACTCCATCAAACCTCAGCAACCTTCACCAAAAGCCTCAATAACACCCAACATTCATCCCTGGGCGACCATCACTGTAGCATCTTGTCCTTTAGTGTTTGGACACTAGCCCTCAACCCCATGTGGGTGTCTTAACTTGCAAAACTTCTTTACTTAGCTTGCAGCAGCTCTCCCTGCCTCTCCCAACCCTGGTGCACGACTCCAGTAGCCCCACACACCTCTCCACCGCCCCCACTCCCCAATGGCAAGGCCATGGACCATGTCCAAGTTCCCCATGCACCAAGCTCCCCATGGACCTCTCCCTTTGGTTTAAAGGGCTAGAGACCACCACAACCCTACCCTCTGCTCTCAGACCACTCCTACCCTATCCTGTCACCCCTCTCGAGCTCCAGATCCAGATCCCGAGCTCCCCATGGCCATGGAGGAGAAGAAACTCTCCTCTCGGCCTCCTTCGAGAAATGGGGTGCATGGTCTATGCCGACCCTCCCAGCACCTTACTTACGCTCCACAGACCTCCTCTAGCTCCCCTGTACCCTCCCTACCGAAGCCCTGCTCTCCTAGCACCATGGAGAGGGAGAGCTTCTCCCCTTTGGTCTCCCACAACCTCTCGAAGTGGAGGTCGTTTCCCCGTCTCTCTCTCACTTCATGTCACTTCATCGAGTCCCCCTCATCCCCTGCATCTCACCCCATTCCTCTTTTGGCCTAGGACCGCCTCCTCGAAGCTACACCGACGTGCTCCGGCGAGCTAGCCTCGGTCATCTTCGCGCGAGCACCACCCTGGCATCAAACCCCACCATGCATCCCCTCGACGCGCTCCCCTTGGTGCGCCGTGTTGATCTGCAGCCTCGGCTACACCTCCCGCCACCGCCTAGGGTTTCCACGCTGTCGATGGAGTCCGTCGGAGGAGATGACGGTGGATCGTCCATCTCTACTTAATCGGGCGGCCCCCGAGCCTCCTTACCGCTTCAGTGCTCCCCCTCTATGACACGCGGATCCCGTAAAGGCCAGTTTGACCCGCGGTCTCCCGCGCTCCCGGGAAGGGCAGTTGGGCCGGCCCAGTTCTTGGTAGATGGGTCTGGTCAGTTTTGGCCTGCCCGGAGTTTTCCTTTATTATTTATACTATAGATCTGTTAAATAACTGCTCAGTTTAAATCGTTTTGAAAATGTTAAATACCCCCAAATGATCTGATATAAATTTCATAGGACACCTTAGGGTTTTTTCTATCCATCTGTACCAAAAGCTTGACAAAATACCACTAATATATCCTCTGTAGATTTATCTACCAAGAGGTATCTTTTCTAGTAAATAAATTCCTCAGAGTACTGCACCTCTCCAAAACGGATGAAACCAAGTTCCTTTGGAGGCATACCCTTAGGCCTACCATCTATCATTTATCTCATGCCAAGGTAAATAGTAGTTTGTCCATAGTAAAAATTACAAAAACTATTAGTTTCTGCCTTAGATAAATTCTCCAGGTCAAACCAACAGAGTTATTGACCTAAATCCAACTCCCTGGTATGTGGTACTCTAAGGCCTATCCAAATCCAGGAGCCCATGATTTATTGAGCCTTGGATAATTCTCTGTGAATTAAACCATTTTGTGCATGGTTTATTAACCTCTAAATTCACTATAGTAGCTATACAACTCCAAAAAGGGTGATTCCAATATATACAGAAAGGTATTATAAATACCTATATTGTGTTCTTGGAATCAAATTGAAATCTACTGTATATTTAATCTGGTGAAAAGGATAAGTTGTGTACATAACTGCCTTTGGGAATTTCCTGAGGGCATTCTGGTAATTGTCTTGACCTGATTCCAACTCTCAGTGAACAAGTACATCAATCCCTACCTAACATCACAAGGAAATAATTTTTGGAGCTCCAGAACTTCTCTGGTGAATTATTTCCTAAAACTAGAGTCTTTTTCACTATAAAAATCACTATAAATCTTTGGTAATTGATAAAATAGTGAAACCACTTTTGTTAGCTTCATTTTATCAATACCTATCTGTTGGTATCATATTTTTACAATGGTACCATATAGAATATGGTCTTGTCCAAAAATCCATCTCTTAGGTAGTTTCTAGACTATAAATCCTAAGGGTATTCATTCCCATCTCCTAGGCCATCTCAATCTCCTAAAACCAATCCTCTCAAAACCATCTGAACCCTAATTGGAGTTTATTCAATTGCTTGTTTGCTGAATGGTAGTGGTGATTGTATGCCTTGTATTGATTGCGCCCTTTTGTTTGTTTGCATGTGTTCCCTATCGATGATAGTTGCGATTATATCGGACAGCAGAAGAATATGGTTATTATTGTATATTTGGGTATTATAAAGAAGAAGTCCAGGGACAATTATGCCATACTGCTGATCATAGGCAAGCCACCTTCTTGCTCATAAGCCTTGTCCTACTATTTTACTTATGCACGTTTTATCAACTGCTTATTAAAACTGCATTGTTTTGCTATATATTGATGTGTATATATATATATATGGTAGTGGTTTGGCTCCTCCGAACCATTATTCCTTTGTACTATTAAGTACAGCCCCCTTGGTGACACCTACCTGCCCCTAGTAGAATAGATGGTGCATATCCACCATACCCCTTTTGAGACCCCGATTTAGCCGAAACAAAGCTAGAGGATGGGAAGACCCCGGAAAAAGTTTTACTAAATGTTTTATGATAAAACCTTGGTGAGGTGGGACCTTCCAAGAGATGTTGAGAAAGAAAGAGGTTTTGTTTTACAAAAAGGTTGAAGGAAAACCGGAGGAAAAAGGTTTACAAGAATGCACCTGGTTCTCAGGAGTTTTGCTAGAACAATCAACCCGTGCAACCACATTACTCTGGAATGGGACAGGGCTGGATTTGAAGTTTGTCTATTCTGGTATGAGCTGCCTCGCAACAACTACAGGGGATCGGGGATCCCTGGAGGGTGGGCCTTCTCCGATATAGGTCCATCGACCTGGAGAAGGAACAAAGGGTCGGTAGGCCTCCACGCGTTACTATGAGCCCCTCATTGAAAGCGTGCACGTGGGATGTGCGATAAGCGCTCCGGTTGGTCCTCGCCCGACATCCCGGTTTTGAGGGGATTAACACTCATAGGGTAGGCACTTATATTCAAGTGGGCATCCAGAGAGTCTTGATCGGTTACTCGACCCACGATCGGTGAAGATCAGGGTAGGGTACCCGGATGGTGTGGGTAAAGTGTACAACCTCTGCAGAGTGTAAATCTATTCGAATAGCCACGTCCACGGTCATGGACGGTTGGGAAGTTTGCTATAGGGCGGTGCTGGTTTTGTTTTCAAAAAGGATTTTTAGGAAAGAAAATGGCTTTGGAAATGTTTTGACCATGGGATGGTCGAAGAGGATACCTGCTTTGACCATGGGATGGTTAGACAAGTATGGAAGGAGTTTGGTCGTGGGACGACCGGAGAAGGAAACAAATGGGTGACCTAGTCCTAATGTTTTCCAAAACTTCTCAAAAAGGTTTCCAAAACTTTTACAAAAGTTTTCAACAAAGAATTGTAGATGCGATATCGACAAGAGAAACTATTTATGAAAAGAACCTCTCTTGGAGCCCTCCTACTACCACATCCATATTGCATATGTTCCTGCTACTATTATTACTCTTAAGGTGGTTTGCGAGTACATTCAAAGTACTCACCGGCATTGTCCCTGGCTATTAACTTGGTAAGATTTCAAGAAGAAGAGAAGGTGGGCGACTATGCGCGCTAGGACGATCTCCTAGTCAGTTGCCTGTAGGTTAAGGCATGGCTCGGGCCCTACGCTTGATGAAGATCCGCTGATGTTTATTGATGTAGCCTTAACGACATTTATGTAAGTCTTGTAATTCAGTACATTCTCGGATGTTGTAAGGATACTTGTCGGTTATGTGCCATGACTAACTGATCATGGGATCGTGGTTGTATGCATAACAGGGATTCTCGGAGGATTAATCCGGGGGGCCCAACATTACCCAGGTTTGAATCCGCTGTCTTTGGACAGATCCTACTCCTGCTACCAATCCAATAATACGGCAGAGCCGGAATATGGGTTACAAGGGTTTTGCCTCTGCGAGTTGATATTGTAGACTATTGAGGTGTTACCCTAAGGCTCTCCCTAGGACGGCTTATATAGATATATGGCCTAGGGTTTACAGGAGAGATCTATCCACCTACGACTAAGAGTTGGTTACAGAGTACATCTTGAACTACAAGTAACACTATGGGCCTATGTCGGTAAGTCTTCTGGGCCTTCCCGTAGCCAGACTGGACTCCGTCTCTTCTCCCTGACTGGGCCACCCGTGAATCAAAGCTCTAACCCGAAGTGGGCCACCCTGGTCAGTGAGGTACAGTGAGGATACCTGGAAAGTATATCCCCAACAGCAGCCCCCGGAGGCCTCCAAGATCCAAAGTCGGATTCATCATCATCTAGCTGGATCTTGGGCTTGCAGAATCTTGAAGGTTTCCTGAACCTTCAAAACAAAAGATACGATCCGGGTCTCAAAAAATGAGTCAGACCTATGAGTACGTTTATTCAGATTTCTAGCTCGAAATTCAAACTAAATCGGAACTTGGTCTCTGACGTAACATCACAACTGTCATGGTCAAGTCACATCACTGACAGACATTTCCTGTCAGCACGACCGTTGGTGAGTCCGCCTTTCGCGGAACCGAGGCGCCGTTTCAATGCGTGCGTGGAGATCGCGGCGGCGTAATCATCGCGTGGGGGTTTCCCAGTCCTTTCCACGACGTGTGTCACGTTTACTGTAGCATTTACACGAATCTTACGCGGCCAGTGGATATAAGCGGTGAAGATCCTATTCCTCATCTCTCCTCACCAACACTTTGCGCCGTTTCCTTCTCCCTTACGCCTCCCACGAACTTAGAGCTCCTCTGCTCCCCTAAAAATCACCAGCGCTGATGGGGATATGCCAAGTGGGGTATGCCCAGCAGGACGTTCCAATTGGGCCAGAAGGTTTCATGAGTGGGCCTGCACGACGGCGACTGGAATGCGACTAAGGAGAATGCCCGGCGATTGGAGACTGGAGGCCTAGAAACGTACCAGAAGCCTAGTCCGATTAGGTCAAGAGCTCCGAATCCATATCTTTTTTGGTTGTAACATGTAAACCCCAGCGAGGTGCCTCATATATAAACCTCCATAGGGTATCCTAAGGACTTACATTCCATCAAACACCCCTTCAAGTGACTCGTTGCTTAGACGCTGATCCTGTCCCCTTGTAACTCGCTCTCCAATAATCTAATCTAGCAGGAGTAGGTGATTACCCTTCGGGGGGCCGAACCTGGATAAATCCATGTGCATCCGCCCCCATCTAGCACCGCAGATGACCGCCAGCTCCCGCCCCCGATTCAATCAATCGCTGCCTACTACAGCGACTGCCGTGGCCATTTCGATGATAGTGGCGCCCCACCGTGGGGTATAGCAGGACTGGCCTGAGTTCTGCGGCGAGACCCTATTCGCTGATCGACCGGCCGCTCGCCACCGGCCGCATGATCTCCATAGGCGTGATCTCACAGATCCTACCCAGCAGCTACATCCTGGCGACACGCCCGGTCACTCACGGCGCGGTGATGCCGGTCGGCTCCATCAACCTCTTCGTTGGCTTCACCGGTGCAGTCGCCGCCACACCGCGATATGCTCTCAGAGGAGCAGGTCCGCTCCATCAGGAGCCTCGTCACAGGCTACGACTCGGCCGCCAGCAACGCAGCCGAGACCAACGCCAACATGAACGACGATGCCCTAAACGACTCCGCCAACTCCGCGACCCCTGCCTCGGTCGACGGATCAATCACCGCGGCATCACAAGAGGACTCCATCACGGGGGTCTCCAACCCAGAGGATTTCGAGGACTCCTCCATCCTCGGTATCTTCGACTCCGATTCAGGCTCGGAGTCGCCTGAAGAATTCCGCGGCAGATCCAATTGCTTTAACGCGATCTACATGGCGGGCAGCACGGCCGCCCCGCCAGATTCGTTCTCCACACCGATCCCGCCGACTGCCACGGCCATAGAAGTGGAGGAGGCCCTCCTGCGACTCGCGGAGATGCATCGCAATGAGCTCGCCGAGCGCGAGAAATATCGCCTCGAGCAGGAAACGGCACGGGAGCTATCGCTCTATCACCAACGCTGCATCAGGACCCGCCTGAACTCTAATGTCTAGAGCCGCGTCCTGAACTTCAACGACGAAAGCGACCATGCACGCGCGGCCGAGTGCGAATATTGCGAGAGTGCGCCACCAGGTGGAAGCAACATACCACCACCCGGCGCACCGGTGACCGGAGCCCCTCCACCACCCATTGGCCGTGCGTCCCCGCCGGACCAACCGTGGATCATCATCTCGCCACAAGCCCGCGACGCCAATGGACTCCCACTCTACTCCACCCCGATGGACAACGTCGTCGCGGCCGACGCCGCGGTTGCCAACCTCGACATCCAGGGAGATGGCGCGCTGCAGATCTAGTACGCCAAGGCCCTACTCGCCAGGGCCATCGAGCAACAAGCTGCGGGAGTCGACCCGCGGGGGCGGATGTATTCTCGCTCCTCAGCAAGCAGAGCGACCTCGAGCGGCCACCCCACCATCGCCAACGCCGTGACCTGCCCACCACCGTAGCCACTGGCGAACCAGCCGTGGGCCGCCAACCCTGCACTCTCCACCAATGAACCGCGACCGGTGAACAACACGGTTGCTGCAAACGGGAAGCCCATCAACGCCCGCACACACATCGTCAACAACCAGGACTGGCGGGCGTGCCAGCCCAACGACTTGAGGCACGCCCTCAGTAATCGCGGCGACCCCGAACCGAGGGGCTCGCTCAGCCGAGTCGGCCCCCAGTGCTTTGGACCTATGATCAGAGGGGAAAAATACCCGGCCAACTTCAAGGCGCCCAAAGAGATCGAAAAGTATGATCCAACATACGACCCAGCAGTATGGCTGGACACGTACCTCATGGTGATGGGAATCGCCGGCCACACCGACCTACTCGCCGCTTGCTACCTCCCCCTGAAGATGGAGGGCGCGACCTGGCAATTGATCAACACCCTCCCCGCTGACAGCATCGACTCTTGGGAGGAAACGCGGGATGCCTTCGTCAGGCACTTCAAGGGCTCCTACACCCACACCACCACGATTGAAGACCTGGAGCGGTGCATCCAGGGGCAACGCGAGTCAACCCGCCACTTGATTCAAAGGTGGCAAGAACTATGGATCAACGCCTCCAGCATCCACCCGGACATGGTGATACATTGCTTAAAGAACGCATGCCGGTACGAACCACTGGTCGCTAAGATCAAGCGGGTCTACCAGACGCTCGACAACATCCCCGACCTCCTAGAAATCGCCAAGCGCTACACGGAGGAGGACCACAACCAAGATTCCGACGATGAGTCAGGAGGAAGACACCGCACTAGCGGCCACGACAGCGGGCGACAGCGCGACATGCGCTACAGCAACACCCGCATAACCGGCAAGCGCCGCACGGACGGGTGAGTCGACTTCGTCGCCAACGCCGGCTATGGCCAACACGAATCCAAGAACTACCGACACGAGGGGGGAAATTACCGCGATAGCAGAAACTACCGCGCCAACAACGTGGCGAGGCCGAAATTCGACCCCGCCGCCCTGCTTAACCAGCCCTGCGTTTACCACAGCAGGGAGGGGAAACCCGCCACCCACACCACCATGGACTACCACTCTCTCAAACAGATCGAAAAGGCAAGGCGAGCAAGGGAAGACCCCAACAACAACCCACCTCGGGACAACGGAAATGCCGGCGGCTTCGGCAACACCGTCGGCTCGCTACATATTATCACCGGGCTCAGCACCAAACGCGAGAGGAAGGTGCTCGCCCACGCAGTCGCCGTCAATGCGGTGACACAAGTCGACATCCCACGCTTCCTCAACTGGTCCAAGTAGAGGATCACTTGGAGTCGCCAGGACCACGCTCCCAAGATCGAGTACCCAGGGCGAGTCTCCCTAGTGGTTAGGCCCAAGGTGGCCGACTATTAGCTACCCAAGACACAGATGGACGGCGGGAGCTCCATCACCATCATGTATCTAGACACATTCAAGAGGCTCCAGCTCCCAGAGTCGGCGATCCAGCCGACCCTGAAAACCTTCCACTGCATCGTCCCCGGTCGGAAGGCATACCCGATCGGAAAAGTAACATTACCGGTCACCTTCGGCACACCGGAAAACTACCGCACCGAGCGAATCGAGTTCGAGCTGGTGAACTCCCGCAGCCCCTACCACTGTGTGCTGGAATGCCAAACGTTTGCCAAATTTATGGCGACCCCCCACTACGCGTACAACATGATGAAGCTCCTAGGGCCGAGTGGCATCATCACCGTCCACGGCGACCCTGATATGGCCATGGAATGCAAGGACAAAGGCGCCGAGCTCGCCAACAACATCATCGCCGCGGAAACTGAATACGCGGAGGAGCTCGTGAAATACATGGGCAACATCAACAAGGACGACCCGAGAGAAACCTTCCGACATGCCAGGTGTCCCGAGAGAACTCACTGAGCACAAGTTACACGCTGACCCAAAAGTGCGACCAGTAAAGGAGTCGCTGCGGCCCTTCAATGAAGAGCGCCGCCGAGCAATCGCTGAAGAAGTGCAACGCTTGTCACCCGCAGGCTTCATTCGGCCAATAAATCACACCAAGTGGCTAGCGAACCCCGTCCTGGTCCTGAAAAAGAACAACACATGGAGAATGTGTATCGACTACACCAACCTCAACAACGCCTATCTGAAGGAGGAGTTCGTCCTACCGTGCATCGATCAGATCATCGACTCGACCGCGGGATCAGAGTCGCTGTGCTTCCTCGATGCTTACTCTGGTTACAACCACATCAAGATGGCGGTCGAGGACGAGTAGAAGACGGTGTTCATCACGCCATTCGACGCCTTCTGCTACACGGCCATGACGTTCGTCCTCAAGAACACCGGCGCCACATACCAAAGGTGCATGCAGGAGTGCATCGTGAGAAAAATTGGACGCAACATTCACGTCTACATCGACGACGTGGTGGTAAAATCCACCCGCCAGGACGACCAGCTCAGTGACCTGGCCGAAACCTTCGCAAATCTGCGGAGGTACAACATCAAGCTAAACCCAGGGAAGTGCACCTTCGGCGTCCCCATCGGACAGCTACTGGGATACGTAGTCTCCAAGCGAGGCATCAAAGCCAAACCCACCAAGATCGACACCATCGCGTGACTCAGAAAACCCGAGTGCCTGCGCAACGTCCAGAAGATGGCCGGGCGAGTCACGGCTCTCAGCCGCTTTATCCCCCGACTAGGCGAGAAGGCCATGCCCCTCTATCGCCTGATGCGCAAGAACCCCAGGTTCCAATGGGACGCGAAGGCGGACGATGCACTGAAAGTGCTCAAAGAAATGCTACTCGTGGCTCCACTACTGGCCGCACCAGACGACAAGGAGCCAATGCTCGTCTACGTGGCGGCCTCCAATCGAGTCGTCAGCGCTGTGATGGTCGTCGAACGGGTAGAGGAGGGCAAGGAGCGCCTCATATAGCGCCCCGTCTACTACATCAGCGAAGGCCTGACGGACTCATGATAGCGCTACCCGCAGTACCAGAAACTGGTGTACGCGGTATTCCGAGCTCAGCAGTGACTCCCCCACTACTTCCAAGAGCACCCAATCATGATGGTCTCATCCACACCGCTGAAGGACATAATACGCAGTCGCGAGGTGAATGGGCGAGTCGCCAAGTGCACCCTCGAAATTGGCGTCCACAATATCAAATACGAGCCCCGCAAAGCAATCAAGTCACCAGTACTAGCTGACTTCCTCGCATATTGGGAGGAAGCGCAGTAGCCGGAGAAGCTACCATATCTCCACTACTGGTCGCTACACTTCGATGGCTCGAAGAATGCCGACGGCGTAGGGGCCAGGGTCATACTGACCTCCCCCAAAGGGAACAAGCTCCGATACATGCTCCACCTCAACTTCAAGCCCTGCACCAACAACATGGCAGAATACGAGGCCCTCCTCTACGACATGCGGGCCGCCAAGGAAATGAACATCAATCGACTACGATTCTACGGCGACTCCGACCTAGCCAGGTCGCTGGAACATGCGATGTTGTTTCCCCAACAATGACTGTGTACCGCCAAGCGGTAGACTATCTAGGAGGACAATTTGACGGCTATTCTGTCGAGTGGATCGCCAGACGCAAGAACGAGGAGGCAAACACCCTTTCCCTCATCGGGTCGGCCCGACAAGCGCCACCAGCTGGCGTCTTCCTCGACACCATCCACAAACCTTTGTTCAGTCCACCGAAGGAGATTGACGTCAGGATGCCACTTCAACCAGAGCCGGCCCTAGTCGCCATGGTTGTGGAGCCTAGCGACTGGACGGCACCATACGTCGCCTTCCTCGAGCACAAGATCCTCCCAAGCAACGAGATGGAGGCGTGAATGATCGTGCGCCGCTACAAATCCTTTGTCATCATCAACGGCGAGCTCCACAAACGCAGCGTGACTGGCGTGTTCCAGCACTGCGTATAGCCAGGAGAAGGCCGCAAGATCCTCCAAGACATTCACGCCGGCGACTGCGGCCATCACGCTGGCGCCAAGTCGCTGGTCGCCAAGGCCATGCGGCACGGCTTCTACTACCTCACCGCGCACGCTGACGCCACCAACATCGTCCAACGATGCGTCGGGTTCTAGAAGTACGTCCACCAGACGCACCTCCCTGGTTCGGCACTCAAGACCATCCCCATCACATGGCCGTTCTCCATATGGGGTATGGACATGGTAGGCCCGTTCAAGAAGGCCCCATCTGGCTTCACCCGCCTCCTGGTCGCGGTCGACAAGTTTACCAAATGGGTCGAGGCCAAGCCAATAAAAAAGTGTGACGGCAAGACGGCCACCAAGTTCTTACGCGAGCTCATCTACCGGTATGGCTACCCGCATAGCGTAATAACGGACAACGACACCAACTTCGCCAAAGGGGCCATGGCGGAATTCTGCGAAGAGCACATCATACGACTCGATCTCGCCTCAGTCGACCACCCAGAGTCGAACGGCCAAGCAGAACACGCCAACGAGAGCATCCTCCACGGGCTCAAGCCACGACTCCAGGTCCCCCTCGAGCGCACCCCAGGATGCTGGGTCGAAGAGCTCCCTTCAGTCATATGGGGGATCCGCACGTCCGTCAATCGCTCCACCGGGTTCACACCCTTCTTCATGGTGTACGACGCCGAGGCCGTAATGCCAACAGACCTGGACCACGACTCACCCTGAGTCGCCAATTATGTCGAGGCGACAAACGAGAACGCCCGCCAAGACAGCATCGACCAAATCGATGAGGCACGCGACCTGGCTCGCTCCCGTACAACAATCTACCAGCAAGGACTCTGCCACTACCATAGTCGCCGAGTCCGGACTCGCACCTTCCAGGAGGGCGACCTGGTCCTGCGACTGGCTCAAGACAAGAAGGGCATGCACAAACTCTCCCACCCATGGGAGGGGCCATTGCAATAGGGCGAGTCCTCGGCAACGATGCCTACTACCTCATCGACATACGAGGCGACGGCTAGCTCGAGTTTGGGAGGCCATGGAATGTAAACCTCCTCCGGAAGATCTATACATAGAACCGAAACATGTACTCAGCTGACATATATAATGAAATTCATTCGGTTCACAAAATTGTGTCTACTCGCTATATCCTTGTGCCACTCGCACTCGTACAATCAGCAATACACTACCCACGGAAGTCAACCTTTGGTCGAGTGACAGATACGGCTAAGTAGTGCGGCCCGAGGGTACCAAAAATACTCGGGCCTTGGGACGTCCACGAAAACGCCAACCCGGAGCCACCATCGGAGTCGGCTAGATTGGCTAGCCCATCGGGCCAAGACGACCGGTATACGCTTCTCACAGCGACCTGTCCTTCCCATCCTCGCGCAAAGCGACTCGAACGGTTAAGTACCACACACGGGGACTCCGCAAGAATGGAACCCTCACGCGGCTCGGGAACACACCAAGTAAAGAGCTGCCTTGGACTCGCCCAGCGACTGGCTCTCGGAGCCAGGGGAAGAGACGCGTTACAAACAACGCATTAGTAACTCGCAACTGACTCGCCTAGTGCCAGTCACTCCGAGCCAGGGGAAGAGACGCGTTACATACAACAAATTAGTACTACGCTCGGGGACTCGCCTACAAAACAACCCACTCGCGCTCAGGGACTCACCCCTTAGAAGACGCAAGGGACAAAACAATGCAGAACCAAAACAAAACACATAAGTATACAATCGAGTTATACCCCATTAAAGGGAGGACGCGCTCGGGGACTCCCTCAAACAAAAATAAACATAACACATGATACTATCTATTCTGCAGGACCTGACGAAGAAGCACCACCACCTTCCTTGACACGAACGAAAGGCTGCCAAGGGTTCGTCGGGTAGGTCGTCAGCGACTTCAACAACATCGACCGGAAAGGTTGCTCCGACTTCATGTCGTGATGCTCCGGCTCGGGGTCGCCTAGCGCCAATACCGTCTCCTGGTATGGCAGGAGATCCCCCATCGCCAGCACCCGATCAGCAAAAGGGTAGGCCTTGGCAGTCAGCTTCAGCACCTCTGACATTGATGACCCACAATTATAGGGGGTGTATCACAGTATTTTCGATAAGTAAGAGTGTCGAACCCAACGAGGAGCAGAAGGTGTTGGCTAGTGGTATGGATCAAGAATGCTCTGCAAATACTTAGCAAACGGATTTTTAGGGGTTTTTAAAAAGCAAGTAAACAAAGTACGAGTAAATAAAAGACAGTAGGAATAAATGCAGCAAGTGTCCCAATCCTTTATGCAGCAAAGGACAAGCCAATTGTATTACTTAAGAGGACCAAACGTTCTCGAGGACACATGGGAAGACTATCAAGTGCTTTCGCTTCATATAGTTGATTAATCTTCTTTAGCTTGCTAAGTGTTGTGTGGGTGAACTTGTGCTAATGTACCGACCTTCCTAGGACTAATGCATACGTGTGATTATACCCCTTGCAAACATCCGTAAGTACAAGAAAGTAATTAATGTAGAAACCTAACCACAGCTTTAAACTCTAAGACCCTTACGTCCCTTCTGCAATGGTTTCCTAATGGGGGGTCAAGTTTCTGTCACTCCGGCAACCCCTACGATTAGTAGCCAAATACACAATGCATTCCCCTAGGCCCATATAGGTGAAGTGTCATGTAGTCAACGTTCACATGACACCACTAGAAGAAGTACACCACAACTTAAATATCAAACTATTGAATCTTTCTCAACACAATTCCACTACTAAAGTTCTCCCATGTCCTCAAGAACAAAACGAACTACTCACAAGAGATCATATGGATCATGATCAAAGATGGAATAATGATGTATAACAATCTGAACATCAACAAAAATTCAATGGTTCACTCAATAGCATCAACTATAAAGAGTAATCAACACCGGGAAACTTTCCCCTATGAACTATGCAAGATTCAACCCAATTGTTACAGCAATATGGAGATGGTGATGAGGGTGCTGATGGTGATGATGGTGGTGATGATGATGATGATGATCCCGATGAACTCCAGCTTGATGGTGGTGTTGATGGTGACGATCTCCCCTCTCCCGGAATGAATTCCCCTGGCAGAAATCTGTCTACCGGATAGATCTTTCTCTCTTGGTGTTTTTCGCCCCGCATAGGCGGCGGAATCTTTTTCTGGTCGCTCTCTGAGTCTTAGGGTTTCACGAGGAATATATACGCCAGAGGGGAGAGCTAGAGGTGGGCCAAGGCGGCCACACCACCTGGTGTCGCGGCTTAGGGTGGCCCGCTCCAGGGGGTGGTGTGGGCCCCCTGTGGCCGAACTCCACTCCCTCTTCTGGCTTCATTCATCTTCTAGAAAAATAGGATTTTCCGTATATTTTCCCGGATTTTCTGATCTTCGCGAATTTTGCCTCCAAACAGCACCTTTTCCATCATAATCGTGACTACAACGGTCCATGCTCCAAAAGTCATCAACATGCAAAAACAGATGAAATAACATAAGTATCATCTCTTAATATGAAATATATCAATGAATAACAGTGAATTATGACATAGAATATTGATGAAAAATTGACGTATCAACTCCCCCCAAGCTTAGACTTCGCTTGTCCCCAAGCGAACCTGAGATCCATAAACATGACCTCAGGTTTATGAAGTGAAGAGTCGATAAAAGAATACGGACAAGAAGAATCACATTCATCAAATACATAGATCATAATAGAAGACATCTCACTATTATATAACTTAACTTGCAATGAGTAAAGGAAATACAATAAAGATACATAAAGTGAATCATAATTGGTAATGGAAAACTTAGCTCTTGGTCGAAGAATAGTTGACAAATTGCTGGAGTTCACAAATAACTGATTTTTCAATGATAGCTTTCAAAGTAGTAATCACCAAGATAAGAACAATGTGCAAAACAAGGAACACAAGAAACATGATTGAATAAATCATCATATGAATGAATGAAACACAACAACTCAAAATACTTGCTGAGATAGAAGGGAATAGGTTTACTGACTCAACTAATAAGTAAAAGAAAGGCCCTTCGCAGAGGGAAGCAGGGATTGCAAGTTTCATAAAGAGCTCCCAAAAATTATGATACTTACTAGCTTTCAGCTCTCATTGCCCCTATCATAGGCATCTGTAGGTGATTAAGGTTAAAGTGACACAACTAAGAGGATATGTTTGACAAGTTATAAGTTGAAATCTCATGCCCCTTACTTACGAGTACCGAAGCTCATGCTACTCAACTTCATTCACAAGTAAGCTCTTGTCATTGTAAATACATGTGTATCATTGAGAACCGCCAACGGGGTACCCCTTGCACATGATACATGAGCTATCCCATAATCAAAATGACAAGGCAAGCAGAAAATGAGCATCTCAGTGATCTTTTTATTTGCTATTCACATAGTTTTTTATTGAGGATGCTTCATAGAATGATCACTATAGTTATGTTGCAAGTTTCCACCATGATTAGGCATGGCTTAAGCTAGCGGCCCAGGCGTTTCTCTAAAACGCATATGAACTCCATGATCTTACAAGTTCCCCTTTTATTTCACACCGCCGGGATCCATAGGCAAAAGAATCATGATATCAACTAGGTACAAAGTACCATGGCAGTGTTGAAAGCATTCCCCATGATACATGGTTCTGCTAACTTCAACTCATAAAGCGCAAGCATATACGCAACAAAGAAGGACCCAATGGTTCAAGTTTATTAGATGCAAGAAAGTAAAGTGTGCCATCAAGTTCGTGAGAGCTTGAATCACTACTTTTCACATAACAAGTTTAATTTGGGAGGTAGAAAAAACAAGAATTTACTTGGAATAGCAATAATGCTAATAGGTAGGTATGGTGGACACAAATGGCATGGGTTTGGTTTAAAGGAGGTGGATGCACGAGAAGAATTCCCTCTCAGTACAGGTTTTTGGCCTGCAAGGCTGGGTAGCAAGCATAAGAGTTGAAGGAAACAAACAAACATACAAGTGATAAAAAACAAACATGCAATCTTCCTTGGAAGCACAAAAGATCTTAACCAGAGAATACTAAACTTATGAGCAACTCAAGAAAGAAAGATGATGAAATTATATTTCTTTAAGTGTACTTTTATCTTTTTCATTCAACCCTCAAAAATAGTGTTGCTACTAACCGAGCCAGGTTTGCCAAAACCAACTAAATTAACTCAATGATCCCAGAGTGATACCAATACTAACAAGAAGATCAATCATATAACCACGAATTGAAAACTAATATAAGCTATGCAAAAGAGTGAATGAAATAACTTCTCATTAATATTCCATAACGGCAACTCACACCAAGGGATACATATCTAACGAGAGAGGGGACACTTCCATAATGCAAACCATCCTACATGATAACTTCTCTATTCATGATATGACTCTACTAAAAAGGTAAAAAGATAGAAGATAGTGATGTGATACCGCGGCACTCCCCCAAGCTTGGAACAAGCCAAGGGGATGCCAAACCTGATGACGAATTACTCCTTCGGTGGTGTTGGTATCCTCTCAATTAGCTCTTTGATCAGTTTTCCCAAGTCCTCAATCTCGAAGGTGAGAGTACGAATCAACTCCGAGTTGTGCTTGATGCGGTGCATGATCATGTCAGATTGTGGATCCCGGCTCTTGTGATTCTTTTTCCACTCTTCCTTCTTGGAGTCTTCTTTCCCTGCATGGCTAGAACAAGGAAAATCCCAATTGGAGGGTAATTTCTCCTTGGGCATATTCTGATATTGATGCTCATGGATAAGGGTATGGAAAGGATTGTTGGCACGTAGATGAAGTGACCAGGGATCTGACCGGTGATGAGGAAGCTTCTCTCCAATTGACATAGTCCTAGCAGGGTTTGCCACCACTCCAATGCTTGCAATGGTAGTGCCGGTGTGGTTTGCCTCCTCTTCACCTTCGCTCTTGATCTCCTTCTCCTGCCCTAGGTCTTGGAGGTCTTCCTCCATAGGCTCCTTTCCTTTATCCTTGGGGGACACCATTGTGCTTCTAAGCTTTCAAAGATAGTTCCTCGGAGAAACAGATCAAAACAAAAACACGACAAAAACATGATATACGAACCTCGGGGGATCCCGGGGATTATATATTACGAAGTTTCACAACAAAAGGAAGGTATTGGGAGAAAACGGGTCGGAGATGGATTCTAGAGTGGCTAAACCACCTGGTGGCGCGGCCAGGGGTGGGCCCATGCCACAGGGTGGTGTGAGCCACTCTGGCTCCATTTCCGTCCCTCTTTCGCTTTGTAGCTTCCCTGATTGACTAAAAACTGCAAAAATATAGTTGGATAGTATTTTCGCGTAACTTTTCTTACCATAACTATTACCTATTTGAAAACGGACTCTTCAAGTCTCTGAATTTGGTATCTAGTAGATTCTTCCAGAGTCACCACTTGAATAACATCAATATCTTCATCTTCATACACTTATTACTTGAGTCATAAAACCTTTCACTTCCTTATTACACCATTATCTCCACTAACCTGAGAACTTCTTTCACACAAAACTTCACACAGTTCTCATTAGCAACATTAGTATAAGTGAAGTGATAAAACCTTTTGAGTTCAACTTCAACTGAAAACCATGAAAACATAAGCTACTGTAGCAACTCCTTTCGAAGACCCAAAAAGAATTCAAAAAGGAAATGGATTAAAGAAGCAAATGCAAGAGTGGCAAAATCTGTCAAAACAGACCAGCAGGTAAACATCAATTTTTTCGAAAATCTTCTCTTACTCAAATCAAAAAGTGCACAACTAACAAAAGTTAAATTACAACCTGGGGCAGAAGCACAAATAATTACAGCTCAATCCTACATACAGAGATCTCTCACGAATTTTTACGGTAAAGCACAAAAATCTATTTCCGGGACAGCAACTTCCCCAAATCTTACTTCTCTCTCATTAGAGGATGATATTGACACAAAAACCAAACAAGAGGATAAGGAGGGGTTATTACCGAAGTAATAACTTCCAAAACTCAAAGAAACAAAAACAAACTGAAAGCAAAAATAAATTGGGTTGTCTCCCTTGTGCAATGGTTTCCTAACGGGGGTTCAGGTTTCTGTCACTCTGGCAACCCCTACTATTAGTAGCCAAATATCAAACTATTGAATCTTTCTCAACACAATTCCACTACTAACAACATGAATTCTCCCATGTCCTCAAGAACAAAATGAACTACTCATATGACATCATATGGATCATGATCATAGATGGAATAATGATCTATAACGATCTAAACATAAACAATAATTCAATGGTTCACTCAATAGCATCAACTACAAAGAGTAATCAACACCGGGAAAGTTTCCCCTATGAACTATGCAAGATTCAACCCAATTGTTACAGCAATACGGAGATGGTGATGAGGGTATTGATGGTGATGATGGTGGTGATGATGATGATGATCCCGACGAAGTCCAGCTTGATGGTGGTGTTGATGGTGACGATCTCCCCTCTCCGGGAAGGAATTCCCCCAGCAGAAATCTGCCTGCCGGAGAGATCTTTCTATCTCGGTGTTTTCCGCCCCGCAGCAGCGACGGAATCTTTCTGTGGTTGCTCTCCGAGTCTTAGGGTTTCAGGAGGAATATATATGCCATACGGGTTAGCTAGAGGTAGGCCAGGACGGTCACACCACCTGGTGGCGCGACCTAGGGTGACCCGCGCCAGGGGGTGGTGTGGGCTCCCTGTGGCCCATCTCCACTCCCTCTTCTGGCTTCCTTCGTCTTCTGGAAAAATAGGATTTTCCATATATTTTCCCGGATTTTCTGATCTTCGTGAATTTTGCCTCCAGACAGCACCTTTTCCATCAGAATCCTGACTTCAGCGGTCCATGCTCCAAAAGTCATCAACCATGCAAAAACAGATGAAATAACATAAGTATCATCTCTTAATATGAAATATATCAATGAATAACAGTGAATTATGACATAGAATAGTGATGCAAAATGGACGTATCAGACATCTCCATCATGCCGGTCACCGAAGGGTAGCCGCTGGTGACGTCGTCAAGGTCGATGTTGTCCAGGAAGTGGGCAAGACCCAGGCTCAATGCCGTAGTAGCCCCGAGCCTGAAAGCCGAGCGCGCCATCGACTCCACGTCGACAGGCGCGTCCTCCAGATAGAGCCACACTTCTGTAAGCCCCCCAGGAATAACCTCGGTGGGGGACATTCCTTGAAGGACCGCTTGGACGCACAACGCCGAAGCCGTGGCCATGTTCACCGCAGCAGTCACGCACTGCAAAGCGTTGAAAGGCTGAACCACCGGGTCGCTTTGCCCTATCACGGCTGAAAAATCAGATGTTAGTGACACTACGGACCTGCCCAATCAGGGATTCGCCATAAGTGTTAAGCAAAAGACGGAAACTCACCAAGAAGCTTGCGGCAGTTCTCCGTGACATGTTTCTATAGGGCGGCATGATCATTCTGCAGCCCCACGATGATCGTGTCCGTGGCCTTGCATTCCTCCTCAGCCGCAGCGACATCAGCCTTCGCTCGATCCTCCGACGAAATTGAGGCCGCTTTCGCCTCCTCCAAATCACGGATCAGCGAGGCAATTCGCCCATTTGCGTCCAACTCGGTGACTGGAACATACCCTTCACGGGCCTTGGAAATTGCAGCCTGAAGACCATCTGAAAATGAGAGAGACAAATCATCAAAGTGCCACACACCAATAGTTCACAGCCGAAAAAAGAAAAAGAAGAAAGTACTTACTAATAGTCTCCTGGAGTCGATGGTTCGCCTCCTGGGCCACGCGCAGATCCCGCTCCAAACAAACCCTGGCGGCCTATCGATCAGTCGACTCCCTCTGCAAACCCTGCAAAGGCAACAAAGTTCAGTACTTACAAAGAACAATATCAAGTTCCTAGCTGCTAAAATTGAGCGACTAGGAACTCGGGGACTGGAGAGTAGAAGAAATTCAGTCCCTAGCCGCTGAAATTCAGCGACTAGAGACACGGGGACTGGAGAGTAGAAGCAACTCAGTGCCTAGCCGCTGAAATTCAGCAGCTAGACACTCGGGGACTAGTCGTATCTGAATGGCAGTGCCAAGAATTTTGTGAAGCTCACCGGCGTCAGTCGACTGGACCGTGAAGGAGGTGCAGCCACGACGAGACCCAACGTCTTCATCGATGATCTCCGTGCTCTGTGGAGGTTGGTTGTCTGACACGCCTGGGAACCCCCTCGCCATGAAGCGCGGGAACATTGCTGACGCTCTAGCTGGGGCACTGGTCACCGGAGCCGGCGCTTCCGACGTAGGGGTGACCGTGACTGGCTCCGACCGTGTAGCCACCACCTCTTCGATGACTGTAGTGGGGTCGCTCCCCTTGGCGCTAGTCATCTCCATGGAATCGTCGGCACCGCCTTTCTGCCTCTTCGCACCTTCCACAGTCCCCGCGTCGTCAGCAGACTTCCTATTCTTGGGAGGTTGCCCTCTCTGGTGGTGGTGACCGGCAGAATCTTTGCCAATAAAGGGCGACCAATCTTCTTAACCCTAGACCTACCAAACTTCCAAAATCAACACAGAGACAACACAAAAATGGAACACGACTTGGAATGAAGAATGCGAGGCTTACTTGGTGACATGTGAAACGTGCAGCCCGGTGCTGATGTGGGCGGGCTTGTCCAATTCTGGCCCCAGCATGCGCGTGAGCCCCCTCTCGAAGACGTTAGAAGCCCATGACACTGTGGGCTTCCTCGATGACGAAGCCGCGGTCGCCGGAATGTCCGGCTCCAAAGACACGGCCGCTCTTGACGGTTGCGGCGAATTCGACGCCGCTGCCTCAGTCGCCTCCTGGCTTGGTGTCCTCGAAGCCGTTGGTGTAATCACCACCATAGGACCGTCTACCGCTGCCTCGGTTTCCTCGCCCTCCAACCCCTTCATCGGAAACACATCCTCCGGGACATTGTGCGAAGTTTTGGGGGTGTCTTCATCGTCAGAATCATCATCTTACTCAAACACCACCGCCGACCTGGGTGGCGACGCTGGCTTCTTTACTGGCGAATTCGGTTTGCACGCAGGCTTCGAAGGCGTGGCCGTCCACCAAGATGTGTGCTCCTGCACGATCTCGTCGCCTCCTTTGTGTTCATCAAGGCTGCGGCTCGCTTCAAACTCGCGCTGCTTCTGCATGCGAGCCGTAGGCGCTGGGGGAGGAACCTCCTCCTCTTCCTCATCGCTTTCGGAGGATTCTCCTTCGGAGGCCTCTTCGAGCTCCCGGGGGACCTCTTCATCGAGCGGAGGGAGCCAGCCTTCCAACACCTGGAATAGCTGAGAACAACCACAAGTAAATACCAAATGATGTGACTGCGAATCACATTGCAGAAATGGTGACTAGAAGGAAAACTTACTGTGGGGACTTCATTCTTCACGGGAATGTACAGGGCGAGTCCGGCCGATGTGGTTGTGAATTCTGCATCGGTGATCTTCTTCACGGCAGCCTTGTATTCTTCAATCTCCCACGACTCCTTACTGGTCCGGAAGGGATCGTGTTTCCCGCTGTACTCATACATCCAATGCGGCCGAGCCGCTAGCGGAACCAGACGCCGCCCGAGCTAGCAGTTGTAGAGGTTGACCGAGGACAACCCCTGATCCTTTAGCCTCTAGATCTGGTTCATCATTTCCGCGATGGCCATCCTCTGGTCTTCGGGAAGCTTCTTCGCCGCCAGCCGGCGAGGCTCGCTCCTTTTTGGGACGAACTCGGGGAGCGTCACTTTGCCGGAGGGAGTGGACTCTTTGACGTAGAACCAGCTGTTCTTCCACTCGCTTGTGGCCTTCTTCGGCAGTAGAAGGTTGATCAAGTTGGCCTTCGGCTTCAACTGGAACGTGACGCCGCCGGCCGCCAACATCAATACGTCGACCGTCTCATGCCCGATGCGGCCATGGAAGATCTCCAGCCACAGTGGGAAGTACGGCCTATAGCCCACATAACATTCGCAGAAGGCGACAAAGATTACCAGTTGCTCGATGATATGTGGGCCAAGATCTGATGGTTTTTATCGCATAATACGCGCAGAAACGCCGGAAGAACAGTGAGGTGGGGAACCCTAAACCTCTCTCTAGGTGGCTCAGGAAGCAAACGAACTTGCCGGCCCGCGGCTTTGGCTCGATTTCGAAGGAAGCGGGGATTTACCAGTTCCCCTTGCGGAGGACTCCGGCGTCCTCGAAGGACTTGAGCTAGGCCGTGGTGCACTTGGATTTCCCCCATGAACCTTTGGGAGGTGCCATTTGGAAGGATGTGTCGTCGGATTGATGAGAACTATGCCATGAGGGGGTCCTCGAGGCGTGCGGAAGAGAGGGGTGTGAGACGTACGGTGTTCCAGGATGGTGAGCACACAAGTTTACCCAGGTTCGAACCCACCGGCTTTGGACGGATCCTACTCCTGCTAGCAATCCAGTAATACGGCAGAGTCGGAATATGGGTTACAAGGGTTTCGCCTGTGCGAGTTGAGATTGTAGACTATTGAGGTGTGCCCTAAAGGCTCTCCCTAGGACGGCTTATATAGATATCCGGTCTAGGGTTCACAGGAGACATTTATCCGGCTACGACTAAGAGTTGGTTACAGAGTACATCTTGAACTACAAGTAAAATTATGGGCCTAAGTCGGTAAGTATTCTGGGCCTTCCCGTAGCCGGATTGGACTCCATCGTTCTCCCTCACTGGGCCGCCTGTGAAGAAAAGCTCTAACCCAATGTGGGCCACCCTTGTCAGTGAGGAACTGTGAGGATAGCCGGAAAGTATATCCCCAACAGCAGCCCCCGGAGGCCTCCAAGATCCAAAGTCGGATTTATCATCGTCTAGCTTGATCTTCGGCTTGCAGAATCTTGAAGGGTTCCTCAAACTTCACAATAAAAAATATGATCCGGGTCTTAAAAATAAGTCGGACCTATCAGTAGGTTACTCGGATTTTCCAGCTTGATTTCAAACTAAGCCGGAACTTGGTTCCCAACGCCACCTGACACAAGTCATGGTCAAGTCACGTCATCTGACGGGCATTCTGTCAGCACGACTGTTGGTGGGTCCACGGATCATGGAACCGAGGCACCATTTCAATGCGTGCGTGGAGATCGAGGCGACGTAATCATCGCGTGGGTCCTTCCCAGTTCCTTCCACGACGCGTGGCGGTTACACTATAGCATTTGCACGAATCTTGGCGCAGTTAGGTGGATATAAGGGGTTAGGATTTCTTCCTTCTTCTCCCACCAGTCCTTTGCCTTTTCCTCTCCTCCCAATCTCCCTGCGCGTACAGAGCTCCACCGTTCCTCCCCCACAGATCTCCCAGCGCCGCCCCTTTTAGGTCAACTGCTCGCCGGAGAAATGGCTTCATCTTCTTCCTCCGGCTTGGCGGCAGCGGCGGCGGTGGCAATGGCGGAAGCGGTGGCAGAGAAAAAGAGCTTTGATGGGCTCTGGATTCCCTGTGTGCTCAACGAGGAGGGCCTCAAAAACATGGAGAAGGAGGGGCTTCTTGTCGCCGGCGACTGGCGGAGCGGCTTCGAGGAAACCGTCCCCAACCCGTGGGACAGCGAGCGGGTCCACTTCGGCACCCACCTCGGCAGAGGTTTGTCGTTTCCTCCCTCGAAATTTTTCTCCGAGGTGATTGATCATTACGGAGTTCAACTCCATCATCTTCCTCCCAACTCTCTCTTAGAGATGAGCGCGTACGCCTTGTTGTGTGAGGGCTTTCTCGGCATTAGGCCGAGTTTGACTCTTTTCCATTACTATTTTCATGTCCAGAGAAACTCCATTACCGCCGGTGTTCCTTATATCACCAACACTATTAGTTTTTCGCTTAGACTCGAGCGTGCGTATCCCAAAATTTTAGCTAGTGACTCGGTCAAACAATGGCAAGCCACGTTTTTCTATCATAGGGATATTCCGGCTCCCGGGAAAGCCACTGCTTTGCCGACTTTCATTGATGGAGCCGCCATGGCCCAACCATCCTGCAACGAGGCTGCCCTGGCTCTCACCGACGATCTGATCCTTGCTAAGAGGAGGATCGAATAATTGATCAAACACAAGGGTCTGAAGGGATCCGACTTGGTCCAGTGCTGGGTCTCACGTTGGATCCAGCCCCGTCAGTACCACGGGACCCGACTGATGCACTCCATCACGTCCTCCAAAAAAGACTCCCTCTGCATCAGCCCCAAAGCCTACACCACTCAAGGCTACATAAGCCAGATCAAGTGGCTGATCCAGGAGCGGATCGAGAGGAGTATCCCGGAGGTTTCTCTGGATATGCATATGGCGGATGACCCCGTAGTGCCGGTAAGCTTCTAACAGTACACCTTTTTATGTGTTTCAATCTTCGAGTTATATCGCAATACTGATATGTTTTCGTCTTTTCAGCTTGCTGACCTCCCCGAGTCGGAACTTGCTCCGCTCGAAAGATATCCTCCGGATTTCTCTCAGGAGGTAGAAGTGGTCCCATTGCCGGATCTTGCGCTCAAGAAGCACAAAGCTCCGAGAGTGGCTGTTGGCACAAAGGAGGTGCCTGTCGTGAAGAGGTAACTTTCAATCACAACTTTCCGCCTTTGTTCTTTACTCGAATTTCTTTCAAAGATGTAATGTTTCCGACTTTACTACATTCTCAGAGCAAAACTGCTCCTCAAGGGCAAAGGGAAAGGGATTCCTTCGAAGCCGCTGCGGCAGACGAAGCTTACCATATCTTCTCCTGCCGTGGCTCCTCCGACTCCTGCCCCTCAACCTTCCACAACGCTGGTGATCTCCCCGGACGCTGCAGAAGATCCGACTCCTTCAATGGAGCCTACGAACCTTGAGTCGCAAACTAATGTCACCATGGGTGAGCCGGCTTTAGATAAGGGTGAACCCTCTTTGGGTAATGATCCCTCGGCAGAAACCTTCGCCGAAAACCTTATCAGCAATTCGGGACTCACCAAGTTTGGCCTATCCTGGAAATCTGCTGAAGAAATCTAGCGGCTCGCCAGGCAATGCCTGGAGAAAAGTACTTTATCTGCCGAAGAAGAAGCACAAGAAGCAGAGGACGTCAAGTTCTCCGACCTTCTCGCCCAAGTGCGCCTTCGCGTCTAGAGGATTAGGACTGGTAAGCTCCCAACAGCCCCAGTGATTCCTCTGACTCTCGCCGAAAAGGTGGCCACTGAAGTTCACGCGGGTTTGGATAAACTCACCCGCGAACAATATGTAATTTGGAATTCCAACTCCTGTTTTTTCCATTGTTTTACATCATATCCTCTAGCCCCCAAGAATGAAGTAGGATATATAATCCGGGTTTATGCTTCATTAGGATGCCAAAGAACGAACTAGTGTAGCCCCCAAGGCTCATGCTGATATTAGAAAAAATATTAGCCCGAGTCTTAAGTAGTTTTCTGACTTTGGGTATTCTGACTTACAGAAAGTATGTTCCTATAAATAAGTGGAGAGAGATCAAAGCTCTCTGGCTTAAAAATGCTGAACTTAAAGTTGCCAAGGATGAGGCCAAAGGTGAACATTCCGAGACTCAAACCTTGTCTTTGTCATTTTCAATGTCGAATTTGTTCTTGAACTGTTGTTCCTTTTTGACTTACAGTGCTGGTGAAACAATTTGTCGCCATGATTGAAGAGGTCGAGAACCTCAAAACCTTGGTGGTGGAGAACAAGGAGCTTCACCAAGAGCTGGACCCGCTCAAGGCAAATTAAGAAAAGAGCATAGCTCAAGTCCTTGAATCTTCCTCCATGGCTACTTAAGAGCGTGATCGCAAGATCGCTGCTCAAGATAAAATAATCTCGAACCTTAAAAATGAGCTTAGCAGAGAGAAGTACATGTCCTAGGCGCTCCGGGCTGAACTCCAGAGTCTCCGGGAGGAGAAGACCAAAATTGACGACGTCATTTTCGGTACGTTCCATCTATCTGACTTGTCTCTTTCTTCAACTTTTATCAATGTCGGATTTTTCTTAACTTGTTTTGTGTATATATCCTCTGAACTTGACGGACTCTTCCTCCTCCGAGCCCCGCACCCACCGGCTTACCCAAGTCGGTGACCTTCTTCATGACTTACGCTAGTCCCTTGAGGACACCGGCGAAGCTCTCAAGATTCCGGACATGTCAAGCATGTCAGATTTTTAGGTGGGGACAAGGCAAAGGAGATGCCACAACTTGTTCAGGATTGGAACATGTCCTACGCGCGGACTGCTACGCAGAACGCTCTCACCATGGTCATGATCCACGATGGAAACATGGAAATATGGCAAGTGACCAGAGGGTACTGCAAAGTAGACGAAGACGGTCAGGAGCAGGACCTTCAAGCCATCATGCACTCCTGTGCCGGATATGGGTGTCACTTGGCTGACCTGACCAGCTACGAGATCCCCTTCTTCACCCGGGTGGCTACTCCGCCTCCTCCTCCAGAAGAATCAGCAGAAGTTTCGGACGATGAACGCACCACCTCGGATGCGAACATCTCGGAACGATATCAAGGTGGAATCTCCAGCGAGCCGACAGCTCCTTCATCTCCTCCTGCATCATAGATTAGAATTTTTTGTATTATTCCGGAAAAACATGATGCATCTGTAAATATGCAGTACTTTAATTTTGCTAGTGCTAAGCTTTTGATCTATTTAGCACTTTTGGATTTAAACTTTTTGCGTGCCTGAAATGTTTACATAGGCACTTATATTTTTTCGTCTCTACTTATTGTTTATCTGGCTTTCCGCCTCGTCCATTTTGTGAGCCAGCTAAACCTTCTGCCGGAAACTTTGCCGAGCAATGGAGCTCAATTGCTAAACCAGTTTAAACTCGGAAACAAAGTCGGCTTCCAGTACCAACAATTCACTACTCGGAAAATGCCTGCATTCAGCAATCACACAAATAACCAAACTAAAGACTAGAATTTTTTAGAGTGATACCCGAAGGTAGCAATTTTAGAATCGGAAATCTAAACCAGAACGAACATGAGCATAAAGTACTTTCAAGTATTCTGGGATTTTCGACTATGACATGATCATTCGGAAATAAGATGGTAAAAACTTCTCAGAAAATTTGAGGCAACCAAAAGTTTTATTTCTCACATAACATGTACATATATATGTTTTACAAAGAAGGATAAACTAAGAATAAAAGGGATGTAGCTGAGCAATATTCCACGATCTGTCTAACTCATCCGGATTTGTACTACCTCCAGCTCTCTTTCTCTTCTTAGTAGCACGTCTTTCTTTGACTGGCCTTGTGTCAGTTAAGTAGTACGATCCATTGTGCAATACACGACTAACTAAAAAAGGCCCTTCCCATACTGGGGAAAGTTTGTGCTTTCTTTGTTGCACAAGCCGGAGAACCAAATCACCTTTATTGAAAGATCTATTTCAGACTCTCTGGCTATGATACTTGCGTACTTCTGCTGATAGGCTGTAGATCTCATTTCAGCAACTACGCCAACTTCTTCGACTAAGTCGAGAGCATTTTGTCGAGAAATCTCGGCATCCTCTTCGATATACATGGCTACTCTAGGAGAAGTATGAATCAAATCACTATTAAGAACTGCTTCTGCGCCATAGACCAAGAAGAAAGGTGTGTATCCTGTCGACTTGTTTGGAGTTGTTTGTAAAGTCCAATTTACAGAGGGTAATTCCTCTGCCCAAGCCCCCGCAACACGTCGTAGTGGCACTTTGAGTCTCGGTTTTAGGCCTTGTAGAATTAAACCATTTGCTCTTTCGACTTGTCCGTTAGCCTGTGGATGTGCGACTGACGCAATGTCAAGCCGGATATTTTGCTCGTTGCAGAATTCAACCAATTCTCCCATAGAAAAGTTACTCCCGTTGTCCGTGATAATTCTATGCGGATAACCATACAGAATTATAACATCCTCGACAAATCTTTTGGTTGTTGCTCCATCACAACTAGTGACAGGTTTAGTCTCAATCCATTTGGTGAATTTATCCACCATCACTAAGAGGTGAATAAATTCACTTGGAGCTCGTTTAAAAGGTCCTACATATCAAGCCTCCAGACCGCAAAGGGCCATGTTATAGGTATTGTTCGCAGCTCATCAGCCGGAACATGAGCTTGCTTGGCGTACTTTTCGCAGCCCTTGCACGTCTTGACTAATCGTTCAGCATCTGCCTAAGCTGTAAGCCAGAAAAATCCATGTCTAAAAGCTTTTGACACTAAATATTTGGCTACAGCGTGGTGACCACATCGCCTTCATGGATTTCTCTTAAGATTCCACTCCTTCTTCCAGAGATAGACAATGCTGAAAAACCCAGAAACACTCCGTTTATGGAGCTCACCTTTAACAATAGTATAGGCTTTTGCTCGTCGGATAATCTGCCGGCTCAGCACCTCTTCTTCGGGTAATTTGCCATCTACCAAATAATTGAGGTAGGGTTGAGTCCAGCTGGGAATTACAGCCAGGCCTGCTACCAAAGGTGAGTCTGATTTGGTCGAATATTCCTCATCTACTCCCTTTATTGAGGGAACTTTGAGGTGCTCTAAAAAAGCGCGATCCGGGACCTCTTTCTGCGCAGAACCTATCCGAGATAGTGCGTCTGCTTCCTCATTTTCTGCTCGAGGGATGTGTTGAACTTCAAACCCCTTCGAACGATCTAGATAGATCATCCACGACAGCTTTATATGCTGCCATGTGTTTATTTGTGTTACAAATATCTGACACTTGCTGAGCTATAAGATCCGAATCTCCACAACACATCAAACGTTGGATGCCAATATCCTTAGCAATCCGGATTCCATGCAGCAGCGCTTCATACTCAGCAATATTGTTTGTCGCTGTGAAGTGTATCTGCAACACATATAAAAGTTTATCTCCTTGGGGTGATTTGAGCACCACGCCAGCCCCCGAGCCCCCTCGAGCCTTAGACCCATCGAAAAAGAGGGTCCAATATTCCGACTCAGGGAGGATCATGTTCTCCTTCGTCTCTGCCCAATCAGCGACAACGTCAGCAAGGATCTGGGATTTGATTGCTGTCCGAGGTTTGTACTCAATATCGAAAGCAACTCTATGCCCCATTTGGTGACGCGTCCTGTGGCGTCACTATTGTTGATTATATCTCTCATGGGAGCTGTGCTCACCACGGTAATTGGATGCTCCTGGAAGAAATGTCATAACTTACGAGATGCTAGAAAAACACCATAAGCCAACTTTTGATAGTGCGGATACCGCTGCTTTGATTCTGTCAGGACCTCGCTGACAAAGTCGGACGCTGCACCAGGTGTTCTCGATTTTCCTCTAGTCTCTCCACCACCATGACGATACTAACGAATTTATTTGTCGCAGCGAGATAGAGCAACATCGGTTGTTGGGTCCGCGGCATAGAAAACAAAAAATTTCCTACCATGTGAACTACACGCCAAGATCTATCTACTAGGTAGAAAGCAACAGGTGGACATACATCCAAAGAGAACTTACCCTCGTAGACAACGAGCTTTGTTAACGAGTAGGAACTCGTGGTTGATGTAGTCGTACACTTGCCGATCTCAAGATCGTGATGAAGTCTAGCAGGTCCGGCTCCAGCAAGCCCATCAGATCCAGCTCCAGCACCACCAAGTCCAGCACCGCAAAGCAGCGGTGCATCCGTGATTGCACACACGTCCGGTACCCCGACAACCTCCGTCCCTCGCTCCAGCAAAGCAGCGGAAGAAGCAACTCCTTTCCAGATAAAGCCACCGGGAACATGTATCTCGCTAATCTGAGACCATGGGGAATAATACTAGAGGGGGAGAGAGATCCTTCACAAGGAGGTGTGAGTGAGAAGTGAGGAGAGGGGGGCCTTTTATAGGAGGAGGGGAGGGTACCCCTCCCATGGCCGGCGCCCCATGGAGGTGACCCTTCACCTCCCCCATTCATGTGGTGGTAACCCCCTCCACATAAATTTGCCTCTTCACATTCTCCATTAAAGTCTCCACTTTAAATGCATTAAATTTCTCCAAATTTAATGCTCTCTCATTTAATAAAACTCTTTTATTATTTTTATTCAGAATTTTGTTAATTACTTTAATTAACAAACATTCACATAAAAGCCCCTGCAACATTTCAATATTACATGCAGAACGAATTTCAGCAATTTCACCCGAAACAGTTTCAGTGTCTATTGAAATAATTCCAGCGCTTTCTTAAATCTTTATCTGAAACATATTTGCTCCAAATGGTGTCGGTATCCCTTAAGTGTGTCACCCTATGGTTCGCGAATAATGCAGACATGATCGAGACCCCTCTCCGATCAATAATCAGCAGCGGGACCTAGAGATCCATACTGACTCCTACACATTCAACGATGACTTCTGTGATCGTGAGAACCTTTAACGCTAGTAACTAAATCCCTTTGTCCCAGGATATATTACATGTCCGAGATTCGATCATCGGTATCTCCATACCTAGTTTGATCTCGTTACCGACATGCACTCTTTTCTCGTTCCCGTGATATAACATTCTAGTGATCACATCACTTGCTTGCAAGCTATTTCAATGTGATATCACCGAGAGGGCCCAGAGTATATCTATCCATCATCGGGATGGACAAATCCCACTCCTGATCCATGAGCCTCAACTTAACACCTTTGTAGCACTGAACCCACCTTTATAGTCACCCTGTTACGGTGTGACGTTTGATGTTATTAAGATACTCTTCTGGTGTTAGCAATTAACATGATCCCAAGGTCTAACGACTAAGATTACTTCGTATGATGTTATAGCAATATAAACATAATGACTTGATCGTAATGCTATACTTCAGATGAATGTTCATCACATCATTCCACCAATGGTGTGACCTTGTTATTAACAACATCCAATGTCTATGATCAGGAAACCTTGATCATCTTGTTAATCAACAAGCTAGTCTATAAGAGAGGCATAACTAGGAACCCTTTTTGTTTATTAAACACACATGTATTGATGTTTCCGATCAATACAATTATAGCATGCAAAATAAACATTTATCATAAACATGGAATAAGATAATAACCACTTTATTATTGCCTCTAGGGCATATTCCCTTCAGTCTCCCACTTGCACTAGAGTCAATAATCTAGTTTTAAAAACTTTGCATATTGAACACCTATGGCTTTCCGGTGTTGCATATACGCAATTGTTAGTGGTTAACATAATCTCCAGATCTGACAGTTTCAGGTCCGTGTGTATTTGCATGTCTTTGCGTCTCTATGCATCACTCATTCTCAAATGAGATGACATTGTATAAATTTGGTCTTCTGGTGAGACCTTTAGTATGTTTGGGTTAAAATATGTTGATATTATTGTCACACAATATATCTCCATAGTATTAGCCCACTTTGAACCACACCTAGTTTGATAACAAACTACTTAACACAAATGCCCTCCTTTGCTGCTACTATAGCAGTCATATACTTAGCCTTTTGTTGTAGTATCTGTCACAATATCTCAACTTTGGAACTCATCCAAATCCATCATGGAACATCCTTTCCATTATATTGTGCCACCCATAGTCTAAATTGAGATAAATTTAATTTTTATCTTGTGACAAAACTAGTATCAATGTAACACTTTACAATGAACTACCTTTAACTATTTGTCACTTATACATGATATATTCTTAGTTCTTCCAAAGCTCATAAGAATATCTTTACTATTGTCCAATGATGATCTTATGAATCATTCCGGTATATGCTCATAACGTTTACAACATAGGACATTCTGGATATATACATATCATGGTATAATCGATCAGAATCTTCATGTGATTTTACTCACCAAGTTTTGAAACACTTGAATCTTAATACAATTCTTTCCATGCAGCAAGAACCTTTCTTGTTGTTTCCATATGGAACCCTTTCAATATCTCATATATGTATGTCCGGCACAACCATATTAGCGCCTTAATCTATCCATATAGATATTGATGCCTAATATTCCGGGTTTGCCCAAGTCTTTCATCGAAATCTTATTTTAATGAAACCCTTAACTTGTGTCAATTCAAGATACATCATTTCTAATCAACAATATGTCCTCTACATAATGTATTAGAAATATGTCTCAGTGCTCCCACTTAATTTCTTGCAAATGCAAGCATCTTCATCATCTCCGATGAATTTAAACTCTTTTAACAGTTTCATCATGGTGAAGATTCCAACTCCGCTATGCTTACTTCAACTATTGAAGTTTACATGTCCTTTTAGCACCCTTTGAATTAACAAAACCCTTCGGACCATGTCATGTACATGTCCTAGGTTACCTTTCTATTAGAAGAACCTTGTTTTGTTTATTCAACTACCATATACCAAATTATATGTAGTGGTTGCTACATTAATCCGTCAAAACTATATATCTCTATGAAAGATCAAATCTTGTCATAGTCAACTCCTTGAACATTGTCGTAAACTTCTTTCCGACATGTCGACTATTTCATAGATGTTAAACATCCATGTCTTATTTCTTTATAGATCCAAACACGATCGATAGGCTTCACGCCTTTCCGGAGGGTCTTCCAAGTTCAGAAACTTGTTTTCTCGTGTATGGATACTATCACGGATTCTATGACTTCTAGTCATTTTATGGAGTCAGGGCCCATCATCGCTTCTTTGCATGTAGTCGGTTCATCATTGTCAAAACAATAATGATTTTCTTATCAAATCTTACTATTTGATTCTCACCGACCCACACGGTTCTATAGGAACTCTAATCTCCGAGATCACACCTTTTGTAATCACGAGAGCCATGAGCATTGTGGCCGCCACCAAGACACTTTCCGGAGCTGTGCTACTTAGCACATATAGCTAAGGTTCAACAACCTTATCAAAGTTTTATTGTCCTCCTACTTAACTTTTCACGAAAAATTCCTTCTCAAGAAACTTGACGTTCCAAGTAACAAACTCTTTTGTCCTCGGTGTTATGGAGAAATTCCCAACAAATTCTTTGGGATAACCTACAAAGACGTGCTTATCCGACTTTGGTTGTAAACATTTTACTTATGCATAGCATACCAAAATTTAAGAACAAACAATTCGGGTTTTATCCCAAACCATAAATCATATGGTGTGATTTCAACGGATCACGATGGTGCTCTTTTCAGTGTAAAAGCGGTAGTCTCTAAAGCTTCAATCCTTAAAACATAATGGCAGTTTTATAAATGACACCTTTGATCTTACCATGTCAAACATGGTTTGATTTCATCTCTCGAATATGCCATACTCCTATGGTTTATCGGGAAACACAAATCATGGAACAATTCCTCAATTCTTAGGTTTTTTTGCTAAACATGTAACTCAAATATCTTCCTTTATGATCGAATCATAAACTCTTTATTTTCTTGTTACAATGATTTTCAACTTCATCTTGAAAGTCTTTGAACAACTTTCAAATGTTTCATACTTCCTCCTTATTAAGTAAATATACAGATATATTCACTCAAATTTTCGGAGAAAGCTTATGAAGCAAAAAGATCCATCGCATATGGCTACACATAATGGACTATGCACATCAGCATGCACAATTTCCAATAAGCTAGTCATCCGTTCCTCTGTGGCCTATGGACGGAGTTTCAATTATCTCGAGGAAAGTCTCACATGCGTCAATTAATCAAAATCAAAGGCTCCAAAAATCCATCAACATGGAGTTTCTTCATGTTTTCTTTCAAATATAATTTAAACAGCGATGTCACTTCATAAGGATCTTTCAATCATTTGTCTTGCGACATTTTAGCAATAGTGTTTATGGATGTGATTTCTCCAACTAGACTTGTAAAAGTTCATCCATCCTTTATGGAATACGGTAATTATTTGAACAACCATTGTTCTCATGATACCAGAACAAAATAACAATTATTTAAACAAATCTTGAAGGCTTGGTTTGATGACAACGAAAAACACAATAACACTTTATTTGTTTTCGATGAACATCATCACTCATTCTCTTGCTGGTTACTTAGGCCATTGTAGTTCATGAATTGTGTTGTCCTGTATGACACTTCATACCAACCAATTCGGTATCCAATACCGGTATCTAATACCTAAGAACCACATTGTTTAACAAGCAAGGAATATAGCCATAACATGTATATCTTCTATATACCTAAGTTGGACATCTCCAACCTTTTATTTTCTGCCAAATATTTTATAGATTCTCTTTCAGCAATTCCTTTTTATTTTAAAAGAATCTATCAACATCAATAGTGGTGTCATCAACATGACACATGTTACAAAGCGTATATAGTCAACTACTAATACCTTTGGACTTGCACTTTGAAGTGGATCACCATCATCAAATGTTTGGTGTTCTTTCAAAAATCCATTCTTTAGTAATCTATTAGTGTAGTAAACATTTTACTTACATCTTCTATTCATCCTTATCATGACAACTTTCATGATCAAGATACTATAGCTTATAAGGAAGAATCACGAGTATAATATCAGTTCCCAAAACCCTTTTGGTAGATTCGGATGCCTAGCATCTCCATCCTTCACAAATTCTCATACAATATGAGAACATGTATTTTGCTAAATTATACTCTATCATAATGCAACCAAAAACATTGTTTCAGATATCACAATATCTTTCACACATGATGGTTTCTGAAACAATTTTCCGCTCCAATATAATCTTGATATTAAAACAACTTTTGAATATCAATAATCATGGAGGCAAACATGATACTTTAGATACTAACATTGGAATTCTTACTCTTGATTTAATACTACTTATTAAACTTCGTGGAGTAAATAGAGTTTGCTGAAAGTTTGCAATAGGACCTATAAACTTTAAATTGACATTCAAAAGAATACGATACCAGTTCGTAAAGTAAATATCCAGAAATCTATAGTTCTATTATCTCAAATAAAAACTAAGCATAAGGTAGAAAACGAATGCCAATGACTATAACAAACTATGCAAATTCACTTTGATTTATTTTATGACAAATTGAGTTCGACTAATCCAAATTAGAAATGAACTCCCACTCAAAAACGACATCCCTCGTGCCTTTTTGGTGATTACATGAACCAAATCCACTACACCAAGTCCGATCATCACGTTAGTCGGTGTAGCTTCAAAGGCGAGCATCAATATGGTCATCACATCAACTATGTGACTCATGCTTAACCTTTCGGTCCGTGTTCCGAGGCCATGTCTGTACATGCTAGGCTCGCCAAGTAAGAACCTTAGTATTCGCGATTGTAAAACTGTCTTACACCCGTTGCATGAAAGCGTAGAGTTGAGAACACCCGATCATCACGTGATGTCTCGAAACACGATTCATAGAACGGTGCATACTTAAGGAAGAACACATTTTTATCTTGCTATCTAAAAGAGGGATCATCTTACAATGCTACAGAAAGCGCCAAACTAGCAGTATAAGATGCTAACATCTAATGTGTAAAGTGAGATGATATGGTCCATGCATTTGATCTCTATCACTTGCATCGTGGTATGATCTCTATCATTCCTTTGTGTGTAAGGCCAAGGTCTATGGAACTTACACGTTGAGTGTGTTGTAAGAGTATCTATCATACATCTACTTACAACAATACCATATCAAGACACTAGCCCAGCAACGATCTAAACTAGACGCCTCTAATTTATCAATTGCAAGTTTTACGTGGCTTAGGGCTTTTGGAGATAGAACTGTTCTTACCTACGAACATGAACCACAACGAGGATAACTAAGTTATTAGCAACTCGTTGTAAATCAGATATTGACTATAGTAGGAGAGACAGACACCCGCCAGCCACTTATGTAAAACAATTTTCATGTCAGTCGTGGAACCGGTCTCATGTACGATGACATGTAAGGTTGGTCCGGTCCGCTTCATCCCACTATGCCACCAATATCCAAAATACATAGAAGATGCAATAACATGATCATCATCGCCCACATATCAACATATGTGTACTACCCGTGCTAAGCACCTACGCATAGATCAGGCTCTGATACCACTGTTGGGTCCGCAACATAGAAAACAAAAATTTTCCTACGGTGTGAACTACACGCCAAGATCTATCTACTAGGTACAAAGCAACAGGTGGACATACATCCAAAGAGAACTTACCCTCGTAGACAACGAGCTTTGTTAACGAGTAGGAACTCGTGGTTGATGTAGTCGTACACTTGCCAATCTCAAGATCATGATGAAGTGTAGTAGGTCCGGCTCCAGCACGTCCATCAGATCTAGCTCCAGCACCACCAAGTCCAGCACCGCAAAGCAGCGGTGCATCCGTGATCGCACACACGTCCGGTACCCCGACAACCTTCGTCCCTCGCTCCACCAAAGCAGCGGAAGCAGCAACTCCTTTCCAGATAAAGCCACTGGGAACATGTATCTCGCTAATCCGAGACCATGGGGAATAATACTAGAGGGGGAGAGAGATCCTTCACAAGGAGGTGTGAGTGAGAAGTGAGGAGAGGGGGGCCTTTTATAGGAGGAGGGGAGGGTACCCCTCCCATGGCCGGTGCCCCATGGAGGTGACCCTTCACCTCCCCCATTCATATGGTGGTAACCCCCTCCACATAAATTTTCCTCTTCACATTCTCCATTAAAGTCTCCACTTTAAATGCATTAAATTTGTCCAAATTTAATGCTCTCTCATTTAATAAAACTCTTTTATTATTTTTATTCAGAATTTTGTTAATTACTTTAATTAACAAACATTCACATAAAACCCCCTGCAACATTTCAATATTACATGCAGAACCAATTTCAGCAATTTCACCCGAAACAGTTTCGGTGTCTATTGAAATAATTCTAGCACTTTCTTAAATCTTTATCTGAAACATATTTGCTCCAAATGGTGTCGGTATCCCTTAAGTGTGTCACCCTACGGTTCACGAATAATGCAGACATGATCGAGACCCCTCTCCGATCAATAATCAGCAGCGGGACCTGGAGATCCATATTGACTCCTACACATTCAACGATGACTTCTGTGATCGTGAGAACCTTTAATGCTAGTAACTAAATCCCTTTGTCCCGCGATACATTACATGTCAGAGATTCGATCATCGGTATCTCCATACCTAGTTTGATCTCGTTACCGACATGCACTCTTTTCTCGTTCCCGTGATATAACATTCTAGTGATCACATCACTTGCTTGCAAGCTATTTCAATGTGATATCACCGAGAGGGCCCAGAGTATATCTATCTGTCATCGGGATGGACAAATCCCACTCTTGATCCATGAGCCTCAACTTAACACCTTTGTAGCACTGAACCCACCTTTATAGTCACCCTGTTATGGTGTGACGTTTGATGTTATCAAGATACTCTTCCGGTGTTAGCAATTAACATGATCTCATGGTCTAAGGACTAAGATTACTTCGTATGATGTTATAGCAATATAAACATAATGACTTGATCGTAATGTTATACATCGGATGAATGTTCATCACATCATTCCACCAATGGTGTGACCTTGTTATTAACAACATCCAATGTCTATGATCAGGAAACCTTGATCATCTTGTTAATCAACAAGCTAGTCTATAAGAGAGGCATAACTAGGAACCCTTTTTGTTTATTAAACACACGTGTATTGATGTTTCCGATCAATACAGTTATAGCATGCAAAATAAACATTTATCATAAACATGGAATAAGATAATAACCACTTTATTATTGCCTCTCGGGCATATTCCCTTCATCCGTTCGTTAGGTTTCAGCGCTGCAAGGATAGAAGCAGATGAGAGTACTTTCTTCAGATCTTGTAGTGCAGCTTCAGCTTCGTCAATCCAAACAAAATCCTTGGTCTTTTTCAGGAGTTTGTATAATGGTGCGTCTCTTTCACCAAGCCGGCTTACAAAATCGACTGACCGAGCGATGTAACCAGTTAGTCTTTGTACGTCCTTTAGGCGAGTTGGCCTGGAAATATTGAGTATAGCCTTAATTTTGTCCCGGTTCACCTCTATGCCTCTCTGAGACACGATGAAACCTAACAATTTTTGGGCTGGTATTCCAAAGAAACATTTCTTCGGGTTAAGAATGATGTTGTATTTTTGTAGATTGGCAAATGTTTCCTCCAAGCGGGAAATCAGCGTTTCCTTCTTTTTGGACATTACCGCGATATCATCCACGTATTCATGTACATTGCGTCCGAGTTGGACATGGAGGCAACTGTAACATCCCAAAATTTCATCTAAAATCATCATCATTGCACTCATATCATCATAGCATGTAATTGCATTGCATTTAGAATGTCCTCCAAAAATTTGGTGCAATTTTGAGCCATGAACAAAAAGATATGAATTTTTGAAAATAGAATCAAAGAAAATGCTATATTACCTATTAAATCCAAAGTAAATACTTTGGATTAAAATAGAAGATAAATATGTTTCATAATACCCTAAAAACCTAATTTGAGTTTTTACAAATGTTCATAAATTGATTTAAATCAATTTGAATCCTTAAATCCAAAGTTGTGGAGAAAATAGAAATAGAAAAATAAAAAGAATAAGGGAGAAAAAAAAGAGAAGCAGCAGACAGCTTCTGGCCTTTTGGCCCAATCCGGCCCAGCAGCCCACCCGGACTCCCTCTCCCCTTCTGTCTTTTCTCACCCCCTTGTTTCTACGCCTCCGGCTGAAAGGTCGACCCCACGCCCACGTCACCTCGTCGTCTTCCCTGCCGATGATGGACCTCTCCCCTTGGCCGTTTCGAATCGATTTAATCCCGGCAGTTTCTCGCGATTAATTGCCCCGGCGATTACTCCTACTTAATCCTCACCCTCTCCTCATCATTTTCCCCACAGACACCACCCCGGAGATCTCCTAGGCTCCCCAAATTCCGAGCTCGAATCGCCGCTGTCTGACGGACTCCGACGATGATTCCGGTGAACCCAGGCTGTCCGGCGCCCTCCTCTCTGTCCTGTATGGTTTGCCATATCCTGGCGCACCTACTAACCCAGCCGCGTGCCTCCTCTTGCTCCAGGTCGACGACACGGACCAAGTCCGGCGAACTCCCTCTGCCGCCACCGTTAGTCGCCTTCTCCGGTAAAGGTAGGGTTCCCGCCACCCCCTTTTGGTCTTTACTAGGTCGTGTAGACACTTGCGCACCTCGCTGACCTCTTTGCTGGATGGTTCGAGCCCCTGGTCACCGTCCCTGACAACGAGCCGTGAACTCCGTCGTCTGCGCAACTCCGGCGAGGGATCCATGCCAAGCCCGAGCACCCCCCGCACCGCAGTGACCTCCATCGAGATCGCCACGACCTCCTCAACCTCTGGTATGTGTCCACGGTCTCCCAGCCCTTGTAGAATCGCCAGAACCTCATCGGCCAACGCTCCGTCGCCGCGCGCAGTTGGTCGGCGCCACCCATCTCCGGCCAAGTCGCTAAGGACCGTCAGATCTTGTATCTGCGGCTAGGATGAGATCACTAAACGAAAGGGTACGGGCTAATCAGATCCGTCCGTAGTTACTTAAGATCTGACGGTCCACAATGGTCGATCCGACCGAACCTGTACCAGCCAATAGGATAACGCCACGTCGCCAGACTATTTCTGCTTAATTAGAAAATAGACAGATTTAGTATTAAACTTAGAAATTCAATAACTTTTGATCCACAAATCAGAAAAATACAAATTTGGTGTCTATGGATTCAGAAAAATAAGATCTTTATTATGGAGGCCTTGTTTCACACTTTTGCCTCAGTAAACTTGGAATTATAGGCAGAACCTTTTTAGGAGTATTTTGCTCATGAAAATTGTTCTATAAATTATTTTTAGGTATTTCTTATGCATTTAGATGAGGTATTCCATCCTCAGTACTGTAGACTCTGTAAATTATGGAGTTGTGATCATATCTTCGCATGTTGCATGCATTCATGTTTTTGTAATGCTTTATTGATTGAATTATTGTTGTTATATTGATCTTGTGTAGATTGTGTGGATTGTGAAGTTTGTTGCTGTGAGGATTGTACCTATTCCCCTAGATACCAAGGCAAGTGATATTTAATCTCATGTCCTATTATTTTTCACTATTGCACTAGTGTTATTTTGTTAGATCTTGGCATGATAGAATTATTCATATGTTACCATACTATGCTATGCTACCCTATAGTGTATATCTTGGTAGTATTCCCTAGATAAAGACTTTGTATGCTAGAATGCTTAGCTATGCTACTAGAATTCGTGGGTGGAATATACACATAAGATAGCATGGAAAGATATTATTTTGTTTAACTAAGAAAACAACTAATGTTAATGAAACACCTGGGTGGAATGGGCTTGCTTGGATTATGTTGAGTGGTTACTCAGGGGCCATGTCTATGGTCAGCTGGTGTATCACACTTGTGGATGGCCACCCAGGAACAAAGAGATTGGAGACGTTCTTGTCGTGAAGCTTCCAGTGCAGCCACATGGCATATGGGCTCTGCCTTGACCGAGTAAGTTGCGAGAACTCAGCCAGACGGACAGAGGGTGGTAGTGATGATAGGATGGAACGCGTCCGTGGTGGTCTGAGGGATTGCTTCTGAAAAGTCTCGTCTCGATGCATGTCGAGTCTTGTGGGGAAAGTGCACCACCTCTCGAGAGGGTAAAACTAAGTACTTAGCCGTGTCCTCGGTTATGGACATTCCTGAGCCTCAAGACAGTGAAGCAGTTCAATAATCTCCTCATCCAAATTTCTCTAAGTTAAAACTTGTGGGTGAACATGGGTAGAGGTTCAGTGATGTCTATCATTGGTACCTTATAGCTAGAATGAAAAAATTCTTCAAAAAACTATAAGTTAAACTAATTTTAGCAAAGCCAGCCATAAACCCCACTTAGCCATATATTCATGTAGTTGTTGGATTATACTAAGTATATATGGTATCACTTGCCAATACAATTCCAAATGTATTGACCCTTGTGGCTGTAACTTATTATGTTGCAGGATACTCTGATGATGAGTAGGGTTGCGGGTCTACACTCGACATGCTTGCCTGTGGCACATGAAGACTAAAGACTCTATTATTATTATGCTATGTAATGTGAACTTTAAGTATCTTAGCCTTGGGCTAAGTGTGTTGTAATAACCATTATATTCCTGGATATGCGATGTAATAATGACCTTTGTTTCTGTGTACTTCATCTTAAACTGTGGGTGCTACCATTTTCGATCCAGGGACTAGCACTGCAATCATAGGGATCTTACCTTATTATGGTGAGATCTTACAGATGGTATCAGAGCATCATGTTGCCTATAGGTTCGTGACCCTAGAATGGATTAGACTAAGGAAAGCCCTTAGGAAAAATAACTCTATATTTCAACTTTACACTTGTCTTTTCATCTCGTAAAGCTTTCCCTAATTATCCTTCTCATCTATTTTTGTAGATGTCCACCATCAATGAATCTGTCAAAAAGGGACCACTGATGACTATGACCCTGGAGTGTGAGACAGAATTTCCCAATGTGCTCAAGAACCTCATGCTCGGCTTGGGGATGAATGGTGAAGCCGTGTACAGGGATTTCCTGTGATAGATGAAGGACAAGAGTATTGGTGGGTGCAACTCCACTTGTACAAGAACAAGGAAGACGATCCCAAGAGTACGGGATTTTGCATGTTCACCAACTCTGAAATGCACCCGTCATTCTTTGACTCTGCAAGGAATGCTGCATGGAAGGCTATTGAGGAACTTGGGGAGAGACTCAAGTATAGAATGCTCAATACTCAGGAGGATCTCAAGGAGGATAAGCATTTTGCCCAAGACTCAAAGGCCACTGTGAAACGCCTAAGTAAGGATATCATAGGCCTAGCTTTGGAGCTATGCGACCAAGACAAGCAGATTGCTGCCAAGGATGCCCAGATTGCCACCTTGGTTAAGAAGGAGTGAGATATTAGTTGGACCACCACCCTTGGCGTTTTATCATGTTAGTATTTCGACCATACCAACCTATGTGGTATGGCAAAAATAAGTTATGTCTGGAACCTTGAGTGCTTGAGTTGAATTAATGTATTGCTACTTGGAATGTTTTGTTGGTTGAATTCCCTCTTATTTTGTGACTTGTATTTTCTTTCTCTATTGTGTTACTAATTTTCTCCATACTATGCAAAAGATGCCGAACTTAATCTATAGCACGGCCGAGGATTTCAAGGGGACTCGCTTTGGGACTCGTATCTTGGAGCTAGTCCAAGTGCTCGCTCTTCCGATCCCCACTATTCAGGGACTTCAGCTGAGGAAGTTTCAGAGGAAGGACTTATGGGGATTCAGAGTTACCTAGCCAGGACGTGAGACAGAGCCCCAAACTGGGGAGATTACCTTCAAGGTTCTCCCTGATGACATGGAGAGGGTCCTCGACGTCGCTATGCAGGAGCTGTTGGGACGCCTTTGTGGAAGTCATTCTTCTGAGATCAAGAGCCACTACTTCCACTTCTTTGGGAGGCGCGACGAGGATGGAGAGCCTATTGTGTTGGACAACGCCACTAAGGAGTCTATCAAGCCCATGCGTCACAACCTCCAGGACTTAGAGAGCCTTATTAGACACCTTGATACTGATAGGACTAACGTGATGCTTAGCAATGATGAACTACGAGTCCAACTAAAGGAGAAGGACAAGGCCTTCCAGGAACAGGAAAATCGAATCAAGGAAATGGAGAAGAAGTTTGAAGACCAAGATAAGAAATTCAAGAACCAAGAGAAGAGAGTTCAGGAGAAGAACAAGAAGATTAGAGACTTGGAGACCGAGTTAGAGCTGGAGAACATTGAGCTGGAAGCGGATCACAAGGTGATAGAGAGGCTACGCACACAGAAGAGAGAGTTACAGACGAAGATCGATGCTCTGACTACCAGCTTGGAGGAATACAAGGCAGGATTCGCATCAGCAGGACTTGCTCTAGTGGAGGAGGAAGTTGACATGGAGGAGTAGTGATACTGTTCCATCTACCTATCGTTCTATTATTATTGAGTGCATAGGTCATACCGACTTGTGGGTGACTATGCTAGTATGTTATCTTTGCAGACTCTATTATTTTTGTGATGTTGGAACTTGCATGTGCTTGTTTGTCTGAATTGTTGTTTTATTTGGGTTACCCTTACTAAACCCACAGATGCCTCCCCGACGCAACAACGAGGATAACAATAACAATGACAATGGAATGTAGCAGATGATGGCTGCAGAGACCCAATTGATGCAAATGATGACTCAATTTATGGCGAACCAGAACCAGAACAACAATAATAACAATAACAACCAGAACAATCCACCACCTTTGGATATGCTGATCAGATTTCTAAGGCTGAGACCTGCCAAGTTCTCAGGTACCTCTGACCCCATGGTAGCAAATGATTGGTTACGCTCTGTGAATAAGGACCTAGTCAGGGTTGGATGCACGGATGCAGAAAATGTCAGATTTGCAGCATACTTGTTGGAAGGTCATGCAGCTGCTTGGTGGGATAATTTTCAAATTACCCACCCTATTGAGGAAGTGACTTGGGCAATGTTTGAAGATGGGTTTTGCACCACTCACATCTCTGCTGGAATAATGGGATTGAAGAAAAAGGAGTTTCATAACCCCAAGCAATGCCACCGCAATATTTCTGAATACATCGAGGAGTTCAATAATTTGTCACGTTATGCACCCGATGATGTTGACGCTGATGCGAAGAGGAAGGAGAAGTTCCTAGATGGGCTGAATGATGAAATTTCTATGCAACTATCTGTTGCATATGTTCCAACTTATCAATCTTTATGTGATAAAGCTACCATCCTGGAAAACAAGATGAAGCTAGTGGAGGGTAGAAAGAGGAAACACCATTTCGATAAGTTTGGATCAGGATCTCACAAGCGCCCTCATGGTGAAGGAAGTGGGAGCTCAGGATTCCACAAGAATGGGAATCATAATAACCATCGTAACAACAACCACCACCATGATGGAAACAATCATCGTGGACATAACAAAAGTGGATTCAGGAACAATCACAATAATCATGGCCTTGGGAACCAAAATGGACAGAACCGTCACAGTCAACCAACGAAAAAAGACATCAGTCAGGTGGAATGTTTCAAGTGTAAAAAGACAGGACATTATGCCAATGAATGCCCAGAAAAGAAGACTGATGGGGCTAAGCCAAACCCATTCCAAAAGGGTCATGTGAATCACATTAATGTGGAGGAAATTCAAGAAGGAGCTGATGCCGTGATCGGTAAGTTCAAAATTAATGCCTTTCCCGCACTTATCCTTTTTGATACTGGCGCATCGCATTCATTCATTTCAAGAGCATTTGTAATCAAAAATGAACTCTCCACTGAGACTATTGGATGTCCTATGAAGGTAAGTTCTCCGGGTGGAGAAATGATAGTAAATTCAGGGTGCCGACATATCACCCTAGAAATTGGAAAACACAAGTTCTCGATTAGTTTAATAATCCTAGAGTCCCAAGGATTAGATGTTATATTAGGGATGGACTGGTTGACCCGCTATGAAGGGGTGATTGATTGTGCCAAGCGGATTGTTATGCTCACCACCCCAGAAAAGAAAAGGATCAGTTCAAGTATAACTTTGAACCCAAGGGGAGCAAGGTTAATTCTCTTAAGGGGGTTAGCCTAGATAATGTGCCAATAGTGAGGGAATATCCAGATGTGTTCCCCGAGGAATTACCTGGCATGCCACCAGATAGGGACGTGGAGTTTCTGATAGACCTACTACTAGGAACGGGGCCTATAGCAAAGAGACCTTATAAAATGTTGGTGGACGAGTTAAAAGAACTCAAGAAAAAGCTGGGAGAACAGTTGAAAAAGGGATTTATTCAACCAAGCTCGTCGTCTTGGGGAGCACCATTCTTGTTTGTTGAGAAGAAGGACTGGAGTCAAAGGCTATGCATAGATTATCGTTCACTCAATGAAGTGACCATAAAGAACAAATATCCCCTGCCTAGAATAAATGATCTCTTCGATCAGCTAGAGGGAGCATGTGTTTTCTCAAAAATTGATCTTCGATCAGGATACTTCCAACTAAAGATCAGAGAACATGACATACCCAAGACTGCATTCACCACTAGATACGGGTTGTATGAATATACAGTGATGCCGTTTGGATTGACTAATGCACCGGCCTACTTCATGAACATGACGAATAAGGTATTCATGGAATTCCTTGACAAGTTCGTAGTGGTATTCATCGATGATATATTGGTATATTCCAAAAGCAGCAGAGAACATGAAGAACATCTACGCCTGATTCTAGAGAAACTTAGAGAACACAAACTTTATGCCAAGTTCAGCAAATGTGAATTCTGGCTGAATGAAGTGGGATTTCTTGGACACATAGTATCTGGTAATGGTATAGTTGTTGATCCAGCAAAAGTGGCAGTTGTGACAGAGTGGGAACCCCCTAAATCAGTTAAAGAAATCCGTAGCTTCCTTGGCCTAGCAGGGTACTATCGAAGGTTCATTGAAAATTTCTCTAAGATTGCAAAGCCCATGACTAATCTGTTGAAGAAGGAGAATAAGTTTAATTGGACAGAAGTTTGCGAAACCAGCTTTCAGGAATTGAAAAAGAGGCTAGTGTCGGCCCTAGTGTTATGTTTGCCAGATATTGAGAAAGACTTTCAAGTATACTGTGATGCATCTCACCAAGGATTAGGAGGTGTATTGATGCAGGAAGGTAGAGTGGTAGCTTATGCATCAAGACAACTCAAAAATCATGAAGTGAACTACCCTACTCATGATCTAGAGTTGGCATCAGTTGTGCATGCCCTAAAAACATGGAGGCACTATCTTATGGGAAAACGTTGTGAGATGTTCACTGATCACAAGAGTTTGAAATATATTTTTACACAGAAAGAGCTCAACATGAGGCAAAGAAGATGGCTAGAACTTATCAAGGACTATGACTTAAGTTTGCAATACCACCCTGGAAAGGCAAACATCGTAGCCGATGCATTAAGTCGCAAGGCTCATGTAAATGGACTCAATAAAGGAGAATTGCCGGAGGCGTTATGTGCCCAATTTAGAGAGCTGAGACTTGAAATAGTTCCTGAAGGGTACCTTGCATCCTTGGAAGTGCAACCCACACTAATGGACATAATTCAAGAAGCCCAAAAGTTGGACAAAGAAATAGAAGAAATCAAAAGTAAAGTTAGTGAAGGCAAGGCAAAAGGATTCCATGTAGATGATCAAGGAATCTTATGGTACGAAAAACATATCTGTGTTCCGTAGGATCTTGAACTTAAGAAGTTGATCTTACAAGAAGCGCACAACTCACCATATTCAATTCATCCTGGCAATACTAAGATATACATGGATGTTAAGGAGAGGTTTTGGTGGAATAATTTAAAGAAGGACATAGCAGAGCACATTGCCTTGTGCGACGTGTGTAGTCGTGTAAAGGCAGAACATCAGAAACCGGCAGGATTATTACAACCACTGCCAATACCTGATTGGAAATGGGATAAAATTGGTATGGATTTTATCACCGGACTACCCAGGACTAAATCTGGATACGATTCCATATGGGTTATCGTTGACCGCTTGACAAAAGTGGCCCATTTCATTCCAGTAAAGACCACTTATACAAGTGCCAAGCTAGCAAAGATTTATATGAATAGAATGGTATGTTTGCATGGGATACCTAAAAGTATTGTGTCTGATAGAGGAACTCAATTCACTTCACACTTTTGGCGACAACTTCACGAGTCACTGGGAACTCGGTTAGAATTCAGCACTGCATTTCATCCTCAAACAGATGGGCAGACAGAAAGGACCAATCAAATATTAGAGGATATGCTAAGAGCATGTGCGTTAGATTATGGATCCAGTTGGGATGAAAGTCTACCATACGCAGAGTTTTCCTACAATAGCAGCTATCAATCAAGCATAGAAATGGCTCCATTTGAATTTCTTTACGTAAGGAAGTGTACTACACCATTACTATAGAATGGAGTAGGGGAAAGAAATTTGTTCGGGCCAGACCTAATCAAAGAGGCCGAAGACAAAGTCAAGATGGTGAGAGATAGGCTAAAGGTAGCTCAATCTCGGCAGAGGAGCTATGCTGATCCAAAACGTAGAGAGGTCACGTATGAGATTGGTGATAGAGCTTATCTCAGGGTATCACCACTTCGTGGCGTGAAGAGATTTGGAATCAAAGGAAAATTAGCACCACGCTATGTAGGGCCTTTCAAATTTTTGAGCCGCAAAGGAGAAGTGGCATATGAGATAGAATTACCAGAATCTCTGTCAGCAGTTCATAACGTATTCCATGTCAGTCAGCTGAAAAAGGGTCACCCAGAGATGGAAGAAACTTCGTTGAAAGACACTATACCATTGGAGGAGGTTCAGCTAGATAATGATCTCACTTATGAAGAGAAACCTATTAAGATTCTAGAGACCGCAGAAAGAATTACCCGTACCAAGACCATCAGGTTCTGCAAAGTGCAGTGGAACCATCACACTAAATCAGAAGCAACATGGGAGCGAGAGGATGAACTTCGGAGAGATCACCCTCACCTATTTGCTAGCCAACCCGAATCTCGAGGGCGAGATTCATCTTAAGGGTGTTAGATTTGTAACATCCCAAAATTTCATCTAAAATCATCATCATTGCACTCATATCATCATAGCATGTAATTGCATTGCATTTAGAATGTCCTCCAAAAATTTGGTGCAATTTTGAGCCATGAACAAAAAGATATGAATTTTTGAAAATAGAATCAAAGAAAATGCTATATTACCTATTAAATCCAAAGTAAATACTTTGGATTAAAATAGAAGATAAATATGTTTCATAATACCCTAAAAACCTAATTTGAGTTTTTACAAATGTTCACAAATTGATTTAAATCAATTTGAATCCTTAAATCCAAAGTTGTGGAGAAAACAGAAATAGAAAAAGAAAAAGAATAAGGGAGAAAAAAAAGAGAAGCAGCTGACAGCTTCTGGCCTTTTGGCCCAATCCGGCCCAGCAGCCCACCCGGACTCCCTCTCCCCTTCTGTCTTTTCTCACCCCCTCGTTTCTACCCCTCCCGCTGCCAGGTCGACCCCACGCCCACGTCACCTCGTCGTCTTCCCTGCCGATGATGGACCTCTCCCCTTCGGCCATTTCGAATCGATTTAATCCCGGCAGTTTCTCGCAATTAATTGCCTCGGCGATTACTCCTACTTAATCCTCACCCTCTCCTCATCATTTTCCCCACAGACACCACCCCGGAGAGCCCCTAGGCTCCCCAAATTCCGAGCTCGAACCGCCGCTGTCCGACGGACTCCGGCGACGATTCCGGTGAACCCAGGCCGTCCGGCTCCCTCCTCTCTGTCCTGTATGGTTTGTCGTATCCTGGCGCACCTACTAACCCAGCCGCATGCCTCCTCTTGCTCCAGGTCAACGACACGGACCAAGTCCGGCAAACTCCCTCTGCCGCCACCGTCAGTCGCCTTCTCCGGTAAAGGTAGGGTTCCCGCCACCCCCTTTTGGTCTTTACTAGGTCGTGCAGACACTTGCGCACCTCGCTGACCTCTTTGCTGGATAGTTCGAGCCCCAGGTCACCGCCTCCGACACTGAGCCGTGAACTCTGCCGTCTGCGCAACTCCGGCGAGGGATCCAGGCTAAGCCCGAGCACCCCCCCGCACCGCAGTGACCTCCATCGAGATCGCCACGACCTCCTCAACCTCTGGTACGTGTCCATGGTCTCCCAGCCCTCGTAGAATCGCCAGAACCTCATCGGCCGACGCTCCGCCGCCGCGCGCAGTTGGTCAGCGCCGCCCATCTCTGGCCAAGTCGCTAAGGACCATCAGATCTTGTATCTGCGGCTAGGATTAGATCACTAAACGAAAGGGTACGGGCTAATCAGATCCGTCCGTAGTTACTTAAGATCTGACGGCCCACAGCGGTCGACCTGACCGAACCGGTACCAGCCAATAGGATAACACCACGTCGCCAGACTATTTCTGTTTAATTAGAAAATAGACAGATTTAGTATTAAATTTAGAAATTCAATAACTTTTGATCCACAAATCAAAAAAATAAAAATTTGGTGTCTATGGATTCAGAAAAATAAGACCTTTATTATGGAGGCCTTGTTTCACACATTTTCCTCAGTAAACTTGGAATTATAGGAAGAACCTTTTTTAGGAGTATTTTGCTCATGAAAATTGTTCTATAAATTATTTTTAGGTATTTCTTATGCATTTAGATGAGGTATTCCATCCTCAGTATTGTAGACTCTGTAAATTATGGAGTTGTGATCATATCTTTGCATGTTGCATGCATTCATGTTTTTGTAATGCTTTATTGATTGAATTATTGTTGTTATATTGAACTTGTGTAGATTGTGTGGATTGTGAAGTTTGTTGCTGTGAGGATTGTACCTATTCCCCTAGCTACCAAGGCAAGTGATATTTCATCTCATGTCCTATTATTTTTCACTATTGCACTAGTGTTATTTTGTTAGATCTTAGCATGATAGAATTATTCATATGTTACCATACTATGCTATGCTACCCTATAGTGTATATCTTGGTAGTATTCCCTAGATAAAGACTTTATATGCTAGAATGCTTAGCTATGCTATTAGAATTCGTGGGTGGAATATACACATAAGATAGCATGGAAAGATATTATTTTGTTTAACTAAGAAAACAACTAATGTTAATGAAACACCTGGGTGGAATGGGCTTGCTTGGATTATGTTGAGTGGTTACTCAGGGGCCATGTCTATGGTCAGCTGGTGTATCACACTTGTGGATGGCCACTCAGGAACAAAGAGATTGGAGACGTTCTTGTCGCGAAGCTTCCAGTGCAGCCACATGGCATATGGGCTCTGCCTTGACCGACTAAGTTGCGAGAACTCAGCCAGACGGACAGAGGGTGGTAGTGATGATAGGATGGAACGCGTCCGTGGTGGTCTGAGGGATTGCTTCTGAAAAGTCTCGTCTCGATGCATGTCGAGTCTTGTGGGGAAAGTGCACCACCTCTCGAGAGGGTAAAACTAAGTACTTAGTCGTATCCTCGGTTATGGACATTCCTGAGCCTCAAGACAGTGAAGCAGTTCAATAATCTCCTCATCCAAATTTCTCTAAGTTAAAACTTATGGGTGAACATGGGTAGAGGTTCAGTGATGTCTATAATTGGTACCTTATAGCTGGAATGAAAAACTTCTTCAAAAAACTATAAGTTAAACTAATTTTAGCAAAGCCAGCCATAAACCCCACTTAGCCATATATTCATGTAGTTGTTGGATTATACTAAGTATCTATGGTATCACTTGCCAATACAATTCCAAATGTATTGACCCTTGTGGCTGTAACTTATTATGTTGCAGGATACTCTGATGATGAGTAGGGTTGCGGGTCTACACTCGACATGCTTTCCTGTGGCACATGAAGACTAAAGACTCTATTATTATTATGCTATGTAATGTGAACTTTAAGTATCTTAGCCTTGGGCTAAGTGAGTTTTAAGAACCATTATATTCCTGGATATGTGATGTAATAATGACCTTTGTTTCTGTGTACTTCATCTTAAACAGTGGGTGCTAGCATTTTTGATCCAGGGACTAGCACTACAATCACATGGATCTTACCTTATTATGGTGAGATCTTACAGCAACGCTGCATCGTGCGCTGGTACGTAGCTCCTGTGTTCTTCAGCCCAAAAGGCATCATAACAAAACAGAAGGTTCCGAAAGGGGTTATGAATGATGTTTTGACTTTGTCAGATTCTTCCATCCAAATTTGGTGATAACTGGAATATGTGTCAAGAAAATAGAGGAGTTCCGAGCCTGCCGTAGAATCGATAACTTGATCAATTCTAGGAAGAGTGAATGGATCTTTTGGACAAGCCTTGTTCAAGGCAGTATAATCAACACACATCCTTAAATCAGTGGTGTCCTTTTTAGGGACCATTACAGGATTGGCCGACCACTCAGTGTGGATGACCGCTTCTATGAATCCGGCTAACTCGAGCCGCGCTAGTTCCTTAGCTATTGCCTTACGCTTTTCATCGCCAAACCGTCGTAAGGACTGTTTGATGGGTTTAGCATTCGGGTTTACATTTAGAGAGTGCTCAGCAAGTTCCCTAGGTACTCCGTTCATGTCAGATGGCTGCCATGCGAAGATATCTTGATTTGCTTGGAGGAACTTGACGAGCGCCCTTTCCTATGCGCTACCTAGGCCTACGCCTATCTGGGTCACCTTGGAGGGTTCATCATCCTTCAACGGTGCTTTCTTCGTTTCTTCTGATGCCTTGAACTCTGGATTTGGCTTTGTCACCTCCTTCTTCGTTGCGGGCATCTCGGACAGATCTATGCTCTTCTTGATCTCCCGGTACTCTTGGAGGTGCGGCACGGCTTCGGCAAAGGAAGCATTTCCATCCTCGCACTCTCGCGCTTTCTTCGGGTCTCCCCTGATAGTGATCACGCTGTTGGGAACTAGAATTTTCATCCTATTGTAAATGTAACACGGACGAGCCATAAAAGCCCAGTAAGCTAGACGTCCGAATATAGCGTGGTATGCGCTCTTGAATGGGACCACTTCGAAGGAAAGTGCTACCGCCCGATAGTTCTTTGGAATTCCAAAGATAACATCCAAAGTAATCTCTCCCATGGAATTAGCTTGTCTTCCTGGGACAACTCCGTGAAATATCACAGAGCTATGGTTCAGCTGGGTTTCTGAGATCTTCATCCGGCATAGCGTTTCGACATAGAGAATATTGATGTTGCTACCACCATCCATGAGAGTCTTGGAGAAACCATAACCGTCAATAAGTGGGTTGACGATTAAGGCGTATTTTCCTCGTCTGTGTAACTTAGGCGGATGATCATCGCGGTCAAATGTCATTGCCACTTCCGACCAGTCCATATACTGGGGGACAGCCGGAACTGTTGCATTGAGCTCGTGTAGAACTGCTTTCTTGACCTTTGTTGGTTGTGATCCGAGGAAAGTGACATAAGTGTCCTTCTTGGTGGGAAAAGTTTTCTTCCCTTCCGGCTTGGGATTTGAAGCATCAGTTTCCTCAATGTCTGAATCTTCCTTGGTCTCCTTGTCCTTTTCGGGATTTTTCTTTCCCTTCTTCCGCTTAGCTTTGTAGCCCGCGGTGTCATCTCTTTTGATGTCTTCATTGAAACGACATTCCGCGTTGGTGTGGGACGAGCCCCCATTGGCGTCTAGGTGATGCACACATGGATTATTGGCAATGTCGGCCCAAGAGTAGGTTTTGCCTTGTTGCTGTTCTCCTCTACCTTGGAACCTTGAAATTCCACGGCCATGCCCGCGGCCTCCGCCACGTCCTCCTCATCCTCCAAACCCGGAAACAGTAGTAACCACCGTAGTTTCCGCGTTGGGTTTTTCTTCTGAGGTATTTTTGCGCTTCTGAGCTTGTTGCTTTGGTTGTCTTGCCGACTGAGGCACAGCTAGGACGTTGAGCAATCCCTCTGCATTGTCATCAACATATGCATACTTGCTCGTTGTTTCTATCATCTCTCCCAAATCAGTGACCTTGTCACACTTCAAGCGGTGACGTAGTAGACCAATTGGGAGCCCTGCGATGAAAGCTTTAATCGCGGTTCGATCGTTTACTCCTTCATAGGAGTTCTTGGTGTCGATCCATCGTCCGAGGTAATCCCAGCAAGTTTCTCCGGCTTTCTGGGTGCAACGCTGTAGTTCTCCGACCGAACAGGGCCTCTGATATGTGCCTTCGAAATTCCGAAAGAACGCACTTTGCATGTCATACCAGTTATGGATGGTGTTCTCCGGAAGTTCATTGAGCCATGATCGCGCCGTCTTCCGCAACATAAGTGGGAGATATCAGGTTGCGACCAAGCTATTTCCGCCTTTGGCGATGCAACAAGCTTGGAAAAAATCCTGAAGCCAGGTATCTGGCCGAGCAATGCCGTCGTAGGCTTGGATATGCCTTGAGATAGCAAATCCTTCCAGGAATTTTGTAGCTCTGATGCGTGGTCCGATGCACTTTGGGCCCATGTAAATGTCATCGTTTTCGTAGCGCCGCGCCTCTATGTTGGAATTGATCCTGTGCCTTGTGTCGTTCGGGGATAGAGATCTTCCCGAATGTCGGTTGTGGCTGCGGGGCCTTGGAGCCGGACTTCGGCTTCTGCCACCACCTCCTCCGCCCCGTCGTCCTCCTTGCCCTCCTTGGGAGCGGTTGTGATGACTGCTTGGTGGAGAGGGTGGGGTAGCTGAATTGTTTCCAGCTGATCGCCGGCCTCCGTCTGGAGCGTCATTATTCTGGTTTCGAGGAGGATCTTGACTATGGCGAGCCCCCTGCCGGCTTGTCCCAGCATGGTTTCCATCGTTCCATCGTCCGTCATTCCCACGACGGTGAGGCTCAGCCGGATGGCTTGCATGTCTAGGAGGTGGCATTCTTTGGCGATCCTCCTCCCGATGTTTCTCTTTATCTTCTCCCCTTTGATCGTTAGATTCTCGTTGGGGAGGGTTCCTCGGATTTAGTGCAGCAATGGCATCTTTTTCGGCCGCTGGAGCGACGTTGCTCCAGTTACGCGTAGTTTTATAATGTTGTCCTGATGATCCGGTTCTTGAATAATTGTCTTCCCGGCGTTCGGGGTGATGATACTGCTCCCGGACGTGATGGGGTCTTATGTCAGCCCATGTCGTATCTGTGCGACATTGGTCGGAATCTGAGACTAGTTTTTGACTTCCGGAGAGGGCGACCTTTTGCTGCTTTAGTCCGTTGTTGAGTACTTTGATACCCAAACGGATCTCCTCCGGTCCTGGATTAGCCGATAGAATTTCTCGGGCTGCCATGGTATTCTGTAGTGAGGTTGGGTATACCCAATCTCCTTTGCTATCTTTCCGCGGCTTCCCCATCTCATCTCCAAAAAGGACGGCACGAACATGTGGGAATTGGTCGTCACCGGTGTGACGCTTCCATGTCTTCTGATGCAACCGAGACATGTAGTCCTTAGTTGCCATGCGTTTCTTCCACACCTCGATGTTTTCGGCTTCATCAAGGAGTTGTTGACGACGCGCTTCTAGGGCTTGGGCCCTTTCGTCTAGATCTTCAGCGGTAAGTTTTGCAGCTGTAGGGATTGGTGTGGCTAATGCAGCATCAATGAGTTTACACGCACCTTCGGTGATCATGTGTTCATCCATCGATTCTTCTTTTTTCGGCTCTTCTGGGATAAGTGCTCCATTCGAGTCTTCTTCATATTCCTCAGCAATCACCTCCTCTGTCAAAGGGTATTTTGCCGGCGTTTTGTTCTTCTTCTTTGCCTTCTTGGCAACGCTGGTAGCAGAGACGATTTTGGGTCCGTTTGCCAGAGTCAAGGTCTGATCGGTACTTTCGGACATCTAGACCTCGGGATTATCTCCGACGTCCATGTCATCCTGCGCTTTGGTAGAGTGTTCCCTGGATCGTTCATCCATGCCTTCTCCTTCCTCTGCAGCTTCGGAGTTATACTCCTCTTCATATTCCACGGAGAACTTTCAGAAATCCGCTGACGTCATCGATTCATCCGAGGATGCGGGTACGTCGGCGTTTGTTCCAATTGCCTCTAGCACAGAGTCGGTGTTTTCTCCAGCATCGGCAGAGCCAGATCCGGATCCCACGTATCCGACAAAGTGTGACGCGTGCTTCCTGAGGTACCTATGGCCTTCGCGATCAGCCATGTCGAAACTCTTAATGGTCTCGAGGATTGCATCCGCGCTTTTGCCTTGCAGTATCATGCATCTAAGTCTATACCTCAGGAAAGGCATGTCTGTCCCGGCGTCATCGGAGCCGGAATCAGTGTCGTTGTTATGCTCCTCTTGGATTTCGACTTCCACGGGTGGGTCGATCTAGGATCCGGCTTGTGCAGGGAGATCCACTCCAGATTCCACTTGGACCGCTAGGTCCTCTTCAGGCTCAGATTTCTCCACTATCTCCACAACTGGTGTGGGCTGGGTGGGTTTAGGGTTTGCGAAGATCCGGAACTCTGCCGCCTCCGCGGACAAAGGGGACCCAGAAGATTCTTCTGCCTCTATCATCACCACTGGGGTGGGTTGGGCAGGTTCAGCGAAACCGATGTAAACATTGATCTCGCCAAAAGACATGATTGTGTAGGCAGTCACAGCCTCTTTAGCCGGAATCCAGGTCTCGTCAAGGACAATGAGAGGGACATCGCTGGCGTAGAGGACGTGATCGACGGCGATAGTCTCACCGATTCCGATTCTTGTAGATTCCGCTCGGAACGTAGATCCGAAGCTCACTTGCCCCTTGGTGGGCACCAACTGTCATCGGATTGATGACAAGTACGCCATGAGGGGTACCTCGAGGCGTGCGGAAGATAGGGGTGTGAGACGTACGGTGTTCCGGGACGGTGAGCACACAAGTTTACCCAGGTTCGAATCCGCCGGCTTTGGACGGATCCTACTCCTGCTAGCAATCCAGTAATATGGCAGAGCCGGAATATGGGTTACAAGGGTTTCGCCTGTGCGAGTTGAGATTGTAGACTATTGAGGTGCGCCCTAAAGGATCTCTCTAGGACGGCTTATATAGATATCTGGCCTAGGGTTCACAGGAGAGATTTATCCGGCTATGACTAAGAGTTGGTTACAGAGTACATCTTGAACTACAAGTAACATTATGGGCCTAAGTGGGTAAGTCTTCTGGGCCTCCCTGTAGCCGGATTGGACTCCATCGTTCTCCCTAACTAGGCCGCCTGTGAAGCAAAGCTCTAACCCGGAGTGGGCCACCCTGGTCAGTGAGGAACTGTGAGGATACTCGGAAAGTATATCCCCAACAGGATGTGGAATCGCTCGGTGCAGAAGGATTGGATCGAAGGAAGACAGAGAAAATGAACGCGCAAGAATGAGGAATGTAGGGAAGGATCTGCAAGGCTGATTCGCCACTCCCCTTATAAGGGGGCGCTACCCGCCAAATTCGGGGTAGCCGTTACCACCGGTAATTACGCCGAAGTTACCATTGCAATATCCAATGGATAGTTTCACCAAGTTGATGGTCCAGCTCCTTCGTTCCACTCGCTGGCAACTGACCCTATCCACTCGCCGAAGCAGCCACCTTACAGCCGTGGCATTCGCCAGAGAAGCGACTGAGAACCTGGGGAAAACTTCCTTGGTTTATTGTAGTCCATCGCTGATTCGACTGGGGCGTCCAAATTGGACTCGCCTACTCCGACTGCCAAACGACCACCCGCGTCTGATTCAATGATGTCCTCAGGGACTACTGATGGGGATATGCCAAGTGGGTTATGCCCAGCAGGACGATCCGATTGCACCAATAGATTTCACGAGTGGGCCTGCAGGACGGCGACTAGAATGCGACTAAGGAGAAGGCCCGGAAATTGAAGACCGGAGGCCCAGAAACGTACCAGAAGCCTAGTCGGATTAGGTCAAGACCTCCGAATCCATATCTTGTTTGGTTGTAACTTGTAACCCTAGCAGGGTACCTCATATATAAACCTAACTAGGGTATCCTAAGGACTTACGTTCCGTCATACACCCCTTCAAGCGACTCGTTGCTTAGACGCCGAGCTCGCCCCCTTGTAACTCGCTCTCCAATAATCTAATCTAGCAGGAGTAGGTCATTACCCTCCTGGGGGGCGAACCTGGATAAATCCACATCCGCCCCCATCTCGCAGATGGCCTCCAGCTCTCGCCCCGATTCAATCAATCGCTGCCTAATGCAGCGACTGCCGTGGCCATTTCCACGACAAGCGCCGCCCATCCAAGGTCACCGGCGCACCGGAAAATGGCTTCTGCATCATCCTCCGGCACGGTAGTGATGGCAGCTACGGCAGCAGTGGCGGACAAGGAGAGCAACCGTGGGGTTTGGATCTCGTGCGTCCTCGACGATCCCAAGCTCCCTGTCGTTGAAGAAGAAGGGCTCCTCCGTGCCAGCGACTAGCAGAGTGGCTTCGTCGAAACCATCCCCAACCCTCGTGATGATGAATGAGTGCACTTAGGCACTCATCTTGACAGAGGTCTGAGTTTTCCTCCCTCAGATTTCTTTTCCGAGGTCATAGATCATTACGGAGTTCATATCCATCATCTCCCCCGAACTCCATCTTAGAGATGAGTGCGTACGCCTCTTTGTGAGAGGGGTATCTCGGCATTAGGACGAGCCTTACTCTCTTCCGGTACTACTTCCATGTCCGGAGAAATTCTATTACTACTGGTAATCCTTATATTACCGGTACTATTAGTTTTTCGGTTAGGCGAGAGCGTGTCTATCCTCGGATAATGGCTATCCTCACAAGGATATTCCCGCTCCCGGCAAAGATCATGCTTTGCTGGCTTTCATCGACGAAGCCGCCATGCCCCAAGAGTCTTGGGACGAGCTCGCTCCAGCTCTTAGTGACGATCTGCTCCTCGCAAAGAGGCGGATGGAGTATCTGATGAAACACAAGGGCCTGAGAGGGTCCGACTTAGTTCAATGCTGGGTGGCACGCCGGATCCAACCTCTTCAACATCATGGAGATCGACGGATGCATTCCATCACGTCTTCGAAGAAAGATTCCCTCTATATCAGCCCCAAAACCTACTTGCCAAAAGATTATGTAAGCCAAATCAAATGGCTGATAAGGGAGCAAATTGAGAGGAAGATTCCGAAGTTGTCCCGGGACATGCATAGAACAGAAGATCCTATTGTGCCAGTAAGCTTCAGTAGCAACTCTTTTCATGTGCTCATCTTTATATTATTTCACAATACTGATATACTTCTTCTTTTCAGCTTGCCGACCTCCCCGAGTTGGAGCTTGCTCCAGTCGAGGGATATCCTCCTGAGTTTTCTCAGGATGAAGTAGAATTAGCTCCAATGCCGGATGTCATTCCTCGGAAATGCAAAGCTCCGACATTGGCCATTGGCAGGAAGCGCCCATTGTGAAGAGGTAATCTTTCCTCACAACGTCTTTGTATTTTGTTCGTAATTCCTTCAGAGATGTAATGTTCTATGTTGTATTACCTTCTCAGAGCTAAACAACTCATCAAGGGCAACGGGAAAGGGGTTATCTCGAAGCCTCTATGTCAGTCGAAGATCAACTTGACTTCTCATGCATGGCTCCTCCGACTCCTGCCCCTCAGCCTTCTGCAACGCTGGAGATTACTCCATCTCCGATCGCTGCAGAAGATCCGGCTCAAATAGCAGAGCCAGTGATCCTTGGATCATAGACTAACGTCGCCATGGGTGACTCAAGTGTTGATAAGGGTGAACCCTCTTCAGGTAATGATCCCTCGGCAAAGACCTTCGCCAAAAATCTTCTGGACAATCCGGGACTTGCTAAACTTGGCTTATCTCGGAAGTCTGTGGAGGAGATTCAACGGCTAGCCCGGCAATGCCTGGAAAGCCGGACTTTCTCTATGAAAGAAGAAGCGCAAGAATTAGAGGATATCAAACACTCTGATCTTCTTGAACAAGTTCGTCTTCGCGACGAGAAGTTGAGGACCAGTGACCTTCCAACTACGCCAGTGATCCCCCTAACTTTCGCCGAAAAGGTTGCCATCGAAGTGAATGCGAGTTTGGACAAACTCATTCGCGAACAATATGTAAGTCGGAATTCTAACTCCTGTTTTTCCTTAATTCATATCATATCCTCTAGCCCCCAAGCATGAAGCTGGAAAGTCAGATCCGGTTTTATGCTTCCTTAGGATGCCAAAGAATGAATTAGTGTAGCCCCAAGGATCGTGCTGATATTAGTAAAAATATTAGCCTGGGTCTTTTGTAGACTTCTGACTCTGGGTATTCTGACTTACAGAAAGTATATTCCTATAACCAGGATTTGTTGAATAATGTTTGCAACAAGCGGAAAGAAATCAGAGCTCTCCTACTTGAAAATGCACAATTAGAAGTTTCTAGGGATGAGGCCGAAGGTAAACATTCCGAAATTCAAAACTTGTCTTGTATTTCATAGTCGAGTTTTTTGCTCAACAGTTGTTCCTTTGACTTAAAGCACTGGTAAAGCAGTCTTGTGCTATGATTGAAGAGGCCGAGAATCTTAAAACCCTGGTGGTGGAAACCAAGGAACTTCGCTAAGAGCTGGATAAGCTTAAGGCAGATCGTGAGAAGAGCATTGCTCAAATTCTCGAATCCACCTCCATGGCCACCAAGGAGCGTGATCGTAAGATTACACTTCAAGGTAAGAAAATCTCATATCTCAGCAATGATATGTTTAGAAAAAGGGACATTACCGAGGCACTCCAGGCTGAACTCCAGAGCCTTCGGGAAGAGAAGGCCAAAGTCGACGATGTCATCTTTTGTATGTTTCCCATTTTCTGATTTATCTGTATCTTCCGACTCTTTGGTGTCCGGGTTTACTTGACTTACCCTTTGCATTATATGCGCAGGTCTTCTGAACTTAATGGACTCAGCCTCTGCCGAATCTCGCACCAACCGGCTTACCCAAGTCGGTGATTTGCTGCATGACTTCCGCCAATCCCTCGAAGATATTAGCGACGTTCTCAAGGTTCTGGACATGCATAGCATGTCCGGCTATGAGGTGTGAGATAAGGCAAATGATATGCCGCAGCTTGTTCAGGACTGGAACATGGAAACATGGAAACATGGAAATCTAGCTTGTTTAGGTGTGAGATAAGGCAATGGTTATGAGCCACCATGGAAACATGGAAATCTAGTAAGTAACCAGAGGGTACTGCAAGGTGAACGAAGATGGACAGGAGCAAGACATCAAGGCTATTATGGACTCCTATGCCCGATATGGCTGCCACATAGCTGATTTGACCAGCTACGACACTCCCTTCTTCACTCGCGTGGACACGCCGCCTCCGACTTCCGAAGAAACAACTATAGTTTCTGACGATGATCAAACCATATCGGATTTGAACATCTCGGAACGCTATCAAAACGAAGCTGATGTATCTAGCGAGCCATCAACTTGTACCTCTCCCCTTGCATCATAGAGTATTAGAAAGAACAATGTGTTATTCTGAAAACGATTTCGATCTGTAAATAAGTAGTATAATACTTTTGCTAGTGCTAAGCTTTATTTTATCTATTCAGCACTTTTGGCTTTAATATTATGTGCTTGAAATGTTTGCATAAGCACTTGTATTTTTTGTCTGCACTTATTGTTTATATGGCTTTCCGCCTCGTCCCTTTCGTGAGCCAGCCAACTTTTAGCATGAAAACTTTGCCGAGCAACGGAGCTCAATTGCTAAACCAGTTTAAACTTGGAAACAAAGCCGGCTTCCAGTACCAACAATTCACTACTCAGAAAATGCCTGCATCCAGCAATCAGACAAATAACCAAACTATAGACTAGGAAATTTAGATTTATACCCGAAGGTAGCAATTTGAGAATCGGAAATCTAAACTAGAACAAAAATGAGCATAAAGTACTTTCAAGTATTCTGGGATTTTCGACTGTGACATGATCATTCGAAAATAAGATGGTAAGAACTTCTCAGAAAGAATTTTGAGGAAACCAAGACATTATTTCTCATTGAACATGTACACATATATGATTACAAAGAAAAAAAACTAAGAATAAAAGGGACGTAGCTGAGCAATATTCCATGGTTTGTCTAAATAATTCGGGTTTGTACTACCTCCAGCTCTCTTTCTCTTCTTAGTAGCAGGTCTTTTTTTGACTGGCCACATATTAGTTAGGTAGTATGAACCATTGTGCAATACTCGACTAACTAAAATGGCCCCTCCCATATTGGGGAAAGTTTGTGCTTTCTTTGCTGCACAAGACGGAGAACCAAATCGCTCTTATTGAAAGACCGGCTTTTGACTCTCTGGCTATGATACTTGCATAAATTCTGCTGATAGGCTGTTGATCTCATCTCAGCAATGACGTGAACTTCTTCAACTAAGTCGGGATCATTTTTTCGATAAATTTAGGCATCCTCTTCAATATACGTGGACACTCTAGGAGAAGTGTGAATCAAATCACTAGGAAGAACTGCCTCTGCGCCATAGACCAAGAAGAAAGGTGTGTATCTGGTTGACCTGTTTGGAGTTGTTCGCAAACTGCATATTACAGATGGTAATTCCTCTGCCCAAGCCCCCGCAGCACATCGTAGTGGTGCATCGAGTCTTGGTTTTAGGCCCTGTGGGATTAAACCATTTGCTCTTTGGAATTGTCCATTAGCTTGCGGATGTGCGACTGACGCAATGTCAAGACGGATATTTTATTCATTGCAAAATTCAGCAAGTTCTCCCATAGAGAAGTTACTCCCGTTGTCCGTGAAAATGCTATGCTGATAACCGTATCGGATTATTACATCCTCGACAAATCTTCTGGTTGTTGCTCCATCACAACTAGTGACGGGTTTAGCCTCAATCCATTTGGTGAACTTATCTACCATCACTAAGAGGTGAGTAAATCCACTTGGAGCCCGTTTAAATGGTCCTACCATGTCAACCCCCAGACCACAAAAGGCCATGTTATAGGTATTATTCGCAGCTGATCAGCTGGAATGTGAGCTTGTTTGGCGTATTTTTGGCAGCCCTTCCACGTCTTGACCAGCCGTTCGGCATCTGCCTTGGTTGTAAGCCAGAAAAAACCGTGTCGGAAAGCTTTTTCCACCAGAGATTTGGCTGCAGCGTGGTGACCACACTCGCCTTCGTGGACCTCTCGTAAGATTTCCACTCCTTCTTCTGGAGTTACACAGCGCGGAAAGACCGCAGATGCACTCCGCTTATAGAGCTCACCACTAATTATAGTATAGGATTTTGCTCGTCAGACGATCCGCCGGCTCACAACTTCGTGTTCGGGTAATTTTCCGTCTACCAAGAAATCAAGGTAGGGTTGAGTCCAGCTGGGAATCATATCCAGAGCTGCTACTAAAGGTGAGTCGGATTTGGTCAGATATTCCTCGTCCACTCCTTTTATAGAGGGAACCATGAGGTGCTATAAAAAAGCGCCATCCGGGACCTTTTTCCAGGTAGAGCCTATTCGAGATAGTGCATCTACTTCCTCATTTTCTGTTCGAGGGATGTGTTGAACTTCAAACCCTTCAAACAATTTAGATAGTTCATCCATGACAACCCTATACGCCACCATGTGCTTGTTTGCCTTACAAATATCCGACACTTTTTAGGCAACAAGATCCAAATCTCCATAACACATTAAACGTCGGATGCCGATGTCCTTAGCAATCTGGAATCCATGCTGTAATGCTTCATACTCGGCAATGTTATTTGTCGCCGTGAAGTGTATCTGCAACACATAGAAAAGTTTATCTCCTTGGGGTGTTTTGAGCACGACGCCAGCCCCCGAGCCCCCTAGCGCTTTAGACCCGTCAAAATGCAAGGTCCAGTATTCCGACTCTGGCAGGGTCATATTCTCCGTTATCTCTGTCCAATCAGCGACAAAGTCAGCGAGGATTTGGGATTTTATTGTTGTACGAGGCTTGTACTCAATGTCGAAAGCTGAAAGCTCTATGCCCCATTTTGCGACGCATCCTGTGGTGTCACTATTGTTAATTATATCTCTCGTGAAAGTTGTGCTCACCATGTTAATTTGATGTTCCTGAAAATAATGTCGTAATTGTTGGGGATATACTTTCCGGGTATCCTCACAGTTCCTCACTGACCAGGGTGGCCCACTTCGGGTTAGAGCATTGCTTCACGGGCGGCCTAGTCAGGGAGAGAAGATGGAGTCCTATCCGGCTATGGGAAGGCCCAGAAGACTTACCGACTTAGGTCCATAACATTACTTGTAGTTCAAGATGTACTATGTAACAGACTCTTAGTCGTAGCCAGATTGATCTCTCCTGTAAACCCTTGGCTGGATATCTATATAAGCCATCCTAGGGAGAGCCAGGGCACCAGATAACACCCAATACTTTAGACCCTCAACTCGCATAGGCGAAACCCTTGTAACCCATATTCCGGCTCTGCCGTATTACTGGATTGCTAGCAGGAGTAGGATTTGTCCAAAGCCGGCGGATTTGAACATGGGTAAACTTGTGTGCTCACCATCCCGGAATACCGTACGTCTCACCCCCCCTCTCTTCCGCACACCTCGAGGACCCCCTCATGGCGTACTTGTCATCAATCCGACGACAGTTGGCACCCACCGTGGGGCAAGTGAGATACGAATCTGCGTTCCGAGCGAAATCTGCAAGAATCGGAATCGGCAAGACCATCGTAGTCGGTTGCATCCTCTACGCCAACAATGTCCCTCTCATTGTTCTCGACGAGACATGGATTCCGGCAAAGGAGGTCGTGACTGCCTACACAATCATGTCTTTTGGCGAGATCGATGTTTACATCGGTTTCGCTGAACCTGCCCAACCCACCCCAGCGGTGATGATAGAGGCAGAAGAATTTTCTGGGTCCCCTTTGTCTGCGGATGCGGCAGAATTCCGGATCTCAGAAAACCCTAATCCCACCCAGCCTGCACCAGTTGCGGAGATAGTGGAGAAACCCAAACCTGAAGAAGACCTAGCGGTCAATGTCGAATCTAGAGTCGATCTCCCCGGAGGAGCCGAATCCCAGATCGACCCACCCGTGGAAGTCGAAATCCAGGAGGAGCAGATCAACGACACTGATTCCGGCTCTGATGATGCCGGAACAGACAGGCCTCTCCTAAGGTACCTCAGGAAGGACGCATCGCACTTTGTCGGATACGTGGGATCCAGATCCGGCTCTGTCGATGCTGGAGAAAACACCGACTCGGTGCTGGAGGCAATTGGAACAAACGCCGACGTACCAGCATCCTCGGATGAATCCATGACGTCGGTAGATTTTCAAAAGTTCTCCACGGAATATGAAGAGGAGTACAACTCCAAAGCTACAGAGGAAGGAGAAGCTATGGATGAAGGATTCGAGGAACACTCTCCCAAAGCGCAGGATGACATGGACATCGAAGACAATCCCGAAGTCCAGATGTCCGAGAGTACCGATCAGAGCTTGACTCCGGGAAACGGACCCAAAGCCCTCTTTGCTACTGGTGCTGCCATGAAGGCAAAGAAGAAGAACAAGAAGAATAAGACCCCGGCAAAAGACCCTCTGACAGAGGAGCTGATTGCCGAGGAATACGAGGAAGACTCGGATGGAGCACTAATCCCAAATGAGCCGAAAAAAGAAACATCGGTGGATGGACACGTGATCACTGAAGGTGCACGTAAACTCATCGATGCCGCACTAACCACACCTATCCCTACAGCTGCAGTACTTACTGCAGATGAGCTGGACGAAAGGGCCCAGGCCCTAGAAGCGCGTCGTCAACAACTCCTTGATGAAGCCAAAAACATCGAGGTGGAGAAGAAACACATGTCGAACAAGGAGTACATGTCTCGTCTGCATCAGAAGACACGGAAGCGTCACATAGATGACAACCAATTCCCACGTGTCCGTGCCGTCCTTTTTGGAGATGAGATGGCGAAGCCATGGAAAGATAGCAAAGGAGATTGGGTATACCCAACACCAGTACAAAATACCGTGGCAGCCCAAGAAATTCTATCGGCTAATCCAGGACAAGAGAAGATCCGTTTGGGTATCAAGCTACTCAACAAGGGACTGGAGCAGCAAAAGGTCGCCCTAGTCTTAGATGCTGACCAGTGTCGCATTGATCCGGCATGGGCTGACATAAGACCCCATTATGTTCCGGAGCAGTATTATTCAAGACAATTATTCAAGAACTGGAACTCTAGGACAGGATCACAAAACCACACGCGGTTGGGGAAATGTCGCACCAGCGGCCGAGAAAGACGCCATCGCTGCCCTGAATCCGACGAACCCTCCCCGACGAGAGTCTAAGGATCGAAGGGGAGAAGATAAAGAGAAACGTCGGGAGGAGGATCGTCAGAGAATGCCGCCTCCTAGACATGAGAACCCTCCGGCTGAGCCTCACTATAGTGGGAACGACGGACGAAGGAACAACGGAAACCATGCAGGTACAAGCCGGCAGGGGGCTCGTCATAGTCAAGACCCTCCCCAGAATCGGAATAATGACATTCCGGACGAAGGCCGGTGATCAGCCGGAAACTACCCCGCTACACCACCCTCTCCACCACACAGTTATCACAATGTCCCCCACGGAGGTCAAGGAGGACATGGTGGAGGAGGTGGTGGCAGAAGCCGAAATCCGGATCCAAGGCACCGCAGCCACAGCCGGCATTCGGGACGATCCCTATCCCCGAACGACGCAAGGCATAGGATCAATTCCAACATAGAGGCTCGGCGCTACGAAAACGATGACGTGTACTTGGGCCCAAAGTGCTTCGGACCATGCATCAGAGCTACAAAGTTCCCGGAAGGATTTGTTATCTCAAGACATATTCAAGCCTACGACGGCCTGGCTCGGCCAGACACCTGGTTATAGGATTTCTTCCAAGCATGCTGCATCGCCAAAGGCGGAAACAGCCTGGTCGCAACTTGATATCTCCCACTCATGCTGAGGAAGACGGCACGATCATGGCTCAATGAGCTTCCGGAGAACACCATCCACAACTGGTATGATTTACAAAGTGCATTCTTTCAGAATTTTGAAGGCACATATTGGAGGCTCTGTACGGTTGGAGACCTACAGCGTTGCACCCAGAAAGCCAGAGAAACTTGCCGGGATTACCTCGGATGATGGATTGACACCAAGAACTCCTGCGAAGGAGTAAATGATCAAACTACGATTGAAGCTTTCATCGCAGGTCTCCCAATTGGTTTACTGCGCCATCGTTTGAAGTGTGACAAGGTTACTGATCTGGGAGAAATGATAGAAACAGCGAGCAAGTATGCGGATGCTGACGACGATGCAAAGGGATTACTCAATGCTGTGGCTATGCCTCAGTCGGCAAAACAAGCAAAGCAACAAGCTCAGAAGCGCAAAAATACCTCGGAAGAAAAACCCAACGCGAAGACAGCGGTAGTCACTATTGTTTCCAGGTCTGGAGGATGAGGAGGATGTGGCGGAGGCCGTGGACGTGGTCGTGGGACATCAAGGGTCCAAGGTAGAGGAGAGCAACAACCAGGCAAAACCTACACTTGGGCCGACATCGCCAATAACCCATGTGTGCATCATTTGGACGCCAATGGGGGATCATCCCACACCAACGCTGAATGTCGTTTTAACGACGACATCAAGAGAGATGATACCATGGGCTATAAAGCTAAGCTGAAGAAGGGAAAGCAAAACCCCGAAAAAGACAAAGAGACCAAGGAAGATTCCAACATGGAGGAAGCCGACGCTTCAAATCCCAAGTCGGAAGGGAAGAAAACTTTTCCCACCAAGAAGGACACTTACGTCACCTTCCTCGGATCTCAACCAGCAAAGGTCAAGAAAGCAGTTCTCCACGAGCTCAACGCAACAGTTTCGGTTGTCCCTCAGTATCTGGACTGGTCGGAAGTAGCAATAACATTTGACCGTGCTGATCATCCGCCTAAGCTACATAGGCAAGGAAAATACGCCTTAATCGTCAATCCACTTATTGATGGTTATGGTTTCTCCAAGACCCTCATGGACGGTGGTAGCAGCATCAATATTCTCTATGTCGAAACACTACGCCAGATGAAGATCTCGGAACCACAGCTGAACCACAGCTCTGTGATCTTTCACGGAGTTGTCCCAGGAAGACAGGCTAATTCCCTAGGAGAGATCACTTTGGATGTTACTTTTGGAACTCCAAAGAATTATCGTACGGAGGCACTTTCCTTCAAAGAGATCACTTTGGATGTTACCATGCTATATTCGGACGTTCGGCTTACTGGGCTTTTATGGCTCGTTCGTGTTACATTTACAATATGATGAAAATTCCAGGTCCCAGCGGCGTAATCACCATCAGGGGAGACCCGAAGAAGGCGTGAGAGTGCGAGGATGGAAATGCCGCCTTTGCCGAAGCCGTGCTACACGCCCAGAAGTACCAGGAGATCAAGAAGAGCATAGATCTGTCCGAGATGCCTGCAACAAAGAAGGAGGTGACAAAGCCAAACCCGGAGTTCAAGGCATCAGAAGAGACGAAGACGATGCCATTGAAGGATGACGACCCCTCCACGGTGACCCAGATAGGCGTAGGCCTAAGTAGCTCATAGCAAAGCGCGCTCGTCAAGTTCCTCCATGCAAATCAAGATATCTTCGCATGGCAGCCATCTGACATGACCGGAGTACCTAGGGAACTTGCCGAGCACTCTCTAAATGTAAACCCAAACGCTAAACCCGTCAAACAGTCCTTACGAAGGTTTGGTGATGAAAAGCGGAAGCCAATAGCTAAGGAACTAGTGCGGCTCGAGTTAGCGGGATTCATAGAAGAGGTCATCCATACTGATTGGTCGGCCAACCCTGTAATGGTCCCTAAAAAGGACACCACTGATTTAAGCATGTGTGTTGATTATACTGCCTTGAACAAGGCTTGTCCAAAAGATCCGTTCGCTCTGCCTAGAATTGATCAAGTTATCGATTCTACGGCAGGCTCAAAACTCCTCTCTTTTCTCGACGCATATTCTGGTTATCACCAAATCCGGATGAAGGAATCTGACAAAGTCAAGACTTCATTCATAATCCCTTTCGGAACCTTCTATTTTGTTACGATGCCCTTTGGGTTGAAGAACGCAGGAGCTACGTACCAGCACACGATGCAGCGTTGCCTCCACGACCAACTCGGACGAAATGTACATGCATACGTGGATGATATCGCGGTGATGTCCAAAAAGAAGGAAACACTAATTTCCGACTTAGAGGAAAGGTTCGCCAATCTACGAAAATACAACATCATGCTTAACCCGAAGAAATGCTTCTTTGGAATACCAGCCGGAAAATTGTTAGGTTTCATCGTGTCTCAAACAGGCATAGAGGTGAACCGCGACAAGATCAAGGCTATTCTTAATATTTCCAGGCCAACTCGCCTGAAGGACGTACAAAGATTAACTGGTTGCATTGCTGCGGTCAGTCGATTTGTAAGCCGGCTTGGTGAAAGAGCCGCACCATTATACAAACTCCTGAAGAAGACCAAAGATTTTGTCTGGACTGACGAAGCTGAAGCTGCACTACAAGACCTGAAGAAAGTACTCTCATCTGCTCCTATCCTTGCAGCACCGGAACCTCAGGAGCCGATGTTGCTTTATATTGCTACGACAAATAAGGTCGTTAGTATCGTCATGGTGGTGGAGAGACCAGAGGAAATCAGGAACACCTGGTGCAGCGTCCGACTTATTTTGTCAGCGAGGTCTTGACAGAATCAAAACAGCGATATCCGCACTATCAAAAGTTGGCTTACAGTGTTTTCCTAGCATCTCGTAAGTTACGACACTATTTTCAAGAGCATCCAATTACCGTGGTGAGCAAAGCTCCCATGAGAGATATAATCAACAACAGCGACGCCACAGGACGTGTCGCCAAATGGGGCATAGAGCTCTCAGCTTTTGATATTGAGTATAAACCTCGGACAACAATCAAATCCCAGATCCTTGCCGACTTTGTCGCTGATTGGACAGAGACCAAGGAGAACATGACCCTCCCTGAGTCAGAATATTGGACCCTCTTTTTTGATGGGTCTAAGGCTCGAGGGGGCTCGGGGGCTGGCGTGGTGCTCAAATCACCCCAAGGAGATAAACTATTATACGTGTTGCAGATCCACTTCACAGCGACAAACAATATTGCCGAGTATGAAGCACTGCTGCACGGAATCCGGATTGCCAAGGATATTGGCATCCGACGTTTGATGTGTTACGGAGATTCGGATCTTGTTGCTCAGCAAGTATCGGATATTTGTAATGCAAATAAGCACATGGCAACATATAAAGCTGTCGTGGATGATCTATCTAAATCGTTCGAAGGGTTTGAAGTTCAACACATCCCTCGAGCAGAAAATTAGGAAGCACATGCACTATCTTGAATAGGCTCTGCATGGAAAGAGGTCCCGGATGGAGCATTTTTAGAGCACCTCAAAGTTCCCTCGATAAAGGGAGTAGATGAGGAATATCCGACCAAATCCGACTCGCCTTTAATAGCAGTTCTGGCTGTAATTCCCAGCTGGACTCAACCCTACCTTGATTACTTGGTAGATTGCAAATTACCCGAAGACGAGGTGCTGAGCCGGCAGATTATCCGACGAGCAAAAGCCTATATTATTGTTAAAGGTGAGCTCCATAAATGAAGTGTTTCTGGGGTTTTTCAGCGCTGTGTATCTCCAGAAGAAGGAGTGGAGATCTTAAGAGAAATCCACGAAGGTGAGTGTGGTCACCACACTGCAGCCAAATCTTTAGTGGCAAAAGCTTTTCGACATGGATTTTTCTGGCTTACAACTCAGGCGGATGCCGAACGATTAGTCAAGACATGCAAAGGCTGCCAAAAGTACGCCAAGCAAGCTCATGTTCCGTCTGATCAGCTACGAACAATACCTATAACATGGCCTTTTGCGGTCTGGGGGCTTGATATGGTAGGACCTTTTAAACGAGCACCAAGTGGATTCACGCACCTCTTAGTGATGGTGGACAAATTCACAAAGTGGATCGAGGCTAAACCTGTCACTAGTTGTGATGGAGCAACAGCCAAAAGATTTGTCGAGGATGTTATAATCCGGTATGGTTATCCGCATAGCATTATCACGGACAATGGGAGTAACTTTTCTATGGGAGAACTGGCTGAATTCTGCGATGAGCAAAATATCCGGCTTGACATTGCGTCAGTCGCACATCCACAGGCTAACGGACAAGTCAAAAGAGAAAATGGTTTAATTATACAAGGCTTGAAACCAAGACTCAAAGCACCACTGAGACTTGTTGCGGGGGCTTGGGCAGAGGAACTACCCTTTGTAATTTGGAGTTTGCGAACAACTCCGAATAGGTCAACAGGATATACACCTTTCTTCTTGGTCTATGGCGTGGAAGCAGTTCTTCCTAGTGATTTAATTCATACTTCTCCTAGAGTGGCCGTGTATATCGAAGAGGATGCCGAGATTTCTCGACAAAATGATCTCAACTTAGTCGAAGAAGTTCGCGTCGTTGCTGAAATGAGATCTACAGCCTATCAACAGAAGTTACGCAAGTATCATAGCCACAGAGTTCGAACTAGATCTTTTAATAAAGGTGATTTGGTTCTCTGGCTTGTGCAACAAAGAAATTACAAACTTTCCCCGGTATGGGAAGGGCCCTTTTTAGTTAGTCGAGTATTGCACAATGGATCGTACTACTTAACTGACATGAGGCCAGTCAAAGAAAGACCTGCTACTAAGAAGAGAAAGAGAGTTGGAGGCAGTACAAATCCGGATGAGTTAGACAGACCATGGAATAATTGTCAGCTACATCCCTTTTATTCTTAGTTTATCCTTCTTTGTAATCATACATATGTACATGTTCTGTGAGAAATAAAAGTTTTGGTTACCTCAAAGTTTTCCTGAGAAGTTTTTACCATCTTATTTCCTAATAATGATGTCATAGTCAAAAATCCCAGAATGCTTGAAAGTACTTTATGCTCATCTTTGTTCTGGTTTAGATTTCTGAATCTAAAACTGCTACCTTCGGGTATAACTCTAAAAAATTCTAGTCTTTACTTAGTTTATTTGTCTGATTGCTGGATGCGGGTATTTTCCGAGTAGTGAATTGTTGGTACTGGAAGCCGGCTTTGTTCCCGAGTTTAAACTGGTTTAGCAATTGAGCTCCGTTGCTCGGGAAAGTTTCCGGCTGAAGGTTTAGCCGGCTCACGAAAGGGACGAGGCGGAAAGCCAGATAAACGATAAGTAGAGACGAAAAATTCTAAGTGCTTATGCAAACATTTCAAGCACACAAAAAGTCTAAAACAAAAGTGCTGAATAGATAAAAAAAACTTAGCACTAGCAAAAGCCATAGTACTTCATATTTACAAAACGCATCATGTTCTTTCATAGAATAATACATAAGTTTGTGGTCTATGATGGAGGAGGAAATGAAGGATCCACTGGCTCGCTGGTCACTCCTCCTTGGTATCGTTCCGAGATGTCCGGATCCGAGGTGGTCCGTTCATCGTCAGAAACTTCTTCGGCATCTTCTGAAGGAGGTGGCGGAGTATCCACGCGGGTGAAGAAGGGCACCTCGTAGCTGGTCAGGTCAGCTACGTGGCACCCATAGCCGGCGCAGGAGTGCATGATAGCTTGAATGTCCTGCTCCTAGCCATCTTCATCTACTTTGTAGTACCCTCTGGTCACTTGCCATATCTCCATGTTTCCATGGTGGCTCATGACCATGGTAAGAGCGTTCTGCATAGCAGTCCGCGCGTAGCACATGTTCTAGTCCCGAACGAGCTGCGGCATCTCCTTGGCCTTCTCTCGCACCTGGAAGTCCGACATCCTTGGCATGTCCGGAATCCCGAGAGACTCGCCAATATCCTCAAGGGATTGGCGGTAGTCATGAAGAAGATCACTGACTTGGGTAAGCCGGTGAGTGCGGGGCTCGGACGAGGAGGAGTCCGTCAAGTTCAGAGGACCTATACACAAAATGAAGATAAGGAAAAACCGACATTGATAAAAGTCAAGGAAATGATAAGTCAGATAGATGGAACCTACCAAGAATGATGTCGTCAATCTTGGCATTCTCTTCCCGGAGACTCTGGAGTTCAGCCCGGAGTGCTTGGGAGATATCCTTCTCTCTGTCAACCTCATTCTTGAGGTCCGAGATAACTTTATCTTGAGCGGCAATCTTGCGATCGTGCTCTTCAGTGGCCATGGAGGAGGATTCCACGACTTGATCTATGCTCGTTTCATGATCCACCTTGAGCTTTCCAGCTCTTGGCGAAGTCCTTTCTTCTCCACCACCATGGTCTTGAGGTTCTCGGCCTCTTCAATCACAGCGATGGATTGTTTCACCAACACTGTAAGTCAAAAAAGAACAATAGTTCAGAAAAATTCAACATAGAAAAAGCAAAAGACAAGGTTTGAATCTCGAAATATTTACCTTCAGCTTCATCCTTGGGTACCTTGAGCTCAACATTTTTAAGCCGGAGAGCTTTGATCTCTCTCCACTTATTACAGACATTGGACAATAATTCCTGGTTATAGGAACATACTTTCTGTAAGTCAAAATACCCAAAGTCAGAAAGCTACTTAAGACTCGGGCTAATATTTTTACTAAATATCAGCACGAGCCTTGGGGGCTACACTAGTTCGTTCTTTGGCATCGTAATGAAAGCATAAACTCGGATTCTATATCCTACTTCATGCTTGGGGGCTAGAGGATATGATATAACATAATGTAAAAACAAGAGCTGGAATTCTGACTTACATATTGCTCGCGGGTGAGTTTGTCTAAACCCGCGTTCACTTCAGCTACCACCTTCTCGGCGAGAGTAAGAGGGATCACTGGAGCTGTTGGAAGCTCGCCAGTCCTGATCCTCTCGTCGCGAAGGCAGAACTGAGTAAGAAGGTCGGAGAACTTGACGTCCTCTACTTCTCACGCCTCCTCCACGGGGGATAGATGGCTTTTGTCCAGGACTTGCCTGGCTAGCCGCTAGATCTCCTCTGCAGATTTCTGGGTCAGGCCAAATTTGGCAAGACCCGGATTGTTGAGGAGGTTGTCGGCGAAGACTTCAGCCGAGGGATCATTACCCGAAGAGGGTTCACCCTTATCTTGAGCTGACGCACTGGTGGTGACGTTAGTATGCGACCCAAGGATCGTCGGCTCCGCTCGAGTCAGATCTTCTGCAATCACCAGAGAAGGGATGATCGTCGGAGTTGCAGAAGGTTGAGGGGCCGGAGTCGGAGGAGCCATGGCAGGGGAAGCTATTGTAAGCTTCGTCTGGCGCAAGGGCTTCGAAGAAGTCCCCTTCCCCTTGCCCTTGATGATTGATTTTGCTCTGAGAAAGTAGTAAAGTCGGAAACATTACATCTCGAGAAGAAACTTGAGTAAACAACAAAGGCGGAAAAGTTGTGACAGAAGGTTACCTCTTCACAACAGGCACTTGCTTTGTGCCAACAACCACTGTCGAAGCTTTGCACTTCTTGAGCGCAAGATCCGGCAATGGAACCACTTCAGTCTCCTGAGAAAACTCAGGAGGATATCCTTCGAGTGGAGCAGGCTCCGACTCGGGGAGGTCAGCAAGCTGAAAATAAATACACAAATCAGCGTTGCAATATATTGAAAAGTGAAACACGCAGAAGATGTTCTGATAGGAGCTTACCAACACCACGGGATTATCCGCAGTGTGCATGTCTAGAGAAATCTCCAGAATCATCCTCTCGATCCGCTCCTTGATCAGCCATTTGATCTGGCTGATGTAGCCTTGAGAGGTGTAGGCTTTGGAGCTGATGCGGAGAGAGTCTTTTTTGGAAGACGTGATGGAATGCATCAGTCTATCCCCGTGGTACTGAAGTGGCTGGATCCGACGTGAGACCTAGCATCGGACTAAGTCGGATCCTTTCAGACCCTTGTGCTTGATAAGATATTCGATCCGCCTCTTAGCGAGGATCAGATCGTCGGTGAGAGCCGGAGCAGCCTCGTCCCAGGAAGGCTGGGCCGTGGCGGCTCAGTCGACAAAAGGCGGCAAAGCAGTGGCTTTGCCGGGAGCCGAAATATCCCTATGGTAGAAAAAAGTGGCTGGCCATTGTTTGACCGAGTCACTGGCGGAAATTTTGGGATAAGCCCGTTCTCGTCTAACCGAAAAACTAATGGTGCCGGTGATATAAGGAACACCGGCGGTGATAGAATTTCTCCGGACATAAAATAATACCGGAAAAGAAGCAAATTCGGCCTAATGCCGAGAAAGCCCTCGCAAAGCGCAACATATGCGCTCATCTCTAGAATGGAGTTGGGAGGAAGATTGTGGAGTTGAACTCCATAGTGGTCAATCACCTCGGAGAAGAACTCCGAGGGAGGAAAGGACAAACCTCGGTCCAGATGGGTGCCGAAGTGGACGCGCTCGCCCTCGTGCGGGTTGGGGACGGTCTCGCCGGAGCCGCTCCGCTAGTCGCCGGCGACGAGCAGCCCCTCCTTCTCCACATTCTTGAGGCCTGCCTCGTCGAGGGCGCAGGGGATCTAGATTCCCCTGTAGCTTTCCTTTTCTGCTGCAGCTTTTGCCTTCACCGCCAGCGCCGCTGCCGTCAAACCGGAAGAAGAAGATGAAGAAGACATTTTTCTCCGGTGAGAAAGTGACCTTAAGGTGGCGGTGCTAGGATCTCTGTGGGAGGAGGACGAGTAGGCTCTATGCACGTGGAAAGATTGGGAAGGAAGGAACAGCAAAGGACTAGTGGGGATGAGAAGAAATCTAAACCCCTTATATCCACCTACCTGCGCCAAGATTCGTGCAAACGCTACACTATAACCGCCACGCGTCGTGGAAAGAACTGGGAAGGTCCCACGCGATGATTGCGTTGCCTCGATCTCCATGCACGCATTGAAACGACGCCTCGGTTCCGTGAACCGCGGAACCACCAACGGTCGTGCTGACGGAATGTTTTGTCAGATGATGTGACTTGACCATCCTTGTGTTAGGTGGCGTTAGAGACCAAATTCCGGCTTAGTTTAAAAGCGAGCTAGAAAATCCAAGTAACTAATTGAAAGGTCCGACTTATTTTTAAGACCCGGATCGTATCTTTTGTTGTGAAGTTTCAGGAACCCTTCAAGATTCTGCAAGCCGAAGATCAAGCTAGACGATAATAAATCTGACTTTGGATCTTGGAGGCCTCTAGGGGATGCTGTTGGGGATATACTTTCCGGGTATCCTCAAAGTTCCTCACTGACCAGGGTGGCCCACTTAGGGTTAGAGCATTGCTTCACGGGCGGCCCAGTCAGAGAGAGAAGACGGAGTTCAATCCGGCTATGGGAAGGCCCAGAAGACTTACCGACTTAGGCCCATAATGTTACTTGTAGTTCAAGATGTACTTTGTAACAGACTCTTAGTCATAGCCGGATTGATCTCTCCTGTAAACCCTAGGCCGGATATCTATATAAGCCGTCCTAGGGAGAGCCTTTAGGGCACCAGATAACACCCAATACATTAGACCCTCAACTCGCACAGGCAAAACCCTTGTAACCCATATTCCGGCTCTGCCGTATTACTGGATTGCTAGCAGGAGTAGGATCCGTCCAAATCCGGGAGATTCGAACCTGGGGTAAACTTGTGTGCTCACCATCCCGGAATACCGTACGTCTCACCCCATCTCTTCTGCACGCCTCGAGGACCCCCTCATGGCGTACTTGTCATCAATCCGACGACAGTAATTTACGAGATGCTAAGAGCACACCGTAAGCCAACTTTTGCTAGTGCGGATACCACTGTTTTGATTCAGTTAAGACTTTGCTGAGATAGAAAGTTGGACAATGCACCAGGTGTTCCTGATTTTCCTCCGGTGTCTCCACCACCATGACGATACTGACAACCTTGTTTCTCACAGCGAGATAGAGCAACATCGGTTCATGTGGTTCCGGTGCTGCGAGGATGGGAGCAGATGAGAGTACTGCTTTCAGGTCTTGTAGCGCAGCTTCGGCTTCGTCGGTCCAAACGAATTTCTTGGTCTTTTTCAGGAGCTTGTATAGTGGTGCGGCTCTTTCACCGAGCCGTCTTACAAACCGACTGACTGCGGCAATGCAACCAGTTAGTCTTTGAACGTCCTTTAGGCGAGTCGGCCTAGAAATATTGAGTATAGCCTTGATTTTGTCTCGGTTTACCTCTATGCCTCTTTGAGACACGATAAAACCTGACAATTTTCTAGCTGGGATTCGAAAGAAACATTTCTTTGGGTTAAGCATTATGTTGTATCTTCGTAGATTGGCGAACATTTCCTCCAAGATCGGAAATCATGGTTTCCTTCTTTTTGGACATCACCGCGATATCGTCCACATATGCATGTACATTGCGTCCGATTTGATCGTGGAATGTAACGCCCCAGTTTTAATTAATCTTAAATTTAGGGTTGCTTGTGCATCATGAACATCATTCCTTAAAATGCATGCAAAGAAAACAAAGAAAATCCCTACACCCTAGTTTTCCCTCTCTCTTTGAAATCCATTCAAAATGGTTTTGAATTTTGAAAACCACCAAAACTATGGAGCCCAATTTGAATAAAAGGGCCCCTACAGTATTTCCATATTTTACAGATTCTCTGGTATTTTCAAACAGTTCCAAAACAGAAAGAATTTGATAATACAAAAGACAAAACATGAAATAGAAAAAAAGGTTTTGTTTAAAAAAAATAAGCAGCAGAGCTCCCTGGGCCGCGACCCATCTCCCCTCTTCCCTCTCTGCCGCTTACGGGTACAAGCTAGCAGCCCCGTGCAGCCACCTTTTGCCCAGCAGCAGCCCACCAGCCTAGTACCCCTTCGCTCGTCATCTTCCTCGCGACGGAAGCAGCTCGGTGTCCCTACCTCCGCCGCCCCCGGAGGCCTACAAGACCCCCTGGACACCCCTGGACGAACCCTAGACGCCACTCGCCCTCCCTCTTTTTCCCCGTGAGCCAAACCTAACCCTAGCTCGGACCTCGCCGGCGCCCTGCTATTCCCCGTCGCCCTGAGTTCCGGCGAGCACACCCTGAGCTCCACAATGATCTCCTCGTTGTTCCTCGTCTAGCTAATCAAGCCCGGGTGCCTGCAATCAGCCGCATCAAGCCTTCTTCCCCGTCACCGATGGAGCTCGCCGCCGTCAATTCTCGCGCATCCGGCCACCTCGCCCCTCTCTGTCGACCCTGTATGAAACATGGTGAGCATCTGGTGCTCAGGCGCCCCTCCACTCACTCCCTCTCGCTCTGTGCCGTCGCCTCCATGCTGATCTGCAAGTTCCGCCGCCGCACGCCATTCCAGCCACTATTCCGGTGGTCAAATTGCAGTGGCGCCACCACTAGCTAGCTCGTATTGTAGCCCTAGTTCGAACCACATACCCAGCTCGTGCGCGCATCTTCGAAATCACCGACGCCTATGACCATCTATAGGTGGCCAGCAACGTGACGTCACTTTGACGTCGTGCTGACGTGGCATGCGGGTCCGCTGACCCTTGACCACCTACGTGGCCTGTTGACGTGGCCCAGGACCCACCAGTCAGTCACCGTGGTTAGTCCTGCCTCAGTTAGAAAAGTTGCAGTGCCTGTGCTGGCATCATGGTGATGTCATGCTGAAGCAATAAACCCTTTTTAAATAGTTTAATAATTTCAGAAAAAGGATAAATCTTATAAAATTTAGATGTATTTAATTATAAGTCACAAAAATGTGTATAATATATCAAAATATTCAGAAAAATGAGATCTATCTGTTTAAACTATAATCATGCATTGTTCGACAACTTTAATTGAAAGTTTAATTAGAAAACTAAATGAACCCCTGCAGGTGATTCCGGGGTCTCTCCTGTATTAGGGTTTGGACCTCTCGGATCCTGTTTTAAATTGCCAAGTATGCTTTAGGGTCTCATTTCAATGCTATTTAATTTTTCATATCATCTTCCTTGCTTGAGCATTGCATCGATGCCACGTGTTGATTGTTGTTTCCCCTTTCTTTCCGGTGTTTGCTTCTTTCCGGTAGAATACGATATCGAGATCGAGATCAAAGACCGAGATCAACACCATCGAAGATCGACAAACAATACTTGACCAACTGTAACCAAGTCAAGTAGAAGGCTTTTGAAGATCTATATCTGGGTATCAACAAACAAGGCAAGCATAGCCCCACCATTATACAATCCTATGATTTCGAAAGCATTTCAATTCTTGCCATGATGCATACGATTCTACTGTGGTCTTTCATCCATAGATAGATTATCCTATTTGTTGCATTACTCCCTTTGAGCTTATATTACCTGATCCACTGCTCCTAGCATAACTAGGTTTGGCTTGTGTGCACTTCTAGAGCTTATCTATGTCTTGCTTAGCCATGCTTAGCCATCTGTGCTGGTTCATCCAAATGATGTACCATATGCAAAGAATCTAGTATGACAGGAGAACGAGGTATACTGATGAGGTAAGTTTAGTGGTAAAGGTTTAACATGCTAAGGCTTGTATGGGAGGCCACGGCGGGATGTGGTTTTTACAGTCTCATGCTCGGCACTACTAGGACCCGAGTTCTTGCCTTTGGAACCGAGACGAGCGTACAGCCACACGAGGACTGGACAACCTCACGAGTAACTAACTTGCCTAGTATATTCCATGAGTCACCTAGTTTGGCGTTCCATTTGACAAATGCATTCTGGTTGTTCTCCAAGGCGGTGAAGGAGGTGCATCCAACAAGTAGGGAAGCGTGGACCGGGTTGCTTAGGGTCGATGGAGCCCCTGATAAACTAACCTCGCCCACATCTCTAGGGATCGGCTTCGGGATTTGACCTGTTACGACAGAACCATCCTTAGGGTGTGACTCATGGTCTCGGCGAAAGCAAGGTAAAGGTTGTGCCCAACCACCCTCTGATAGCCTTGCAAGGAAGAGGGTTTATCATGTGGCATTAAGAGTCGGTTGGTACATGTGGGTAATGTTGTACACCCCTGTAGGGTTAAATCTTTTCGAAAATCCGTGTTCACGGTTATGAACACTTGGTGACGAAATTCTAAGATCAAAGAGAACTTTAACCTAATCGTAAAACTTGGCAGCTTAACGTGTGCTTAAGGATGCTTCCTCATTGGTACGAAAGGGTGATCCTAGTTAGGAGATGATGATACTTTGGTGGATATCAAAAGATGATGATCAATTCTTTGGAGATGTCGCTCTCTTATCCCCTTTTTAAAATATTCTAAGTAGACGAGCTTCTTCTCTCCCTTGTTTATAAATAAAGATGGCTTTATGCAAAGTAACCCCACCAGCCATAAGTCTTGCGGAGTACACCATGTACTCACCATTGCTTTGTTGCTACTTTTGTAGCAGAATAAGTGTTCCCCTAAAGACAAGTTTGGTATGACATCAACATCGATGAGTAGCTTGGGGCTCCTGGCCGGCATCCTGGAATCTATGGGCTGGGACGTCATCATTATGCTTTAGGCCTCTTAGGCCATTTGTTAAGTTTGCCATGCTTAATAGCATAATTTGCCTTCCGTTGTTTGATGTTTGTGGTCAATGACCTCTACTTGTAATATTTTGGTTCTTCGCTCAGTTATGAGCTTGCTGTAATAATTTTTGTGTCGCAGTGTTAGTGTTGTGTTACCGATTTCTCACTTGATATCCTCAAGCTCTAGGTTAAGCTTATGCCAGGCTAAGTTATGGATTTGTTTAACCCTGATCCTAGGGGTGTTATAGTTCTTGGTATTAGAGCAGTACCGACCGTAGGAAAACCTTGCTATTGTTCGATGTTGAGTCCAGTGTTTTTGAAAACTATTTCAAAGATGAAAAGTATTTATGAAAACTTTGGTATGCTTATTTTCCTCCTTATCCAGTTTCTCTCTAACTCTGGGTCATCTCATCTTGTGTTGATTTTGAAAAGTTTTGATATCTCTTCTAGACTATCAAAACTTAGGTGCCTTCTAGGCATGACGTTTCTCAGCCAGTTGACCTAGTGTTGAGTTCTCTAGAGTTGCGTGTGTTGTGAATTCCTTGTTCCCCCTGCTCTACTTCAATCGAGAGATTCCTTTCTATCGTGATCTCTCTATTTTATGGGTCCACAACATCATGTTGATGGTTCCACACTATTCTGTTCTAGGTCTCGAGGTTTCCTTTCGCCACATGTGCCTGGCTTTTGTTTGTTTGGGTACTTCAGAAGTTCTTTCTTCTCTTGCAAGCTACCTCGTGATTGCTATCTTTCAGTGTACTCTGTGTCACTCAAGTAGTAGTTAATTCTTTCTCGAGTATTAACCCTTGGACTTGAACCGAAGATCCCGGATTGTCCTGGATTCTGGTGTTATGAATCTTGTACGTGAAGCTGATCTTTAACCCAAGATCCATTTCATTGTCCCTTGTTGTTAATGTTCACACATTACCTCGGGATGGTTGGTACTATAATTCTAGCCTTCAAGCTTGTGGTCTTTGTCGTGATTAAATTTCGACAATTAAGGACTTCCCCTACCACTAGCTATGGAAGATGTTCTTAAATGGAACCAAATAGATCACGACAAGAGTACTCCTCGTGAGTCTCACATCTATAATTTTGACTCTGCCACACCCTCCCTTCTATGCATTGGTTTTTGGAAGATTGATAATCTATCCATCCACATCTCGAGATTCTATATTGAGCATGTTCTTTTTCTCTTGTTGTTTCCGTCCTTTGTCTACCAGTTGGTAGCCAAGTAGTAAATGTGCATTAGTGTCTTCCAATACAAGATACTCTTGTGGTCCATTATGACAAACCATTTAGGAATGTCAAGAGAAACAAACTCCAATACCTTGTCATATCTAGGACCAGGTCAAAGTGTTGTAGTCCATAGATTAAGCGGCATGATTAGCTTTTATCCGTTCTATCTTAGAGTATCACACTCTTTTATACTAAGAGGTTGTGTTGGGTTTCATGACCCCTTAATGAAGTGATGCTCTTACACCTAATTACCCACCTTTCCTTCGAGCTTTCACGCGCGTGAATGATGCGTGTGCGTAATAATGTGGCCATCTAAAATTCCTAGCAACTTTTATTGCTTCGAACTCCAAGGACATTTGTGTCACTCCTAGCGTGATGGTTAACCTATCACTAAGCGAAGGATGATCGTGCTACCAAGTCCGTTAGTCTAGTACATTCTCCTCAGCCAAAGAGTTAGACTTGGGCCAAAGCTCTGAGACTATGCCTTCTTTCCTTACCAAGAAAGTTTCCTCTCAAACTAAATGCCATATCGGTGGTTCGTGATATTCTAGACGTCTTTCTAGAAGTATCGTCATGTTGCGACATGACCGTGTTGTCAAGTTCTTGAGCAAGCAAGTTCTCTGAACTGCTCCTTTCTCCAAGGATCCGTGCTCGATACCCCTGAACTAGTTGGTTGAGCTTAAACAACAAATTGGAGAGTTGTAAGACAAAAGTTGTATCCTACCTACTTCAACTTAAGGGATGTCTAGTTTTGTTTGTGCTGAAGAAAGATAGTATATCCTTCATGGATATGTTATCTTCCCCTGCATTTGATTTGATTTGGGTTATCGTCAAATCAAACTCAGTTCCAAGGACTATATTGACGATGTTGCTACTCGTGATGTTTCAGTTGAGCACGTCCTCATGTCGTTGGTCTGACCAGTATTTCTTCCTTGATTATACAACATATGAGTTCATCTTCTTGGAGTATCTCGATAAGTTTGTTATTGAACCCATCGATAACATCCTTATCCTCTCCAAGTTAAAATAAATTCATATGAAACATTTGGCATTAATGTTGGAAACTTTTTGAGAACCATCTTCGGGTTATATTGAAGTATGTGTTCTGGATGTTAGAAGTAACCTTCTTCAATTCACGTGCAACTGAAGAAAGATGTCACCGTGGATTCGCGTAGAGTTAACTCCGCATCTTAAGGACAAAGTTGTATTTCGTTGCAAGAACTCGATGTATGAGCAGTTGTTCTTCGACAAGTTGTTAATACATGGGTCTAGCAATCTAGCTCAGTCTATTGGAGCTTGAGACAAAATTCCATGTCTTGAGAATCTAGTGACTTTACCTTTGTGGTAAATGTTCTAAACTTTCTATTCGGACATGCTGAGTCTGAAGTATCATCCCACCTAACCAGAGCTGAATCTCAAGCAGTAATAATAGTTGGTGTTCCTCAAGGAACTGACACGGGTCTCTCTGAAAATACGGCAAGATTGATGTAATGGCTGACACAACTAGTCGGAAGGCCTATTGTCCTATTATCTTGAATTAGCAAATAACAACCACTCTTCATGAGGCTCCTTCTATGATTTAATTATAGGAGTTGCACTTATGGGTTCCTTTGTATCCGAAGTCCGACCTTTACTTGATGTCTGATTTCTCGAACATCAAGGAGAACATTTAAAGTAGCGTTGCTAAATGTCTCTGGGTCGATTCTCCAGACCCTTTATGTTGGCATGTTTCTTGTTGTGCCAAGTAATTGAAGTCTGAGACTGAAGTTTCTTTTTCCTCGTGTCATCAGGAATCTTCTTACCTATTCATCTGGTGGTGCAAAGTGATATCAAAATCTTTGTCAAAGTTTTTGATAAACCTGGATGAATAAAGAGTTTCCTTCGATTCTCGATCATGTTCGAAGAGCGACTATGATTTTGGTAATCAACAGTTTCTCTTGTTACGTGTTCCTTGCGACTCTTATGAGTCCTCGCCACAAAAACACCTTTCTATCTTGACCTTCTATTGAATGAAGAGTGATCCTTCTATATCAAAAGTAGATCAATAGCTTGGTTATCTGTATCTTTGTATCCCTGGAAGCTCTACTTAAACCACCCAAAATTGTTTCATATATCGAAGTGTGTGGTCATGATCTTTCTATTGTAAGCATTCCCTTTCAGAAGCTTAAAACTCTTCTGAAACTCCATGGTATCAATCCTTATGAACACCAGTTATCTATCAACTTGAAACCATCTCCTCTTGTTTCCTCTATTACCTTGGTGTGTTTCATGTTGTCATCTCAGAGTTGTTTCGAACACTCCTTTCATGAGTTGACCATGAGATACTTTGTGAGTTGTTTAGTGTGTTTCCCTCTTATCCTTAGAGTGGCCCTGTTCTCCTTTCTTCCTACCTTTGGAATCTCGGGTCGAGATTCTCGTGAGGGGGATAGAGCTGTAACGCCCCATTTTTATTTAATCTTAAATTTAGGGTTGCTTGTGCATCATGAGCATCATTCCTTAAAATGCATGCAAAGAAAAAAATGCAAAACCCTACACCCTAGTTTTCCCTCTCTCTTTGAAATCCATTCAAAATGGTTTTGAATTTTGAAAACCACCAAAAGTGTGGAGCCCAATTTGAATAAAAGGTCCCCTGCTGTATTTCCATATTTTACAAACAGTTCCAAAACAGAAAGAATTTGAAAATACAAAAGAGAAAACAGGAAACAGAAAAAGACAAAAGGTTTTGTTTCAAAAAATACACAGTAGAGCTCCCTAGGCCACGACCCATCTCCCCTCTTCCCTCTCTCCCGCTTACGGCTACAGCAGCCCACCAGCCCGGTACCCCTTCGCTCGTCGTCTTCCTCGCAATGGAAGCAGCTTAGTGTCGCTGCCTCCGCCGCTCGCCGGCATCGCGATGGCCGCACGGTGCCATGATGCGCGCCGCCGCCCCCGGAGGCCTACAAGACCCCCTGGACACCCCTGGACAAACCCTAAATGCCACTCCCCCTCCCTCTTTTTCCCCGTGAGCCAATCCTAACCCTAGCTCGGACCACGCCGGTGCCCCGTCGTTCCCCGTCGCCCTAAGCTCCGGCGAGCACACATTGAGCTTTACCATTATCTCCTTGTTCTTCCTCGTCTAGCTAATCAAGCCCGAGTGCCTGCAATCAGCCGCATCAAAGCCGTCTTCCCCATCACTAACGGAGCTCGCCACCGTCAATTCTCGTTCCTCCGGCCACCCCGCCCCTCTCCGTCGACCCCGTATGACCCACGATGATCATCTGGTGCTCAGGCGCCCCTCCACTCGCCCCCTATCGCTCTGTGCCGTCGCTGCCATGCTGATCTGCATGTTCCGCCGCCACACGCCATCGCAGCGACTCTTCCAGTGGTCAAATCATAGCGGCGCCGCCACTTGCTAGCTCGCCTTGCAGCCTCGATTCGAACCACAAAACCAGATCCCACGCGCATGCTCGAAATCTCCAGCGCTGCTGACCATCTGCAGGTGGCCGGTGACGTTGTGCCAACATCGTGCTGACGTGGCCTGCAGGTCCGCTGACCTTTGACTGCCTGCGTGGCCTGTTGACGTGGCCCAGGACCCACCAGTCAGTCACCATGGGTAGTCCTGCCTCGGTGAGAAAAGTTCCAGTGCCTGTGCTGGCGTCATGGTGATGTCATGCTAACGCAATAAACCCTTTTTAAATAGTTTAATAATTTCAAAAAAAGGATAAATCTTATAAAATTAATAAGTAATTAATTATAAGTCAGAAAAATGTGTATAATATATCAAAATGTTCAGAAAAATGAGATCTATATATTTAAACTATAATCATGCATTGGTCAACAACTTTAATTGCAAGTTTAATTAGAAATATAAATGATCCCCCGTAGGTGATTCCGGCGTCTCTCCTGTATTAGGGTTTGGACCTCTCGGATCTCGCTTAAATTGCCAAGCATGTTTTACGGTCTCATTTCAATGCTATTTAATTTTTCATATAATCATCCTTGCTTGAGAATTGCATCAATGCCACGTGTTGATTGTTGTTTCCCCTTTCTTTCCGATGTTTGCTTCTTTCCGGTAGAATACGATATCGAGATCGAGATCAAAGAGCGAGATTAACACCATCAAAGATCAACAAACAATACTTGACCAACTGTAACCAAGTCAGGTACAAGGCTTCATAAGATCTATATCTGGGTATCAACAAACAAGGCAAGCATAGCCCCACCATTATACAATCCTATGATTTCGAAAGCATTTCAATTCTTGCCATGATGCATACGATTCTAGTGTGGTCTTTTATCGATAGATAGAGTATCCTATCTATTGCATTACTCCCTTTGAGCTTATATTACCTGATCCATTGCTCCTACAATTACTAGGTTTGGCTTGTGTGCACTGCTAGAGCTTATCTATGTCTTTCTTAGCCATGCTTAGCCATCAGTGCTGGTTCACCCAGATGATGTACCATATGCAAAGAATCTAGTATGACAGGAGAACAAGGTATACTGATGAGGTAAGTTCAGTGGTAAAGGTTTAACATGCTAAGGCTTGTATGGGAGGCCACGGCGGGATGTGGTTTTTGCAGTCCCATGCTCGCCACTATTAGGACCCGAGTTCTTGCGTTTGGAACCGAGACGAGCGTACCACCACACGGGGCCTGGAAAACCTCACGAGTAACTAACTTGCCTAGTAGATTCCATGAGTCACCTAGTTCGGTGTTCCATTCGACATATGAATTCTGGTTGTTCTCGGAGCTGGTCAAGGAGGTGCATTCATACAGGTAGGAAAGTGTGGACTGGATTGGTTGGGGTCGATGGAGCCCCTGATAAACCAACCTCGCTCACATCTCTAGGGATCGGCTTCGAGATTTGACCTGTTACGGCGGAACCATCCTTAGGGTGTGACTCATGGTATCAGCAAAAGCAAGGTAAAGGTCATGTCCAACCACCCTCTACCTGCCTTCCAAGGAAGAGGGCTAATCATGTGGCATTAAGAGTCGGTTGGTACGTGTGGGTAAAGACGTACACCCCTGTAGGGTTAAATCTTTTCGAAAAGACGTATTTACGATTATGAACGCTTGGTGACCGAATTCTAAGATCATAGAGAACTTTAACCTAATCGTAAAACTTGGCAGCTCAATGTGTGCTTAAGGATGCTTCCTCATGGGTATAAGGGGGTGATCCTTGTTAGGAGATGATGATACTTTGGTGGATATCCAAAGATGATGATCAATACTTCGGAGATGTCACTCTCTTGTCCCCTTTTTAAAATATTCTGAGTAGACGGGCTTCTTCTCTCCCTTGTTTATAAACAAAGATGGCTTTATGCGATGTAACCCCACCAGCCATAAGTCTTGCGGAGTACACCTTGTACTCATCCTTGCTTTGTTGATACTTTTGTACCAGAATAAGTGTTCCCCTGAAGATAAGTTTGGTATGACATCGACACCGACGAGTATCTTGGGGTTCCCGGTCGACAACCTAGAATCTATGGGCTGGGACATCATCATTATGCTTCAGGCATCTTAGGCCATTTGTTAAGTTTTCTATACTTAATATCATAATTTGCCTTCTGTTGTTTGATGTTTGTGGTCAGTGACCTCTGCTTGTCATATTTTGGTTCTTCACTCAGTTATGAGCTTGCTGTAATAATTTCTGTGTCACAGGGTTACTGTTGTGTTACTGATTTCTCACTGGATATCCTCGAGCTCTAGGTTAAACTTATGTCACGCTAAGGTCTGGATTTGTTTAACCCTGATCCCGAGGTTTTTAAATGGAGGCAATGCTGCATAGTGCGTTGGTACGTAGCTCCTGCGTTCTTGAGCCTAGAGGGCATCGTAACAATACAGAAGGTTTCGAAGGGGGTTATGAATGAAGTTTTGACTTTGTTAGATTCTTTCATCCGGATTTGGTGATGACCGAAATATTCATCGAGAAAACATAGGAGTTCCGAGCCTGCCGTAGAATCGATAACTTGATCAATCCTAGGGCAGAGCGAACAGATCTTTGGGACAAGCCTTGTTCAAGGCAGTATAATCAACACACATCCTTAAATCAGTGGTGTCCTTTTTGGGGACCATTACAAGATTGTCCGACCACTCAGTGTGGATGACCTCTTCTATGAATCCAGCTAACTCGAGCCGGGCTAGTTCCTTAGCTGTTTCCTTATGCTTTTCATTGCCAAAACATCGTAGGGACTATTTGACGGGTTTAGCATTCGGGTGTACATTTAAAGAGTGCTCGGCAAGTTCCCTAGGTACTCCGGTCATGTCAGATGGCTGCCATGCGAAGATATATTCATTTGCTTGGAGGTACTTGACTAGCGCACTTTCCTATGTGCTATCTAGGCCTACGCCTATTTGGGTCACCTTGGAGGGGTCATCATCCTTCAACAGCGTCTTTTTCGTCTCTTCTGATGCCTTGAACTCTAGATTAGGCTTTGTCACCTCCTTCTTAGTCGCGGGCATCTCGGACAGATCTTTGGTCTTCTTGATCTCCTGGTACTCCTAGGCATGCAGCACGTCTTCGGCAAAGGCGGCATTTCCATCCTCGCACTCTCACGCTTTCTTTGGGTCTCCCCTAATGGTGATCACGCCGTTGTGACCTAGAATTTTCATCATATTGGAAATGTAACACGGACGAGCCATAAAAGCCCAGTAAGTCGGACGTCCGAATATAGCGTGGTATGCGCTCTTGAACGGGACCACTTCGAAGGAAAGTGCTTCCGTCCGGTAGTTCTTTGTAGCTCCAAAGGTCACATCCAACATAATTTCTCCCAGGGAATTTGCTTGTCTTCCTGGGACAACTCCGTGAAAGATCACAGAGCTATAATTCAGCTTGCTCTCCGAGATCTTCATCTGGCGTAGCGTTTCGACATATAAGATGTCAATGCTGCTGCCGCCGTCCATGAGAGTCTTGGAGAAACCATAGCTGTCAATAAGTGGATTGATGACTAAGGCTTATTTCCTCGCCTGTGTTAGTTAGGCGGATGATTAGCACGGTCAAAGGTGATTGCCATTTCTGACCAGTCCAAGAATTGAGGGATAGCCGGAACTGTTGCGTTGAGCTCATGTAGAACTTCTTTCTTGACCTTAGCTGGTTGAGATCCGTGGAAGGTGACATAAGTGTCTTTCTTTGTCGAGAAGTTCTTCTACCCTTCCGGCTTGGGATTTGAAGCATCGGCTTCCTCCATGTCGGAATCATCCTTGGTCTCTTTATCTTTTTCGGGATTCTTCTTTCCCTTCTTTCACTTAGCCCTGTAGCCAGCGGTATCGTCTTTTCTGATGTCGTCATTAAAATGACATTCGGCGTTTGTGTGAGACGAGCCCCCATTGGCGTCTAAGCACACGGGTTATTGGCAATGTCGGCCCAAGAGTAGGTTTTGCCAGGCTGTTGGTCTCCTCTTCCTTGGACTCTTGATGTCCCACGGCCGCGCCCACGGCCACCACCGCGCCCTCCTCGTCCTCCAGACCCAAAAGTAGCAGTGACTACTGCCGTTTCTGCATTGGGATTTTCTTCCGAGGTGTTGTTGCACTTCTGAGCTTGCTGCTTTGGTTGTTTTCCCGACTATGGCATAGCCAGGGCGTTAAGTAATCCCTCTACTTCTTCGTCAGCATCTGCATACTTGCTCGCTGTTTCTATCATCTCTCCCACACTAGTGACCTTGTCACACTTCAAGTGATGATGTAGTAAACCAATTGGAGTCCTGGAATGAAAGCTTCGATCGTAGTTTGGTCATTTACTCCTTCATAGGAGTTCTTGGTGTCAATCCATCATCCGAGATAATCCCGGCAAGTTTCTCCGGCTTTCTGGGTGCAAGCTGTAGGTCTCCTACCATATAGGGCCTTCGATATGTGCCTTCGAAATTCTGAAAGAATGCACTTTGCATGTCATACCAGTTGTGGATGGTATTCTCGGGAAGATCATTGAGCCATGATCGTGCCCTCTTCCGCAGCATGAGTGGGAGATATCGGGTCGCGACCAGGCTATTTCCTCCTTTGGCGATACAGCAAGCCTGGAAAAAATCCTGGAGCCAAGTATCTGGCCGAGCCATACCGTCATAGGCCTAAATATGCCTTGAGATAGAAAATCCTTCCGGGAATTTTGTGGCTCTTATGCGTGGTCCGAAGCACTTTGGGCCCATGTATATATCATCATTTTCGTAGCGCCGTGCCTCTATGTTGGAGTTAATCTTGTGCCTCGCGTCACTTGGGGATAGAGATCATCCTGAATGACGGCTATGGTTGCGGTGCCTTGGAGCCGGACTTCGGCTTCTGCCACCACCTCCTCCGCCACGACGCCCTCCTTGGACTCCTTGGGAACCATTGTGATGGCTGCTTAGTGGAGAGGGTGGAGCAGCTGGATTGTTTTTGGCTGATCGCCGGCCTCTGTCCAGAGCGTCATTATTCCGGTTCCAGGGAGGATCTTCGTTACAACGAGCCCCCTGCCGGCTTGACTCGGCACGGTGTCTGTCGTTCCTTCGTCCGTCGTTCCCATTGTGGTGGGGCTCAGCTGGATGACTTGTATGTCTAGGAGGTGGCATTCTTGGACGGTCCACCTCCAGATGTTTCTCTTGGTCTTCTTCCCTGTGATAGTTCGACTGTCGCCAAGCAGGATTCTTCGGATATAGTGCAGCAATTTCCTATTGCTCCGCGGCTAGAGTAACGTTGCGCTAGTCACGGGCAGCTTTGTGATGCTGTCCTGAAGATCTGGTTCTTGAGTAGTTGTCTTCCCGATGGTCGGAACGGTGATGCTGTTCCGGAGCATGTTGGGGTATTACATCATTCTAGGCCGGATCCGTGCGACATTGCTTAGATTGGGAGACCAGTTTTCCGCTTCCGGACTGGGTGGCCTTCGGTTGCTCCAGACCCTTGGTGAGTAGCTTAATGCCCAATCGAACCTGTTCTAGGCTTGGATTACTTGCTAGGATTTCTCAAGCAGTGGTGGTGTTTTTCAATGGTGTTGGATATACCCAATCTCCATTGTTGTCCCATCCAGGCATCCCATGAATTTCCGAGAATTGCTCGTCACGAGTGTGACATTTCTGGGTCTTCTGATGCTGCCGAGAGATGTAATTCTCCGCATTTGCCATGCGTTTCTTTTCTTAATTGATGGTTTTGGCCTCATCAAGGAGTACTTGGCGACGCGCTTGTAGGGCCTGGGACCTTTCATCCAGCTCTTCTGTAGTAAGTTCTGCAAATATAGGGATAGGTGTGGTTAATGCAGCATCGATGAGTTTAGGCACACCTTCGGTGATCACGTGTCTATCCACTAACTCTTCTTTGGGCTCTTCTAGGATAAGTGCTCCATCCGAGTCGTCCTCATATTACTCACCAATCATCTCCTTTGTTGGAAGTTCTTTTGTCGGGTCTTGTTTTTCTTGTTCTTCTTCTTTTCATTCTTGGCAGCACCGGTAGCAAAGACGGCTTTGGGTCCGTTTCCTAGAGTCAATCTCTGGTCGGTACTTTCAGACATCAGGAGCTCTAGATTATCTCTGATATCCATGTCATCCTGCGCTTTGGGAGAGTTTTCCTCAGATCCTTCATCCATGGCTTCTCCTTCTTCTATAGCTTGGGAGTTGTACTCCTCTTCATACTCCGCGGAGAACTTTTGGAAATCTGCCGACTTCATCGAGTCATCTGAGGATGCGGGTAGGTCGGTATTTGTTCCAATCGCGTCCAACACTTAGTCAGTGTTGTCTCCAGCATCGGTAGAGCTAGATCCAGATCCAACGTATCCGATGAAGAGCGATGTGTGGTTCCTGAGGTAGTTGCGGCTTTCCTCATGGGCTTCCTCGATGATCCTGATGGTTTCGAGAAACTCATCCATGCTTGCGTCTTTCATCATCATGCGACTAAACGTGTGCCTCATGAACGGTTGATCTGTTCCGGCGTTGCCAGAGCCAGAACCAAGGTTGTTGCTATGATCCTCCTGGATTTCGACTTCAGCGGGTGGATCAATCTGGGATTCAGCGTCGCTAGGAAGATCCACTCCAGATTTGACTTGAGCTGCGAGGTCTGCTTCAGGCCCAGATTTCACCACTATATCCGCAATGGGTGCGGGCTGGGTGGGTTAGGGTTTTATAAGATCCGGAACTCTGCCGCCTCCGTAGACAAAGGGGTTCCAGAAATGTCTTCTGCCTCTATCATCACAGCTAGGGTGGGTGAGACAGGTTCAGCGAATCCGATGTACACATCGATCTCGCCGAAACACATGATGGTGTAGGCGGTCACGGCCTCCCTAGCCAAAAAAACTGTGTCGGAAAGATTTTGCCGCTAAAGATTTGGCTGCAGCATGGTGACCACACTCACCTTCGTCAATTTCTCGTAAGATTTCCACTCCTTCTTCCGGAGATACACAACACTGAAAGACCCCACACACGCTCTGCTTATATCGCTCACCACTAATAATAGTATAGGCTTTTGCTCGTCGGATGATCTACCGTCTCAGAACCTCGTCTTCGGGTAATTTGCCATCTACTAAGTAGTCAAGGTAGGGTTGAGTTTAGCTGGGAATTACAGGTAGAACTGATACTAAAGGTGAGTCAGATTTGGTCGGATATTCCTCGTCTACTACTTTTATAGAGGGAACTTTGAGGTGCTCCAAAAAAACACCATCCGGGACCCTTTTCCGTGCAGAGCCTATACGAGATAGTGCATCTGCTTCCTCATTTTCTGTTCGAGGGATGTGCTGAACCTCAAACCCTTCGAATGATTTAGATAGTTCATCCACGATAGCTCTATATGTTGCCATGTGTTTATTCGCATTACAGATATCCGACACTTGTTGGGCAACAAGATCCGAATCTCCGTAACACATCAAATGTCGGATGCCGATATCCTTAGGAATCCGGATTCCATGCAGCAGTGCTTCATACTTGGCAATGTTATTCGTCACGCTGAAGTGGATCTGCAACACATAGAAAAGTTTATCTCCTTGGGGTGATTTGAGCACCACGCCAGCCCCCGAGAACCTTAGACATATCAAAGTGTAAGGTCTAGTATTCCAACTCTAGGAGGGTCATATTCTCCATTGTCTCTGTCCAATCAGCGACAAAGTCAGCGAGGATTTGGGATTTGATTGCTGTATGAGGTTTATACTCAATGTCAAAAGCTGAAATCTCTATGCCCCATTTTGCGACATGTCCCGTAGCATCGTTGTTGTTGAGTATATCTCTCATGGGAGTTGTGCTCACACGGTAATGGCACGTTCCTGAAAATAGTGCCGTAACTTACGAGATGCAAAAAACACACCATAAGCTAGCTTTTGATAGTGCGGATACCGCTGCTTTGATTCAGTTAGGACCTCGATGAGATAGTAAGTCGAACGTTGCACTAGGTGTTCCTGATTTTCCTCTAGTCTCTCCACTACCATGACGACACTAAAACGACTCTGTTTGTCGTAGCGAGATAGAGCAACATCGGTTCCCGTGGTTCTAGTGCTGCAAGGATAGGAGCAGATGAGAGTACTGCTTTCAGGTCTTGTAGTGCATCTTCAGCTTCGTCAGTCCAAATGAACTTTTTGGTCTTTTTCAGGAGCTTGTAGAGTGGTGTGGCTCTTTCGTCGAGTTGGCTTACAAACCGACTGACTGCAACAATGCAGCCAGTTAGTCTTTGAATATCCTTCAGGCGAGTTGGCTTGGAAATATTGAGTATAGCCTTAATCGTGTCTTGGTTCACCTCTATGCCTCTTTGAGACACGATGAAACCTAACAATTTTCTGGCTGGTATTCCGAAGAAACACTTCTTCAGGTTAAGCATTATGTTATATTTTCGTAGATTGGTGAACGTTTCCTCCAAGTCGGAAATTAAGTTTTCCTTCTTTTTGGATATCACCGTAATGTAATCCACATATACATGTACATTGCATCCGATTTGGTCGTCGAGGCAACGCTGCATAGTGCGCTGGTACGTAGCTCCTGCATTCTTGAACCCATAGGGCATTGTAACAAAACAGATGGTTCCGAAGGGGGTTATGAATGAAGTTTTGACTTTTTTTGATTCCTTCATCCGGATTTGGTGATAACCAGAATATGCGTCGAGAAAACATAGGAGTTCCGAGCCTGCCGTAGAATTGATAACTTGATAAATTCTAGGCAAAGCGAACGGATCTTTGGGACAAGCCTTGTTCAAGGCAATATAATCAACACACATCCTTAAATCAGTGGTGTCCTTTTTAGGGACCATTACAGGATAGGCCGACCACTAAGTGTGGATGACCTCTTCTATGAATCCGTCTAACTCGAGCCGGGCTAGTTCCTTAGCTATTTCCTTACGCTTTTCATCGCCGAAACATTGTATGGACTATTTGCCGGGTTTAGCGTTCAGGTGTACATTTAGAGAGTGCTCGGCAAGTTCCCTAGGTAATCCGGTCATGTCAGATGGCTGCCATGCGAAGATATCTTGATTTGCTTGGAGGAACTTGCCAGCGCGCCTTCCTATGCGCTATATAGGCCTACACCTATCTAGGTCACCTTGGAGGGGTCATCATCCTTCAACGGCGTCTTCTTCGTCACCTATGAAGCCTTGAACTCCGAATTCAGCTTTGTCACCTCCTTCTTCATCGCAGGCATCTCAGATGGATCAATGTCTTGATCTCCTGGTACTCCTGGGCGTGCAACATGGCTTCAGCAAAGGCGACATTTCTGTCCTCGCACTCTCGCGCCTTCTTCGAGTATCCCCTGATGGTGATCACGCTGTTGGGACCTGGAATTTTCATCATATTGTAAATGTAACACGGACGATCAATAAAAGCCCAGTAAGCCGGACGTACGAATATAGCATGCTACGCGCTCTTGAACAGGACCACTTCGAAAGAAAGTGCCTCCGTTCGATTATTCTTTGGAGTTCCAAAGGTAACATCCAAAGTGATCTCTCCTACGGAATTTGCTTGTATTCCTGGGACAACTCCGTGAAAGATCACAGAGCTGTGATTTAGCTGTGTCTCCGAGATCTGCATCTAGCGTAGCGTTTCGACATACATAGTATGGATGATGCTGCCGCCATCCATGAGAGTCTTGGAGAAACCATAGCCGTAAAATAAGTGGGTTGACGACTAAGGCATATTTTCCTCGCATGTGCAACATAGGCGGATGATCAGCACAGTCAAAGGTGATTGCCACTTCTGACCAGTCCAAAAATTGTGGGACAGCCGGAACAGTTGCGTTGAGCTCATGCAGAACTGCTTTCTTGACCTTAGCTGGTTGAGATCCTAGGAAGGTGACGTAAGTGTCTTTCTTCATTGGGAAGTTTTTCTTTCCATCTGGCTTGGGATTTGACGGGTCAGCTTCCTCCATGTCAGAATCTTCCTTGGTCTCCTTCTCTTTTTCGGGATTCTTCTTTCCCTTGTTCTCCTTAGCCTTGTAGCCAGCGGTATCATCTTTCTTGATGTCGTCATTAAAACGACACTCGACGTTTGTGTGAGACGAGCCCCCGTTGGCATCTAGGTGATGTACACACGGGTTATTGGCAATGTCGGCCCAGGAATAGGTTTTTCCAGGTTGCTGGTCTCCTCTACCCTAGACTCTTGATGTCCCACGATCGTGTCCGTGGCCACCGCCGCGCTCTCCTCGTCCTCCAGACCCAAAAGTAGTAGTGACAACTATGTTTCCGCATTGGGTTTTTCTTCCGAGGTGTTCTTGTGCTTCTGAGCTTGTTTCTTTGGTTGTTTTGCCGACTATGGCATAGCTAGGGCTTTCAGTAATCCCTCTGTGTTGTCGTTAGCATCTGCATACTTGCGTGTTGTTTCTATCATCTCTCCCAAATCAATGACCTTGTCACACTTTGAGCGATGACGTAGTAAACAAATTGGGAGTCTTGCAATGAAATCTTCAATCGCAGTTTCGTAATTTACTCCCTCATAGGAGTTCTTGGTGTCGATCCTTCATATGAGGTAATCTTGGCAAGTTTCTCCGACTTTCTGGGTGCAGCATTGTAGGTCTCCTACCGTACAGGGCCTCCGATATGTGCCTTCGAAATTCTGAAAGAATGCTCTTTGCATGTCATACCAGTTGTGGATGGTGTTTTCTGGAAGTTCATTGAGCTAGGATCGCGCCATATTCCTCAGCATAAGTGGGAGGTATCGGGTTGCGACCAAGCTATTTCTTCCTTTGGCGATGCAACAAGCCTGAAAAAATCCTGGAGCCAAGTATCTGGACGAGCTACACCGTCGTAGGGCTGGATGTGCCTTGAGCTAGCAATTTCTTCTAGGACTCTTGTTGCTCTAATGCGTGGTCCGAAGCATTTTGGTCCCACATAGATTTTTTTGTTCTCGTAGCACTGCGCCTCTATGTTAGAGTTGATCCGATGTCTCTCGTCACTTGGTGACAAAGCTCACCAGGAGGAGTACGGATAACGATGTAAAACTAGTGGGAACAGAGCGCCTGCATGATGTTGCTGTTGTGTGTGTGTGTTGTGAGCGTGGTGTGCACGCGGCGCGGTGACGACGGAACTAAGAGAAGACCAAAGGCAGGGAAGAAGATGTTGCTCATTGTGGGGCCCCCGGATTAATCCTCCGAGAATCCCTGTTATGCATACAACGGTGATCTCATGATCAGTTAGTCGTGGCACATAACCAACAAGTATCATCACAACATCCGAAACATACCGAATTACAAGACTTACATAAATGCCGTTATGGCTACATCAATGATCACCAGCGGAACTTCGTCAAGCGTAGAGCCTGATCCATGCCTTAACCTACAGGCAACTGACTGGGAAAACGTACTAGCTTGCATAGTCGTCCATTTCACCTTCTTCTCGATATCTGACCATGTTAATAGCCAGGGATAATGCCAGTGAGTACTTTGAATGTACTCGCAAAGCACCTTAATAGAATAATAAAACAAGAGGGCATGCAATATAGCTGAGGCAGTAGGTGGGCTCCAAGGGAGGTTCTTTTCTCAAATAGTTTCTCTTGTAGATATATCATCTACATATCTTTGTTGAAAAACTTTTGTAAAACATTTTGAAAACCATTTTGAACATTAGGACTAGGTAACCCATTTGTTTCTTTCTCCTGGTCGTCCCACGACCAAACTCCTTTCATTCCTTTCTGACCATCCCATGGTCAAAACCTTTCTCCTTTTCGACCATCCCTTGGTCAAAACATGTCCAAAGCCATTTCTTTTCTGAAATCCTTTTTGAAAACAAAACCATCACCACTCTACAGAAGTTTTTCCAACCCGTCCTTAACCGCGGACACGGCTATTCAAATATATTTACACTCTACAGAGGTTGTACACTTTACCCACACCATCCGGGTACACTACCCTGATCTTCACCGATCGTGGGTCGAGTAACCGATCAAGACTCTCTGGATGCCCACTCCAATATAAATGCCTACCCTATGGGTGTTATTCCCCTCAAAACTGGGACGTCGGGTACTGACGACCAACCGGAGCACTTTTTGCACTTCTCGAGTGTGCGCTTTCCATGAGGGGCCCATAGTAATGGTTGGAGGTTAGCAGACCCTTCGTTCCTGCTCCAGGTCGATGTCCCCCATGGACCTTTATCGGAGAAGGCCCACCCTCCAGGGATCCCCGATCCCCTGTAGTAGTTACGAGGTAGCTTATACCGGAATAAACAACCATCAAATCCAGCCATGTCCCATTCCAGAGTAGTGTGGTTGCACAGGGTTAAGTTGTTATAGGTAAACTGCAAAGAACGGGGTGCCTTTTTGTAAACCTTTTTCCTCCATCTTTTCTTCAGCATCTTGTAAAACAAAACCTTTTTCTTTCTCAACAGCTCTTGGGAGGTCCCACCTCACCAAGGTTTTATCATAAAACATTTGATAAAACTTTTTCAGGGTTTTCCCATCCTCTAGTTTTGCTTCGGCTAAATCGGGGTCTCCAAACGGTTATGGTGTAATACACCATTTATTATTCTAGGGACACGTAGGTATCACCAAGGGGGTTGTACTTAATAGTACAAAAGTGTAATGGTTCGGAGGAGCCAAACCACTACCATATATACATCAACATTTAGTAAACAATGCGGTTTTGATAAACAGTAGATAAAACATGCATAAGTAAAACAGTAGGACAAGGCTTCTGAGCAAGAAGGTGGCTTCCCTGATGGTCAGCAATATGGAAATATGTCCCTGGACTTCTTCTTAGAAAACCATAATAACCAATAAAAACCATCTTCTTCTACTCTCCGATATAATCGCAACTATCGTCGATATGGAACACATGCAGACAAACAAAAGGGCCCAATGAATACAAGGCATACAATCACCAATACATATAGCAAACAATGAATAATACAAGTTAAAAAATCATTGGGTCTTAGGAGGAATGGATTTAAAAGATTGGCCTTGTCTTGAAAAGTGGAAGAAAATCCTTTAGGATTTATAGTCTAGAAACTACCTAAGAGATGGATTTTGGAATAAGAGCATATTATATATGATACGATTGTGTGAAAATGGTACCAACAGATAGGAGTTGATAAAATGAAACCAACAAAAGTGGTTTCACTATTTTATCACTTACCACAGATTTACAGTGTTTTTTATAGTGAATAAGACTCTAGTTTTAGGAAATAATTCACCAAGAAGGTTCTGGAGCTCCAAAAATTATTTCCTTGTATGGTTAGGTAGGGATTCATGTACTTGTTCACTGAGAGTTAGAATCATACCAAAATAGTTAACAAAATGCCCTCAGGAAATTCCCAAAGGCAGTTCTGTAGACAACTTGTCTTTTTCACCAGATTTAATCTACAGAGGCTTTTGATATGAGGAAAAGGGAAACGAATAGGTATTGAAGTACCTTCTAGAACCAACTGGAATCACTATTTTTGGTGTTGCAGAGCTATTGTAGTGATTTATCTAGTGATAATACTATATGCAGAGATAATTAATTTCCCAATATTGAACAGTGCCTCAATAAATTTTAATCTCCTGGATTTTGGTAGAACTTAGTCTACCACATCACATAGAGTTGGAATTGGGTCAATACCTCTGTTGGTTGGACCTAGAGAAATCACCTAAGGTAGAAACTAATAGTTTTTGCTATTTTTACTAAAGACAAACTACTATTCACCTTGGCATGAGATAAATGCTAGATCATAGGCCTATGGGTATACTTTCAAAGGAACTTTGTTTCATTCATTTTGGAGTTGTGTAGGTCCCTAAGGAATTTATTTACTGGAAAGGGTACCTCTTGGTAAATAAATCTACAAAGGAGATATTAGTGGTATTTGGCTAAACCTTTGGTACAGAAAGAAAGACAAAACCCTAAGGTATCCTAGAAAATTTGTATATGATCATAAGGAGGTATTTACCATTTTCATTTGGAATTAATCCTAACAGTTAATTAACTAGATATGGGAAGAAAAGATAAAAAGAAAAGGAAAATCCATCCGTGGGCCACAGTGGGCGGGTTCGGCCCATCCGGGCGGAGCACTGCATGGCTCGGCCGGCCCAGCTCGCACCGGCGCACGCGGGAAGGAGCTTTGAAGCTCTGATGGCAGGGGCCCGTCGGTCAGCCGCACGGGGCGAGCGAAGTGGTATGGGGCGATTTACTCCGTCAGATGAAGTGGAGATCGACGGCCGCGATGCCTTCTTTAACCTCGCGAAGGGAGCAGTGGTGGAAAACAGAAACAGAACCCTAGAGGCGGACGGGCAGTACAAGGAGCTCACCGGAGAGGCGGAGGGGCGACGGGGAGGCCATGGGGCAACGCGGTCGACGACAGAGATCTCGGGGAGGTGCAGGAGCGGTGGTTTCAGAGCAGAGGCGAGGTCGAGGGTATCTGAGGCGCGGACGGCTTCGGGAGCTCGCCAAAGAAGGGCCGGGGAGGCATGCATGTCAACGACACGGGTGCTGGGTGACGCAGGGGTCGGCGGCGATTCTGGCGACGGGGGGTAGAGTTGGGTCTGACACAGGAACGCCCCGTGCGCGAGCACGCTCCCGGAGCTAGTCTCGGTGGTCACCGGAGCGGGTACGTGCGTCGGGTAGGTGCCCAGAAAAAGGGTAGGGTTAGACTCAGAGGGTCAAGGTGTTCTCAGAAAGGGGACATGCACAGTAGAGGGAGCTGGGGAGAGGGCACCTTGCTTGGAACTTGAGTAATGGTCGAGAGGCCATTTTCTTCCTTCCTCGGCCAAGGCAGGGCATGGGAGGAGTAGTGGGTCTTAGGGGTGGCAAGAGGAAGGGAGAGGAAGCAAATGAGGGGCAGGGGAGGCACGGGGTGGTCTCTGCCCCTTTTTATTTGGGTAGGTGGGTTCATGGTGAACTAATGTTATTCTAGGCTGGGGTTTGGTCCAGGGCTCTCCTATTGGCCAGGATGGGTGATGGAGAGAGGTGAGGAAGGGTACTGGTCGTGCTGAGTGACAGAGAAGGCTGGGGTGGATGCTGTATTGAAAAGGAAAGACTGGAGACAAGACATGTCCATGGTCTCCTTCAAGCTAAGCACAAAGGACAAAGGGGTAGAGGTTTCTACAGTGTGTTGCTACAGTGAAACTTGACCAGGGTAGGTGGTGTGTTGTGCAAGCTTGCTGGACTAGGTTTGAGGCACGAACTTTTTTTCATCCATTTTGGAGATGTGTAGGTCCCTGAGGAATTTATTTACTGGAAATGGTACCTCTTGGTAAATAAATCTACAAAGGAGATATTATTGGTATTTGGCCAAACCTTTGGTACAGAAACAAAGAAAAAATCCTAAGGTATCCTAGAAAATTTGTATCTGGTCATAAGGAGGTATTTACCATTTTCATTAGGAATTAAGCCTAACAGTTATTTAACTAGATCTGGGAAGAGAAGATAAGAAGAAAAGGAAAATCCATCTGTTGGCCGCAGTGGGCGGGTTCGGCCCATCCGAGCAGAGCACTGCGCGGCTTGGCTGGCCTAGCTCGCACCGGCATGCGTGGGAAGGAGCTTTAAAGCTCTGATGGGAGGGGCCTGCCGGTTAGCTGCCTAGGGCGGACGAAGCGATATGGGGCGATTTACGCCGTCGGATGAAGTGGAGATCGACAGCTGCGACACTGTCTTCAACCTCGCGAAGGGAGCGGCAGCGGAAAACAGAAACAGGACCCTAGAGGCGGCCGAGTAGTATGGGGAGCTCACCGAAGAAGAGGAGGGGTGACGTGGAGGCCATGGGGCGACGCGGTCGATGATGGAGATCTCGGGGAGGGGCCGGAGCGGCGGTTTCCGAGCAGAGGTGAGGTCGCGGGTATCCGAGGCGCGGCCGGCTTCGGGAGCTTTCCAGAGAAGGGTCGGGGAGGCGTGCATGTCGAAGGTGCGGGTGCTGGGCGACATGGGGGTCGGTGGTGGTTCTGGCGACGGGCGGCAGAGCTGGGTCTGATGCAGGGACGCCCCATGCGCAAGAACGCTCCCGGAGCAAGTCTCGGTGGTCGCCGAAGTGGGTACCTGTGCCGGTTAGGAGCCCAGAAAAAGGGTAGGGATAGACTCAGAGGGTCAAGGGGTTCTCAGAAAGGGGACATGCTAAGAAGAGGGAGCTACGGAGAGGGCACCTTGCTTAGAACTTGAGTAATGGCCGAGAGGCCCTTTTCTTCCTTCCTCGGCCAAGGCAGGGCATGGGAGGAGTAGTGGGTCTCAGGGGGTGGTAAGAGGAAGGGAGAGGAAGCAAATGAGGGGTAGGGGAGGCACGGGGTGGTCTTTGCCCCTTTTTATTTGGGGTAGACGGGTTCATGGTGGACTAAGCTTATTCTAGGCTAGGGTTTGGTCCAGGGCTCTCCTATTGGCTAGGATGGGTGATGGATAGAGGTGAGGATGGGTACTGGTCGTGCTAAGGGAAAGAGAAGGCTGGGGTGGATGTTGTATTGAGAAGGAAAGAGTGGAGACAAGACATGTCCATGGTCTCCTTCAAGCCAAGCACAAAGGACAAAGGGGTAGAGGTTTCTACAGTGCATTGCTAAAGTGAAACTCGACCAGGGGAGGTGGTGTGCTATGCAAGCTTGCTGGACTAGGTTTCAGGAAGGTTTGGTGGAGTTTAGATCTTGGTTTTGGATTTGTTAAATCCGTGCTCTAATGAATATCATCAAAGAAGTTTCCAAAACTTGATCTGGGCAAGATGAGATAAAGGTGCTGGTAGCTATATAGGGTTAAGGTCCACCCCTAGGAATTGTTTGAGATTTTTTAGACCATTTAAAGTTCGCTAAAAACCATTTATTTAGAGACTACAAAAGTGAATTCTTGAAGTTCATTTGATATTTTTACATTGGACAAGTGGAGTTTTGGATGTGAGATGGTCCCAAATGTGAATACACACTTAGGGGAATTTTCCCAAGATTTATTGGAGGATAAAAGTATTTAAAACATTTATTTTGTTGTTTCTGCCATTTAGGAAAAAGGGCAAAAAGAATTATTAAAGATCTTCAAAAAAAAAAATTGAACTGGGATGATAGGGTATAGTATATGGATCTCAATTGAGCCAAAAGTTGAGGAAGTGTTTTGGCAAAAACCAAACTTTCCATTGTGGATGAAGTTTGGGGGATTTTGTCTATTAAAGGAATTAAATAGATTTGGGGCCATAATAATTATGGATAATTTTTGATAAATCTTGTTGACCAAGGTAGAGGATGTATACAAGGTGTAACAAGCATTTGCAATCTTGGGATTGGAGAATCCAAGTTGATTTTGGTGAAATACCCTAGATTAAGGATCTAGGGTGATGTTAATTTCATACCATCAAAACATGGTGGTATATTGGAGTTCAGATCTCCCCTTGGGGAATGGGGTAGATGGATGGATAGACCAAGTTATGTAGATTGCAATGTTGTAGGTGTTTGAGCTTGATCCTGCTTGAGCTCACCAAGACAAGCTTTCAAACTTTGAATAAAATAATCCTACCAAAGCAGATTATCAACTAGCCTTCAAAACCTTGTGGGTTTAAATAGCTCAAGGATCCAATTGGAACAAGTGAAGTAGTTAAGGATAGACCTATATGAGTAGAACACAACCATGCAAAGAGTTGGTCCAAAGAAGGTTGGATGGTGGTGTGAGCTTGTGGTTGTATTGGGAACGGCAGTACCTAAAAAGGTTAGATAGAGGTGTGGGGACTAGCAGGGAAGCTATCGACGGCGTCCGCAGGCGAGATTGGATACGAGCGAGCGTAGCGGGACGCAAGAAGCACCCAGGTTCGGGGCCCTCGTGGTGAGGTAAAGCCCCTACTCCTGCCTGATCTGACTAGGTGAAATATACGAGCTACAAGTGCTCCTCGAGCTGTATCCTTTAGCTACTGCCTTAAATGAACTGAGACCAACCCTTTCTAGTGAGGCCCTCCCTCTCCTTATATAGGAAGAGAGGCAAGGGTCTCACTGGCTAGTCCGGCTGGCGGGCCCCACTGGCGAGTCCCAGCCAGCTAGTCATCTACAGTACCCGGCATGGTATGTCACATCGGTGTATGAGCGGTATGGCTGTCGTAGGCATAGTGGAGGCCGTGCGAGCCCGTCGTCAGCACAGGCCACTGTTCCCCCGTCAACCACGCCAAGTCTTCGGTATGGGCGGGTGGTTGCCCATCTTGTCATTGTACAGGGCGTACCGTGCACTGATACGCACGTCGTCCTGTCCCTCTGATTGGATCCGGCTACGTAGTTCTATCCGGCCTCCTCTCCAGGGTCCGGCTACTGGGTGATATCTGGTCCCTCCTACCCTGTCCGGCTGCATCTTGTCAGCCGGGCGAGACCGACTGTCCTGTTTCTTACTCGGGTGGGGTATCCGGGGATCATCCCCCTGACACTAGCCCCCGAGCGCGTGTGGATTCCACCCTTGGGCGAAATGCGCGTGCGCTCCCTTCTACTTTTCAAAATTTGTTCCGGCTGAGCCTGGCGGTTGCGCTACCCGTGACGTCAGTGCTAACGCTGGCCACGCGCGCACGCGCCATCGTTGCTCTGCTGCGGGCAGCGTAACGTCCCATCGCGCGTCGCCTCAGGGAACTGCTTGCCCGGCGCCTCGGTTTCCGTCTCAGGATCTTCTGTGCATCCCGTCCTGGCACACGGGATCTAGGCGGTGGTTGGGGTGTGAGTCGCCCGGATGTGCGCGACGTGGCCCCGCCGACGGTTGCCCTTCCGGTCCCTTAAAGGGATGCCGCGGGGGAGGCAGTTCTTTTCCTTCGCTCCCCCGCTGCAATCTTCCTTTCCTTCTCGTGCGCCGCTACTCCTGTGCTCTTGCCCTCTGCGCCGCCCGTTCGCCGCCGTCAAAGCTACGGGCCACCGTTACTCCTCCGCTGCCGCTCCTTCTCCTCAGCCGGACATGGCAGCTGACCGCGGAGCCTGGTGTGGCTCCTCCGTCACCGAGGACCAGATCACAATGTACCGTGCGACCCGCGTCCTTCCGCCGGCAGAGGAGGTGGCGGTGCGCTTGGCGCCGGTGGGGGAAGAGTCGCCGCATCCGGCGGAGGGGGAGCGCGTGATCTTCCTCTCGCACCTGGCGCGCGGGTTCGTGTTGCCGCTGCATCCCTTCTTCCTCACCTTTCTGGCCTTCTTCGACCTCCACCTCCACCACCTCGGCGCCAACGCCATCGGAACGCTGGCGCACTTCATGGCGTTCTGCGAGAGCTACCTCGGGATCCAGCCGGATCTCGGGCTCTTCTGCTGGCTCTTCCGAGTTCGGCCGCAGGTCCAGTACACGAAGGACCCGCTAGTCGTCTGTGGCGGCGCGTCCATATACTCCCGCTCCCAATACGGCTACCCGAAGTTCCTGCTCCAGGACACAGTACGGCTGTGGCAGCAGTCGTACTTTTATGTCAAGAACATCACCGACATCGACCGGATAAACCTGCCGGCCTTCCAAGACGTCGAGTCCAGCTGGCAAAACTGGGACTTGAAGGTCTACGGTGACAAGGTGGAGACGGACGCGATGCTAGCACGCTTGAGCTCCCTTGTCACCTGCCAGCTGACCGGTCGGGACATCACCCTTAGCTGGATGTCCCGCTTGATGATGCCGCTCCAGCAGCGGGCACACAAGATGTGCTTCTACTCCGGCCGGCTGGACCCGACCCGGCTGTCGCGCCGCGATCCCCGCTACCACAACTTGAAGGAGTGGTTGTGGACGATTAGCAAGGAGCGGCTCCCGGAGAACTAGAAGTTCAGCCTGGCGCCCTACAGCTGGGAGAACCGCGTGCCCCGGGTAAGTTCTTGTAGCCGGAATTTTTTCTTATTCCCTCTGTTATTTCCTTGTTCTATCTGGCTTACCCTTTTGCGTTTGCCAGATCTTCCCCTACATCCTTCGCGAGGAGGGCGACACTCCTCTCGAGGTGTTCGCGCTGGACTTGCCCGAGCCGCGCGCTCGGTAATCCGGCGAGGAATCGGATGGGGACGGCGATGCCTTCCCCAGCCGGAACGACGAGCCGGACGCCGACCCGCACACGGTGGTGCACGAGGAGGAGGATGCCGGGCCGACCGCGGAGCCGGCGACGCGCTCCGCGGCGGACGGCGAAGCAGGTGGGAGCGGCTCTGTCCATTCCGGCTCTCGCCGGCCTGCGGCGGAGGAGCCGGCTCCGAAGAGGGGCCGAACCAGCGCCCTGCCACCAAGCCGTCTTGGTCGGAAGAAAGGGGCGCCCCCAGTTGTGCCGGGGTACGTTTTTCTCCCTCCCCCCTTGGTGCTTTCTGTTTGTTTTGCCTTGTCCTTGTTTTTCTGACTTTAGCCTGTTTTGCTCTTGTCTTTTCCTCTTTCTCTTTAGCGCACTGGTTTCTTTCGGCGCCGCGAGCCCGGCTCGGACGCCAGCCGGGTCGCCGCCTCGCGCCCCGACGGATCCAACCGGCGCCTCCCCTTCCTCTGAGGTGCAGCCTCCTTCTCCTCCTCAATCCGAGTCAGCTGCCCTCTCCCAGCCGGAAGCGACTCGCGCCCTGCCGGAAGGCTCCTCCGTGGGCGCGCGGGGGGCTACTGGCAAGGAGCTTGTCGTGGTAGGCGACGACGACTCCGACGAGGCGCTCGGGGAGGAGTGGCAGACAGCGGTGCTCGCGGCGAAGGAGTCCTTGGCTGTCAACGCCGTGGACGACGACGCCTCTTCCGCCGCTTCGCTGTCGGATCTTGCCGCCACGCTCGAGCTGGCGGTGAAGGAGATCCGACTGCTTGAGGCCACAGCCGGTGGGAACCGGACGCTGGAGCAGAAGCTTGCTGCAGCCAACGGGACCTCCCAGAGTAAGCCCGCCTCATCCGTCTGGCTATTTTTTTTTAATAGTCGGCTTCGTTGCAGCTTTCCTCATGTGCGCCCAGCGCGAGATCGATCGCTTGAAGAAAGCGAACGACCGGCTGAGCAGGTCCAAATCCACGCTGCGCTTGGAGAACAAGGACTGGCACGCACGAGTAGACGGCTTGGAGGCTACCATCAAGGAGCGCGACGCCTCGCTCGCTAGCCGGGCCGAAGCTCTCTCCCTTCTCGAGGCCCAGAACAAGGACCAAGAGAAGGAGATAAAACGGCTAGCGGTCAACGAGAAAGCGCTGGTGGAGGAGCTGATGCAAGTCGGCCACACCGCCAAAGGTGAGTTCTTTCTTCCGTCTTCTTTTCTTTCCGGATCCGATAGCCGGATTTGACTCCTCTTTTCTGACAGCCTTTTACCCCGGCATAGACCTGCTGGCCTACAACCGGTTGCAGGAGAACTGGCCGGGAGCGCAGCCGACGGCTCAGGAGCTCGTCGTTCTTCTTGGCGAGGAGGCCGCGAAGCTTCGTCAGGCGGCGCGGGACATCTTCTCCTTTATGTGGCCGGAGGCTCCGGTTCCGGAGACGATGGCGCAGCTGACGGCGAAGGTGGGAGAGGTGCCGGCTGCGGTGGACCGGCTGCAGGATCTGGCGGCGCGGGGTGGAGCGGAGATGGCCTTGGCGCAGATGCTTTCCTGGTACAAGGATGCTCGCGTCGAGAAGATCGACGGGAGCTTCCGCACAGGAGCCGATCTTGCCGCCATCTGCCAAGCCCATCCGGAGCTTCGCGGGTCCGCCATCAGGATCGCCGACTATGTGGATCCGGATGACGTGCTCACCGACTCAGCGTCCCCCGACACTCCGGATGCGGAGTCCTCGGTGCCGCCGTCCGCCAGCACCGGAGCCGGAACGAGCACTGCGGCTCTGCCCCTGCCTCCAGCATCTGCCAGCCAGGAGCGTCCCCACGGCAAAGGCCCTGCCGTTTAGCTGTTGCCCCGAGATGCCGGGTGTATTTGTCTTGTTTTTTGATTATCGTAAAACTTGTCTGTCTGTACCGGCTATCTTTGATGCCGGGTAACTCTCGGGAGCTTCGTCTCCCTTTTGCTTGTTAATATTGAATTCTTGGGCCTTCCTTTATTTGTGTGTTGCGTTTTCCTTTGATATCTTTGCCGGCTCGCTTCTCCCGGCTGACCTGGCCCGGCTACACGCTTTTAGCCGGATGAACTACACCTCCAGTGGGGGCGCGCCAGCGCACCCACTGGGTGTAGCCCCCGAGATTCGGAGTAGCTGGTGTAGCCAGGTGCTTCGAATCTTCCTTGTTCTTCCCCGCTCTTCTAAATTTATCCGACTGGCCTCGCCCAGTCGGCTGCTTTCGTCGGCTGGACGCCTTCAGCCGGGGGAACCAACATTCCAGTGGGGGCGCGCGAGCGCACCCACTGGGTGTAGCCCCCGAGATTTGGAGTAGCTGGCGTAGCCAGGTGCTTCGAACCTTTCTTGTCCTTTTTTGCTCCGGCCCTTGCCCTCACCTGGGCTCCGAACTGCCGGCTAAACGCCCTTAGTCGGCCAGGAACTACGAGAATCCACTGGGGGCGCGCGAGCGCACCCAGTGGGTGTAGCCCCCGAGATTCGGAGCGCTTGATGAAGGCAAGGGCTTCGAATCTTCTTTCCTTCTCCTGAATTCTGACTCCAAGTAGTCGGACAAGAATGCACATATGCATACACATACATCTTCATAGGTTAATAGGTTAGTCCATCAAATCGTAGCCGGAAAACGGCTTATTTTTTCAAAAACCGGCTTGCTCATTTCTAGGCATTTAGTCGCTTTCTCGTGTGTTCTGCTGTTTTCACTGCGTCCTTGCCGGACAGCCGGGTTGTGGTCTGCAGCCAGAATCGAAGGGAGCTGACAGTACATTACGCACGGTACTAGCGGCTTAGCGGCTAGATTGGTTTGGGCTAGTTGCGGGGCCGGGACGCCCGATTTGTCACGCCTCTTCCTCGTTTTTCATGTGGGATGCCTCGGTCTTTTGCTCTTGCTAGCCGGACAGCCGGGTTGCGGTCTGTAGCTGAGACGAAGAGTGGGCCTGTGACATCGTCGCACACTACTCAGCCGGTTAGTTGGCTTAACAGGCCAGGCCAGCCGGCGAGCCCCCGGGTAGGGGTAGCCAGAGCCGGAAAGATTTTTAATCGGAGAACAGGTACACACACATTTTCAGAAGGAGCCCCCAAGATTCTCGTGGGATTCCGCTTTTTCATTTATGAGGTCTTTGGGGTACATACGCTGTTTGGCGACTAGGTGTAAAACGGGCGCAGCAGGGCCGCGTTCCACGGACATTCGGTCTCCTCGTTCGATTTGTCCATCTTGTTCTTGCGCGACTGCTGCGCGTTGAGGTAGTAAGAGTCATTGGGCAGCGCCCGGCTGATGATGAAGGGGCCCTCCGAGGGTGGTGATAGCTTGTGCATGCCCTTCGTGTCTTGCACCAGCCGGAGAACCAGGTCACCCTCGCGGAATGCGACTGGGCGAATCCGGCTGGAATGGTAGCGGCGTAGTCGCTGCTGGTATAGGGCAGATCTGGACAGGGCCAGCTCGCGGGCCTCCTCTAGGAGATCTACCCCGTCCTCCCGCGCCTCCCTGTTGGCCTGCTCGTCGTAGAGGAGCTTGCGGGGGGAGTCTAATTTGATGTTGGCGGAGAGGACGGCTTCCGATCCATAGACCAGGAAGAACAGTGTGTAGCCGGTTGATCTATTCGGTGTGGTGCGGAGGCTCCACAACACAGCCGGAAGTTCTTCGATCCAGCATCCAGGTGACCACTCCAATGGCTCGATGAGACGTGGTTTGATGCCAGCTAGCACCAAGCCGTTTGCTCGTTCGACCTGCCCGTAGGACTATGGATGTGCAATGGAGGCGAGGTCTAGCCAGATGCCCTTGCTGCTGCCGAACTGGGCGAAGGCCCCCTTGGCGAAGTTCGTGCCGTTGTCGGTGATGATGCTATTGGGGTAGCCGAAGCGGTTGATGATGCCGGTGAAGAAGGTAACAACAGTCGCCCCGTCCAGCTTCTGGATAGGCTTGGCCTCGATCCACTTTGTGAACTTGTCCACTGCTACCAGCAGGTGGGTCATTCCGCGCGAGCTCGCTTGAAGGGCCCGACCATGTCGAGGCCCCAAACCGCGAAGGGCCAGGTGATCGGTATGGTATTGAGCACCGAGGATGGCATGTGCCTGAGCTGCCCGAAGCGTTGGCACCCCTTGCACGTGCGGACCAGCTGCTCGGCATCCTCGAGAGCGGTGGGCCAATAGAATCCGTAGCGAAACGCCTTGGCGACTATCGCCCTTGATGAAGCGTGGTGCCCGCACTCACCCTGGTGGATGTCCTTGAGTAGCCGGTAGCCTGTGTCTACGTCGACACATCTTTGGAAGATACTGGATACACTGGGGTTGTATAGCTCGCCGTTTATGATGGTGTATGTATGCGCGCGGCGTCGGATTTGTCTGGCCTCCACCTCATCATCCGGGAGCTTGTTGTTGGCGATGTAGTTCATGAAGGGTTGTGCCCAGGATGGCACTTCCCAGATGACGAGGACACTCCTGTCCTCCGGCTGTCGGGTGTCGGTGGGCCGTCCGGGTGGGATGTCCGGGGCGGCAGCCCCTGAGCCACTAGGCGAGCCGGTAGCCCCGGGTCCTGCGAGCAGGAGGGCACCGTCTAGCCGGAGTTGGCACGAGTTTTCTTCTTTGGTGGCTCCGCCGGCTCCGCCTCCGCTGCCCCGGCTGCCGGGACGCTCCCCGCCCAGATGATGGAATCTGATTCCGGCGACGGGTCGATGGATGGCTTGCGTAGGTACTCCAGGGAGACCCGTGGTGGGATGGCCTGCCTGGTGGACCCTATCTTGGAGAGCGCGTCGGCTGCTTCGTTGTTGGTGTGGGGGACGTGATGAAATTCACATCCGTCGAAGGAGGAGCTGAGCTTCTGGATGTGGAACCGGTAGAGGGCCATGTTGGCATCTCTGGCCAGCCGGAGCCCGTGCGCCAGTGCCTCGTATTCGGCTATGTTGTTGGAGGCCTTGAAGTGGATCTGCGTAACGTACTCCAGCCGGTCTCCCTTGGGCGAGGTGAGCACGATGCCGGCTCCCAAGCCCCCGAGCATCTTTGCCCTGTTGAAGTGCATCCTCTAGTGGTCCGAATCCGGAACCGGTGGGAGATACTGGGTCTCAGCCCAGTCGACGAGGAAGTCCTCCATCTCCTGTGACTTGATCGTGAGCCGGGGCTCGTACTGGATGGAGTAGGCAGCGAGCTCGATGGCCCATTTGGCGACCCGGCCGGTGGCGTCCTTGTTGCCGATGATTTCCGAAAGGGGTGCAGTGCACACGACCTTGATCTGGTGCTCCTGGAAGTAGTGCTTGAGCTTCTTGCATGCTAGGTACACGCCGTAGCACATCTTTTGGTAGTGGGGGTAGTTCTGCTTGGAGAGGGAGAGAACCTCGCCGAGGTAGTAGACGGGCCTCTGAACTTGCTGAGCCTTGCCTTCCTCGGGGCGCTCCACCACCAGGACGACGCTGACGACCCGGCTGGTGGCTGCTATATAGAGCAACATCGGCTCCTTGCTAGCCGGTGTGGCTAGAACCGGCGCTGTGGACAGCATGCGCTTGAGGTCGTGAAACACGGTGTCGGCCTGCGAAGTCTAGGAGAACTTGTCCGTCTTTTTCATCAGCTGGTACAACAGAAGTGCCTTCTCCCCCAGCCGGCTGATGAAACGACTGAGGGAAGCCAGGCATCCGGTGAACTTCTGGACTCCAAGCAGGTTCTTGGGCGGTTGCATCCTTTCGATGGCCGCAATCTTCTCCGGATTTTCCTCGATGCCTTGCTGAGATACGAGGAAACCGAGTAGCTGGCCGGATGGTACTCCGAAGACGCATTTTTCTAGGTTCAGCTTCATCTGGTACCGGTGGAGGTTGCCAAATTTTTCTCGCAGATCCTCGAGGAGGGTGCGCTTTCCCTTGGTCTTGATGACTACGTCATCCACGTAAGCGTGCATGTTTCGGCCTATCTGCGAGTGCAAGCATTTCTGCATACATCGCTGATAGGTGGCGCCTGCGTTTTTTAGGCCGAAAGGCATGGTTACATAGCAGAAAGCCCCGTAGGGGGTGATAAATGATGTCTTAATCTGATCAGCCGGGTTTAGCCGGATCTAATTGTATCCGGAATAACAATCTAGAAAAGACAACAAGTCATAGCCGGCCGTGGAATCGATGACCTGATCGATACGGAGCAAGGCGAAGGGGTCTTTCGGGCATGCCTTGTTCAGGCTCGTGTAGTCGATACACATGCGCCATGTCTTGTTCTTTTTCAACACCAGGACTGGGTTCGCCAACCAGTCCGGGTGGTATACTTCCATAATGAACCCGGCTGCGAGGAGCCGGGTGATCTCGTCACCGATTATCTTTCTCTTCTCTTCTGCGAACCGGCGCAGAGGTTGCTTGACCGGCTTGGCATCCCGACACACGTGACTTGAGTGCTCGGCGAACTCCCTCGGCACACCCGGCATGTCTTTGGGAGACCATGCGGAGATGTCCCGATTCTCATGGAGGAAGTCGACGAGCGCGCCTTCCTATTTTCTGTCCAAGCCGGCACCAATTGTGACGAACTTAGTCAGGTCGGAGGGGTCGAGCAGGTTCCTCTTCGTCTCCTTTGCCAGCTGGAAAGCTCCTTCTCCAGCCGGTTTGCTGCTGGCCGGAATGTCCTGCTAGGCCATGGCCACATTGCGCATGATCGCGCGCCTTTCTTCGGCTATGATGAGGGCCTCTGCCAGTTTAGAACCGGCTGAGGCGCACTCCATCGATCGCCTGAAGCAGCCGGCGACGGTGATCACACCGTGGGGTCCTGGCATCTTCGTATTGAGGTATGCGTAGTGGGGGACGGCCATGAACTTGGCGAGGGCGGGGCGCCCGAGGAGAGCGTGGTAGGAGCTCGTCAAATTTACCACCTCAAACCAGATTGGTTCGCGGCGGAAGTTCTCCTCGGTCTCGAAGATGACGTCTAGCTGGATTTTTCCCAGCGGAGCGCAGGCTGGCCCCGGCAGTACGCCGTGGAACGTCGTGGTAGTCGGGCGCAGGTCGCTTTCGCGAATGCCCAGCTTCTCCAGCGAGGACTGGTAGTGGAGGTTGAGGCTGCTGCCTCCGTCGATGAGGACACGTGAAAATCGGCAGGTGCACGCGTTGGAGACGATGAGGGGGTCGAGCACCATGGCGTAGCCCCCGGGATTTGGCAGGTGCTCCGGTTGATCTGCCCGGCTCCAGGTGATGGGGGTTTCCGACCAGTTCAGGTACTGGGGGTCCAGGGAAACGATGGCATTGACCTCCTTGGAGCGTTGCCTCCGGCTGTGCTTGTCGTCCTGCTCCGTCTCGAAGATGTGGTAGGCGGCATGCGGCTGGGGGTAGCCGTTGTTGTTGTTGCCGCCGTTGCCGCCGTTACTATCATTACCGGCTCCCCTAGCCGATGGTGGGGGTCCACCCGGTGGGGGAGGCGGGAGACGGGGCTGGTTGCCCTGGTCCTTTAGCTGGCGAGTCCAGCTGCAGTTCCGGGTGGTGTGCGTAGCCGGTTTGAAGGGACCGCTATGCCACTTGCACGGGCCATCAATCATCTGGTCGAAGGTGAGCCGGGGCTTCTGCCTTCTTGCGTCGTTAGCTGGTGCGTCGGGCGCACCTTCTATGGCATTGACCTGTCGTGGGTGGTAGCGAGGCCTGCGGCGGACGGCGAAGCAGGTGGGAGCGGCTCTGTCCATTCCGGCTCTCGCCGGCCTGCGGCGGAGGAGCCGGCTCCGAAGAGGGGCCGAACCAGCGCCCTGCCACCAAGCCTTCTTGGTCGGAAGAAAGGGCCGCCCCCAGTTGTGCCGGGGTACGTTTTTCTCCCTCCCCCCTTGGTGCTTTCTGTTTGTTTTGCCTTGTCCTTGTTTTTCTGACTTTAGCCTGTTTTGCTCTTGTCTTTTCCTCTTTCTCTTTAGCGCACTGGTTTCTTTCGGCGCCGCGAGCCCGGCTCGGACGCCAGCCGGGTCGCCGCCTCGCGCCCCGACGGATCCAACCGGCGCCTCCCCTTCCTCTGAGGTGCAGCCTCCTTCTCCTCCTCAAGCCGAGTCAGCTGCCCTCTCCCAGCCGGAGGGTTCCCAGCCGGAAGCGACTCGCGCCCTACCGGAAGGCTCCTCCGTGGGCGTGCGGGGGGCTACTGGCAAGGAGCTTGTCGTGGTAGGCGACGACGACTCCGACGAGGCGCTTGGGGAGGAGTGGCAGACAGCGGTGCTCGCGGCGAAGGAGTCCTTGGCCGTCAACGCCGTGGACGACGACGCCTCTTCCGCCGCTTCGCTGTCGGATCTTGCCGCCACGCTCGAGCTGGCGGTGAAGGAGATCCGACTGCTTGAGGCCACAGCCGGTGGGAACCGGACGCTGGAGCAGAAGCTTGCTGCAGCCAACAGGACCTCCCAGAGTAAGCCCGCCTCATCCGTCTGGCTATTTTTTTTTAATAGTCGGCTTCGTTGCAGCTGTCCTCGTGTGCGCCCAGCGCGAGATCGATCGCTTGAAGAAAGCGAACGACCGGCTGAGCAGGTCCAACTCCACGCTGCGCTTGGAGAACAAGGACTGGCACGCACGAGTAGACGGCTTGGAGGCTACCATCAAGGAGCGCGACGCCTCGCTCGCTAGCCGGGCCGAAGCTCTCTCCCTTCTCGAGGCCCAGAACAAGGACCAAGAGAAGGAGATAAAACGGCTAGCGGTCAACGAGAAAGCGCTGGTGGAGGAGCTGATGCAAGTCGGCCACACCGCCAAAGGTGAGTTCTTTCTTCCGTCTTCTTTTCTTTCCGGATCCGATAGCCGGATTTGACTCCTCTTTTCTGACAGCCTTTTACCCCGGCATAGACCTGCTGGCCTACAACCGGTTGCAGGAGAACTGGCCGGGAGCGCAGCCGACGGCTCAGGAGCTCGTCGTTCTTCTTGGCGAGGAGGCCGCGAAGCTTCGTTAGGCGGCGCGGGACATCTTCTCCTTTATGTGGCCGGAGGCTCCGGTTCCGGAGACGATGGCGCAGCTGACGGCGAAGGTGGGAGAGGTGCCGGCTGCGGTGGACCGGCTGCAGGATCTGGCGGCGCGGGGTGGAGCGGAGATGGCCTTGGCGCTGATGCTTTCCTGGTACAAGGATGCTCGCGTCGAGAAGATCGACGGGGGCTTCCGCACCGGAGCCGATCTTGCCGCCATCTTCCAAGCCCATCCGGAGCTTCGCGGGTCCGCCATCAGGATCGCCGACTATGTGGATCCGGATGACGTGCTCACCGACTCGGAGTCCCCTGACACTCCGGATGCGGAGTCCTCGGTGCCGCCGTCCGCCAGCACCGGAGCCGGAACGAGCACTGCGGCTCCGCCCCTGCCTCCAGCATCTGCCAGCCAGGAGCGTCCCCACGGCAAAGGCCCTGCCGTTTAGCTGTTGCCCCGAGATGCCGGGTGTATTTGTCTTGTTTTTTGATTATCGTAAAACTTGTCTGTCTGTACCGGCTATCTTTGATGCCGGGTAACTCTCGGGAGCTTCGTCTCCCTTTTGCTTGTTAATATTGAATTCTTGGGCCTTCCTTTATTTGTGTGTTGCGTTTTCCTTTGATATCTTTGCCGGCTCGCTTCGCCCGGCTGACCTGGCCCGGCTACACGCTTTTAGCCGGATGAACTACACCTCCAGTGGGGGCGCGCCAGCGCACCCACTGGGTGTAGCCCCCGAGATTCGGAGTAGCTGGTGTAGCCAGGTGCTTCGAATCTTCCTTGTTCTTCCCCGCTCTTCTAACTTTATCCGACTGGCCTCGCCCAGTCGGCTGCTTTCGTCGGCTGGACGCCTTCAGCCGGGGGAACCAACATTCCAGTGGGGGCGCGCGAGCGCACCCACTGGGTGTAGCCCCCGAGATTTGGAGTAGCTGGCGTAGCCAGGTGCTTCGAACCTTTCTTGTCCTTTTTTGCTCCGGCCCTTGCCCTCACCTGGGCTCCGAACTGCCGGCTAAACGCCCTTAGTCGGCCAGGAACTACGAGAATCCACTGGGGGCGCGCAAGCGCACCCAGTGGGTGTAGCCCCCAAGATTCGGAGCGCTTGATGAAGGCAAGGGCTTCGAATCTTCTTTCCTTCTCCTGAATTCTGACTCCAAGTAGTCGGACAAGAATGCACATATGCATACACATACATCTTCATAGGTTAATAGGTTAGTCCATCAAATCGTAGCCGGAAAACGGCTTATTTTTTCAAAAACCGGCTTGCTCATTTCTAGGCATTTAGTCGCTTTCTCGTGTGTTCTGCTGTTTTCACTGCGTCCTTGCCGGACAGCCGGGTTGTGGTCTGCAGCCAGAATCGAAGGGAGCTGACAGTACATTACGCACGGTACTAGCGGCTTAGCGGCTGGATTGGTTTGGGCTAGTTGCGGGGCCGGGACGCCCGATTTGTCACGCCTCTTCCTCGTTTTTCATGTGGGATGCCTCGGTCTTTTGCTCTTGCTAGCCGGACAGCCGGGTTGCGGTCTGTAGCTGAGACGAAGAGTGGGCCTGTGACATCGTCGCACACTACTCAGCCGGTTAGTTGGCTTAACAGGCCAGGCCAGCCGGCGAGCCCCCGGGTAGGGGTAGCCAGAGCCGGAAAGATTTTTAATCGGAGAACAGGTACACACACATTTTCAGAAGGAGCCCCCAAGATTCTCGTGGGATTCCGCTTTTTCATTTATGAGGTCTTTGGGGTACATACGCTGTTTGGCGACTAGGTGTAAAACGGGCGCAGCAGGGCCGCGTTCCACGGACATTCGGTCTCCTCGTTCGATTTGTCCATCTTGTTCTTGCGCGACTGCTGCGCGTTGAGGTAGTAAGAGTCATTGGGCAGCGCCCGGCTGATGATGAAGGGGCCCTCCGAGGGTGGTGATAGCTTGTGCATGCCCTTCGTGTCTTGCACCAGCCGGAGAACCAGGTCACCCTCGCGGAATGCGACTGGGCGAATCCGGCTGGAATGGTAGCGGCGTAGTCGCTGCTGGTATAGGGTAGATCTGGACAGGGCCAGCTCGCGGGCCTCCTCTAGGAGATCTACCCCGTCCTCCCGCGCCTCCCTGTTGGCCTGCTCGTCGTAGAGGAGCTTGCGGGGGGAGTCTAATTTGATGTTGGCGGAGAGGACGGCTTCCGATCCATAGACCAGGAAGAACAGTGTGTAGCCGGTTGATCTATTCGGTGTGGTGCGGAGGCTCCACAACACGGCCGGAAGTTCTTCGATCCAGCATCCAGGTGACCACTCCAATGGCTCGATGAGACGTGGTTTGATGCCAGCTAGCACCAAGCCGTTTGCTCGTTCGACCTGCCCGTAGGACTATGGATGTGCAATGGAGGCGAGGTCTAGCCAGATGCCCTTGGTGCTGCCGAACCGGGCGAAGGCCCCCTTGGCGAAGTTCGTGCCGTTGTCGGTGATGATGCTATTGGGGTAGCCGAAGCGGTTGATGATGCCGGTGAAGAAGGTAACAACAGTCGCCCCGTCCAGCTTCCGGATAGGCTTGGCCTCGATCCACTTTGTGAACTTGTCCACTGCTACCAGCAGGTGGGTCATTCCGCGCGAGCTCGCTTGAAGGGCCCGACCATGTCGAGGCCCCAAACCGCGAAGGGCCAGGTGATCGGTATGGTATTGAGCACCGAGGATGGCATGTCCCTGAGCTGCCCGAAGCGTTGGCACCCCTTGCACGCGCGGACCAGCTGCTCGGCATCCTCGAGAGCGGTGGGCCAATAGAATCCGTAGCGAAACGCCTTGGCGACTATCGCCCTTGATGAAGCGTGGTGCCCGCACTCACCCTGGTGGATGTCCTTGAGTAGCCGGTAGCCTGTGTCTACGTCGACACATCTTTGGAAGATACTGGATACACTGCGGTTGTATAGCTCGCCGTTTATGATGGTGTATGTATGCGCGCGGCGTCGGATTTGTCTGGCCTCCACCTCGTCATCCGGGAGCTTGTTGTTGGCGATGTAGTTCATGAAGGGTTATGCCCAGGATGGCACTTCCCGGATGACGAGGACACTCCTGTCCTCCGGCTGTCGGGTGTCGGTGGGCCGTCCGGGTGGGATGTCCGGGGCGGCAGCCCCTGAGCCACTAGGCGAGCCGGTAGCCCCGGGTCCTGCGAGCAGGAGGGCACCGTCTAGCCGGAGTTGGCACGAGTTTTCTTCTTTGGTGGCTCCGCCGGCTCCGCCTCCGCTGCCCCGGCTGCCTGGACGCTCCCCGCCCAGATGATGGAATCTGATTCCGGCGACGGGTCGATGGATGGCTTGCGTAGGTACTCCAGGGAGACCCGTGGTGGGATGGCCTGCCTGGTGGACCCTATCTTGGAGAGCGCGTCGGCTGCTTCGTTGTTGGTGTGGGGGATGTGATGAAATTCACATCCGTCGAAGGAGGAGCTGAGCTTCTGGATGTGGAACCGGTAGAGGGCCATGTTGGCATCTCTGGCCAGCCGGAGCCCGTGCGCCAGTGCCTCGTATTCGGCTATGTTGTTGGAGGCCTTGAAGTGGATCTGCGTAACGTACTCCAGCCGGTCTCCCTTGGGCGAGGTGAGAACGATGCCGGCTCCCAAGCCCCCGAGCATCTTTGCCCTGTTGAAGTGCATCCTCTAGTGGTCCGAATCCGGAACCGGTGGGAGATACTGGGTCTCAGCCCAGTCGACGAGGAAGTCCTCCATCTCCTGTGACTTGATCGTGAGCCGGGGCTCGTACTGGATGGAGTAGGCAGCGAGCTCGATGGCCCATTTGGCGACCCGGCCGGTGGCGTCCTTGTTGCCGATGATTTCCGAAAGGGGTGCAGTGCACACGACCTTGATCTGGTGCTCCTGGAAGTAGTGCTTGAGCTTCTTGCATGCTAGGTACACGCCGTAGCACATCTTTTGGTAGTGGGGGTAGTTCTGCTTGGAGAGGGAGAGAACCTCGCCGAGGTAGTAGACGGGCCTCTGAACTTGCTGAGCCTTGCCTTCCTCGGGGCGCTCCACCACCAGGACGACGCTGACGACCCGGCTGGTGGCTGCTATATAGAGCAACATCGGCTCCTTGCTAGCCGGTGTGGCTAGAACCGGCGCTGTGGACAGCATGCGCTTGAGGTCGTGAAACGCGGTGTCGGCCTGCGAAGTCTAGGAGAACTTGTCCGTCTTTTTCATCAGCTGGTACAACAGAAGTGCCTTCTCCCCCAGCCGGCTGACGAAACGACTGAGGGAAGCCAGGCATCCGGTGAACTTCTGGACTCCAAGCAGGTTCTTGGGCGGTTGCATCCTTTCGATGGCCGCAATCTTCTCCGGATTTTCCTCGATGCCTTGCTGAGATACGAGGAAACCGAGTAGCTGGCCGGATGGTACTCCGAAGACGCATTTTTCTGGGTTCAGCTTCATCTGGTACCGGTGGAGGTTGCCAAATTTTTCTCGCAGATCCTCGAGGAGGGTGCGCTTTCCCTTGGTCTTGATGACTACGTCATCCACGTAAGCGTGCATGTTTCGGCCTATCTGCGAGTGCAAGCATTTCTGCATATATCGCTGATAGGTGGCGCCTGCGTTTTTTAGGCCGAAAGGCATGGTTACATAGCAGAAAGCCCCGTAGGGGGTGATAAATGATGTCTTAATCTGATCAGCCGGGTTTAGCCGGATCTAATTGTATCCGGAATAACAATCTAGAAAAGACAACAAGTCATAGCCGGCCGTGGAATCGATGACCTGATCGATACGGAGCAAGGCGAAGGGGTCTTTCGGGCATGCCTTGTTCAGGCTCGTGTAGTCGATACACATGCGCCATGTCTTGTTCTTTTTCAACACCAGGACTGGGTTCGCCAACCAGTCCGGGTGGTATACTTCCATAATGAACCCGGCTGCGAGGAGCCGGGTGATCTCGTCACCGATTATCTTTCTCTTCTCTTCTGCGAACCGGCGCAGAGGTTGCTTGACCGGCTTGGCATCCGGACACACGTGAAGTGAGTGCTCGACGAACTCCCTCGGCACACCCGGCATGTCTTTGGGAGACCATGCGGAGATGTCCCGATTATCATGGAGGAAGTCGACGAGCACGCCTTCCTATTTTCTGTCCAAGCCGGCACCAATTGTGACGAACTTAGTCAGGTCGGAGGGGTCGAGCAGGATCCTCTTCGTCTCCTTTGCCAGCTGGAAAGCTCCTTCTCCAGCCGGTTTGCTGCTGGCCGGAATGTCCTGCTAGGCCATGGACACATTGCGCATGATCGCGCGCCTTTCTTCGGCTATGATGAGGGCCTCTGCTAGTTTAGAACCGGCTGAGGCGCACTCCATCGATCGCCTGAAGCAGCTGGCGACGGTGATCACGCCGTGGGGTCCTGGCATCTTCGTATTGAGGTATGCGTAGTGGGGGACGGCCATGAACTTGGCGAGGGCGGGGCGCCCGAGGAGAGCGTGGTAGGAGCTCGTCAAATTTACCACCTCAAACCAGATTGGTTCGCGGCGGAAGTTCTCCTCGGTCCCGAAGATGACGTCTAGCTGGATTTTTCCCAGCGGAGCGCAGGCTGGCCCCGGCAGTACGCCGTGGAACGTCGTGGTAGTCGGGCACAGGTCGCTTTCGCGAATGCCCAGCTTCTCCAGCGAGGACTGGTAGTGGAGGTTGAGGCTGCTGCCTCCGTCGATGAGGACACGTGAAAATCGGCAGGTGCACGCGTTGGAGACGATGAGGGGGTCGAGCACCATGGCGTAGCCCCCGGGATTCGGCAGGTGCTCCGGTTGATCTGCCCGGCTCCAGGTGATGGGGGTTTCCGACCAGTTCAGGTACTGGGGGTCCAGGGAAACGATGGCATTGACCTCCTTGGAGCGTTGCCTCCAGCTGTACTTGTCGTCCTGCTCCGTCTCGAAGATGTGGTAGGCGGCATGCGGCTGGGGGTAGCCGTTGTTGTTGTTGCCGCCGTTGCCGCCGTTACTATCATTACCGGCTCCCCTAGCCGATGGTGGGGGTCCACCCGGTGGGGGAGGCGGGAGACGGGGCTGGTTGCCCTGGTCCTTTAGCTGGCGAGTCCAGCTGCAGTTCCGGGTGGTGTGCGTAGCCGGTTTGAAGGGACCGCTATGCCACTTGCACGGGCCATCAATCATCTGGTCGAAGGTGAGCTGGGGCTTATTCCTTCTTGCGTCGTTAGCTGGTGCATCGGGCGCACCTTCTATGGCATTGACCTGTCGTGGGTGGTAGCGAGGCTTCTGTTGCCTGTCCTGGCGTTCCCCGTGGAATCGGTTGTCGTTGCCGTGGCGTCTGGAGGATCCGGCTTCACCAGCCGGATTGCTCGGACGGTCGTGAGCCGGCTCCATCGGAGTCGGACGGCCTTCCGCGTTTACTCGGAGGGGCTTCTTCATGGCGGCATCTGTCATGGCGTACTGGTCGGCAACCGTCATGAGCTCCGCCATGGTTTTCGGCTCGTCACACAGTAGCCAGTGGCGAAGCATGGTGCCCACTCAGCATCCTTCGATGAAGAAACCAATGGCCTGGATCTCTAGGATGCCCTCGCAAGTGTTGCGGAGCTCCGTCCACTTGGCAAGGTACTCGCGGTCGGTCCCGTGGTCGCCCTGGACGCACAAGGCCAGGTCGCGCGGGCGCCCTGGGCGCTTGTACGTGTCATTGAAGTTGCGGACAAAAACCTTCTCGAAATCAGGCCAGGCGTTGATGCCGTGGCATAGTCGGTCAACCAGTCTTCCGGCTTCATGCTGCTGTCGTACTTGGGGGTGTCCCTGGGCAGGGAGAATTTATCCGGAAACGGCTCGTTCCGGATGCGGGGTCCGAAACAAACCGGTCCAGTAGAATCTTCCTCCTCTGTGACGCGCGCTTGAGCGAGCAGCTCGATGCGGTCGCGGGCATCCGGACAATCCGGGTTGGGCGCGCCCACCCGGCCCGAGAGGCGGGAACTGGCTGGTCTGGGTGCTCCGACTGGCAGGGGTGGAGGTGGCGGGTTGCTGTTGACCGTCTGCTCCTGGCGCGGCTGGCCCCTGTTACCGGAGCTACGACGCCTGCTGCGGGCCCTAGCCGGCTGAGGGGAGGACGCCTGCTGCGTGTCACGTGGTGCGCCCCTGCTGTTGGCCGGTAGCCTGCTTCCCCTGGAGTAGCTAAGGTCCTCCTGCATTTGCCGGTTGGCCCCAGCCTACTCGTCCGCGACGCGGAGGAGCTCCTGGACGCGAGCTTGCTAGCAGGCCCGCTCCTCGCCCTCCAGGCTGGGTAGTTCCCCCACTGCGGCTCGCGTCGCACGCAAGTTCTTGATGGGCGTGCTGTAGGTGGGCCGTGTAGGGGCAGGCGCGGGATCCGGTTCTCCGTCCTTCTCCATCCTTCCGCCTAGCTCATTGCCTCGACGTCGTACCTGGCCGCACCAGCTCGGCTCCACAGTAGCCGGGGTGAGGCCGTGCGTGCGGTCATACTCGCGCCTGGCAATCTCCAGCTGCTTGCGGGCTGCTGCTAGCTCCATGGCCTCCTGGAGGAGGATTTGTCTCTCCATGGTGAAGTTGGCCTCCTTCTCCTCCAGGTTGTCCCCGAGGGTAACCGGCGTCAGGAGCCGATCAATGGCATCCTCGACCAGGTTCCGACGATGCGAAGGAGCGGAAGTTCCGACCTCGTCCACGCCTCGGTCCCGCGGCCGGCGGGGCTGCGAGCTGGATCCGGCCATCATGACCTCCACGCCGCAAGGTGCGGAGGAGGTGGCGTCGCCTGAGCATGGCGACCCCGCGACAGAGACGATTTCCCTAGGGAAACGCTCCGGGACGGTGGCGACGTAGACGGGGAGATCGCCGAATAGCAGAACGGTGCCATTTGCCGGGAAGGAAGTTCCAGCGAAGCAGGAGGCGTTGTCGATGACGCAGTCGAACTTGCCAAGTGTGAGCACCAGGCCGGAGGCCACGCGCTCACCGGCTGAAGTACGGGGTCCCGTGCGGAACGTGACTACGGTCGAAGCCATTTGCCCCACGGTGGGCGCCAACTGTAGTTGTATTGGGAACGACAGTACCTAAAAAGGTTAGATAGAGGTGTGGGGACTAGCAGGGAAGCTATCGACGGCGTCCGTAGGCGAGATTGGATACGAGCGAGCGTAGCGGGACGCAAGAAGTACCCAGGTTCGGGGCCCTCGTGGTGAGGTAAAGCCCCTACTCCTGCCTGATCTGACTAGGTGAAATATACGAGCTACAAGTGCTCCTCGAGCTGTATCCTTTAGCTACTGCCTTAAATGAACTGAGACCAACCCTTTCTACTGAGGCCCTCCCTCTCCTTATATAGGAAGAGAGGCAAGGGTCTCACTGGCTAGTCCGGCTGGCGGGCCCCACAGGCGGGTCCTAGCCGGCTAGTCATCTACAGTACCCGGCATGGTATGTCACATCGGTGTATGAGCGGTATGGCTGTCGTAGGCACAGTGGATGCCGTGCGAGCCTGTCATCAGCACATGCCACTGTTCCCCCGTCAGCCACGCCAAGTCTTTGGTATGGGCGGGTGGTTGCCCATCTTGTCGTCGTACAGGGCGTACCATGCACTGATACGCACGTCGTCCTGTCCCTCTGATTGGATCCGGCTACGTAGTTGTATCCGGCTTCCTCTCCAGGGTCCGGCTACTGGGTGGTAGCCGGTCCCTCCTACCCTGTCCGGCTGCATCTGGTCAACGGGCTGAGACCGACTGTCCTGTTTCTTACTCGGGTGGGGTATCCGGGGATCATCCCCCTGACAGAGCTTCTATCAAAGTAGGCATGTTGACTAGATTTGTTGGAAAGGTTATTTTCTTGTCTGCAAAACCATCAAGAGCAAGTGGGTTGGAGGTAGATCTAACCAAGGGCAACAGTGGGCCTTGGTAGTCGCTAGGATGGTTAACAAGATGGTTCAGATGCATTTCCAAAAATGCACAAGGGTTGAGAAAGGGAGGCATTCAAAAAGGTGATGCTGGATACAAATTTCCAGACTTAGCCAAATTTGGCAGATTTAGGGTTTTTGACTAGAATGTGGGTGGTGATGATTTTGATGGGTTGCAAGGTACCAGAGCATCATCAAGTGGATGATGTTGAAGAGTAGTTTGAGTAGGAAGGATCCTTGCTTGATACTAGTCTTCATTGACTTGGAACCTTCTAGAATTATTTCACTTCAGAGCTGATTTGGTTAAGGGTTTTTGATGCTCACCTAGTATCTAGAGATTAGATCCAGATTGTATTCTTGCTTACGGTCGGATGATTTTGAAGCATCCTGATCCTAGTGAGGAGCTCCTAGAGTAGCTCATACTACTTCTAAGAAATCAATTCAAATAGCATATCAAGGCAACTCATCTTACAAACAAATCAACTACTACTAGGGTTATCATCAAGCCTAGCTTGAGGTAAGGTTGAGGCATTTTGAAGAGGTTGGATTTTGAATACGATGGGAGTCCTTGGTATCTCTACCAAGAATATAATTAAAAAGCTTACTAAAAGGTTTTGGAGATCCTAAAGGTAAGAGTAGTTGAAGGTTCTATGTTTAAAACATAAGGAGATTATCGTATATATCTCTCCATAGTTTTGTCAATAGAAGCTACTGAAATAGCTTTGGTTACATAAGCATCTTGGCTCATGTTTTTAAATGCCAGAACATTTGAGAATATGGAAATTTAGCCAAGACAATTTTGGGAAGTAGCTTTTGTCTCCTAGTGTTGAGGTAAGGAGTATATCTCCTAGTACACACATAAGCATAAGCATTGTTAAACAACAGACAACATTTCATCACTAAACAAGAAAAAAAATTGGTCCGCCTGATTTTTGCATTCTGGACAACTAATCAGGGTTGCTGAAATTGGGATCTTACACTCACCTTGGGCCTTTGGCTCGCCCAGCTAGCTCGGCTGGTGGCGGAGGCGAGTGGAAGAAGGAAACAATGGTGAGCACGGAACGGCATGGCGAGCATCGGGCTCCAAGGCGTCCACGGCTTTGTCTCCTGGCATGGCTCCTGCTTACGAAGGGGTGCTCCAGCAGGTTCTTCACCTCTGCAGGCACAGCGGCGTAGGAAGGTCGGCCGGTGCTCATCAGGGACGGAGGGTAGACGAGGGCGATGGCCAGTCGTTCTCAAGGTGTGGGCATGGCGTGAAGATAAAGAAGGGGAAAGAGGTCGATCTGGATCGAGATGTAGCTGGAGAGGGGTAGTTGAGGCTAGCTGGTGTATCCTCTACATGTTCCAGGGAGGACACAAGCTAGACATGATCTCGGTCACGTGCTTGGCACTAGGAAGAAGAGTAACAGGGGACGCAGTTGGATGTCCACTCCCAGCCAAGTTGGTCTGGTTTGATCGATGGATGAGGTCCGGGGCACAATGTAGAGCTTGCTTGGCATGGTTCGATTAAATATATTAGTTTAGGGTTTGGACTAGGGGCTTGCTAGATAGGAGGTTTGGAGCAGAAGGTTCCATAATTTGAATGAATTCAAAACAAACTTGCAAAATATCATAAGGAAGAAACAAAGGTGAGAGATGCTCTATATTGCACGTACATGCATTAATAGGCATGGAAGAAGAATAAGAGAGAGAGGGTGGTCAAAAAGGGTTTGGTTTGAATTTGATAATTCATTGTAATTTCAACAAAAAACATCCCTCCAAAACCAAAAAGAAACCAATAGGAAGAAAAGAAGAGGGACTTGTATGGGTCGTGCATAGAAATTAAGGCCACCATAATATTTGTAAGAACAACTATAATGCAATGTGGCCCTATAATACTTACATTCATTCAAGTATTTGAGTTATGACCCTACCAAGACCTTACATGGAAAGTATGAAGAATAGGCATATTTGAATAAAATGGACTTGCTAGTGTGTGTATTCCACTAGACCTTTGTTTGGTTCCATTTAGATGTAAACATGCCCATGCATTTGATACAAACCACATGAAGATAGAAGCCTCCCCACATCTAGACCCATATTGTTTACATTGTGAAAATAATAACAAACATGAATGGGGCATGTGGTGTAAAAGTGGATCCATCTTTATAAATGTGAGACAAACAAAAATCAAAGAAGATGCAAAAGCCCACAAGTAGTTTGGATGGTGGAATTATAAAGTGGTGTCAAGGTTAAGGTAGTGGAGTAGAGAAAAGATATGCCCCCAAATCAACTTGGGCATCAAGCGATATATCAAGAACCAACTACAATTTATCAAGAGGCAAATATAATTAATAAGGCAATGCATATGAGAGAAGAACCAAATGAAAAGGGGTTTTATATGATGCTCAAATGCAATGTGGCATGGTGACATGAGCATGATATAATGATGATGCAAAAATTATATGTAGAAAGTAGCAATATATAGACTAGGCAAGTAGCATTGCAATTGTTAGAAAATTGGGATGCTAGACTACTGCTACTAAAACACATGCATAGGGCAATGGGTTCATCGAGTGCATGGTTGTCAATGAGACGCTGCAATTTATTACCACTTGATTTTATTAAGACATATCCCATTTTTACGCAATGCTCTCAATATCACTTCCAACTGGGCCCTGCCGCATGTAACTTCCGTGAGTCAAGAGGGCCCCTCGAGTTGATCTAGCATTGCTAGAAATTTGTTCCGCAACACTTGCATGTAGTGGAATCGAGGTCTGCCATGCGCGTGTTTTCAATGCAGTTCTAAAGTGGAGATCATGGTTGTTTCAAAACAAAGGGAACCCAAAAAAAGGTGGAGATCGTGGTAGCCCCATCCCCTCCCCCACCACACGTGTCCACTCGAGGACTACGAACGGCCTAGTGTTTATAAACCCGCTCGGACTTCTTCTTCCATGAGCTCGTATCATTTTACCCAATCTGTCTAGTCCCAAAACCCCAATCTGCACCTACCGCGCGCCGAAACTCCTTCGCTTGCACCACCTCCTTCCCTAGGTGCGCCATGAAGCGTACGCGTGGAGAGGAGCCATAGGTGAAGCTAGTTGAAGGCGCAACAATAGATGGCTCGGTCGTTGCCAAGCAGGGGGATGCGTCTTCTGCGGGCATGAACACCGCTCGTCGCTGCGCCATCGAGGGTTCGAGCTCATCCGTGCAGCCAGTAGCCGTCGTCGCTGAGCAGCAGGTGACCGGCAACGTCGTGGTGCCAGCGGCAGATCTGGATGGGGGACAGGTGACAGGCGGAGGCAATCTGGTGCTCTACATCAACGACCCCATCACCGTCCAAGAAATCTTCGATGCAATCGCGGAAAATGACAAGTTCGAGGAGGAGGTCCCTGATGAAGAGTCTGAGGTACTACATTGCTAGCTTCTCTAGTCGCAGCCGCAGATTTCACTGTTCATACATAGGATTTCTCAATCGTGTATATATTCTTTTGCTCTTGATGTAGGGTAGTATATATATGGTTCGAACGGTTGATTTATGCATCTACTATTTAGTCACAAATCCCCGAACCTTCTAGTCACAAAACCCCAATCTGCTCATCTGCCATCTAGTTGTGTTTGCTAGTTGAGTGTTGATTTCGATACACAACATGCCTATAACATTACATTTCAATTACTTACTGATCCCAATGATTCAATTTTGCCCCAAAATAGTGCAAGGGAATCTGATGGTGTCGTTTTCTTAGGGATGGTTAGTGAACCTGAGGCAGCAATGTACATAAACAATATAGGTTGTGCTATTGGTATTTTGGTTCTCCAACTCCATCTCTGAAAAAAATAATGAGGCCCTTAATTTATTCTCATATGGAACCTATATATATAATATTTGTATTGTTTCTGATCTTTGAATGAGTCGTATGATGCATATGTATATCCCTGAATATTTTTTTGTATGATTACATTTCAATTTCTTATTGTGGCCAATGATTCAAATTTTCCCCAAAAGAGAGGCAGACACATTGGTGTTAGATTTTTTCAGGGATGAGTTAGCGAACCTGGGGCCATTTACAAGAACAATATAAGTTGTGCAATTGTTACTTGGTTCGCTTATGCCATCCCTAAAGAAACTTATGAGGCTGCAATCTTTATTCTACATTCATAGAACTATGATATTTGAATTATCTATTTCATACATTCATATTGTATAATAATTACATTTCAGTTTGTGACCGAGGCCGATGATTGAAATTTGCCCCAAAAGAGTTCAAGGGGAGACACATATGATGGTGTCATGTTTTAGGGATGGGTTGGTGAACCGGAGACAACAATACACACAAACAATATAGGTTGTGTTATTGGTACTTTGGTTCTCCAACTCCATCTCTAAAACAATTTATGAGGCCCTTGATTTATTGTCATATGGAACTACATATATGATCCTTGATTTATTTCTGATCTTTCAATGATTCATATGATGCATATGTAAATGAATGGTTTTGATCATATGTATTTTTAACATGTACCTGAAGATTAATTGTTTGGTTTTGATCATAGATGCTTTCTCTTTGATATCCACGGATATATTGTCTTACGTATACATGTTGTCAATCCTTGAGTTGTAATACAATTCAATCATATGTATGAGTTCTAAGTTATGTTCTTAAAAATCAACAGGAGGATGATGATGACGGGGACGATAGCAAGGAATCCAGGGACAACAAGAGCCACTACGTGCTGAGGCAGTTACGGTGTGGGCAAATCCGTTTCTACCGTAGGGGAGACTGTTTTCTCCATTCTGTGGCAGAGCGATCAACGTGGACCTCGATAGCATGATCCAGCACGCGGTGGGAATTGCCAGAGGAGGAGGCAGAAGGCATAGGCCAATTACCTTGGCATGACATGCAGACTTCGGCAAATTCCTCCAGGATTATGTCAAGACTGGCCTGTATCCCCTCGACTACGTTGTTCCTGCCTCCTGCTGATGCCCTTTCCCTGCTAGGCGTCTCTGTGTCCCGGCTTCCTGCTGTTGCCCCTGCTTTTTTTTGTTTTAGTTAATTATTACATGTGTGTGGCATGTAAGACAATATATCCATGGTGTCTCTAGTGAACCTTCTATATATATATATATTAATCTACTCCTTTATATGGAGTGCCTTAAAATTTCTATTGTTCAATTATATTACTGATCATGCTCATGCACAATACAAAATATTTCTAGTGCTCGATTATATTTTAATTGTCAAGGAATACATCAACAAGTTAAATTGCTTGAAAATTTGTATTGAAGTAACTAAATGATCTCACATTGGTGGTGGATGTTGGCAGAAGTCGAAGGCATCAGCCGAAGACCTTGGAGTGGCACGCAGTCTTCGGCAAATACCTTATAGGTTCAACAACGGGTTGCCCCCGCCTAGCTCTGAATTCGCTTATAAGTTCAACATGGCAGAACTTGAGCTACCACAGTGACCTCGGCAGAGGTGGCAGCATTTGTGTGAGTTCGACAATGGCAACAGCAAGCTCGGATTCTGGAGGAGGAAAACCTGACCGAGCATGGTCGACACGGTGACAGATCTCACCGGGAACCAATTCTCGTCCCCGCACTACGCCATGGGTGCGGCCATGGTGAGGGTGAGCTCTGACTCGGGATGGGGAGGAGAGCGGGGCCGAGCAGGTTCATCACGTCCTAGCTCCGCGCCATGTCCGTGACTACAGATTGTCGCTCCGGGGAAGAAGAAGACGCGTAATGGATGCAGGCGCCAATGCTGCAAGCCTATAGGGAGGAGAGCAGGGCCGAGCAGGTTCGTCCATGTCCTAGCTCCGCGCCATGGGCGCGACGCCCCATAGATTGCCGCTCCGAAGAAGAAGAAGATGCGTATTGGATGTAGGCGCCAACGCTGCAAGCCTAATTGACGCCTAAACGATGGGAGCGACATAACGGTGAAAACTAACAGGGGGGCCCACCTTGACGGCCGTTAGCCTGATATTTTGTATTGAAACATAAAGATGAATTTGTGCCGAAAAAGACCCTCTGAGTATTTGGTACTCCAAGTATGGTCATCGTGGCTGATTACATGCAAATTGGGCACCGCATTGCCTAGGCGCCTCAACTTTCGGGCCGCGAATTGATATTCTCGTATGTGTGTGTCAGTGTGCATCATTATGGTTTTAGGAAAAAACACATGTAGTGATGCCACCACAGCATATGGTGTCCAACCATGTCCATGAACCCTGTCATCATGGTGGGATTCAACTTTAGGATGCATTCTACCACCAGCTTGAAAGATGCTGCATCACCACACCTTAGTGGACGTGTGTGTGTAAGTGTGCATCATTGTGCTTTTAGGAAAAGAACACATGATGTGATGCCACCATAGCATGTGGTGTCGAACCATGTCCAGGAACCCTAGTAGCATGCTGGGATTCAACTTCAGCATCCATTCTACCACTGGCTTGAAAGATGCTGCATCACCACACCTTATTCGATTTGTGTGTGTATCAGTGTGCATAATTGTGGTTTTAGGAAGGAACACATGCAATGATGCCATCACAGCATGTGGTGTCCAACCATGTCTAGGAACCCTGGTAGCATGATGTGATTCAATTGCAACATGCATTCTACCACCAGCTTGAAAGATGTTGTATCACCACACCTCTTTGGATGTATGTGTGTATCAGGGTGCATCATTGTGGTTTTAGGAAAAGAACACATGCAGTGATGCCACCATAGTATGTGGTGTCCAACCATGTCTAGGAACCCTGGCAGCATGCTGGGATTCTACTTCAGCATGTATTCTACCACCAGCTTGAAAGATGCTCCACCACCACACCTCATTGGATGTGTGTGTATGAGTGTGCTTCATTGTGGTTTTAGGACAAGAACACATGTAGTGATTCCACCAAAACATGTGGTGTCCGGCCATGTCCAGGAACCCTAGCAGCATGATGGGGTTCAAATGCAGCATGCATTCTACCACCATCTTGAAATATGATGTATCACCACACCTCATTGGATGTGTGTGTATCAGGGTGCATCATTGTGGTTTTAGGAAAAGAACACATGCAGTGATGCCACCATAGCATGTGGCGTCCAACCATTTCTGAGAACCCTGGCAGCATGATGGGATTCAATTATAGCATGCATTCTACCACTAGCTTGAAAGATGCTTCATCACCACACCTCATTGGACGTTTGTGTGTGTGTGTCAGTGTGCATAATTCTAGTTTTAGGAAAAGAACACATGCAGTGATGCCACCACAACATATGGTGTCTAACCATGTCCATGAATCCTGGCAGCATGATGGGATTCAACTGCGGGATGCATTCTACCACCAGCTTGAAAGATGCTACAGCACCACACCTCATTGGATGTGTGTGTAAGTGTGCATCATTGTGGTTTTAGGAAAATAACACATGAAGTGATGCCACCATAGCATGTGGTGTCCAACCATGTCCATGAACCCTGAGAACATGCTGGGATTCAACTTCAGCTTGCATTCTACCACCGGCTTGAAAGATTATGCATCACCACACCTTATTGGATGTGTGTGTATTAGTGTGCATCATTGTGGTTTTAGGAAGAGAACACATGCAGTGATGCCACCACAGCATGTGGTGTCCAACCATGTATAGGAACCCTGGCAACATGATGGGATTCAACTGTTGCATGCATTCAACCACCAGCTTGAAAGATGCTGCATCACCACACCTCTTTGGATATGTGTGTGTATCAGTGTGCATCATTGTGGTTTTAGGAAAAGAACAAATGCAGTGATGCGACCACACCACGTGGTGTCCAACCATGTCTAGGAACCCTGGCAGCATGATAGGATTCAACTTCAGCATGCATTCTACCACCAGCTTGAAAGATCCTGCACAACCGCACCTCATTGGATGTGTGTGTGTATGAGTGTGCATCATTGTGGTTTTAGGAAAATAACACATGTTGTGATGCCACCACAACATGTGGTGTCCGACCATGTCTAGGAACCCTGGCAGCATGCTGGGATTCAACTTCAGCATGCATTCTACCACCATCTTGAAAGATGCTGCATCAGCACACCTTATTGGATATGTGTGTGCGTATCAGTGTGCATCATTGTGGTTTCAGGAAAAGAACACCTGCAGTGATGCCACCATAGCATGTGGTGTCCAACCATGACCAGGAACCTTGGCAGCATGATGGGATTGAACTACAGGATGCATTCTACCACCAGCTTGAAACATTCTGCATCACCACACATCATTGGATGTATGTGTAAGTGTGCATCATTGTGGTTTTACGAAAAGAACACATGAAGTGATGCCACCATAGCATGTGGGTACGAACCATGTCTAGGAACCCTGGCAGCATGCTGGGATTCAACTTTAGCATGCATTCTACCACTACCTTGAAACATGTTGCATCACCACACCTCATTTGATGTGTGTGTGTATCAGTGTGCATCATTATGGTTTTAGGAAAAGAACACATGCAGCGATGCCACCACAGCATGTGGTGTCCAACCATGTCCAGGAACCCAGACAGCATGATGGGATTCATCTGCAGCATCCATTCTACCACCAGACTAAAAGATGCTGCATAACCATACCTCATTGGATGTGTGTGTGTTAGTGTGCATCATTGTGGTTTTAGGAAAAGAACACATGCAGTCATACCACCACAGCATGTGGTGTCCAACCATCTACAGGAACCTTGGTAGCATGATGGGATTCAATTTCACCATGCATTCTACCACCAGCTTGAAAGATGCTGCATCACCACACCTCATTGGATGTGTGTGTGTATTAGTGTGCATCATTGTGGTTTTATAAAAAGAACACATGCAATGATGGCACCACATCATGTGGTGTCCAACCATGTCCATGAACCCTGGCAGCATGATGGGATTCAACTGCAGCAGGCATTCTACCACTAGCTTGAAAGATGTTGTATCACCACACCTCATCGGATGTGTGTGTGTGTTACTGTGCATCATTGTGGTTTTAGGAAAAGAACACATGTAGTGATGCCACCACAGCGTATGGTGTCCTACCATGTGCATGAAACCTGGCAGCATGATGGGATTCAACTACAGGATGCATTCTATCACCAGTTTGAAAGATGCTGCATCACCACACCTCATTGGATATGTGTGTAAGGGTGCATCATTGTGGTTTTAGGAGAAGAACACATGAAGTGATTCCACCACAGCATGTGGTGTCCAACCATGTCCAGGAACCTTGGCATCATGCTGGGATTCAACTTTAGCATGCATTCTACTACCAGCTTGAAATATGCTGCACCACCACACCTCATTGGATGTGTGTTTGTCTTGGTGTGGTTCATTTTGGTTTTAGGAAAAGAACACATGCAGTGATGCCACCACACCATGTGGTGGAAAACCATGTCTAGTGACCCTGGAAGCAAGATGGTATTCTACTACAACATGGATTCTACCACCAGCTTGAAAGATGCTGCATCACCACACCTCATTGGATGTGTATGTGTGTGTATCAGTGTGCATCATTGTGGTTTTAGGAAAAGAATACAGGCAGTGATGCCACAATAGCATGTGGTGTCCAACGATGTTCAGGAATCCTGGCAGGATGCTAGGATTCCACTTTAGGATGCATTCCACCACCATCTTGAAAGATGCTGCACCACCACACCTCATTGGATGTGTGTGTGTGTGTATGAGTGTGCACCATTGTGGTTTTAGGAAAAGAACACACATGTAGTGATGCCACCACAGCATTTGGTATCCGAACATGTCTAGTAACCCTGGCAGCATGATGGGATTCAACTACAACATGCATTCTACCACCAGCATGAAAGATGCTACATCACCACACCTCATTGGATGTGTGTGTATTAGTGTGCATCATTGTGGTTTTAGGAAAAGAACACATGCAGTGATGCCACCATAGCATGTGGTGGCCAACCATGCCCATGAACCGTGGCATCATGCTTGGATTCAACTGCAGGATGCATTCTACCAACATCTTGAAAGAAGCTGCACCACCACACCTCATTGGATGTGTGTTTATGAGTGTGCATCATTGTGGTTTTAGGAAAAGAACACATGCAGTGATGCCACCAGAGTGTATGGTGTGCTACCATGTGCATGAATACTGTAAGCATGATGGGATTCAACTACAAGATGCATTCTATCAACAGTTTGAAAGATGCTGCATCACCACACCTCATTGCATGTGTGTGTAAGTGTGCATCATTGTGGTTTTAGGACAAGAACACATGAAGTGATTCCACCACAACATGTGGTGTCCAACCATGTCCAGGAACCCTGGCACCATGCTGGGATTCAACTTTAGCATGCATTCTACTACCAGCTTGAAAGATGCTGCACCACCACACCTCATTAGATGTGTGTGTGTGTGTATTGGTGTGGATCATTGTGGTTTTAGGAAAAGAACACATGCAGTGATGTCACCACACCATGTGGTGGCCAACCATTTCTAGTAACCCTGCAAGAATGATGGGATTCAACTTCAACATGCATTCTACCACGAGCTTGAAAGATGCTGCATCACCACACCTCATAGGATGTGTGTGTGTATCAGTGTGCATCATTGTTGTTTTAGGAAAAGAACACATGTAGTGATGCCACAATAGCATGTGGTGTCCTACCATGTCCAGGAACCCTAGCACCAAGCGAGGATTCCACTTCAGGATGCATTCTACCACCATCTTGAAAGATGCTGCACCACCACACCTCAATGAATGTGTGTGTGTTTATGAGTGTGCATCATTGTGGTTTTAGGAAAAGAACACACATGTAGTGATGCCACCACAACATGTGGTATCCGACCATGTCCAGTAACCCTGGCAGCATGACGGGATTTAACTACAACATGCATTATACCACCAGCTTGAAAGATGCTGCATCACCACACCTCATTGGATGTGTGTGTATCAGTGTGCATCATTGTGGTTTTAGGAAAAGAACACATGCAGTGATGCCACCATAGCATGTAGTGGCCAACCATGTACATTAAGCGTGGCAGCATGCTAGGATTCAACTACAGGATGCATTCTACCACCATCTTGAAAGATGCTTAACCACCACACCTCATTGGATGTGTGTGTATGAGTGTGCCTCATTGTGGTTTTAGGAAAAGAAAACATGCAGTGATGCCACCATAGCTTATGGAGTCCTACCATGTGCATGAACCCTGGCAGCATGATGGGATTCAACTATAGGACACATTCTATCACCGGTTTGAAAGATGCTACAACACCACACCTCATTGGATGTGTGTGTGTAAGTGTGCATCACTACGGTTTTAGGACAAGAACACATGAAGTGATGGCACCACAGCATGTGATGTCCAACCATGTCCAGAAACCCTGGCAGCATGCTGGGATTCAACTTTAGCATGCATTCTACTACCAGCTTGAAAGATGCTGCACCACCACACCTCATTGGATGTGTGTGTATTGGTGTGCATCATTGTGGTTTTAGGAAAAGAAGACATGCAGTGATGCCACCACACCATTTGGTGGCCAACCATGTCCATTAACCCTGGAATCATGATGGGATTCAACTGCAACATGCATTCTACCAGCAACTTGAAATATGTTGCATCCCCACACCTCATTGGATGTGTGTGTATCAGTATACATCACTGTGGTTTTAGGAAAAGCACACATGCAGTGATGCCACCATAGCGTATGGTGTCCTACCATCTGCATGAACCCTGGCAGCATGATGGGATTCAACTACAGGATGCATTCTATCACCAGTTTGAAAGATGCTGCATCACCACACCTCATTGGATGTGTGTGTGTAAGTGTGCATCATTGTGGTTTTAGGACAAGAACACAGGAAGTGATGCCACCACAGCATGTGGTGTCCAACCATGTCCAGGACCCCTGGCACCATGCTGGGTGATGACCCACAAGTATAGGGGGTGTATCATAGTATTTTCGAGGGAAGTGAAACCCAATTTATTGATTCGACACAAGGGGAGCCAAAGAATATTTATAAGCCTTAACAACTGAGTTGTCAATTCAGATGCACCTGGAAACAATCTTGCTCACAGCAGTTTATAAGTAGCAATAGTTTTGTAGTTGGAATAGTAAAGTAGCCGCAGTAGTAAAGTAAAGACAACAGTTGCAATAGCAGTAAACAGTGGGATTTGAGTGCGGTAGGCATGGGGATGGATGGGCGTTGCATGGACAAGACAATTCACATAGCAATCAGAACATAGGGCAATTGCACATAAATAAGATAAAGCATCCAAATATTAGATAATCCTAGGCATGTGTTCCATATATAGTCATACGTGCTCGTAATGAGAACTTGCACAATATCTTTTGTCCTGCCAGCCCGTTTGTAGCGGGGCCTCAAGGGAACTACTGGCAATTAAGGTGCTCCTTTTAATAGAGCACCGGAGAAAAGCATTAACACTCCGTGAACACATGTGATCCTCACATCAAAGCCATTCCCCCCGGTTATCCCGATTTCTGTCACTTCGAGGCCATTGGTTCCAGACAACAACGTGTGTATACAACTTGCAGATAAGACCAAAAATAATACTATCATAATGAATCAATAACATGTTCAGATCTGAAATCATGGCACTCGGGCCCTAGTGACAAGAATTAAGCATAACAAGTCACAACAAAGTCATAAAGCACTAATAGAAGATACTAGGCACCATGCCCTAACAATCCGATGCCATTACATGAACGATCTCATCTAACCCCTACCATCCCCATAGCCTACAGCAGGGGATTACTCACTCATAGATGGGGGAAACATGGATGGTCGATGGAGAAGCAATGGTGATGATATGGCGATGATCTCCTCCAATTCCCCATCCCGGCGGCGTGCCAGAACGGAGTTTCTGGTGATGTTTCGTGGAATCTGGTGGTGGCGGCGGAGCAGAACTCCTCCTATAAAAATGTCGAACCCCCCTGAGTTTTTAGTTCAGAAGGCAACTTATTGGGGAAGTGGGAGACCGAGGGGCAGTCTGTGGTGGCCAGACCACCCCCTGGCGTGGCCTGGGCTTGCCCGCGCGGCCAGGTGGTGTGGCCTAGGCCCAGCCCACCTCCGTCTCGTATTCTGGCTCCTGGAGTCTGATACATTGCAAATGTATCTATATTTTTGATGTTTCATGCTTGGTTTTATCCACTTTCTTGTGTTTTGTCCACACTTTGGAGTACTTTTCATATGATTTCTTGGACTAACCTATTAACAAGAACCACAGTGCCAGCTGCCTGTTTTCTGCTGTTTTTGGTTCCAGGAAAGTCAGAAAATGAATATTCTCGGAATTGGACGGGACAAAAGCCAAAGTGCCTATTTTTCCGGAAGTCATCAGATGCCAGAATACGAGACGGAAAGGGGCCAGAGGCCAGCCACACCACTTGGACGCGCGGCCAGGCTTGGCCCGCGCCAGGGGGTGGTGTGGTGGCCCTAGGCACCCCCTCGGCCTCCCCTTCTGACTATAAGATGCCCTCGGGACGTAACCCCTAAGTGCCCGATCAAAAATCCATGAAAGAGTCTGTAGCCGCCGTCATCTCCATCCCTGGATCAGGAGGGATCTGAAGCTCTTCCCGGCACCCTGCCGGAGAGTGGAATTCACCATGGAGGCCTTCTTCATCACCATGCAAGCCTCCGGTGTGATGCGTGAGTAGTTCATCCTTGGACTACGGATCCATGTAGTAGCTAGATGGCTGGTTCTCCTCCTTTGTTCTTTCATGTTTAGATCTTGTGAGATCCGTTCATGATCAAGATCATCTATTTGTAATTCTGCATGTTGTGTTTGCGGGGATCTGATGGATATTGGGATGCTATTCCAGATTAATTATTGATTCTATCATGTCTTTGTTATTTGTGATCTTGCATGATTTCTGTTGTTAGTAGCTATCTTGGCCAAGTAGATTATAGCAACTCCCAGAGTTAGTATTTATGCTCGATAGTGGGTTGATGCCTCTGGTAATTTGGGGAAGTGATATAAATCTCTAAGGTACTAGATGTGCTGTTGCTACTAGGGAGAAAACACCAATCCTTTGTTCATAGAACATTCATATTGTTTACTTTACACGAAGTTCGTAAAACAATAATCTGTTGCTTGCAACTTAATACTGGAGGGGGTTCGGATGATAACCTGAAGGTGGATTATTAGGCATAGATGCAATTGGATGGCGGTCTATGTATAATGTTGTAATGCCCAATCAAGTCTCAAAGGAGTCAAGATGATTAGTATATGCATGTATTGCTTTCTCGATGTTTGTCAATTGCCCCGCTATAATTTGTTCACCCAGCATGTTATCTGTCTTAAGGAGAGCCACCTCTAGTGAACTATGGATCCCGTACTTGTCTTTTATATTCAATCTATAAACTGTTTACTGCTTTGTGTTTACTTTCTGCAAACTATCACTTCTTTCCATTCGATACGTTTAATCCTTTGTTTTCCGCAAAACACGGTGAGATTGATAACCTCATCGCAAGTTGGGGACAAAGTTCTGTGGTTGTGTTGCGCAGGTCTCCACGTTGCTACTAGCACCGGTAGTGCGCCCTGCCAAAGCTCAGCTAGTAACACCTTTGGGGTGTTTCCTTGCTCCTACTGGTTTGATTAAACCTTGGTTTCATAACTGAGGGAAACTTGTTGTTGTGCTCATCATACCTTCCTCTTGGGGTTCCCAACGAGCTCTACATCAACCACGCACCAGCACTTTTCTGGGTACCGTGCATTGAGCCATCAGAGTCTTCTGGTGAAATAGGATTTTCGGCATATTTTCCGGGATATTTCCTGATAGTTGATTTTCTGCACAAAAATTAGACAGTAGGGCAATTCTGCTGAAAACAGCGTCAGTCCGTGTTAGTTGCATCCAAATCACACAAGTTTAGAGGAGAAACAATAGCAAAACTGTTCGGGAAAGTAGATACGTTTTGGACGTATCAACTCCCCCCAAGCTTAGCTTATTGCTTGTCCTCAAGCAATTCAGTTGAAAACTGAGTGCGATAAAAGAACTTTCACGAACACATTTGCTTCATATGATGTATATATTCTCAGCATGTGATCAACTACTTAGTCAATTCATAATAAGGAGTATGCAACTAAGTTTACTTAATAGGCATTGCAAGCTATGAAGAGATTCTAACTCAAAAATAATAAGCAGCATGAATTATAAACATAAGCAACATTACAATGCTCATAACAAGGTATGGCAGAGTGGTATCTCGTTTGCCTTTGATTTAAGGCACCTCTGAAGTTCAGGTGAAGACTAGAAGCAAAGATATCGAAGATACAAGCATCAAAGTCATAACACAAATAATAAAGTTTTGAGACAAACACAAAGATTGACAAATATGCTCTCAAGAAGGTGCTCAAAGAACATGTGGAGACTCAACAAGTAAAAGAAAAGGTTTTGGATAGTTTGAAAGGCTTCCAAATGCTGAAAGTATGGTACTTGTTAGCTTTGAGCTCTCATTGCCCCTATCATAAGCATCTTTAAATTGTTAAGGTTAAAGTGACACAACTAAGCGAATATGCTTGAAAAGTTATAAATCGAAGTCTCATGCCCCTTACTTACGAACCGATCCTCATGCTACTCAACTTCAGTCACAAGTAAGCTCTTGTCATTGTAAGTATATATGTATCATAGAGAACCGCCAACGGGGTACCCCTTGCACATGACACACGAGCTATCCCATAATCAAAATGACAAGGCAAGCAGACAATGAGCATCTCAGCGATCTTTTTATTTACTATGTGCATAGATTTTTCTCGAGGATGCTTCATAGAATGCTCATTATGGTTATGCTGCAAGTTTCCACCATGATTAGGCATGGCTTAGGCTAGCGACCCAGACGTTTCTCTAACATACATACAAACTCCATGATCTTACAAGTTCCACTTTTATTTCACACCGCTAGGATCCATAAGCAAAAGAACATGATATCAACGAGGTACTAAGTACCAATGAAATGTTGAAAACATTCTCCATGATACATGGTTCTGCTAACTTCAACTTATAAAGCGCAAGCATATACGCAACAAAGAAGGATGCAATGGTTCAGGTTTATTAAATGCAAGAAAATAAAGTGTACCATCAAGTTTGTGAGAGCTTTACTGACTAACTTTCTCATACCAAGCAAACATTTTATTCGGAAGAAAACAAGGCATATTGAATATGCACGGAAGTAGCAAATGATGCTAATAGGTAGGTACGATGGACACTTTGGCAATATTTGGTTTTGGGGAATTGGAAACATGAGTAAAACATACTCAGTGAAAGTGAAGGCTAGCAATAGTAAGGGAGCGACAAACGAGAGAGCAATAGCTGTCATAATCATGCTTGCAGCAAAACAGGACTAATCATGGCATGAAAGTGATTCAAGATCCTCAAGGCAAAATAATTCATCGAGGCTTAACTGTTTACAGTCATGTGCATGCTTGAGCATGTGCCAAGTCAATTCAAATGAAACATTCAGAGGAGGATACCATGATGTCATACCAAATTATGAGTAGAGTAATGCAGGCAAACATTCATACGACATGCTACAAACTATTAGCAAGCTGGAACTAATCATACGAAAGAAAGAACTACTAAGCATTCAAATATAACATAGACCTTACACGAACAGACTAAGCACGCCCACAGTGATGAGTATATGTACAAAAATGAAAACAAATAGAGTTCGTTACCAGCCTCTTACCACGCCTCAAGTTGTCATTAATCCTCATTATTGCTCTTCACTTGTGTGGCTTGAATAATAAAATGAAACCAATATCCACTGAGGACTAATGAACCCTACAACAAACTCACAAAGCCAAAGAAGAACGACAAATATTTTTGTTGTTTTCGATTTTTAAAACAAGAACCGGAAAGGAAAACAAGCAAAGCAAGATCTTTTTGGGTTTTTCGAATAATTTAAACAAAGCAAAAAGGGAAAAACAAACCAAGGCAAAAAGAAGAAGCAAACCAAAGAGAAACAACAGAAATATTTTGGTCTTTTTGTGTTTTAGAAAGCAAAAGCAAAGAAAGAACGAAAACTAAAAAGAAAACAAAAAATGAATATACAAAGTACCGACGCAACATGATAAGGAGATGAGTGCGATGTCGGCATACCTCCCCCCAAGCTTAGGCTTTTGGCCTAAGTGGGTATCAATTCCAGGCCAGCAAGGATGACGTGTCACCGTAGTATGACGAGGATGTACCCTCTTCCTGGTGTGAGATCGAGTACGTCCCTCCGTAGTGTGCGGAGTAATCATAGGAGGGTACATCATCCTGGTGCTGCTCGTGGAAACCCAGCAAGCAAAGCTGCTCGTCCACCACGGTCTCCTATGAACACTAAACAAAGAAGACTGCGGCAAAGGGATCTCCCTCTCATCCCCGTCAGTAAACAAAATCCTATATACTAGACTGTCCAAATCAGAAGCATAAGTGACAAAGTGATGAGTTTTCATAGCAACAAGGTGAAGCCTTTGTGGTGCCAGTACAGTATCATTGGGGTCCACTGAAAGACCTAATGCATTGACCATATGCAAGGCAATGATTCCCCCATAGATAGGCCCCCTAGCAGCTAGGCGGTGAGCAATAATCGAGCCAAGGTTGTACCGAGTACCATTGTTAAGCGCAGCAACAAGGAAGGCTAAATGATAGTTGGAGATATTACTTGTGTTCTCCCTACCAAGTACACTAGTAGCAAGGTAATATACAAAGTATCTGAGAGCAGGGAGTTGGATGTTCCTTATCTTTCCGCGTTGCGCCACATGGTCATCATCATTGGTCATGTGGGCTCCCCCGGATTGTTCATCCGAGAAATCCTTGTTATGCATACATCCATGTTCCCATGATCAGTGAGCCGTGGAACATAACCGACAGGTAGCATTACAACATCCGAACATAACAAAAAAAAACAAGACTTACATAATTTCCATTATGGCTACATCATGATTAGCAGCGGAACATCGTCAAGCACAGATTCCGGAGAGTAAGGTTAGGGGATTTGTCTTGGAGTTAGTCCCATGTGGTTCTTGCGGGCTAACTTGTCGACTTTGCCTTCGACTAGAAACCTCTTGATGGCGAGGTTGCACTTCAAGGTCGAGCTGGCGTCCACCATGGTTGCGGGGAGGGATCTTCTTTCGGTAAGGGTCCACGACACTTCTGTTAAGTGGGTTATTGAATCCAGCTCTATGACCAAGTCTGTAAAGTCTGTGATAAGTCTGAGCTCTGAGATTTGGGTCTTTGGGGCACAGGGTCGGGCATAGAGGTTATCTATCTTGCAGGAAAGATGCAGTCTTTCCCCCTTAGGATTAGACTTGGGTAGGTCGGAGATTTACAAACAGGGGACTTCTTCAAAAGGGCGACAAAAGACGGTTCTTAAGGTAGCATATTAAAACACAAAGGAAGGTGGCATCAAAGCGGTCTTTCTAGGGGAACCTGGGCTAGACTAATACAGGCTGCACTCGTTGACTCTCGGGAAGTCCTGGAGTGGGTGAAAGGGCTTCTCTCTATCTTCACTTCCAAGGGGCGCTGTCATCTAGGAAGGCAAGGGACATTTTCAGTCTTGAGCTGCGCGGCAGCGAGCGGTAGGGTGACCATCTTTTCTATGGAAGGGAACCTTGGACGTCTTTGAGCTTCTATGCTGAGGAAGTCTTGGCGGATTTCTTCTCGGGGCATTCTCTACTGAAGTGGCCGAATAGTCTGCACGTGAAGCAGGGGTTCCTCTTCCTTCGTGGCTGAATTAACGGCTTTTCCATGTTGACATCGGGAGGTTGATAGGTCTTGCCAATGAGGGGATATATTAGGCATTTCACGGGGACATGGTCTTGGCCTTCGCAGAGGAAACAAGTGACAAACCGGGTTGGACAAACTTTGGATGAGTGAGGTTCTCCGCAGTTTGGGCAGTGGCTGGAACATCTGCGGGCTTGGTGTCTTTCGTCTCCGCAACGGCTACACGCCTTCTTCGAGCTTCCAGGCTTCATGGCCATCCTGGGGGAGGTCTTATTGGTGGCAGACGATGAAGGTTGGGTTTGATGCAACGACTTGGGTAAAACACGCAGGAAGGAAAAACAATCCAAACGAGCAAAGCAATCAAGGAAGTCATTACATACCAGCCAAATCCGCAATCGAGGGTGCTAATAGTAGTTAGGCATTACAAAACGCGTTTAGGGACGATACATGACTCTACCCTATTGCTAGTTGGGCGAGTACCGCGACGTGGGTGATTACTCGGAGGGTGCAGCTGGGGAGTCGTGGCTGGCTTCTGGCAGGTCGGTGGAGGTTTCCTGCGCCTTCTTGAGGGGCTTCAACCTATGGAGGTACTGACTGGCGGTGGTGCACTTCCTGCTTTTCTTGGGGGCGGCGTCTCCCGAGGTTCCTTCAGTTTCCGTTGAGCGGGCTTGATTCCTTTGCAGGGTTTTCAGAGCTTCTTTATGGTTGAGAATGGCTTGCAGGCGGTATTCATCAATGACTGCTGTGAGTGTCTCATTGCTGGAGTAGCTATAGCGGGTCTGAAAGAAGAGGGCAGGATATGCTAGGCTAGGGTCCTGAGTTCCTCCGGTGCAGTCGACATTGCCATTCATGGGGAGGTAGAAAGTTGTGGGCTGCCTCATCTGTGGGAGGGAACTTCGGATGCACATCAAAGCTTCTTTTGCTACCAAGTCAATAGCAAGCACGGGACTAGGGATCCGAGGTCCGGTGGAGTAGATAGGGCTTCCATTGGTTCCTGGCTTGACTAGTATGACAATTTGTCACACATAATCTCCTGATTCCAGTCCCTCGTGTAGGGTGTACGTAGGTTTCTGCTGGTAACCACACAGTTGCATCAAGTCCCATAGGATTTGGGGAAATCCAATCTTCATCAATAGGCTCCATCTACAAAGGGGTTTAGGTTCAGGTTGGGGTTAGTGACAGGTGTGCATGATTTTGAGATTATGAAAATCATATTAATTCAAGTAGGTTTTCAAAATAGAGGGGGAGAAGACATAAGCACTTTTGCAAATAGTCATCTTTTCTCCCTTATCTTTTTGAAAATAGGTTTGTCGTTTCCTGTCTAACGTCCATGCTAACTAAGGTCTCCTACAGTAAGGATGGCTCTGATACCAAATCTGTGGGCTCCCCCGGATTGTTCATCTGAGAAATCCTTGTGACGCATACATCCACGTTCCCATGATCAGTGAGACGTGGAACATAACCGACATGTAGCATTACAACATCCGAACATAAGGAAAAAAAACAAGACTTACATAATTCCATTATGGCTACATCATCATTAGCAGTGGAACATCGTCAAGCGTAGAGCCCAATCGTGCCTCAATCTACAGGCTGCTGACTGGGTAGACGGCCTAGCTCGATGGACGTCACCTTAAGATTCCTAAAAGTCTGGCCAAGTAAATAGCCAGGGACGAAGCCGTGAGTACATTGAATGTACTCGCAAACCACCTAGATAAGTGAACAAAGGAAATGCAATATGGCTGTGGCGAGATAACTCTATCTGGTGTTGCTTTTGAAAAAGCCTAAACTAACTTTTGAAGTTATGGCATCTCCATATCTTTGTTGAAAAAGAGTTTTGAAACATGCTTCTGTTTTGTAAATCTAGACATCTCCATGTCTTTGTTCATAAAGTGTTTTGGAAAACAATTTTTGTAGTAAAAACCCTTTTTAAACATCTTCGACCCCACGGGTCAAAACAAAGCTATCGAACTGGGGTTCCCCCGGAACCGTCATCCTCAGAGTACTTGTTTCCCAAACAAGCACAGTTTGGGTACTCCTAGCCAACACCTTTACAACCGTCCTTGACCATGGACACGGCTATTCGAATAGGTTATACTCTGCAGACTTTGCACACTTTACCCACAAGAATCAATACATCCATCGGGATTCAACCACGGCCCACTACCACTGTAGATGGGGGTCCGGATAATCAAACCTAACTTTTCGCTTGTCTACACTAGCAAAGGCATGCTTTTACTTTTGGGTTTGTTCTCCCCAGCAACGAGTATGTGGCTCCCAGCCATAATCCTTCCTTCCGTACACACGCATACCCAAGCCAGAACTTGGCGTATACCTTAAATCTGGAGACTCCACTTCCTTCCGTACTTCCTAAGTCATACCGTCCGCGGGAGACCCAATTGTTGCACCGGCCTCCTGCCAGGTCAAGATCACTCTTGCCGAAGTAAGCGACAGGCTTTAGATCCGTGATCTGGGACGCATGCCCGGTCTTCCAAGGATTTCTCCCTATAAGCATGGTAGAAGTGACTCGGCTAATGCGGACAAACTATGGGTTAAGCCCCAGCAACCTGGGGTAATGTGGTTGCGTGGTAAAAAATGTTCCAGTAAAGGCGTAGAACATCCCATCACTTCCTCCACTTCTTCTCATCACCATTTCTTTTGTTAAAACTTCCACTGGGAAGGATGCCTCTTCCCAGGGTTTTACAAAGCCGTTTTGAAACATTTGTAGTGGGGAAAAATCCCCAAACAGTTTATTTTCTCAAAACCGGGGTTTCCAAGGAGGTAGGATGCTAAATATCATACTCTTAGTCTAAAGGGGATAAAATGAGAGGGTCATAGGGGTGGTGCCTCGAAGGACACGAAATCATAACTTGGAGGAGCCAAGTTACTATCGCGGTATTTGTAAAACAAGACATGCAGGTAAATAAGCAATTTATAAAGAGGATATAAAACAGGTAAAAAGAGTAGGACATATATCAGAGTTCAGGAATGGTGGCTTGCCTATGATCAGCAATAAGTCCCTGGACTTCTTCAGATGACCAGTAATATCCAATAATATAATAATAAGAAAACCCGTCCTTCTTGTCGTCAGACACTCACACTATCGTCGTCATCGGGTACACATGCAAGCATACAAGTCCACAATCAATACAAGGCATGCAAGCATCAAACCATACAGCAAAAAAACAGGAGAATACTACTGGACTTGGGAGGGTTGTGGAGGACTGGGATTCAAATGGTGGAATTTACAAGATTGCCATTAGGGTGGTTTTCTCTTGGAAGATAGTGGTCAAGGCTAGATCAAGTGAACTTGGATTAGGGATCTGTGGTTAGTAGGTTATCAATGGATAACCATGATATCCTCAGATAGGTTTTTACAAGAAAAAACCCTCACAAGTGGTTTCACTTGATTATCAATTTCCTAGAATTATTTATGAGTTTTATAGTGGAGATAACTCTAGTTTGAGGAAATAATTCACCAAAAAAGTTCTAGAGGTCCTAAAATTATTTCCTTGGATGGTTTTGGTATTACTTTCTGTACTGAACCACCTAGAGTTGGAATTAAGTCAAAAGAATTACCAGAATGCCATTAGGAATTTCCCAAAGATAGTTCTATATGATTCTTCTTCATTTTACCAGATTAAATATAAAAAAGCTATTGAGTTGGTTCCAAGGGCATGTGCTAGGTATTTAAAACACCTTTCTGGAGGAATTGGATTCACCCTTTTTGGAGTTGCCAAACTCCTAGAGTGATTCAATTAGTGAAAATACCCATCACAAAGGTATTTAAATCACTAAAATTCATCCAGAGGTCAATAAATTATGAGCTTCTGGGGTTTGGTAGATATTGGTACTGGTGTGTACTGGGAAGTGGAATCTGGTCAATACCACATTTGGTTAGACCTGGGGAATTTATCTAAGGCAGACAGGGGCTGGTTTGGTTATTTTTGTTAAAGGCAAAATATAGTTCACCTTGGACTGAGACCTATGTTGGATGATAGGTAGTTCAAATACCTTCCAGTAGGTCTTTGGTCCATCTCAAATGGATATTAGAACTCTCTGTGGATTTTAATTAGTGTTCTAGACACATTTTAGCAGAATAATTCCTAGCCAAAATTGGAATTTATTTTGGGTATGGGATGGCCTCTGCATGTTTGACAATTCAAATGGGAACATGGTAAATTTTATACCTGCTCAATTTTCCGTATTTTCCAATTTGTTCTAGATTCAAACCAACTAGTAGAACTATAGATCTCGAATTTAATAAAAAGGAAAAGAAGGAGTCGGGCCAGCTCTGAGCCGAGATGGGCCTTACCGCGCAGGTTCGACCCACAGGTAACAGAGACGCGGGCGGGAGGCCGGTTTTGAACTGCCTGGGGCGGGGCCCACGGGTCAGCGGCACCGGGAGCTGAAGAGGTATCCGGCGAGCTCAGCCGTTGGATCAATTGAAGATCTATGGTGCCTGGTCGTCGTCCCCGTAGAACAGAGCACCGCCGGGCGGAACCCTAGACGGCATCGGGGGAGCTGCGGGGAGCTTGCCTGAGGGAGTGAGCGGCTACGAGGAGGCCCTGGGACGACACGGTCGACCACAGCGGTCCTGGAGATGGGCGAGAACAATGGGTTCCACGCCGGGAGGGGCCTCGCGTGACAACGCCTGAGGGTGCGCTCGCGGGAGCTCACCGGCGATGCTGCATGCAGTGGTTCCTACGGCAAGGGAAAGGCAGGGTTAGTTGTAGGGGAGTGAGGCACTCTGGGAAGGGCGACGAGCAACAGAGGAGACGCAGGTGGGGTGGTGTTCTTAGCTCGAAGGGAAGGAGGCCGAATTCCTTTGGGTGGCTTCCCCCGGGCTAGAGAGGGAAGGGCACGGGCCGGGAAGCTCGGGTGGAGTAGATCTGAGGTAGGGGAAGGTGTTGAGGCCACATCTAGGGGAAGGTGGGCGCGGGCGAGGGCACCTCGAGCTCGAGCTCCATCATGGCCGAGAGGGAGTTCTTCTCCTCTTCCTAGTTGTGACAGGACAGGGGAGAGGAAGTGGGACGCAGGGGAGGTGAGTGGGAGGGATTGGGGGCAAGTGAGGGCATGGGAGGCGTTGGGGAAGGCCCTTGGCCATATATACTAGGGAGGAGGGATAGAGGTAGTAAATTACCCATTTGGGCATGGTGGAGAGGGAGGGCTAGCCAAGGATTGGTCCAGAGGGAGGTGGAGAGGGGTAGTAGTGGCATTTGGGTCGTGCAGGGGCAGTGAGGGAAGCTGGGGTGATTAATGGACAAGATTTTTGTAAGATTTGTTATTATCTCTCTCTCTTACAACTAGTACAAGGGCAAAATGGGGATTTTTTGGGGTGGGGGTACAGTACTAGTCGACCAGTGGTGGGTCTTGATGTTGAGGATAAGCATTGATCAAGATTTGGTGGAATTTGGAAGTGCTTAGAGTGGTGATTTGATTAATTGACAATTATTGATCTAATAGATGGTTGTGAAGAAAGTCCACAATCATGCATTGGACCAGAGGAGAAAATCGTATTGGTAGGTAGATAGGGTCAAAGTAGACTCCTAGGATTTATTGGAGATTTTTCAGAGGAGTTTTAGTCCTCCTAAATCCAATCGCTCAAAAAGGACAGAAATGATTTTTACAAGATCATTTGATAAACTTCCATTGGACAAGGGTGGATTTTCATGTGGAAGGGTCCCAAATGTGAATACACACTTAGGAGAATTTTCCCAATATTTATTGGGGATTAAAAGTATTTAAAACTATTATTATTCCAATTCAGCCATTTAAGAAAGTGGACAAAAGGAAATAATAAAGCTTCTCAAAAATATTTATTTTTGAGATGGAAAGATAGGATATGATTTGTGGGGCTCATATGAGCCAAAAGTTGGGGAATTGGTTTGGTAAAAACCAAACTTTCCTTTATGAGGGAGTTTTAGAGAATTTGACTATTTAAGAAATTAAATAGTTTTGGGACCTCAATAATTATGGATAATTATTGATAAATGTTGGAGATCAAGTTAGGAGAGGTGGACAATGTGTAGAAATCAGTTGCAACCTTGTGGATTAAAATCCAACTAGACAAGGATGGAAAGCAAGGAGTTGAGGATCTAGGGTGGGGTTATTTTTATACTAACAAAAGATGCTTGCATCTTGGAGCTTAGAGCTCACCTTGGTGCAAGGGACAGATGGGTGGGTAGACCAAGTCATATAGATGACCATGGCAGAGGGAGTTTGAATTATCTGCATTTGAGGTGATCTAGAAATGATGGCAAATTTTGTTGAAATCAAGGCTGCCATGCAGAAAGTGTTATGATGCCATCTAAACCATGTGAGTTTAATCAGCAAAGAGATCCATTTGGGGAAAGTGAAGTCGTTTTAGGTAGACATCAATGAGTAGAACACAACCATGCAGAGAGTTGGTCCATAGGTGTCAGGGGGATGGTCCCCAGGTACCCCAACCGGATAAAAAACAAGACAGTCGGATAGCGTCCGGCTGGCCAGATGCAGCCGGACAGGGTAAGACAGGCCGGCTATCACCCGGTAGCCGGACACGGTGACGTAGCCGGACCCAATCAATGAGACAGGACGACGTGCGTATTAGTGCAGAATACGCCCTGTACGATGACAAGACTGGCAACCACCCAGCCATACCGAAGACTTTGTGAGGGTGACGGAGGAACAGTGGCCTGTACTGACGACGGGCTCGCACGGCGTCCACTGTGCCTACGACAGCCATACCGCTCGTACTCCGATAAGACATGCCATACTGGATACTATAGATGACTAGCCGGCTGGGACCCGCCTGTGGGGCCCGCCAGTCGGACTAGCCAGTGAGACCTTTTGCCTCTCTTCCTATATAAGGGGAGGCAAGGCCTCAGTAGAAAGGGTTGGTCATACAACATTTAAGGCAGTAGCTAGCACATACAGCTCGAGGAGCACTTGTAGTTCGTGTATTCCACGTAGTCAGATCCGGCAGGAGTAGGGGCTTTACCTCACCACGAGGGCCCCGAACCTGGGTACTTCTTGCGTCCCGCTACGCTCGCTCGTACCCAATCTCGCATGCGGACGCCGTCGATAACTTCCCTGCTAGTCCCCACACCTCTATCTAACCTCTTCAGGTACTGCCGTTCCCAATACAACGACAGTTGGCGCCCACCATGGGGCAGATGGCTTTGACCGGAGTCACGTTCCGCACGGGACCCCGCACTTCAGCCGGTGAGCGCGTGGCCTCCGGCCTGGTGCTCACGCTTGGCAAGTTCGACTATGTCATCGACAACACCTCCTGCTTCGTCGGAACCTCCTTCCCATCGAACGACACCGTCCTGCTATTCGGCGATCTCACTGTCTACGTCGCCACCGTCCTGGAGCGTTTCCCTAGGCAAACCGTCTCTGTCGTGGAGCTGCCGCGCTCAGGTGGCAGCACCTCCGCTGCACCCCGCGGCGTGGAGGTGAAGATGGACGGTTCCAGCTTGCATCCCCGCCAGCCGCGGGAGCGAGGCGTGGACGAGGTCGGAACTTCTGCCCCCCCCCCACAGCCTCAGAACCCGGTGGAGGATGCCATTGATCGGCTCCGGATGCCGGTTAACTTCGGGGATAACTCGGAGGAGGAGGAGGCCAACCTCACCATGGAGATACAGATCCTCCTCTAGGAGGCCATGGAGCTGGCAGCAGCCCGCAAGCAACTCGAGATCACTCGGCACGAGTACGACCATGCACACGGCCTCACTCCGGCTACCGTAGAGCCGAGCCGGCGCGGCCAGGTACGGCATCGGGGCGGTGAGCTGGGCGGTAGGATGGAAAATGACGGGGAACCGGATCCCACGCCTGCCCTCACACGGCCCACCTACAGTACGCCCATCAAGAACCTGCGAGCGGTGCGAGCCGCGGCGGAAGAACTACCCAACCTGGAGGGCGAGGAGCAAGCCCGCCAGCACGCTCGCGTGCAGGAGCTCCTCCGCGTCACGGACGAGCAGGCCGGTGCCAACCGGCAGATGCAGGAAGACCTTCGCTACTCCAGGGGGAGCAAGCTACCTGCCAACAGCAGGGGCGCGCCGCGCGACACCCAGCAGGCGTCCTCCCCTCAGCCACCCAGGGCTCGCAGCAGGCGTCGCAGCTCGGGCAACAGGGGCCAGCCGCGCCAGGAGCAGACGGTGAACATCAACCCGCCACCTCCCCCACCGCCAGCCAGAGCGCCCAGACCAGCCGGTTCCCGTCTCTCGGGCGGGGTGGGAGCGCCCAACTCGGATTGTCCGGATGCCCGCGACCGCATCGATCTCCTCGCTCAAGCGCGCGTCACGGAGGAGGAAGATTCGACCGGCCCGGTTTGTTTCAGACCCCGCATCCAGAATGAGCCATTTCCGGATAAATTCTCCCTGCCCAGGGACACCCCCAAGTACGACAACAGCATGAAGCCGGAAGACTGGTTGACCGACTACGCTATGGCAGTCGGCATCGCCGACGGGAACAAGCGCACAGTCGTGCGCTACGTCCCTCTCATGCTAACCGGGTCGGCAAGGACATGGCTTAATAGCCTCACGCCCAACAGCATCAACGCCTGGCCTGACTTCGAGAAGGTGTTCGTCCGCAACTTCAACGGCACCTACAAACGTCCAGGGCGCCCGCGCGACCTGGCCTTGTGCATCCAGGGCGACCGCGAGACTGACCGCGAGTACCTCGCCAAGTGGACGGAGCTGCGCAATACTTGCGAGGGCATCCTGGAGAGCCAAGCCATCAACTTTTCTTCATCGAAGGTTGCCGAGAGGGCACCATGCTTCGCCACCGGCTTATGTGTGACGAGCCGAAAACCATGGCGGAACCCATGACGTTTGCGGATCAGTACGCCACGGCGGATGCCGGCATGAAGAAGCCCCTCTGAGTAAACGCGGACAGCCGTCCGTCTCCCATGGAGCCAGATCGCGACCGACCAAGCAACCTGGCAGGAGAAGCCGGATCCTCCAGACGCCACGGCAACGACAACCGGTTCCATGGGGACCGCTAGGCCGGACAGCAGAAGCCTCGCTACCACGCGCGGCAGGTCAACGCTGTGGAGGGCGCGCCCGATGCACGAGCTAACAAGGCAAGAAGGCAGAAGCCATGGCTCACCTTCGACCAGATGTTTGATAGCCCGTGCAAGTGGCATAGCGGTCCCTTCAAACCGGCTACGCACACCACCCGGAACTGCAGCTGGACCCGCCAGCTAAAGGACCAGGGCAACCAGCCTCGTCTCCCCCTTCCCCCACCGGGTGGACGCCCACCACCGTCTAGGGCAACCGGTAATGATGGTAACAGCGGAAACAACAACAACGGCTACCCCTAGCCGCACGCCGCCTACCACATCTTCGAGACGGAGCAGGACGATAAGCACAGCCGCAGGCGACGCTCCAAGGAGGTCAACACCATCGTCTCTCCGGTCCCCCAGTACCTGAACTGGTCGGAAACCCCCATCACCTGGAGCCGAGCGGATAAGCCTAAGCATCCGCCGACTCCCGGGGGATACGCCATGGTGCTCGACCTTCTCATCATCTCCAACGTGCGCACCTGTCGATTCTCGCGCGTCCTCATCGACGGGGGCAGCAGCCTCAACCTTCTCTACCAGTCCTCGCTGGAGATGCTGGGCATTCGCGAAAGCGACCTGCGCCCGACTACCACGACGTTCCACGGCATACTTCCGGGGCCATCCTGCGCCCCGCTAGGGAAAATCTAGCTAGACGTCATCTTCGGGACCGAGGAGAACTTCTGCCACGAACCAATCTGGTTCGAGGTGGTAAATCTGATGAGCTCCTACCATGCTCTCCTCGGGCGCCCCGCCCTCGCCAAGTTCATGGCCATCCCCCACTACGCATACCTCAAGACGAAGATGCCGGGACCGCATGGTGGTGATCACCGTCGCCGGCTGCTTCAGGCGGTCCATGGAGTGCGCCTCAGCCGGCTCCAAACTGGCAGAGGCCCTCATCATAGCCGAAGAAAAACACGTGATCATGCGCAATGTGGCCATGGCCCACCAGGACATTCTGGCTAGCAGCAAACTGGCTGGAGAAGGAGCTTTCCAGCCGGCAAAGGAGACGAAGAGGATCCTGCTCGACCCCTCCGATCCTACTAAGTTCGTCACCATTGGTGCCGGCTTGGACAGCAAATAAGGCGCGCTCGTCGACTTTCTCCGTGAGAATCAGGACATCTTCGCATGGTCCCCCAAGGACATGCCGGGTGTGCCGAGGGAGTTCGCCGAGCACTCACTTCATATGTGTCCGGATGCCAAGCCCATCAAGCAACCCCTGCGCTGGTTCGCAAAGGAGAAGAGAAAGATAATTGGTGACGAGATCACCCGGCTCCTTGCAGCCGGGTTCATCATGGAAGTGTACCACCCGGACTGGTTGGCGAACCCAGTCTTGGTGTTGAAGAAGAACAAGACCTGGTGCATGTGTATCGACTACACCAGCCTGAACAAGGCATGCCCGAAAGACCCCTTCGCCTTGCCCCGTATCGATCAAGTCATCGATTCCACGGCCGGCTGTGATTTATTGTCTTTTATAGATTGTTACGTACAATCAGATCCGGCTAAACCCGGCTGATCAGATTAAGACATCATTTATCACCCCCTACGAGGCTTTCTGCTATGTAACCATGCCTTTCGGCCTAAAGAACGCAGGCGCCACCTATCAGTGATGTATGCAGAAATGCTTGCACTCGCAGATAGGCTGAAATGTGCATGCTTACGTGGATGACGTGGTCATCAAGACCAAGGAAAAGCGCACCCTCCTCGATGATCTGGGAGAAACATTTGGCAACCTCCGCTAGTACCAGATGAAGCTGAACCCAGAGAAGTGCGTCTCCGGAGTACCATCCGGCCAGCTACTCGGTTTCCTCGTATCACAACGAGGTATCGAGGCGAATCCGAAGAAGATCGTGGCCATCGAGAGAATGCAGCCGCCCAAGAACCTGCTTGGGGTCCAGAAGTTCACCGGATGCCTGGCTTCCCTCAGTCGCTTCGTCAGCCGGCTGGGGGAGAAGGCACTCCCGTTGTACCAGCTGATGAAGAAGACGGACAAGTTCTCCTGGACTTTGCAAGCAGATGCCGCGTTTCACGACCTCAAGCGCATGCTATCCACAGCACCGGTTCTACCCACGCCGGCTGGAAAGGAGCCGATGTTGCTCTATATCGCAGCCATCAGCCGGGTCGTCAGCGTCGTCCTGGTGGTGCAGCGCCCCGAGGAAGGCAAGGCTCAGCCGGTTCAGAGACCCATCTACTAACTCAGCGAGGTTCTCTCCCTCTCCATGCAGAACTACCCCCACTACCAAAAGATGTGCTATGGTGTGTACCTGGCATGCAAGAAGCTCAAGCACTACTTCTAGGAACACCCGATTAAGGTCGTGTGCACTGCACCCCTTTCGGAAATCATCGGCAACAAGGACGCCACCGGCCGAGTCGCCAAGTGGGCCATCGAACTCGCCGCCTACTCCATCCAGTACGAGCCCCGGCTCATGATCAAGTCACAGGCATTGGCGCACTTCCTCGTCGACTAGGCCGAGACCCAGTATCTCCCACCGGTTCCAAATTCGGACCACTGGTGGATGCACTTCGACGGGTCGAAGATGCTCGGGGGCTTGGGTGATTCGGATTTGGTGGTGCAGCAGTTGACCGGAGAATGGGACACCAGAGACGCAAATATGGCTCTCTACCGATTCCACATCCAGAAGCTCAGCGCCTCCTTTGACGGGTGCGAATTTCACCACGTCCCCTGCACAAACAACGAGGCAGCCGATGCGCTCTCCAAGATCGGATCCAACAGGCAGGCTATCCCACCAGGGGTCTCCTTGGAGCACCTGCGCAAGCCATCCATCAACCCGTCACTAGAATCAGACTCCATCGCCTGGGCAGGAAGCGTTTCGGCTGATAGAACGGCAAAAGCGGAGCCGGCAGAACCAGCGAAGAAGAAGACTCGCACCAATTCCGGCTAGGCAGCGCCTTCCGGCTCGCAAGACCCGGGGGCTGTCGGCTCGCCTAGTGGCTCGGGGGCTGCCGTCCCGAGTACTCCACCCGGACGACCCCCAACACCCGTCAGCCGAAGGACAGGAGCGTCCTCGTCATTCGGGAAGTGCCATCCTGGGCACAACCCTTCAGGAGCTACATCACCAATGGAGAACTCCCAGACGACGAGGTGGAGGCCAGGCAAATCCGGTGCCACGCGCACACATACACTATCATAAACGGCGAGCTATACAAGCGCAGCATGTCTGGTATTTTCCAAAGATGTGTTGATGTGGACATGGGCTACTGGGTACTCAAGGATATCCACCAGGGCGACTGCGGGCACCACGCTTCGTCAAGGGCGATAGTCGCCAAGGCATTCCGCCATGGTTTCTATTGGCCCACCGCCCTCGAGGACGCTGAGCAGCTGGTCCGCGCATGCAACGGGTCCCAACGCTTCGGGCAGCTCAGGCGCATGCCAATTCCGGTACTCAAGACCATACCGATCACCTGGCCCTTTGCGGTTTGGGGCCTCGACATGGTCGGTCCTTTCAAGCGAGCACGCGCAGGCATGACCCACCTGCTGGTAGCGGTGGACAAGTTCACAAAATGGATCGAGGCCAAGCCTATCCGGAAGCTGGATGGAGCGACGGTTGTTACCTTCTTCACCGACAACATCAATCGCTTCGGCTACCCCAACAGCATCATCACCGAAAATGGCACGAACTTCGCCAAGGTGGCCTTTGCCCGGTTCTGCAGCAACAAGGGCATCCGACTGGACCTTGCCTCCGTCGCATACCAGTAGTCCAACGGGCAAGTCGAAAGAGCAAACGGCTTGGTGCTAGCCGGCATCAAGCCACATCTCATCGAGCCGTTGGAGCAATCACCTGGATGTTGGATCAAAGAGCTTCCGGCTGTGATGTGGAGCCTCCGCACCACATCGAATAGGTCAACCGGCTACACGCCATTCTTCCTGGTCTACGGATCGGAAGCCGTTCTCTCCGCCGACATCGAGTTCGACTCCCCTCACAAGCTCTTGTACGACTAAAAATCCAATAAGGAGGCGCGGGAGGACGGGGTGGACCTCCTGGAGGAGGCCCACGAGCTGGCCATGTCCAGATCAGCCCTGTACAAGCAGCGACTACATCGCTACCATTCCAGCCGGATTCGCCCATTCGCATTCCGTGAAGGCGACCTGGTTCTCCGGCTGGTGCAAGACACGAAGGGAACGCACAAGCTATCACCACCCTGGGAGGGCCCCTTCATCATCAGTCGGGCGCTGCCCAACGACTCCTACTACCTCATCGACGCACAACAGCCGCGCAAGAACAAGATGGACAAATCAGACAAGGAGACCGAGCGTCCCTGGAACGCGGCCCTACTGCGCCCGTTTTACACCTAATCGCCAGGCAGTGTATGTATCCCAAAAACCCTGTGAATGAAAATGCGGACCCCCACGAGAATCTGGGGGGCTCCTTACTAGAAATGTGTGTGCACGTGTGTTCCGGTTCAAATTTTCCGGCTCCGGCAACCCCTACCCGGGGGCTCGCCGGCTGGCCTGGCCTGCTAAGTCAACAAACTGGCTGAGTAGTGTGTGACGATGTCAGAGGCCCACTCTTCTTCTCTGCTACAGACCGCAACCCGGCTGTCCGGCTAGCAAGAGCAAAAGCCCGAGGCATCCCACACGAAAAACAGGGAGGAGACGCGACAGATCGGGCGTCCCGGCCCTGCAACTAGCTCGAACCAATCCAGCTGCTAAGCCGTTAGTACCGTGCGTAATGTACTGTCAGCTCCCTTCGATTCCGGCTACAGACCGCAACCCGGATGACCGACAAGGATGCAGCGAAAACAGCAGAGCACACGGGAAAGCGACTAAGTGTCTAGAAAGGAGCAAGCCAGTTTTCGAAAAAACAAGCCGTTTTTCGGCTACAATTTGACAGACTAACCTAATAACCTATGTGTACATGTGTGTATGCGTATGTACATTCTTGTCCGACTACCTCGAGTTGGAATTCAGGAGAAGGAAAGAAGATTCGAAGTCCTTGCCTCCATCAAGCGCTCCGAATCTCAGGGGCTACACCCACTGGGTGCGCTCGCGCGCCCCCAGTGGAATCTTGTAGTTCCTGACCGGCTAAGGGCGTTTAGCCGGCCGTTCGGAGCCCAGGTGAGGGCAAGAGCAGGAGCAAGAAAAGACAAGAAAGATTCGAAGCACTTGGCTATGGCAGCTACTCTGAATCTCGGGGGCTACACCTAGTGGGTGCGCTCGTGCGCCCCCACTAGAATGTTAGTTCCCCCGGCTGAAGGCGTTCAGCCGACGAAAGCGGCCGACTGGGACGAGGCCAGTCGGATAAAGTTAGAAGACTTTGGAGAAATAAGAAAGATTTGAAGCACCTGGCTACGCCAGCTACTCCGAATCTCGGGGGCTACACCCAGTGGGTGCGCTAGCACGCCCCCACTGAGGGTGCAGTTCGTCCGGCTAAGAGTGTGTAGCCAGACTAGGTTAGCCGGGCGGAGCAAGCCGGCAAAAACATCAAAACGAAACTCAACGCACAAGTTAAGAGTCTCAAGATTTCAACGATTAACAAACAAAAAGGAGACGAAGCTCCCATAAGTTAGCCGGCGACAAAGACAACTGGTACAAGCAGACAAGGTTCGTGAACATATAACATAAGACAAATACACCCGGCATCCCGGGGCAATAACTAGACGGCAGGGCCCTTGCCGTGAGGGAGATCCTGGCCGGCAGAAGCGGAGCTCCGGATGGGCTTGGCGGATGGCGGCAAGACCGGCTCCGGCACGGAAGCCACCGTCGATCTTCTCGATGTGGGCGTCCTTGTACCAGGAGAGCATGAGGGCCAGAGCCATCTCCGCTCTAGCCCGTGCCGCCAAGTCCCGCAGCCGGCACCTCTCCCACCTTCGCCGCCAGCTGCGCCATCGTCTCCGGAACCGGAGCCTCCGGCCACATGAAGTCGAAGACGTCCCGCGCCGCCTGACGAAGCTTCACAGCTTACTCGCCAAGAAGGACGACGAGTTCCTGGGCCGTCGGACTACGCTCCCGGCCAGTTCTCCTGCAGCCAGTTGTAGGCCAGCAGGTCTATGCCGGGTTAAAAGTCTGTCAGAAAAAAGGGTCAGATCCGGCTAATGGATCCGGAAAGAAAGGAAGGCGAGAAAAGGAACTTACCCTTGGCAGTGTGGCCGACCTGCATCAGCTCCTCCACCAGCGCCTTCTCCTTGATTGCTAGCCGTTTGATCTCCTTCTCTTGGTCCTTGTTCTGGGCCTCAAGAAGGGTGAAGGCTTCGGCCCGGCTAGCGAGCGAGGCGTCGCGCTCCTTGACGGTGGCCTCCAGACCGTCTACCCACGTGTGCCAATCCTTGTTCTGCAGCCGCAGAGTGGAGTTGCACCTGCTCAGCCGGTTGTTCGCTTTCTTCAAGCGATCGATCTCGCACTGAGCACACACGAGGATGGATGCAACAAAACCGGCTATCAGTAAAAAAAAGGAGCAAGCTGGGTGAAGCGAACTTACTCTGGGAAGTCCTGTTGGCGGCAGCAAGTTTCTGCTCCAACGTCCGGTTCCTGCCGGCTTCGGCCACCAACAGCCGGATCTCCTTCACCGCCAGCTCGAGCATGGCGGCAAGGTCCAACAGCGAGGCGGCAGAGGAAGCGTCGTCGTCCACGGCCTTGACGGCCCAGGACTCCTTCGCTGTGACCACTGTTGTTTGCCATTCCTCCCCGAGCTCCTCATCGGAGTTGTCATCGCCAACAACGACGAGCTCCTTGCCGGCAACCCCCCACGCGCCCGCGGACGAGCCTTCCTGCTGGGAGGGCTCCGCTTCCGGCTGGGGACCTTCCGACTGGGCGGAGGCAGCCGACTCAGCTCGAGGGGGAGGCGGAGGCTGCGCCTCAAAGGAAGGAGACGCGTCGGTTGGCGTAGTCGGGGCACGGGGCGGCGACCCGGTCGGCGCCCGTGCCGGGCTCGTAGCTCCGAAAGAGACTAACGCGCTAAAGAGAAGGAGGAGAAGGCAAAAGCAAAATAAACCAAAGTCAGAAAAACAAGAAAGAGGGCAAGCAGTCAGAAAGCACCGAAAGATAGAGGGGGAGAGAAAAAACATACCTCGGCACAACCGGGGGTGGCCCCTTCTTTCGGCCAAGGCGGCTCGGCGGCAGGGCGCCGGACCGGCTCGTCTTGGGAGCTGGCTCCTCCGTCCCAGGACGACGGGAGCCGGAACGACTGGAGCCGCTCCCGCCTGCCTTGCCGTCCGTCACGGAGCGCGTCGCCAGGTCCATGGTCGGCGCGGCCTCCTCCTCCTCGTGCACCTCCGCGTGCGGGTCTGCAGTCGGCTCATCATTCTGGCTGGGGAAGGCATCGCCGTCCCCGTCCGATTCCTCGCTGGACCGCCGAGCGCGCGGCTCGGGCAAGTCAGGCGTGAATACCTCCAGGGGAGCCTCGCCCTCCTCGTGAAGGATGCAAGCGAGATCTGCCAAATACAAGAAGCTAGTCAGACCAAACAAGGAAACAACAGAGAAAGAGCAAATAAAGTTTCCGGCTATAAGAACTTACCCGGGGCGCGTGGTTCTCCCGGCTGTAGGGCACCAGACTGAACGTCCGGTTCTCCGGCAGCCACTCCTTGCAGATCGTCCACAACCACTCCTTCAAGTTGTGGTAGCGAGGATCAAGGCGCTACAGCCGGGTCAGGTCCAGCCGGCCAGAGTAATAGCACATCTTGTGCGCCCCCTGCTGCATCGGCATCATCAGTCAGGACATCCAGCTAACAGTGATGTCCTGGCCGATTAGCTGGCAGGTGACGAGGGACCGCATGCGCTGCAGCATCGCGTCCGTCTCCGCCCTGTCGCATGGAACTTCAAGTCCCAGTTCTGCCGGCTGGACTCAACATCCTGGAAGGCCGGAAGATTTATCCGGTCGACGTTGGTGATGTTCTTGACGTAGAAGTATGACTGCTGGCACAGCCGTACCGTGTCCTGGAGCAAGAACTTGGGCTAGCCAGATTGGGAGCGGGAGTAGATGGAGGCGCCGCCACAGGCGACTAGCGGCCCCTTCGTGTACTGCACTTGTGGCCAGACTCGGAAGAGCGAGCAGAAGAGCCTGGGATCTGGCTGGATCCCGAGATAGCTCTCGCAGAACGCCATGAAGTGCGCCAGCGTCCCGATGGCGTTGGCGCCGAGGTGGTGAAGACGAAGGTCGAAGAAGGCGAGGAACGTCAAGAAGAAGGGGTTCACCGGAAGGGCGAACCCACACGCCAGATGGGAGAGGAAGACGACGCGCTCCCCCTCTGTCGGGTGCAGCGACACCTCTCCCGCCGGTGCCAACCGCACCGCCACCTCCTCCTCCGACGGGAGAACGCGGGTGGCGCGGTACTTCTGAATCTGGTCCTCGGTGACGGAGGAGCCGCACCAAGCCCCGCGGTCGGCGGCCATTTCCGGCTGGTGAGAGGAGCGGCGACGGAATAGTGGCGGTGGCCCGTAGCATCGATGACGGCGAGCGGACGGCGCAGCGGGCGGTGGTGCAGAGGGCAAGAGCGCAGAAGTAGGAGCACGCGGGGGAGAAGAAGACTATAGCGGGGGAGCGAAGGAAAGGAACTGCCTCCCCCGCGTCGTCCCTTTAAAGGACCGGAAGGGCAACCATCGACAGGGCCACGTAGCGCGCACCCGGGCAACCCACAGCCCAACCACCGCCTAGATCCCATGTGCCAGGGCAGGAGGCGCAGAAGATCCCGGAGCAAGAATCGAAGCGCCGGACAGCGGTTTCACGAGGCGACGTGCGACGGGACATTACGCTGCCCGCCGTAGTGCAATGATGGCGCGTACGCGCATGGCCGGCGTCAGCACTAACGTCACGGGTAGTGCAACCGCCAGGCGCAGCCGGATACAAATTCAAAATCGGGAGGGAGCGCACGCACATTTCTCCTAAGGGCGGAATCCACACACGGTGGGGGGCTAGTGTTAGGGGGATGGTCCCCAGGTACCCCAACCGGATAAGAAACAAGATAGTCGGATAGCGTCCGGCTGGCCAGATGCAGCCGGACAGGGTAAGACAGGCCGGCTATCACCCGGTAGCTGGATCAGGAAGACACAGCCGGACACGGTGACGTAGCCGGACCCAATCAGCAAGACAGGACGACGTGCGTATCAGTGCACGGTATGCCCTGTACGATGACAAGATTGGCAACCACCCAGCCATACCGAAGACTTTGCGAGGGTGACGCAGGAACAATGGCCTGTATTGACGACGGGCTCGCACGGCGTCCACTATGCCTATGGCAGCCATACCGCTCGTATTCCGATAAGACATGCCATAATAGATACTATAGATGACTAGCCAGCTGGGACCCGCCTGTGGAGCCCGCCAGTCGGACTAGCTAGTGAGACCTTTTGCCTCTCTGCCTATATAAGGGGAGGCAGGGCCACAGTAGAAAGGGTTGGTCATACAGTATTTAAGGCAGTAGCTATCACATATAGCTCGAGGAGCACTTGTAGCTCGTGTATTCCACGTAGTCAGATCCGGCAGGAGTAGGGGCTTTACCTCACCACGAGGGCCCCGAACCTGGGTACTTCTTGCGTCCCGCTACGCTCGCTCGTACCCAATCTCGCTTGTGGGCGCCGTCGATAGCTTCCCTGCCAGTCCCCACACCTCTATCTAACCTCTTCAGGTACTGCCGTTCCCAATACAACGACAATAGGGGTTTGGATGGGATGTGAGCTTCTACCCAAGTAGGTATGATGACTAGATTTGCAGGAAATGTTATTTTCTTGTCTACAAAACCATCATGGACAAGTGGGTTGGAGGAGGATCTAGCCAAAGGCAAATGTGGGACTTGGTAGTCCTTAGGATGACTAACAAAATGGTTCAAGTGCATTTCTAGAAATGCACATGGTTTGAGAAAAGGAGGCATTCAGAAAGGTGATGCTGAACCTATTTCTAGACTTAGCCAAATTTGGCAGTTTTGAGGAATTTGACTAGAGTATGAGAGGGAATGTTCTTGGAGGAGTTGCAAGGTATCAGAGCTTTACTAAAGGGTTGATATGGAAGTGTAGAGTGAGTAGAGGAGATCCTTGCTTGATGTTGGTCTTCAAAGACTTGAGAACATCTAGAAGGGAATTCCTCAGAATAGATCTGGTTGAGGGATTTGGAGGATCACCTAATGGCTAGGGATCACAACAAGGTTTGCTTTCTTTCTTAGGGATTGATGATTGGGAAACATCTTGATCCTAGTGATGAGCTCCTAGGGTGTCTCATACTACCTCCTAAGCAAACACATCAATCAGCAGATCAGAGAAACTCATCTTATAAACAAACCAACTACTCTAGGGTTACCATCAAGCTCAGCTTGAGGTAAGGTTGGGACATTTTGAAGAGGTTGAGTTTTGAATAAGATGAGGGTTCTTGGTATCTTTACCAAGAGTAGAATTCAAATGCTTTGAAGAGGTTTTGGTAAAGCTAGAGATAAGATTAGTGGAGTATTCTATCTTGAAAACATAGGGAGATTGTATTATATATCTCTCCATAGTTTTGTTAATAGAAGCTACAAAAATAGTTTTGGTTACATAGGCATCTTGGCTCAACTTTTGGAAATGCCAGAACGTTTGAGAATATGTAAAGTAAGCCAAGATAGTTTTGGTGAATAGCTTTTACCAACTGAGGTTGACATAAGGAGTATCCTAAGATACACATCATAAGCACAAGTGCAAACAAGCAACAAGCAGGCACTGCACTAAAGCACAAGAAAAAGTTTTTGTTCCCCTGATTTTTGCAAATCTGGACAACTAACCTGGGTTGCTAAAATTGGGATGTTAAAGGTCACCCCTCGGTAAACCTCCAGCAAATCAGTGGGTCGCCCTTGAATTTTCTTCATGGTCCCTGTCATGCTTACACCTACAATACTGCAAAATCTTTCCAATGGCATGGTAAAGGGCAGATTATAAATTTTGAAAGAGATAATTGACTGATAGGGCGTGTTTGTAAACATGAAGCTCTCAACAAAGGTTTTGGTGAACATAGCGTATTGCTCACTCTCATCTTGCATATATGAGGTCAAACCAACCCTCTCAATCAATAGCAAGAAATCATCGAGAATCAATGCAGCTTGTAAGAAAGTAAAACAAGGAAAAGTAGATGGGTGAGCATCCCCATCATCACTTTCATTACCAATATGAGTTGCAATGAGATCTTGGTTGTATGATGGCCTAAACTGAGAGGCTGATCTTGAGGGCCTCGACCTCCTAGGTGCATCCCTCTCAAATATCTCTCCAAAGGTATGGTTGTTCATGGTTGGTATTCTGAAATTTAAACACCTATTAAACAAGTGATTGCAAAGTGAATAAAATGAAGGATACTACTCATAGGGACTTGTAAGAGGCCTAAACATGCATCAAAACTATATCTCTAAGCATGAAACAAGCATACAAGATCTCATAACCTGTCACCTACAGCAGCAAAATACTCAAGATATAATCCACTAAACACAAATCTACTTGGACAAGGGGGGGAGTCACATACCAGAGAACAAGTGCTCCAAATTTCAGCAACAAAGATGGGCTGAAGAAGGAGATCGAAAAAATCGAGAGCAAGCACAACAAGAACGCGATTTTGAGCAATGAACTGGAGCTTACTCGAGAGAGAGAAGAAAGTGGCAGGTGAGAGAGTTAGTGGTGGGCCAGTGGTGGCCCACACCATGGCATGGAGCCACCCAGGGCAGGCCGCGCCACCAGGTGGTGAGCCTGCTTGGTGGGTCCCCTGGTACCTCCTAGGCACTCCTCTGCCCCTTTTTTCACGTAAAAATGTAATATGAATTTTCTAGAATTTTTCGAGACACTTTATTTTTGGGCATTTTTTAGGTATAGAAGAATGATTTTCTGATAGACATATTATTTTGGAATGATGCAATGACAAAACAAGGCTAGAACTACAGGAGTTCTAAGACACTCTAACATGCAAGCAACTAACAACAAAAAGAAAACTAAACGAAAAAAAACTAAAATGGATAGAATAGAAGTAAACGGGGATAATCACAGTGAAAACATTGTTTTGTTCAATGAAATCCTTTTGTTAACAAGGTTGATCAGGTCTTGTTACCAAAACAATTCCATATGAGACAAAACTTTGTATCCCACTAATGATTATGTTACCTCAACCTTGATAGCAATGGTCCCAATCATAATAGTTTAAAATTTTTCTCTTGGTATGGGACAATATATTTCTCCAACTTGAATTCCCTCAACACGTTGAATTGAATTCAAACCATAAGTCCTTTCAATATTCTTGGGGAAATAGACAGTATGTTCCTTGTCATTAACATTGAAAGTCACCTTTCCTTGATTACAATTAATAACAGCTCCTGCAGTATTAAGAAAAGGTCTCCCAAGAATAATGGACATATTATCATCTTTAGGCATCTCAAGCACAACAAAATCGGTTAATATCAAGCAATTATGAGCCACTTGAACAGGTACATCCTCACATATACCAACAGGAAAAGTGGTAGATTTATCAGCCATTTGCAAAGATATATTAGTTGGTATTAATTTTTCCAGTTGAAGCCTCTTATAGAGAGAGAAAGGCATAACACTAACTCCAGCTCCCAAATCACACAAAGCAGTTCTAACATAACTGTTCTTAATAGAGCAAGAGATAGTTGGAATCCCTGGGTCTCCAAGTTTCTTAGGAACCTTACCATTAAAGGAATAATTAGCAAGCAAAGTAGAAATTTCTTCATTAGGGATCTTCCTTTTATTCGAGACAATATCCTTCATATACTTTGAGTAAGGAGGCAATTTAATAGCATCAGTCAAAGGAATTTGCACGAATAAAGGTTTCATCCACTCACAAAACTTATTATAGTGTTCATCTTCCTTTGACTTGTGTTTCTTATCAGGGAAAGGCATAGGTTTTTGGACCCAAGGCTCCCTTTCACTACCATGTTTCTTAGCCACAAAATCTTCTTTGGTGTACTTAGTATTCTTAGTGTGCTTTTCAGGTTCTTCTACCACTTTTAGTTTCAGCATCAGAGACAGATATACTATTAGGATCTATAGCAGGTTCAGAGGGTACTACAATAGTTTTATGTTTCTTTTTCCTATTCTTTCGAGTAGAGCCACTATTTTCAGCTTGTTGAAAATCCTGCTCAATTTTTTTGGGATGCCCCACAAGATATAGAGGATCCTGGGTAGCATCACCACTTCTAGTTCTAATTTCATAAGCATGTTTTTCTTTAGCAGCATTAATTAGCAAGTATTTCTGCACTTTAATGAGTTGATCTATTTGAGTTTGAACCATTTGAAAGTGTTTAACAATCATTTTAATATCACTAGAGGTCCTTTCCACAATATCCTTCAACTCAACAATAGCTCCAGTGTTTTCCATTAGATGATTTTGCAACCTTTTATTAAAATTATCTTGCTTAACAATAAAGATATCGAATTCTTCTAAGCATTGATTAGGAGGTTTAGAATAAGGGATATCACCTTCATCAAAGTGTTGGAGAGAGTGTACCTCAATAGTGGATGAGTAGGGGATAGGCTTACATAACTCTTCAATAGGAGGTAAATTTTTGACATCTGCAGCTTTAATTCCCTTCTCCTTAAGACATTTCTTAGCTTCCTTCATCACTTCATCATTCAATTCAATAACTCCCCTCTTCTTTGATGTTGGAATAGGCACCAGAATAATTGGTTTAGGTACAATTACTTCAGGTATAGCTTGTTCAGGAGGAGTCTAATCTTCATAGTTCTTACTTATTATAGCCATTAATTCCTCAGCTTCCTTAGGAGTCCTATTCCGGAAAACACAATTAGCACAACTATCTAGATATGTCCTAGATTCCTCAGTTAGTCCATTATAAAATATATCAAGAAGCTCATGCTTAGGTAATGGACTTCCAGCCTATGCATAAATCAAAGCACAAAACCTTGCCCATGATTCAGGCAATATCTCTTTTTCTCCCTGTTCAAAATCAAAAAGTTCCTACAAAATAACATGTCTAGCACTAGGAGGAAAATATTTCTACAAGAAAGTACTAATCAAACAATCAGGGCTATCAATAGATCCAGGAGGTAAATTACTAAACCAAGTTTTAGCTTCTCCTTTCAGTGAAAAGGGGAAAATCTTAGCAACAAAGTAAGTACGCGTCTTAATATAATCAGAAAACAAGCCAATCATGGTCGAAAGTTCATTCATATGTGCTACCGCACTTTCATTCTTAGTCCCACAAAAAGGTTCTTTCTCAACAATAGCTATGTAAGATAGATCGAGAGAGAAATCATAATCTTTATCTATAATGTTTATGGGAGAAGCGGCAAACTTAGCAATAGGAGATAATTTGGGTCTAATAGTACGCCTCTCAAGGAGACTCTTAGCAGCGCTCCTATCATGGGTGTTTTTACATTCTTTAATAAATTCATCGGTCATCTCAACGTAACCATCTTCAGTATCATAACTTTCACTAGACATAGTTGAACTAATAGGTGTAGTAGTGTCTTCATTAGGAGTTTCGGTATTTCTAGCTATAATTCTAGCTATCGTAGCATCTAGGAAAGGACCTAATGAACCACTCTTATCAAGCACAGTAGAAGCAGCATCATAAGCATCAAAAGTTTCAGATTCAGCAGCAGTAGCAATGTGTGTAGCATGTGTATGTGGTGGTGTAACGAGCTTACACATAACATATGGTGAATCAAGAGCAACAGAGGTATTTAGAATTGTACCTCTTCTTGTAGTGGATGGTAAAATAGGAACCTTGCGATCACGAGACTTACCCATGATGGATGGATAGCAGCGAGCAATAGAGAATCCAAGTGAACTTGATAAATAAAGCTATGCTCCCCGGCAACGGCGCCAGAAAATAGTCTTGATGACCCACAAGTATAGGGGGTGTATCGCAGTATTTTCGAGGGAAGTGAAACCCAATTTATTGATTCGAGACAAGGGGAGCCAAAGAATATTTATAAGCCTTAAGAACTGAGTTGTCAATTCAGCTGCACCTGGAAACAATCTTGCTCACAGCAGTTTATCAGTAGCAATAGTTTTGTAGTTGGAATAGTAAAGTAGCAGCTGTAGTAAAGTAAAGACAGTAGTTGCAATAGTAGTAAATAGTGGGATTCGAGTGCGGTAGGCATAGGGATGGATGGAAGGGCATTTCATGGACAAGACAATTCACATAGCAATCAGAACATAGGGCAAATGCAGATAAATAAGATAAAGCATCCAAGTACTAGATAATCCTAGGCATGTGTTCCATATATAGTCATACGTGCTCGCAATGAGAACTTGCACAATATCTTTTGTCCTGCCAGCCCGTTTGCAGCGGGGCCTCAAGGGAACTACTAGCAATTAAGGTGCTCCTTTTAATAGAGCATCGGAGCAAAGCATTAACACTCCGTGAACACGTGTGATCCTCACATCAAAGCCATTCCCTCTGGTTATCCCGATTTCTATCACTTCGGGGCCATTGGTTCTGGACAACAACGTGTGTATACAACTTGTAGATAAGACCAAAAACAATACTATCATAATGAATCAATAACATGTTCAGATCTAAAATCATGGCACTCGGGCCCTAGTGACAAGCATTAAGCATAACAAGTCACAACAAAGTCATAAAGCACTAATAGAAGATACTAGGCACCATGCCCTAACAATCAGATGCCATTACATGAACAATCTCATCCAATCCCTACCATCCCCATAGCCTACAGCGGGGGATTACTCACTCATAGATGGGGGAAACATGGATGGTCAATGGAGAATCGATGGTCAATGGAAACATGGATTACTCTCCTCCAATTTCCCGTCCCGACATGGTGCCAGAACAGAGTTTCTGGTGTTGTTTCGTGGAATCTGGTGGTGGCGGTGGAGCAGAACTCCTTTTGGAAAAACATCGATACCCCCTTGAGGTTTTAGGTCAGAAGGCAACTTATAGGCGAAGAGGGAGACCGAGGGGCAGTCTGGGGCGGCCAGACCACCCCTGGCGCGGCCTGGGGTTCCCCGCGCGGCCAGGTGGTGTGGCCTGGGCCCAGCCCCCCTCCGTCTCGTATTCTGGCTCCTAGAGTCTTCTGGTGAAATAGGATTTTCGGCATATTTTCCGAGATGTTTCCTGATAGTTGATTTTCTGGACCAAAAATAGACACCAGGGCAATTCTGCTAAAAACAGCGTCAGTCTGTGTTAGTTGCATCGAAATCACACAAGTTTAGAGGAGAAACAATAGCAAAAGTATTCGGGAAAGTATATATGTTTTGGACCTATCACTGGGATTCAACTGTAGCATGCATTCTACTACTAGCTTGAAAGATGTTGCACCACCACACCTCATTGGATGTGTGTGTCTGTATCGGTGTGGATCATTGTGGTTTTAGCAAAAGAACACATGCAGTGATGCTACCATGCCATGTGGTAGCCAACCATGTCCAGTAACCCTGGAAGCATGATGGGATTTAACTGCAACATGCATTCTACCACCAGCTTGAAAGATGTTGCACCACTACACCTCATTGGATGTGTGTGTCTGTATGAGTGTGCATCATTGTGATTTTAGGAAAAGAACACATGCAGTGATGCCACCATAGCATGTGGTGTCCAACCATGTCCAGGAACCCTGGCAGCATGCTATGAGTCCACTTCAGGATGCATTCCACCACCATCTTGAAAGATGTTGCACCACTACACCTCATTGGATGTGTGTGTCTGTATGAGTGTGCATCATTGTGGTTTTAGGAAAAGAACACACATGTAGTGATGCCACCACAACATGTGGTATCCGACCATGTCTAGGAAACTTGGCAGCATGATGGGATTCAACTACAACATGCATTCTACCACTTGCTTGAAAGATGCTACATCACCACACCTCATTGGATGTGTGTGTATCAGTGTGCATCATTGCAGTTTTAGGAAAAGAACATATGCAGTTATGCCACCATAGCATGTGGTGGCCAACCATGTCCATGAATGGTGGCAGCATGCTAGGATTCAACTGCAGGATGCATTCTGTTGGGCCACGCAGAGGAAAACAAAACTTTTTCCTACGCGGTGATCCCAAGATCCAGCTCAGGTAGAAGGCCACGAGGATTAATACTAGACGCGCAATTGCGGAATTGATGAAGCACGTCGCTTGATGCAGTGCAGTCCTCGCGATCTGTTCCGATTCTACGATCCACAATCCGTAGTTTCTTCACGATCGTCGAAGTGCTAAACGTACAACACCTCCGCCGGTATCCACACGTACGAGGAGGAGCGCTGGTGATGGACTGCTAGGTCCGGTACGGCGGCGACAGGACGGACTGGGGCTAGGATTTCCAACACATGGAGTGACCTAACCTTGTGCTCTAAGCACCCGTGCCCCAGCTTATATAGGGAGTGAAAGTGGGCTCCACTCTTGTGGCACATTCACTAAAAGGCCTATATTTGCCACTGCAAGTCTCACTTGCTGACTAAGTCCATGTCACTATTTGGGTCCAACCCAAATAGGTTTCCTGTTTGGGTCTAACCCAATCTGCTCCCGCTCTTAAGTGTGTGACCTGACAGGCTCATGGTAACCCGGACACGATTCCAAGTCTCACTCGTGATCGATTAGTTGGTAGCGGCTCCTAGCAGAACGTGCCAACTCCCAAGTACCAATAAGTCATGATGACATACCTTCCAATGCGACTTTTGTCTGAGTCCCTTTTGCCTCACGATATACCTTGTCGGACTATAGGAGAATGATCTTCATCCCTTAAATAGTCCGACTCTCTTTCTCGATCCGAGATAAGTGATTCATCCGACTAACTCTTAGTCGGCTGCCTCGGTTAACTCTTAATCCGAGACGCGCATGGCCATGCTTTCCGAATCATATATTCCGAGAGGGCCCAGAGAATATCTCTCCGGATGGAGGGGCAAAATCCCGTCTTGGTTATTCACATCACGCAGCTTGATTCTCAGTCGACCCGAACTCCGCCTTTATAACTACCCAGTGACGGAACAACGTTTGACAGAACCTAAGTCGGTGATCCTCAACTCGGATTATGCAATAACCTCAGGTCTAAGGATTACATTGATTGAGACATGCAAATGACGACATGTTCGTTGCATCTCAATATGGGTCAGTCCGACTCGCTAAACTCTTTAGCCGAATCCGTGTAAGTCGGAATAGCATCCCCATGCCCATGACAAGTGGAACCTAGTCATCTGCCGACTTTCACATTGGTCTAAGTTGTGTGTCCAGCACAACCTCAATGACCAAGGACAATTAGTATGAACAACATGAATATATAGTTCCACAATCAAATCACATATTCGATGATACATATCAGCAGTTCATACATGGACCATAGCATTATGAATACATTGGGAATAACATCATACATGATTGCCTATAGGGCATATTCCCAACAGTCTCCCACTTGCACTAGAGTCAATCATCCGACATCACATGTCTAGGCATCTAATGCCCATAGCTCTCATGTGTGCCTCATGCTTTGGCTGTGGAAGTGGCTTTGTCAACGGATCCGCAATGTTTGCATCCGTGTGTACCTTGCATAACTTGATTGGACGAGTATATGTTTGCATCCGTGTGTACCTTTCATAACTTGTCTTAGAAGTATATGTTTGTTCTTCTGGTGTTGTCTAGGTTCCTTGGCTTGTGCAATAGCACCATTGTTGTCACAATACACGTCTAACGGATTAGACGAGCCCTGAACCACACCAAGATCCATGAGGAAATTCCTCATCCAAGTGACTTCTTTTGCCGCCTCCGAGGTAGCAATATACTCAGCCTCTGTCATAGACGCAAACACCGTCTATTGTTTGGAACTCTTCCAGCTCACAGCCCCTCCGTTTATTACAAACACATATCCGGATTGCGAACAAGAATCATCCGAGTCAGTGAGATAACTCGCATCCGTGTAACCCTTTACACTGAGTTCATCCTCACCTCCATAAACCAGGAACATATCTTTAGTCCTTCTCAAGTACTTTAGGATATTTTTAGGTGCTGCCCAGTGGATTTCTCCAGGGTCAGCCTGGTACCTGTTCACAACACTTAGAGCATAGGAAACATCCGGCCTAGTACAAATCATAGCGTACATTATGGATCCGACTGCAGAAGCATACGGAATCGCACTCATCCGACTTCGCTCATCACTTGTCGAAGGACACTGAGTCTTGCTAAGTTTTACGCCATGGGACATCGGTAAGAACCCCTTCTTAGACGATTCCATGTTGAACTTCTTCAACACTTTGTCCAAATATGTACTCTGGCTCAATCCAATGAGCCGCCTTGATCTATCTCTATAGATCCGGAATCCTAGTATGTAAGTCGCCTCACCCAAGTCTTTCATCGAAAAACTCTTTTCCAATGATTCCTTGGTCTCTTGCAACATCTGGACATCATTTCCAATCAGTAATATGTCATTCGCATATAAGATCAGAAAGTTCACTTTGCTCCCACTAAACTTCTTGTATAAACAAGAATCATGATCACTTTTGATGAAGCCAAACGATTTGACTACTTCATCAAAGCGAATATTCCAACTTCGAGATGCTTGCTTCAACCCATAAATGGATTTCCAAAGCTTGCATACCTTGTCAGCATTAGCCGGATCGACAAACCCCTCGGGCTGTATCATATACACGTCCTCAGTTAAATTTCCATTAAGGAAAGCTGTTTTGACATCCATCTGCCATATCTCATAATCGAAATAGGCTGCTATAGCTAACATGATCCGAACTGATTTAAGCATCGCTACAGGAGAGAAAGTCTCATCGTAGTCAACTCCTTGAACTTGTCGAAACCCTTTCGTGACAAGCCGTGCCTTATAAATAGAAACATTTCCATCCATATCAGTTTTCTTCTTAAAGACCCATTTGCACTCGACGGGTCTTGCACCGTCTGGCAGATCAACCAAGTTCCAAACTTGATTTTCATCCATGGACTTTAACTCGGATCTCATGGCTCCAAGACATGACTCGGAATCATAACCCAACATCGCTTCCGAATAAGTTGCCGGCTCATCACTGTCCAACAGCATCACATCACGAAAACTTCGCAATCTGGCCGATCTTCGCAGTGTCGGTGTAATTTCCGGCTCAAGTACCTAGTCTGGCTCAACCTCTAAGGCTTTTGTCAACTCGCTGCTAGCCGGTATTTCTTGAATTTCTTCGAGATGCACCGTACTCCCACTGACTCCCCGATTGAGAAACTCTTTCTCAAGGAAGACACCGTTTTGAGCGACAAACACTTTGCCCTCTTCTCGGTTGTAGAAGTAGTAACCCAAGGTTTCCCTCGGATACCCCACGAAAATACACTTATCCGACTTAGCTGTAAGCTTTTCCGACTGAAGTCGCTTGACAAAAGCTTCACAACCACAAATCTTGAGAAAAGACAAACTTGGCTTCTAGCCAGTCCACATCTCATGCGATGTCTTTTCTACCGACTTTGATGGTACTCTGTTTAGTGTGAATGCTGCAGTTTCTAGACAATATTCCCAAAATGATAAAGGCAGATCTGTTCGACTCATCATTGATCGTACCATGTCCAACAAGGTCCGATTCCTCCTTTCCGATACACCGTTTCTCTATGGCGTTCTTGGAGGAGTGAGCTGGGGAACTATTCCACAACTCTTCAGATGGTCATCAAACTCATGGCTCATGTACTCGCCTCCTCGGTCCGACCGAAGAAACTTTATTTTCTTGCTAAGTTGATTTTGTACCTCAATCTGGAATTCCTTGAACTTTTCAAAGGCTTCTGACTTATTTTTCATCAAGTAGATATATCCATGTCTACTCAAATCATCATTGAAGGTAATGAAGTACTCATAACCACCTCTGGCTGTCGTGCTCATTGGGCCACATACATCACTATGTACTAGTCCCAATAAGTCGGACGCCCTTTCACAACTCTTTGCAAAAGGTGTCTTGGTCATCTTGCCAAGAAGGCAGGATTCACATGTCTCGAACGACTCCAAGTCGAACGAAGTTAGGAGTCCATAATCATGGAGCTTCTTCATGCATTTCCAACTTATATGACCAAGCCGACAATGCCAAAAGTAAGTCATATTCAGATCATTTGGTTTTAACCTTTTCACATTTATGTTAAAGACAGATTCACCCTCAAGATTCAAAATAAATAATTCGTCCTGGACGGGTGCAAAGCCGTGAAACATATCATTCAAATATAAAGAACAACCATTATTCTTAATATTTGACCCATAGCCCTGTCTCATCAAACATGAGGCAAAAATAATGTTTCGACTAAGCACTAGAACATAATAACAATTATTCAGCTCCATTAAGAATCTGGAAGGTAAATGAAGTTGCATCGTGCCGACTTCCAACGCAGCAACTCTTGCTTTGTTTCCGACTCTAATGCCAACCTCGCCTCTTCCACGCTCCTAGTTCTTACCACTCCCTGCAACAAGTTGCAGATGTGCATGACTGATCCGGTATCATATACCCAAGAACTACCAGGTGCATCAGCAAGATAAATGTCTATAACATTGCAAACAAGCATACCTGAGCCGGAAGTCACACCTCCGCTCTTGGCTTTATCAGCCAAGTACTTGCTGCAATTCCTCTTCCAGTGGCCATCCGACTTGCAGTAGAAGCAAGTGGATCCGGCTGTAGGAGATGGCCTAGTCCCTAAGGAAACGCTTTGGACTGGGTCCTCCGCCTTACCTCCTGACTTTGCCTTCTTCTTCTTAGTCCAAGAACTCTTCCTGAACTTAGCCTTGTTTTGTACCATCAACACTTGACTGGCACATTTCTTGAGATCCGCCTTAGCCTGCTTGAGCATCCCATGTAATTCAGTGAGCTTCTTATCCATACCATGCATGTGGTAGTTCGATATGAACTGGCCATACGCACTAGGAAGAGAGTTCAGAATTATGTCTGTAGCAAACTCTTAGCTAATGGGGTAGCCAAGTCTTTCCAAAGATTGCACGTAACCAACCATCTTGATCACATGCGGACTCAGTGGATCGCCATCCTTAAGCTTGCAGCTCAACAAAGCCTGAGAGACTTGATACCTCTTAGTCTTTGCCTGAGCCTGAAACATACTTTTGAGGCTTCCGATCATATCGTAGGCCTCAACGTTCTCGAACTGCTGCTGCAAGTCCAGTTCCATGTGAGCAAGCATAAGACAGCTAATCTCCGTGGATTCATCACAAATCCGACGGTAGGCATTGGTGGCTGCGACAGTCGCATTCTCATCTGGCTCAGCTGGAAGTGGGTTGTCTAGGACACGATCCCTCTTTTCTTGTTTGAGAACAATTCTCAGATTACGATACTAGTTGATGAAATTAGTTCCATTCAGCTTATCTTTCTCTAAGATGGTTCTCAAAGCAAAAACGGAAATCAAAGGAAGACTGCTAGGTGCCATTGATCTACAACAGAAAATATGCAAAACACTTAAGACATGTATCCATAAAAGAGCAATCATATTAAACTTTTTAATATTTTTGCTCCCACTAGAACCAACACCCCTCCGATGGTTACTTAGTGATTCAGGACCCTAAATAAGCAAGTCGACGAGTGAGCATTAGCATCACTGCTAGCCGTCAAGTGATCTAGGTAGACAACTCCTTGTCAATCGTATCTCATACGACTCCTGTTGGATGGGTGGCATCACATGCCCCGACTCCTATCTGACTTTTCCCCAAGTCCCACAACCGTTGTGTTAGACCTGTCTAGATTACCAAGTGCTTCCGCTGTAAGAGTCCGACTCGAACCCACCTAGTCGGAAAGAATTGATAGCACCTCAATTTTATGAGCCCACTATCAAAAATGTCCGACTTGTGATGGTGCAGCATTGGCGGGGAAACCGACTAGACCTTCTTTGAGGGATTACTTTCTACCAACTATCTAATAGAGGTAAAACAGAGACATAACAATAACACAAAATAAGGCAATTATAATGTGAAATGGTATGGCTCTCTTCATGGCGATCTCCATCTCCATAAAGTCTGTAATCCGACTCATGTCAACTCTTGTCACGTGCCGTTTTACACCATGTAGCCGACTTGTACACCGACTTGCATGCCATCCGGGTTCTCCAAATAGCTACAATAGCTAGTAATGCAAATTACACAGAGAATCCGACATGCAAGCCGTTATACAATAAGATGATAGCACCTAGGCTCCAGCCGGCTGACAAACCGTGATACGCATATCACGTATGGATTACACACATCACATGCACATAAGCCATACCATTCACAACATCATCCTGCAAAAACAAGTTATGCATAGATACGATATCTACCGGCGTTGTGAAACTCGCAACGACAACTAAGGCGCTACGACAGGGCAAAGCCGGCGGGTGCGGGCAGCGTCAGACGATTTTTCCGAAAAGCGCAGATCTCATCTGCATTCCGGACATGGATTTCATCATCGGATAAAAGAATTTTACCCAAATCTGATCCGGACTCCGATTCAATCAAACTCTTTGATCTTCGATCACCGCATCCGAGTTTACGTGTCACTGTCTACCCCGATGGCGGAAGCCAACCGGTAGGGGTATGTCATTCCACGACCTTAGCAGTTAGATCATGGAAACCAGATCATCCATTCCCCCGAGTACAGTTGATCCAATCAACTTTGTACAAAACCGACCTATCTCATAGATCGACCACCAAAACTGCAATTAGATCCAATCTAACGCCAACCGCATATCACATATGCGTCGTCTCGAGCCTAAAACCAGAATCTAAGGCTCGGATACATCTGTTGGGTCACGCAGAGAAAAACAAAACTTTTTCCTATGCGGTGATCCCGAGATCCAGCTCAGGTAGAAGGCCACGAGGATTACCACTCGACGCGCAGTTGCGGAATTGATGAAGCACATTGCTTGATGTAGTGCAGTCCTCGCGATCCGTTCCGATTCCACGATCCACGATCCGTACTTTCTTCACGATCGTCGAAGTGCTGAACGTACAGCACCTCCGCCGGTATCCACACGTACGAGGAGGAGCGCCGGTGATGGATTGCTAGGTCTGGTACGGCGGTGATAGGACGGACTAGGGCTAGGGTTTCCAACACATGGAGTGACCTAACCTTGTGCTCTAAGCACCTGTGCCCCAGCTTATATAGGGAGTGAAAGTGGGATCCACTCTTGTGGCCCATTCACTAAAAGGCCTATATTTTCCACTTCAAGTCTTACTTGCTGACTAAGTCCATGTCACTATTTGGGTCCAACCCAAATAGGTTTCCTGTTTGGGTCTAACCCAAACTGCTCCCGCTCTTAAGTGTGTGACCCTACAGGCTCATGGTAACCCGGACACGATTCCGAGTCTCACTCGTGATCCATCAGTTGGTAGCAGCTCCTAGCAGAACGTGCCAACTCCCAAGTACCAATAAGCCATGACGACATACCTTCCAATGCGACTTTTGTCTGAGTCCCTTTTGCCTCACGATATACCTTGTCGGACTATAGGCGAATGATCGTCATCCCTTAAATAGTCCGACTCTCTTTCTCGATCCGAGATAAGTGATTCATCCGACTAACTCTTAGTCGGCTGCCTCGGTTAACTCTTAATCCGAGACATGCATGGCCATGCTTTCCCAATATCTCTACGGATGGAGGGGCAAAATCCCGTCTTGGTTATTCACATCACGCAGCTTGATTCTCAGTCGACCCGAACTCCGCCTTTATAACTGCCCAGTGTCGGAACAGCGTTTGACAGACCCTAAGTCGGTGATCCTCAACTCGGATTGTGCAATAACCTCAGGTCTAAGGATTACATTGATTGAGACATGCAAATGACGACTTGTTCGTTGCATATCAATATGGGTCAGTCCGACTCGCTAAACTCTTTAGCTGAATCCGTGTAAGTCGGAATAGCATCCCCATGCCCATGACAAGTGGAACCTAGTCATCTGCCGACTTTCATATTAGTCTAAGTTTTGTGTCCAGCACAACCTCAATGACCAAGGACAATTAGTATGAACAACATGAATATATAGTTCCACAATCAAATCACATATTCGATGATACATATCAGCAGTTCATACATGGACCATAACCTTATGAATACATTGGGAATAACATCATACATGATTGCCTCTAGGGCATATTCCCAACGCATTCTACCACCATCTTGAAAGATGTTGCACCACCACACCTCATTGGATGTGTGTGTATGAGTGTGCATCATTGTGCTTTTAGGAAAAGAACACATGCAGTAATGCCACCACAGCGTATGGTGTCCTACCTTATGCATGAACCCTGGCAGCATGATCAGATTCAACTACAGGATGCATTCTATCACTAGTTTGAATGATGCTGCAACACCACACCTCATTCGATGTGTGTGTAAGTGTGCATCATTATGGTTTTAGGATAAGAGCACATGAAGTGATGCACCACAGCATGTGGTGTCCAACCATGTCCAGGAACCCTGGCAACATGTTAGGATTCAACTTGAAAGATGCTGCACCACCACACCTCATTGGATGTGTGTGTATCGGTGTGCATGATTGTGGTTTTAGGAAAAGAACACATGTAGTGATGCCACCAAACCATTTGGTGGCCAACCATGTCCAGTAACCCTGGAAGCATGATGGGATTCAACTACAACCAGCATTCTACCAGCAGCTTGAAATATCCTCCATCACCACACATCATTGGATGTGTGTGTATCAGTATGCATCATTGTGGTTTTAGGAAAAGAACACATGCAGTGATGCCACCACAGCGTATGGTGTCCTACCATGTGCATGAACCCTGGCAGCATGATGGGATTCAACTACAGGATGCATTCTATCACTAGTTTGAAAGATGCTGCATCACCACGCCTCATTGGATGTGTCTTTGTATAAGTGTGCATCATTGTGGTTTTAGGACAAGAACACATCAAGTGATGCCAACATAGCATGTGGTGTCCAACCATATCCAGGAACCCTGGCATCATGTTGGGATTCAACTTTAGCATGCATTCTACTAACAGCTTGAAAGATGTTGCACCACCACACCTCATTGGATGTGTGTGTGTATCGCTGTAGATCATTGTGGTTTTAGGAAAAGAACACATGTAGTGATGCCACCACACTATGTGGTGGCCATCCATGTCCAGTAACCCTGGAAGCATGATGGGATTCAACTACAACATGCATTCTACCACCAGCTTGAAAGATGCTGCATCACCACACTTCATTGGATATGTGTGTGTATCAGTGTGCATCATTGTGGTTTTAGGAAAAGAACACATGCAATGATGCCACCATAGAATGTGGTGTCCAACCATGTCCAGGAACCCTGGCAGCATACTAGGATTCCACGTTAGGATGCATTCTACCACCATCTTGAAATATGCTACACCACCACACCTCATTGGATGTGTGTGTATGAGTGTGCATCATTGTGGTTTTAGGAAAATAACACACATGTAGTCATGCCACCACAGCATGTGGTATCCGACCATGTCCAGTAACCCTGGCAGCATGATGGGATTCAACTACAACATGCATTCTACCACTAGTTTGAAAGATGTTGCATCATGACACCTCATTGGATGTGTGTGTGTATGAGTGTGCATCATTGTGCTTTTAGGAAAAGAACACATGCAGTAATGCCACCACAGCGTATGGTGTCCTACCTTATGCATGAACCCTGGCAGCATGATCGGATTCAACTACAGGATGCATTCTATCATTAGTTTGAATGATGCTACAACACCACACCTCATTCGATGTGTGTGTAAGTGTGCATCATTATGGTTTTAGGATAAGAGCACATGAAGTGATGCCACCACAGCATGTGGTGTCCAACCATGTCCAGGAACCCTGGCAGCATTTTAGGATTCAACTTTAGCATGCATTCTACTACCATCTTGAAAGATGCTGCACCACCACACCTCATTGGATGTGTGTGTATCGGTGTGCATGATTGTGGTTTTAGGAAAAGAACACATGCAGTGATGCCACCAAACCATTTGGTGGCCAACCATGTCCAGTAACCCTGGAAGCATGATGGGATTCAACTACAACCAGCATTCTACCAGCAGCTTGAAATATGCTCCATCACCACACCTCATTGGATGTGTGTGTATCAGTATGCATCATTGTGGTTTTAGGAAAAGAACACATGCAGTGATGCCACCACAGCGTATGGTGTCCTACCATGTGCATGAACCCTGGCAGCATGATGGGATTCAACTACAGGATGCATTCTATCACTAGTTTGAAAGATGCTGCATCACCACGCCTCATTGGATGTGTCTTTGTATAAGTGTGCATCATTGTGGTTTTAGGACAAGAACACATCAAGTGATGCCAACACAGCATGTGGTGTCCAACCATATCCAGGAACCCTGGCATCATGTTGGGATTCAACTTTAGCATGCATTCTACTAACAGCTTGAAAGATGCTGCACCACCACACCTCATTGGATGTGTGTGTGTATCTGTGTAGATCATTGTGGTTTTAGGAAAAGAACACATGTAGTGATGCCACCACACTATGTGGTGGCCATCCATGTCCAGTAACCCTGGAAGCATGATGGGATTCAACTACAACATGCATTCTACCACCAGCTTGAAAGATGCTGCATCACCACACCTCATTGGATATGTGTGTGTATTAGTGTGCATCATTGTGGTTTTAGGAAAAGAACACATGGAATGATGCCACCATAGAATGTGGTGTCCAACCATGTCCAGGAACCCTGGCAGCATACTAGGATTCCACGTTAGGATGCATTCTACCACCATCTTGAAATATGCTACACCACCACACCTCATTGGATGTGTGTGTATGAGTGTGCATCATTGTGGTTTTAGGAAAATAACACACATGTAGTCATGCCACCACAGCATGTGGTATCCGACCATGTCCAGTAACCCTGGCAGCATGATGGGATTCAACTACAACATGCATTCTACCACTAGTTTGAAAGATGCTGCATCATGACACCTCATTAGATGTGTGTGTACGAGTGTGCATCATTGTGGTTTTAGGAAAAGAACACATCCAGTGATGCCACCATAGCATGTGGTGGACAACCATCTCCAGGAACCGTGTCAGCATGCTAGGATTCAACTACAGGATACATTCTACCACCATCATGATAGATGTTACACCACCACACCTCATTGGATGTGTGTGTATGAGTGTGCATCATTGTGGTTTTAGGAAAAGAACACATGCAATGATGCCACCACAGCGTATGGTGTCCTACCATGTGCATGAACCCTGGTAGCATGATCGGATTCAACTACAGGATGCATTCGATCACCAGTTTGAAAGATGCTGCTGTCGTCGGATTGATGACAAGTACGCCATGAGGGGGTCCCCGAGGCATGCGGAAGAGAGGGGGTGAGATGTACGGTATTCCGGGACGGTGAGCACACAAGTTTACCCAGGTTCGAATCCGCCGGCTTTGGACGGATCCTTCTCCTGCTAGCAATCCAGTAATACGGCAGAGCCGGAATATGGGTTACAAGGGTTTCGCCTATGCGAGTTGAGATTGTAGACTATTGAGGTTATGCCCTAAAGGCTCTCCCCAGGACGTCTTATATAGATATCTGGCCTAGGGTTTACAGGAGAGATCAATTCGGCTATGACTAAGACTTGGTTACAGAGTACATCTTGAACTACAAGTAACATTATGGGCCTAAGTCGGTAAGTCTTCTGGGCCCTCCCGTAGCCGGATTGGACTCCATCTTCTCTCTCTAACTGGGCCGCCCGTGAAGCAATGCTCTAACCCAAAGTGGGCCACCCTGGTCAGTGAGGAACTATGAGGATACCCGGAAAGTATATCCCCAACAGTAGCCCCCGGAGGCCTCCAAGATCCAAAGTCGGATTTTATCATCGTCTAGCTTGATCTTCGGCTTACAGAATCTTGAAGGGTTCCTGAAACTTCACAACAAAAAATACGATCCGGGTCTTAAAAATAAGTCGGACCTTGCAATTGGTTACTCGGATTTTCCAGCTCGCTTTTAAACTAAGCCGGAACTTGGTCTATAATGCCACCTGACACAAGCATGGTCAAGTCACGTCATCTGACAGACGTTCCGTCAGCACGACCGTTGGTGGGTCTGCGGTTCGTGTAACCGAGGTGCCATTTCAATGCGTGCATAGAGATCGAGGCGACGCAATCATCGCGCGGGCCCTTCCCAGTTCTTTCCACGACGCGTGGCGGTTACACTATAGCGTTTGCACGAATCTTGGCGTAGGTAGGTGGATATAAGGGGTTTAGATTTCTTCTTCTCATCCCCGCCAGTCCTTTGCCGTTCCTTCCTTCCCAATCTTCCCACGCGCACAGAGCCTCCTCGTCCTCCTCCCACAGAGCTCCTAGCGCCGCCACCTTAAGGTCACTTTTTCCACCGGAGAAAAATGGCTTCATCTTCGTCGTCCTCTGGTTTGGCGGCAGCGCCGGCGGCGGCAGTGGAGGAAGCAGCAGCGGAGAAGGAAAGTTTCCTGGGAGTCTAGATCCCGTGCGCCCTCAACGAGGAGGGCCTCAAGAACGTGGAGAAGGAGGGGCTTCTCGCCGTCGGCGACTGGCGGACCGGCTTCGGGGAAACCGTCCCCAATCCGCGTGAGGGCGAGCGCATCCACTTCGACACCCATCTGGACCGAGGTTTGTCCTTTCCTTCCTCGGAGTTCTTCTCCGAGGTGATTAACCACTATGGAGTTCAACTCCACAATCTTCCTCCCAATTCCCTTCTAGAAATGAGCGCATATGCTGCGCTTTGCGAGGGCTTCCTCGGCATTAGGCCGAGTTTGCTTCTCTTCCGATACTATTTCCATGTCCGGAGAAATTCTATTACTGCCGGTGTTCCTTACATCACCGGTACCATTAGTTTTTCTGTTAGACGAGACCGGGCATATCCCAAAATTTCTGCCAGTGATTCGGTCAAACAATGGCCAGCCACTTTTTTCTACCATAGGGATATTCCAGCTCCCGGCAAAGCTACTTCTTTGCCGGCTTTTGTCGACAGAGCTGCCACGGCCCAGCCTTCCTGGGACGAGGCTGCTCTGGCTCTCACCGATGATCTGATCCTCGCTAAGAGGCGGATCGAATACCTTATCAAGCACAAGGGTCTGAAAGGATCCGACATAGTCCAATGCTGGGTCTCACGTCGGATCCAGCCACTTCAGTACCACAGGGATAGACTGATGCACTCCATCATGTCTTCCAAAAAAGACTCTCTTTGCATCATCCCCAAAGCCTACTCCACTCAAGGCTACATCACCTAGATCAAGTGGTTGTTCATGGGGCGGATCGAAAGGAGGATTCTAGAGATTTCTCTGGATATGCACACGGCGGAAAACCCCGTGGTGCTAGTAAGCTTCTATCATCACATCTTTTATGTGTTTCTATCTTTGAATTAAACTGCAATACTGATATGTTTTCTTATTTTCAGCTTGCTGACATCCCCGAGTCAGAGTTTGCTCCACTCGAAGGATACCCTCCTGAGTTTTCTAAGGAGACAGAAGTAGTCCCATTGCCGGATCTTGCGCTCAAGAAGCGTAAAGCTCCGATAGTGGCAGTTGGCACAAAGGAGGTGCCAGTCGTGAAGAGGTAACCTTCTGTCACAACTTTTCCGCCTTTGTTGTCTACTCAAGTTTCTTTCTGAGATGTAATGTTTCTATCTTTACTACCTTCTCAGAGCAAAATCAATCATCAAGGGTAAGGGGAAGGGAACTTCCTCGAAGCCCTTGCACCAGACGAAGCTTACAATATCTTCCCCTACCGTGGCTCCTCTGACTCCGGCCCCTCAACCTTCTGCAACTCCGGTGATCATCCCTTCTCCGGTCATTGCAGAAGATCCGGCTCCTCAAGAGGAGCCGACGATCCTTGGGTCGCATACTGACGTCACCACGAGTGCGCCAGGTCAAGATAAGGGTGAACCCTCTTCGGGTAATGATCCCTCGGCTGAAGTCTTCGCTGAAAACCTCCTAAAAAATCCGGGTCTTGCCAAATTTGGCCTAACCCAGAAATCTGCAGAGGAGATCTAGTGGCTAGCCAGGCAAGTCCTGGACAAAAGCCATCTATCCCCCGAAGAGGAGGCGCAAGAAGTAGAGGACGTCAAGTTCTCCGACCTTCTCACTCAAGTCCGCCTTTGCGATGAGAGGATCAGGAATGGCGAGCTTCCAACAGCTCCAGTGATCCCTCTTACTCTTGCCGAGAAGGTGGGAGCTGAAGTGAACGCGGGTTTAGACAAACTCACCCGCGAGCAATATGTAAGTCAGAATTCCAACTCTTGTTTTTACATTATGTTATATCATATCCTCTAGCCCCCAAGCATGAAGTAGGATATAGAATCCGAGTTTATGCTTTCATTAGGATGCCAAAGAACGAACTAGTGTAGCCCCCAAGGCTCATGCTGATATTTAGTAAAAATAATAGCTCGAGTCTTAAGTAGCTTTCTGACTTTGGGTATTCTAACTTACAGAAAGTATGTTCCTATAACCAGGAATTATTGTCCAATGTCTGTAATAAGCGGAGAGAGATCAAAGCTCTCCGGCTTAAAAATGCTGAGCTCAAGGTAGCCAAGGACGAAGCCGAAGGTAAAAATTTCGAGATTCAAACCTTGCCTTTTGCTTTTTAATGTCGAATTTTTCTGAACTATTGTTCTTTTTGTCTTACAGCGTTGGTAAAACAATCCATCGCTATGATTGAAGAGGCCGAGAACCTCAAAACCCTGGTGGTGGAAAACAAGGGACTTCGCCAAGAGCTGGATAAGCTCAAGGCAGATCATGAAATGAGCATAGCTCAAGTCCTAGAATCCTCCTCCATGGCCACTGAAGAGCGCGATCGCAAGATTGCCGCTCAAGATAAAGTAATCTCGGACCTCAAGAATGAGCTTGGCAGAGAGAAGGATATATCCCAGGCGCTCCGGTTTGAACTCCAGAGTCTCCAGGAGGAGAAGACCAAGATTGACGACGTCATTCTTGGTACGTTCCATCTTTCTGACATATCTTTTCTTTGACTGTTATCATTGTCGGATTTTTCTTAACTTGTTTTGTGTATAGGTCCTCTAAAGTTAATGGACTCTTCCTCGTCCGAGCCCCGCACTCACCGGCTTACCCAAGTCGGTGATCTTCTTCATGACTACCGCCAGTCCCTTGAGGACATTGGCGAGTCTCTCAGGATTCCAGACATGCCAAGCATGTCGAATTTTGAGGTGCGGGACAGGGCCAAGGAGATGCCGCAGCTTGTTCGGGACTGGAATATGTCCTACGCGCGGACTGCCGTGCAGAATGCCCTCTCCATGGTCATGAGCCACCATGGAAGCATGGAAATATGGCAAGTGACTAAAGAGTACCGCAAGGTAGACGAAGACAGCCAGGAGCAGGACATTCAAGCCATCATGCACTCCTGCGCCGGATATGGGTGCCATGTAGCTAACCTGACCAGCTACAAGGTGCCCTTCTTCACCCGCGTGGATACTCCGCCGCCTCCTCCAGAAGACGCCGAAGAAGTTTCTAACGATGAACGCACCAACTCGGATGGGGATATCTTGAAACGATATCAAGGCGGAGTGACCAGCGAGCCAGTAGATTCTTCATCTCCTCCTGCATCATAGACCACAAACATATGTACTATTCTGTGAAAGAACATGATGCGTTTTGTAAATATGAAGTACTATGACTTTTGCTTGTGCTAAATTTTTTTATCTATACAGCACTTTTGTCTAAGAATTTTTGTGTGCCTAAATGTTTTCATAAGCACTTAGAATTTTCCGTCTCCACTTATCGTTTATCTGGCATTCCGCCTCGTCCCTTTCATGAGCCGACTAAACCTTCAGCTGGAAAACTTTGCCGAGCAACGGAGCTCAGTTGCTAAACCAGTTTAAACTCGGAAACAAAGCCGGCTTCCAGTACCAACAATTCACTACTCGGAAAATACCCACATCCGGCAATCAGATAAATAACCAAAGTAAAGACTAGAAATTTTTAGAGTTATACCCGAGGGTAGCAGTTTTAGAATCGGAAATCTAAACCAGAACGAACATGAGCATAAAGTACTTTCAAGCATTCTGGGATTTTCGACTACAACATGATCATTTGGAAATAAGATGTTAAAAACTTCTCAGAAAAAACTTGAGGCAACCAAGACTTTTATTTCTCAAAGAACATGTACATATGTATGATTACAAAGAAGGATAAACTAAGAATAAAAGGGACATAGCTGAGCAATATTACATGGTTTGTCTAACTCATCCAGATTTGTACTGCCTCCAGCTCTCTTTCTCTTCTTAGTAGCAGGTATTTCTTTGACTGGCCTCATGTCAGTTAAGTAGTACGATCCATTGTGCAATACTCGACTAACTAAAAAGGGCCCTTCCCATACTGGGGAAAGTTTGTGCTTTCTTTGTTGCACAAGCCGGAGAACCAAATCACCTTTATTGAAAGATCTAGTTCGGACTCTCTAGCTATGATACTTGCGTAACTTCTGCTGATAGGCTATAGATCTCATTTCAGCAACGACGCGAACTTCTTCGACTAAGTCGAGATCATTTTGTCGAGAAATCTCGGCATCCTCTTCGATATACGCGGCCACTCTAGGAAAAGTATGAATTAAATCACTAGGAAGAACTGCTTCTACGCCATAGACCAAGAAGAAAGGTGTATATCCTGTTGACCTGTTCGGAGTTGTTCGCAAACTCCAAATTACAGAGGGTAGTTCCTCTGCCCAAGCCCCCGCAGCACATCTCAGTGGTGCTTTGAGTCTTGGTTTCAAGCATTGTAGAATTAAACCATTTTCTCTTTCGACTTGTCCGTTAGCCTGTGGATGTGCGACTGATGAAATGTCAAGCCAGATATTTTGCTCGTCGCAGAATTCAGCCAATTCTCCCATGGAAAAATTTCTCCCGTTGTCCGTGATAATGCTATGCGGATAACCATACTGGATTATAACATCCTCGACAAATATTTTGGCTGTTGCTCCATCACAACTAGTGACAGGTTTAGCCTCGATCCATTTCGTGAATTTATCCACCATCACTAAGAGGTGAGTGAATCCACTTGGAGCTCGTTTAAAAGGTCCTACCATATCAAGCCCCCAGACCGCAAAAGGCCATGTTATAGGTATTGTTCGCAGCTAATCAGCCGGAACATGAGCTTGCTTGGCGTACTTTTGGGAGCCTTTGCATGTCTTGACTAATCGTTCGGCATCTTCCTGAGCTGTAAGCCAGAAAAATCCATGTCTAAAAGCTTTTCCCACTAAAGACTTGGCTGCAGCGTGGTGACCACACTCGCCTTCGTGGATTTCTCTTAAGATTTCCACTCCTTCTTCCGGAGATATACAATGCTGAAAAACCCCAGAAACACTCCGTTTATGGAGCTCACCTTTAACAATAGTATAGGCTTTTGCTCGTCGGATAATCTGCCGGCTCAGCACCTCGTCTTCGGGTAATTTGCCATCTACCAAGTAATCAAGGTAGGGTTGAGTCCAGCTGGGAATTACAGCCAGAACTGCTATTAAAGGTGAGTCGGATTTGGTCGGATATTCCTCATCTACTCCCTTTATCGAGGGAACTTTGAGGTGCTCTAAAAACGCGCCATCCGGAATCTCTTTCCGCGTAGAGCCTATTCGAGATAGTGCATCTGCTTCCTCGTTTTCTGCTCGAGGGATGTGTTGAACTTCAAACCCTTTGAACGATTTAGATAGATCATCCACGACAGCTTTATATGCTGCCATGTGCTTATTTGCATTACAAATATCCAAGACTTGCTGAGCAACAAGATTTGAATCTCCGTAACACATCAAACATCGGATGACAATGTCCTTAGCAATCCGGATTCCATGCAGCAGTGCTTCATACTCGTCAATGTTGTTTGCCGCTGTGAAGTGGATCTGCAACACGTATAAAAGTTTATCTCCTTGGTGTGATTTGAGCACCACGCCAGCCCCCAAGCCCCCTCGAGCCTTAGACCCATCGAAAAAGAGGGTCCAATATTCCGACTAAGGGAGGACCATGTTCTCCTTCGTCTCTATCCAATCAGCGACAAAGTCGGCAAGGATCTGGGATTTGACTGTTGTCCGAGGTTTATACTCAATATCGAAAGATGCAAGCTCTATACCCCATTTGGCGATGCGTCCGGTGGCATCGCTATTGTTGATTATATCTCTCATGGGAGCTTTGCTCACCATGGTAATTGGATGCTCCTGAAAATAGTGTCATAACTTACGAGATGCTAGAAAAACACCGTAAGCCAACTTTTGATAGTGCGGATACCGCTGTTTTGATTCTGTCAGGACCTCGCTGGCAAAGTATGTCGGACGCTGCACCAGGTGCTCCTGATTTTCCTCTGGTCTCTCCACCACCATAACTATACTGACAACCTTATTTGTCGCGGCAATGTAAAGCAACATCGGTTCCTGAGGTTCCGGCGCTGCAAGGATAGGAGCAGATGAGAGTACTTTCTTCAGGTCTTGTAGTGCAGCTTCAGCTTCGTCAGTCCAGACAAAATCCTTGGTTTTCTTCAGGAGTTTGTATAATGGTGCGGCTCTTTCACCAAGACGAATTACAAATCGACTGACCGTAGCAATGCAACCAGTTAATCTGTGTACGTCCTTCAGGCGAGTTGGCCTGGAAAAATTGAGAATAGCCTTGATCTTGTAGCGGTTCACCTCTATACCTCTTTGAGACACGATGAAACCTAACAATTTCCTGGCTGGTATTCCAAAGAAGCATTTCTTCGGGTTAAGCATGATGTTGTATTTTCGTAGATTGGCGAACGTTTCCTCCAAGTCAGAAATGAGTGTTTCCTTCTTTTTGGACATCACCGTGATATCATCCATGTATGCATGTACATTGCGTCCAAGTTGATCATGGAGGCAACGCTGCATCGTGGCGCTGGTACGTAGCTCCTGCGTTCTTCAACCCAAAGGGCATCGTAACAAAACAGAAGGTTCCGAAGGGGGTTATGAATGAAGTTTTGACTTTGTCAGATTCCTTCATTCGGATTTGGTGATAACCGGAATATGCGTCGAGAAAACAGAGGAGTTCCGAGCCTACCGTAAAATCGATAACTTGATCAATTCTAGGCAAAGCGAACGGATCTTTTGGACAAGCCTTGTTCAAGGCAGTATAATCAACACACATCCTTAAATCAGTGGTGTCCTTTTTAGGTACCATTACAGGATTGGCCGACCACTCAGTATGGATGACCTCTTCTATGAATCCGTCTAACTCGAGCCGTGCTAGTTCCTTAGCTATTGCCTTACGCTTTTCTTCGCCAAACCGTCGTAAGGACTGTTTGACGGGTTTAGCGTTCGGGTTTACATTTAGACAGTGCTCGGCAAGTTCCCTAGGTACTCCGGTCATGACAGATGGCTGCCATGCGAAGATATCTTGATTTGCTTGGAGGAACTTGATGAGCGCGCTTTCCTCTGCGCTATCTAGGCCTAAGCCTATCTGGGTCACCTTGGAGGGGTCATCTTCCTTCAACGACGCTTTCTTCGTCTCTTCTGATGCCTTGAACTCCGGATTTGTCTTGGTAACCTCCTTCTTCGTTGCGGGCATCTCGGACGGATCTATGCTCTTCTTGATCTCCTGGTACTCTTGGGCGTGTAGCACGGGTTCAACAAAGGCGGCATTTCCATCCTCGCACTCTCACGCTTTCTTCGGGTCTCCCCTGATGGTGATCACGCCGTTGGGACTTGGAATTTTCATCATATTGTAAATGTAACATGGACGAGCCATAAAATCCCAGTAAGCCGGACGTCCAAATATAGCGTGGTATGCGCTCTGGAACTGGACCACTTCGAAGGAAAGTGCCTCTGTTCAATAATTCTTTGGAGTTCCAAAGGTAACCTCCAAAGTGATCTCTCCCAGGGAATTAGCTTGTCTTCCTAGGACAACTGCGTGAAAAATCACAGAGCTATGGTTCAGCTGCGTCTCCGAGATCTTCATCTGGCGTAGCGTTTCGACATAGAATATTGATGCTGCTACCACCGTCCATGAGGGTCTTGGAGAAACCATAACCGTCAATAAGTGGGTTGACGATTAAGGTGTATTTTCCTCGCCTGTGTAGCTTAGGCAGATGATCATCGCGGTCAAACGTGATTGCCACTTCCGACCAGTCCAGATACTGGGGGACAGCCGGAACTGTTGCATTGAGCTCGTGTAGAACTGCTTTCTTGACCTTTGCTGGTTGAGATCCGACGAAGGTGACATAAGTATCCTTCTTGGTGGGAAAAGTTTTCTTCCCTTCCGACTTGGGATTTGAAGCATCGGCCTCCTCCATGTCGGAATCTTCCTTGGTCTCCTTGTCTTTTTCGGGATTTTTCTTTCCCTTCTTTCGCTTAGCTTTGTAGCCCGCGGTGTCATCTCTTTTGATGTCGTCGTTGAAACGAGATTCAGTGTTCGTGTGGGACGAGCCCCCACTGGCGTCTAGGTGATGCACACATGGGTTATTGGCAATGTCGGACCAAGAGTAGGTTTTGCCTAGTTGTTGTTCTCCTCTACCTTGGACCCTTGATGTCCCACGGCCACGCCCTCCTCGTCCTCCAGACCCGGAAACAGTAGTGACTACTGCTGTTTCCGTGTTGGATTTTTCTTTCGAGGTGTTTTTGCGCTTCTGAGCTTGTTGGTTTGGTTGTTTTGCCGACTGAGGCACAGCTAGGGCATTGAGTAGTCCTTCTGCATCGTGGTTAGTGTCTGCATACTTGCTCGTTGTTTCTATCATCTCTCCCAAATCGGTAACCTTGTCACACTTCAAGCGATGGCGTAGTAAACCAATAGGGAGACCTGCGACGAAAGCTTCAATCGCAGTTTGATCATTTACTCCTTCGCAGGAGTTCTTGGTATCGATCCATCGTCCGAGGTAATCCCGGCAGGTTTTTTCCGGCTTTCTGGGTGCAACGCTGTAGGTCTCCAACTGTGCAGGGCCTCCGATATGAGCCTTCGAAATTCCGAAAGAACGCGCTTTGTAAATCATACCAGTTATGGATGGTGTTTGCCGGAAGTTCATTGAGCCATGATCGTGCCGTCTTCCGCAACATAAGTGGGAGATATCAGGTTGCGACCAGGCTGTTTCCGCCTTTGGCGATGCAATAAGCTTGGAAGAAATCCTGTAACTAGGTGTCTGGCCGAGCAATGCTGTCGTAGGCTTGGATATGTCTTGAGATAGCAAATCCTTCCGGGAATTTTGTAGCTCTGATGCGTGGACCGAAGCACTTTGGGCCCACGTACACGTCATCGTTTTCATAGCGCCGAGTCTCTATGTTGGAGTTAATCCTGTGTCTTGCGTCATTCGGGGATAGAGATCGTCCCGAATGCCGGTTGTGGCTGCGGTGCCGTGGAGCCGGACTTTGGCTTCTGCCACCACCTCCTCCACCATGTCGTCCTCCTTGCCCTCCATGGGAGCCGTTGTGATGACTATGTGGTGGAGACGGTGGAGCAGTTGGATAGTTTCCGGCTAATCGTTGGCCTCCGTCCGGAACGTCATTATTCCGATTCCGGGGAGGGTCCTAACTACGATGAGCCCCCTGCCGGCTTGTACCTGCATGGTTTCCGTCGTTCCTTTGTCCGTCGTTCCCACCATAGTGAGTCTTAGGCAGACGGTTCTCATTTCTAGGAGGCGGCATTCTCTGACGATCCTCCTCCCGATGTTTCTCTTTATCTTCTCCCCTTCGATCCTCAGATTCTCATCAGGGAGGATTCATCTGATTCAGGGCAGCGATGGCGTCTTTCTCGGCCGCTGGTGCGACATTGCCCCAACCGCGTGTGGTTTTGCGATGCTATCATGACGATCCAGTTCTCGAATAATTGTCTTCCCGTCGTTTGGGGCGATAATACTGCTCCGGAACGTAATGGGGTCTTACGTCATCCCATGCCGGATCTGTGCGACATTGGTCAGCATCTCAGACCAGTTTTTGACTTTCGGACAGGGCGACCTTTTGCTGCTCCAGTCCCTTGTTGAGTAGCTTGATACCCAAACGGATCTCCTCTGGTCCTGGATTAGCCGATAGAATTTCTCGGGCTACCACGGTATTTTGTACTAGTGTTGGGTATACCCAATCTCCGTTGCTATGTTTTTGTGGCTTCCCCATCTCATCTCCAAAAAGGACGGCACGGACACGTGGGAATTGGTTGTCATCTATGTGACTCTTCCATGTCTTCTGATGCAGATGAGACATGTACTCCTTGTTCGACGTGCGTTTCTTCTCCACCTCAATGTTTTTGGCTTCATCGAGGAGTTGTTGACGACGCGCTTCTAGGGCTTGCGCCCTTTCATCCAGCTCATCTGCAGTAAGTTCTGCAGCTGTAGGGATAGGTGTAGTTAATGCCGCATCGATGAGTTTACGCGCACCTTTAGTGATCACGTGTCCATCCACCGATGCTTCTTTCTTCAGCTCATCTAGGATTAGTGCTCCGTCTGAGTCTTCTTCGTATTCCTCGGCAATTACTTCCTCTGTCAAAGGGTCTTTTGTCGGGGTCTTGTTTTTCTTATTCTTCTTCTTTGCCTTCCTGGCAGCGCCGGTAGCAAAGACGGCTTTGGGCCCGTTTCCCGGAGTCAAGCTCTGATCGGTACTTTCGGACATTTGGACTTCGGGATTGTTTCCGAGGTCCATGTCATCCTACACTTTGGGAGAGTGTTCCCCGGATCCTTCATCCATGGCTTCTCCTTCTTCTGCAGCTTTGGACTTATACTCCTCTTCATATTCCGTGGAGAACTTTCGAAAATCTGCTGACGTCATCGACTCATCCGAGGATGCGGGTACGTCGGCGTTTGTTCCAATTGCCTCCAGCACCGAGTCGGTGTTTTCTCCAGCATCGGCAGAGCCGGATCCAGAACCCACGTATCCGATGAAGTGCGACGCGTGCTTCCTGAGGTACCTGCGTCTTTCGCGATCAGCTATATCGAAACATTTCACGGACTCGAGGATTGCATCTGCGCTTTCGCCTTGCAGTATCATACGTCGTAGTGTGTACCTTAGGAAAGGCCTGTCTGTTCCAGCATCATCAGAGCTGGAATCAGTGTCGTTGATATGCTCCTCCTGGATTTCGACTTCCACGGGTGGGTCGATCTAGGATCTGGCTCCTCTGGGGAGATCCACTCTAGATTCGACGTTGACCGCTATGTCTTCTTCAGGTTCGGATTTCTCCACTGTCTCTACAACTGGTGCGGGCTGGGTGGGATTAGTGTTTTCTGAGATCCGGAACTCTGCTGCCTCCGCGGACAAAGGGGACCTAGAAAATTCTTCTGCCTCTATCATCACCACTGGGGTGGGTTGGGCAGGTTCAGCGAAACCGATGTAAACATCGATCTCGCCAAAAGACATGATTGTGTAGGCAGTCACGGCCTCCTTTGCTGGAATCCAAGTCTCGTCGAGAACGATGAGAGGGACGTCGCTGGCGTAGAGGATGCGACCGACAGCGATAGTCTTGCCGATGCCGATTCTTGCAGATTCTACTCAAAACACAGATCGGTAGCTCACTTGCCCCACGGTGGGCGCCAACTATCGTCGGATTAATGACAAGTACGCCATGAGGGGGTCCTCGAGGCGTGCGGAAGAGAGGAGGGGTGAGACGTACGATATTCCGGGATGCTGAGCACACAAGTTTACCCAAGTTCGAATCCGCCGGCTTTGGACGGATCCTACTCCTGCTAGCAATCCAGTAATACGGCAGAGCCGGAATATGGGTTACAAGGGTTTCGCCTGTGCGAGTTGAGATTGTAGAATATTGAGGTTATGCCCTAAAGGCTCTCCCTAGGACGGCTTATATAGATATCCGGCCTAGGGTTTACAGGAGAGATCAATCTGGCTATGACTAAGAGTTGGTTACAGAGTACATCTTGAACTACAAGTAACATTATGGGCCTAAGTCGGTAAGTCTTTTGGGCCCTCGCGTAGCCGGATTGGACTCCGTCTTCTCTCTCTAACTGGGCCGCCCGTGAAGCAAAGCTTTAACCTGAAGTGGGCCACCCTGGTCAGTGAGGAACTGTGAGGATACCCGGAAAGTATATCCCCAATAGCTGCAACACCACACCTCATTGGATGTGTGTGTGAGGGTGCATGATTGTGGTTTTAGGACAACAACACATGAAGTGATGCCACCACAGCATGTGGTGTCCAACCATGTCCAGGAACCCTGGCAGCATGCTAGGATTCAACTTTAGCATGCATTACACTACCAGCTTCAAAGATGCTGCACCACCACACCTCATTGGATGTGTGTGTGTATCGGTGTGCATCGTTGTGGTTTTAGGAAAAGAACACATGCAGTGATGCCACCACACCATTTGGTGGACAACCATGTCCAGTAACCCTGGCAGCATGATGGGATTCAACTACAACATGCATCCTACCACCAGCTTGAAAGATGCTGCATCACCACACCTCATTGGATGTGTGTGTGTATCGGTATGCATCATTGTGGTTTTAGGAAAAGAACACATGCAGTGATGCCACCACAGTATATGGTGTCCTACCATGTGGATGAACACTGGGAGCATGATGGGATTCAACTACAGGATGCATTCTATCACCAGTTTGAAAGATGTTGCAACACCACACCTCATTGGATGTGTGTGTATCAGTGTGCATTATTTCGGTTTTAGGACAAGAACACATGAAGTGATGCCACCACTGCATGTTGTATCCAACCATGTCCAGGAACCCTGGCAGCATGCTAGGATTCAAATGCAGGATGCATTATACCACCATCTTGAAAGCTGATGCACCACCACACCTCATTGGATGTGTGTGTGTATCTGTGTGCATCATTGTGGTTCTAGGAAAAGAACACATGCAGTGATGCCACCACACCATTTGGTGGCCAACCATGTACAGTAACCCTGGAAGCATGATCGGATTCAACTGCAACATGCATTCTACCAGCAGCTTGAAATATGCTGCATCACCACACCTCATTGGATGTGTGTGTATTAGTATGCATCATTGTAGTTTTAGGAAAAGAACACATGCAGTGATGCCGCCACAACGTATGGTGTCCTACCATGTTCATGAACCTTGGCAGCATGATGGGATTCAACTACAGGATGCATTCTATCACTAGTTTAAAAGATGCTGCATCACCACACCTCATTGGATGTGTATGTGTGTGTAACTGTGCATCATTGTGGTTTTGGGACAAGAACACATGAAGTGATGCCACCACAGCATGTGGTGTCCAACCATGTCCAGGAACCCTGGCACCATTCTGGGATTCATCTTTAGCATGTATTCTACTACCAGCTTGAAAGATGATGCACCACCACACCTCATTGGATGTGTGTGTGTGTATCGGTGTGGATCATTGTGGTTTTAGGAAAAGAACACATGCAGTGATGCCACCACACCATGTGGTGGCCAACCATGTCCAGTAACCCTAGAATCATGATGGGATTCAACTGCAGCATGCATTCTACCACCAGCTTGAAAGATGCTGCATCACCACACCTCATTGGATGTGTGTGTGTGTATCAGTGTGCATCATTGTGGTTTTTGGAAAAGAACACATGCAGTGACGCCACCATAGCATGTGGTGTCCAACCATGTCCAGGAACCCTTTCAGCATGCTAGGATTCCACTTCAGGATGCATTCTACCACCATCTTGAAAGATGCTGCACCACCACACCTCATTGGATGTGTGTGTGTATGAGTGTGCATCATTGTGATTATAGGAAAAGAACACACATGTAGTGATGCCACCACAACATATGGTATCCGACCATGTCCAGTAACCTTGGAAGCATGATGGTATTCAACTCACAAGCATTCTACCACTAGCTTGAAAGATGTTGCATCACCACACCTCATTGTATGTGTGTCTATCCGTGTGCATCATTTTTGTTTTAGGAAAAGAACACATGAAGTGATGCAACCATAGCATGTGGTGGACAACCATGTCCGTGAACTGTGGCAGCATGCTAGGATTCAACTACAGGATGCATTCTACCACCATCTTGAAACATGCTACACCACCACACCACATTGGATGTGTGTGTGTATGAGTGTGCATCATTGTGGTTTTAGGAAAAGAACACATGCAGTGATGCCACAACAGCGTATGGTGTCCTACCATGTGCATGAACCCTAGCATCATGATGGGATTCAACTACAGGATGCATTCTACCACTAGTTTGAAAGATGCGGCAACACCACACCTCATTGGATGTGTGTGTAAGTGTGCATCATTGTGGTTTTAGGACAAGAACACATGAAGTGATGCCACCACAACATGTGGTGTCCAACCATGTCCAGCAACTCTGGCAGCATGCTAGGATTCAACTTTAGCATGGATTCTACTACCATCTTGAAAGATTCTGCACCGCCACACCTCATTTGATGTGTGTGTGTATTAGTATGCATCATTGTGGTTTTAGGAAAAGAACACATGCAGTGATGCCACCACAGTATATGGTGTCCTACCATGTGCATGAACACTGGGAGCATGATGGGATTCAACTACAGGATGCATTCTATCACCAGTTTGAAAGATGCTGCAACACCACACCTCATTGGATGTGTGTGTATCAGTGTGCATTATTGCGGTTTTAGGACAAGAACACATGATTGATGCCACCACTGCATGTCATATCAAACCATGTCCAGGAACCCTGGCAGCATGCTAGGATTCAACTGCAGGATGCATTGTACCACCATCTTGAAAGCTGATGCACCACCACACCTCATTAGATGTGTGTGTGTATCTGTGTGCATCATTGTGGTTCTAGGAAAAGAACACATGCAATGATGCCACCACACCATTTGGTGGCCAACCATGTCCAGTAACCCTGGAAGCATGATGGGATTCAACTACAACATGGATTCTACCAGCAGCTTGAAATATGCTACATCACCACACCTCATTGGATGTGTGTGTATTAGTATGCATCATTGTAGTTTTAGGAAAGAAACACATGCAGTGATGCCGCCACAAGGTATGGTGTCCAACCATGTTCATGAACCTTGGCAGCATGATGGGATTCAACTACAGGATGCATTCTATCACCAGTTTGAAAGATGCTGCATCACCACACCTCATTGGATGTGTATGTGTGTGTAAGTGTGCATCATTATGGTTTTGGGACAAGAACACATGAAGTGATGCCACCACAGCATGTGGTATCCAACCATGTCCAGGAACCCTGGCACCATGCTGGGATTCATCTTTAGCATGCATTCTACTACCAGCTTTAAAGATGATGCACCACCACACTTCATTGGATGTGTGTGTATCGGTGTGGATCATTGTGGTTTTAGGAAAAGAACGCATGCAGTGATGCCACCACACCATGTGGTCGCCAACCATGTCCAGTAACCCTGGAAGCATGATGGGATTCAACTGCAGCATGCATTCTACCAAATGCTTGAAATATGGCGCATCACCACACCTCATTGGATGTGTGTGTGTGTATCAGTGTGCATCATTGTAGTTTTTGGAAAAGAACACATGCAGTGATGCCACCATAGCATGTGGTGTCCAACCATGTCCAGGAACCCTTTCAGCATGCTAGGATTCCACTTTAGGATGCATTCTACCACCATCTTGAAAGATGCTACACCACCACACCTCATTGGATGTGTGTGTGTATGAGTGTGCATCATTGTGATTATAGGAAAAGAACACACATGTAGTGATGCCACCATAACATATTGTATTCGACCATGTCCAGTAACCCTGGAAGCATGATGGGATTCAACTACAACATGCATTCTACCACTAGCTTGAAAGATGTTGCATCACCACACCTCATTGGATGTGTGTGTATCAGTGTGCATCATTTTGGATTTAGGAAAAGAACACATGAAGTGATGCAACCATAGCATGTGGTGGCCAACCATGTCCATGAACTGTGGCAGCATGCTAGGATTCAACTACAGGATGCATTCTACCACCATCTTGAAAGATGCTACACCACCACACCTCATTGGATGTGTCTGTGTGTATGAGTGTGCATCATTGTGGTTTTAGGAAAAGAACACATGCAGTGATACAACAGCGTATGGTGTCCTACCATGTGCATGACCCCTGGCATCATGATGGGATTCAACTACAGGATGGATTCTACCACTAGTTTGAAAGATGCGGCAACACCACACCTCATTGGATGTGTGTGTAAGTGTGCATCATTGTGGTTTTAGGACAAGAACACATGAAGTGATGCCACCACAGCATGTGGTGTCCAACCATGTCCAGGAACTCTGGCAGCATGCTAGGATTCAACTTTAGCATGGATTCTACTACCATCTTGAAAGATTCTGAACAGCCACACCTCATTGGATGTGTGTGTGTATCGGTGTGCATCATTGTGGTTTTAGGAAAAGAACACATGCAATGATGCCACCACACCATTTGGTGGCCAACCATGTCCAGTAACCCTGGAAGCATGATGGGATTCAACTGCAACATGCATTCTACCACTAGCTTGAAAGATACTGCATCACCACACCTCATGTGATGTGTGTGTATTAGTATGCATCATTGTGGTTTTAGGAAAAGAACACATGAAGTGATGCCACCAAAGAATTGTGGCGTCCAACCATGTCCAGGAACCTTGGAAGCATGCTAGGATTCTACTTCAGGATGCATTCTACCACCATCTTGAAAGATGCTGCACCACCACACCTCATTGGATGTGTGTGTGTATGAGTGTGCATCATTGTTGTTTTAGGAAAAGAACACACATGTAGTGATGCCACCACAGCATGTCGTATCCGACCATGTCCAGTAAACCTGGCAGCATGATGGGATTCAACTACAACATGCATTTTACCACCAGCTTGAAAGAGGCTACATCACCACACCTGATTGGATGTGTGTGTGTGTATCCGTGTGCATCATTGTGGTTTTAGGAAAAGAACACATGCAGTGATTCCACCATAGCATGTGGTGGCCAACCATGTCCATGAATCATGGCAACATACTAGGATTCAACTACAGGATGCATTCTACCACCATCTTGAAAGATGCTGCACCACGACACCTCATTGGATGTGTGTATGAGTGTGCGTCATTATGGTTTTAGGAAAAGAACACATGCAGTGATGCCACCACAGCGTATGGTGTCCTACCATGTGCATGAACCCTAGCAGCATGATGGGATTAGCCTACAGGATGTATTCTATCACCAGTTTGAAAGATGCTACAACACCACACCTCATTGGATGTGTGTGTGTGTAACTGTGCATCATTGTGGTTTTAGGACAAGAACACATGAAGTGATGCCACAACAGCACGTGGTGTCCAACCATGTCCAATAACCCTAGCAGCATGCTAGGATTCAACTTTAGCATGCATTCTACTACCACATTGAAAGATGATACACCACCACACCTCATTGGATGTGTGTGTGTGTATCGGTGTGCATCATTGTGGTTTTAGGAAAAGAACACATGTAGTGATGCCACAACGCCATTATGTGGCTAACCATGTCCAGTAACCCTGGAGGCATGATGGGATTCAACTGCAACATGCATTCTACCACCAGCTTGAAAGATGCTGCATCACCACACCTCATTGAATGTGTGTGTGTGTATCAGTATGCATCATTGTGGTTTTAGGAAAAGAACACATGCAGTGATGCCACCACAGTGTATGGTGTCCTACCATGTGCATGAAGCCTGGCAGCATGATGGGATTCAACTACAGGATGCATTCTATCACCAGTTTGAAAGATGCGGCATCACCACACCTCATTGGATGTGTGTGTGTAAGTGTGCATCATTGTGGTTTTAGGACAAGAACACATGAAGTGATGCCACCACAGCATGTGTTGTCCAACCATGTCCAGGAACCCTAGCACCATGTTGTGATTCAACTTTAGCATGCATTCTACTACCAGCTTGAAAGATGCTGCACCACTACACCTCATTGGATGTGTGTGTATATTGGTGTGGAACATTGTAGTTTTAGGAAAAGAACACATGCAGTGATGCCACCACACCATGTTGTGAGCAACCATGTCCAGTAACCCTGGAAGCATGATGGGATTCAACTGCAACATGCATTCTACCACTAGCATGAAAGATGCTGCATCACCACACCTCATTGGACGTGTCTGTGTATCAGTGTGCATCATTGTGGTTTTAGGGAAAGAACACATGCAGTGATGCCACCACAGCATGTGGTGTCCAACCATGTCCAGGAACCTTGGCAGCATCCTAGGATTCCACTTCAAGATGCATTCTACCACCATGTTGAAAGATGCTGCACCACCACACCTTATTGGATGTGTGTGTGTATTAGTGTGCATCATTGTGGTTTTAGGAAAAGAACACACATGTAGTGATGCCACCACAGCATGTGGTTTCCGACCATGTCCAGTAACCCTGGCAGCATGATGGGATTCCACTACAACATGCATTCTACCACCATCTTGAAAGATACTGCATCACCACACCTCATTGGATGTGTGTATCAGTGTGCATCATTGTTGTTTTAGGAAAAGAACACATGCAGTGATTGAAGGGAATATGCCCGAGAGGCATTAATAAAGTGGTTATTATCTTATTCCATGTTTATGATAAATGTTTATTTTGCATGTTATAATTGTATTGATCGGAACGTCAATACATGTGTGTTTAATAAACAAAAAAGGGTTCCTAGTTATGCCTCTCTTATATACTATCTTGTTGATTAACAAGATGATCAAGGTTTCCTGATCATGGACATTGGATGTTGTTAATAACAAGGTCACAACATTTGTGAAATGATGTGATGAACATTCATCCGAAGTATAGCATTACGATCAAGTCATCATGTTTATATTGCTATAACATCATACGAAGTAATCTTTATCCTTAAACCATGAGATCATGTTAATTGCTAACACCGGAAGAGTATCTTGATAACATCAAACGTCACACCGTAATAGGGTGACTATAAAGATGGGTTCAGTGCTATGAAGGTGTTATGTTGAGGCTCATAGATCAAGAGTGGAATTTGTCAATCCCGATGACGGATTGATATACTCTAGGCCCTCTCGGTGATATGACATTAAGATAGCTTGCAAGGAAGTGATGTGATCACTAGAATGTTATATCACGGGAACGAGAAAAGAGTGCATGTCGGTAACGAGATCAAACTAGGTATGGAGATACCAATGATCGAATCTCGGACATGTAATATATCGCGAGACAAAGGGATTTAGTTACTAGCGTTAAACGTTCTCACGATCACAGAAGTCATCGTTGAATGTGTAGGAATCAGTATGGATCTCCAGGTCCCACTTCTGATTATTGATCTGAGAGGATTCTCAATCATGTCTGCATTATTCGCGAACCGTAGGGTGACACACTTAAGAGTTACCGGACACACCATTTTGGAGCACATATGTTTCAGATGAAAGAATTGAAAAGCACTGGAATTATTTCAATAGACACCGAAACTGTTTCGGGTGAAATTGTTGAAATTGGTTATGCATGTAATATTAAAATGTTGCAGGGGGTTTTATGTGGATGTTTGTTAATTAAAGTAATGAAAAAAAATCTGAATAAAAATAATAAAAGAGTTTTATTAAATGAGAGAGCATTAAATTTGGAGAAATTTAATGCATTTAAAGTGGGGACTTTAAAATGGAATGTGAAGAGGCATTTTATTGTGGAGGGGTTACCACCACATGAATGGAGGAGGCGAAGGGTCACCTCCCCTTGCTCCGGCCATGGGGAGGGTCACCGCCTCCTCCTATAAAAGGCCCCCCTCTTCCTCCTTCCACACACCTCCTCGTGAAGGATCTCTCTCCCCCTCTAGATTATTCCCCCATGGTCTCGGATTAGCGAGATACATGTTCCCGGTAGCATTTCGTCTAGAAGGAGTTGCTGCTTCTGCTAGATCGCCAGAGCGAGGAGGTGGAGGTTGTCCGGTGGCTTGAACGTGTGTGTGAGTACGGATGCGTTGCTGAGTTGCGGCGCTCGGACTTCCTCACGATCTTGAGATCGGCAAGTGTACGACTACATCAACCACGAGTTCCTACTCGTTAACAAAACTCGTTGTCTTCGAGGGTAAGTTTTCGATGGATGTATGTCCACCCGTTGCTCTGTACCTAGTAGATAGATCTTAGCATGTAGTTCACATCGTAGGAATTTTTTTGTTTTCTATGATGTGGACCCAACATTGGTATCAGAGCCTGATCTATGCGTAGGTGCTTTGCACGGGTAGTACACATATGTTTATATGTGGGCGACGATGATCATGTTATTGCATCTTCTATGTATTTTGGATATTGGTGGCATAGTGGGATGAAGCAGCCCGGACCAACCTTACATGTCATCGTACATGAGACCGGTTCCACGACTGACATGCAACTTGTTTTGCATAAGTGGCTGGCGGGTGTCTGTCTCTCCTACTATAGTCAATATCTGATTTACAACGAGTTGCTAATAACTTGGTTATACTCATTGTGGTTCATGTTCGTAGGTAAGAACGGTTCTATCTCTGAAAGCCCTAAGCCACGTAAAACTTGCAATTGATAAATTAGAGGCGTCTAGTTTAGATCGTTGCTGGGCTAGTGTCTTGATATGGTATTGTTGTAAGTAGATGTATGATAGATACACTTACAACACACTCAACATGTAAGTTCGATAGACCTTGGCCTTACACACAAAGGAATGATAGAGATCATACCACGATGCAAATGATAGAGATCAAATGCATGGACCATATCATCTCACTTTACACATTAGATGTTAGCATCTTATACTACTAGTTTGGTGCTTTTCTGTAGCATTGTAAGATGATCCCTCATTTAGATATCAAGATAAAAATGTGTTCTTCCTTAAGTATGCACCATTTTGTGGATCGTGTTTCGAGAAATCACGTGATGACCGGGTGTACTCGAATATACGCTTTCATACAAACGGTTGTAAGACAGTTTTACACACGCGAATACTAAGGTTCTTACTTGGAGAGCCTAGCATGTACAGACATGGCCTCAGAACACGAACCGAAAGGTTAAGCATGAGTCATATAGTTGATATGATGCCCATATAGATGCTCACCTTTGGAGCTACATCAACTCACGTGATGATCGTACTTGGTGTAGTGGATTTGGTTCATGTAATCACCAAAAAGGCACGAGCGATGTTGTTTTTGAGTGGGAGTTCATTTCTAATTTGGATTAGTCGAACTTAATTTGTCATAAACAAAATCGAAGTGAATTTTCATAATTTGTTGTAGTCATTGGCGTCTATTCACTACCTTATGCTTAGTTTCAATTGAGATAATAGAACTATAGAATTCTGGATATTTACTTTACGAACTGGTATCGAATTGTTTTGAATGTCAATTTAAAGTTTATAAGTCCTATTGAAAACTTTCAGAAAACTCTATTTACTCCATGGTGTTTAATTAGTAGTATTAAATCAAGAGTAAGAATTCCAATGATAGTATCTAAAGTATCATGTTTCCCTCCATGATTATTGATATTCAAAAGTTGTTTTAATATCAAGATTATATAGGAGCTAAAAGTTGTTTCAGAAACCATCATGTGTGAAAGATATTGTGATATCTGAAACAATGTTTTTGTTTGCATTATGATAGAGTATAATTTAGCAAAATACATGTTCTCATATTGTATGAGAATTTGTGAAGGATGGAGATGCTAAGCATCCGGATATCCCAAAAAGGTTTTGGGAACTAACATTATACTCGCGATTCTTCCTTACAGGCTATAGTAGCTTGATCATGAAAGTTGTCATGATAAGGATGAATAGAATATGTAAGTAAAATGTTTACTACACTAAAAGATTACTAAAGAATGGATTTTTGAAAGAATGCCAAACATTTGATGACAGAGATCCACTTCAAAGTGCAAGTCCAAAGGTATTAGTATTTGACTATATACGCTTTGTACTATGTGTCATGTGAATGACACCACTATTGATGTTGATAGATTCTTTTAAAAGGAAAAGGAATTGCTGAAAGGGAATCTATAAAATATTTGGCAGAAAAGAAAAGGTTGGAGATGTCCAACTTAGGTATATAGACGATATACATGTTATGGCTGTAATCCTTAATTGTTAAACAATGTGGTTCTGAGGTATTGGATACCGGTATTGGATACCAAATTGGTTGGTATAAAGTGTCATATAGGACAACGCAATTCATGAACTACAATGGCCTAAGTAACTAGCAAGAGAATAAGTGTTGATGTTCATCAAAAACAAATAAAGTGTTATTGTGTTTTTTGTTGTCGTCAAACCTAGGCTTCATGATTTGTTTTAATAATTGTTATTTTGTTCCGGTATTACAAAAACAATGTTTGTTCAAATAATTACCGTATTCCATAAAGTATGGATGAACTTTTACAAGTCTAGTGGGAGAAATCACATCCATAAACACTATTGCTAAAATGTCGCAAGACAAGTCATTGAAAGATCACTTATGAAGTGACATCGCTGTATAAATTATATTGGAAAGAAAAATGAAGAAACTCCATGTTGATGGATTTTTGGAGTCTTTTGATTTTGATCAATTGACGATGGTGAATCTTTCCTCGAGATAATTGAAACTCCGTTCATAGGCCAAAGAGGAACGGATGACTAACTTATTGGATATTATGCATGTTGATGTATATAGTCCATTATGTGTAGCCATATGCGATGGATCCTTTTGCTTCATATGCTTTCTCCAGAAATTTTAGTGAATATATCTATATCTTTACTTAATAAGGAAGAAGTATGAAACATTTGAAAATTGTTCAAAGACTTTCAAGATGAAGTGGAAAATCAGTGTAACAGGAAAACAAAGAGTTTATGATTCGATCATAAAGTAAGATATTTGAGTTACATGTTTAGCAAAAACACCTAAGATTTGAGAAATTGTTCCATGATTTGTGTTTCCTGGTAAACCATAGGAGTATGGCATATTCGAGAGATGAAATCAAACCATGTTTGACATGGTAAGATCAAAGGTGTCATTTATAAAACTGCCATTATGTTTTAAGGATTAAAGCTTTAGAGACTACCGCTTTTACACTGAAAAGAGCACCATCGTGATCCATTGAAATGACACCATATAAGTTATGGTTTGGGATAAAACCTGAATTGTCTTTTCTTAAATTTTGGTATGCTATGCATAAGTAAAATGTTTACAACCAAAGTTGGATAAGCACGTCTTTGTAGGTTATCCCAAAGAATTTGTTGGGAATTTCTCCATAACACCGAGGACAAAAGAGTTTGTTACTTGGAACGTCAAGTTTCTTGAGAAGGAATTTTTCGCGAAAAGTTAAGTGGGAGGACAATAGAACTTTGATAAGGTTGTTAAAACTTAGCTATATGTGCTAAGTAGCGCGGTGCCGGAGAGTGTCCCGGGGGCGGCTACAATGCTCATGGCTCCCATGATTACAAAGGGTGTGATTTTGGAGATTAGAGTTCCTATTGAACCTTGTGGATCAGTAAGAATCAAATAGTGTGATTTGATAAGCAAGTCGTTATTGTTTTGACAATGATGAACCGACTACATGCAAAGAAGCGATGATGGGCCCTGACTCCATAAAATGACTAGAAGTCATAGAATCCATGATAGTATCCATACACGAGATATCAAGTTTGTGAACTTGGAAGACCCTTCGGAAAGGCGTGAAGCCTATCGGTCATGTTTGGATCTATAAAGAAATAATACATGGATGTTTAACATCTATGAAATAGTCGACATGTCGGAAAAAAGTTTACGACAATGTTCAAGGAGTTGACTATGACAAGATTTGATCTTTCATAGTGATATTTAGTCTTGACGGATTAATGTAGCAACCACTACATATAATTTGATGTATGGTAGTTGAACAAACAAAACAATGTTCTTCTAATAGAATGGTTACCTAGGACGTGTACAAGACACAGTCCGAAGGGTTTTGTTAATTCAAAGGGTGCTAAAAGGGCATGCAAACTTCAATAGTTGAAGTAAGCATAGCGGAGTCGGAATCTTCACCATGATAAAATTGTTAAAAGAGTTTAAATTCATCGGAGATAATGAAGATGCTTGCATTTGCAAGAAATTAAGTGGGAGCGCTGAGACATATTTCTAATACATTATGTAGAGGACATATTGTTGATTGGATATGATGTATGTTGTATTGACACAAGTTAAGAATTTCATTAGAATAAGATTTCGATGAAAGACTTGGGCAAACCCAGAATATTTGGCATCAATATCTATATGGATAGATTAAGGCGTTAATATGGTTGTGCCAGACATACATATATGAGATATTGAAAGCGTTCAATATGGAAACAACAAGAAATGTTCTTGCTACATGGAAAGAATTGTATCGAGATTCAAGTATTTCAACACTTGGTGTGTAAAATCACATGAAGATTTTGATCGATTATACCGTGATATGTATATATCCAAAATGTCCTATGCTCTAAGTGTTATGAGCACATACCAGGATGATTCATAAGATGATCATTGGAAAATAGTAAAGATATTCTTATGAGCTTTGGAAGAACTAAGAATATATCATGTATAAGTGACAAATAGTTAAAGATAGTTCATTGTAAAGTGTTACATTGATACTAGTTTTGTCACAAGATACAAATTAAATTTATCTCAATTTATACAATGGGTGGCACAATGTAATGGAAAGGATGTTCCATGATGGATTTGGATGAGTTCCAAAGTTGAGACATTGTGACGGATACTACAACAAAAAGGCTAAGTATATAACTGCTATAGTAGCAGCAAAAGAGGGAATTTGTGTTAAGTAGTTTGTTATCAAACTAGGTATGGTTCAAAGTGGGCTAATACTATGAAGATATAATGTATGACAATAATATCAACATATTTTAACCCGCACGAACTAAAATGTCTCACCAACGGACCAAATTTATACAATGCCATCTCATTTGAGAATGAGTGATGCGTGGAGATGCAACGACATGCAAATACACACATACCTGAAACTATCAGATCCAGAGATTATGTTAACCACTAGCAATCACATATATGCAACACCAGAAAGCCATAGGTGTTCAATACGCAAAGTTTTTCAAACTAGATTATTGACTCTAGTGCAAGTGGGAGACTGAAGGGAATATGCCCGAGAGGCAATAATAAATTGGTTATTATCTTATTCCATGTTTATGATAAATGTTTATTTTTCATGCTATAATTGTATTGATTGGAAACGTCAATACATGTGTGTTTAATAAACAAAAAAGGGTTCCTAGTTATGCCTCTCTTATAGACTAGCTTGTTGATTAGCAAGATGATCAAGGTTTCCTGATCATGGACATTGGATGTTGTTAATAACAAGGTCACAACATTTGTGAAATGATGTGATGAACATTCATCCGAAGGATAGCATTACGATCAAGTCATTATGTTTATATCGCTATACCATCATACGAAGTAATCTTTATCCTTAGGCCATGAGATCATGTTAATTTCTAACACCGGAAGAGTATCTTGATAACATCAAACGTCACACCGTAACAGGGTGACTATAAAGATGGGTTCAGTGCTACGAAGATGTTATGTTGAGGCTCATGGATCAAGAGTGGAATTTGTCAATCTCGATGACGGATAGATATACTCTGGGCCCTCTTGGTGATATCACATTGAGATAGCTTGCAAGCAAGTGATGTGATCACTAGAATGTTATATCACGGGAACGAGAAAAGAGTGCATATCTATAACGAGATCAAACTAGGTATGGAGATACCAATGATCGAATCTCGGACATGTTAAATATCGCGAGACAAAGGGATTTAGTTACTAGCGTTAAAGGTTCTCACGATCACAAAAGTCATTGTTGAATGTGTAGGAATCAGTATGGATCTCCAGCTCCTGCTTCTGATTATTGATCACAGAGGAGTCTCAATCATGTCTGCATTATTCGCGAACCGTAGGGTGACACACTTAAGAGTTAGCGGACACCATTTTGGAGCACATATGTTTCAGACGAAAGAATTGCAAAGCGCTGGAATTATTTCAATAGACACCGAAACTGTTTCGGGTGAAATTGCTGACATTGGTTCTCCATGTAATATTGAAATGTTGCAGGGGGTTTTATGTGAATGTTTGTTAATTAAAGTAATTAACAAAATTCTGAATAAAAATAATAAAAGAGTTTTATTAATTGAGAGAGCATTAAATTTGGAGAAATTTAATGCATTTAAAGTGGGGACTTTAAAAGGGAATGTGAAGAGGCATTTTAATGTGAGGGGTTACCACCACATGAATGGAGGAGGTGAAGGGTCACCTCCCCCATGTACCGGCCATGGGGAGGGGCTCCCCCTCCTCTTATAAAAGGCCCCCCTCTTCCTCCTTCTTCCACACACCTCCTCGTGAAGGATCTCTCTCCCCCTCTAGAATTATTCCCCCATGGTCTCGGATTAGCGAGATACATGTCCCCAGTGGCATTTCGTCTGGAAGGAGTTGCTGCTTCCGCAGGATCGCTGGAGCGAGGAGGTGGAGGTTGTCCGATGGCTTGAACGTGTGTGCGAGTATGGATGCGCTGCTGAGTTGCGGCGCTCGGACTTCCTCACGATCGTGAGATCGGCAAGTGTACCACTACATCAACCACGAGTTCCTACTCGAGGGTAAGTTCTCGATGGATGTATGTCCACCCGTTGCTCTGTACCTAGTAGATAGATCTTGGCGTGTAGTTCTCATCATAGGAAAAAAAATTCTATGTTGCGGACCCAACAGTGATGCCACCATAGCATGTGGTGTCCAACCATGCATGTCCATGAACCGTGGTAGCATGCTAGGATTAAACTACAGGATGCATTCTACCACCATCTTGAAAGATGTTGCACCACCACAAATCATTGGATGTGTGTGTGTATGAGTGTGCATCATTGTGGTTTTAGGAAAAGAACACATGAAGTGATGCCACCACAACGTATGGTATCCTACCATGTGCATGAACCCTGGCAGCATGATGGGATTCTACTACAGGATGCATTCTATCACAAGTTTGAAAGATGCTGCAACACTACACCTCATTGGATGTGTGTGTGTAAGTGTGCATCATTGTGGTTTTAGGACAAGAACACACGAAGTGATGCCACCACATCATGTGGTGTCCAACCATGTCCAGGAACCCTGGCAGCATGCTAGGATTCTACTTTAGCATGCATTCTACTACCAGCTTGAAAGATGCTGCACCACCACACCTCATTGGGTGTGTGTGTGTATCGGTGTGCATCATTGTGGTTTTAGGAAAAGAACACATGCAGTGATGCCACCACACCATTTGGTGGCCAACCATGTCCAGTAACCCTGGAAGTATGATGGGATTCAACTACAACATGCATTCTACCACTAGCTTGAAAGATGTTGCATCACCACAGCTCATTGGATGTGTGTGTGTATCAGTATGCATCATTGTGGTTTTACGAAAAGAAAACATGCGTTGATGACACCATAGCATGTGGTGTCCAACCATGTCCAGGAACCTTGGCAGCATGCTAGGATTCCACTTCAGGATGCATTCTACCACCATCTTGAAAGATGTTGCATCACCACACCTCATTGGATGTGTGTATGTGTGTGTGTATCCGTCTTCATCGTTGTGGTTCTAGGAAAAGAACGCATGCAGTGATTCCACCACAGCATGTGGTGTCCAACTGTGTGCAGGAACCCTGGCAGCATAATGGGATTCAACTACAACATGCATTCTACCACTAGCTTGAAAGATGTTGCATCACCACACCGCATTGGATGTGTGTGTGTGTGTGTCAGTGTGCATCATTGTGGTTTTAGGAAAAGAACACATGTAGTGATGCCACCACAGCATATGGTGTCCAACCATGCCCATGAACCATGGTATCATGATGGGATTCATCTATAGGATGCATTCTTCCACCAACTTGAAAGATGCTGCATCACCACACCTCATTGGAGGTGTGTGTGTGTGTCTGTAAGTGTGCATCATTGTGGTTTTAGGAAAAGAACACATGAAGTGATGCCACCAGAGCATGTGGTCTCCAACCATGTGCAGGAACCCTAGCAGCATGCTGGGATTCAACATCAACATGCATTCTACCACCATCTTGAAAGATGCTGCATCACCACACCTTATTGGATGTGTGTGTGCGTATAAGTGTGCATCATTGTGGTTTTACGAAAAGAACACCTACAGTGATGCCACCACAACATGTGGTGTCCAACCATGTCCAGGATCCTTGGCAGCATGATGGGATTCAACTACAGGATGCATTGTACCACATTCTTGAAACATGCTACATCACCACAACTCATTGGATGTGTGTGTGTAAGTGTGCATCATTGTGGTTTTAGGAAAAGATCACATGCAGTGATTCCACCACGGCATGTGGTTTCCAACCATGTCTAGGAACCCTGGCAGCATGCTAGGATTAAACTTTAGCATGCATTCTACCACCAGCTTGAAAGATGTTGCATCACCAGACCTCATTTGATGTGTGTGAGTATCAGTGTGCATCATTGTGGTTTTAGGAAAAGAACACATGCAGCGATGCCACCACATCATGTGGTGTCCAACCATGTCCAGGAACCCTGGCAGCATGCTGGGATTCAACTGCAGCATGCATTCTACCACCATCTTGAAAGATGCTTCATAACCACACCTCATTGGATGTGTGTGTGTGTCAGTGTGCATCATTGTCGTTTTAGGAAAATAACAGATGCAGTGATGCCACCACAGCATGTGGTGTCCAACCATGTCCAGGAACCCTAGCAGTATGCTGCGATTGAATTGCAACATGCATTCTATCACCACCTTGAAAGATGCTGCATCACCACACCTCATTGGATGTGTGTGTATTAGTGTGCATCATTGTGGTTTTAGGAAAATAACACATGCAATATGCAACCATAGCATGTGGTGTCCAACCATGTCTAGGAACCCTGGCAGCATGATGGGATTCAACTACAACATGCATTCTACCACCAGCTTAAAAGATGCTGCATCACCATACCTCATTGGATGTGTGTGTGTGTTAGTGTGCATCATTGTGGTTTTAGGTAAAGAACACATGTAGTGATGCCACCATAGTGTATGGTGTCCAACCATGTGCATAAACCCTGGCAGCATGATGGGATTCAACTACAGGATGCATTCTACCACTAGTTTGAAAGATGTTGCATCACCACACCTCATTGGATGTGTGTGTGTAAGTGTGTATCTTTGTGGTTTTTGGAAAAAAACACATGAAGTGATTCCACCACAGCATGTGGTGTCCAACCATGTCTGGGAACCCTAGCAGCATGCTGGGATTCAATTTCAGCATGCATTCTACTACCAGCTTGAAAGATGTTGCACCACCACACCTCATTGGATGTGTGTGTATCGGTGTGCATCATTGTGGTTTTAGGAAAAAAGAACACATGTAGTGATGCCACCACAACATGTGGTGTCCAACCATGTCCATTAACCTTGGAAGCATGATGGGATTCAACTTCAACATGCATTCTACCACCAGCTTGAAAGATGCTACACCACCACACCTCATTGGATGTGTGTGTGCATGAGTGTGCATCATTGTGGTTTTAGGAAAAGAACACATGTAGTGATGCCACCACAACATGTGGTGTCCGACCATGTCTAGGAACCCTAGCAGCATGATGGGATTCAACTGTAGCATGCATTCTACCACCAGCTTGAAAGATATTGCGTCACCACACGTCATTGGATGTATGTGTGTATCAGTGTGCATCATTGTGGTTTTAGGAAAAGAACAAATGAAGTGATGCCACCACAGCATGTGGTGTCCAATCATCTCCAGGAATCCTGGCAGCATGATAGGATTCAACTGCAGTATGCATTATACCACCATCTTGAAAGATGCTTTATCACCACACCTCATTGGATGTGTGTGTGTTTGTCAGTGTGGATCACTGTGGTTTTAGGAAAAGAACACATGTACTGATGCCACCACTGTATGCAACCATGTCTAAGAACCTTGGCAACATGACGGGATTCAACTACAGCATGCATTCTACCACCAGCTGGAAACATGCTGCATCACCACACCTTATTAGATATGTGTGTGTTAGTGTGCATCATTGTGGTTTTAGGAAAAGAACACAGGCAGTGATGCCACCACATCATGTGGTGTCCGACCATGTCTAGGAACCCTGCCAGCATGCTGGGATTCAACTTTAGCATGCATTCTACCACCATCTTGAAAGATGTTGCATCACCACACCTCGGTGGATGTGTGTGTATCAGTGTGCATCATTGTGGTTTTATGAAAATACCAAATGCAGTGATGCCACCACAATATGTGGTGTCCAACCATTTCTAGGAACCCTGGAAGTATGCTGGGATTCAAATGCAGCATGCATTCTACCACCAGCTTGAAAGATGCTCCATGACCACATCTCATTGGATGTGTGTGTGTCTTAGTATGCATCATTGTGGTTTTAGGAAAAGAACACATGTAATGATGCTACCACAGCATGTGGTGTCCAAGCATGTCAATGAACCCTAGCAGCATGCATTCTACCACCAGTTTGAAAGATGATGCATCACCACCCCTCATTGGATGTGTGTGTGTGTTAGTGTGCATCATTGTGGTTTTAGGTAAATAACACATGAAGTGATGCCACCACAGCATATGGTGTCCAACCATGTCTAGGAACCCCGGCAGCATGCTGGGATTCAATTTCAGCATGCATTCTACTACCAGCTTGAAAGATGTTGCACCACCACACCTCATTGGATGTGTGTGTGTATCAATGTGCATCATTGTGATTTTAGCAAAACAATGCATGTAGTGATGCCACCACAGCATGTGGTGTCCAACCATGTCCAGTAACCCTGGAAGCATGATGGGATTCAACTTCAGCATGCATTCTACCACTAGCTTGAAAGATGCTACACCACCACACCTCATTGGATGTGTGTGTATGAGTGTGCATCATTGTGGCTTTAGGAAAAGAACACATGCAGTGATGCCACCACAACATGTGGTGTCCGACCATGTCCAGGATCCGTAGCAGCATGATGGGATTCAACTACAACATGCATTCTACCACCAGCTTGAAAGATGTTGCGTCACCACACCTCATTGGATGTATGTGTGTATAAGTGTGCATCATTGTGGTTTTAGGAAAAGAACACATGAAGTGATGCTACCACATCATGTGGTGTCCAACCATCTCTAGGAATCCTGGCAGCATGATAGGATTCAACTGCAGTATGCATTCTACCACCAGCTTGAAAGATGCTTTATCAAGACATCTGATTGGATGTGTGTGTGTTTGTTAGTGTGGATCACTCTTGTTTTTGGAAAAGAACACATGCAGTAATGCCACCACTATATGCAACCATGTCCAGGAACCTTGGCAGCATGATGGGATTCAACTGCAGCATGCATTCTACCACCAGCTTGAAACATGATGCATCACCACACCATATTGTAAGTGTGTGTGTCAGTGTGCATCATTGTTGTTTTAGGAAAAGAACACATGCAGTGATGCCACCATAGCATGTGGTGTCCAACCATGTCTAGGAACCCTGGCAGCATGTTGGGATTCAAATGCAGCATGCGTTCTACCACCAGCTTGAAAGATGCTGCATGACCACAACTCATTGGATGTGTGTGTATGTGAGTATGCATCATTGTGGTTTTAGGAAAAGAACACATGCAGTGATCCTACCACAGCATGTGGTGTCCAACCATGTCTAGGAACCCTAGCAGCATGATAGGGTTCAACTGCAGCATGGATTCTACCACCAGCTTGAAAGATGATGCATCACCACACCTCATTGGATGTGTGTGTGTGTATTAGTGTGCATCATTGTGGTTTTAGCAAAAGAACACATGCAGGGATACCACCACAGCATGTGGTGTCCAACCATGTCCAGGAACCCTGGTTGTCGTCGGATTAATGATAAATATGCCATGAGGGGGTACTTGAGGCGTGTGGAAGAGAGGGGTGTGAGACGCACGGTGTTCTAGGACGGTGAGCACACAAGTTTACCCAGGTTCAAATCCGTCGGCTTTGGACGGATCCTACTCCTGCTAACAATCGAGTAATATGGCAGAGCCGGAATATGGGTTACAAGGGTTTCGCTTGTGCGAGTTGAGATTGTAGACTATTGTGAGGGTGCCCTAAAGGCTCTCCCTAGGACGTCTTATATAGATATCAGGCCTAGGGTTTATAGGAGATATCTATCCGGCTACTACTAAGAGTCGGTTATAGAGTACGAACTACAAGTAAGACTATGGGCCTATGTCGGTAAGTCATCTGGCCCTTCCTATAGCCGGACTGAACTCAGTCTCTTCTCCCTGACTGGGCCACCCGTGAAGCAAAGATCTAACCCAAAGTGGGCCACCCTGGTCAGCGAGGCACAGTGAGGATACCCGGAAAGTATAGCCGGAAAGAAGCCCCGGGAAGCCTCCAAGATGTAGAGTCAGATTTCATCATCGTCTAGCTTGGTCTTTGGCTTGCAGAATCTTGAAGGGTTCCTGAAACTTCAAAAGAAAGGATAGGATCCGAGTCTCAAATGAGTCGGACCTATGAATACGTAATTAGGGTTTCCAGCTTGAAATTGAAACCAAGCCGAAACTTGGTCTCTGACGTAATCTGACACTAGTCAGGGTCAATTCATGTCACTAACAGACATTCCCGTCAGCACGACCGTCGGTGGGTCCGAGGCATCGTTTTAATGCATGTGCAGAGATCGAGGTAGCATAATTATCGTGTGGGGGTTACCCAGTTCCTTCCGCGATGCGTGTCACGGCTACTGTACACATTTGCATGAATATTGGCGCAGATGGGGGATATAAGTGGCTAGGATTCGCCTCTCCATCTTCTTCACCAGCACTTGCGCCGTTTCCTTCGTCCCAATGCGTCCCACGAATACAGAGCTCTGCTGCCCCCCAGAATCCTCCAGTGCCACCCATCCTAGGTCACAGACCCACAAGAAAATGGCTTCAGTATCATCTTCCGGAACGGTGGCGACAGTAGCGACAACTTCAGTGGTGGAGAAGGATAGCAACCGCGGGGTCTGGATCTCGTGCGTCCTTGACGACGCCAAGCTCCGCGTCATGGAGAGCGAAGGGCTCCTCCATGCCAGCGACTGGCAGAGAAGCTACGGTGAAACCATCCCCACTCCTTGCACTGGCGAGCTGGTACACTTCGGCACCCACCTCGACAGAGGTTTGAGTTTCCCTCCCCCAGACTTATTTTCTGAGGTTATTGATCATTACGGAGTTCAACTCCATCATCTTCCCCTGAACTCTCTCTTAGAGATGAGCGCATACGCTTCTTTGTGCGAGGGGTACCTCGGTATTAGGCCGAGTCTCACTCTTTTCCGGTTTTACTTTCATCCGGAGAAATTCTATCACCGCCGGTAATCCATATATTACCAGAACTATTAGTTTTTTCGTTAGGAGAGAGGACGTCTATCCTCGGATTAGGGCCAATGAGTCAGTGAAATAATGACCATCCACTTTATTTTATCACAAGGATATTCCTGCTCCCGGCAAAGCTACACTTTGCCGACTTTTGTCGACAGTGCCGCCACGCCCCAAGAGTCCTGGGACGCAGATGCGCCAGCTCTTAGTGATGATTTTCTTCTTGCCAAGAGGTTGATCGAATATTTGATGAAGCACAAGGGCCTTAAGGGGTCCGACTAACTTCACTGCTAGGTGGCATGCCGGATCCAGCCTCTTCAGCATCATGGAGACTGGCTTATGCACTCCATTACTGCGTCCAAGAAAGATTCCCTCCGAATCTGCTCCCAGCCTTACATAGATAAAGAATACGAGTCTCAAATCAAGTGGCTAATAAGGTAGCACATCGAGAGGAAAATCCCGGAGCTGTCTTTGGACATGCATACGGCTGAAGATCCTGTGGTACCGTTAATTTTCCGGTAGTAACTTGAATTATGTGTTCATCTTTACATTGTTTTGCAATACTGAGATATCTCTTCTTTTTCAGCTTGCTGACCTCCCCGAGTTGGAGCTTGCTCCTCTCGAGGGATATCCTCCTGATATTTCTCAAAATGAAGGAGAATTGATTCCACTGCCAGAGACCTTTACCCGAAAGCGTAAAACTCCGACAGTTGCTATTGGCACAAAGGAGGTGCCTATTGTGAAGAGGTAATCTTTCCTCACAAGGTCTTTGTATTATATGTCCTAATTCTTTCCGAGATGTAATGTTCTTTGTTCCATTACTTCCTCAGAGATAGACAACTCACCAAGGGCAAGGGAAAGGAGGTCCGTCGAAGCCCCTGCGCCAGTCAAAGCTGAATTTGACTTCTCCTGCCGCAGCACCTCCGACTCCTGCCCCTCAGCCTTCTATGGTGCCGAAGATTTCTCCATATCCGACCATCGCAGAAGATCCGGCTCATCAAGCAGAGCCAGTGATCTCGGATCACAAACCGACTTCACCATGGGTGACTCAGATTTTGATAAGGGTGAACCCTCTTCGGGAAATGATCCCTCGGCAGAGGTCTTCGCTGAAAACCTCCTCAACAATCCGGGTCTTTCTAAGCTTGGCATTACTCGGAAATTAGTGGAGGAGATCCAATGGCTAGCCTAGAAATTCTTGGAGAGCCGGAATATTACTGTCGAGGAAGAGGCACAAGAAGCGGAGGACATCAAGTACTCCGAACTTCTCGACCAGATTTGTCTTCGCGACGAGGGGCTGAGAACTGGTGTGCTTTTGCCACCTCTAGTAATCCCGTTGACCCTTGCTGAGAAAGTTAGCACCGAGGTGTCCATGAGCTTGAGCAAGCTCACCCATGAACATCATGTAAGTCGAATTCCAACTTATCTTTTTTTACTTTATTCCATATCATACCCTCTAGCCCCCAAGCATGAAGTTGGATAGACAATCCGGATTTATGCTTCCTTAGGATGCCAAAGAATGAATTAGTGTAGCCCCCAAGGCTCGTGCTGATATTAGTAAAAATATTAGCCCAAGTTTTTAGTAGACTTCTGACACTGGGTATTCTGACTTAAATAAAGTTAATTCATATAACCAGGAATTATTGAAGAATATTTGCAACAAGCAGAGAGAAATCAGAGCTCTCCGACTTGAAAATGCTCAACTGAAAGTGTCTAGGGATGAGGGTGAAGGTAAACATTCCAGTACTCAAACCTTGCCTTTTATTTCATAGTCGAATTTTTATTCAACTGTTGTTCTTTTCAATACAGCACTGGTAAAGCAATCATGTGCTATGATTGAAGAAGCCGAAAATCTGAAGACCCTGGAGGTGGAGAACACCGACTTACGTCAGGAGCGGAAAAGCTAAGGCAGATCATGAACGGAGCATTGCTCAAGTTCTTGAATCCTCTTCCATGGCCACCAAAGAACGTGATCGAAGAATCGTCCCAGGATCAAAGGATCTCGGATATCAATGATGAACTGTTCAGAGAGAAGGACATCACTAAGGCACTCCGGGTTGAACTCCAGAGTCCTCGTGAAGAGAAGACCAAAGTTGACGATGTCATCTTTGGTATGTTTCCCCCTTTCTGAATTTCTGTCTTTTCTGACTTATGGAATTCGGGTATATTTGCTAACCTTTTGCATTACATGCACAGGTCCTCTCAATTTACTGGATTCAGCCTCCGCCGAGTCTCGCACTAGCCGTCTTACCCAAGTCGGCGATTTACTTCATGATTTCTGCCAATCCCTTGAGGATATTGGCGAAGTTCTCAAGGTTCCGGACATGGATAGAATGTCCGGCTTTTAAGTACGAGACAAGGCCAAGGAGATGCCCCGGCTCATCCAGGACTGGAACATGTCCTACGCGCGGACCACAGCTTAGAATGCTCTCACCATGGTCATGAGCCACCATGGAAGCATGGAGATCTGGCTAGTGACCAGAGGGTATTCTACTGTGGATGAAGACGGTTAGGAGCAGGACATCAAAGCAATTGATACGTCCAAAAGGTATCTACTTTCCTGGACACTTTTGCTATTGTTTCTCCTCTAAACTTGTGTGAATTGGATGCAACTAACACGGACTGATGCTGTTTTCAGCAGAATTGCCTTGGTGTTTAGTTTTTGTGCAGAAATTCAACTATCAAGAAAAATCCCGGAAAATATGCCAAAAATCCTATTTCACCAGAAGAATCCCGGAGCTAGAATACGAGACGGAGGGGGCTGGGCCTAGGCCACACCACCTGGCCGTGCGGGCTAGGCCTGGCCGCGCCAGGGGGTGGTCTGGCCGCCCCAGACACCCCCTCGGTCTCCCTCTTCGCCTATAAGATGCCTTCTGACCTAAAAACTTAGGGGGGTCGACATTTTTCCAGAAAGAGTTCCGCTCCGCCGCCACCACCAGATTCCACGATTTGGAACCAGAAACTTGGTTCTGGCACCCTGCCGGGACGGGGAATTGGAGGAGATTATCGCCATCATCATCACCATCGCTTCTCCATCGACCATCCATGTTTCCCCCATATATGAGTGAGTAATCCTCCACTGTAGGCTATGGGGATGGTAGGCATTGGATGAGATCGTTCATGTAATGGCATCAGATTATTAGGGCTTGGTGCCTAGTATCTACTATTAGTGCTTTTTGACTTTGTTGCGACTTGTTATACTTAATGCTTGTCACTAGGGCCCGATTGCCATGATTTCAGATCTGAACATATTATTGATTCATTACGATAGTATTGTTTTTGGTCTTACCTGCAAGTTGTATACACACATTGTTGTCCGGAACCACCCCGAAGTGACAGAAATCAGGATAACCGGAGGGAATGACTTTGATGTGAGGATCACATGTGTTCATGGAGTGTTAATGCTTTGCTTTGGTGCTCTATTAAAAGGAGCACCTTCATTTCAAGTTGTTCCCTTGAGGACCCGCTGCAAACGGGCTGGCAGGACAAAAGATTTTGTGTTAGTTCTCATTGCGAGCACGTATGGCTATATATGGAACACATGCCTAGGATTATCTAGTACTTGGATGCTTTATCTTATTTATCTGCAGTTGCCCTATGTTCTAATTGCTATGTGAATTGTCTTGTCCATGCAACGCCCGTCCATCCATCCTTATGCCTACCGCACTCGAATCCTACTGTTTACTGCTATTGTTACTACTGTCTTTACTTTACTACTGTTGTTACTTTACTACTCCTACTACAAAACTGTTGCTACTGATAAACTGCTGTGAGCAAGATTGTTTCCAGGTGCAGCTGAATTGACAACTCGGTTTTTAAGGCTTATAAATATTCTTTGGCTCCCCTTGTGTCGAATAAATAAATTGGGTTTCACTTCCCTCGAAAATACTGCAATACACCCCCTATACTTGTGGGTCATCAGCAATCATGGACTCCCGTGCCAGATATGCGTGCCACGTAGCTGAGTTGACCAGCTACGACACTCCCTTCTTCACTCACGTAGAGACGCCGCCTCCGCCCGCTGAAGAAACTGGTGAATCTTCCGACGACGAACAAACCATCTCGGATTTGAACGTCCCAGAAAGATATCGAGGCGAGGCTGATGGCTCCAGTGAGCCGGCAGCTCCTTGTTCCCCTGCATCGTAGATCATCAGAACACACAATGTATTATTCTGAAAACAATTCGGGATGTAAATAAGTAGTATGATACTTCTATTGGTGCTAAGTTTTATTTTATCTATTTTGCACTTTTTGATTTATAATTTTCGTGCCTGAAAGCTTGACATAAGCACATATGTTTTTTGTCTGTACTTATCCTTTATCTGGCTTTCCGCCTCGTCCCTTTCGTGAGACGGCCAACCTTCAACACAGAAACTTTGCCGAGCAATGGAGGTCAATTGCTAAACCAGTCTAAACTCGGAAACAAAGCTGGCTTCTAGTACCAACAATTCACTACTCGGAAAATGCCCGCATCCAGCAATCAAATAAATAACCAAAGTATAGACTAGAAAATTTAGATTTATACCCGAAGGTATCAATTTTAGAATCGGAAATCTAAACCAGAACAAACATGAGCATAAAGTACTTTCAAGTATTATGGGATTTTCGACTGTGACATGATCATTCGGAAATAAGATGGTAAAAAACTTCTCAGAATTTTTTTGAGGCAACCAATACTTTATTTCTCATTGAACATGTACACATATATGATTACAAAGAAAGATAAACTAAGAATAAAAGGGACATAGCTGAGCAATATTCCATGGTCTATCTAATTCTTCCAAGTATGTACTGACTCCAGCTCTCTTTCTTTTCTTAGTAGCAGGTCTTTCTTTGACTGGCCGCATATCAGTTAGATAGTAAGAACCATTGTGCAATACTCGGCTAAATAAAAAGGGCCCTTCCCATACCGGGGAAAGTTTGTGCTTTCTTTTCTACACAAGCCAGAGAATCAAATCGCTTATATTGAAAGACCGGTTTATGACTCTCTAGCTATGATACTTGCGTAACTTTTGCTGATAGGCTGTTGATCTCATCTCAACGACACGAACTTCTTCGACTAAGTCGAGATCATTTTGTCGAGAAATTCCGACATCCTCTTCAATATACGTGGCAAATCTAGGAGAAGTGTGAATCAAATCACTTGGAAGAACTGCTTCTATGCCATAGACCAAGAAGAAAGGTGTGTATCCGTTTGACCTATTCGGAGTTGTTCGTAAGCTCCATATTACAAAAGGTAATTCCTATGCCCAAGCCCCCGCAGCACGTCATAGTCGTGCTTCGAGTCTTGGTTTAAGGCCTTGTAGGATTAAACCATTTGCTCTTTCGACTTGTCCATTAGCTTGTAGATGTGCGACTAATGCAATGTCAAGAAGGATATTTTGTTCATTGCATAATTCAGCAAGCTCTCCCATAGAAAAGTTACTCCCGTTGTCCGTGATAATGCTATGCGGATAACCGTATCGGATTATGACATCCTTGACAAATCTTCTGGCTGTTGCTCCATCACAAGTAGTGACGGGTTTAGCCTCAATCCATTTTGTGGATTTATCCACCATCACTAGGAGATGAGTAAATCCACTTGGAGCCTGTTTAAATGGTCCTACCATGTCAAGCCCCCAGACCGCAAAAGGCCATGTTATAGGTATTATTCTAGCTGATCAGCTGGAACGTGAGCTTGTTTGGCGTACTTTTGGCAGCTTGTGCACGTCTTGACCAGCCGTTCGGCATCTGCCTTGGCTGTAAGGCAGAAAAAACCATGTCGGAAAGCTTTTGCCACTAGAGATTTGGCTACAGCATGGTGACCACACTCGCCTTCGTGGATTTCTCGTAAGATTTCCACTCCTTCTTCCAGATATACACAACACTGAAAGACCCCAGACGCGCTCTGCTTATAGAGCTCACCACTAATTATAGTGTAGGCTTTTGCTCGTCGGACGATCTGCCGGCTCAGAACTTCGTCTTTGGGTAATTTTCCATTTACCAAGTAATCAAGGTAGGGTTGAGTCCAGCTGGGAATTACAGCCAGAACTGCTACTAAAGGTGAGTCGGATTTGGTTGGATATTCCTCATCTACTCCTTTTATAGAAGGAACTTTGAGGTGCTCCAAAAAAGCGCCATCCGGAACCTTTTTCCGTGTAGAGCCTATACGAGATATTGCATCTGCTTCTGTTCGAGGGATGTGTTGAACTTCAAACCCTTCAAACGATTTAGATAGTTCATCAATGACAGCTCTATATGCCGCCATGTGTTTATTCGCATTACAGATATCCGATAGTTGTTGGGCAACAAGATCCGAATCTCCATAACACATCAAACGTCCGATGCCGATATCCTTAGCAATCTGGATACCATGCAGCAGTGCTTCATACTCGGCAATGTTATTCGACACCGTGAAGTTGATCTGCAACACATAGAAAAGTCTATCTCCTTAGGGTGATTTGAGCACCACGCCAGCCCCCGAGCACCTTAGACCCATCAAAGTGTAAGGTCTAGTATTCCAACTTTGGGAGGGTCATATTCTCCGTTGTCTCTGTCCAATCAACGACAAAGTCAGCGATGATTTGGGATTTGATTATTGTACGAGGTTTGTACTCAATGTCGAATGCTGAAAGCTCTATGCCCCATTTTGCGACGCGTCCTGTAGCATCACTGTTGTTGATTATATCTCTCATGGGAGTTGTGCTCATCATGGTAATTGGATGTTCCTGAAAATAATGCCGTAAATTACGAGATGAAAAAACACACCATAATCCAGACCTCACTGAGATAATAAGTCGAACGTTGCACCAGGTGTTCCTAATTTTCGTCTGGTCTCTCCACTACCATGACGACACTACCGACTCTGTTTGTCGTAGCGAGATAGAGCAACATCGGTTCCCGTGGTTCCGGTGTTGCAAGGATGGGAGCAGATGAGAGTACTGCTTTCAGGTCTTGTTGTGCAGCTTCAGCTTCGTCGGTCCAAACGAACTTTTTGGTCTTTTTCAGGAGCTTGTATAGTGGTGCGGCTCTTTCACCAAGCCGGCTTACAATCCGAGCTTGTATAGTGGAGCTTGTTAGTCTTTGAACGTCCTTCAGGCGAGTCGGCCTGGAAATATTGAGTATAGCCTTAATCTTGTCTCGGTTTACCTCTATGCTTCTTTGAGACACGATAAAACCTAACAATTTTCTAGCTGGTATTCCAAAGAAGCACTTCTTCGGGTTAAGCATTATGTTGTATTTTCGTAGATTGGCGAACGTTTCCTCCATGTTGGAAATTAGAGTTTCCTTCTTTTTGGACATCACCGCAATGTCGTCCACATATGCATGTACATTCCGTACGATTTGGTCGTGGAGGCAACGCTGCATAGTGCGCTGGTACGTAGCTCCTGCGTTCTTGAGCCAAAAGGGCATCATAAAAAAACAAAAGGTTCCAAGGGGGTTATGAATGAAGTTTTGACTTTGTCTGATTCCTTCATCCAGATTTGGTGATAACCGGAGTATGTGTCGAGAAAACATAGGAGTTCCGAGCCTGCCATAGAATCGATAGCTTGATCAATTCCAGGCAGAGCGAACGGATCTTTGGGACAAGCCTTGTTTAAGGCTATAATCAACACACATCCTTAAATCAATGATGTCCTTTTTAGGGACCATTATAGGATTCACTGACCACTCAGTGTGGATGACCTCTTCTATGAAACTGGCTAACTCGAGCCGGGCTAGTTCCTTAGCTATTGCCTTATGCTTTTCATTGTCGAAACATCGTAGGGACTATTTGACGGATTTAGCGTTCGGGTGTACATTTGGAGAGTGCTCGGCAAGTTCCCTAGGTACTTCGGTCAAGTCAGATGGCTGCCATGCGAAGATATCTTGATTTGCTTGGAGGAACTTGATGAACATGCTTTCCTATGCGCTCTCTAGGCCTACACCTATCTAGGTCACCTTGGAGGGGTCATCATCCTTCAACGACATCTTCTTCATCTCTTCTGATGCCTTGAACTCCGGATTTGGCTTTTTCACCTCCTTCTTCATCGCGGGCTGATGACCCACAAGTATAGGGGGTGTATCGCAGTATTTTCGAGGGAAGTGAAACCCAATTTATTGATTCGACACAAGGGGAGCCAAAGAATATTTATAAGCCTTAACAACTGAGTTTTCAATTCAGCTGCACCTGGAAACAATCTTGCTCACAGCAGTTTATCAGTAGCAACAGTTTTGTAGTAGGAATAGTAAAGTAGCAGAAGTATTAAAAGCAAAGACAGTAATAACAATAGCAGTAAACAATGGGATTCGAGTGCGGTAGGCATAGGGATGGACGGACGGGCGTTGCATGGACAAGACAATTCATATAGAAATTAGAACATAGGGCAATTGCAGATAAATAAGATAAAGGATCCAGGTACTAGATAATCCTAGGCATGTGTTCCATATATAGTCATAGGTGCTCGTAATGATAACTTGCACAACATCTTTTGTCCTGCCAGCCTGTTTGCAGCGAGGCCTCAAGGGAACTACTGGCAATTAAGGTGATCCTTTTAATAGAGCACCGGAGCAAAGCATTAACACTCTGTGAACACATGTGATCCTCACATCAAAGCCATTCCCTCCGGTTATCCTGATTTCTGTCACTTCGGGGCCATTGGTTCCGGACAACAACGTGTGTATACAACTTGCAGATAAGACCATAAACAATACTATCATAATGAATCAATAACATGTTCAGATCTGAAATCATGGCACTTGGGCCCTACTGACAAGCATTAAGCACAACAAGTCGCAACAAAGTCATAAAGCACTAATAAAAGATACTATGCACCATACCCTAACAATCTGATGCCATTACATGAACGATCTCATCCAATCCCTACCATCCCCATAGTCTACAGCGGGGGATTACTCACTCATAGATGGGGGAAACATGGATGGTCGATGGAGAAGCGATGGTGATGATCTCCTCCAATTCCCCGTCCCGGCAGGGTGCCAAAACGGAGTTTCTGGTGCTATTTCGTGGAATCTGGTGGTGGCGGCGGAGTGGAACTCCTTCTAGAAAAACGTCGAACCCTCCTGAGTTTTTAGGTCAAAAGGCAACTTATAGGCGAAGAGGGAGACCGAGGGGGAGTCTGGGGCGGCCAGACCACCCCCTGGCGCGGCCAGGCCCAGCCGCGCGGCCAGGTGGTGTGGCTGGGCCCCAGCCCCACTCCGTCTCATATTCTGGCTCCGGAAGTCTTTTGGTGAAATAGGATTTTTGGCTTTTGTCCTGTCCAATTCTAAGAATATTCATTTTTTGACTTTCCTGGAACCAAAAATAGCAGAAAACAGGTAGCTAGCACTGTGGCTCTTGTTAATAGGTTAGTCCAAGAAATCATATGAAAAGTACTCCAAAGTGTGGAAAAAACACAAGAAAGTAGATAAAACCAAGCATGGAACATCAAAAATTATAGATACATTTGCAATGTATCAACATCCCCAAGCTTAACTCCTGCTCGTCCTCAAGTAGGTAAGTGATAAAAAGAAAGAATAATTTTTGAGGTGACATGCACCATCATAAACTTGATCAAAGTATTTGTAAAACATTCAAATATGGGATCGTAGTACTTCAATCATAACATGAAAGATAAAGTTCTAACAATAAGACATAGCAGCTCTGTTGTAACATGAAAAGGCACAAACAAAAGATTCATGAATAACAATACTTTGCAAGACGTTTATTTGTTTCACATAAACAAAACATAGCATAGTGGCATTCAGCTTGTCCCTCGTAGAGTAGCAAACATAAATGCATAGGACACCTTCAAAGTTTATAAGAGTACCTAGATACAAATAGTTCAAAACAAGCAATATCAAGGGCCGCTATGAGACTTCAATCAACTAGTCTTGGGACAATGCACATAGAACTAAGAATGGACACTATGCTCTCAAAGTAGGTGCATAAAGGTACAAGGTGGAGACTCAATATAATGGTGGAAGAAAAGCTTTCATAGAAGGAAGTAGGGATTCAAGTCTCATAAAGAGCTTCCAAAAATTATGGTACTTATAGCTTTTAGCTCTCATTGCCCCTATCATAAGCATCTTGAAGTGATTAAGGTTAAAGTGAACAAATTATGGTGTACATGCTTGACGAAGTATAAGTTAGAAATCTCATGTCCCTTGAATATGAGGGTCGCTCCTCGTGCTACTCAATTTTAGTCACCGGTAAGTTCTTGTCATCATAAGTACATGTGTATCATAGAGAACTGCCAATGGGGTACCCCTTGCCTAATGATACGGAAGAATGCCCATATCAAAATGACACGGCAAGCAGACAACAAGCATCTCATCAATCTTCTTATTTACCATGGGAATATGGTGCTTTTTTCTCTCTTTCCTCTTTTCATAATCTCTTTTTTTTTCTTTTTCTCTGTTTTTCTCAATATAGGACTCTTTTTTTATAAGAAGAATGCTTCATAGACAACTCATTATGGTTACGCTGCAAGTTTCCACCATGTCAGCATGGATTAGACCAGCGGCCCAGACGTTTCTCTAACACATATACATAACTCCATGGACTTACAAGCTCCCCTTTCATTTCACACTGACGACATCCATAGACAAAAGAGCATGATATCAACTAGGTACAAAGTACCAGTGCAATGTTGAAAGCGTTCCCCATGACAGCATGGTTCTGCTAATCCCCAACAAATAAGTGCAATCATATACAACATAAACGACACAATGGTTCAAGTTTATTAAGGGCAAGAAAAGTAAAGTGTGCCATCAAGTTCGTGAGAGCTTTAATCACTAGTTTTCTCATAACAAGTTTAATTTGGAAGGTAAACAAAAGTATGAATATACTTGGAATAGCATAAGCTAGTAGGTAGGTATGGTGGACTCCTTGGAATAACTTGGTTTAGGGAGTTGGATGCTTGAGTGGAACTCATACTTGGTTGCGGAGGCTAGCAAAAGACTGGGAGCGACAAACTAAGAGAGCAATAATGGCCATAATCATGCAGAGCGACAAAACATCATTGATCAAAGCATAAAGTGATACCACAAGTTGAAAACTAAAGGATCATAAAGTCTTATGGTGACTTGAGATAGTCATAACATGGTGTGAGCATGCGCCAAGTCAACCCAAATAAAGCATCAAAGGAGAATACCACTATACTATGCTTTAATATGCTAAAGCAACGCATGATTCATCCAAGGCACATTAAGAAATCTCTATTGTTTATAACAAGTCATGCTACAACAAAGAATACTAAGAATAAAGTCAAAACAATATCAAGCATGGCATGACAGAGCATAGGCCTCAACCAAAAACAAGCTCTCTTTACCACTTAAGCATGAACTTTTCCTACTCTTTTCCAAACCAAACCAAACTATTTGAAAACCAATGTATGAAAGAGGGGGTCCAACCAATTTATTCAGAAAACTAAGCAAACAAAAGAAAACAAAAAACAAAAAAGAAGACACTCTAAGAACAACACAACTGTGCATGAAACAATAAAAATGAAGCGTTTGGAAGAAACCTGGGATTTTTATTGATGAAGAAGGGGCTGCCTTGGGCATCCCCAAGCTTTGACGCTTGAACTTCTTGGATATTTCTTGGGGTGACACGCGTGGAATCCCCAAGCTTGAGCTTTAGTCCATCCTTCATCTCATTACTCATTCCTTCCATACACGTGAAATTTTTCCTTCATACAAAACTTCACACAATCTTTATTAACAACATTAGTGCACTCAAGATAAATAAGTCTTAAGGTTCAGTTCTAACACCAATAAAATTCCATTAGAACACTAGCTACTGAAGCACTTCCCTCAAAAAGCTCAATTCCCCAAAAGAACTCAAAAAGGAACCAATAAGAAGCAAATGTAGAAAATGGCAGAAATCTGTCAAAACAGACCAGCAGGTAAATACGAATTTTTTCGAAGACCTTTTGTTGCTCAAATCAAAAAGTGTTGAGCTAACGAAAGTTAGAAAAACAACCTGGGGAAGAATCACAAAAATGCACGCCTCAAACAGATGTTCAGAGATTTTACACGATTTTTTACTGTGAAGCACAAAAATCTGTTTCGGGACAGCAACTTTCCCAATCATTACTTCTCTCTCATTAGAGGTTATTCTTGGCACAAAAAGCAAATAAAAAGGACAAGGAGCAGTTATTACTGAAGTAATAACTTCCAATACTCATCTAAAACTTCTGGGTTATCTCCCAATAAGTACTTTTCTTTAACGCTTTTAATTTAGGCATAAGCAAAAACTAAAATGGATAGAATAGAAGTAAGCGGAGATAATCATGGTGAAAACATTGTTTTGTTCAATGAAATCCTTTTGTTAACAAGGTTTATCAGGTCTTGTTACCAAAACAATTTCATATGAGTCAAAACTTTGTAGTCCACTAATGATTATGTTACCTCAACCTTGATAGCAATGGTCCCAATCATAATAGTTTCAAATTTTTCCTTGGTATGGGACAGTATATTTCTCCAACTTGAATGCCCTCAACATGTTCAATCGAATTCAAAACCATAAGTCCTATCAATCTTCTTGGGGAAATAGACAGTATGTTCCTTGTCATTAACATTGAAGGTCACCTTCCCTTGATTACAATTAATAACAGCTCCTGGAGTATTTAAGAAAAGGTCTCCCAAGAATAATAGACATATTATCATCTTCAGGCATGATAGTTTGAGAGGATGCTCACATAATAAATATGAGTTGATGTAAAAGATAGCATCAAGAAGAAAATTCAAAACACATTTAAGTCTAACCCACTTCCTATGCATAGGAATGGTGTATGCAAATAAATTCGCAAAGAACAAAGTGACAGGAATAGGAAGATAAAACAAGAGTAAGTTCAAAACTTTCAGCACATAGAGAGGTGTTTCAATACCATGAAAACTTATACAACCATATTTTCCTCTCTCATAATAATTTTTAGTAGCCTCATGAATAAACTCAACAATATAACTATCACATAAAGCATGCTTTTCATGATCTACAAACACTAGAGCTTTATTATAAACATTTTCAAAAGAATCCTCAGGAACATAACATTCATCCTCCTTTAGTAAGCATGGAGGACAATCAAATAATGTAAGGGATAAAGAGTTACTCTCATTAGAAGGTAGGCATGGGTAGCTATGCATTCTTCCTCCTTTAGTTCATCACTCTCCTCCTCTTTTTCATCTAATGAGATTTCAGGTTCATCAATTTCTTCTTCCATAGGATCCTGCAAGGCATTAGTATCTTCCATTTGTGGAAAGCATCTATTAATATATTCAAGAATATAGCCATTTTCATCCTTGTAATTATGAAAGAAAAATTTAAGTATACCATAAAACTCATATTTGTAAGGTGAATCATCAATATTTTCAAGCAAACTAGCAAGTTCAAAAGCACCCTTCCAAGCAATAAATTCTTCAATTTGTTCCGCATCATAAAAGTCATAAATTCCTTTAGCATAAGAAGATATGGTAACATTATCATTATACTCACATTGAAAAGGGAGGTGTTTATACCTCTTACTACAACAAGATTTATCACAGCAATAAGTAACATTATAAGTAGAGCACACGTTTCTAGCAATGGTATAAAATTTATCAATTTGTTCCCATAAGTGTTTCCCTTTTTGTGACAAGCGGTGTTCCTTATAATAATATTTTTTATCCTTCATGAACCCACCTTGTCAATAAGATTCAGTTTCAAAGAAACCAACCATTGACCACAAGCATGATAAAGCAAGACAATAACAGACCAACGAAAATAACAACTAGAGTAGGAATTAATTTTTTTTATTTTTATAAAGAAATAAGCAAACAAGGCAGAAATAAACTAAGATTGAATAATAGTGATTCCAAGTGGACTTGATAAATAAAGCTATGGTCCGCGACAATGGCGCCAGGAAATAGTCTTGATGACCCACAAGTATAGGGGGTGTATCGACGTATTTTCGAGGGAAGTGAAACCCAATTTATTGATTTGACACAAGGGGAGCCAAAGAATATTTATAAGCCTTAACAACTGAGTTGTCAATTCAGCTGCACCTGGAAACAATCTTGCTCACAGGAGTTTATCAGTAGCAATAGTTTTGTAGTAGGAATAGTAAAGTAGCAGCAGTAGTAAAAGCAAAGATAGTAGTAACAATAGCAGTAAACAGTGGTATTCGAGTGCGGTAGGCATAGGGATGGATGGACGGGCGTTGCATGGACAATAAAATTCACATAGGAATCAGAACATAGGGCAATTGCAGATAAATAAGATAAAGCATCGAAGTACTAGATAATCCTAGGCATGTGTTCCATATATAGCCATACGTGCTCGCAATGAGAACTTGCACAACATCTTTTGTCCTGCCAGCCCGTTTGCAGCGGGGCCTCAAGGGAACTACTGGCAATTAAGGTGCTCCTTTTAATAGAGCACCGGAGCAAAGCATTAACACTCCGTGAACACATGTGATCCTCACATCAAAGCCATTCCCTACGGTTATCCCGATTTCTGTCACTTCGGGGCCATTGGTTCCGGAAAACAACGTGTGTATACAACTTGCAGATAAGACCATAAACAATACTTTCATAATGAATCAATAACATCTTCAGATATGAAATCATGGCACTCGGGCTCTAGTGACAAGCATTAAGCACAACAAGTCGCAATAAAGTCATCAAGCACTAATAAAAGATACTAGGCACCATGCCCTAACAATCTGATGCCATTACATGAATGATCTCATCCAATGCCTACCATCCCCATAGCCTACAGTGGGGGATTACTCACTCATAGACGGGGGAAACATGGATGGTCGATGGAGAAGCGATGGTGATGATGATGGCGATGATCTCCTCCAATTCCTCGTCCCGGCAGGGTGCTAGAACGTAGTTTCTGGTGCTGTTTCATATAATATGGTGGTGGCGGCGGAGCAGAACTCCTTCTGGAAAAACGTCGAACCCCCTGAGTTTTTAGGTCAGAAGGCAACTTATTGGAGAAGAGGGAGACCGAGGGGGAGTCTAGGGCGGCCAGACCACCCCCTGGCGCGGCCAGGCCCAGCCCGCGTGGCCAGGTGGTGTGGCCGGGCCCCAGCCCCACTCCGTCTCATATTCTGGCTCCGGGAGTCTTCTAGTGAAATAGGATTTTTGGCTTTTGTCCCGTCCAATTCTGAGAATATTCATTTGCTGACTTTCCTGGAACCAAAAACAGCAGAAAACAGGCAGCTGACACTGTGGCTCTTGTTAATAGGTTAGTCCAAGAAATCATATGAAAAGTACTCCAAAGTGTGGACAAAACACAAGAAAGTAGATAAAACCAAGTGTCGTGGTGGTGTCACGGCAGATGCCATGGATAGGCTGAAGGTGGGGACTAATATGCGCTAGGGGAATCAAGGGAGGGATAGTAGAGTGATTCTCTACACAGAAGCTTTGTATTGATGTTCAGTCTCCTAGACTACAAGTGCTCCTCGAGCTGTTTTTGACTAGAGGAGGAAGAAGGGTCTCTCTTACTCTTGCCTATTAACCAGTCCCAGAACCCTAGACCCACAAGTATTTTCCTTGCTATGTATCCGAAAAGACCCAACCCCCTTACCAGAACCCCAACCCACCTTATATAGGGGTGGTTCGGTCCTGGCCTAGGGCATACGTGGAGGCATATTCCTAAGAATATGCCGCCTCCCAAATTAGTAACCCGACAGGGGTGCTTTTCCCCCACGTCAATCTTGCTTTAGCGACGTTGCCTCTGCAGCGCCTGCGTCAGCCGACGTGAGCGTCGTCACCCTTGTCGGCCATGATCCGGTGGTCCTGCCCTTGCTTTATTCGCTCATCCAGTATGCACCGGGCCTTCTTTTTGACCAGCAATATTCCTTCCTTCTCCTAGAAGCCAAACGACGATCCGGATCACAGTTGATCCGGCCACACCTGTTCCTGCATATAAGCTAGATAAGTGCCTCTGACTCACTCCTTGAGTCGGACAAGACAATGTTAAGCGACCTCCCTGGTCCGGGTTACTCCGTGATCCGGCCTGCCTTGAGGTGACTCGGCCAGCATCCGCTTTGACCTTGCCGAACCTCGGCTAGCTCGGCCCTTATACCCTGGAGTGACCCTACCCGGGGTTATCCCCCCAACATTAGTCCCCGAAGCTGGTGCGGCCTTGGCGGCCTTGGTCGCTAAGGCCACATCAGTTTCATTCGTATCCAAGCTTCGGACGTTTATTTCCGGGTTAACGTTTTGTCTCGGATTATATGGATTTACGTTCCCTTCGCACGCTCCAAGTTTTCACTTGCCGGCCGGGTCACCACTTTGGCTCGGATCGTTTGGTTTTACTTTCCCTCCGCACGGTTCAAGTTTTCACTTGCCGGCCGGGTTACCACCGTGGCTCGGATCTGGGCCTTGCTTCCTTCTCTCGTACGCCAACCCACGTAACGGTTAATCATTACGTTGCCTTATTTTAAGGGCCTGCGCAGTAACCGCCGCAGTAAATGTCAGTGATTACTGTGCGGGGGTTACGTCACGTATGTCTCCTTGTTTACTGCAATTGCACGTCGTGTCATTGGATCACATTCACTCTGCGGCCCCTGGTGTGGCTCCTCTCTGATTGGTCGATGCTGGTGATACACGGCCACATCGTGTGGTTTTCCTGCGCAGCACGATCCCACTCGTTGATGACTGGGGGCGATTAAATAGGGGAGGGGCGTGCTCCTTAGAAATTTTCCATCTCCACGCCCCTCGCCTGTTCCTCTTCTTCCTCGCAACCGTGCTGCCGCCAGTGCCCGTTGCAGCAGCGCCGCCGCTGCATTTTCTTTGTTTCTCCGCACCACAATCACCACTGCGCCTCTGTTCATCCACGGGTCCTCGTCAGTCTAGACCGCAGAGCTCCGCCGCCGCCAGCTCCAGTGAAGACACCGGAATTGAGATGACGGAGGAAGAGCTCGCCGTTGTTGAACAGGATATGGAGGAGGACGCCGGCACGGCGGACCGTGGCGCGTGGGCCGGCTCCTAGGTCTGCGAGGATGACATCTCTTGGCTCTACCGGACCCGGCGCATCCCTGCTGTTGGGGGGATAACCCCGGGTAGGGTCACTCCGGGGTATAAGGACTGAATTAGCCGAGGGTCGGCAAGGTTAAAGCGGATGCTGGCCGAGTCACCTCACGGCAGGCCGGATCACGGAGTAACCCGGACCAGGGGGTCGCCTAACATTGTCTCGTCCGACTCAAGAAGTTGGAGACACTTGTCTAGCTTATATGCAGGAACAGGTGTGGCTGGATCAACTGTGATCCAGATCCTCGTTTGGCTTCTAGGAGAAGGAAGGAATGTCTCTGGTCAAAAAGAATGCCCGGTGCGTACTGGATGAGCGAATAAAGCAATGGCAGGACCACCGGATCGTGGTCGACAAGGGTGACGACGCTCACGTCGGCTGACGCAGGCGCCGCAGAGGCAACATCGCTAATGCAAGAGTGACGTGGGGGAAAAGCACCCCTGTCGGGTTACTACTTTGGGAGGAGGCATATTCTTAGGAATATGCCTCCACGTATGCCCTAGGCCAGGACCGAACCACCCCTATATAAGGGGGGTTGGGGTTCTGGTAAGGGGGTTGGGTCTTTACGGATCCATAGCAAGGGAAATACTTGTGGGTCTGGAGTTCTGGGACGGGAGAGTAGGCAAGAGTAAGAGAGCCTCTTCTTCCTCCTCTAGTCAAAAACAGCTCGAGGTGCACTTGTAGTCTGGGAGACTGAACATCAATACAAAGCTTCCGTGTAGAGAATCACTCTACTATCCCTCCCTGGATTCCCCTAGCGCATATTAGTCCCCACCTTCAGCCTATCCATGGCATCTGTCGTGACACCACCACGACACCCGCCGGCGTCGCTGCTCGTCTCCCCTCCTCGGAGCTGGCCCCCTTTCCCAATCCGGGCGAATTTGTTGATTTCTTATCCCATTTCCAACGAGGATTCGGTCTTCCAGTGAGTGATTTCTTCCGAGACTGCATCTGGACCTATCACTTGCAACCACATAATCTCCCGGCGAACGCCATCACCTCTCTGTCCGCTTTCGTTTCTTCGATAGAGGGCTACACCGGGCTATGTCCTGTGAAGGAGCTGTGGATCCAGTTCTTTGGCCTCCGTCGCAATGTGGTCCCCAACATCCACGTCGAGTCGGAGGATAAACAGCTAACTCAGTTCGGAGCTGCCTCGATCTCGCCCCGGAGGTCTTCAATCTTTCCCCGGGTCACCGGGCTTGACTCCTGCAAAGGGTGGGCCTGGACCTTCTTCTACGTCCGGAATGAAGGCACAGAAGATTTGATCTGGTTGCTGCCCTATGCTCCGGGTCCCCCTGACACGGATTTTTGGGAGGAGGTTGCCAGGAAGCCTATATCCCTGGCCCACCAAGTGAACAAAAGGTTTGTGGAGCTGAAGAAGCTCGTATTGCGCAACGAGGATGCCATAATCACATTCGTGTGCAACCGAATCTCTCCCCTTCAGCGGCGCACTCACAAGTTGTGCCATATGAGCTTTAGTCGTGACCCCAACCGAACCTCCTCATTCGAGTTGAGCAATATGGAGATCTTCCGCCGGGTCAAGGCTCTTTTCACCACCCATAAGGACTTCTCTGCCGAATGGACGTGGGGAATCGAGCATTACCGCCGCGACAGGCTCCCTCCCGCGGTAAGCTTCGCGGGGTAAACTTATCTCAGATCAATTTTATGTCGGCTCTTATCACATTCTTGACTTTGCTCCTTGTACTTTTTTCTCAGCTGTTTATCCAGCAAACCCTCGAGGATGTCCCGGATCCGACCCTGAAGAGGGCCCCGGACCGAGAAATTTATTACGAGGAGGAGCCGGACCAGGAGATGTTCCTCCCTACACCCGATGCCACCAGACGACCCAGTGGTAAATTCTCTTCTCTTAGAGATTGGCCCGACGATGAGGATGACTCGGATATCGATGTGATTGATCCCGTTGAGGCTGTCCCTCTTTCTTTTGCTTACCCGGCATCAGCTAAACCCGGTGGGCACATCCACGAGGATCCTGCCCTTGCCATGGGCGAGCGTGCTCCGGCGGCGTCAAAGAAGAAACGCGGAACCGCGTCGAGTTCTTCCTCCGGACCTTCTCAGCCTTCCAAAAGGCAAAAGAAGGCCGGAGACAAGACTGCCTCCAAACGGGTAGGCAAAGCCCTGGCAAGGAGGGCCCGGAAACCTAAGGAGGCAGAGACCTCGGATGCGTAAGTCTTCAGGGTAACACACTTCTCCCTGCTTCGGGGTAATTTCACTCCTGACATTATTTTCTCTTGCAGGGCTCCTGTGGAGGTCCCTCAGAGCGGATCGAGCATCTCCTCCCCTGTTCGGTCCAGTCTTTCCCCTCCCCGTGATGACGAGTCACACCCGCTGAGCCCTATTCCGGAAGGCTCTGCGGCCGCTCCGGGTTCCGCAGTACCTCCTTCAGAAGGACGCGACCTCGGATCGGGAGGGGTCGGATCGGCCGAGGCGATGGCGTCCGGCACTTCGGCATTGCCGCAAGCAACAACAATTAAGTCTACCGCAACTCCAGCCCCAGCAGCAGCTCCAGCACCAGCCACCGAACCAGCGCCTGTCCCGGTTCCGAAGAAACCAACAGCAGCTCCAACGCCAGCCACCAAAGCTCCTGCGCCAAGCTCATCTGCCTCGTCCGAGTCATCTCAAGCTCGGCGAGGACCCACTCCAGCGGTTTCCGGGGGCAAATCCACTGCGGTCACTTCCTCCCAGCAGGCCAAAGGAAAATTCACCTCCACCGAGGTTGGGCAGCGAACCTTGTCGTCGATGCTTCCAAAGAAGAAGTCATCAGGCTCGACGGATCCTCCCGTCGAGCCAGCTGATTCGCAGCAGATGGTTCTTCACACTAGCCCGGCTCTTGCCCTGATTGAAAGGAAGGAAGCTCACGCCAAGGGCTTGGTGGCACCTCACATGCCCACTGGCGAACGGTACCCTCCGAGCCTCATCGAGTTTGTCATGAACTGGAATAAGGAGGAGTTCGTCTACAACGACGATCTCCCAGAAAAGTTCAGCCCAGCTGAATTTTCCGCTCAGATGAATACCGCCGCCAAGGCCATTAACCTCGCTGGGCATATGATGGAGGTACGTTGTTTCTTCTTTACATGCTGTAGATAATAACCATTAGTCCCCGAGCCTCCGGCGGAGTAACCTGTTATTCGGCCGGATGCTCCTTAGAAGATCAATGTAGCCGCATGTAAACTTCAAATATGTACATACCTAGAGCCGGGTTAAGTTCCGCTTGGCCCGGATCTTGTATACTTCGAATATGCACACACCTAGAGCCGGGTTAAGTTCCGCTTGGCCCGGATCTTGTACACTTCGAATATGCACACGTAGAGCCGGGTTAAGTTTCGCATGGCCCGGATCTTGTACACTTCGAATATGCACATACCGAGAGTCGGGTTAAGTTCCGCTTGGCCCGGATCTTGTACACTTTGAATATGCACACACCTAGAGCCGGGTTAAGTTCCGCTTGGCCCGAATCTTGTACACTTCGAATATGCACAGAACTAAGTTTACACGCCTGTGCCTTTGTCAGGTAACCACCAACCGTCGGAGCGCCGAGTTTCAGCGCCGGCTTGATACCCATAAGATCTTGCGCGCAAAACACGTTGCACTTGGCGCGGAGCATGAAAAGAGAGGTAATTTCCTCCCTTAACACCTCACCATTTCGTTTGCTTCTGCCGGATTACCCTCCTTATTCGGTTTTTTGTAGCTGGGGTGGAGGCTGAAAACAAGATTATGCGAAAAAACTTGGAGGAAATCCGAGGTATGTCCTCTTTCGACCAACATCACTGTGCTCTCTATTCTTTCTTTTTCTTGGCTCGGCAAATATTCACTCCTCGGCTTTGCCGGGTCAACACACCATTTCAGCATCGCTTGAGGATAGTGTGCCCGTGCCTGATATGATGTTGCATTTTCTCGAACAAGCAGGACAGCATCAAGCCGAGCTGAAGAAGAAGGACGATGAGCTTGCCCTCCTCCGGACCAAGGACGGCGAGATAGCCAAACTCAAGGCCGAGATGGAGAAGGTGAAGGCCCAACACAAAACCGAGCTCCAGAAAGTTGTCCAGAACTTCACCAAAGAGCGTGAGCGCTTTACCCTTCAGATCTCCAAGGACCAGGATCTGCTCAAGGAATCCGAAGTCCGGCTTGGGTCGGCGCTCGCTGAGCTTGAATAACTTCGGCAGAGACGCGATAGTTGTATCCATGAGTTGACCCGGATCCATCACCATATCTCACGTAAGTTTCTTTTTCTTGCCCGACGCAATTTTCCGGGTTTAACTCGTATGCCGGTGCTTCAGCATCCTCCCTTTCCCTATTTTCAGATAACTTTCCGGAGGGTACTGCTATCGCCAGCGCTGCCGTTGCCAAATTTCGCCAAGAGAGGGGTACTCCCATTGCTCCTGATGGTGAGAGTATCCCTTTAGACCTGGAGGACCTGTTGGTTAGCATGTCAGCCCGGGTGGAAACTATCAAGAACTATGGAAAGGATCTCCTCGACGTTGCGGTCCGGATCTTCAACGCATTATGGCCAAGCGAGGATGCTCCAGAAAGGATCACACTTCTTGCGGAAAAGCTAATGGAGATTGAGACTCAACTCGACCTCTGGAGGGAATCCGCCGGGCGGGCCGCGGCAGATACCCTTCTCCATCATATCCTTTCATGGTACGAGAAAATCGATCTAAGCCTCCTCACCCGTCGGTGCACCGGATCCAAATGGACCGATGATCCGGAGTGGGTAGCTTGGCGCCAGGCTTGCGCCTACAGCCTCATCGCATATTCTCCAGTCCATGACTGGGTTGAGGGGCCGAGCTTTCTGGACTCCGGCGAGGAGGAGCAGATGGAGAACGCGGAGGATGGGTCGAGCGATGATGGAGAAGATGCTGCTTCAGATATTGAAGACAGTGATGACGATGCCGAACTTCGTCCTCCTGCCGCTCCCTAGTTGAAAAAACTTGAAAATTTATCAGATCCCCGGTATGTCGGGTGCAATTGTATGCTGAATACCTAATATTTTGCTACTATGCTTGTATGCTGGATTAACTTGGGCATAGTCTCCGAGTTTCAGTTTCTTGTTCGTCCAATTCTCCAGCTCGATCCGTGTCTACCTTGATTTAGTTTTACGACTTACGAACTCGAGCTTCAAGAATCATTTTAACAATACTGAGAAACTTTGAGGCTCGGCTCAAAATAATTCAACATAATAGCTTGAAAGTAAATACGGGGTTAGTCGAAACAAACATTAGCTGGAATAGGATCTTTTCCTTAGTAGTTTTTCATGTGGTACGCAATTCCAAACTTGTTCCCTTGCTCGCCATGAAGCCAATTCTTGTTGGACAGCAGCGAGTCGAAGGGTTGGGTTTTTGGTGCTCACACATTACTAAACCAGGATTAAGCGAAACGAGTCATTCCGGCTAATGCATAAAAAGTAACAACAATCATTTATTAAGGCAGTCCCCGAGTTACTGCTCGAGGCTCCGCTATTTCATTGACAGGCTCATTGCCGACATACATACCGACATATGAGGATGACTCGGGTACATACACTCTTTAGCTAAGTGTAGAACGGACGAAGTAGTGCTACATTCCATGGTCGCTTGGATTCCTCTCCGGACCTGTCCGCCTTGTTCTTTTCCTGTGGCTTTGCATCTATGAGATAGTAAGAGTCATTATGCAATGCTTTGCTCACGATAAATGGTCCTTCCCAAGGGGGGGATAATTTATGCATGCCAGTGGTACGCTGTACCAACCGGAGCACCAGATCGCCTTCCCGGAGGACTCGGGGGCACACTTTCCGGCTATGATAGCGTCGGAGATTTTGCTGATATATGGCGGATCTGGACAGTGCCAGTTCTCTCGCTTCTTCCAGCAGATCAACATCATTTTGCCAGGCTTCTTGCACTTCGGCTTCTGTGTATTGGGTGACCCTAGGCGAATCATGCTCTATGTCGGCTGGTAATACAGCTTCTGCCCCATATACCAGAAAGAACGGCGTGTAGCCTGTTGATCGATTCGGAGTTGTTCTTAAACTCCACAATACCGCTGGTAGTTCTTCTATCCAGCACCCCGCTGATCTTTGCAGCGGCTCAATGAGCCGGGGTTTTATCCCGGATAGCACTAATCCGTTGGATCTTTCCACTTGTCCGTTCGATGTGGGGTGGGCTACCGAGGCTCTGTCGAGTCGGATTTTCTTATCTCGGCAGAATCGTGCAAATGCTCCTTCAGCAAAATTGGTGCCGTTATCAGTTATGATACTGTGAGGATAACCGTATCTCAAGTTGATGTCTTTGAGAAATGTCACAGCTGTAGCTCCATCACACTTTCTTATAGGCTTCACTTTGATCCATTTTGTAAATTTGTCCACCATGACCAGAAGGTGCGTCATGTTCCCTTTGGCTGGTTTGAACGGGCCAACCATATCCAAGCACCACACAGCAAATGGCCATGTAATTGGTATGGTTTTGAGTTCCGACATAGGCATATGTGTCTTGGTGGCATATCTTTGGCAACCATTGCATTTTCTCACCAGATCCTCCGCTTGCTCCAAGGCGCTTGGCTAGTAAAATCCATGCCGGAATGCCTTTGCCACTAAGGCCTGGGATGAGGCGTGATGCCCACATTCTCCTTGGTGTATATCTCGGAGGATGTCAAGTCCTTCTTCTGGATCAACGCACCGCTGGAGGATATTGGTTACACTTCGCTTGTACAGCTTGGAATTGATGATTGTGTAAGCTTTGGATCTCCGCTGAGTTTGCCTAGCTAGCACTTCGTTAGTGGGTAACGTTCTATCTTTCAAGAACTGGTATATAGGCAGCGCCCAAGCTGGTACTGCTCTCGTAGGGAACATCTCCTCATCAATTTCCATCTGATCCACTGGCATAACTTCAGCCGGATCACGCTGAACAGTCCCCGGGTCTGGTGAGGTAGTCCCCGGGTTTGCCGAGATAATCCCCGGGTTTGCCGAGGTAGTCCCCGGGTTCGGCGTACTACTTCCTACGTCAATGTTCATGGGCTCAGCTCCGGATTCCGCGTTTTTCGGGACATAAATTGAATCGGTTCCTAGGGACGGCCTGATAGATGGCTTTCTGAGGTGCTCCAATGCAACACCTGGTGGAATTGCCTGTCGGGTCGAGCCGAGCTTCGACAACATGTCGGCAGCTTCGTTTTCCATGCGAGGTACATGATGAAACTCGCATCCCTCAAAGTAACCCGAGATTTTCTGCACATGAAATCTGTATAGTGCCATGTTTGGATCCAGGGCGTCCCACACTCCGGACACTTGCTCTATTACTAGATCCGAGTCGCCAAAGCAGATTATTCGACGTATGCCAATTTCCTTTGCCACTTTTAGACCATGCACCAGAGCCTCGTACTCGGCGACATTGTTTGATGCCGCGAAATGGATCTGCAACACGTACTTGAGCTGATCCTTCTTTGGCGAGGTAAGCACAACCCCGGCACCTAATCCGGCTTTGGTCTTCGATCCGTCGAAGTGCATCCTCCAGTAGTTCGGATCCGGTGGCGGTGGTTTGTATTGTACCTCGGCCCAATCCACGAAAAAGTCCGCTACAGCCTGGGACTTGATCGCTTCTCTTCTATCGTATTGGGGCGCGTATGGTGCTAGCTCAATTGCCCATTTCGCAATTCTGCCGTTCGCATCTTTGTTACCCATTATCTCGGATATGGGGGTTTCGCATATCACTTTGATAGGATGCTCCTCAAAGTAGTACTTTAACTTCTTTGTCGCCATATAAACTCCGTATGCCACCTTTTGAAAATGCGGGTAGTTCTGTTTTGAAACAGACAATACCTCGCTCAAGTAATACACTGGCCTCTGCACCGACTTACCCTCTTCATCTCGTTCCACTACAATCACTGCACTTACAACTCGGTTGGTCGCGGCTATGTAGAGCAACATTGGCTCCTTCGATAGTGGAGAAGCTAACACTGGTGCAGTGGCCAACATCTTTTTTAAGTGGGAAAAAGCTTCATCGGCCTGCGGCGTCCAAACGAATTTATTTGATTTTTTCATGAGTTGGTAGAGAGGCAGTGCCTTTCCCCTAACCGACATACAAACCGACTCAACGACGCCAGACATCTGGTGAACTTCTGGACATCGTTGAGACACTTCGGCAGCTCCATTCGTTCGATGGCTCGGATCTTAGTTGGATTAACCTTGATACCTCGGCTAGAGACGAGAAATCCGAGTAATTTCCCAGCCGGGACACCGAAGGTACATTTCTCCGGGTTAAGCGTCATCCGGAATCTCCTCAAGTTCGCGAATGTTTGCCTTATGTCGTCAAGGAGCGTAGCACTTTCCTTGGTCTTGATAACCACATCGTCCACGTAAACTTGCACATTTTGACCTATTTGATCGTGCAGACATTTTTGCATAAACCAAATGGCATAGTGCGATAGCAATAAGCCCCGTACGGGGTAATAAAGGCAGTTTTTATTTGATCGTCCGGGTTCAGGGGTATCTAGTGGAAACCAGAATAGACGTCAATAAATGACAACATTTCACATCCCGCGGTAGAGTCGATGACCTGATCTATCCTCGGCAGCGGAAATGGATCTTTCGGACAGGCCTTATTCAGGTTCGTATAATCCATACACATACGCCAAACCACTGCCACGTTCGGATCATCCTTCTTCTTTTCTACCAGTACCGGATTAGAGAGCCAATCCGGATATAGCACTTCCATGATAAATCCTGCTGCTAGCAACCGAGCTATCTCGTCACCAATGACCTTTCTCCTATCCTCGGCGAAGCGTCAGAGAGGCTGCTTCACCGGCCTTGCTCCGGGTCTTACATTCAAAGAGTGCTCGGCCAACTCCCTCGGAACACCTTGCAAGTCCTGCGTGGACCAAGCAAAAATATCCCGATTCTCACGGAGGAAGTTGACGAGCTCGCTTTCCTATTTGTCAGTTAATGCGGCCCCAATTGTCACGGTGCGCCCCGGAAACACGTTATCCACCGGTATCTTCTTGGTGTCCTTTGCGGCTTGAAATGAAACGCTTCCATGCGGGTTACTTAACGCCGGCATATACTGCTGCGTGGACCGAGCTAATGCTGTCACTACTTGGATTTTTCTTTTCTCTTGGGCAATTACGAGTGACTCGGCTAGGTTAGACCCGGCTGAAGCGCACTCAATAGAAAGTCGGAAATCCCCAACGATAGTAATTGCACCATTTGGCCCGGGCAACTTCATCTTCAGATAACTAACGTGGCAACTTGCCATGAATTTGCCCAATGTTGGTCTCCCGAGTAATGCATGATACACGCTCTCCAGGTTTACCACTTCAAACTCCAGATTTTTGGTTCGGCAGTTATCCCTTGTACCGAACAGCACGTCGACCCGGACTTTGCCTATGGGTTCGCAGGATATGCCGGGCACGATACCGTGAAAAGTTGTTCTCGTAGCCTGGAGCATGTTCTCCGAGATGCCCAACTTGCGCATCGTATCCGCATACATGATGTTAATGCTACTGCCATTGTCGATCAGTACCTTGGAGAACCTCACATTAATGTTTGGTCCAATGAACGTCGGATCCAACACTAGTGCATACGAGCCCGGACTTGGCATAAGCTTGGGGTGATCTTTGACGCTCCAGGTAATTTCCTGGTCCGACTAAGACATGTACCTCGTCACCGCAGGCATAACCGCGTTAACCTCCATGTGTCGGTGCTGCAAGCTCTTCCTATCTGTTTCTTCTGTTGTGAACACACAATAGCTCTGGTGATGTTCCATGTACTCATTTCTTCCCTCGTTTCCGGAGTACCTCTGATCTGGTTGTTGCTGGGTTTCTATCTGATGCACTGCATCCCTTCTCTCACTGTTGTCATACCTCAGCGGAGGGGGAGGCAACATCAGTTGCTGCGTGTTTGCTCCGGAGAGCAATTGCTGCCAGGGTAACTCCTGCCGAGGTTGATCATTCCGAGGTGCCTGAGCATTCCCCGAACCACCTTGTTCTATCTTGCGCATCCACTCACATTGTCTCGTCGTGTGACCCGTGGGCTGCTCGGATTTGGCGTGTGAAACTTGCACGGCTGGTCCAACATTGACTCGTAGGTATACCTCGAACGATCTTTCTTTTCTTGCCATTGCTTCTTCTGCTCCGGAGTCCATGTTTTCTTGCCATCATTTCGAGGAGTCCATTGCCCTCCCGTTTTCTGGCGTTGGTTGCTCCCTGCCCCGGGCTGATCTTGATTCACGGCCGCAACTTGTTGCGAGCCATATCGATGATCCGGTCTATCGTCTCTCCTTTTTCCCCTGTAATCGCTCCTCCGGGATGACCCGGATCCGTCCCTCGGATAGTACTCCTCATTTGACTCGTTCGACGTGATCCTAGGTTGAGTTGGATCACCCAAAGCATAAGAATACGCGATCCGGATCATCTCTGCCAATGTGACTGGCATTTTCCTTTGCAATTTCATCCACAACTCGCTACCATATCTACATCCTTGTGCGAACCATGCTATAGCCTGTGACTCTATGACTCCCTCACATGAGTTTCTCACGGTACACCACCGGGTCAAGAATTCACGATCCGTTTCGTTAGATCTCTGCTTGCACATTGCCAGGGTCTGTGGTCTATTCGGTCTCTGATACGTACTTGAGAAGTTGCTGATGAACATCTCTTCAAAATCTATCCAGCAGTTGATGCTTCCAGGTGGCAAATTATTCAGCCAAACCGTAGCTGGACCTTCCAACATTTGGGGTACATATCATACATCCCACCTCAAGTTACCAGTTGCAATTTTCACAGCTGTTGCGTAGTTTATTAGCCAATCCTCCGGCTTTGTACTACCGTTATACGTCTTCGTGCCCCTGGGTAATTGGAAATTGGGTACTAGCGGTTCCTTCATGATCCGGGGTCCGAAGCACGCTGCACCCGGAGGACCTTGACATTCGATCTGTTCCGACCTATACAGGCGGTCTAGTTTTAGCCTAGCGTCTTCCGGCATCAAATCTCTGCTTCCCAATCTCGACCCTATCACATGATAATCCGGCCTTGCGTATCCCGCATTCATCATCTCCGAGTCTCCATCATTGTATCGGTTTTGCTCCCGTTGTGGTCCTCTCTGTTGCATACCACGGCCGGCACTTTGCTCTTGCCTTGGTGCATTCCGCTGTGGCGGTTGACCCGCCCCTGCCGAGTTTCGCTGTCCGGCGTTGCCATTGGCAGCATTCCCTTGACCGGCATCGCCTTGGTCATGGTTACCTCGGCTCACACTTCGTCGATCGTCATTTTTCCGTATCTCTTTTTCCTTTCCCGCACGCTTTGGGTCGTACGGAACGATCTGCTTGTTCCGTCTGGCCGAGGTTACTACCTCTTCTCTTCTAGGGCCACCACGAGGTGATGATGCGGCTCCAGCGGATTTCTCCGGGTTACCCATCACCGAATGGACGATTTTAGAAGCTCCAACTCTCTCCGGATTACTTCTCAACAGCTCCTCATTCTGCCTGTTCGCGATCCGAACCAGCTCGTTAACCCGGTCTTGCTGTCTTTGGCGAGCTTCACCCATCAGACCCTCTAGCTCGGACGCCGCGGCATCTGCTGCTCTGAGGTTCTTCGCCGGGGTACTATACTTCGGCAACCCCACAGACAAATAGTTTTCCGACCCTTCTGGTCTATCATCACCCTCTCTGTTCATCTCGCTTATGAGGTTCTCCCTTTTACCCTCACTGCATCAACCTTGTTCGCTTTCGCGTACTCACGCAGTGTCATGTTCAATGACTGCTGAGCCGCTGCTATTTTCTTTGCGCCCTCTAGTATCTTTCGCCGGGTCTCCTCTAGCTCGGCTTGTGCCTGAGCCAGATCTACCACTGCTGCCACTAGGTTAGCCAAGCTATCCATAGCTTCCGTCAGCATGTTCTCGGGCCTCTCTAGCGGAGGACCCCTAGCTTTCCTTGGTGCCTTGGGTGTTGCCCCCGGGTCTGGCGCTGGATCCCTGCTCACGCCCGCGCTCGGTGCGGTCATCATCACCTCTGCATGGCCCGGGGAACGGGCGATATGCGCCCCGCGAGCCACAGTGAGGGGTGGTTCCCCCGCATCGACGACACGACGCGGATGAACGCCAGACACGTCCACGGCAACATAGACCTTGTGCGCGCCGAGCTTGACGAAGACGCTGTTGCGCGGAAGGGGGCGCGTGCCGAAGCAGCCAACGTTGTCGCTGACGTAGTCCAGCGCACCGAAGCGCTGAACAAGCCCGGAGACGATGCGTTCACCGGTGCCAATGAAGTTTCCCGTCCGGATCATCACCCCTGCTAGCGTCGCATGCCCCACGGTGGGTGCCAACTGTCGTGGTTGTGTCACGACAGATGCCATGGATAGGCTGAAGGTGGGGACTAATATGCGCTAGGGGAATCCAAGGAGGGATAGTAGAGTGATTCTCTACACAGAAGCTTTGTATTGATGTTCAGTCTCACAGACTACAAGTGCTCCTCGAGCTGTTTTTGACTAGAGGAGGAAGAAGAGGCTCTCTTACTCTTGCCTACTCTCCCGTCCCAGAACTCCAGACCCACAAGTATTTCCCTTGCTATGTATCCGTAAAGACCCAACCCCCTTACTAGAACCCCAACCCCCCCTTATATAGGGGTGGTTCGGTCCTGGCCTAGGGCATACGTGGAGGCATATCCCCAAGAATATGCCTCCTCCCAAAGTAGTAACCCGACAGGGGTGCTTTTCCCCCACGTCACTCTTGCTTTAGCGACGTTGCCTCTGTGGCGCCTGCGTCAGCCGACGTGAGCGTCGTCACCCTTGTCGGCCACGATCCGGTGGTCCTGCCCTTGCTTTATTCGCTCATCCAGTACGCACCGGGCCTTCTTTTTGACAAGAGATATTCCTTCCTTCTCCTAGAAGCCAAACGAGGATCCGGAATCACAGTTGATCCGGCCACACCTGTTCCTGCATATAAGCTAGACAAGTGCCTCCGACTCACTCCTTGAGTCGGACGAGACAATGTTAGGCGACCTCCCTGGTCCGGGTTACTCCGTGATCCGGCCTGCCTTGAGGTGACTCGGCCAGCATCCGCTTTGACCTTGCCGAACCTCGGCTAGCTCGGCCCTTATACCCCGGAGTGACCCTACCCGGGGTTATCCCCGCAACACCAAGCATGGAACATCAAAAATTATAGATACATTTGCAATGTATCACGGGTATCTCGGATGGATCAATGGTCTTCTTGATCTCCTGGTACTCGTGGGCGCCTAACACGGCTTCAGCAAAGGCGACATTTCTGTCCTTGCACTCTCGTGTCTTCTTCGGGTCTCTCCTGATGGTGATCACGCCTTTGGGAACTGGAATTTTCATCATATTGTAAATGTAACACGGACGAGCCATAAAAGCCTAGTAAGCCAGACGTCCGAATATAGCGTGGTAGGCGCTCTTGAATGGGACCACTTCGAAGGAAAGTGCCTCCGTCCGATAGTTCTTTGGAGTTCCAAAGGTAACATCCAAAGTGATCTCTCCAAGGGAATTTGCTTGTCTTCCTGGGACAACTCCGTGAAAGATCACCGAGCTATAATTCAGCTGGGTCTCCGAGATCCGCATTTGGCGTAGCATTTCGACATACAGGATGTTAATGCTGCTGCCGCCGTCCATGAGAGTCTTGGAGAAACCATAGCCATCAATAAGTGGGTTGACGACTAAGGCATATTTTCATCACCTGTGCAACTTAGGCGAATGATCAGCACGGTCAAAGGTGATTGCCACTTCCGACCAGTCCAGGAATTGTGGGACATCCGGAATAATTGCATTGAGCTCATGCAGAACTGCTTTCTTGACCTTAGCTGGTTGAGATCCGAGGAAGGTGACGTAAGTGTCTTTCTTTGTTGGGAAGTTTTTCTTTCCCTCCGGCTTGGGATTTGAAGGATCAGCTTCCTCCATGTCGGAATCTTCTTTGGTCTCTTTATCGAGGAAATTGGACAAACCACCACTTATTGCGGTCGAGCGTTGCGTAAAACACTAACTTTTTATGTTTTTTGCACAAACCACCAAATATTGGTGTAATAGGCTGCACATATGTCTAAATCTCATATTAAGTGGATTAACCGCAATCCTTACGACCGGGCCCATGACATAAGGATCTGATGTCCATGTGTCAGTATCTAGTGTTTTTTTATCTTTTTGAAAAAATAAAAATTCCAACTACTGAAAAAATATTCTTTCAAAATTTTCTGGATTAGTTACTTTAGGGTTGTTTATATTATTTCAATTACCGAAAGTTTTTTATTTTTTGAAAAAGTTTGAAAACAACTCACTAGATAATGACACGTTGACACCACATCATCACTGCCTTTTGGATCCTGGTCGTCAGATTTCAATTAAACAACCTAATCTAGGATTTGATTTCAATTAAACAACCTAATCTAGGATTTGGACCTGTGTGCAACGTATTACACCAATAGTTCCTGATCCGTGCAAAAATAGGTAAAGTTGGTGTTTTGCGCAACGATAGCAGCAATGTGTGGTGGTTTGTGCAATTTGCTCCTCTTTATATTTTTCGGGATTCTTCTTTTCCTTCTTCCGCTTAGCCCTGTAGCCAGCGGTATCATCTTTCTTGATGTCATCATTAAACCAACACTCGGCATTTGTGTGAGACGACCCCCCATTGGCATCTAAATGATGCACACATGGGTTATTGGCAATGTCGGCCCTAGAGTAGGTTTTGCCAGGTTGCTGGTCTCCTCTACCCTAGACTCTTGATGTCCCACAACCACGTCCACGGACGCCGCCACGTCCTCCTCGTCCTCCAGACCCGAAAGTAGCAGTGACCACTGCCGTTTCCGCGTTGGGTTTTTCTTCCGAGGTGTTCTTGTGCTTTTGAGCTTGCTGCTTTGGTTGTTTTGCCGATTGTGGCAGAACTAGGCGTTCAGTAATCCCTCTGCGTTGTCATCAGTATCTGCATATTTGCTCGCTGTTTCTATCATCTCTCCTAGATCATTGACTTTGTCACACTTCAAACGATGATGTAGTAAACCAATTGGGAGTCCTGCAATGAAAGCTTCAATCACAGTTTGGTCATTTACTCCTTCACAAGAGTTTTTGGTGTCGATCCATCGTTGGAGGTAATCTTGGCAAGTTTCTCTAGTTTTTTGGGTGCAATGCCTTCGAAATTCCGAAAGAACGCGCTTTGCATGTCATACTAGTTGTGGATGGTGTTCTCTGGAAGTTCATTGAGCCATGATCGTGTCGTCTTCCGCAACATAAGTGGGAGATATCGGGTTGCGAACAGGATGTTTCTGCCTTTGGCGATGCAGTAAGCCTGGAAAAAAATCCTGGAGCCAAGTGTCCGGCCGAGCTACACCGTCGTATGGCTGGATGTGCCTTGAGATAGCAAATCATTCCGGGAATCTTGTTGCTCTTATGCGCGGTCCGAAGAATTTTGGATCCACATAGATTTCGTCGTTCTCGTAGCGCCGCGCCTCTATGTTGGAGTTGATCTGATGTCTCGCGTCACTTGGTGACAAGGAACGCCGTCCTGATTGACTACTGTGGTTGTAGTGCCTTGGACCCGGACTTCGGCTTATGCCACCACCTCCTCCACCACGACGCCCTCCTTGGCCTCCTTGGGAACCGTTGTTGTGGCTAATTGGTGGAGAAGGTGGATTGTTTCTGGCCGATCGCCGGCCTCCGTCCGGAGTGTCATTATTCTGGTTCTAGGGGGTCTTCATTTCGACGAGTCCCCTGTCGGCTTGACTCAGCACAGTGTCTGTTGTTCCTTCGTCCGTCATTCCCATCGCGATGGGGTTCAGCCGGATGGCTTGTATGTCTAGGAGGTGGCATTCTTTGATGGTCCTCCTCCCGATGTTTCTCTTTGTCTTCTTCCCAACGGTCGTTCGACTCTCGCCAGGGAGGTTTCTCGGATACAGTGCATCAATTGCCTCTTGCTCGGCGCCTGGAGCAATGTTGCACCAGTCACGTGCAGTTTTGTGGTGCTGCCCTGAAGATCCGGTTCTTGAGAGGTTGTCTTCCTAACGGTCAGAACGGTGATGCTATTCCGAAACCCGTTAGAGTCTTACATCGTTCCAGGCCAGATCCGTGCGACATTGGTCTGATTGAGAGACCAGTTTTCTGCTTCCGGATTTCACGACCTTCTGCTGCTCCGACCCTTGGTGAGTAGCTTAATGCCCAATCGAACCTGTTCTGGGCCTGGATTATTTTCTAGGATATCTCGGGCTGCAGCGGTGTTTTGCACTAGTGTTGGATCCACCAGATCTTCGTTACTGTCGAGCCGAGGCATCCCCGGATCTCCCTCAAAGAGAACCTTGCGTACTTCCAAAAATTTATTGTCCCGTGTGTGTCGTTTCCGGTTCTTCTGATGTTGTAGAGATATGATCTGCTCCGTAGTAGCCATGTGCTTCTTCTCTTTCTCGATGTTTTTGGCTTCATCTAGGAGTACTTGGCGACGCGCTTCTAGGGCTTGGGCCCTTTATTCCAATTCTGCAGTAGTAAGTTCTGCCGCTGTAGGGATAGGGGTAGTTAATGCAGCATCGATGAGTTTACGGGAAACTGTGGTGACCACGTGTCCATCCACCGACTCTTCTTTGGTCTCATCTCGTATTCCTCGGCAATCACCTGCTCTGCTGGAAGTTCTTTTGCCGGGGTCCGTTTCCCGAAGTCAAGCTCTGATTGGTACTTTCGGACATTTGGACCTCAGGATTATCTCTGAGATCCATGTCATCCTGTGCTTTGGGAGAGTTTTCTCTGGATCCTTCATCCATGGCTTCTCCTTCTTCTGCAGCTTTGGAGTTGAACTCCTCTTCATACACCGCAGAGAACTTCCGAAAATCCGCCGACTGTTGTCGGATTGATGACAAGTACGCCATGAGGGGGTCCTCGAGGCGTGCGGAAGAGAGGGGTGTGAGACGTACGGTGTTCCAGGACGGTGAGCCCACAAGTTTACCCAGGTTCGAATCCGCCGGCTTTGGACGGATCCTACTCCTGCTAGTAATCTAGTAATACGGCAGAGCCGGAATATGGGTTACAAGGGTTTTGCCTGTGCGAAGTGAGATTGTAGACTATTGAGGTGTTCCCTAAAGGATCTCCCTAGGACGGCTTATATAGATATCCGGCTTAGGGTTTACAAGAGAGATCTATCTAGCTACAACTGAGAGTCGGTTACAGAGTACATCTTGAACTACAATTAACATTATGGGCCTAAGTCGGTAAGTCTTCTGTGCCTTCCCGTAGCTAGATTGGACTCCGTCTTTCTCCCTGACTGGGCCGCCCGTGAAGCAATGCTCTAACCCGAAGTGGGCCACCCTGGTCAGTGAGGAACTGTGAGGATACCCGGAAAGTATATCCCCAACAGCAGCCCCCGGAGGCCTCCAAGATCCAAAGTCGGATTTATCATCGTCTAGCTTGATCTTCGGCTTGCAGAATCTTGAAGGGTTCCTGAAACTTCACAACAAAAAATACGATCTAGGTCTTTAAAAATAAGTCGGACCTATCAATAAGTTACTCGGATTTTCTAGCTCAATTTTAAACTAAGCCGGAACTTGGTCTCTAACGCCACCTGACAGAAGCATGGTCAAGTCACGTCATCTGACAGGCGTTCCGTCAGCACGACCGTTGGTGGGTCCACGGTTCGCGGAACCGAGCGCCGTTTCAATGTGTGCGTGGAGATCGAGGCGACGCAATCATCGCATGGGTCCTTCCCAGACATCATCGAGTCATCTGAGGATGCGGGTAAGTTGGTGTTTGTTCCTATCGCCTCCAGCCCCTAGTCTTCATTGTCTCCAGCATCGGCAGAAACAGATCCGGATCCAACATATCCGACAAAGTGTGACATGCAGGTCCTAAGGTAGTTGTGGCTTTCCTCGTGGGCTTCCTCGAAAATCCTGATGGTTTCGAGAACCTCATCCACATTTGTGTCTTGCCGCATCATGCACCTCAATGTATGCCTTAGGAAAGGTTGGTCTGTTCAGGTGTTGGCAGAGCTGGAACCAAGGTTATTGCTTTGCTCCTCCTGGACTTCAACCTCGGCGGGTAGATCGATCTGGGATTCAGCCTCGCTAGGGAGATCCACTCTAGATTCGACATGAACCGCAAGATCTGCTTTAGGTTTGGCTTTCTCCACTATCTCCGCAACGGGTGCGGGCTGGGTGGGATTAGGGTTTTCTGAGATCCAGAACTCTACCGCGTCCACGGACAAAGGGGACCTAGAAATTTCTTTTGCCTCTATCATCACCGCTAGGGTGGGTGGGACAGGTTCAGCGAAACCGATGTACACATCGATCTCGCCAAAGCACATGATGGTGTAAGCAGTCACGACCTCCCTAGCTAGAATCCAGGTCTCATCGAGAACGATGAGAGGAACGTCGCTGGCGTAGAGGATGCGACCAACGGCGATAGTCTCGCCTATTCTGATTCTTGAAGATTCTGCTCGGAACGCAGATCTGAAGCTCACTTGACCCAAGGTGGGCACCAACTATCATCGGATTGATGAAAAGTACGCCATGAGGGGGTCCTCGAGGCATGTGGAAGAGAGGGGTGTGAGATGTACGGTATTCTGCGACAGTGAGCGCACAAGTTTACCCGGGTTCGAATCCGCCGGCTTTGGATGGATCCTACTCCTGCTAATAATCCAGTAATACGGCATAGCCGGAATATGGGTTACAAGGGTTTCGCCTGTGCGAGTTGAGATTGTAGACTATTGGGAGGGTGCCCTAAAGGCTCTACCTAGGACGGCTTATATAGATATCCGGCCTAGGGTTTACAGGAGAGAACTATCCGGCTACGACTAAGAGTCGGTTATAGAGTACATCTTGAACTACAAGTAACACTATGGGCCTATGTCGGTAAGTCATCTGGGCCTTCCCGTAGCCGGACTGGACTCCGTCTCTTGTCCTTGACTGGGCCAGCCGTGAAGCAAAGCTCTAACCCGAAGTGGGCCACCCTGGTCAGTGACACACAGTGTGGATACCTGGAAATTATATTCCCAACAATGGCAGCCTGATGGGATTCCATTGCAGCATGCATTCTACCACCAGCTTGAAAGATGCTGCATCACCACACCTCATTGGATGTGTGTGTGTGTGTTACTGTGCATCATTGTGGTTTGAGGAAAAGAACACATGCAGTGATGCCACCACAACATTTGGTGTCCAACCATGTCCAGGAACCCTGATACCTTCGATCCAGATTCAAGGATGTAGTATTATAGTTTTTTCCCTAGAATACCTAGGTTTAATCGAACATTGGAAAGCACTGCTAAAAGGTAAAAAGAAATGACATGTCTACAAGACGTTGTTTGTTCATTTTACCTTAGTTGAACGGACCAATCTAGTTTACTTTATAATGGGTTTGAATCAATGGATGGAGATAGGCCAGGGTTGAAGATCCACCTGTAGCTGCACATCAAATGCGATGAAAGATAATAATAAGCATAGCCATGTATCATGTTTGTACTGAGATAATCTTTTGTGGGCAACACATCCTAATATTCTAGAGCCCCCGTGATGCTGCATCACCTGGTACGGGCGGGCGCTACAGGCGGACCGCGCCTGTACCTCTGTTTGTAAAGCGCACTGACGCCTTGGTTGGCTTCTTCAATTACTTGGTCGTGTGTACTTCCTCAAAATCTTTCATTATGACTCCTTATTTCGCCATAAAAGCAGTTATTTCCTGCACAACACAAATCAAAGAAGGGATTTGCACATCTTTGCAATTATTAGTCATTTGTGGAAATTGCTTAACCAAAAACAATGCTTAAACACGGTGGAAGATGGCAAAAATCGGAGCCATCAACTTCCCCAAAGCTCAAACCTTGATTGTCCTCGAGAAAGAAGAACAAAAAGAACTATAAGGAATTAAGCATTTAAACTTGAAACAACGAGAATAGGAGTTCACTTACAGTAGGTACTCGTATGTGCTCAACACTTCATTCATTTGCAAAGCTTATCAAAGTTAGAGAGATGACAAGAGTATTATACAAGTTTCGGTAAGTCAAGATAATCAAAGTAAAGTTTAATATAAGTATAAATAACTAGCAGTGTAGAAATCAATCCAATTCCTCTAATTAACTCTCAGCTTGCTAAGGAACACTTAAGTCAATTTAAAACACTTATAATCCAATTATTGCCTTTCAAGAAAATTTGTAAAGTAGTAACGAGACCATGCCAAGGACTTGTTATGTGGATCCTCATAGATATATTTTTCTTTCTTTATTTTTCATCTCATTTTTCAAGGATCGCTGTTTGTTTATTTTTGCTAGTATTTGTACAACCTTTGAGAGTACCAATACTTTTGCCGATACATTGACACGGATGCCAATCATGTCATCGACTCATAGCCGTAATCCGGGGTTATACCATAGATCGTTCAAAAGCTAGCGGAGTTGTTGGAATCCCAAAGGTGTGTGTCAGAGACAAGGAACATAGTTGTCTCGTAGCTTTTTTTTGAGCTAGAACCGCGGTTTGATCCACAAGGTTAGCTTTGGCATGTGTCACAATTACCACTAGACTTTATTACAATCAAACAATTCCTTTCATGAGTGTTGTCGAGACTGTCAAAATATCTATGGGGTTAAGTATAATCAAGGGTATACTCTCAAGACAATGATTCATCAAACAAGTCATAAATTTCAGAATTTTTCTTATTGTACTTGTTTGGCATTATTATTTCCAAGGCAAGACTCAGTTAACTAAAAGAACTAGAGCAAGAGCTTCAACAACTAATCATCATACTAATAAAAAGCCTTACTCTAACCATATTAAATTACTTCCCACTACCATGCATCTTAGCAAATCAACCAACTAAGATAAAAAATTCAAACTTCATAAGTGGGAGACATAGGACATACCTCTCATAAGTAACTTCTTGATCCTCTTCCTTATAGTGATGTGTTCCTTCAGAACTCAAACATGATTACTCTCAAAAATGATATCAAAGCAAAGAGGCAAAGTATGAATCCACGTTTATGAAAAATAAACGGAAAAATATTTTTGTGTTTTTGAGGATAGGGATTAAAGAATATAAAAGAATTTGCGACCAAGCAAGGACTAAAGAAAAACAAAATAAAACTAAAACAAAAACAAATTTAAAAAGCAAAGGAAAAAAGAAAAGTGTTGGAACAAGCCAACACGAGTGTTTCAAAGCTCACAAGGAGCTGGAGTACAAGCTTGTTATTACACAAATAAATTTGCTAGGGGAACACATCCCCAAGCTCAGGCTTTTGCAAGCCCCTTTGTTGTTCGTTGTGGTGGCGGTGGATAGTCTCCCATGTTCCATTGGTTGCTCCAATCATGGAACTGGGTGGTGACGCTTGCAGCGCCATCTCGAAGGTTGATGGAGAGGTTGTTCATGGTGTGAATATTCCCTTCGAATGCATAGATATCTTCATAGGTGGTGTAGTAGTTTGGTGGCTGCACATCATATTCAGGTCCTTCTTGTTCTACTTTTTCATCTTCTCATCCTCCCACGAGTATTTCTTGTTGGGGTTGGTTAGCTCTGACCTGTGCGTCAGAACGAAAACGTCCATCCTCGATAGAGAATAGACCGTTAGGCAAAGGGGTAGGGATCAAGTGATCCGCTCCAGGTATATCGAAGAAATATCTACCGTGATTTTTAGAAATCATACCACATGCTCTTAGAGTAGATGGGCCGAGAAGGTTACCTCCAGTCAACGGTTGGATGTTACCTAGGTTGATGTGAAGTGTGTGTGTAAAAACGGTCACAACTCCTCCTCCGCATATGGGACCTCGAGATTGAAGAGCTTGATGCTTAAGATAAAACACAAGTAAAGCTCCTAAATTTTGCGTTGAATTACAATTGACAAGTGCATCTTTTGCAAGGATCAACATGTCCTCCTCATTAACTGTAGTAAACTCACCACGTTCCTGCAATGTGTTAGCAATAATATAGAACAAATATCAAATGGTAGGATGATCAATTTGGTTCCCCTTGGGTGTGTGTCCACGAATTCTCATCAAGTTAAAGTTATGTGAAGGGTAAGGATCTAAAACAAAGGTAGTTGTGCGTACATTGGTGGTGTTGTTGCTAAACCCAAAGCATGCAGCCCATTGGATGAGTGTCAAAGTATACTCATAGTTCATAAGGTGGAATTTGATTTGATCAACTCTAGGCCTCTGTTCTTTAGAACAACCATAAGGATCCAACGTGTGTGTCAATGTGCTGAAGAACTCAAGTGTCAAGCAGTGGTATGTTGTGACATCCTAAAATACAAAATTGTACAAACCAACATTGTTGCAAAGTAAATCGAAATCAGCACAAATTCCAAGTTGGTTCAGGATATAAGTACACGTCCACTTGGTGGACTTGATATCTCGAATCTTGAGATGATCGAAACGGGTAAGATGGAATTCCTCGGTGAACTCGATGCCAAGCGACTCAGGGGTTAACGTATCAATGGGTGGTGTGGAGGATTCGGCAGCCATCTCACGTGTATGACTCCTCGTGTTTATCTAATAAATAAAAACAAGACAAAGTAAATAAAATTGCTAATTTTTTTTGTCCAATAGAAACATAGCATAAGTGATTCTCTACACTAACTACAAAAGAAATTTCCACTAAAAACAATGCAAAGCATACTTAGTACCAAGATTGAATCAAGAACAATACCTATGTCTAGATTGACAATGATTAATGACTAAGCCAATCTTTTGCATAAATAAGTTGGGGATCAGAGGAGAATCATACCTTAGATTGAGTGAGTGCAGAGAATCGAAGAAATGTTGAGAAAATTTGAAAATCCAATGGAGGTGGTTTGAAGTTTGGAGGAAGAAGAACGAGAAAATAGATGAATTGGGCTTTCTTGGTTACCTCCTTGGGAAGATTATGGCATCCGCGTACGTGGTACAGGCGGGCAGTACGGCCAGAGCCTGCCCATACCGGGTGTCTTACCTTGGGGGCGACAACCGCCTCCAGGCGGTTGATGTCTACGCAGTTCTATTCCTATAGACAATTGTTGGGCCTCCAAGTGCAGAGGTTTGTAGAACAACAACAAGTTTCCCTTAAGTGGATTACCCAAGGTTTATCGAACTTAGGGAGGAAGTGGTCAAAGGTATCCCCTCTCAAGCAACCCTGCAATCAAGATACAAGAAGTCTCTTGTGTCCCCAACACACCCAATACACTTGTCAGGTGCATAGGTGCACTAGTTCGGCGAAGACATAGTGAAATACAAGTGGTATGAATAATTATAAGTGGTAATGGTGATAGAAAATATCTTGATGGCGTGGAAAAGACTAAAGTAAAACTGAAATAAAGATGGAAGGAAGCAAACATGTAACAAATCTAGTAGAAAATGGTGTTTCAATGCTTAGAAACAAGGCCTAGGGATCATACTTTCACTAGTGAACACTCTCATATAAATATCTTCTCTTTATGATACTACTCTTAACTACTCTCCGGTTGGACACTCTAATCGATGGTAGGGCTATAACAACACACCTCAAAGTAAGCCTTTCCCTTCTAGATAACCCCACACTGTCACCTTGAGCACTAGATGGTTCCAACAAACACCACAATTTCATAAAGAGATCCAACTCCAAATATAACTCATAACAAGTATTTGTAATCTCTAGCCTAAGTGCCACCATGGTGTGCATGCTGTCACTTTCACACACATGGGGAGAGCAGAGGTCTATTAAAGCACTTGAGTAGCAAGGTAGATCTATTTATTACAAGCTCATGATCTCAATAAGATCATTCATAGAGAGAGATGAACACATAGCTACCGGTAGAACCCTTAGCCTCTCGAGATAACTACTCCCTCCTCATCATGGGAATCAGCAATGGTAATGGAGATGGTGGTGGAGATAGATTGAGATGGCTCCGGGGACACTTCCCCGTCCTGGCAGGGTGCCGGAACAGAGACTTTCTGTACCCCAAATCTCCCCTTTGGTGGCGGCAGCGCTGTGGAACTTTTCGTGGCTGGAGGCTTGATTATCTAGGGTTTTGGTATCGGGAGGCTCTTATAGGCGAAGGAGGTAAGGTTGGTAGCCGGCCAGGGGGCCCACACCATGCCCTGGCGAGGCCTGGGCTGGCCCGTGCCAAGGGGGGTGTGGCCACCCTATGGCCCTGATGACCCACAAGTATAGGGGGTGTATCGCAGTATTTTCGAGGGAAGTGAAACCCAATTTATTGATTCGACACAAGGGGAGCCAAAGAATATTTATCAGCCTTAACAACTGAGTTGTCAATTCAGCTGCACTTGGAAACAATCTTGCTCACAGCAGTTTATCAGTAGCAACAGTTTTGTAGTAGGAATAGTAAAGCAATAGCAGTAGCAAAGCAAAGACAGTAGTAACAACAGTAGTAAACAGTGGGATTCGAGTGCAGTAGGCATAGGGATGGATGGACGGGCGTTGCATGGACAAGAAAATTCACATACCAATCAGAACATAGGGCAATTGCAGATAAATAAGATAAAGCATACAAGTACTAGACAATCCTAGGCATGTGTTCCATATATAGTCATACGTGCTCGCAATGAGAACTTGCATAACATCTTTTGTCCTGCTAGCCCGTTTGCAGCGGGGCCTCTAGGGAACTACTGGCAATTAAGGTGTTCCTTTTAATAGAGCACCGGAGCAAAGCATTAACACTCCATGAACACATGTGATCCTCACATCAAATCCTTTCCCTTTCGGTTATCCTGATTTTTGTCACTTCGGGGCCATAGGTTCCGGACAACGACGTGTGTAAACAACTTGTAGATAAGACCAAGAACAATACTATCATAATGAGTTAATAACATGTTCAGATCTAAAATCATGGCACTCGGGCCCTAGTGACAAGCATTAAGCATAACAAAGTTGCAACAAAGTCATAAAGCACTAATAAAAGATACTAGGCACCATGCCCTAACAATCTGATGCCATTACATGAACGATCTCATCCAATCCCTACCATCCCCATGGCCTACAACGGGGGATTACTCACTCATAGATGGGGGAAACATGGATGGTCGATGGAGAAGCGATGGTGATGATGATGGCGGTGATCTCCTCCAATTCCGCGTCCCGGCAGTGTGCCAAAACGGAGTTTCTGGTGCTGTTTCGTGGAATCTGGTGGTGGCGACGGAGCGAAACTCCTTCTGGAAAGACGTCGACCCCCCGAAGTTTTTATGTCAGAAGGCTCCTTATAGGTGAAGAGAGTGGCCGAGGGGGTGCCTTGGGGGCCCACACCACCCCCTAGCGTGGCCTGGCCTGGCCCGCGCCACCAGGTGGTGTGGCCACCCCAGGGCTCTTCTCCGTCTCGTATTTTGGCTCCTAGAGTCTTCGGGTGAAATAGGATTTTTGGCATATTTTCAGGGATTTTTCCTGATAGTTGATTTTCTGCACAAAAAGTAGACACCAAGGCAATTCTGCTGAAAACAACGTCAGTTTGCATTAGTTGCATCCAAATCACACAAGTATAAAGTAGAAACAATAGCAAAAGTGTTCGGGAAAGTAGATACGTTTTGGACGTATCAACTCCCCCAAGCTTAGCTATTGCTTGTCCTCAAGCAATTCAGTTGAAAATTGAGTGCGATAAAAGAACTTTCACGAACACATTTTCTTCATATGATGTAAATATTCTCAGCAATGTGATCAACTACCTACACAATTCATAATAAAGAGTATGCAACTGAGTCTACTTAATAGTCATTGCAAGCTATGAAGACATTCCAACTCAATAATAATAAGTAGCATGAAGCACAAACATAAGCAACATTACAATGCTCATAGAAAGGTATGATAGAGTGGTATCTCGCTTGCCTTTGATTATGAATGCCAAGGCACCTCTGAAGTTCAAGTGATCAAAGATACAAGCATTAAAGTCATAACACAAAAAATCAAGTATTGGAACAAACACAAAGGATGACAACTATGCTCTCAACACGGTGCTCAAAGAATAAGTGGAGTCTCAACAAGTAGAAGAAAAGGTTTTGAATAATTTGAAAGGCTTCCAAATGCTGAAAGTATGGTACTCGTTAGCTTTGAGATCTCATTGCCCATATCATAAGCATCTTTAATGTGGTTAAGGTGAAAGTGACACAACTAAGAGGATATGCTTGACAAGTTATAAACCGAAATCTCATGGCCCTTACTTACGAAGACCGATCCTCATGCTACTCAACTTCAGTCATGAGTAAGCTCTTGTCATTGTAAGTATATGTGTATCATTAAGAACCGCCAATGGGGTACCCCTTGCACATGATACGGGAGCTTTCCCATAATCAAAATGACAAGGAAAGCAGACAATGAGCATCTCAGCGATCTATTTATTTGCTATTTGCATAGGTTTTTATTAAGGATGCTTCATAGAGTGCTCATTATGGTGATGCTGCAAGTTTCCACCATGATTAGGCATGGCTTAGGCTAGCGGCCCAGGCGTTTCTCTAACACACATACAAACTCCATGATCTTACAAGTTCCTATTTTATTTCACGCCACCGGGATCCGTAAGCAAAAGAACATGATATCAACGGGGTACAAAGTACAAGTGCAATGTTGAAAGCGTTCCCCATGAAACATGGTTCTGCTAATTTCAACTTATAAAGCGCAAGCATATACGCAACAAAGAAGGACCCAATGGTTAAAGTTTCGAGGCAATAAAGTAAAGTGTGCCATCAAGTTCGTGAGAGCTTTACTAACTAACTTTCTCATAACAAGCAAACATTTTATTTGGAAGAAAACAAGGCATATTGAATATGCATGGAATTAGCAAATGATGCTAATGGGTAGGTATGGTGGACACTTTGGAAATATTTGGTTTAGGGAGTTGGAAACTTGAGTAAAACACTCAGTGGAAGTGAAGGCTAGCAATAGTAAGGGAGCGACAAATGAGAGAGCAATAGCTGTCATTATCATGCTTGCAACAAAACAAGACTACTCATGGCATGAAAGTGATTCAAGATCCTCAAGGAAAAATAATTCATCGAGGCTCAACTGATTATTACAGTCATGTGCATGCATGAGCATGTGCCAAGTCAACTCAAATGAAACATTCAGAGGAGGATACCATGGTGTCATACCAATTTATGAATACAGTAATGGAAGCAAACACTCATGAGACATGCTACAAACTATTAGCAAGCTGGAGCTAATCATAATAAAGCAAGAACTACTAAGCATCTAAAGAAAACATACACTCTACATGAACGGACTGAGAATGCCCACAGTGATGAGTATATGTACAAAAATGAAAACAAATAGAGTTCGTTACCAGCCTCTTACCATGCCTCAAGTTGTCATTGATCCTCATTATTGCTCTTCACTTGTGTGGCTTGAATAACAATATGAAACCAATATCCACTGAGGACTGCCGAACCCTGAAGCAAACTCGCAAAAACCAAAGAAAAACGACAAATATTTTTGGTGTTTTTGATTTTTAAACAAGAACAAAAAGAGAAAAACAAGCAAAGCAAAATCTATTTGGGTTTTTCGAATAGTTCAAACAAAGCAAAAAGGAAAAAAGCAAACCAAGGCAAAAAGAAGAAGCAAGCCAAAGAGAAACAACAAAAATATTTTTGGTCTTTTTGTGTTTTTAGAAAGCAAAAGCAAAGAAGAACGAAAACTAAAAAGAGAACGAAAACATGAATATACAAAGTACCAACACAACATGATATGGAGATGAGTGCGGTGTCGGCGTACCTCCCCCCAAGCTTAGGCTTTTGGCCTAAGTGGGTATCAATCCATGTACGAATAAGGGTTCCAAGCGGGCGGATCTTGGTAAGAATGGTCGTAGCTGGGCCCATGAGAAGAAGAGGAAGCTCCCCAATCATAGGTGGGCTGCTGATATGAAGACTCTCCCTCATTCGAAGGCTGGACCGAATCATCCGTGACCTCCCTTCTAGTGTCCTGCTCCTGCTGGGAAAGCTCTCCCAGGTACGTATCAAGCTCCTCCTTAGTGAGGGACCATCCTTCCTTGTTATGAAGGTTAAACAAAATAGGTGCAGGCAAAAGAACAACACGCTCGGACTTGCTCTTTCTCCAGCCAGCCTTAAGAAAGGTTATTTCATAAGATAACTCACTCAAACTAGCCCACGAGGAAATAAATTTATGCTGTATCATGGAATTAAGATCAAGCCTCTCTATGGGAAACTATATGTCTAGATGATGAGGCACTAAACCATGCAATGCTAGCAAACGAGAAGCAATGAGGCCTCCACAAATTCCACCTTTCTCACGGTTAGCAGCAAGACGGAAGGCTATCAAAGCACCCAAGTTGTAAGACCTATCTCGTCTAAGGGCAGCAGAGATAAATGCTAGATCAAACGAAGATAACTTATTGGCAGTTTTCCTAGCAAGAACACATTTGGCAATAAAGTAGGCAAAGTAGCGAATGGAGGGAAGATGAATGTTACGGATTTTTCCATTCTCCTTCGAGAAGCTAATCCCTTGACAAATTTCTGCATATAAATCCATGTGTGGTTCTGGTCTCTCTTTAATCTTCTTACATGATCCCCATTGAGGTACCTTAATAGCTGCACAAAAATCATCAAGAGAAAGATTGACATCAATATTGTAAATTTTGTAATGGACCATGGGGTTAGGAAAAGAGTGACTAAATTGGAAATCCTGCACCACAGACATGGTTAGCTTCACAAATTGACAAGGTTCATCTTCCAAGAAACGCTCTAACCCTGTATTAGAAACCAAAGTGTGGAAATCTTGTAAAATTCCTGTAGCTCTCATGAACTTAGGGCATGGATAAATGGAGGGAAAAACTTCCTCCTCCCTATGGACCTTCATGACCTCAGGCACCCAAAGCTCATGTTGGTTTACGTGGTGTTCACTCATCTTCTATTCTGAAATTTAAACACCTATTAAACAAGTGATTGCAAAGTAAATATAATAAAGGATTCTACTCATAGGGACTTGCAAGAGGCCTAAACATGCATCAAAACTTTATCTCTAAGCATCAAACAAGCTTACAAGCTCTCATAACCAGACACCTACAGCAACAAAATACTCAACATATAATCCACTAAACACAAATCTACTTGGACAAGGAGAGGAGTCACATACCAAGGAACAAATGCTCCAAATTTCAGCAAGGAAGATGGGATGAGCAAGGAGATCGAAGAAATCGAGAGCAAGCACAGAAAGAACGCTATTTTGAGCTATGAACTGGAGCTTACTCGGGAGAGAGAAGTGGCAGGTGAGAGAAGTAGTGGGGGGCCAGGGGTGGCCCACACCAGGGCATGGCGCCACCCAGGGCTGGCCATGACACCACATGGTGTGCCTGCCTGGTGGGCCCCCCTGGTACCTACCAGGTACTTCTCTGCCCCTTTTTTCACGCAAAAATTTAATATGAATTTTCTGGAATTTTTCGGGACACTTTATTTTTGGGATTTTTTCAGAAATAGAAGAATGATTTTTCTGACAGACAGATTTTTTTTTTGGAAACATGATGCAAGGACAAAACAAGGCTAGAACTACAGAAGTTCTAGCATGCAAGCAACTAACAACACAAAGAAAACTAAACGAAAGCAAAAACTAAAATGCAAAGGATAGAAATAAGCTGAGATAATCATAATGAAAACATTGTTTTGTTCAATGGAATCCTTTTGTTAGCAAGGTTGATCAAGTCTTGCTACCAAAACAATTGCATATGAGACAAAACTTTGTACTCCACTAATGATTTTGTTACCTTAACCTTGATAGCAATGGTCCCAATCATAATAGTTTCAAATTTTTCTCTTGGTATGGGACAATATATTTCTCCAACTTGAATGCCTTCAATATGTTCAATTGAATTCAAGCCATAAGTCCTTTCAATCTTCTTGGGGAAATAAACAGTATGTTCCTTGTCATTAACATTGAAGGTCACCTTTCCTTGATTACAATTAATAACAGCTCCTGCAGTATTAAGAAAAGGTCTCCCAAGAATAATAGACATATTATCATCTTCAGGCATTTCAAGCACAACAAAATCAGTTAATATCAAGCAATTGTGAGCCACCTGAACAGGTACATCCTCACATATACCTACAGGAATAGTGGTAGATTTATCAGCCATTTGCAAACATATATCAGTTGGTATCAATTTTTCAAGATGAAGCCTTTTATAGAGAGAGAAAGGAATAACACTAACTCCAACTCCCAAATCACACAAAGCAGTTCTAACATAACTATTCTTAATAGAGCAAGGGATAGTTGGAATCCCTGGGTCTCCAAGTTTCTTAGGAACCTTACCATTGAAAGAATAATTAGCAAGCAAAGTAGAGATTTCTTCATTAGGGATCTTCCATATACTTTGAGTAAGGAGGCAATTTAATAGCATCAGTCAAAGGAATTTGCAAGAATAAAGGCTTCATCCACTCACAAAACTTATTATAGTGTTCATCTTCCTTTGACTTGTGTTTCTTATCAAAGGAAAGGCATAGGTTTTTGGACCCAAGGTTCTCTTTCACTACCATGTTTCTTAGCAATAAAATCCTCTTTAGTGTATTTAGTAGTCTTAGTGTGATTTTCAGGTTCTTCTTCAAGTTTTTCTTCATTGGGCACTTCATTTTCTTCATCACCACTTTTAGTTTCAGCATCAAAGATAGATATACTATTAGGATCTATAGCAGGTTCAGAGGGTTCTAGAACAGTTTTATGTTTCTTTTTACTTTTCTTACGAGTAGAACCACTATTTTCAGCTTGTTGAGAATCCTGCTCAATTCTTTTGGGATGCCCCTCAGGATATAGAGGATCCTAGGTAGCAGCTCCACTTCTAGTTCTAATTTCATAAGCATGTTTTTCTTTAGCAGCATTAAGTAGCAAGTCGTTTTGCACTTTAACGAGTTGATCTATTTGAGTTTGAACCATTTGAAAGTGTTTAACAATCATTTTAACATCAGTAGAGGTTCTTTCCACAATATCTTTCAACTCAACAATAGCTCTAGTGTTTTCCATTAGATGATTTTGCACCCTTTTATTAAAGTTATCTTGCTTAACAATAAATATATCAAATTCTTCTAAGCATTGATCAAGAGGCTTCAAGTAAGGGATATCACCTTCATCAAAGTGTTGGAGAGAGTGTACCTCAATAGTGGATGAGTAGGGCATAGGCTTACATAATTCTTCTATAGGAGGTAAATTCTTGACATCTGCAGCTTTAATTCCCTTCTCCTTAAGACATTTCTTAGCTTCCTTCATCACTTCATCATTTAATTCAATAACTCCCCTCCTCTTTGATGTTGGAATAGGCACCGGAATAGATGGTTCAGGTACAATTACTTCAGGTATAGCTTGTTTAGGAGGAGTCCAATCTTCATAATTCTTGCTTATTTTAGCCATTAATTCCTCAGCTTCCTTAGGAGTCCTATTCCTGAAAACACAATCAGCATAACTATCTAGGTATGTCCTAGATTCTTCGGTTAGTCCATTATAAAATATATCAAGAAGCTCATTCTTAGGTAATGGACTTCCAGCCCGTGCATGAATCAAAGCACAAAACATTGCCCAAGCTTCAGGCAATACCTCTTTTTCTCCCTGTTTAAAATCAAAAAGTTCCTGCAAAATAGCATGTCTAGCACTAGGAGGAAAATATTTCTGCAGGAAAGTACTAATCAAGCACTCAGGGCTATCAATAGATCCAGGAGGTAAATTACTAAACCAAGTTTTAGCTTCTCCTTTCAGTGAAAAGGGAAAAATCTTAGCAACAAAGTAAGTACGCATCTTAATATCATCAGAAAACAAGCCACTCATGGTAGAAAGTTCATTCATATGTGCTACCGCACTTTCATTCTTAGTCCCACAAAAAGGTTCTTTCTCGACAATAGCTATGTAAGATAGATCGAGAGAGAAATCATAATCTTCATCTATAATGTTTATGGGAGAAGCAGCAAATCTACCATCAAGACATAATTTGGGTCTAATAGTACGCCTCTCAAGGAGACTCTTAGCAGCGCTCCTATCATGGTTGTTCCTACATTCTTCAATAACCTCATCAGTCATCTCAACATAATCTTCTTCAGCATCATAACTCTTACTAGACTCAGGTGAGCTAACAGGTGTGGCAGTGTCTTCATTAGGAGTTTCGGTATTTCCAGCTATAGTTCTAGCAATCATAGCATCTAGGAAAGGACCTAATGAACCACTCTTATCAAGCACAGTAGAAGCAACATCATAAGTATCAGAAGTTTCAGATTCAGCAGTAGTAGCAGTGTGTGTAGCATGTGCATGTGGTGGTGTAAGGAACTTACTCAAAACAGACGGTGAATCAAGAGCAGTAGAGGTGTTCAGAACCGTACCTCTTCTTGTAGTGGATGGTAAAATAGGAACTTTTCCATCATGAGACTTACCCATGACGGATGGATAGCAGCAAACAATACAGAACCCAAGTGAACTTGATAAATAAAGCTATGCTCCCCGCCAACGGAGCCAGAAAATAGTCTTGATGACCCACAAGTATAGGGGGTGTATCGCAGTATTTTCGAGGGAAGTGAAACCCAATTTATTGATTCGACACAAGGGGAGCCAAAGAATATTTATCATCCTTAACAACTGAGTTGTCAATTCATCTGCACCTGGAAACAATCTTGCTCACAGCAGTTTATTAATAGCAACAGTTTTGTAGTAGGAATAGTAAAGCAACTGCAGAGCAAAGCAAAGACAGTAGTAACAAAAGCAGTAAACAGTGGGATTCGAGTGCGGTAGGAATAGGGATGGATGGACGGGCGTTGCATGGACAAGACAATTCACATAGCAATCAGAACATAGGGCAATTGCAGATAAATAAGATAAAGCATCCAAGTACTAGACAGTCCTAGGCATGTGTTCCATATATAGTCATACGTGCTCTCAATGAGAACTTGCACAACATCTTTTGTCCTGCCAGCCGTTTGCAGCAGGGCCTTTAGGGAACTACTAGCAATTAAGGTGCTCCTTTTAATAGAGCACCAGAGCAAAGCATTAACACTCCATGAACACATGTGATCCTCACATCAAAGCCTTTCCCTTCCGGTTATCCCGATTTCTGTCACTTCGGGGCCATAGGTTCCGGACAACGACGTGTGTAAACCACTTGTAGATAAGACCAAGAACAATACTATCATAATGAATCAATAACATGTTCAGATCTGAAATCATGGCACTCGGGCCCTAGTGACAAGCATTAAGCACAACAAAGTTGCAACAAAGTCATAAAGCACTAATAAAAGATACTAGGAACCATGCCCTAACAATCTGATGCCATTACATGAACGATCTCATCCAATCCCTACCATCCCCATGGCCTACATCGGGGGATTAGTCACTCATAGATGGGGGAAACATGGATGGTCGATGGAGAAGCGATGGTGATGATGATGGCGATGATCTCCTCCAATTCCCCGTCCCGGCAGGGTGCCAGAACGGAGTTTCTGGTGCTGTTTCGTGGACTCTGGTGGTGGCGGCGGAGCGGAACTCCTTCTGGAAAAACGTCAAACCCCCCGAAGTTTTTTGGTCAGAAGGCTCCTTATAGGCGAAGAGAGAGGCCGAGGGGGTGCCTGGGGGGCCCACACCACCCCCTGGCGCGGCCTGGCCTGGCCCGTGCCACCAGGTGGTGTGGCCACCCCAGGGCTCTTCTCCGTCTCGTATTCTAGCTCCTGGAGTCTTCGGGTGAAATAGGATTTTTGGCATATTTTCCGGGATTTTTCCTGATAGTTGATTTTGTGCACAAAAAGTAGACACCAAGGCAATTCTGCTGAAAACAGCTTCAGTTCGCATTAGTTGCATCCATATCACACAAGTTTAGAGGAGAAACAATAGCAAAAGTGTTCAGGAAAGTAGATACGTTTTGGACGTATCAGGCCCCTCTCCGACTTTCCTTCTGGCTCCGTGAGTCTTCCGGGAAAATAGTAACTTTGGCTTTTGTCCCGTCCAATTCCGAGAATATTCATTTTTTGACTTCCTGGAACCAAAAACAGCAGAAAACAGGCAACTGCCACTATGTCATCTTGTTAATAGGTTAGTCCAAGAAGTCATATGAAAAGTACTCCAAAGTTGGAACAAAACACAAGAAAGTAGATAAAACCAAGCATGGAACATCAAAAATTATAGATACATTTGCAATGTATCAACATCCCCAAGCTTAACTCATGCTCGTCCTCGAGTAGGTAAGTGATAAAAAGAAAGAATAATTTTTTAGGTGACATGCACCGTCAAAGACTTGACCAAAGTATTTGTAAAACATTCAAGGCTGGGATCAAAGTACTTCAATCATAACATGAAAGCCAAAGTTCTAGCAATAAGACAAATAAACTATGATGCAACATGAAAAGGCACAAACAAAAGATTCATGAATAACAATGCTTTGTAAGACGTTTGTTTGTTTCACATAAAGAAAACATAGCATAATAGTATTCAGCTTGTCCCTCATAGAGTAGCAAATATAAATGCATAGGACACCTTCAAAGATAATAAGAGTGACTAGATAGAAATAGTTTAAAACAAGCAATATCAAGGTATGCATCAATCCACAAGTCTTGGGACAATGCACATAGAACTAAGAATGGCCACTATGCTCTAAAAGTAGGTGCATAAAGTTAGAAGGTGGAGACTCAATATAAAAGTGGAAGAAAGGCCTTCATAGAAGGAAGCAGACATTCAAGTTTCATAAAGTGCTTCCAAAAATTATGGTACTTAATAGCTTTCATATCTCATTGCCCCTATCATAAGCATCTTGAAGTGAATAAGGTTAAAGTGAACAAACTATGGTATACATGCTTGACGAAGTATAAGTTAGAAATCTCATGTCCCTTGTATACGAGGGTCGCTCGTCATGCTACTCAAGTTTAGTCACCGGTAAGTTCTTGTCATCGTAAGTACATGTGTATCATAGAGAACCGCCAACGGGGTACCCCTTGCCCGATGATACGGAAGAATCCCCATATCAAAATGACAAGGCAAGTAGACAACGAGCATCTCAGCAATCTTCTTATTTACCATGGGAATATGGTGCTTTTTTCTCTCTTTCCTCTATTCATAATCTCTGTTTTTTTCTTTTTCTCTTTTTTTCTCAATATAGGACTCTTTTTTTATGAGAAGAATGCTTCATAGACAGCTCAGTATGGTACGCTGCAGGTTTCCACCATGTCAGCATGGATTAGACCAGCGGCCCAGGCGTTTCTCTAACACATATACATAACTCCATGGACTTACAAGCTCCCCTTTCATTTCACACCGACGACATCCATAGACAAAAGAGCATGATATCGACTAGGTACAAAGTACCAAGTGCAATGTTGAAATCGTTCCCCATGACAGCATGGTTCTGCTAATTCCCAACAAATAAGTGCAAGCATATACAACATAGACGACACAATGGTTCACGTTTATTAAGGGCAAGAAAATTAAAGTGCGCCATCAAGTTCGTGAGAGCTTTAATCACTAGTTTTATCATAACAAGTTTAATTTGGAAGGTAAACAAAAGCATGAATATACTTGGAATATCATAAGCTAGTAGGTAGGTATGGTGGACTCTTTGGAATATCTTGGTTTATGGTGTTGGATGCATGAGTGGAACTCATACTTGGTTGTGGAGGCTAGCAAAAGACTGGGAGCGACAAACTAAGAGAGCAATAATGGCCATAATCATGTAGAGCGAAAAAACATCATTGATCAAAGCATAAAGTGATACTACAAGTTGAAAACTAAAGTATCATAAAGGCTATGGTGACTCTGGATAGTCATAACATGGTGTGAGCATGCGCCAATTCAACCGAAATAAAGTATCAAAGGAGAATACCACTATACGATGCTTTAATATGCTAAAACAACGCATGATTCATCCAAGGCACATTAAGCAATCTCAATTGTTTATAACAAGTCATGCTACAGAAAATAATACTAAGCATAAATCCAAAACAATATCCAGCATGGCATGACAAAGCATAGGCCATAGTAAAAAACAAGCTCTCTTTACCACTTAAGCATGAACTTTTCCTACTCTTTTCCAATCCAAACCAAACTATTTGAAAACCAATGCGTGAAAGAGGGGGTCCTACCAATTTATTCAGCAAACTAAGAAAACAAACCAAACGAACAACCAAAACGAAAACGAAAAAGAAGACGCTCCAAGAACAACACAACTATGCATGAAACAATAAAAATGAAGTGTTTGGAAGAAACCTAGGATTTTTATTAATGAAGAGGGGGATGCCTTGGGCATCCCCAAGATTTGATGCTTGTACTTCTTGGATATTTCTTGGGGTGACACGCGTGGCATCCCCAAGCTTGAGCTCTAGTCCATCCTTCATCTCATTACTCATTCCTTCCAGACACCTGAAATTTTTCCTTCATACAAAACTTCACACAATCTTTATTAGCAACATTAGTGCACTCAAGATAATAAGTCTTTAGGTTCAGTTCTAACACCAATAAAACTTCCAATAAAACACTAGCTACTGTTGTACTTCCCTCAAAAAGCTCAATTCCCTAAAAGAACTCAAAAAAGAACAAACAAGAAGCAAATGCAGAAAATGGCAGAAATCTGTCAAAACAGACCAACAGGTAAAGACGAATTTTTTCGAATACCTTCTGTTGCTCAAATCAAAAAGTGTTGATCTAACGAAAGTTAGATAACAAGCTGGGGCAGAAGCAAAAAAATTCATGCCTCAAAACGATTTTTAGAGATTTTACACGAATTTTTACGGTGATGCACAGAAATCTGTTTCGGGACAGCAACTTTCCCAGTCATTACTTCTCTCTCATTGGAGGTTACTCTTGGCACAAAAAGCAAACAAAAAGGATAAGGAGAGGTTATTACAGTGGTAATAACTTCCAAGACTCATCTAAAACTTTTGGGTTATCTCCCAATAAGTACTTTTCTTTAACGCCTTTAAGTTAGGCATGATAGTTTGAGAAGATGCTCACATAGGAAATATGAATTGAAGTAAAAGAGACCATCCGGAAGCAAATTCAAAGCTCATTTAAGTCTAACCCACTTCCTATGCATAGGAATCTTGTAAAGGAACAAATCATGAAAGCACAAAGAAACAATCATAGGAAAGCAAAACAAGTGCAACTTCAAGACTTTCAACATAAAGAGGGGAAACTTAATATTGTTGAGATGCATAAAACCATGTTTCCCTCTCTCATAATAACTTTCAGTAGCATCATGAATAAAAGTAACAATATAACTATCACAATAAACATTCTTATCATGCTCCATAAGCATAAAAGAATTAATACTCCCCACATAAACATAGTCATTCTTATTGATTGTAGTGGGAGCAAATTCAACAAAATAGCTATCATTATTATTTTCATCACCATAATCATCAAATATAGGAGGAATATTGTAATCATAATTAATTTCCTCATCAATAGTAGGTGGACTAGAAATATCATGTTCATCATTGCAATCATCATATATTGGAGGTATAGCATCATCATAAGCAATAGAATAGTTATCTTCCCAAGTGTGTTCATTTGTAAGCATATCATCATTCAAAGGATCATGGATAGCACTAATAGTATAGAAATTATTAATATCATCATTTTCAGAATTGGTACCGAAGAGATTTTCAATATCAAAAGTAGTGTGCTATTCCCAATCATGATCACTACTATAGGTAACAGGCATAGGAACATCATCAAGTTCAGACTCATCAAAAACTATAATAGGAGCAACATGCTTAGGGGAAAATACCGTTTCCGCTCTCCTTTTACTCCTCCTTTTCTTCTTTTTCTTCTTTTCTTTAAGAGGGAGAGGCTTGAAAGGAAGCTTCTCCATATACCCTGGTTCATTGTTAGAGACAATAGAAGAAACTTTGGAGGATTCCTCCTTTTCATTAATAAGACCAAAACACATATTAGTCATGTCATATTTTGGTAAGATCTCATCTTTTATAATATTTTGTATGTAAGTATTTGTGGCAATTATCAACACAATAAAGATGACAACCATGCATGACACTATTCATATCAAAAGAACCCATATCTACCAAAGAGGTTTTTCTTGATAACTCTTCACACCCCAAAAATAATGTAAGTTCATCATGCTGATTAGGAGTGATCATGTCATCACAATACAAACTTTCAGTACTCATTGGATTAGAAGGGCTATTATTATGGCCTGAGCATTGAAAATTGAAATGACCCACTTCAAAGCAAAGTTCACAAATAAAAGGATAGAGGGCACAAACTTTTTTACCAAGATCATTTAGAGCCCTATACCACGTTCTAGTTTTTTCATTCCTGTGGGTGATACAATATTCTTCTTCAATTTGATTATTCTCACAAGGTCTATGTATTCCAAAAAAATTAACATGCTTATAAGTAGTACTTTCAGAGATTTGAGCATGTTTATTGCTATCATTAATAACAATTTTGTTTTCCATGCAAGTGTCTTTATAAGGCTCATGATACATGTCCCATTTTTCTTTGGGAGCATTAATATGAGAAGCAAAGGTTCTATAACAATCAACAAGAATTTGCGGATCAAGACCATATTTAGCACTAAGCTCTTCAAAATCAATAGTTTCAGCAAAAGACTTAATGCAATCATACTCATAGTTTATATCTGGTTCTTTACCTTTGATGTTATCCTAATCTTCGGTATTGCTTTGAATTGTTTCAAGAAGATCCCACTTAGCTTTGACCTGAAAGCCTTGCATAAAAATTATTAATAACAATATTACTAGGGAGCTCATGAATGGGACATTTGAGCATTAGTGACTTCAATCTCCCCCATGCTTGGGCAATACTTTCTCCATCCTTTGGATGAAAATTATAAATGTAATTCCTATCTTTATGAATTTCATGAGGAGGATAAAATTTAGAGTAAAAGAGAGATTCAAGTTCCTTCCACTCCAAATGATGAGGATCATCTAGTAGCTCATACCACTCTCTTGCTTAGCCCTTAAGTGACAAAGGGAATAGCTTCCTCTTAACTTGGTTCACTGAAATACCTGCACACTTGAACAACTCGCATAATTCGTGTATAAAGAGTAAATGATCACCATGATGGACAACTCCATCTCCCAAATTACAGTTGTTCAAAACACGTTCAACAATTTTTATAGGTATTTTAAACGAGATGCTTTCAGTATGTGGATTTAAAATATCACAAGTATCATTAGAATTACCACATATCGGAGATAAAGTATCATCAGAGCAAATTTTCTTCTTTAAAGCTGGGGAACTAAAAAGATCATTTTCATAAAAACCAACTTCCCCAAGCTTAGAAGTTTCCATAGCATTAGTAACAAAGGTGTTCAAAAGATTCGTACTAATAACATTGCTATTAGCATGCAAAGAAAGTTTTAGGGGTTTTTTAATTTTCTTTTCAGACAATTCAAGTTCTATCTTAGGAAAAATACTAAAAAGCTCTCTATTTTTTTGTTGTTTTCCATTAAGCCTAAGTAGTGAAAACAAGAAACAAAAAGACAAAATTGCAGAATCTAAAGGAAATAACTTCGAGCACTCACAACGGAGGATGTGAGTACCTTTTACCTTACCTCCCCGGCAACGGCACCAGAAAATAGGCGTTTGACGTGGGAGGTTCTTCTTCTTTAATCCTCCGGTGTGAATACCTTTTACCTTACCACCCCGGCAACAGCGCCAAAAATAGGCGTTTGCCATGGGAGGTTCTTCTTCTTTAATCCTCCGGTGTGAATACCTTTTACCTTACCTCCCCGGCAACGGCGCCAGAAAATAGCTTGATGTCTACACACTTCTATTCTTGTAGACAGTTGTTGGGCCTCCAAGTGCAGAGGTTTGTAGAACAGCAGCAAATTTTCCCTTAAGTGGATCACCCAAGGTTTGTCGAACTCAGGGAGGAAGTGGTCAAAGGTATTCCCTCTCAAGATTTCCTGCAATCAAGATACAAGAAGTCTCTTATGTCCCCAACACACCCAATACACTTGTCAGGTGTATAGGTGCACTAGTTCGGTGAAGAGATAATGAAATACAAGTGGTATGGATAATTATAAGTGGTAATGGTGATAGAAAATAGCTTGATGGCGTGGAAAAGACTAAAGTAAAACTGAAATAAAGATGGAAGCAAGCAAACATGTAACAAATCTAGTAGCAAACAGTGTTTCAATGCTTAGAAACAAGGCCTAGGGATCATACTTTCACTAGTGAACACTCTCATATAAATATCTTCTCTTTATGATACTACTCTTAACTACTCTCTGGTTGGACACTCTAATCGATGGTAGGGCTATAACAGCACACCTCAAAGTAAGCCTTTCCCATCTAGATAACCCCACACTGTCACCTTTAGCACTAGATGCTTCCAACAAACATCAAAATTTCATAAAGACATCCAACTCCAAATATAACTCATAACAAGTATTTGTAATCTCTAGCCTAAGTTCCACCACGGTGTGCACGCTGTCACTTTCACACACATGGGGAGAGCAGAGATCTATTAAAGCACTTGAGTAGCAAGGTAGATCTATAGATTACACGCTCATGATCTCAATAAGATCATGCATAGAGAGAGATGAACACATAGCTACCGGTAGAACTCTTAGCCTCGAGAGAGAACTACTCCCTCCTCATCTTGGGAATCAGCAATGGTGATGGAGATGGTGGTGGAGATCGATGGAGATGGCTCCGGGGGCACTTCCCCGTCCCGGCAGGGTGCCGGAACAGAGACTTTCTGTCCCCCGAATCTCCCCTTTGGTGGCGGCGGCGCTGAGGAACTTTTCGTGGCTCGAGGCTTGATTATCTAGGGTTTTGGTATCAGGAGTCTCTTATAGACGAAGGAGGCAAGGTCGGTGGCCGGCCAGGGGACCACACCATGCCCTGGCGGGGCTTGGGCTGGCCCGCGCCAATGGGGGGTGTGGCCACCCTATGGCCCCTCTCCGACTCTCCTTCTGGCTCCGTGAGTCCTCCGGGAAAATAGTAACTTTGGCTTTTGTCCTGTCCAATTCCGAGAATATTCATTTTCTGACTTCCTAGAACCAAAAACAGCAGAAAACAGGCAACTGGCACTGTGGCATCTTGTTAATAGGTTAGTCCAAGAAATCATTTGAAAAGTACTCCAAAGTTGGAACAAAACACAAGAAAGTAGATAAAACCAAGCATGGAACATCAAAAATTATAGATACATTTGCAATGTATCACATCCCCAAGCTTAACTCCTGCTCGTCCTCGAGTAGGTAAGTGATAAAAAGAAAGAATAATATTTGAGGTGACATGCACCATCATAAAGTTGATCAAAGTATTTGTAAAACATTGATAGCTGGGATCATATTACTTCAATCATAACATGAAAGACAAAGTTCTAACCATAAGACATAGCAACTATGTTGCAACATGAAAAGGCACAAACAAAAGATTCATGAATAACAATGCTTTGCAAGAAGTTTGTTTGTTTCACATAAAGAAAACATAGCATAGTGGCATTCACCTTGTCCCTCATAGAGTAGCAAACATAAATGCATAGGACACCTTCAAAGTTCATAAGAGTGACTAGATACAAATAGTTTAAAACAAGCAATATCAAAGTTATGCATCAATCAACAAGTCATGGGACAATGCACATAGAACTATTATGTTGAGTCTCCACCTTCTATCTATATGCACCTATTTTGAGAGCATAGTGGACAAGAAGGAAGGGACTTCTTATGAATTGTTTATTGGGTTTTCTGGTTATCTAAAGAAGTCCACGGACTTATTGCTGACCACAGGCAAGCCACCATTCCTGAACTCTGATATATGTCCTACTCTCTTTTACCTGTTTTGTATCCCCTCTTATAAATTGCATTATCCACTTGCATGTCTTGTTTTACAAATACTGCGATGGTAACTTGGCTCCTCCAAGTTATGACTTTGTGTCCTTGAGGAACCACCCGATGTACCTACCATTTTATCCCTTTAGATCGACAGTATGATGGTTAGCATCCTACCTCGTTGGAAAACCCCGGTTTTTGAGAAAATAAACTGTTTTGGGATTTATCCCACTACAAATGTCTCAAACTGTTTTGTAAAACCCTTGGGGAGAGGCATCGTTCCCAAGGGGATGTTTTAAAGAAAGAAATGGTGATGATGAGCAATGAGAAGGTGATGGGATGTTCTACGCCTTTACCGGAACAATTTTTATCCGCGCAACCACATTACCCTAGGTGCTGGGGCTTAACTCGTAGTTTGTCGCATTAGCCGAGGCAACTTCTACCATGTTTATAGGGAGAGATCCCTGGAATTCCGGGCAGGCGCCACCAGATCACGGATCTGAAACATGTTGCTTGTTTCGGCAAGAGTGAGCCTGAACTGGCAGGAGGCCGGTGCAACAATTGGATCTCCCGCGGACGGTATGACTTGGAGTACGAAAGGAAGTGGAGTCACCGGATTTAAGGTATACGCCAAGTTGCGGCTTGGGTATGCACGTGTACAGAAGGAAGGACTATGGCAGGGAGCCACATACTCGTTGCCTGGGAGAACAAACCCAAAAGGAAGAGCATGCCTTTGCTAGGGTAGACAAGCGAAAGGTTAGGTTTGATTATCTGGACCCCCATCTATAGTGGTAGTAGGTCGTGGTTGTATCCCGGCGGATGTATTGATTCTTGTTGGGAAAGTGCGCAAACTCTGCAGAGTATAACCTATTCGAATAGCCGTGTCCACGGTCAAGGACTATTGTAAAGGTGTTGGCTAGGAGTACCCAAACTGTGCTTGTTTGGGAAACAAGGACGAAGAGGACAAAGGTTCCGGGGGAACCCGAGTTCGAAAGCTTTGTTTTGACCCGAGGTGGTCATAAAGGTTTTAAAAGGGCTTTTTACTCCAAAATTGTTTTCGAAACTCTTTTTCAACAAAGATATGGAGATGTTTTGATTTATAAAACAGAAGCATGTTTTCCAAACTCTTTTTCAACAAAGATACGGAGATGCCATAACTTCAAAAGTTAGTTTAGGCTTTTCAAAAGCCACCCCAGATAGAGCTATCTCGCCACAACCAGAGTTGCATTTCCTTGTTTCACTTATATTGGTGGTTTGCGAGTACATTCAACGTTCTCACCGCTTTGTCCCTGGCTATTTACTTGGCCAGACTTTCAGAGGTTCGACTTCGGAAGATTCAAGTGACGTCCATCGAGCTAGGCCGTCTTCCCAGTCAGCTGCTATGGTGACTTGGGATAGTCTTAAGATGGTGTTAGCATGCTCCAAGTCAACCCAAATAAGGCATCAAAGGAAATCACAGTACTATGCTTTAATATGCTAAAACAATGCATGATCCTTCCAAGGCACATTAAGCGATCTCAATTGTTTATAACAAGTCATGCTACAGCAAAGAATACTAAGTGTAAAGCCAGAAAAATATCGAGCATGGCATGACAAGGCATAGGCCACAGTCAAAAACAAGCTCTCTTTACCACTTAAGCATTAACTTTCCTACTCTTTTCCAATCCAAACCAAACTATTTGAAAACCAATGTATGATATAGGGGGTCCAACCAATTTATTCAGCAAACTAAGAAAACCAAGCAAACGAAAAGCCAAAAAGAAAACGAAAAATAAGACGCTCCAAGAACAACACAACTGTGTATGAAACAATAAAAATGAATTGTTTGGAAGAAACCTGGGATTTTTATTGATGAAGAGGGGGATGCCTTGGGCATCCCCAAGCTTTGGCGCTTGTACTTCTTGGATATTTCTTGGGGTGACACGCGTGGCATCCCCAATCTTGAGATTTACTCCATCCTTCATCTCATTACATCATTCTCTCCATACACCTGAAATTTTTCCTTCCTACAAAACTTCACACACTCTTTATTAGCAACATTAGTGCACTTAAGATAATAAGTCTTTAGGTTCAGTTTCAACACAAATAAAACTTCCATCAAAACACAAGCTACTGTAGCACTTCCCTCAAAAAGCTCAATTCCCCAAAAGAAGTTAAAAAGAAACCAACAAGAAGCAAATGCAAATAATGGCAGAAATCTGTCAAAACAGACTGGCAGGTAAAAACCAATTTTTTCAAAGACCTTCTGTTGCTCAAGTCAAAAAGTCTTGAACTAACGAAAGTTAGATAACAACATGGGGCAGAAGCATAAAAATTCAGCCTCAAAACGATGTATAGAGATTTTACACAAATTTTTATGGTGAAGCACAAAAATGTGTTTTGGGACAGCAACTTTCTCAAGCATTACTTCTCTCTCATTAGAGGTTACTCTTGGCACAAAAAGCAAATAAAAAGGATAAAGAGCGGTTATTACAGAGGTAATAACTTCCGAGACTCATCTAAATCTTTTGGGTTATCTCCCAATAAGTACTTTTCTTTAACGCCTTTAAGTTAGGCATGATAGTTTGAGAAGATGCTCACATAAGAAATATAAATTGAAGTAAAAGAGAGCATCAAGAAGCAAATTCAAAACAAAGTTTAGCCCACTTCCTATGCATAGGAATATTGTAAAGAAACAAGTCATGAAAGCACAAAGCAACAAGCATAGTAAAGCAAAACAAGTGCAACTTCAAGATTTTCAACATAAAGAGGGGAAACTTAATATTATTGAGATGCATAAAACCATGTTTCCCTCTCTCATAGTAACTTTCAGTAGCATCATGAATAAAATTAACAATATAACTATCACATTAAACATTCTTATCATGAGCCACATGCATATAATAATTATTACTATGCACATAGTCATAGTCATTATTATTAATTGTGGTGGGAGCAAATTCAATAAAATAGCTATCATTATTATTTTCATCACCATAATCATCAAATATAGGAGGCATATTGTAATCATAATTAATTTTCTCCTCAATATTAGGTGGACTGAAAATATCATATTCATCATTGTGATCATCATATATTGGAGGTTTGCTATCATCATAAGCAATAGAATAGCTATCTTCCAAAGCTGGGGAACTAAAAAGATCATTTTCATAAAAACTAGCTTCCTCAAGCTTAAATTTTTCCATAGCATTAGCAATAATGGTGTCCAACGAATTCATACTAACAACATTGCTATTAGCATGCAAATAAAGTTCCATAGGTTTTTTTAGTTTCTCTTTAAACACTTCATGTCCTTACTCAAGATAAATACTATAAACCACTCTAATTTTTTTTTGTTTTCCATTAAGCCTAACTAGTGAAAACAAGAAACAAAGAGACAAAATTGTAGAATCTAAATGAAATAACTTCGAGGACTCACACTGGAGGATGTGAGTACCTTTCACCTTACCTCCCCGGCAACAGCGCCAGAAAATAGTTGCTGGCGCGTGGTTGACGTAGGAGCTTCTTCTTCTTCAGTCCCCGGCAACAGCGCCAGAAAATAGATTGATGTCTACGCACTTCTATTCTTGTAGACAGTTGTTGGGCCTCCAAGTGTAGAGGTTTTTAGAACAGCAGCAAGTTTGCCTTAAGTGGATTACCCAAGGTTTATCGAACAAAGGGAGGAAGTGGTCAAAGGTATTCCCTCTCAAGCAACCATGCAATCAAGATACAAGAAGTCTCTTGTGTCCCCAACACACCCAATACACTTGTCAGGTGTATGTGTCCACTAGTTTGGCGAAGAGATAGTGAAATACAAGTGGTATAGAAAATTATAAGTGGTAATAGTGATAGAAAATAGCTTGATGGTGTGGAAAAGACTAAAGTAAAACTGAAATAAAGATAGAAGCAAGCAAACATGTAATAGATCTAATAGCAAACGGTGTTTCAGTGCTTAGAACCAAGGCCTAGGGATCATAATTTCACTAGTGAACACTCTCATATAAATATATTCTTCTTTATGATACTATGCTGAACTACTCTCCGGTTGGACACTCTAATCCATGGTCGGGCTATAATAGCACACTTCAAAGTAAGCCTTTCCCATCTAGATAAACCCACACTGTCACCATGGGCACTAGATGGCTCCAACAATATAACTCATATCAAGTATTTGTAATCTCTAGCCTAAGTGTCACCATGGTGTGCACACTGTCAACTTCACACACATGGGGAGAGCACTGATCTATTAAAGCACTTGAGTAGCAAGGTAGATCTATAGATTACAAGCTCACGATCTCAATAAGATCATGCATAGAGAGAGAGATGAACACGTAGCTACCGGTAGAACCCTTAGCCTCGAGAAAGAACTACTCCCTCCTCTTCATGAGAATCAGCAACGGTGATGGAGATGGTGGTGGAGATCGATGGAGATGGCTCCAGGGGCACTTCCTCATCCCGTTAGGGTGCCGGAACAGAGACTTTCTGTCCCCCGAATCTCCCCTTCGGTGGCGGCGGTGCTACGGAACTTTTCCTGGCTGGAGGCTTGATGATTTAGGGTTTTTGCATTGGGAGGCATCTTATAGGTGAAGAGGCAAGGTCGTTGGGCGACCAGGAGGCCCACACCACCTGGTGGCGCGACCAGGGCTAGCCCGCACCAACATATGGTGTGGCCACCCTGTGGCCCCTCTCCGTCTTGTCTTCTGGCTCGGTGAGTCTTCCGATAAAATATAGACTTTGGCTTTTGTCTAGTCTAATTCCGAGAATATTGATTTTCTGACTTTCCTGGAACCAAAAACAGCAGAAAAGAGGCAACTGGCATTGTGGCACTTATTAATAGGTTAGTCCAAGAAAGTGTATAGAAAGTACTCCAAAGTTGGAACAAAACACAACAAAGTAGATAAAACCAAGCATGGAACATCAAATATTATGGATACGTTAGCAACGTATCAGCGGTGCACTCGGTACAGGCGCGTGGTACTACTGGTCGTTATCTATTCAGAAACTTTGCTTAAAATCTGATGTTTGCTCGGGGGTATGGTACGGGCGCGCTTTACTGGTGTGTCCGACCGTACCAGTGGTCGTTATCACCACTGACTCCTTCGGCAATCATCAAAATTTCTAGCCCCCTTTGCCTTGATCTAGTACATGTGCACGGTACGGGCCACTCCGGCCATACTAGTGGTCGTTATTGACTCTGTGAACTATAATAAACTCAAAATTTGATCAGTAGCTCCGTGCACCTTTGCACATCTTATCAAATGGTTAGATAACAGCAAAAAAATACAAAGTAATGATCTAGCAATACTTCTTAGGCCATGTGTTAGTAAAATAGAGGATTACCTTATTTCTTCTCCTCTTTCCATAGGTCTTCTTTAACACTCTTTATTAAAAACAAAAACAAAACAAAACTAACACGAAAATATAACATAATAAAAACTTAGATAAAATTTATTTCACATGGGTTGCCTACCATGAAGCGCTTCTAGTTAAGGTCAATTAGCTTGACCTTGATGGCGATCACTTAGGTTTGGGGAGTGGAATGCCACTCCAAAATAGTTTGCTTTTAAAGTAATCACACCCTCATGATCATTAGGCTTGCCCTTATTTTTCCTAGGGAAGTGGACTACAAAGGGATCTCTAGATGGTAGCCCTATCCTTACATTCCCTTCATGTAAATTAATCAAAGCTTTAATAGTTCTTAGAAATGGCCTACCTAGAATTATAGGTGCTATGGGATCTTCAGGCATGTCGACAATAACTAGATCAATAAGAGCGGGACTTCCTTTAATTTCAACAACTATATTTTCTTTGATCCCAACAACTTGTTTATAAGTTGAATCGGCTAGATGGAGTCTTAGTTCAGTTGTAACAAATGGTCCCAAGTTTAATTTATCGAATAGGCTTTTGGAAATTGGTGAGACACTTGCACCAAGATCACAAAGTTCAGATATCTCATTAACTCCCAACTTAATTTTAATAGTGGGCTCAAATATATCATCTAGCTTAGCTGGAAGCTTATCAGCTAGTCTCTTATACTCCATCTCTAAATCATGAACCTTAGATGCTACTTGCTGTAAAAATTGTTGGTACATAGCATCGTTACCTTGTTCTATACCTGGATTCTTAACGGTGACCATCTTCAATAAATCTTCCACAGTGTATTCCAGTTTTGGCATGTTTCTATAATCAAGCTCTTCAGGATTTTCATCGTTTGTTACCACCCTTGTCATTTTGAGGTCCTCTACAAGATTTGGCACGGGTTTCCCAGCGAACTTTGCTAGTATGAGAGCTTGTCTCTTGGCCACTTTACCCAGCTAAGCCTCCACGGTCTTTGTTCTTTCCTATAGAGCCTACACATCATTTCTAATTGCAATGGCCTGATTAGATAATCTTCCTAAACTACTTTCATGGTTCTTCGTAATCTTAATAAGCATATTGTTTTGTTTGGTTTGAGCCTGCATAAATGTTCTAACAGTTTGTTCAAATGGGAGATTGCCATGATTTGCTCCATTAGTATTATCATAATTATTATAAGGATCTCCTGTAGGATTAGCATGATATTTTTGAAAATTAGATGCATAATTATGTTTCCATGCTGGATTAAAAGGAGTGCGAGCTATAAAATTGACATCATTAACATCGGTAGTGATAGCATTAACTTGGGTATCTTCCTTGCCCTTTACTAAGCTAAGCAACTCATCTACTTTAGATGTACGCTCCTCATTGTTTACCTCGGTAATTGAACTTACTCTCTTCGAGGTTCTTTCCACATGCCATTGGGCATGGTTATTTTTCATATCATCAAGTAACTTATTTGCAACACTTACATGTTTTCCCATGATTGTTCCTCCTGTTGCAGTATCTAGCATAGACTTAGACATTGGGTTAAGACCATTATACAATAAATGTAATATAAGCCATTCTTCCATCCCATGATTAGGACAGTTCATTACGGCTTCTTTCATCCTTTCCCACGCAAGCGCTAGTGGCTCACAGTCTTATTATCTAAAGCTTACGATGTTGAATCTTAGCTGCATAGTGTTAGCAGGGGAAAAAATTTAGTCATAAACAAATTAGTGCACTCCTCCCAAGATTTAATAGTGCCCTTTGGTAGAGCTAGCAACCAATCTTTATCCTTTCCTCTAAGAGAGAAAGGGAATCATATTAGCTTAACATCATTTGGATCTACGTCTTTAATACTCATCATGTCACAAATTTCATAAAAAGTATTTAAGTGTAGTCCTGAATCCTCATAAGATGAACCCCCAAATTCGTTTTGTTGAACCAAACTTAAAAGGTTGGGTTTTATCTCATAAGTTTCCGCATCAACTGCGGTTTGGGTGATGGGTGCACTAATAAAATCATCGGTGGGAGTAGCATACTCCCCAAGTCTCTTTTGAGCCATGGCTCTTATCTTTTTGGTAAGTTTTAAGTAATGAAAACAAATAACAAGTAACTATTTTTTTGGGGTTTTTACATAGATAACAAGAAAGTAAACTAACAAGAATTAAACTACAACTAATAATAAACCTGAAAACAAGGTCTCTAATGACCTCACCAGGATAGCGAAAAAATTGCTTCCCCGACAACGGTGCTAGAAAAACGGTTGATACCTTCGATCCAGATTCACGGATGTAGTATAATAGCTTTTTTCCCTAGAAGACCTAGGTTTAATCGAACCTTGGAAAGCACTACTAAAAGGTAATAAGAAAGGACACATCTAAAAGACTTTGTTTGTTCATTTTACCTTAGTTGACCAGACCAATCTAGTTTACTTTATAATGGGTTTGAATCAATGAATGGAGATAGGCCAGGGTTGAAGATCCACTTGCAGCTGCACATCAAATGGGATGAAAGATAATAACAAGCATAGTCATGTATCATGTTTGTATTGAGATAATATTTTGTGGGAAACCCATCCTAATATTCTAGAGCCCCTGTGATGCAGCGGGCATAGCAATAGACTTTTAATCTAACCAAAAACAAACTGAAGCCATGGGTTCCAAATGATTATTAAGTGTAAACACAGATCCAAGCATTAAGTGGTGATGTTGCTGTTGATCCCGAATGGGGCCCTAAGCGTAGATCGTACTTACCTTTCTGTCACTGAGTTTCCTATGAGATCGCCGCTAGCCAAGTATATCACCTCAAGCCTTTATCAATCTATGGGATCTTTGGTACCTACAAGTCCACAGATTGAGGCGAGAGACGAAGAAACAACATATACAAATCACGAATCCAAACAAAACACAATTCTCCCCTGATCTAGATGCACATAATTGCTGCGAGGTTTCTATCCAACCCGTAGCCCGTGAGGACTACTCACTCAGAACAAATAGATCGAAGATAGAAAACATCATGCAAATACTTAGATTGAAATCAAATATTCTTACAATGGTCACCAAATCACAAGGTGATCTAAAAGTACAAAGCAATGGCTATGGCTAGTGGAGGGATGGAAGGTGGAAGTGATGAACAATGGATGAACAATGGTGTGGATCTCCTTTAGTGGCGCTGTGATAAAATATGAGAATGGCAGCTCTCTGGCTGGTGGTTGGAGCCTCGAAATTTATAGGCGTCTTCATGAATGTTGTAGGGTTTGACGAGACAGAGCCGTCGCCACCTGGTACGAGCGGGCGGTACGGGCGGACCAAGCCCATACCTGTGGTTGTTAAGTGCACTAATGCCTTGGTAGACTTTTCCAATTACTTGGTCGTGTGTACTTCCTCAAAATCCTTCATTATGACTCCTTATTTCTCCTTAAAAGCAGTGATTTCCTGCACAACATAAATCAAAGAAGGGATTTGCACTATTTGCAATTATTAGTCATTAATAGCAAGGTTAAGAGTTTATTTGGCAATTTCTTGACCAAAAACAACATTTAAATGTGGTGGAAGATGGAAAAAATCGGAGCCATCAAACCCTGGCAGCATGCATTCGACCACCAGCTTGAAAGATGCTGCATCACCACACCTCATTGGATGTGTGTGTATTAGTGTGCATCATTGTGATTTTAGGAAAAGAGCACATGCAGTGATGCCACCACAGCATGCGGTGTCCAACCATGTCTAGGAACCCTAGCAGCATGCAGGGATTCAACTTCAGCATGCATTCTACCACCAACTTGAAATATGCTGCATCACCACACCTCATTGGATGTGTGTGTGTGTGTATTAATGTGCATCATTGTGGTTTTAGGAATAGAACACATGCAATGATGCCACCACAACATGTGGTGCCCAACCATGTCTAGGAACCCTGGTAGAATGATGGGCTTCAACTATGGCATGCATTCTACTACCATCTTGAAAGATGCTACATCACCACACCGCATTAGATGTGTGTGAGTGTGTTAGTGTGCATCATTGTGGTTTTAGGAAAAGAACACATGTAGTGATGCCGTGACAGTATGTGTGTTCCTTTCATAAACCACATGGATCCACTAGAGTTCATTGCATGTGTGTTGTTTTCATAAACCACATGGATCCACTAGAGTTCATTGCATGTGTGTTCTTTTCATAAACCACGCGGACCCAATAGAGTCATTGCATGTGTGTCATTTTCATAAACCACATGGATCCACAAGTGTCATTGCATGTGTGTTATTTTCATAAACCACAACTAGAGTCATTAAATGTGTGTTATTTTCATAAACCACAACTAGAGTTATTGAATGTGTGTTCTTTTCATAAACCACATGGATACACCAGAGTCATTGCATGTTTGTTCTTTTCATAAACCAAATGGATCCACCAGTGTCATTACATGAGTGTTCTTTTCATAAACCACAAATGGATCCACTAGATTCACTCATGTGTGCTCTTCTCCTAAACCAGCACTAGAGTCATTGCATGTGTGTTCTTTTCCTGAACCACATATGGATCCACCAGAATCAATGCATGTGTGTTCTTTTCATAAACCACATGGATCCACCAGTGTCATTGCATGTGTGTTCTTTTCATAAATCACATCTAGACTCATTGCATGTGTGTTCTTTTCATAAACCACATGGATCCACCAGTGTCATTGCATGTGTGTTCTTTTCATAAACCACAGCTAGAGTCATTGCATGTGTGTTCTTTCCATAAACCACATGGATCCACCAGAGTCATTGCATGTGTGTTCTTTTCATAAACCACATGGATCCACCAGTGTCATTGCATGTGTGTTCTTTTCATAAACCACAACTAGAGTCATTAAATGTGTGTTCTTTTCATAAACCACAACTAGTTTCATTGCATGTGTGTTCTTTTCATAAACCACATGGATCCACCCAGACCATTTGCATGTGTGTTCTTTTCATAAACCACATGGATCCTAACCTTAGGAGAGCCCTAACCATATCCCCCAATGGTGGCCATTAGATCGTGTCTTCTAGAAGGCACGCCCAGGACACTTGTTCTGCATCACGACTATTACATACCGTTCAATCGGGGCGCTTGGACGATTGCGATGGTTCTTCGTCAGAGCGATCCGCGAGTAGGCTGTTCTACGACATGATTGGCCATGCTTACCATCCGATTGCTGTGGACAAATTAGAAAATACCTCGTTCTCCCACTTGCCAGGGTCACGTGTTCATTGGGCCCACCTGCCGATGTCACGTAAAATTTACTTCTCTTGTTTCCCCTCGAAGCCTCTTTCCCCACCTGCATGCAAATGGCACAGACACAATTGTTTCCCCATCCTCCTGTCCACCGCCGGCATGCTACCCTCCTCGACCAGCATGCGGGATATCTATGAATAAATAAATGGAGCTTGCAAGTATGATTAATGGTGTATGAACATTGAGGTTCTCTCTTATTCATCTTGTTAAGTTAAGCAGTTCATTTGGCTAGGTGCAAAATTTTAAACAACAGACTGTGTTTTTGCATCAAATGCCATGAATGTTGGTGTTACCTGCAATTCTCTCTACACATTCTACACATTCACATGCTACCAGGGATAATTAAATATAATGAGGTTATGATTCTACTACTAGTATCATCCTACACATTCGCGTGCTCTCAGGGGTCGTACGCTGGTGTACATGCCCGTTGTCTGTAATTAGTGAACGTGCCCATGCCAGTTTGATGAAACGAGGTTGCGGTTGCGGTGGATGTGTGCAAGTCGTTGTCTCATTTCCAGACACTTTTCTAGGCTTTCATAGGCATTTTTTAAATGCGTGTCTCTGGAACCGCTTCCTCTGCCACTTAACGGGTCCTAGACCACACGAACGCCATCATCAATGGCCGGCAAGAAGCAGTAGGACTCACCATGGGCTAGTCTCCCTGGCGGACTCGTCCAGAAGATAGGTGAGATCTTACTTTCAACGGACGACTTCGACTACTACACCGCCTTCCGGGCAGTATGCAACGCCTGGCACGGCTGCATGGAGGAGCACTTTATGCCAACCAACTGGATTGTTGTCAACCACCAGTTGTCTGAGAAGTATCCGGTAGACTACGCCACCATGACGTTGCTAAACGTGAGAACTGGCCGCCACCTTGAGAATACGATTAGCCTGGATATTCGCAGGTGCTTTGTTGATATTCATCTATATATATGTGATCCTTTTTTGCATTCACCTCCTATACTATCTATTTTTCAAGTTCTGTTTCTTCGTCTACTAGTTGGTTTACTTTGGTTGAATCTCAGTTTGTTTACCTTTACTGAATCTCTATTTCTCCTCTTGAAGGTACTTTTATGTGGGTAGCATATTCGACAGCCTGCTTGTGCTTGGACAGAGGGTGCAGCCGTACAAGACCCGGTTGTACAACCCCTTCTCGGGAACTATCAAGCACATGAGGGTGGAGATATCAACCGAGCAAGTGGCTTCTTCCGCTGTGACGATGTTCCTGTCATTGATGTTATTTACATCAAACCATCAGAACACCACCATTCGGGGGGCGGATGAGGACACGTAGGAAGGGAGTCGCCCGATCTTTGGTGAAGGATCATACTCGCCGGATGACTTCTTATGCCAGTGATGTTTTTATCGCAGATAGATATGGGTCTATCCTCTCGACTATGTGTGGTGCTGCTCATGAGATGTCTAGCTACAGCGCTCCGCACGGACCCTGGAGATGCATCCCACCGTTGCAGGCCATGTTCCGGGCTACCAGTTCCCAGAGAATAGTTTTTACCTCATCGAGTCTGACGGAGAGCTGTTGTTCGTCGTGAGTGGACTGGTCTACAGCGGCAGGCTAGTTGTTTACCAGGTTGATACCCAGAACCTTGTCCTTCATCTAGTCAGAGGTGTCGAAAGTCATGCTCTCTTCGTTGCTGACAATTGGTGCATCTGCGTCAACAGCACCAGGGTTCCCACAATGTAGGCAGCCAACATATACTATGCAGACCTATCCGAGATTAGATCTTACAACTTTGAGACTCTTGCATGGGAAGAGGATCCAGGGGTTGTACATGGGTATGGAGTAGGAAGATTACAGATCACTGACTGTCCTTTCGAACTCGATCGATTGCTGGCGGAGTATTGCAGCATTTACGAGCATTCTGACCTAGATATGGTGCCCTCTTATGACGAGGATGGTAACAACCACTACGATTACTATGCCGGCTATCCGTCAGACTGATGGATCGTGTGGGTCTTCTCCTGATATATTCTCTTCAGGTTATCTCTTTGTGTGTTCAGTTTGTTGAGTGAATGTCTATGAATTATGCAAGTTCTATGCGGTGCCCTTGTAATACAATGGATGTTCTCCTTGTTTCTAGAAGATCGTGTGTTGTACCTCTTACAATTTAACTATTTTTTCATGTTCGTGTAGAAATTCTAATAGATTCTCGGTTTGTAACAATCCTCAAACAACTTACAACTACGAATTACACCAGATTATTACAATCCTCAATAAACTTTATAGTAATAAAATGAGGCATAAAATTTTCACTTGCAATAAACACAACCGAAATTGCAACCAACATAAACAATATCTAAACCCATATCACACCTACTGTAAACAGCGGTAACTCACCCACAATTAGCCAGAACTACTTCTTCCTCGGTAGTAAGATCTGCCATCCTCCGTGCTACTCAGCTCGTCGGCAGCGGAGACAGGCTAGAGCCTCGCAACAGCGACAGAGGCGTGCAGCATTGGAGCTCAGGATTAGCGAATGGGCGTAGGAACTTGGCGCTGGAAGTAAAATGTCCGAAGGGATCGTTCTTCATGGAGGGTGCATTTTGACACCGACGGTGCTAGGGGAAAGGAGGGAGTGGATTTGTGAAATTGGTCAACGCACCAAGCCACTTAGTTCCTCGATTTGCATAAGAGGTTGTCGCGTTGGTTCTCGCGTCACGGACAGATGACCGACATGTGGGTCCCGACCATCTACTTCATGGGGCAGTTTAACGAAATTTTTGAATTTGGTAGGGGTGAGATGAGTTTGCCTTGAAATGGCCCCTCTCGGTAGTTTGCAGCCCAACTTTGGGAAACGCCGCAATTACAAGCAACTTGGGTACCACGAGGCATTCATCTAGGAACTTTCGGTCCACAAAGGAATTAGCCCCCACCAGGGTAGACATGTTACCCCTACTACCCTAGACCGAAGCTGGCCAATGCGGGAAGTGCGTGCCAAGCACCATCTTGTTTGGAAAACAAGGGATGCGAGTGTTTGTGAAGGCATGGTGGAGCAATATGCAAAATAAAAACACATTCCTTGAACACTTGGCCTGGCGATTCGTCCGTACTTGTCCAAAACTACCCTAAAACTCTAGATTTTAGCCATCTACCATACCAAAGGCATGCCTTCATTGTTCATGGCAGTGTATAAGTTTGTGGTGTGTCATTGTGAGCCATTTTTCCAAGTTTGAAGCAATTCGTCAATTGTCTTGCCGCTAGCCCGCCGGGGTAGACGCGTTACCCCTATTACCCTAGACCGAAGCTGGCCAGTGCAGGAAGTGCATGGCCAAGCACGACATTGTTTGGAAAACAATGGATGTGAGTGGTTTTGAAGCCATGGTGGATCAATGTGCAAAAGGAAAACACATTCCTTGAAAACTTGGCCTGACGATTCGTCCGTACTTGTCCAAAACTCCCCTAAAACCCTAGATTTTAGCCGTCTACCGTACCAAGGAATGCCCAAGCATGCCATCATCGCTCATGGTAGTGATATGAGTGTGTGGTGTGTCATTGGGAGCCATTGTGCCAAGTTTTAAGCCTTTCCTCAATTGTCTTGCCGCTAGCCCGCTGGGGTAGACGTGTTACCCCCTATGACCCTAGACTCAAGTTGACCTCGCAAAAGATCATATGTTCCATGAGAGAACTAAGAACATTGATGTCAAGTACCATTTTGTTAGATACATTGTTGCTCAAGGTAAATTAAAGTTATGCAATATCACCACTCATGATAATCCTACTGATATGATGACTAATCATGTTCCTATAGCTAAATTTGAGCTTTGGTCGAACTTAGTTGGTTTAACTGATTAGCCAAACTCGCTATTGGTGCCAAAAGTATTTGCTTTGTTTGTTTAGGGACATGATTACTATGGATGGTACAAGAAGGAATTTGTCCCAAGGTGGAGCTTGTTGAAGTATGATCGAAATTCTATTAAAGAGGCTAACTTCTGACCGAGCGGAGTGAGGCCCATCACCAGAGGCTTGGGCCGAAGTAGATCGGAGTCTAAAGTTAGCCCATACCATGCCCAACAGGGACGCCTAGGGGTGCGGGTGGCGAAGCCCCCCGCGTTACGGATCATCAAAGACCTGGGTTTCCACCATTATATATACCTCTTGTAAGCTACTGGTTGGGATAAGTTGCATCTGTGAAAATTCCTGGCATTGTGTAAACACTCCATGTTATAGTGAAGTTTCACTGGCTGGTGCCCGTGGTTTTTCCCTCTCTTTGTTGGAGAGGTTTTTTCCATGTTAAATATGTGTCCCCTTTGTTGTGATTTCTTTTCGTTCTTCATTATTTGGTTGTCGGAAAGCTAACAACGGTGTTGGGGAGCTCCTACTCACTGGTGTGGGGTTGTGGCGGTTTGCTTAATCCTTGATACCCCATCACATACTTGTTATCTTCACCAGCAACAACACCACTGCAATAACACCACTAAAGCCATTGAATCTTAGGTTGATACCTCGTGGCTAATCTGACAACAATAGCAAATGATCCAAAGGACCATCAACCATGGGAACCACAGGTGTAGCTACTGGTGGTGTGTGGCAAGTGAGTATTTGGAGAGGAATAATATAAGAAGATAAGCTACGATCACTTGATGTGAACTCTGTAGATGGGGAGCTATTGTGCAAGTAATTTGCGAAGGACAGACCATATGAGCTTATGGGTACACTCCAATCTTCTTGCCTGATCTGCTCATGCACTACCCGAACGTCTTGCTGATGTTGCAATTATTGCACAAGATGCTGCTCGTGTTGCTGCTCCTTAGCTTGTCTCCCAATTATATTACACAGCAAGTATCGAACATATTACATTAATGCATATATACAATATAAAGTATTTTACGATCCCTATTACATTATCATCATCTTTCGACAGTATTCTCCTTTTGGATCTAGGACCTCTGCATCTAAAAATCCCGCAATTTCCTCTTGGATTGCTTGTACATGATCCTTTGGTAGAAGATCGTCTCGCAACCATTTGATCTAATTTAAAAAGGAGTCAACATATATGAATGAAACTAAACACAATTGATGGGAATAAAAGAAAATTCTGAATATTGTTTATGTACTCGAACTTGTTCTAAATTTCTGCCCTTCTCATAGGTCGTCTGACGAATGTACTCGCAAACCTAGTATCCATATAAATTATTTTTGTTTGACTACCTCAAACACTATACAAGAACAAAGTTCAATAATAATAATAATAATAAAGCATGATAATGGTATCGAAACTATAATCAAGGATATGTGCGGATCTAGCTAGTAGTACTTACATTTAGTGGTTTAAATGTAAGCTTCTCTTTCCAGGCACCCTTAGCCTTGTTGGTGAACCTTTTCCAAGCGCTGCCTGGCAAAGAAAATGAATAAAATGATTTATTAATTACTTGATATCAGTAAATGAACAAAAGTTGCCAATATAGTGTCATAATGACTGAAATTACCGCTAGAGCATATCCTGCATGTTCGCCCACTTCTCAAGGGGTTTACATTTAGATTCCATGACTTGTACTACTACATTGTTAGGTTGAATGATTAGCATAATAAAATGGAAGCTATGCATGCATAATTAATCAATTATACACTTAACATCGAGTAAGCGAAATAGAATGTGTACAAGATAATAACACTCACTCGAAGTTGTAAGGTAATAATATTTCCCTTTTGGTTTCTTGAAACCATAACACCATTACAATTTTATCCTCTATTTCCTTGGGATTAAGTGTCACAGTAACTTCATGAACCCAATATGGGTCAGTGAACCCAATGTCATAGATCTGTCCTCTTCTGCATTCGAGAATCTTCAGTCTGCATAATATAGTGAGTATGATTATACATGCGATAAACAAGGTGAGCTAACTAGAGACTTAATTACAAAAATAATACTTAAAGACAATGGGCACTAACGATCGATTTGTCGAGGGCATCTTCGTTCAAAAACTGATGTAGTTTAAATCAGTATTTGGGCATCTCCATACCCGTAATGCTTGTTTTGAACTCCCATCACTATCCATTTTTCCCCTTCCTTTGTGGCTTTCATGTACCAATTATGCAATCTTCGCATTTTTGTTGGTAGATAGTTGACATCCTCGGGTCTGAGGAGAGGTTTCCCGGATTGGTATTTGTATTCTTCCTCATCCACGGGGAACTCTAACTGGTCTAAGTACGGGAAATAGTCAAACCATGAGCAGCGGCCGCATCTTCGTATAGTGCAACAATTTCTGGATCATACTGCTCGTTCGCACCTTTGCCCGACTCGACCATTGTATTGGAAATCACCTTGAGCGGGGGGAACAATTGGTTTTTCTGTAAACCGAGATGGGGAACTAAATTCCCGCTTCGACTACTGCTCTTCGATCGCATGATTTACTGATGTGACTTAAGAATAGAGCGGTCATAGTCTGATGACAGCTTTGGCTCGGGTTGATGAAGGGTCTTCAACATTTTCTGCACTTTGGCTTTTTCTTCTTTGCTGCTGGGGAACTCTGGCTCTTTCAGACACTTGCGGTTATCAAACCACTGTTGTGTTTTCACCTTTGCGGTCACCGTATTCTCTTCTTCAGTTTAGTCATATAGTCTCATGGGAGGAACCTTTCGTACATTTGGGAGAGGCTCCAGTAGACGTTTCGGTGATTGGTTACTCTTCCGCTTTTGGCCCTGAGCCTTAGTGGGCTTAGACGGCTGACACGGTAGAGAAGACGGCTTCGCATAAGAAAGGGCCTCTTGTGGCGGAGACGGCTGCGCTGGAGAAAGGGCATGTTGTGCTGGAGACGGCGCTTGATGATGCGACGACAAAGGTGACTGATGTGCTGGAGACGGGTGAGGCTGCGACGAAGATGGAGTTGTGCTCTGAGGTGTCGATGGCCTTGGTGTCCGATTTGGAAGCATGATGTGTTCCTTTCGCCATAGAATGGTCATGTTTTTTGCTTCTCCCTATTTAGTCACATGCCCTTCACCTACAGGATAGTCAAGCTTGAGATGCACGAATGCGTCCATAACTTCATCCACCCCAGCAATAGTGTAGACCTATGGAACCGGACAACAATGGTAAGTTGGTACCAATCCAACTAATGGTAGGCATATCCGACCGCCACCTTCATGCTTATGTTGACAACTTTCACATCTAGCTCACAATGTGTCATGTCCGTGATATCATCCATTGGGTAGAAAATAGGATCCATCAACGGTGCATCATCATCATCATCATCACCGGGGAGCTCCGTGGAAGCCATGTTGCTTTTTCAATTAGTGGATGGGCTGGTAGCATCGAAGTCAGCTTCATCTACCATGTGCCACTTAGATGGGCCGGTAGTAGCTTGCAGGCTAAGTGCGTCAAGTTGATTCTGCTACCCGCTTTAATTGTTCTTCTATGTTGCGCATCCAGTCTGACTGCTTCATTACTTCAATTTCCTCCTTTTCCTTTCTCCTCTGACGGCTTCTATCGGGATAGTTCTTCCTGTGGTCGGGAAACCCAAGATCCATGGTTTTCAGCCTTGTATGCCTCATGTTCGTCCCTGGTGTTAACGGTTCCCAAGGGCTAGTGCGATCTCATCATTCTCTCTATGCGGAATGAAGGTCCCATCTTGAACGGCCTTTACTGCATTTCTAATGTCTTCGATGGGTATGGAAATTTCTTTATGTCTTATGTTATATATGCACTTCCCTTCTGAGTCCAACGTGCCCCATGCTCGGAAAACCAATTCCTTACCCGTTCGATCTAATTTTATGGCTCTGGAGTGATCCCTTTAGCAAGTAGGTCGGACTCGAGTTTCTCCCACTTAGGTTCGCTAGCCTTGTATCCACCTTGCCCCATAGTATGGTGATACTGCTTTTTAGCATCATTTTGCTTATTCACTTCAGGCCTTTTCTTAGCTGGTGCCAATGTCTTGTACGCCACAAAATTAGCCCAGTAGTCTTTTAGCTTCTCAAACGCTCCAGTGAATTTCGGAGTCTTCTTTTGCACGACATAGTCAAGGTGCAATCTTTTCTTCTAGTTGTTGAATTGTTGGGCCATCTTCTTAAGAGCCAACTCCTTGACTTTTTCCTCCATGAGTTTCTTTAGTTCCTCTTTAGTTGGCATCTCCTCATCTAGATCGACCTCATATGGATCCACCTCTAGAGTCGGTAGGGTGAAATTAACCATGAGCTTTTTCCAAAGCATATCTTTGGCTAAGTCGCTGACATATAGAGCTTCCGGATCCTTGGGTTTATCTATTCCATTCTATGACGGTGATCGGGACGTAGTCCCTAACAATAACTTCGCATTTCCTTACAAATTTATTTGCAGCATTAATGGGAGCCTTCAATTCGACGTCTAAAGCGACTTCTTTGATCCTATACCTTTCATGGTCTCCCAACTTTCTGGTTGGGCCTCGTTTATTTTTTCCAGAAGATTTGCTCGATCGGGAGGACTAAAAGAAGAAAGACTGTTAATATATGTACATAGAAAACAGACACTTAATTAATTAATAGATATATATGCACCTCGCCAGAGTTTGTATTATTTAATGTTCCACCATAGCCATCTCTTCGGTCGGCTTCTCCCTCACCAGAGCAATCTCTTCGGTTGTAATCCGGATCTCCCTCACCGGAGTTATTCAGATATAGTGAGGTGACATCGTTATTGATATGTCCTCCCTCGTTGATCATATCCTCGAGTGCCATTTCCTTTTCTTTTTCTCTTGGTTCCATAGTTTCTACGAAAGGGGATAAGCGGATGAGTCCAAGCGGCCAAGCGAGGAGGTTAGGTAGGCGAGATTTGAGGGGCTAGGGTACCATGGATTTATGATGAGTTCACCTTAAAGGTAACCCTAATACATGATTGATAATTTAAAACGGGGTCTGAAGAATATAAACCGTAATTCGAAGAAATCCTAATATATGGCGCGTGTTGCCGCACCCATCCATCATCCCTATATGGAGCGTGTTGCCGCAACCGTCCATCGTCCCTATATGGCGTGCGTTGTCGACCCTGTCCATCGTCCCTATATGGCGCGTGTTGCCGCACCCGTCCATCATCCCTATATGATGCATGTTATCGCACCCATTCATTGTCCCTATATGGCGCGCGTTGCCGCGCCCGACCCGAAGACAGTACTCCCCCGGACAAATGTGAAGGGATTGACATTTCACATAATAATCCAAATGTATACATACACACTACATAATAAAAATATATACATACACAATAATAATTCTTTACTACAATTTGTACATAGATTATTTGTATATATATCCCAAGGCCTAACCCTAATCCAAATATATACCTACAATATCGTCCACGAGCAACTGTCGGCGAACGGGCAATTCACATGGAGGTGCTCCTCGATCTGGATTTGGGGAGTTAGTTTTTGGTTTTGAGAAAGGGATTTGGGCTCCTTATTTTCTGAAGAAATGGGATCGAGTACTACATGGCTTAGGCCCGAGGCTCACGCGTGGAAGAGATGGGCATGGCCGCTAGCAATTGCCAAAAGGATTAAAAGCATTGACATCTAGGGTAAAATTATGGCCTACGGTTTATACATGGGTAAATGGATATAAGTGAGAGTATCAGACTAACTAACTAAACCCTAATAGGATTAGAATAACTAACTAAATCCTAATAACTAACTAATTAAACCCTAATAGCATCAGACTAACTAACTAAACCCAAATAACTAACTAATTAAACCCAAATAACTAAACCCTAATAGCATCAGACTAACTAACTAAACCCTAATAACTAACTAATTAAACCTAACTAACTAACTAATTAAACTAATTAAATAGAGAACGAAATAGAAAAGGGGAGAGGGCGTGCACGGCGACCGAACGGAGCAATACCTGGGGGAAGCACCGCGTGACGGAGGGAAAGCGGCGATGCCATGCACAACGGGGGATAGCGGTGGCGCGTCGTGCGACGGGGGAGAGCGACGGCGGCCTCTAGGGAGAGAGCAGCGATGATGGAGCTGGGGAAGTGGTGGCGTTCAGTCCAGCGTGAGCGGCGCCGTGCGAGGGGGAGGACCACAACACCGAAATTGGGCAGCCTGCTGTCGTCATGGTTGAAGGTGCGCCTGCGTCGGGACTTAGAAGAATGTGAGATGGGGAAGACGAAAGGAATGGCACACAGTCATACGGGAGGGTCTTTCGTCTCGGTTGGTGCCAGGAACTAGGACAAAAGGTCTTTAGTCCCGGTTGGTGGCACCAACCGGGACGAAAGACCAGAGCATACGTCCCGGTTGGAGCCACCAACCGAAACATATTTTGTTTTTTCCTAGCCCAAAGTGGCGCGTGCAGAGGACCTTTAGTCCCGGTTGTTTGCATAAAGCAGGACTAAAAGTCCTTTTTTCAAATGTTTTTCAACTTTTCAAATGTTCCCGGCTTATTTTTTATTTAGGTGTTTAAATTTGAAATGGTTTGAATTTGAAAAAAAAATTTGTTTTATAAAATAATTATTCTAACTATTCAAACTATTAGATTTGAAATGGTTTAAATTTGAAATTTCTGAAATGGTTTAAATTTGAATTTGAAAGAACTTTCAACATGAAAAGTGTTTGAATTTGAATAACTAATCCAGAACCATTTTCTGTTTTCTAAAATTAAAACTAGTCAAATTATTAACCATTTTTCAAATTTCGAATAAAAATGCATATACTAATAATTGTTGCATACTTTTGAATTTGATAGAAACTTTCTACATGAGAAGTGTTTGAGTTTGAATAACTAATCCAAAACCATTTTCTGTTTTCAAACTGACAGGAGAGGCGGGGTCAAGGTAGACGTGTAATATAGAATGAAGACAGTGGATCTCGAGAATCTTGGGTACAGAGATGAACCATTCGTCCTAGCCAACGGCATAGTCATAATCATGGCTAGTCCTATAGTACATAGCTTCATGGTCATCTTCTGAATCGTCTTGCTCGTCGTTGCTATGGGATATTCCAGGGATCCTCAGCCCTTCCTCGGCTTATGCAGAGGTGAAATGGGGACCGTCAACCATGGCATATTCCGAGGGCACCTTCCACTCCGGTGTCGGATTCACGATGCGCGGGGGAGGGGCACCCGGATTACGATGCCGCTATGCCTGCGACCTTCACCACCGCCACCTTTCTTGTGGCTTTGCGGTGGGTGCAAGTGCAGGTACCGCAAGGGAGGATGATCTCCCTCAGCGATGTAGCGCATCACACCTGGAATAGTCCAGTTAGCCCACCCCAGGCGATGACCGGTTTCGTTGTGGTTTACCGGGGCGGGCCGTCAACCTCGTACTTGGCGATCTCCCTTTCCCTCCGGTTAGCGAAGAAGGCATTCCATGTGTCGTAGTTGTCCAGATCCCAAAGGGGATCCATTCGATGCTCCAGTGTGAGCTCTAGGTAGAAGTGGTTCATGATGGCCACCTGACGGGCGGAACCTTGAGGCACAGGAGGGACAGGAACTTCTCCAACGCTCAGCATCCAGTCAGCAGGACCAAAACACCTCGATAAGAGTGTCAACATTATGTCGTGAGTGTCGACACTATGTTGTGCTGCTTAATCTATAAATATGCATCCTTGTGAAGTTATCAACTGTAAACATAATGGTGTGTGAGAGCAGGGACACCACCATAACCAATTTGAGGGAGATGCCGGCAGAGCCCAGTCCTCCAGCATCTCCAACAAGCTGGCCATAGATGTATTCCTAAATATGTGAAATTAGTTAGCTCCCAGCGTATTGATCTAGTTAGAGAAGTTATAAACTGCAAGATGGTGTGCAAGAGCAGGGACAACACTACGACCAACTTGAGGGAGATGCCGACGGAGCCCAGTCCTCTAGCATCTCCAACAAGTTGGCCATACATGCACTCCCTAATATGTGAAATTAGTTTACCCATTTCCAACTATGGTCAAAACGGCAGGCATGAATATAGGGGATGAGCCTCGTTAAAACTTGCATTGGATCTCTGAAGAAACATCACATGGTCTAAAAATGTTTTTTTCAAAATATCACGAGCATTAGATAATTTATCTGTAGTTCAAACCAGACCCATCCTACCGTTTCGGCAGACATTTGTCTTTTTCTCCAAGGGTGGACGGAAAGGTTTTAAAATCCTAGGTTGGGACATTATTCATGTAAGGTGGTCTAATATTTTTGAAAATTTTAGTGGTAGCATTTTTATTTAACGTATGGTGTTGCTTCACAAAACACCCCGATATTGGCACTCGGAAAATAGAAAATGGCTTTTCCATGCGAATAAAAAAAACTTCCTCTTGCAACATTGTTCGTCATCCCAAGATGTACATGCATGCACAATATGGGCATAGTATCACAAACTATGCCTCGATTATGCACATAACATTGGTCATTTGGACCGAAAGCCATGAAACCTCAAACATGATAGGTCATTTTGTGAAGGTTTTTTGAGACATAATCAATATACCAAGTATGGTATTTTTCCTTGCAACTATGTCACATAATATGACACCACACAAAGGATTTACACTGTTCGGACTGTTTTTGAATTTCTTATGACCGTTTCAAAATTTTCCGGTTTCAAACTATGGTCAAAATGGCGGGCATGAAAATAGGGGATGAGCCTCGTTAAAACATGCATTAGATCTTTGGAGAAACATCACATTATGAGTCTAAAAATGATTTTTTTTCAAAAAATCACGAGCATTAGATCATGTACATGTAGTTCAAACCAGACACACTTCCTACCGATTTGGCAGACATTTTTTTTTTCTAGGGGTGGACGGAAAGGTTTTAAAATCCGGGTTGGGACATTGTTCATGTAAGGTGGTCTAGTATTTTTGAAAAATGAGGTGGTAGCATTTTTTATTTAGTGTTTGGTGTTGCTTCATAAAACGCCCCAATTTTGGCACTCGGAAAATAGAAAATGGCTTTTCCATGTCACAAAAAATAAAACTTCCTCCAGCAACATTGTTTGCATCCCAAGATGCACATGTATGCACAATATGGGCACAGTATAAAAAAATATGCCTTGATTATGCACATAACATTGGCCATTTGGACCGAAAGCCATGAAACCTCGTACATGATAGGTCATTTTGTGAAGGTTTTTTGAGACATAATCAACATACCAAGTTTGGTATTTTTCTTTGCAACTATGTCACATAATATGAACTAGAGGTACACAATATGAGGCCATGAACCCATCTTGGCGTATTTCCCTTGCTTATGATCACTTCGGCCGTAACCATGGAGCATCTTCTTTGCTTAACAAGATACTTGGGTTAGTTTTCACTATGAAGGGCAGAATTTCATCAAACTTATTATAATCTTATGACATGTTTGTCTTGTCCTCGACTCCCATGATGTTTCTTTCCCTGAAAGAACTATGTGACGCTTTGGCTCATCGTGTGATGTATTCGTTTGCTTAATTTTTCTTTTTTGGTATGCAGGACATATCCTTCACATAGAAAACCCGAGCCACATCATTGGCAAGGACGAATGGTTCATCATCTCTGTAACCAAGATTGTTGAGATCCACTGTTGTTATTCCGTACAACGAGTCTACCTTTACCCCTTCTTCATTCAGGTTGATCCATTTGCACCAAAAAAAGGGACCTTAAAAGAAACTCCATAGTCAAGTTCGCATATCTCCTCTATATAACCATAGTATGTGTCCTTTTGACCATTCTCGTCGGTTGCATCAAAGCGAACACCACTGTTCTGGTTGGTGCTCTTTTTATCTTAGGCGATCGTGTAAAATATATTCGCATTTATCTCGTACCCTTGGTAATTCAATATAGTAGAAGATGTTGATCCAGCCAACAAGCAAAGCTAATCTCCAATAGTGGTGTCATTCATTAGATGTGTCCACAACCAACTACAGTCATCTTCACGTGTTCATCTCTAATCCAGGAGTCAGGCTTTCCCTGGTTGTTGGAGTGTACAATATTCTTGTGTTCCCCGATATATGGAGCTGCCAAGGTGGAATTCTGTAGAACCATGTAGTGTGCTTGATTGAAAGATTGCCCATCCCTACATATCATTGCTTTCTTTCCTAGCATGCCTTTTCCAGGCAGTCCCCTCTTATGGCATGATTCAGGAACACCAATCGGCTTAAGGTCAGGAATAAAGTCAACACAGAACTCAATGACCTCCTCTGTTCCATAGCCCTTGGAGATGCTTCCTTCTGGCCTAGCACGGTTATGAACATATTTCTTTAACACTCCCATGAACCTCTCAAAAGGGAACATATTGTGTAGAAATACAGGACCGAGAATGGAAATCTCTTCGACTAGGTGAACCAGAAGATGCATCATAATATTGAAGAAGGATAGTGGGAACACTGATACGTATCTATAATTTTTTATGCACCATGCTTGTTTTATATCAACTTTCTTATGTTTTGTTCACACTTTGAGGTATTTTTATACATTTTCTGGAACTAACCTATTAACAATATGCCACTGTGCTAGTTGCCTGTTTTCTGCTGTTTTTGGTTTCAGAAAAGCTAGTAAGGAAATATTCTTGGAATTGGACGGGAGAAAAGCCAAAGTCAATATTTTACCAAAAGGTACATGGAGTCCGGAGGGCAGCCGAATTGGGGCCACGAGGTGGCCACACACTAGGGTGGAGCGGCCCCACTAGGTGCATCGCCACCTAGTGTGGGCCCCTCAGGCCTCCATCCACCTTTCCCCTTTGCCTATATATCCCCCCGAGATGAAAACCCTATATACCAGATCAGAATTCCATGAAAAGTTCCACAGCGCCCCACCGAGGAGGAGATTCGGGGGACAGAAGTCTCTATCCCGGCACCCTGCCGGGATGGGGAAGTGCCCCCGGAGCCATCTCCATCGACTCCACTGCCATCTCCATCGCCGTTGTTGACTCCCATGATGTGGAGGGAGTGGTTCTCCCTCGAGGCTAAGGGCTCTACCGGTAGCCATGTGTTCATCTCTCTCTCTATGCATGATCTTATTAGATCATGAGAATTGTAATCTATAGATCTATTCTTCTACTCAAGTGCTTTAATTAATCTCTGCTTATCCTCACGTGTGTGAAGTTGACAGTGTGCACACCATGTGGCACTTTGGCTAAGGTTACCGAAATACTTATCATGAGTATAATTTGAGTTGGATGTCTCTATGAGATTGTGGTGTTTGTTGGAACCATCTAGAGCTCAAGGTGACAGCGAGGGGTTATCTAGATGGGGAATGCGAACCTTAAGGTGTGTTGTTATAGCCCTACATCATCCAACCGGAGAGTAGTTCAGGGTAGCATAATGAAGAGAAGATATTTATATGAGAGTGTCCACTAGTGAAAGTATGATCCATAGGCCTTATTTCTAAGCATTGAAACACCATTTACAATCAGTCATGTTACATGTTTGCTTGCTGCCACTCTTATTTCAGATTGCAGTTACCACTTATAATCATCCATATTAGTTGTATTTCACTATATCTTCGCCGAACTAGTGCACCTATACACCTGACAAGTGTATTCGGTTGTGTTGGGGACACAAGAGACTTCTTGTACCTTGATTGCAGGGTTGATTGAGAGGGATACCTTTGACCACTTCCTCCCTAAGTTTGATAAACCTTGGGTATTCCACTTAAGGGAAACTTGTTGTTGTTCTGCAAACCTCTACACTTGGAGGCCCAACACTGTCTACAAGAATAGAAGCATGCATAGACATCAAGCTATTTTCTGGCACCGTTGCCGAGGATTGAATAAGAAGAAGCCACCACGTCAACAACGCGCCATCAAACTATTTTCTGGCACCGTTGCCGGGAGGTAAGGTAAAAGGTACTCACATCCTCTGGCTACAAAGCTGTCTTCTAGTACTGTTGCTGGTTTGTGAGTGCTCAAAGTTATTTCCTTTAGATTATGCAATTATATCTTTTTGTTTCTTGTCTTTATTTTCACCAGTTAGGCTTAATGGAAAACAACAACAAAATTAGAGAGCTTTATATTATTTATCTTGAGTTTGGACATGAAGTGTTTGAAGAGAAAATTAAAAAACCTATGGAACTTTATTTACATGTTAATAACAATGTTATTAGTATGAATTCTTTTAACACCATTATTGCTAATGCTATGGAAAATTCTAAGCTTGGGGAAGCTAGTTTTGATGAGCATGATATTTTTAGTCCCCCAAGCATGGAGGAGAAAAATTACTTTGATGATACTATACCTCCAATGTATGATGATTACAATGATGAATATGATATTTTTAGTCCACCTACTATTGAGGAGAAAATTAATTATGATTACAATATGCCTCCTATATTTGATGATTATGGTGATGAGAATAATAATGATAGCTATTTTGTTGAATTTTCTCCCACTACGATTAATAAGAATGACTATGCTTATATGGAGAGTAATAACTATTTTATGCATGTGGCTCATGATAAGAATGTTTTATGTGATAGTTATATTATTAATTTTATTCATGATGTTACTGAAAGTTATTGTGATATAGGGAAACATGGTTTTATGTATCTCAGCAATATTAAGTTTCTCCTCTTTATGTTGAAAATTTTGAAGTTGCACTTATTTTGCTTTCCTATGCTTGTTGCTTTGTGCTTTCATGACTTATTTCTTTACAAGATTATTTTTCATAGGAAGTGGGCTAGACTTAAATTTGTTCCGTATTTGCTTCTTGATGCTCTCTTTTACTTCAATTCATATTTCTTATGTGAGCGTCATCGAAATTATCATGCTTATCTTAATGGCTATAAAGAAAGTGCTTTTGGGAGACAACCCATTATATTTTTACTTTCAGTTTATTTTTGTATTGTTGAGTCTTGGAAGTTATTTCCTCTGTAATAACCTCTCCTTATCCTTTTTGTTTGGTTTTTGTGCCAAGAATAACCTCTAATGAGAGGGACGATAGGGGGAAGTTGTTGTCCAGAAACAGATTTTTGTGCGACACTATAAAAACTCGTGAAAAATCTCAGTACGTCGGATTGAGCTGTAATTGTTTCTGATTATGCCCCAGGTTATTACCCAACTTTCGTTAGTTTTGCACTTTTCGATTTGAGCAACAGAAGATTTTCTAAAAAAATCGGTCTTTACCTACTAATCTATTTTGACAGATTTCTGCCATTATTTGCATTTGCCTCCTAATTGGTTTCTTTTTGAGTTCTCTTGGATCACTTGAGCTTTTAAAAGAAATTGCACAACGTCTTATGTTTTAATGTCTGATTTACTTGAGTTGAAACTGAACCCAAAGGATTATTATTTTGAATACACTAATGTTGCTAATGAAGATTGTGTGAAGTTTTGTATGAAGGAAGTTTTCAATTGTAGGGAGAGAATGATGTGATGAGATGAAGTATGGATAAAAGCTCAAGCTTGGGGATTCCACTCGTGTCACCCAAATAAATATTCAGAAGTACAAGCGTCAAAGCTTGGGGATGCCCAAGGCATCCCCTTCTTCATCAATAATCTTAGGTCTTCTTTCAAGACACTTTAATTTTATTACCTTATGCACTATGTGTTGTTCTTGGAGCGTATTTGTTTTTAGTTTTCTTTTGATTTCTTTGATGCAATAAGTTGGTTGGATCCCAACACACTTCTTTTTGAGAGAGACACACCCCGTTATTCATTGCCTAGAACACTCTAGTTTTCACTCTTATTGTTCTGTGAGTGTTCTCCTTTGCTAACACTACGTTTAGCTTTAGTTTTCTTATTCTTTTGGCTTAGAACTTTTTAGTTCTTCTTTGTAGATGGGTGAGACATGCTCTCTGGTCTTTATTGATTATTATCTTTGAGAGTCGTTTTAAATAAGTCGATTGGTGTCTGAAAAGAGTAGGAAGTTTCATGCTTATAGTGGTACAAAATGAAGCTTGTTTTGATTGTGACTTAGATTTTATCTTGTCATGCTAGATGTTGCTTTGACCATATGCTTAGTTATTATTGTTGTAGCATGACTTTTTTCAAACAATTGAGATTGCTTAATGTGCCTTGAAAGAATCATGTGTTGTTTTAGCATACAAAAGTATAATATTGTGGTATTCTCTTTTCATGCTTTATCTGGGTTAACTTGGAACAAGCTTACACCATGTTAAGACTATGAACCAGTCACCTTAGCCTCTATGATTATTTAGTTTTTGACATGTAATATCACTTTATGCTTTAATTAATAATGTTTTGTCGCTTTCCATGATTATGGCCATTATTGCTCTCCTAGTTGGTCGCTCCCAGTCTTTTGCTAGCCTCCACCTGTACCTAGTGTGAGTTCCACTCATGCATCCAACCCCCAAGAAAACCAAGTTATTCCAAAGAGTCCACTATAAATTCCTATGCATGGTGTGTTACACCATTCCAAGTATATTCATGCTTTTATCTACCTTCAAAAATAAACTTGTTATGTGAAAATTAGTGATTAAAGCTCTCACAAACTTGATGGCACACTTTACTTTCTTGCACTTAATAAACTTGAACCATTGTGTCCATCTATGTTGCTTATATGCTTGCACTTTATAAGTTGTGAATTAGTAGAACCATGTACCATGGGGAATTGATACGTTGCAAATGTATCTATAATTTTTGGTGTTCCATGCTTGGTTTATATCTACTTTCTTATGTTTTGTCCACACTTTAGAGTAATTTTTATACACTTTCTTGGACTAACCTATTAACAAGATGCCATAGTGCCAGCTGCCTGTTTTCTGCTGTTTTTGGTTTCAGGAAAGATAGAAAATGAATATTCTCGGAATTGGATGGGACAAAAGCCAAAGTCAATATTTCCCCGAGGGGGAGACGGAGAGGGGCCAGGGGCCGGCCACACCACCTAGTCATGCGGCCAGGCCTGGCCCGTGTTAGGGGGTAGTGCGACCGCCTAGAGCACCCCCTCGGACTCCCCTTTCGCATATATATTGCCTCCGATACAAAAACCCTAAGTACCCGATAAAAAATCCACGAAAGAGTCTATAGCCGCCGTCATCTCCATCCCTAGACCAGGAGGGATCTGAAGCACTTCCCAGCACCCTGTCGGAGGGGAGAATTCACCCTGGAGGCCTTCTTCATCACCATGCAAGCCTTCGGTGTGATGCCTGAGTACTTCATCCTTGGACTATGGGTCCATGTAGTAGCTAGATGGTTGGTTCTCCTCCTTTGTGCTATCATGTTTAGATCTTTTGAGCTCCCTTCATGATCAAGATCATCTATTTGTAATCATCCATGTTGTGTTTGCGTGGATCCGATAGATATTGAGATGCTATTTCACTATCATGTATTTGTTATTTGTGATCTTGCATGCTCTCTATTATTAGTAGATATCTTGGCTGAGTAGACACTAGCAACTCTAAGAGGGAGTATTTATGCTCGATAGTGGGTTCATGCCTCTAGTAATTTGGGGTACTAGATGTGCTGTTGCTACTAGGGAGAAAACAACAATCATTTGTTCATAGAACAATCGTATTGTTTACTTTACACCAATGCTTAATGCAATTATCTGTTGCTTGCAACTTAATACTGGAGGGGGTTTGGATCATAACCTGAAGGTGGATTATTAGTCATAGATGTAGTTGGATTACGGTCTATGTATAATGTTGTAATGCCCAATCAAATCTCATAGGAGTCAAGATGATTAGTATATTCATGTACGCTTTCTCGATGTTTGTCAATTGCCCCGCTGTAATTTGTTCACACAACATGTCATCTATCTTAAGGAGAATCACAGCTAGTGAACTATGAACCCCGGTCCTTTCTTTTACCATCAATCTACAACTGTTTACTGTTTTCTGTTTACTTTCTGCAAGCTACTACTATCTTCCACACAATACGTTTAATCCTTTGTATTCAGCAAAACCGGTGAGATTGACAACCTCACTGTAAGTTGGGGACAATGTTTTGTGGTTGTGTTGTGCAGGATTCCAAGTTGGAAACAACACCTTGGAGGTGTTTCTTTTCTCCTACTGGTTCGATAACATTGGTTTCACAACTGAGGGAAATTTGCTGCTGTGCTCATCATACTTTCCTCTTGGGGTTCCCAACGAGCTCATCGTATCTTGAGCCAACAAGCATCTTTCTGGCGCCATTGCCGTGGATTGAAGGAACAAGCACCCACGTCAACCACGCACCAATAAGTATTTTTCTTGCACCGTTGTCGGGGAGTCAAGGACATCTTCACAAGGGGAGTCCCTCATAACCAACGTCTTTACTTTGTTATTTTTGTTTTGCTTAGTTTATTTCTTCTTTGTTTGCTTGTTTCTTTATCAAAAATAGAAAAAAGAAATTAGTTCCTACTTCAAGTTGTTTTTATGTCTAGTTCTGTTCCAATCACTATTTCTTTATGGATAGCCCACTCGGTTTCCTATTTGGGAAAACTACTATCACTGCTAAGGTAGTAGATGAACCACCGCCTGCTAGAACCTCCATGGAAGATTTTATAAGGTATAGAGAATCTTATAAGGGTGAAGTCATGAGAGCCATGTTAAAAAGGTTGGATCTAATTGCTAAAATTTTGCTTAAACACCATGATATAAATTGTTGCTCTGAACAGGATACTAAACATCTTAAATTCCAATGTGGCTTTAGTAAAGAATTTCTAATTATGAACTATCATTGGAATAACTATATTCATCTTGGATTTGAAGAAGTAGAACAATTCTATTTGTTTATGGGAGCTTCTGAAATAGAATCCTTCATGTCTAAAAACTATGAAACCTGCGTTACTTGTAAAGAACTTAAAAATATGGTCTCTTCTATCCATGATCATTGCATAGAAAATTTCATCAATAATTGTTATATCATTGATTATAAAGAGAGACTCGGTCATGCACAAGAATGTGTCCACAATTTGCAGGATCCTATGGAAGAAGAAATTGCTGAACCTGAAAGCTCATTAGATGAAAAAGAGTAGGAGAGTGATGGACAAAAGGAGGAAGAATGGATTAGCTACCCATGCCTACCTTCTAATGAGAGTAACTCTTTATCCCTTACATTATTTGATTGTCCCCCATGCTTACCAAAGGAGGATGAATGTTATGTTCCTATGGATTCTTTTGAAAAAACTACTATGGGTAAAACTTGTGATAATAATTATGCTCCTGTTATCTATGATAATCCTTTATTAGTACATAACTTCGAAATGCGTGGTACTAAAGAGCATTGCTTAGAAAATGATTATGATAAAGATCTAGATGATGGTCCTATATTGGTTGATAATAATAATTGTACTACTATTAAAAATGAGATTGGAGGGGTCTTGACCTTATCTTGGAAGCCCATACCTCTTGAGAATGATTAGTCACCTTATTATAAAATTCTTAAATGTGGGTTTGAAGGTTTTAATCCCATTATTTTTGAGCTTGATAAAAATTATGTGTTTGTATTGTTGAGTTTATTCATGAGGCTACTAAAAATTATTATGAGAGAGGAAAATATGGTTGTAGAAGTTTTCATGGTACTGCAACACCACTTTACGTGCTAAAAGTTTTGAAGTTACTCTTGTTTTATCTTCCTATGCCTGTCACTTTATTCTTTATGAATTTATTTGCATACAAGATTACTATGCATAGTGTTGGGAATATGCCCTAGAGGCAATCATGGTTGATGATATTTCCCAAAGTATTCATAAAGTAAAGTTGTCCTTATATGAACATCAGATATATATCACTGAATGCGTGATTCGGTTGTGGAACTATGTATTCATGATTGTTCATATTACATTGTCCTTGGTCGTTGAGGTTGTGCAAGTCGGCAGATGACACAGTTCCACTTGTCATGGTCATGGTGATGCTATTCTGACTTACACTGATTCAGCTAAAGAGTTTAGTGAGTCAGACTGACCCACAGTTGAGATACAACGAGCTTGTTGTCATTTGCAGTCTCAAGCAATGGAATCCTTCGACCTGAGGTGATTGCATGATCCGAGTTGTGGATCGCCAACTTAGGTTCTATCAAACGTTGTTCCGTAAATGGGCGGTTATAAAGGTAGAGTTCGGGTTGGTTCTGAAGCAAGCTGCGTGACGTGGATTACCAAGATGGGATTTGCCCCTCCGTAATGGACAGATATTCTCTAGGCCCTCTCGTGTGATATGATTCAGAAGCATGGCCATGCGCTACTCAGTTAAGTGGTAACTGAGGAGTCGGACTAAGAGTTAGTCCAGTGAATCACATATCATGGTACGAGAAGTGAGTTAAGCTATTAAAGGGATGGCAACTACTTGCCTATAGCTTAACAGGTATATCGTGAGGCAAAGGGACTTGGACGAAACTCACATTGAAGGTTCGTCTTCTGACATTACGGTGCTTGGGAGTTAGCACGTCTTGCTAGAGACCACTACCAGCTATCGACTCGGAGTGGTGACTCATGTCGTGTCCAGGTGTACGTGAACCTACAGGGTCACACACTTAAGGGTAAGGAGCCCATGTGGATTAGATCCATGTGGAGATTGGAATACGACCTAGATGGGCCTCAAGTGTTGAGCCCAACTAGGAGGGTATATAAGTGGAGTGACAAGGGATAGTCCCTAACCTAGCCGTCACTTTATCCACTTCCATTTCAGGCTAGACAGGATCTAGCAATCCTCTACCTGAAGCTCCTTCCTGTATGTTTGGATACCGGTAGAGGCGTTGCACGTGCGACGCTGGAGACGGGGAATCTCGTGGAGATCCAGCGAAGGAGTTCGTGGGATCCGGAGAAGCTGCCCGCGGGATTCGGAGGCTATCCAGGGATCGTTTGGTACTGCTTCTACGCACTGCATCAACTTCCGCATCTGCGCGTCTAGCGGTAATCTCGTGGCCTGTAACCTGAGCTGGATCTTGGGAGTTCTGTGTTAGGGAAAAGTTTTGTTTATCTCTGTGTGGCCCAACTGTGGTATCAGAGTGAAAGTTTCTGGTTTTAGGCTCTAGATCTGTGTGTATGTGATATGCACGAGGTGGTGGATAGGATCCACTTAGGGTTTCGGTGATCGATCTATGAGATAGATCAGTTTTGTGCAAGATTGATTGGATCAATCGCACCCACGAGGGGCACTACCCCTTCGATCCCCGCCCGCTATCCAGCTAGCGGGCCGCCGGCTACGCCCTGTTGTGGCGCATTAGATGTCGTTGCGAGGTTCACAACGCCGGTAGATATCATATCTATGCATAATTTGTTTTTGCAGGAAGTTGTGAATGGTATGGCTTATGTGCATGTGATGTGTGTAATCCATATGTGATCTGCGTATCACGGGTTTGTCAGCCGGCTGGACCCAAAGTGTTGTCACTTTTATTGTATAACGACCTGTGTGCCGGCATGAGATGCCATCTTCTTGTATATTCCTTAGTGCTGGTGTAGCATGTTTGGAGGACTTGAAGGACACTAACGAACAGGTTCATGGAGATGGAGATCACCATGGCGGGAGCCATACCATTTCACATTATAATTGGATTATTTTGTGTCATTGTTATGTCTCTAGTTTTACCTCTATGAGATAGTGGTTAAACTTTAATCCCTCAAAGAAGGTCTAGTCGGTCTCCCCGCCAATGCTGCACCATCACAAGTCAGACATTCTTGGTAGTGGGCTCATAAAATTGAGGTGCTGCCAATTCTTTTCGACTAGATGGGTTCGAGTCGGACTCTTACAGCGGAAGTGTTGGGGATATAATTTCCGGGTATCCTCACAGTTCCTCACTGACCAGGGTGGCCCACTTCGGGTCAGAGCATTGCTTCACGGGCGGCCCAGTCAGGGAGAAAGACGGAGTCCAATCCGGCTACGGGAAGGCCCAGTAGACTTACTGACTTAGGCCCACAATGTTACTTGTAGTTCAAGATGTACTCTGTAACCGACTCTTAGTCGTAGCCGGATTGATCTCTCCTGTAAACCCTAGGCCGGATATCTATATAAGCCGTCCTAGGGAGAGCCTTTAGGGCACACCTCAATAGTCTACAATCTCGACTCGCACAGGCGAAACCCTTGTAACCCATATTCCGGCTCTGCCGTATTACTGGATTGCTAGTAGGTGTAGGATCCGTCCAAAGCCGGTGGATTCGAACCTGGGTAAACTTGTGTGCTCACCATCCCGGAATACCGTAGGTCTCACACCCCTCTCTTCCACACGCCTTGAGGACCCCCTCATGGCATACTTGTCATCAATCCGACGACAGTTGGCGCCCACCGTGGGGAGGATGAGCTTTGGATCTGCGTTCCGAGCGGAATCTGCAAGAATCAGAATCGACGAGACCATCGCCGTCGGTCGTATCCTCTACGCCAGTGACGTCCCTCTCATCGTTCTCGACGAGACTTGGATTCCGGCTAGGGAGGCCGTGACTGCCTACACAATCATGTCTTTTGGCGAGATCGATGTTTACATCGGTTTCACTGAACCTGCCCAACCCACCCCAACGGTGATGATAAAGGCAGAAGAATCTTCTGGGTCCCCTTTGTCCGCGGAGGCGGCAGAGTTCCGGATCTCATAAAACCGTAATCCCACCCAGCCCGCACCAGTTGCGGAGATAGTGGAGAAATCCGAGCCTGAAGAAGACCTAGCGGTCCACGTCGAATCTGGAGTGGCTCTCCCTAGAGGAGCTAGATCCCAGATCGACCCACCCGCGGAAGTCGAAATCTAGGAGGAGCAAACCAGTGACACTAATTTCGGCTCTGACGATGCCGAGACAGACAGACCTTTCCTCAGGTACCTTAGGAAGCACGCGTCGCACTTTGTCGGACACGTGGGATCCGGATCCGGCTCTGCCGATGCTGGAGAAAACACTGACTCGATGCTAGAGGCAATTGGAACAAACGCTGACGTACCCACATCCTTGGATGAATCGATGACGTCAACAGATTTCCAAAAGTTCTCCGCGGAATATGAAGAGGAGTACAACTCCAAAGCTGTAGGAGAAGGAGAAGCCATGGATGAAGGATCCGGGGAACACTCTCCCGAAGCGCAGGATAACATGGACGTCGGAGATAATCCCGAAGTCTAGATGTCCAAAAGTACCGATCAGAGCTTGACTCCGGGAAACGGACCCAAAGCCATCTTTGCTACCGGCGCTTCCAAGAAGGCAAAGAACAAGAACAAGAAAAACAAGACCCTGGCAAAAGACCCTCTGACAGAGGAGGTGATTGCCGAGGAATACGAAGAAGACTCGGATGGATCGCTCATCCTAGAAGAGCCAAAAAAGAAGCATCGGTGGATGGACACGTGATCACCGAAGGTGCGCATAAACTCATCGATGCCGCATTAACCACACCTATCCCTACAGCCGCAGAACTTACTGCGGATGAGCTGGACGAAAGGGCACAGGCCCTAGAAGCGCGTTGTCAACAACTCCTCGATGGAGCCAAAAACATCGAGGTGGACAAGAAACGCATGTCAAACAAGGAATACATGTCTCGTTTACATCAGAAGACACAGAAGCGTCACATAGATGACAACCAATTCCCATGTGTCTGTGCCGTTCTTTTTGGAGATGAGATGGGGAAGCCACTGAAAGATAGCAACAGAGATTGGGTATACCCAACACCAGTACAGAATACCGTGGCAGCCCGAGAAATTCTATCGGCTAATCCAGGACCGGAGGAGATCCGCTTGGGTATCAAACTACTCAACAAGGGACTAGAGCAGCAAAAGGTCGCCCTGTCCGGAAGTCAAAAACTGGTCTCAGATTCTGACCAATGTCCCACAGATCCGACATGGGCTGGCGTAAGATCCCATTACGTCCGGGCGCAGTATCATCACCCTGAACACCGGGAAGACAACTATTCAAGAACCGGATCCTCAGGACAGCATCACAAAACTTCACGTAACTAGAGCAACGTCGCCCCAGCGGCCGAGAAAGACGCCATTGCCGCCCTGAATCCGACGAACCCTCCCCGACGAGAATCTAACGACAGAAGGGGAGAAGATAAAGAGAAACGACAGGAGGAGGATCGTCAAAAGATGCCACCTCCTAAACACACAAGCCGTCCGGCTGAGCCTCACCATGGTGGGAATGGCGGACGAAGAAACGACGGAAACCGTGCTCGTACAAGTCGGCAGAGGGCTCGTCGTAGTCAAGGTGCTCCACCCTCTCCACCACACAGTCATCACAATGGCTCCCATGGAGGGCAAGGATGACGACATGGTGGAGGAGGTGGTGGCAGAAGCCGAAGTCCGCCTCCACGGCACCGCAGCCACAGCCGGCATTCGGGATGATCTCTATCCCTGAACGATGCAAGGCACATGATTAATTCCAACATAGAGGCTCGGCGCTATGACAACAATGATTTCTACATGGGCCCAAAGTGCTTCGGACCACGCATCAGAGCTACAAAATTCCCGGAAGGATTTGGTATCTCAAGACATATCCAAGCCTACGATGGCATTGCTCGGACAGATACCTGGCTACAAGACTTCTTCCAAGCTTGCTACATCGCCAAAGGCGGAAACAGCCTGGTCGAAACCCCATATCTCCCACTTATGTTGCAGAAGACGGCGCGATCATGGCTCAATGAACTTCCGGAGAACACCATGCATAACTGGTATGACATGCAAAGTGCGTTCTTTCGTAATTTCGAAGGCACATATCGGAGGCCCTGTTCGGTCGGAGACCTACAGCGTTGCACCCAGAAATCCAGAGAAACTTGTCGGGACTATCTCGGACGATGGATCGACACCAAGAACTCCTGTGAAGGGGTAAATGATCAAACTGCGATTGAAGCTTTGATTGCAGGTATCCCAATTGGTCTACTGTGTCATTGCTTGAAGTGTGACAAGGTCACTAATTTGGGAGAGATGTTAGAAACAGCGAGAAAATATGCAGATGCTGACGACGATGCAGAGGGATTACTCAACGTCCTAGCTGTACCTCAGTAGGCAAAAACAAAGCAACAGGCTCAGAAACGTAAGAACACCTCGGAGGAAAAACCCAACACGGAAACAGCGGTGGTTACTACTATTTCTGGGTCTGGAGGACGAGGAGGACGCGGCGGAGGCCGCGGGCATGGCTGTGGGACATCAAGGGTACAAGGTAGAGGAGAACAGCAACCAGGCAAAACCTACTCTTGGGTCGATGTTGCCAATAACCCATGTGTGTATCACCTAGACGCCAATGGGGGCTTGTCCCACACCAACGCTGAATGTCGTTTCAATGACAATATCAAAAGAGAGGATACCACGGGCTAAAAGCTAAGCAGAAGAAGGGAAAGAAAAATCCCGAAAAAGACAAAGAGACCAAGGAAGATTCCGACATGGAGGAAGCTGATGCTTCAAATCCCAAGTCGGAAGGAAAGAAGACTTTTATGACCAAAAAGGACACTTATGTCACTTTCCTCGGATCTCAACCAACAAAGGTCAAGAAAGCAGTTCTACACGAGCTCAATGCAACAGTTCTGGCTGTCCCACAGTATCTGGACTGGTCGGAAATGGCAATCACATTTGACCGCGATGATCATCCGCCTAAGTTACACAGGCGAGGAAAATACGCCTTAATCGTCAACCCGATTATTGACAGTTATGGTTTCTCCAAGACCCTCATGGACGGTGGTAGCAGCATCAATATTCTCTATGTCGAAACGCTACGCCGGATGAAGATCTCGGAGACCCAGCTGAACCATAGCTCTGTGATTTTTCACGGAGTTGTCCCAGGAAGACAAGCTAATTCCCTGGGAGAGATCACTTTGGATGTTACCTTTGGAACTCCAAAGAATTATCGGACGGAGGAACTTTCCTTCGAAGTGGTCCTGTTCAAGAGCGCATACCACGCTATATTCGGACGTCTGGCTTACTAGGCATTTATGGCTCGTCCGTGTTACATTTACAATATGATGAAAATTCCAGGTCCCAACGGCGTGATTACCATCAGGGGAGACCTGAAGAAAGCGCGAGAGTGCGAGGATGGAAATGCCGCCTTTGCCGAAGCCATGCTGCACGCCCAGGAGTACCAGGAGATCAAGAAGAGCATAGATCCGTCTGAGATGCCCGCAACGAAGAAGGAGGTGACCAAGCCAAATCCGGAGTTCAAGGCATCAGAAGAGACGAAGAAAGCACCGTTGAAGGATGATGACCCCTCCAAGGTGACCCAGATAGGCGTAGGCCTAGATAGCGCATAGGAAAGCGCGCTCGTCAAGTTCCTCCAAGCAAATCAAGATATCTTCGCATGGCAGCCATCTGACATGACCGGAGTACCTAGGGAACTTGCTGAGCACTCTCTAAATGTAAACCCGAATGCTAAACCCGTCAAAAAGTCCTTACGACGGTTTGGCGACGAAAAGCATAAGGCAATAGCTAAGGAACTAGCACGGCTCGAGTTAGCCGGATTCATAGAAGAGGCCATCCACACTGAGTGGTCAGCCAATCCTGTAATGGTCCCTAAAAAGGACACCACTGATTTAAGGATGTGTGTTGATTATACTGCCTTGAACAAGGCTTGTCCAAAAGATCTGTTCACTCTGCCTAGAATTGATCAAGTTATCGATTCTATGGCAGGCTCGGAACTCCTCTGTTTTCTCGATGCATATTCCGGTTATCACCAAATCCAGATGAAGGAATCTGACAAAGTCAAAACTTCATTCATAACCCCTTTCGGAACCTTCTGTTTTGTTACGATGCCCTTTGGGCTGAAGAACGCAGGAGCTACATACCAGCGCACGATGCAACGTTGCCTCCATGACCAACTCAGACACAATGTACATGCATACGTGGATGATATTGCGGTGATGTCCAAAAAGAAGGAAACACTAATTTCCAACTTGGAGGAAACGTTTGCCAATCTACGAAAATACAACATCATGCTTAACTCGAAGAAATGCTTCTTTGGAATACTAGCCGGAAAATTGTTAGGTTTCATCGTGTCTCAAAGAGGCATAGAGGTGAACCGAGACAAAATCAAGGCTATACTCAATATTTCCAGGCCAACTCGCCTGAAGGACATACAAAGATTAACTGGCTGCATCGCTGCGGTCAGTCGATTTGTAAGCCGGCTTAGGGAAAGAGCCGCACCATTATACAAACTCCTGAAAAACACTAAAGATTTTGTTTGGACTGACGAAGCTGAAGCTGCACTACAAGACCTGAAGAAAGTACTCTCATCTGCTCCTAACCTTGCAGCGCCGGAACCTCAGGAACCGATGTTGCTTTATATTGTTGCGACAAATAAGGTCGTTAGTATCGTCATGGTGGTGGAGAGACCAGAAGAAAATAAGGAACACCTGGTGCAGCGTCCGACTTACTTTGTCAGCGAGGTCCTGACAGAACCAAAACAGCGATATCCGCACTATCAAAAGTTGGCTTACGGTGTTTTTCTGGCATCTCGTAAGTTGCGACACTATTTTAAGGAGCATCCAATTACCGTGGTGAGCAAAGCTCCCATGAGAGATATAATCAACAACAACGACGCCACAGGACGCGTCGCCAAATGGGGCATAGAACTTTCAGCTTTCGATATTGAGTACAAACCTCGGACAGCAATCAAATCCCAGATCCTTGCTGACTTTGTCGCTGATTGGACAGAGACGAAGGAGACTATGATACTCCCTGAGTCGGAATATTGGACCCTCTTTTTCGACGGGTCTAAGGCTCGAGGGGGCTCGGGGGCTGGCGTGGTGCTCAAAGCACCCCAAGGAGATAAACTTGTATACGTGTTGTAGATCCACTTCACAGGGACAAACAATATTGCCGAGTATGAAGCACTGCTGCATGGAATCCGCATTGCTAAGGATATTGGCATCCGACGTTTGATGTGTTACGGAGATTCGGATCTTGTTGCTCAACAAGTGTCAGATATTTGTAATGCAAATAAACACATGGCATCATATAAAGCTATCGTGGATGACCTATCTAAATCGTTTGAAGGATTTCAAGTCCAACACATCCCTCAAGCAGAAAATGAGGAAGCAGATGCACTATCTCGGATAGGTTCTGCGCTTAAAGAGGTCCCGGATGGCGCTTTTCTAGAGCACCTCAAAGTTCCCTCAATAAAGGGAGTAGATGAGGAATATCCGACCAAATCCAACTTACCCTTGATAGAAGTTCTGGCTGTAATTCCCAGCTGGACTCAACCCTACCTCGATTATTTGGTATATGGCAAATTACCCGAAGGCGAGGTGCTGAGCTGGGAGATTATCCGACGAGAAAAATCCTATACTGTTGTTAAAGGTGAGCTCCATAAGAGGAGTGTTTCTGGGGTTTTTCAGCATTGTGTATCTCCGGAAGAAGGAGTGGAAATCTTAAGGGAAATCCACGAAGGCGAGTGTGGTCACCACGCTGCAGCCAAATGTTTAGTGGCAAAAGCTTTTCGACACGGATTTTTTTGGCTTACAGCTCAGGAAGATGCCAAACGATTAGTCAAGACGTGCAAAGGCTGCCAAAAGTACGCCAAGCAAGCTCATGTTCCGGCTGATCAGCTGCGGACAATACCTATAACATGGCCCCTTGCGGTCTGGGGGCTTGACATGGTAGGACCATTTAAACGAGCTCCAAGTGGATTTACTCACCTCTTAGTGATGGTGGATAAATTCACAAAATGGATTGAGGCTAAACCTGTCACTAGTTGTGATGGAGCAAGAGCCAAAAGATTTGTCGAGGATGTTATAATCTGGTATGGTTATCCGCACAGCATTATCATGGACAACGGGAGTAACTTTTCTATGGGAGAATTGGCTGAATTCTGCAACGAGCAAAATATCCGGCTTGACATTGCGTCAGTCAGACATCCACAGGCTAACGGACAAGTCGAAAGAGCAAATGGTTTAATCCTACAAGGGCTAAAATCGAGACTCGAAGCACCACTACGACGTGCTGTGGGGGCTTGGGCAGAGGAACTACCCTCTGTAATTTGGAGTTTACGAACAACTCCAAACAGGTCAACAAGATACACACCTTTCTTCTTGGTCTATGGCGTAGAAGCGGTTCTTCCTAGTGATTTGATTCATACTTCTCCTAGAGTGGCCGCGTATATTGAAGAGGATGCCGAGATTTCTCGACAAAATGATCTCGACTTAGTCGAAGAAGTTCGCGTCGTTGCTGAAATGAGATCTACATCCTATCAGTAGAAGTTACGCAAGTATGATAGCCAGAGAGTCTGAAATAGATCTTTCAATAAAGGTGATTTGGTTCTCCGGCTTGTGCAACAAAGAAAGCCCAAACTTTCCCAGTATGGGAAGGGCCCTTTTTAGTTAGTCGAGTATTGCACAATGGATCGTACTACCTAACTGACATGAGGCCAGTCAAAGAAAGACCTGCTACTAAGAAGAGAAAGAGAGCTGGAGGCAGTACAAATTCGGATGAGTTAGACAGACCGTGGAATATTGCTCAGCTACGTCCCTTTTATTCTTAGTTTATCCTTCTTTGTAATCATACATATGTACATCTTTTATGAGAAATAAAAGTTTTGGTTACCTCAAGTTTTTTCTGAGAAGTTCTTAAACCATCTTATTTCCAAATGATCATGTCATAGTCGAAAATCCCAGAATGCTTGAAAGTACTTTATGCTCATATTCGTTCTGGTTTAGATTTCCGATTCTAAAACTGCTACCCTCGGGTATAATTCTAAAGTTTCTAGCCTTTACTTTGGTTATTTGTCTGATTGCTGGATGCGGGCATTTTCTGAGTAGTGAATTGTTGGTACTGGAAGCTGGCTTTGTTTCTGAGTTTAAACTGGTTTAGCAATTGAGCTCCGTTGCTCGGCAAAGTTTCCGGTGGAAGGTTTAGCCGGCTCACGAAAGCGACAAGGCAGAAAGCCAGATAAACGATAAGTAGAGACGAAAAAATACAAGTGCTTATGTAAAACATTTCAGGCACACAAAAAAAATCTCAAAGCCAAAAAGTGCTGAATAGATCAAAAGCTTAGCACTAGCAAAAGTTAAAGTATTACATATTTACAAACACATCATGTTTTTTCCGGAATAATACATAAGTTTCTGGTCTACGATGCAGGAGGAGATGAAGGATCTGCCGGCTCGCTGGTCACTCCGTCTTGATATCGTTCCGAGATGTCCGCATCCGAGATGGTGCATGCATCGTCAGAAACTTCTTCGGTTTCTTCTGCAAGAGGAGGAGGAGTATCCACGCGGTTGAAGAAGGGGATCTCGTAGCTGGTCAGATCATCCACGTGACACCCGTATCCGGCGCAGGAGTGCATGATGGCTTGAAGGTCCTGCTCCTGGCCGTCTTCGTCTACCTTGCAGTACCCTCTGGTCACTTGCCATATCTCCATGTTTCCATGGTGGCTCATGACCATGGTGAGAGCGTTCTACGCAGCAGTCCACGCGTAGGACATGTTCTAGTCCTGAACAAGCTGCAGCATCTCCTTGGCCTTGTCCCGCACCTGAAAATCCGACATGCTTGGCATGTCCGGAATCTTGAGAGCTTCGCCGACGTCCTCAAGGGACTAGCGGAAGTCATGAAGCAGGTCACCGACTTGGGTAAGCCGGTGGGTGCGGGGCTCGGAGGAGGAAGAGTCCGTAAACTTCAGAGGACCTATACACAAAACAAGTTAAGAAAAATCCGACATTCGTAAAGGTCGAAGAAAGAGACAAGTCAGATAGATGGAACGTACCAAAAATGACATCGTCAATTTTGGTCTTCTCCTCCCGGAGACTCTGGAGTTCAGCCTAGAGCGCCTGGGACATATCCTTCTCTCAGCCAAGCTCATTTTCGAGATCCGAGATTATTTTATCTTGAGCAGCGATCTTTTGATCACGCTCATCAGTGGCCATGGATGAGGATTCAAGGACTTGAGCTATGCTCCTTTCATGATCTGCCTTAAGCTTATCCAACTCTTGGCGAAGTCCCTTGTTCTCCACCACCAGGGTCTTGAGGTTCTCGGCCTCTTCAATCATGGTGACGGATTGTTTCACCAGCGCTATAAGTCAAAAAGAACAAAAGTTCAGAAAAATTCGACATTGAAAATAACAAAGACAAGGTTTGAGTCTCGGAATGTTTACCTTCGGCTTCATCCTTGGCGACTTTAAGCTGAGCATTTTTAAGCCAGAGAGCTTTGATCTCTCTCCGCTTATCGCAGACATTGGTCAATAATTCCTAGTTATAGGAACATACTTTCTGTAAGTCAGAATACCCAAAGTCAGAAAGCTACTTAAGACTCAGGCTAATATTTTTGCTAAATATCAGCACGAGCCTTAGGGGCTACACTAGTTCGTCCTTTGGCATCCTAATAAAGCATAAACCTGGATTGTTTATCCTACTTCATGCTTGGGGGCTAAAGGATATGATATAACATAATAGAAAAACAAGAGTTGGAATTCCGAATTACATATTGCTCGCGGGTGAGTTTATCCAAACCCGCGTTCACTTCAGCGGCCACCTTCTCGGCGAGAGTAAGAGGGATCACTAGGGCTATTGGAAGCTCGCTAGTCCTAATCCTCTCATCACGAAGGCGGACTTTGGCAAGAAGATCAGAGAACTTGACGTCCTCTACTTCCTGCGCTTCTTCTTCGGCAGAAATATGGCTTTTCTCCAGGACTTGCCTGGCGAGCCGTTGGATCTCTTCGGCAGATTTCCGGGTCAAGCCAAACTTGGCAAGACCCGGATTGATCATGAGGTTTTCGGCGAAGGTTTCTGCCGAGGGATCATTACCCAAAGAGGGTTCACCCTTATCTAGATCTGACACACCCGTGGTGACGTTAGTTTGCGATCCAAGGTTCGCAGGCCCCATTGAAGGAGCCGGATATTCTGCAGCTTCCGACGAGATAACTGGCATTGCAGAAGGATGAGGGGCAGGAGTCGGAGGAGCCACGACAGGGGAAGCTATGGTAAGCTTCGTCTGTCGCAGAGGCTTCGAAGAAATCCCTTTCCCCTTGGCCTTGATGAGCGGTTTTGCTCTGAGAATGTAGTGAAGTCGGAAACATTACATCTCGGAAAGAAATTTGAGTAAAGTACAAAGGAAGAAAGTTGTGACTGAAAGTTACCTCTTCACGACAGGCACCTCATTTGTGCCAATGGCCACTGTCGAAGCTTTGTGCTTCTTGAGCGCAAGGTCCGGCAATGGGACCACTTCTACCTCGTGAGAGAACTCCGGAGGGTATCCTTCGAGCGGAGCAAGTTCCGACTCGGGGATGTCAGCAAGCTGAAAAGAAGAAAACATATCAGTATTGCAGTATAACTTGTAAATTGAAACACATAAAAGGTGTGATTATGGAAGCTTACCTGCACCACGGGGTTTTCCTCCGTGTGCATGTCCATAGAAACCTCCGGAATTCTCCTCTCGATCCGCTCCTTGATCAGCCACTTGATTTGGCTTATGTACCCTTGAGTGGTGTAGGCTTTGGAGCTGATGCAGAGGGAGTCGGTTGGAGACGATGTGATGGAGTGCATCAGTCAGGTTCCGTGGTACTGAAGTGGCTAGATCCGACATGAGACCCAGCACTGGACCAAGTCGGATCCCTTCAGACCATTGTGCTTAATCAAATATTCGATCAGCCTCTTAGCGAGGATCAGATCGTCGGAAAGAGCCTGAGCAGCCTCGTCCTAGGAAGGCTGGGCCATGGCAGCTCCGTCAACAAAAACTGGCAAAGCAGTAGCTTTGTCGGGAGCCAGAATATCCCTATGGTAGAAAAAAGTGGCCGGCCATTGTTTGACCGAATCACTAGCTAGAATCTTGGGATAAGCCCGGTCGCGTCTAAGTGAAAAGCTGATTGTGCCGGTGATGTAAGGAACACCTGCAGTAATGGAATTCCTCCGGACATGGAAATAGTACCGGAAGAGAGTCAAACTCGGCCTAATGCCGAGAAAGCCCTCGCAAAGCGAAGCATACGCACTCATCTCTAAGAGAGAGTTGGGAGGAAGATTGTGGAGTTGAACTCCGAAATGATCTATCACCTTGGAGAAGAACTCCGAGGGAGGAAAAGACAGACCTTGGTCAAGATGCGTGCCGAAGTGGACCCGCTCGCCGTCGCGCGGGTTGGGGACGGTTTCCCTAAAGCCGCTCCGCTAGTCGCCGGTGGCGAGAAGCCCCTCCTTCTCCATGTTCCTATGGCCCTCCTCGTTGAGGGAGCAGGGGATCCAGATTCCTCGGAAGCTCTCCTTCTCTGCTGCTGCTTCCGCCGTCGCCGCTGCCGCCAAACCAGAGGAAGAAGATGAAGCCATTTCTCCGGTGAGAAAATGACCTAAAAGGGGCGGCGCTGGGAGTTTCTTTGGGGGAAGGACGAGGAGGCTATGTGCGTGCAGGAGGATTGGGAAGGAAGGAAACGACAAGGGACTGGTGGAAAGGAGAAGGAGAAATCCAAACCCCTTATATCCACCTACTTGCGCCAAGATTCGTGCAAATGCTATAGTGCAACCGCCACGCGTCGTGGAAAGAACTGGGAAGGACCCACGCGATGATTGTGTTGCCTCGATCTCCTGTACGCATTGAAACGGTGCCTCGATTCCACGAACCGCGGACCCACTAAACGGTCGTGCTGACGGAACGCCTGTCAGATGACGTGACTTGACCATGCTTGTGTCAGGTGGCGTTAGAGACCAAGTTCTGGCTTAGTTTAAAATCGAGCTAGAAAATCCGAGTAACCTATTGATAGGTCCGACTTATTTTTAAGACCCGGGTCGTATTTTTTGTTGTGAAGTTTCAGGAACCCTTCAAGATTCTGCAAGCCGAAGATCAAGCTAGACGATGATAAATCCGACTTTGGATCTTGGAGGCCTCTGGGGGCTGCTATTGGGGATATACTTTCCGGGTATCCTCACAGTTCCTCACTGACTAGGGTGGCCCACTTCGGGTTAGAGCATTGCTTCACAGGCGGCCCAGTCAGGGAGAAAGACGGAGTCCAATCCGGCTACGGGAAGGCCCAGTAGACTTACCGACTTAGGCCCACAATGTTACTTGTAGTTCAAGATGTACTCTATAACCGACTCTCAGTCATAGCCGGATTGATCTCTCCTGTAAACCCTAGGCTGGATATCTATATAATCCATCCTAGGGAGTGCCTTTAGGGCACACCTCAATAGTCTACAATCTCAACTCGCACAGGCGAAACCCTTGTAACCCATATTCCGGCTCTGCCGTATTACTAGATTGCTAGCAGGAGTAGGATCCATCCAAAGCCGGCGGATTCGAACCTGGGTAAACGTGTGTGCTCACCGTCCCGGAATACCGTACGTCTCACAGCCCTCTCTTCCGCACGCCTTGAGTACCCCCTCATGGCGTACTTGTCATCAATCCGATGACAGGAAGCACTTGGTAAGCTAGACGGGTCTATCACAATAGATGTGGGGCGCGGGGAGAGGGCGATCGGGAGCCGGGGCATGAGATGCCACCCGACCAACAGGAGTCTCATGAGATGTGATTGGCAAGGAGTTTCCTACCTAGATCACTTGACGGCTAGCGGTGATGCTAAAGCTCACTAGTCGTCTTGCTTATTTATGGTATTCAATCACTATGTAACCATCGGAGGGATGTTGGTTCTAGTGGGAGCATAAGTATTAAAATGTTTAATACGCCTACTCTTTTATGAATACTTGTCTTAAGTGTTTTGCATATTTCTGTTGTAGATAATGGCACCTAGTAGAAGTCTCCCTCAGTTGTCCTGTTTTTCTCTGAGGACCATTCTAGAGAAAGATAAACTTAATGGGACAAACTTCACTAACTGGTATTGTAATCTGAGAATTGTTCTCAAACAAGAAAAGTGGGACCATGTTCTAGACAACCCGCTTCCAGATGTGCTGGATGAGAATGCGAGTGTCGCATCAACCAATGCCTATCGTAGAACATGTGATGAGTCTACAAAAATTAGCTGTCTTATTCTTGCTCACATGGAACAGGACTTCCAGCAGCAGTTCGAGAATGTTGAGGCCTACGATATGATCGAAAGGATCAAAAGTATGTTCCAGGCTCAGGCAAAGACCGAGAGGTATCAAGTCTCTCAAGATTTGCTGAGTTGTAAGCTTAAGGACAGTGATCCACTGAGTCTGCATGTGATAAAGATGGTTGGTTACGTGCAGTCTCTGGAAAGGCTTGGCTACCCCATTAGCGAAGAGTTCGCTACGGATATAATTATGAACTCTCTTCCTAGTGTGTATGGTCAGTTCATATGGAATTACCACATGCATGGTATGGATAAGAAGCTTACTGAATTACATGGGATGCTTAAGCAGGCAAAGGTCGATCTCAAGAAAGGTACTAGCCAAGGTTGGTGGTACGGAATAAGGCTAAGTTTAAGAAGAGTTCTTGGACTAAGAAGAAGAAGGCTAAGTTAGGAGGTAATGCTCAGGATGAGATCCCAAGTGTTTCCTCATGGACTAAGTCATCTCCTTTAGCCGGTTCCGCTTGCTTCTATTGCAAGGCGGATGGCCACTAAAGAGGAATTGCAGCAAGTATTTGCCGGATAAAGCCAAGAGTGGAGGTGTGACTTCCAACTCATGTACACTTGTTTGCAATGTTATAGAGCTTTGTCTTGATGATGCACCCGGTAGTTCTTGGGTATATGATATCGGATTAGTCATTCACATCTGCAACTCGTTGCAGGGACTGGTAAGAACTAGGGGCGTAGCAAGAGGCGAGGTTGACATTCGAGTCAGCAACAAAGCAGGAGTTGCTGCGTTGGAAGTCAGCACGATGCAACTTCATTTACCTTCAGGATTCTTAATGGAACTAAATAATTGTTATTATGTTCAAGTGCTTAGTCGAAACATCATTTCTGCCTCATGTTTGATGAGACGAGGCTATGAGTCTAATATTAAGAACAATGGTTGTTCTTTATATTTGAATGATATGTTTCATGGCTTTGCACCCGTTCAGAACGTATTCTTTATTTTAAATCTTGATGGCGGGCCGGTCTATAACGTAAATATGAAAAGATTGAAACCAAATGATCTAAATATGACTTACTTTTGGCACTGTCGACTTCGTCATATAAGTTGGAAATGCATGAAGAAGCTCCATGATGATGGACTCGTAACTTCATTTGACTTGGAGTCGTTCGAGACATGAGAATCCTGCCTTCTAGGCAAGATGACCAAGACACCTTTCGCAAGGAGTTGTGAAAGGGCGTCTAACTTGTTGGGACTAGTACATAGTGATGTATGTGGTCCAATGAGCGCGAAAGTCAAGGGTGATTATCAGTACTTCATTACCTTCACTGATGATTTGAATAGATATGGATATGTCTACTTAATGAAACATAAGTCGGAAGCCTTTGAAAAGTTCAAAGAATTCTAGAATGAAGTACAGAATCAAATCGGCAAGAAAATAATGTTTCTTCGGTCAGGCCGAGGAGGCGAGTACATGAGCCATGAGTTTGATGACCATCTGAAGAGTTGTGGAATAGTTCCTCGGCTCACTCCACCGGGTACACCACAGAGGAACGGTGTGTCGGAATGACAGAATCGGACCTTGTTGGACATGGTACGATCAATGATGAGTCGGACAGATCTACCTTTATCATTTTGGGGTTATTGTCTAGAAACGGCAGCGTTCACACTAAACAGAGTACCATCAAAATAGGTAGAAAAGACACCACATGAGACGTGGACAGGCAAGAAGCCAAGTTTGTCTTTTCTTAAGATTTGGGGTTGTGAAGTGTTCGTGATGTATTACTATTAGACAATGATGAGCCGGCAACTTATTCGGAAGCGATGGTGGGTTCTGATTCTGAGTCATGTCTTGGAGCCATGAGATCCGAGTTAAAGTCCATGGATGATAATCAAGTTTGGAACTTGGTTGATCTGCCAGACGGTGCAAGACCCGTTGAGTGCAAATGGGTCTTTAAGAAGAAAACTGATATGGATGGAAACGTTTCTATCTCCCAAGCACGGCTTGTTATGAAGGGGTTCCGGCAGGTTCAAGGAGTTGACTACGATGAGACTTTCTCACCCGTAGCGATGCTTAAATCAGTTCGGATCATGTTAGCTATAGCAGCCTATTTCGACTATGAAATATGGCAGATGGATGTCAAAACGGCTTTCCATAATAGAAAATTAACCGAGGATGTGTATATGATATAGCCCGAGTGTTTTTTCAATCCGGCTAATGCTGACAAGGTATGCAAACTTCAGAAAGCCATTTATGGATTGAAGCAAGCATCTCGGAGTTGGAATATTCGCTTTGATGAAGTAGTCAAATCATTTGGCTTCATCAAGAGTGATCATGATTCTTGTTTATACAAGAAGTTTAGTGGGAGCAAAGTAAACTTTCTGATCTTATATGTGGATGACATATTATTGATTGGAAATGATGTCCATATGTTGCAAGAAACCAAGAAATCATTGGAAAGGAGTTTCTCAATGAAGGACTTGGGTGAGGCAACCTATATACTAGGAATCAGGATCTATAGAGATAGATCCAGGCAGCTCATTGGATTGAGCCAAAGTACATATTTGGACAAAGTGTTGAAGAAATTCAACATGGAATCTTCTAAGAAGGGGTTCTTACTGATGTTCCATGGCATAAGACTTAGCAAGACTCAGTGTCATTCGACGACTGATGAGCGAAGTAGGATGAGTGTGATTCCGTATGCTTCGGCAGTCAGGTCCATCATGCCATGATTTGTACTAGGTGATGACCCACAAGTATAGGGGGTGTATCGCAGTATTTTTGAGGGAAGTGAAACCAAATTTATTGATTCGACACAAGGGGAGCCAAAGAATATTTATAAGCCTTAACAACTGAGTTGTCAATTGAGCTGCACCTAAAAACAATCTTGCTCACAGCAGTTTATCAGTAGCAACAGTTTTGTAGTAGGAATAGTAAAGTAACAGCAGTAGTAAAGTAAACATAGTAGTAACAGTAGCAGTAAACAGTGGGATTCGAGTGCGGTAGGCATAGGGATGGATGGACGGGCGTTGCATGGACAAGACAATTCACATAGCAATCAAAACATAGGGAAATTGCAGATAAATAAGATAAAGCATCCAAGTACTAGATAATCCTAGGCATGTGTTCTATATATAGTCATACGTGCTCCCAATGAGAACTTGCACAACATCTTTTGTCCTGCCAGCCCGTTTGCACCAGGGCCTCAAGGGAACTACTGGCAATTAAGGTGCTCCTTTTAATAGAGCACCGGAGCAAAGCATTAACACTCCGTGAACACATGTGATCCACACATCAAAGCCATTCCCTCCGGTTATCCCGATTTCTGTCACTTCAGGGCCATTTGTTCCTGACAACAACGTGTGTATACAACTTGCAGGTAAGACCATAAACAATACTATCATAATGAATCAATAACATGTTCATATCTGAAATCATGGCACTCCAGCCCTAGTGACAAGCATTAAGCATAACAAGTCGCAACAAAGTCATAAAGCACAAATAGTAGATACTAGGCACCAAGCCCCAACAATCCGATTCCATTACATGAATGATCTCATCCAATCCCTACCATCCCCATAGCCTACAGCGGGGGATTACTCACTCATAGATTGGGGAAACATGAATGGTCGATGGAGAAGCGATGGTGATGATGATGGCGATGATCTCCTCCAATTCCCCATCCAGGTAGGGTTCCAGAACGGAGTTTCTGGTGCTGTTTCGTGGAATGTGGTGGTGGCGGCGCAGCGGAACTCCTTCTAGAAAAACGTCCAACCCCCCTGAGTTTTTAGGTCTGAAGGCAACTTATAGGCGAAGAGGGAGACCGAGGGGGTGCCTGAGGGGCCCACACCATGCCCTGGCACGGCCTGGGGGTACCCGCGCCTGGGGGGTGTGGCCAAGCCCTGGCTCTCCTCCATCTCGTATTCTGGCTCCGTGAGTCTTCCGGTAAAATAGGAACTTTGGCGTTTGTCCCGTCCAATTCTAAGAATATTCATTTTCTGACTTTCCTGGAACCAAAAACAACAAAAAATAGGCAGCTGGCACTGTGGCTCTTGTTAATATGTTAGTCCAAGAAATCATATGAAAAGTACTCCAAATTGTGGACAAAACATAAGAAAGTAGATAAAATCAAGCATGGAACATCAAAAATTATAGATACATTTGCAATGTATCAACATCCCCAAGCTTAACTCCTGCTCGTCCTCGAGTAGGTAAGTGATAAAAAGAAAGAATAATTTTTGAGGTGACATGCACCATCATAAACTTGATCAAAGTATATGTAAAACATTCAAAGCTGGGATCATAGTACTTCAATCATAACATGAAAGACAAAGTTCTAGCAATAAGACAAAGCGACTATGTTGCAACATGAAAAGGCATAAACAAAAGATTCATGAAAACAATGCTTTGCAAGAAGTTTGTTTGTTTCACATAAAGAAAACATAGCATCGTGGCATTCAGCTTGTCCCTCACAGAGTAGCAAACATAAATGCATAGGACACCTTCAAAGTTCATAAGAGTGACTAGATACAAATAGTTTAAAACAAGCAATATCAAAGCTATGCATCAATCAACAATAGAAGGTGGAGACTCAACATAAAAGTAAAAGAAAGGCCTTCAAAGAAGGAAGTAGAGACTCAAGTTTTATAAAGAGCTTCCAAAAATTATGGTACTTAATAGCTTTCAGCTCTCATTGCCCCTATCATAAGCATCTTGAAGGTGATTAAGGTTAAAGTGACACAACTAAGAGGATATGTTTGACAAGTTATAAACCGAAATCTCATGCCCCTTACTTACGAAAACGGAACCTCATGCTACTCAACTTTAGTCATGAGTAAGCTCTTGTCATTGTAAGTACATATGTATCATAAAGAACCGCCAACGGGGTACCCCTTGCACATGATACAGGAGCTATCCCATAACCAAAATGACAAGGCAAGCAGACAATGAGCATCTCAGCGATCTTTTTATTTGCCATTTGCATAGGTTTTTATTGAGGATGCTTCATACAGTGCTCATAATGATGATGCTGCAAGTTTCCACCATGATTAGGCATGGCTTAGGCTAGCGGGCCAGGCGTTTCTCTAACACACTTACAAACTCCATGATCTTACAAGTTCCACTTTTATTTCACACCACCGGGATCCATAAGCAAAAGAACATGATATCAACGGGGTACAAAGTACAAGTGCAATGTTGAAAGCATTCCCCATGATACATGGTTATGCTAATTTCAACTTATAAAGCGCAACCATATACACAACAAAGAAGGACCCAATGGTTCAAGTTTATTAAATGCAAAAAAGTAAAGTTTGCCATCAAGTTCATGAGAGCTTTAATCACTAGTTTTCTCATAACAAGTTTAATTTGGAAGGTAGATAAAAACATGAATATACTTGGAATAGCATATGCTAGTAGGTAGGTATGGTGGACTCTTTGGAATAACTTGGTTTAAGGAGTTGGATGCATGAGTGGAACTCATACTTGGTTGTGGAGGCTAGCAAAAGACTGGAAGCGACAAACTAAGAGAGCAATAATGGACATAATCATGCAGAGCGACAAAACATCATTGATCAAAACATAAAGTGATACTACAAGTTGAAAACTAAAGGATCATAAAGGCTTTGGTGACTTGGGATAGTCATAACATGGTGTGAGCATGTGCCAAGTCAACCCAAATAAAGCATCAAAGGAGAATACCACAATACTATGCTTTAATATGCTAAAACAACGCATGATTCTTCAAAGGCACATTAAGCAATCTCAATTGTTTATAACAATTCATGCTACAACAAACAATACTAAGCATAAAGCCAAAACAATATCAACCATGGCATGACAAATCATAGGCCACAGTCAAAAACAAGCTCTCTTTACCACTTAAGCATGAACTTTCCTACTCTGTTCCAAACCAAACCAAACTATTTGAACACCAATGTATGAAAGAGGTGGTCCAACCAATTTATTCAGCAAACTAAGCAAACAAAGCAAACAAAAAACCAAAATGAAAACGAAAAAGAAGACGCTCCAAGAATAACACAACTGTGCATGAAACAATAAAAATTAAGCATTTGGAAGAAACCTGGAATTTTTATTGATGAAGAGGGGGATGCCTTGGGCATCCCAAAGCTTTGATGCTTGTACTTCTTGGATATTTATTTGGGTGACACGTGTGGCATCCCCAAGCTTGAGATTTAGTCCATCTTTCATCTCATTACTCATTCCTTCCATACACCTGAAATTTTTCCTTCATACAAAACTTCACACAATCTTTATTAGCAACATTAGTGCACTCAAGATAATAGGTCTTTAGGTTCAGTTCGAACACCAATAAAACTTCCATTAAAACACTAGCTACTGTATCACTTCCCTCAAAAATCTCAATTCCCCAAAAGAACTCAAAAAGGAACCAACAAGAAGCAAATGCAAATAAAGGCAGAAATCTGTCAAAACAGACCAGCAGGTAAAGACGAATTTTTTCGAACACCTTCTGTTGCTTAAATATAAAAGTGTTGAACTAACGAAAGTTAGATAACAACCTGGGTCATAAGCACAAAAATTCACGCCTCAAAAAGACGTTCATCGATTTTACATGAATTTTTACGGTGAAGCACAGAAATCTGTTTCGGGACAGCAACTTTCCCAATCGTTACTTCTCTCGCATTAGAGGTTACTCTTGGCACAAAAAGCAAATAAAAAGAACAAGGAGAGGTTATTAGTGAAGTAATAACTTCCAAGACTCATCTAAAACTTTTGGGTTATCTCCCAATAAGTACTTTTCTTTAACGCCTTTAAGTTAGGCATAAGCAAAAACTAAAATGGATAGAATAAAAGTAAGCGGACATGATCATGGTGAAAACATTGTTTTGTTCAACGAAATCCTTTTGTTAACAAGGTTGATCAGGTCTTGTTACCAAAACAATTTCATACGAGACAAAACTTTGTATTCCACTAATGATTATGTTACCTCAACCTTGATAGCAATGGTCCCAATCATAATAGTTTCAAATTTTTCTCTTGGTATGGGACAATATATTTCTCCAACTTGAATGCCCTCAACATGTTCAATTGAATTCAAAACCATACGTCCTATCAATCTTCTTGGGGAAATAGACAGTATGTTCCTTGTCATTAACATTGAAGGTCACCTTCCCTTGATTACAATTAATAACAGCTCCTACAATATTTAAGAAAATGTCTCCCAAGAATAATAGACATATTATCATCTTCAGGCATGATAGTTTGAGAGGATGCTCACATAAGAAATAATAGTTGAAGTAAAAGAGAACATCAAGAAGCAAATTCAAAACACATTTAAGTCTAACCCACTTCCTATGCATAGGTATCGTGTATGCAAATAAATTCGCAAGGAGCAAAGTGACATGCATAGGAAGATAAAACAAGAGTGACTTCAAAACTATCAGCACATAGAGAGGTGTTTCAATACCATGAAAGCTTCTACAACCATATTTTCCTCTCTCATAATAATTTTTAGTAGCCTCATGAATAAACTCAACAATATAACTATCACATAAAGCATGCTTTTCATGATATACAAGCACTAGAGCTTTATTATAAACATCTTCAAAAGAATCCTTAGGAACATAACATTCATCCTTCTTTACTAAGCATGGGGTACAATCAAATAATGTAAGGGATAAAGAGTTACTCTCATTAGAAGGTAGGAATGGGTAGCTAATCCATTCGTCCTCCTTTTGTTCATCACTCTCCTCCTCTTTTTCATCTAATGAGATTTCAGGTTCATAAATTTCTTCTTCCATAGGATCTTGCAAGGCATTAGTCTCTTTCATTTGTGGAAAGCATCTATTAATATATTCAAGAATATAGCCATTTTGTTCCTTGTAATTATCAAAGCAATATTTAAGTATACCATAAACCTCATATTTATAAGGTGAATCGTCAATATTTTCAAGCAAACTAGCAAGTTCAAATGCACCCTTCCAAGCAATAAATTCTTCAATTTGGTCCACATCATAAAAGTCATAATTTCCTTTAACATAAGAAGATATAGTAACATTATCATTGTACTCACATTGAAAAGAGAGGTGTTTGTACCTCCTACAGCAACAAGATTTATCAAAGCAATAAGTAACATTATAAGTAGAGCACACGTTTATAGCAATGGTATATAATTTATCAATTTGTTCCCATAAGTGTTTCCCTTTTTGTGACAAGCGGTGTCCCTTATAATAATCTTTTTGATCTTCCGTGAACCCACCTTGCCAATAAGATTCAGTTTCAAAGAAACCAACCATTGACAACAAGCATGATAAAGTAAGACAATAACAGACCAGTGAAAATAACAACTAGAGTAGGAACTATTTTTTGTACTTTTGATAAAGAAATAAGCAAACAAGGAAGAAATAAATAAAGCTTGAACAATAGTGATTCCAAGTGGACTTGAAGAAATAAAGCTATGCCCCCCGGCAACAGCGCCATAAAATAATCTTGATGACCCACAAGTATAGGGGGTGTATCGCAGTATTTTCGAGGGAAGTGAAACCCAATTTATTGATTCGACACAAGGGGAGCCAAATAATATTTATAACTCTTAACAATTGAGTTGTCAATTCAGCTGCACCTGGAAACAATCTTGCTCACAGTAGTTTATTAGTACCAACTGTTTCGTAGTTGGAATAGTAAAGTAGCAGCAGTAGTAAAGTAAAGACATCAGTTGCAATAACAGTAAACAGTGGGATTCGAGTGCTGTAGGCATAGGGATGGATGGACGGGCGTTGCATGGACAAGACAATTCACATAGAAATCAGAACATAGGGCAATTGTAGATAAATAAGATAAAGCATCCAAGTACTAGATAATCCTAGGCATGTGTTCCATATATAGTCATACGTGCTCCCAATGAGAACTTGCACAACATCTTTTGTCCTGCCAGCCCGTTTGCAGTGGGGCCTCAAGGGAACTACTAGCAATTAAGGTGCTCCTTTTAATAGAGCACCGGAGCAAAGCATTAACACTCCATGAACACATGTGATCCTCACATCAAAGCCATTCCCTCCGGTTATCCCAATTTATGTCACTTCAGGGCCATTGGTTCTGGACAACAACGTGTGTATACAACTTGCAGGTAAGACCATAAACAATACTATCATAATGAATCAATAACATGTTCATATCTTAAATCATGGCACTCGGGCCCTAGTGATAAGCATTAAGCATAATAAGTCGCAACAAAGTCATAAAGCACTAATAAAAGATACTAGGAACCATGCCCTAACAATCTGATGCCATTACATGGACGATCTCATCCAATCCCTACCATCCCCATAGCCTACAGCAGGGGATTACTCACTCATAGATGGGGGAAACATGGATGGTCGATGGAGAAGCGATGGTGATGATGATGGCGATGATCTCCTCCAATTCCCCATCCCGGCAGGGTGCCACAACGGAGTTTCTGGTGTTGTTTCGTGGAATCTGGTGGTGGTGGCGGAGCCGAACTCCTTGTGGAAAAAAATCCAACCCCTCTGAGTTTTTAGGTCAGAAGGCAACTTATAGGCGAAGAGGGAGACCGAGGGGGTGCCTGAGGGGCCCACACCATGCCCTGGCACGACTTGGGGGTACCCGCGCCTAGGGGGTGTAGCCAAACGCTAGCCCTCCTCCGTCTCGTATTCTGGCTCCGTGAGTCTTCCGGTAAAATAGGAACTTTGGCTTTTGTCCCGTCCAATTCCAAGAATATTCATTTTCTGACTTTCCTGGAACCAAAAACAGCAGAAAACAGGCAGCTGGCACTTTGGCTCTTGTTAGTAGGTTAGTCCAATAAATCATATGAAAAGTAATCCAAAGTGTGGACAAAACATAAGAAAGTAGATAAAATCAAGCATGGAACATCAAAAATTATAGATACATTTGCAATGTATCACTAGGCCGGATTTTTCCTATGCTCTAAGTGTTGTGAGCAGATACCAGGCTGACCCTAGAGAAATTCACTGGGCAGTAGTTAAGAACATTCTTAAGTACTTGAGAAGGACTAAGGATATGTTCCTAGTTTATGGAGGTGAGGTTGAACTCAGTGTAAGGGGTTACACGGATGCGAGTTACCTTACTTACTCAGATGATTCTCGTTTGTAATCTGGGTACGTGTTCGTTATGAACGGAGGGGCTGTAAGCTGGAAGAGTTCCACGCAAGAGACTTTGTCTTCATCTACAATAGAGGTTGAGTATATTGCTGCCTCGGAGGCGGCAAAGGAAGTTGTTTGGATCAGGAATTTCCTGATTGATCTTGGTGTGGTTCAGGGCTCGTCCAATCCGTTAGACGTGTATTGTGACAACAATGGTGCTATTGCACAAGCCAAGGAACCTAGACAACACCAGAAGAACAAGCATATACTCATGCGATACCACTTAATTCGCCAGTTCGTGGATCATGGTGATATCAAGTTATGCAAGGTACACACGGATGCAAACGTTGCAGATCCGTTGATAAAGGCACTTCCACAGCCTAAGCATGAGGCGCACGTAAGAGCCATGGGCATTAGATGCCTGGACATGTGATGTCGGGTTGATTGACTCTAGTGAAAGTGGGAGACTGTTGGGAATATGCCCTAGAGGCAATCATGGTTGATGATATTTCCCAAAGTATTCATAAAGTAAAGCTGTCCTTATATGAACATCAGATATATATCATTGAATGTGTGATTCAGTTGTGTAACTATGTATTCATGATTGTTCATATTAGATTGTCCTTGGTCGTTGATGTTATGCTGGACACACAACTTAGACCAATGTGCAAGTCGGCTGATGACACGGTTACACTTTTCATGGGCATGGTGAAGCTATTCCGACATACACTAATTTGGCTAAAGAGTTTAGCGAGTCGGACTGACCCACGGTTGAGATGCAACGAGCATGTTGTCATTTGCAGTCTGAAGCAATGGAATCCTTCGACCTGAGGTGATTGCATGATCCGAGTTGTGGATCGCCAACTTATGTTCTATCAAACGTTGTTCCGTAAATGGGCGGTTATAAAGGTAGAGTTCGGGTTGGTTGTGAAGCAAGATGCGTGACATGGATTACCAACATGGGATTTGCCCCTCCGTAATGGAGAGATATTCTCTGGGCCCTCTCGTGTGTTATGATTCGGAAGCATGGCCATGCGCTACTCGGTTAAGTGTTAACTGAGGAGTCGGTCTAAGAGTTAGTCCAGTGAATCACATATCATGGTACCAGAAGAGAGTTAAGCTATTTAAGGGATGTCAACTACTCGCCTATAGCTTAACAGATATATCGTGAGGCAAAGGGACTTGGACGAAAGTCACATTGAAGGTTCGTCTTCTGACTTTACGTCACTTGGGAGATGGCACGCCTTGCTAGAGGCTGCTACCATCTATCAACTTAAGACCGAGTGTTCATGGGAGTGAGTTGGACTCAAAGCCATGACGGGATACTTGGAGGAGTAGCTCATGTCGTGTCCAGGTGTATGTGAACCTACAGTGTCACACACTTAAGGGTAAGGAGCCCATGTGGATTAGATCCATGTGGAGATTGGAATACAGCCTAGATGGGCCTCAAGCGTTGAGCCCAACTAGGAGTATATATAAGTGGAGTGACAAGGGATAGTCCCTGACCTAGTTGTCAGTTTCTCCACTTCCATTTCGGGCTAGATAGGATCTAGCAGTCCTCTGTCTGAAGCTCCTTCCTGTATGTGTGGATACCGGTAGAAGCGTTGCACGTGCGGCGCTGGAGACAGGGAAGCTCGTGGGGATCTGACGAAGGAGTTCGTGGGATTCAGAAGGGCTATCTGGGGATCTTTCGGCACTGCTTCGACGCGCTACATCAACTTCCGCATCTGCGCATCTAGCAGTAATCTCGTGGCCTATAACCTGAGCTAGATCTTGGGAGTGTCGCGTTAGGGAAAAGTTTTGTTTGTCTCTGCGTGTCCCAGCAGTGGTATCAGAGCAAAAGCTTCTGGTTTTAGGATCTAGATTTGTGCATATTTGATATGCACGAGGTGGTGGATGAGATGCAGTTAGGGTTTCGGTGGTCGATCTATGAGATAGATCGGTTTTGTGCAAGATTGATTGGATCAATCGCACCCGTGGGTGCATGGAAGATCAGGTGCGAATGATCAATGAGATTGGTCAGATCTCCATAGGGATCAGATTTGGGTAAAAGTGTTTTATCCAATGAAGGAATCCATGGTTCAGAATGTAGATTAGATCGGGACCGCTGGCTTCACCCGGTCGTAGCGCATTAGATGTCGTTGCGAGGTTCACAACGCTGGTAGTTATCGTATCTATGCATAACTTGTTTTTGCAGGAAGTTGTGAATGGTATGGCTTATGTGCATGTGATGTTTGTAATCCATACGTGATCTATGTATCACGGGTTTGTCAGCCGGCTGGAGTCAAAGTGTTGTCACTGTTATTGTATAACGACGTGTGTGTCGGCATGAGATGCCATCTTCTTGTATATTCCTTAGTGCTAGTGTAGCATCACTACAAGGAATCTGGCTATATATGACCCTCCATTTCCGTCACAAAATCTTCATAGTAGTCTGTTTATGATGATTTTGTGATGATTTTGGGATCATCGAAAGCTGGGCGTCACAAATGAACTATAACGACGTTTCTGATAAAATCGATATAACCGTCTATGACGATATTGGATCGTCATAACCTCTATGACGATTCAATATCATCACGGACCATCTAGCCAGGCTAGGTCAGATCCGACGTGGCCGATCCGACGTGGCAAAATTGTGACGAAATCAAATCGTCTTAAATCGAATTCAGCCCGGTCCATTCGGTCATTTATGCGGGCCGAGCCCAATAATTTGGGTAATTTATTATTCTTGTTCTACTAGTTCTGGTTGGCTACATGGGCCACGCCCCAAAAATTCAGCCTTTTTATTTCTAGACTTTGGCATTTGAACATTATTTTTATTTTCTATTTCAAAATTTAAATCTTATTCTGAATCTGGTCCCACTAGGCAGATGGGTGTCTAGTTCCACTTGTCAGTTCCTTTTCTATCTTTCCTATTTTAAAGCAGGTCCCACCATGCATCACGTGTTATTTAGGCACCACTCATCAGTCATGTACTTGTTCAATAACTAGTAAACCAATTCAAACATGCCAATAAAGTCATAAGTATTTCATATGACATCCAAACAATATATTACAATCACTCACAGTACTAATCAGGTATTCAGCTATCAAAATACACTAAATCTCAACTATCTGGATCAGCATCGCCCCCGTCGTGATCTGGGATCGCGTCGCTCGCCGCCAGCCTATTCTCTGCTCGTGCGTCTCCTCTGCTTTGCGCGCTGAGCCGCTGGTCCTCCTCTGGGCCGTAGTTGCTCCTCAATCTACTTGACCTGTAGCTGCTCCTCCTTGACCTGCTAAAGAACAATCGTGTGAAGAAAACGTAGGCTTCATCTTGAGATCTCTCTAGGAGTAAAAGCAGTAGAATAATAAAACTAGTTTCATGAAGAACTGTTGGGTACAAGATAAAACATCAGAGTTACCAATTATCAGGCATATGCTAATATGAAATCTTACATGACTATAGATAGCACCTGCTATATGGAAATTTTAGGAAACAATTAGAATGAGCGGGTGTGCACTAATTTGAAATCTGGATGCATTACATTCAGACAGAATTTTCCACATGATCAAGCATACACTAATACACAGTCAGCAAACAATTAGACGCATACTTACAGTTGTAAGTAGCAGTAACATCTTGGTGCAGTACGCATTTCAAATTTATTGCTACTCAGTTCAGATTAACCCAATGCAAGATTACAGAGCAACTACATCAAAGTAATCAGATTTACTAATGTATTTTTCAGATGATACATTCATCAAGCATCAGATAATCAAGTATCAGTTCTGTATTTGTACGAGAAGACAAGGAGATACCTGAATTCCGTGTCGATGAGGTCAGTTCAGATTAACCCAATGCAAGATTACAGAGCAACTACATCAAAGTAATCAGATTTACTAATGTATTTTTCAGATGATACATTCATCAAGCATCAGATAATCAAGTATCATTTCTGTATTTGTACGAGAAGACAAGGAGATACCTGAATTCCGTGTCGATGAGGTGGATGGGACTGTAGTTGAAGATCTGGTCTGCAACATCGTATCATACATTGTTTTTCCATCCATATGAGATTATGTAGTCACGTGTTAGCTAAGCATTGTATCATACAGAACTTGGTCAACCTATGAGAACAACCAAGCAAAGTAGTTGTCAGTAGAAGAAGAGGTCAATAATATTAGACGTCTGGTTGTAGAAGAAGAGGTTTACACAGAATAATATTAGACGTCCTGCATAAATCCAACTAGCAGGTAAATTAGACGTCTGGTTGTAGAAGAAGAGGTTTACACAGAATAAAGCAAGAAATGTCAGTTAATCTAGCTGTAGTTGTTAAAGTTTCAATTAGCAGTGTCAATAATATTCAGTTAGCGTTAGGTCTGGTTAGTTGTTTCTGTCGGCTACTTTCTAGGATCAGATAGACTAGATTTACTTGGTCATTTCTTGACTCGATCTTCCTGTTGTAAGCATGAATGCCTGTACGTGGGATGGCGCGACCGATGTGGGCATCATGTGCATCGACATGATTGAACACACTGAATAAATAGAAGAAGAAACAGAAAAGCTGGGGGTTGAACACAGCGCAAATATCCTGTCTCCCTCTCTGAAATTGCTATCTCCATTTGCGATTTGGTTTCAGTTTCGTGAGTACAGAAGAACACAAGAAGTGCTTCTTGTTCATCTTTCTGATCTGAACGAATACTAGGGGGACTCTGAACTACACTTCATACTGAACCAACTACGGTAACTACGATGAACCGACGAATAATCCATGCCGATCCGTCGCAAATCCCCGAATCGCAGTACATCCAGACTATAGGGAGTGGGGATGAGCAAGCAAGATGTTGGATATTACCGTAGTGGGGCGGGCCTAGTCGTCCACGGTGCTCTGCTCGACCTCAAAGAACTCCTCGACGGTGTTCTGCGCCTTTCTTACCACCAACATCGAGGCAGCGGCAGCGGCGGAAGTTCCCTCGGATGCGTCGGTGGCAAAGGATAAGAGTTCGCCTGCTCCCTCCACGCTTATTCCTTGCGTTTGGCTTCGTGACATGTGGATGCGGCGCATCCGGCCTCGTACCTACCGGATCTGGCCTTGCCACCGTGGAGGAACTGGGGAGGTGGGGGGGGGAGGCGGCGGCGCATCTAGAGGAACTGACCTCCCGCAAGCCCGCAACCGGCGCTAGGAGAGGGGGTCTGGGATGGGAGCGGCAATAACCGACACTGGGAGACAAAGGATGGGGGCGGCGCTGGGGTGGTCGCATGGGGATCTACGGTAGGAGGCACTGGGTGGTCGCATGAGGATCTGGGGTAGGCGGCGCTAGGCCAGCCTCCATCCATGACCACACCGACCACCCACGCCTCCGTCTGCATCGGCGGCAGGCCACCCATGCCCACCCACGTCTCCATCGTCCAGCGCCGGCCGCTGCTACTGGTGCCATCCCACGTGTCTAGTCCACCGAGGTAGGGCGGGAGGTGGGGGAGGGGAGGCGGCAGCGCATCTGGAAGGTGACAGTGCCTCCCTTCTCCCAGATTGAGAGAGAGGAGTGGGTCGTGATGTTGAGCAAGGAGAGGCGGCGATGTGGAGCAAGGAGAGGCTGGGTCAGGTTGCGAGCAACACGGTGAGGAGAGGTGGGTCGCGATGTGGAGCGAGGGGATTAGGGTTGCAGTGAGGAGCGACTGTCGAGCAAGAGAGAGGAAGGACTAGCGGCGGGGTCTGTGAAGAGGAGCAAGGGGATTAGGGTTTGGGGGTCAGTCCCTCTCGACTATGTTGATATCATGAAATTACCCCTGATCACTTGTGTGGTGAAGTGTATGTGAACTCTAGGGCGTTTCTGTCATTTCACGTACAAAGACAGGGGCAAGGAGGCGTTGGATAAAATTTCTGGCATAGGATGGAGGGCATGTAGACGGCTGAGATCACCTTCTATGGGGTAATCTGTGGTACTCTGAATCTCTATTCTGATTGGCTGACACTTATTTTCTATTTTCGAGTGCTAAAAACGGGGTGTTTTTGTGAAGCAATCATCAAAGAACTAATTCAAAATGCTACCACCCTATTTTTCAAAAATACTAGACCACCTTAAATAGATAATCTCCCAACCGGGAGATCTCAAACCATTCCTTCCACCCATGGTGAAAAAGACAAATTCATGCTGTTGGGGGGATACCCCCGGGTAGGGTCACTCCAGGGTATAAGTGCCGAGTTAGCCGAGGTTCGGCAAGGTCAAAGCGGATGCTGGGCGAGTCACCTGAAGGCAGGCCGGATCACGGAGTAACCCGGACCAGGGGGGTCGCCTAACATTGTCTCATCCGGCTTAAGGAGTAAGTCGGAAGTACTTGTCTAACTTATATGCAGGAACAGGTGTGGACGGATCTACTATGATCCGGATCCTCGCTTAGCTTCTGGGAGAAGGAAGGAATCTCTCTGGTCAAAAAGAAGGTCCGATACGTACTGCATGAGCTCATGTCGGCTGACGCAGACGCCGCAGAGGCTACGTCGGTAAAGCATGTGTGACGCGGGGGAAAAGCAACCCGGTCGGGTTACTACTTTGGGAGGGGGCATATTCTTAGGAATATGCCTCCACGTATGCCCTAGGCCAGGACCGAACCTCCTCTATATAAGGGGGGTTATTGTTCTGGTAGAGGGGGTTGGCAGAATTCTAGTTGGTTGAGCACTAGTGGGTTTGGTGATTCCTTAGGGCTAGTAGATCTAGGCAAGAGTAAGAGAGCACCTTCTTCCTCCTCTCGCCAATACAGCTCAAGGAGCACTTGTAATATTGAAGATATAGCAATACAAACTTCTGTGTGGAGAATCACTCTACTATCCCTCCCTGGGTTCCCCTAGCGCATATTAGTCCCCACCTTTAGCCTATCCATGGCATCTGCCGTGACACCACCACGACAGTTGGCACCCACCGTGGGGCTAGCGGCGCTAGCAGGGGTGAAGATCCGGACGGGAAACTTCATCGGCACCGGCGAACGCATCATCTCCGGGCTCGTTCAGCGCTTTGGAGCATTGGATTTCGTCAGCGACAACGCTGGCTGCTTCGGCACACGCCCGCTTCCGTGCAACAGCCTCTTCGTCAAGCTCGGCGCGCACAAGGTCTATGTTGCTGTGGACGTCTCGTGCGTTCATCCGCGTCGCGTCGTCGATGCGGGGGAACCACCCCTCACTGTGGCTCGCGGGGCGCGTATCACTCGCTCCCCGGACCATGCGGAGGTGATGATGACTGCGCCAGGTGTAGGCGCAAGCAAGGATCCGTCACCAGACCCGGAGGTAACACCCAAGGCACCGAGGAAAGGTAGAGGACCTCCACTAGAGAGGCCTGAGAACGTACTGAGGGAAGCTATGGATAGCTTGGCTAACCCGGTAGCAGCAGTGGTAGATCCGGCTCAGGCACAGGCCGAGCTAGAGGAAACTCGGCAGAAGATACTTTAGGGCGCAAAGAAAATAGCCGCGGCTCAGCAGTGACTGAACATGACGCTGCGTGAGTACGCAAAGGCAAACAAGGTTGATGCAGTAAGGGTAAAAGGGAAAAATCTCATAAGTGAGATGAACAGAGAAGGTGATGATGGAGCAGAAGGGTCGGAAAACTATCTGTCTGTGGGGTTGCCGAAGTATAGTACCCCGGCGAAGAACCTTAGAGCAGCAGATGCCGCTGTGTCCGAGCTAGAGGGTCTGACGGGTAAGGCCCGTCAAAGACAGCAAGACAGGGTTAACGAGCTGGTTCGGATCGCGAACAGGCAGAATGAGGAGCTGCTGAGAGCTAACCCGGAGAGAGCTGGGGCTTCCAAGATCGTCCATTCGGTGATGGGTAACCCGGAGAAATCCGCTGGAGCCGCATCATCGCCTCAGGGCGGTCCAAGGAGAGAAGAGGTAGTAACCTCGGCCAGACGGAACAAACAGATTGTCCCATACGACCCAACGCGTTCGGGAAAAGAAAAAGAGATGCGGAAAAATGATGATCGACGGAGTGTTAGCCGAGGTGAAGCTGGCCGAGGTAATCACGACCAAGGCAATGCCGGTCAAGGGAACGCTGCCAACGACAATGCCGGACAGCGCAACTGCGCAGGAGCAGGACAACCGCAGTAGCGGAATATACTGAGGCAAGAGCAAAGCGCCGGCTGAGGTATGCAGCAGAAAGGTATGCAGCGAGAGCAAAACCGATACAATGATGGTGATTCGGATATGGTGAACGCAGGGTACCCCATACCGGACTATCATGTGATAGGGTCTAGATTGGGAAGCAGGGATTTAATGCCGGATGATGCCAGGTTAAAACTGGATCGCCTGTACAGGTCGGAACAGATCGAATGTCAAGGTCCTCCGGGTCCAGCGTGCTTTGGACCCCGGATCATGAAGGAACCACTGGTACCCAACTTCCAATTACCAAAGGCACGAAGACGTATGACGGCAGTACTAAGCCGGAGGATTGGCTGATAAACTATGCTATGGCGGTGAAAATTGCAACTGGCAACTTGAGATGGGCTGTGCGTTACGTGCCCTAGATGTTGGAAGGACCGGCCAAAGTATGGTTGAATAATTTACCACCTGGAAGCATCAACTGTTGGATAGATTTTGAAGAAATGTTTATCAGCAACTTCTCAAGCACATATCAGAGGCCGAATAGACCGCAAACCCTGGCAATGTGCAAGCAAAGACCAACGAGACGGATCGTGAATTCCTGAACCGGTGGTGTACCATGAGAAACTCGTGTGAGGGTGTCATAGAGTCACAGGCCATAGCGTGGTTTGCGCAAGGGTGCAGGTACGGCAGCGAGCTGTGGATGAAGCTGCAAAGAAAAATGCCGGTTATGTTGGTAGAGATGATCCGGATTGCTGATTCGTATGCTTTGGGCGATCCAACTCAACCTAGGCTCGCGTCAAGTGAGTCAAACGACGAATACTATCAGAGAGATGGAGCCGGGTCATCCCGGAGGAGAGATTACAGAGGAAAAAGGAGAGATGACAGACCGGACCATCGCTATGGTTCAAAACAAGTTGCAGCTATGAATCAAGATCAATCTGGATCAGGGAGTAACCAGCGCCAAAGAACTGGAGGGAAGTGGACTCCAAGAAATGATGGAAAGAAAACATGGACTCCGGAGCAGAAGAAACAGTGGCAGGAAAAGAAAGACCGTCCGAGGTATACCTATGAGTCGATGCTGGACCAGCCGTGTAAGTTTCACACGCCAAATCCGAATAGCCCGGCGGGTCATACGACGAGGCAATGTGAGTGGATGCGTAAGATAGAGCAAGGTGGTTCGGGGAATGCTCAGGCACCCCGGAATGATCAACCTCGGCAGGAGTTACCCCGGCAGCAATTGCTCTCCGGAGCAAACACGCAGCAGCTAATGTTGCCTCCCCCTCTGCCGAGGTATGACAACAATGAGAGAAGGGATGCAGTGCATCAGGTGGAAAATCAGCAACAACCGGATCAGAGGTACCCCGGAAGCGAGGGAAGGAATGAGTATAGGGAACATCACCAAAGTTATTGTGTGTTCACGACTGAGGAAACAGATAGGAAGAGCTTGCAGCGCCGACATATGGAGGTCAATGCGGTCATGCCAGCAGTGATGAGGTACATGCCTTGGTCGGACCAGGAATTCACCTGGAACATCAAAGATCATCCTAAACTTATGCCGAGCCTAGGTTCATATGTGCTAGTGCTAGATCCGACATTCATTGGACCGAACATCAATGTAAGGTTCTCCAAGGTTTTGATTAATAATGGCAGTAGCATTAACATCATGTATGCGGATACGATGCGCAAGTTGGGCATCTCGGAGAACATGCTCCAGGCTACGAGAACAACTTTCCATGGCATAGTACCAGACATTTCTTGTGAGCCCATAGGTAAAATCCGGGTCGACGTGCTATTCGGAACAAGGGATAACTGCCGAACTGAAAATCTAGAGTCTGAAGTGGTAAACTTGGAAAGTGCATATCATGCGTTACTCGGAAGACCAGCATTAAACAAATTCATGGCAAGCTATCACATCAGTTATCTGAAGATGAAGTTGCCCGGGCCAAATGGAGTGATTACCATTGCTGGAGATTTCCGACGTTCCATGGAGTGTGCTTCAGCCGGGTCTAACCTAGCCGAATCACTCATGATTTCGTAAGAGAAAAGAAAAATCCAAGAGGTGGCAGCATTAGCTCAGTCCGCACAGCAATATATGCCGGCATTAAGTAACCCGCATGGCAACGTTTCATTTCAAGCCGCAAAGGACACCAAGAAGATTCTAGTTGATAACATGTTTTCGGAGCACACCGTAACAATTGGTGCCGGGTTAACTGACAAATAGGAAAGCGAGATCGTCAACTTCCTCCGTGAGAATCGGGATATTTTTGCTTGGTCCACACAGGACTTGCAAGGTCTTCCGAGGGAGTTGGCCGAGCACTCTTTGAACGTGAGACCCGGAGCAAGGCCGGTGAAGTAACCTCTCCGCCGCTTCGCCGAGGATAGGAGAAAAGTCATTAGAGACGAGATAGCTCGGTTACTAGCAGCAGGATTTATCATAGAGGTACTATATCCGGATTGGCTCTCTAATCCGGTGCTGGTAGAAAAGAAGAAGGACGATCCGAACGTAGCAGTGGTTTGGCGCATGTGCATTGATTACACGAACCTGAACAAGGCATGTCCAAAAGATCCATTTCCACTGCCGAGGATAGATCAGGTCATAGACTCAACCGCGGGATGCGAACTGTTGTCATTCATTGATGCATATTCTGGCTTCCACCAGATACCTCTGAACCCGGATGATCAAATAAAAACGGCGTTTATTACCCCATACGGGGCTTACTGCTATTGCACTATGCCGTTTGGTTTACGTAATGCAGGTGCAACGTACCAGAGATGTATGCAAAAATGTTTGCACGACCAAATAGGTCAAAACGTACAAGTATACGTGGATGATGTGGTTATCAAGACCAAGGAAAGCGCAATGCTCCTTGACGACATAAGGCAAACATTCGTGAACTTGAGAAGATTCCGGATGAAGCTTAACCCGGAAAAATGTACCTTCGGTGTCCCGGCTGGAAAATTACTCGGATTTCTCGTCTCCAGCCGAGGTATCAAAGTTAATCCAACTAAGATCCGAGCCATCGAACGAATGGAGCTGCCGAAGTGTCTCAATGATGTCCAGAAGTTCACTGGATGCCTGACATCCTTGAGTCGGTTTGTATGTCGGATGGGAGAAAAGGCACTGCCTCTCTACCAACTCATGAAAAAGTCGGATAAGTTCGTTTGGACGCCACAGGCCGATGAAGCCTTTGCCCACTTAAAAAAGATGTTGGCCACTGCACCAGTGTTAGCCTCTCCACTATCAAAGGAGCCAATGTTGCTCTACGTAGCCGCAACCAACCGAGTTGTAAGTGCAGTAATCGTAGTGGAACACAATGAAGAGGGTAAGTCGGTGCAGAGGCCAGTGTATTACCTGAGCGAGGTACTGTCTGCCTCAAAACAGAACTACCCGCACTTTCAAAAGGTGGCATATGGTGTCTATATGGCGGCAAAGAAGTTAAAGCATTACTTTGAGGAGCACCCCATCAAAGTGATATGTGAGGCTCCCATATCCGAGATAATGGGTAACAAGGATGCGAGTGGCAGAATCGCAAAATGGGCAATTGAGCTAGCCCCTTATGCGCCCCAATACGACAGAAGAGAAGCGATCAAATCTTAGGTTGTGGCAGACTTTTTCGTGGATTGGGCCGAGGTACAGTACGAACCACCGCCACCAGATCCGAATTACTGGAGGATGCATTTTGACGGGTCGAAAACCAAAACCGGATTAGGCGTCGGGGTTGTGCTTACCTCGCCAAAGAAGGATCAGCTCAAGTACGTATTGCAGATCCATTTCACGGTATCGAACAATGTCGCTGAGTATGAGGCTCTCGTGCATGGGCTCAAAGTGGCAAAGGAGATTGGCACACGGCGCATAGTATGCTTTGGCGACTCGGACCTGGTGGTGCAGCAGGTGTCCGGAGTGTGGGACGCCCTGGATCCAAACATGGCACTATACAAATTTCACATGCAGAAGATATCTGGTTACTTCGAGGGGTGCGAATTTCACCATGTACCCCGGGCGGAAAACGAGGCTGCCAACATGTTGTCGAAGCTCGGATCGACCAGACAGGCAATTCCACTGGGTGTAGCATTGGAACACCTCAGAAAACCATCTATCAGGCCGTCCCCAGGAACCGACTCGATCTATGTCCCGGAAAATACGGAATCCGAAGCTGAGCCTATGGACATTGACATGGGAGGTGGTACACGAGACCCGGGGACTGCCTCGGCAAACCCGGGGACTACCTCGCTAGACCCGGGGACTGCACAGCATGATCCGGCTGAAGTTATGCCGGTGGATCAGATGGAAATTGATGAGGAGATGTTCCCTCCACAAGCAATACCAGCTTGGGCACTGCCTATATTCCAATTCCTGAAAGATGGGATGTTACCCGCTGAGGAGGTGTTAGCCAAGCAAACTCAGAGGAGACCAAAGCATACACAATCATCAAGTCCGAGTTGTACAAACGCAGTGTAACTAATGTCCTCCAACGATGCGTTGACCCGGAAGAAGGGCTTGACATCCTCCGAGATATACACCAGGGAGAATGCGGGCATCATGCCTCATCCCGAGCCTTGGTGGCAAAGGCGTTCCGGCATGGGTTCTACTGGCCAAGTGCCTTGGAACAAGCAGAAGATCTGGTGAGAAAATGCAATGGTTGTCAGAGGTACGCCACTAAGACACATATGCCTATGTCGGAACTCAAGACCATACCAATTACGTGGCCATTTGCTGTATGGTGCTTGGATATGGTTGGCCCGTTCAAACCTGCAAGAGGAAACATGACACACATTTTGGTCATGGTGGACAAGTTTACAAAATGGATTGAAGTGAAACCTATAAGAAAATGTGATGGAGCTACGGCCGTGACATTTCTCAAAGACATCATCTTGAGATACGGTTATCCACACAGTATTATAACAGATAATGGAACAAATTTTGCGGAAGGAGAATTTGCGCGCTTCTGCCGAGATAAGAAGATCCGACTCGATGTCGCCTCGGTAGCCCACCCCACATTGAACGGACAAGTGGAAAGATTCAACGGATTAGTATTATCCGGGATAAAACCCCGGCTCATTGAGCCGCTGCAAAGATCAGCGGGGTGCTGGATAGAAGAACTACCAGCGGTACTGTGGAGCTTAAGAACAACTCTGAATCGATCAACAGGCTATACGCCATTCTTTCTGGTATATGGGGCAGAAGCTGTATTACCAGCCGACATAGAGCATGATTCGCCTAGGGTCACCCAATAAACAGAAGCCGAAGTGCAAGAAGCCCGGCAAAATGATGTTGATCTGCTGGAAGAAGCGAGAGAACTGCCGCTGTCCAGATCCGCCATATATCAGCAAAATCTCCGACGCTATCATAGACGGAAAGTGTGCCCCCGAGTCTTTAGGGAAGGCGATCTGGTGCTCCGGTTGGTACAGCGTACTACTGGCATGCATAAATTATCCCCCCCATGGGAAGGGCCGTTCATTGTGAGCAAAGCATTGCACAATGATTCTTACTATCTTATAGATGCAAAGCCACAGGAAAAGAACAAGGCGAACAGGTCCGGAGAGGAATCCAAGCGACCGTGGAATGTAGCACTACTTCGCCCCTTCTACACTTACCTAAGAAGTGTATGTATCCGAGTCGTCTCATATGTCGATATGTATGTCGGCAATGAGCTTATCAATGAAATAGCAGCGCCTCGAGCAATAACTCGGGGACTGCCTTAATAATGTTTGTCGTAATTTCTTACGCGGTAGATGGAATGAGTCATTTTACTTAACCCGGATTAGTAATGTGTGAGCACCAAAAACCCAACCCTTCGACTTGCTGCTGTCCAACAAGAATTGGCTTCATGGCAAGCAAGGGAACAAGTTTGGAATTGCGTAGCACATGAAAAATGACTAAGGAAATGAATTTATTCGAGCTAACGTTTGTTTTTCGGACTACCCTGTATTTATTTTCAAGTTATTATGCTGAGTTATTTTGAGCCAAGCCTCAAAGTTTCTAAGTATTGTTAAGACAATTTTTGAAGCTCAGATTCGTATGTCGTAAAACCGAATCAAGGTAGACATGGACTGAGCCAAAGAATTGGACAAACAAGAAAATGAAACTCGGGGACTACGCCCAAGTTAATCCGGCATAAAAACATAGTAGCAAAATATCACATATCCAGCATACAATTGCACCCGGCATACCGGGGATCTGATAAATTTTCAAGTTTATTTAGAACTAAGGAGCAGCAGGAGGAGGAGGTTCGGCGCCATCGTCGATGTCTTCAATATCTGAAGCGTCATCTTCCCCGTCCTCATCCGATCCATCTTCAACATTCTCATTCTGCTCGTCCTCAGTGGATTCCAGGAAGCTCGGTCCTTCAACCCAGTCATGAATAGGAGAATATTCGACGAGGCTGTAGGCGCAGGCCTGGCGCCGAGCTACCCACTCCGGATCATCGGTCCATCAGGATCCGGTGCGCCGGCGTGTGAGGAGGCTAAGGTTGATCTTCTCGTACTATGTAAGAATATGATGAAGGATGGTGTCAGCTGAAGCGCGACCAGCAGATTCTCTCTAGAGGTCAAGCTGGGTATCAACTTCCATTAATTTCTCGACGAGAGTTGCGATGGTCTTCGGGCTACTCTCTCCGGGCCAGAACATATTGAAGATGCGCACTGCAACGTCGAGAATATCTTTGCCATAATTCTTGATGGTCTCCACGCGAGAGGACAAGCTGACCAATAGGTCCTCCATGTCCAAGGGAATGTTCTCACCATCAAGAGGAATGGGAGTACCCCTCTCTCGGCAAAATTTGGCAACAGCAGCGCTGGCAATCGCGGTACCCTCTGGAAAGTGGTATGGAAACAAGGAAAAAGAAGAAGGTAAAGAAAAGATATATGAGGTAACCCGGAAAAGTATGTCGGATAAGGAAAAGGAACTTACGATAAATATGGCTATGGATCCGGGTCAACTCCTTGATGCAGGCATCGCGTCTTTTGCGAAGTTGCTCAAGCTCAGCGTTTGCTGACCCAAGCTGGACGTCAGATTCTCTGAGTAGGTCCTTGTCCTTAGAGATCTGGAGAGTAAGGCGCTCACGCTCTTCTGTGAAGTCCTGGCCAACTTTTTGGAGCTCGATTTTGTGTTGGGCCTTCATCTTCTCCATCTCACCCTTGAGCTTGGCTATCTCGTCGTCCTTGGTCCGGAGGAGGGCAAGCTAATCATTCTTCTTCTTCAGCTCAGCTTGATGCTGTCCTGCTTGTTCGAGAAAATGTAGCATCATATCAGGCACGGACACACTATCCTCAAGCGATGCTGCAATAGTATGTTGACCCGGCAAAGCCGAGGAGTGAATGTTTGTCGAGCCAAGGAGAAGAAGAAATGGAAAACACAACAAGGTAGAACGAAACAGGACATACCCCGGATTTCCTCCAAGTTCTTCCGCATAATTTTGTTCTCAGCCTCCACCCCAGCTGCAAAAACCGAATGAAGAGATTAGTCCGGCGGAAGAAAGTGAAGAAAAACAGATGTGCCGAGGGAGAAAATTACCCCTCTTTTCATGTTCTGCGCCAAGTGCAACATGTTTTGCGCGTGGGATCTTGTGGGTATCAAGAAGGCGTTGGAATTTAGCGCTCCGCCGATTGGTGGTTACCTGGAAGAAGTACAGAAGTGTAAAATTAACTTGATGCATTTTCGAAGTGTACAAGATCCGAGCCAAGTGGAACTTAACCCGGCTCTAGGTGTGTGCATGTTCGAAGTGTGCAAGATTCGGGCCAAGTGGAACTTAACCCAGCTCTAGGTGTGTGCATATTCGAAGTGTGCAAGATCCGGGCCAAGTGGAACTTAACCCGTCTCTAGGTGTGTGCATATTCGAAGTGTGCAAGATCCGGGCCAAGTGGAACTTAACCCGGCTATAGGTGTGTGCATGTTCGAAGTGTGCAAGATCCGGGCCAAGTGGAACTTAACCCGGCTCTAGGTGTGTGCATGTTCGAAGTGTGCAAGATCCGAGCCAAGTGGAAGTTAACCCGGCTCTAGGTGTGTGCATATTCGAAATGTGCAAGATCCGGTCCAAGTGGAACTTAACCCGGCTCTAGGTGTGTGCATATTCGAAGTGTGCAAGATCCGGTCCAAGTGGAACTTAACCCGGCTCTAGGTGTGTGCATGTTCGAAGTGTGCAAGATCCGGGCCAAGTGGAACTTAACTCGGCTCTAGGTGTGTGCATATTCGAAGTGTGCAAGATCCGGGCCAAGTGGAACTTAACCCGGCTCTAGGTGTGTGCATATTCGAAGTGTGTAAGATCCGGGCCAAGTGGAACTTAACCCGGCTCTAGGTGTGTGCATATTTGAAGTTTACATGCAGCTACGTTGATTTTCTAATGAGCATCCGGCCGAGTAACAAGCTACTCCACCGGAGGCTCGGGGACTAATGGTTATTATCTAACAGCATGTAAAGGAGAAACGACATACCTTCATTATTCGCCCCACGAGGTTAATCGCCTTGGCGGCAGTATTCATCTGGGCAGAAAATTCTGCGGGGCCAAACTTTTTCGAGAGATCGTCGTTGTAGACGAACTCCGCCTTGTTCTAGTTCATGATGAACTCGATAAGGCTCGGAGGGTACCGTTCGCCAGTGGGCATGTGGGGTGCCACCAAGACCTTCGCATGAGCTTCCTTCCTCTCAATTAGGGCAAGAGCTGGGCTGGTGTGCAGAACCATCTGCTGCGCATCTGTTGGCTCGGCAGGAACATCCGTCGCTGCTGGTGATTTCTTCGGAAGCATCGACGACAGGGTTCGCTGCCCGGCCTCAACGGATGTAGACTTGGCAGTATCCGGATCCTTCTTGCCTTTAGCTTGCTGGGAAGAAGTAACTGCGGTGGACTTCCCTTTATACACTGCTGGAATAGTTCCTCGCTGAGGCTGAGATGACTCGGACGAGGCAGAAGAACTTGGCACTGGAGCTGCTGTGGATTTCCTTGGTGCCGTGACAAGTGCTAGCACGGTAGATGGAACTGGAGCTGCTGCTGGTGCTGGTGCTGGTGTTGCGGTAGACTCGGTGGTTGGTGGTTGCGGCAATGCCGAAGTGGTGGACGTCGTCGCCTCGGCCGAACCGACCCCTCCCGCTCCGAGGTCGCGTTCCTCTCGATGAGGTACTGCGGAACCCGGAGAAGCTGCAGAGCCCTCCGGAATAGGGCTCAACGGGCGTGACTCGTCGTCACGAGGAGGAGAAGGACCGGACCGAAGGGGAGAAGAGATGCTCGATCCGCTCTGAGGGACCTCCACAGGAGGCCTAAAAAAGAGAATAAGGTCAGGTGTGAAATTACCGCGATGCAAGGAAAAGGGAGTTACACAATGAGAAATGACTTATGCATCCGAGGTCTCGGCCTCCTTGGGTTTCCGGGCCCTCCGTGCCGGGGCTTTGCCTGCCCGCTTGGAGGCAGTCTTGTCTTCGGCCTTCTTTTGCCTTTTTGTGGGCTGAGAAGGATCGGAGGAAGAACTTGACGCGGATCCGCGCTTCTTCTTCGACGCCACCGGAACCGGCTCGCCCGTGGCAAGTGGAGGATCCTCGTGGATATGCCCACCGGGGTTAGCTAATGCCGGAAAGGCAAAAGAAAGAGGGACAGCCTCAATGGGTTCAATCACGTCGATAACCGAGTCATCCTCATCATCGGGCGAATCTCTGAGAGAAGAGAATTTACCGGTGGGACGTTTGGTGGCGTCGGTCATAGGGAGGAACATCTCCTGGTCGGGCTCCTCCTCATCCGGGACCTCTCGGTCTGGCGCCCACTTAAGGGTCAGATCCGTGCCGTCCTCGAGAGTTTGCTGAAGGAACAGCTGAGAAAAAGCATGAAGAACAGAGTCAGAAATATAGCAAAAACCAACACATACTTGATCTGAAGTAAGTTTGCCCCGCGAAGCTTACCGCGGGAGGGAGCCTGTCACGGCAGTAGTGCTCGATTCCCCACATCCACTCGGCGGAGAAATCCTTGTGGGTGGTGAAAAGAGCTTTAACCCGGCGAAAGATCTCGGTGTTGCTCAATTCAAAGGAGGAGGTTCGGTTGGGGTCGCGTCCGAAGCTCATGTGGCACAACTTGTGCGAGCGCTGCTTGAGGGGAGAGATTCGGTTGCGCACGAATGTGATCATAGCATCCTCGTTGCGTAATCCGAGCTTCTTCAGCTCCACGAACCTCTTGTTAACTTGGTTGGCCAGAGCGGTAGGCTTCTTGGGGACCTCCTCCCAGAAATCCATATCAGGTGGGCCCGGAGCGTAGGGTAGCAACCGAATCAAATCTTTGGTACCCTCGTTCCGGACGTAGAAGAAGGTCCGGGCCCATCCTTTACAGGAGTCAAGCCCGGTGACCCGGGGAAAGATTGAAAATCTCCGGGGCGAGATGGAGGCGGCTCCGAACTGGGTGAGCTACTTGTCCTCCGACTCAACGGGGATATTAGGGACAACGTTGCGACGGAGGCCGAAGAACCGGATCCACAGATCCTTCGTGGGCCATAGTCCGGTGTAGCCCTTAATTGTAGAGGCAAAGGCGGAAAGAGAGGTGATGGCGTTTGCTGGGAGATGGTGTGGCTGCAGGTGATACGTCCTGACCCAATCCCGGAAGAAGTCCCTCACCGGGAGACCAAATCCCCGTTGGAAATGGGATAGGAATAGGACGAACTCACCCGGATTGGGTGAGGGGGCCAGTTCCGAGGAGGGGAGACGAGCGGCGACACCAGCGGGAATACGCCTGGTCCGGTAGAGCCAGTCAATGTCGTCTTGATAGACCCACGAACCGGCCCACACGCCGCGGTCCGCCGCGCCGGCGTCCTCCTCCATCTCCTGCTCAGCAAAGACAAGCTCCTCCTTCATCATCTCGTATCCGATGTCTTCGCTGGAGCTAGCGGCGGCGGGGATCTATGGTCTAGATTGACGAGGACCCGTGGCTAAGGAGTTGCGCAGCGGTTGCTCCGGTGCGGAGGCACGGGGAGGTGCGGCGGTGGCGTCGCTGCTGGAAAGCACCGGCAGCGGCATGGTCGCAGGGAAGACGAAGGAGAAAAACGCAACTGGCAAGGGGGCGCGAAGGTGGAAAAACGCTAAGGGACGCGCCCCTCCCCTATTTAATCACCCCTAGTGATCGATGAGTGGGATCGCGCTGCGCCGACGAGCCACATGTTGTGGCCGTGTGTCACCCGCATCAGCCAATCAGAGAAAAGCCACACAGGGGGCCACAGAGCAGAAGTGATCCCATGACGCGACGTGCTGTTGCGGTAAACGAGAGGCAGGCATGACGTGACCCACGAACAGTGAAACTGACAATTACTATGGCGGTTACTGTGCAGGCCCTTAAAATAAGACAAGGTAATGATTAGCCTCCACGTGGGTTGGCGTATGAGAGAAGGAAACGGGGCCCGGATCAAACCATGATAACCATGGGATCCGAGCCAAAGTGGTGACCCGGCCGGCAAGTGAAAACTTGGAACGTGCGAAGGGAACGTAAATCCATATAATCCGAGATAAGGAGATAACCCGGAATTAAACGTCTGAGGCTCGGACATAAATGAACCTGGAGTGGCCTTAGCGGCCGAGGCAGCTAAGACCGCACCAGCTTCGGGGACTAATGTTGGGGGGATACCCCAGGTAGGGTCACTCCAGGGTATAAGGGCCGAGTTAGCCGAGGTTCGGCAAGGTCAAAGCGGATGCTGGCCGAGTCACCTGAAGGCAGACCGGATCACAGAGTAACCCGGACCAGGGGGGTCGCCTAACATTGTCTCATCCGGCTTAAGGAGTAAGTCGGAAGTACTTGTCTAACTTATATGCAGGAACAGGTGTGGCCGGATCTACCATGATCCGGATCCTCGCTTAGCTTCTGGGAGAAGGAAGGAATCTCTCTGGTCAAAAAGAAGGTCCGATACGTACTTCATGAGCTCACGTCGGCTGACGCAGGCGCTGCAGAGGCTACGTCGGTAAAGCATGTGTGACGCGGGGGAAAAGCAACCCGGTCGGGTTACTGCTTTGGGAGGGGGCATATTCTTAGGAATATGCCTCCACGTATGCCCTAGGCCAGGACCGAACCTCATCTATATAAGGGGGGTTAGGGTTCTGGTAGAGGGGGTTGGCAGAATTCTAGTTGGTTGAGCACTGATGGATTTGGTGATTCCTTAGGGCTGGTAGATCTAGGCAAGAGTAAGAGAGCACCTTCTTCCTCCTCTCGCCAATATAGCTCAAGGACCACTTGTAATCTTGAAGATATAGAAATACAAACTTCTGTGTGGAGAATCACTCTACTATCCCTCCCTGGATTCTCCTAGCGCATATTAGTCCCCACCTTTAGCCTATCCATGGCATCTGCCGTGACACCACCACGACACCTGCCGAATCGGCAGGAAGTGGGTCAGATTTGAACTACGGGTACATGATCTAATACTCGTGATTTTTTGGAAAAATCATTTTTAGGTTCACAGTGTGATGTTTCTTCAGATATCCATCGAAAGCCTAGCGAGGCTTGGCCCCGGGGTAAGAACCTTCGTGCCCGTCGTTTTGACCATAGTTTAAAACGGGTGTAAAAAACTCAAAAATGGTCCGAACAAAGTAAAACCTTCGCGTGGTGTCATATTATGTGACATAGTTGTAAGGAAAAATACCAAAATTGTTATATTAACTGCATCTTGAAAAAACCTTCATAGAAATGACCTATCATGTTCGAGGTTTCATGGCTTTCAAGACAAACGATCAATGTTATGGCCCGAATCATGGTATAGTTTGTGATAATATGCCCATATTGTGCATCCATATGTATCATGGGATGGCGAACAATGTAGCAGGAGGAAGTTTTATTTTTTGTCGCACAAAAAAACTATTTTCCATTTTCTGAGCGCAAAAAACGGGCTGTTTTGTGAAGCAACCACTAAATGAAAGTTTTAAAATGCTATCATCCAATTTTTCAAAAATAATAGGCCATCTTAAATGGACAAATATCCCAATCGGGGTATCTCAAACCTTTCCGTTCATCCCTGGCGAAAAAGACAAATTCCTGCCGAATCGGTAGGAAGTGGGTCCGATTTGAACTACAAGTACATGATCCGATGCCCATTATTTTTTGAAAAAATGAGTTTTAGACTGACATTATCATGATTCTTCAGATATCCAATGTAATTTTAGCGATGCTCATCCCCGAGCTAAGAACCTTCATGCCCGCCGTTTTGACCATAGTTTGAAACGGGCATAAAAAATTCAAAAACAGTCTGATCAATACAAATCCTTCACGTGGTGTCTTATTATGTGACATAGTTTCTAGTAAAAATACCGAACTTGATATATTGCAAGTGTCTCAAAAAAAACCTTCTCAGAAATGACCTATCATGTTTGATGTTTCATGGCTTTCGGGTCAAATGACCAATGTTATGTCCCGAATCGCGGCATAGTTTGTGATAATGTGTCCATATTGTGCACCCATATGTATCATGGGATGGAGAACGATGTTGCAGGAGGAAGTTTTCCTTTTTGCCGCACAAAAAAACCATTTTCCATTTTCCGAGCGCCAAAAACGGGCCATTTTGTGAAGCAACCACCAAATGAAAGTTTCAAAATGCGACCATCCAATTTTTCAAAAATAATAGGACACCTTAAATGGACAAATGTCCCAACCGGGGTATCTCAATCCTTTCCGTCCACCCCTGGCGAAAAAGACAAATTCCTGCCGAATCGGTAGGAAGTGGGTCCGATTTGAACTGCAGGTACATGATCCCATGCCCATTATTTTTTGAAAAAATGTGTTTTAGACTCACATTATCATGTTTCTTCAGAGATCCAATGCAAGTTTAGTGATGCTCAGCCCCGAGCTAAGAACCTTCATGCCTGCCGTTTTGACCATAGTTTGAAACGGGCATAAAAAATTCAAAAACGGTCCGATCAATGCAAATAGTTCGCGTGGTGTCTTATTATGTGACATAGTTCCTAGTAAAAATACCGAACTTGGCATATTGTAAGTTTCTCAAAAAAACTTCTCTGAAATAACCTATCATGTTCGATGTTTCATGGCTTTCAGGTTAAACGACCAATGTTATGTCCTGAATCGCGGCATAGTTTGTGATGATGTGCCCATATTGTGCACCCATATGTATCATGGGATGGCGAATAATGTTGCAGGGGGGATTTTTCTTTTTTATCACAAAAAAAACCATTTTTTATTTTCCGAGCGCAAAAAACGAGCCATTTTGTGAAGCAACCACCAAATGAAAGTTTCAAAATGCTACCATCCAATTTTTCAAAAATAATAGGACACCTTACATGGACAAATTTCCCAATCGGGGTATCTCAAACCTTTTCGTCCACCCCTGGCGAAAAAGACAAATTCCTGCCAAATCGGTAGTAAGTGGATCCGATTTGAACTACATTTACATGATCTGATGCCCATTATTTTTTGAAAAAAATGAGTTTTAGACTCACATTATCATGTTATTTCAGAGATCCAATGCAAGTTTAGCGATGCTCAGCCCTAAGCTAAGAACCTTCATGCCTGTTGTTTTGGCCATAGTTTGAAACGGGCATAAAAAATAAAAAAAGGTCCGATCAATGCAAATTCTTCACGTGGCGTCTTATTATGTGACATAGTTTCAATGAAAAATACCAAACTTGGTATATTGCAAGTGTCTAAAAAAACCTTCTCAGAAATGACCTATCATGTCAGAGGTCTCATGGCTTTCGTGCCAAACGACCAATGTTATGGCCAGAATCGCGACATAGTTTGTGATAATGTTCCTATATTGTGCACCCTTGTGTATCATGAGATGGCGAACAATATTGCAGAAGGAAGTTTTTATTTTCGTCGCACGGAAAATCTATTTTCCATTTTCCGAGCGCAAGAAACGAGGCGTTTTGTGAAGCAACCACCAAACCACAGTTTTAGAATGCTACCACCATATTTTGCAAAAATAGTATACCACTCTACATGGACAATGTTTCAACCGGGGTATCTCAAACCTTTCCGTCCATCCCTCGCAAAAAAGACAAATTCCTGCCAAATTGGTAGGAAGTGGGTCCAATTTGAACTACAGGTACATTATCTAATACCCATGATTTTTCGAAAAAATCATTTTTAGACTCGCAATATGATATTTTTTAGAGATCGAATAAAAGTTTATCGAAGCTCGGCCCCTATCTAAGAACCTTCATCCCGCCGTTTTGACCATAGTTTGAAACAGGCATAAAAAATTAAAAAAATCGCGGCATAGTTTGTGATAATGTGCTCATACTGTGCACCCATGTGTATCATACAAAAAATAAAAAAACTTGGTATATTGATTACGTACAAAAAAGAACTTCTCACAAAAAAATTATTTTCCATTTTTCGAGTATACAAAACGAGACATTTTGTGAAGCAACCACCAAATGAAATACACTATTTAAAAATAATAAAAGTATTCATAATTACCACCCTGAGTGAATCTACTGAATTTTATAAAAATTTTGAGCCAAAAATTATTTCTTTTGGACTTCTTAGAAAATAGATAAAAAAATAAAAACTTTCTAATTGGACCAACACATCAGCCAAGGCCTAGACCTGGGCCGCCAAGTAAAAGAAAAAAAGAATGTCCACTAGCCGTTAAGGCCCAGGCTCAACCGAACATGTCCACATTCATAAACATGTAGCGTGTGATGAAAACTCAAAAGTCATTGAAGGGGACTCGGGTTCGAACCCTGAAACTCTCTGTAGGCCCAACAAACAAACAAAGTTCAAATAAGTCTAGCTCCCCGTTATAACACAAATAGATGATTGGTGGAGTGGTTGACCTTCATGAGAATTAGCGATGTGTCGCGAGTTTGAACCCCGCACCTTTTTTTTCCCTGTTAATTGGCAACGCTCTAAGCAGACACGTGGATTTGTTACATAGTTAAAAATTGACACATAAAAATGACACATATGCGTAAATGATGAGGTGTCCGACCAGTCATTTAAACCTATTATATTTTATACACTATGACGATATAATTTGGTCATAATCCGCTATACATAAGTTCCTAGGGTGTATCAAGCACATTATGACGATTTATTCTATTGAAATTACAATGTTTTAAACGAAAATCGTCGTAATTTAATAAGGTTTTGGCTCTCCCAAATAGCTTACGACCATCTTGTGCGAAATCATCATAGACATATGACGATTTCATTTCCCGTCACTATGAGAATGTCACAAATCAAGACATTTCTTGTAGTGCATGTTTGGAGGACTTGAAGGACACTGTAGCCAGAGGCATGATGAACAGGTTCATGGAGATGGAGATCGCCATGAAGGGAGCCATACCATTTCACATTATAATTGGATTATTTTGTGTGATTGTTATGTCTCTAGTTTTACCTCTATGAGATAGTGGTTAAACTTTAATCCCTCAAAGAAGGTCTAGTCGGTCTTCCCGCCAGTGCTGCACCATCACAAGTTGGACATTCTTGGTAGTGGGCTCATAAAAATTGAGGTGCTACCAATTCTCTTCGACTAGATGGGTTCGAGTCAGACTCTTACATCAGAAGCACTTGGTAAGCTAGATGGGTCTATCACAACGGTTGTGGGGCTCGGGAGAGGGCGGTCGGGAGCCGGGGCATGAGATGCCACCCGACCAACAGGAGTCGCATGAGATGCGATTAGCAAGGAGTTGCCTTCCTAGATCACTTGACGGCTAGTGGTGATGCTAAAACTCACTAGTCGACTTGCTTATTTAGGGTCCTGAATCACTAAGTAACCATTGGAGGGATGTTGGTTCTAGTGGGAGCATAAGTATTAAAAAGTTTAATACGCCTGCTTTTTTATGAATACTTGTCTTAAGTGTTTTTGCATATTTCTGTTGTAGATAATGGCACCTAGTGGCAGTCTCCCTCAGTTATCCAGTTTTTCTTTGAGGACCATCCTAGAGAAAGATAAACTTAATGGAACAAACTTCACCAACTGGTATCGTAATCTGAGAATTGTTCTCAAACAAGAAAAAGGGACCATGTTCTAGACAACCCGCTTCCAGATGCGCCAGATGAGAATACGAGTGTCGCAGCAACCAATGCCTATTGTAGAACATGTGATGAGTCTACATAAATTAGTTGTCTTATGCTTGCTCACATGGAACCAGACTTGCAGCAGCAATTCGAGAATGTTGAGGCCTATGATATGATAGAAAGCCTCAAAAGTATGTTCTAGGCTCAGGCAAAGACCAAGAGATATCAAGTCTCTCAAGCCTTGCTGAGTTGTAAGCTTAAGGATGGTGATCCACTGAGTCCGCATGTGATCAAGATGGTTGGTTACGTGTAATCTCTAGAAAGGCTTGGCTACCCCATTAGCGAAGAGTTCGCTACGGATATAATTCTGAACTCTCTTCCTAGTGTGTATGGTCAGTTCATATCGAACTACCACATGCATGGTATGGATAAGAAGCTCACTGAATTACATGGGATGCTTAAGCAGGCAGAGGTTGATATCAAGAAAGGTACTAGCCAAGTGTTGGTGGTACAAAATAAGGCTAAGTTTAAGAAGAGTTCTTGGACTAAGAAGAAGAAGGCTAAGTCAGGAGGTAATGCTCAGGATGAGATCCCAAGCGTTTCCTCAGGGACTAAGTCATCTCCTTCAGCCGGTTCCGCTTGCTTCTATTGCAAGGCGGATGGCCACTAGAAGAGGAATAGCAACAAGTATTTGGCGGATAAAGCCAAGAGTGGAGGTGTGACTTCCAACTCAGGTACACTTGTTTGCAATGTTATAGACCTTTATCTTGTTGATGCACCCTGTGGTTCTTGGGTATATGATACCGGATCAGTCATTCATATCTGCAACTCGTTGCAGGGACTGGTAAGAACTAGGGGCGTAGCGAGAGGCGAGGTTGACATTCAGGTCAACAACAAAGCAAGGGTTGCTACGTTGGAAGTCGTCACAATGCAACTTCATTTACCTTCAGGATTCTTAATGGAACTAAATAATTGTTATTATGTTCCAGTGCTTAGTCGAAACATCATTTCTGCCTCATGCTTGATGAGACAAGGCTATGAGTCTAATATTAAGAACAATGGTTGTTCTTTATATTTGAATGATATGTTTCACAGCTTTGCACCCATTCAGAACGGGTTATTTATTTTGAATCTTGATGGTGGGTTGGTCTATAACGTAAATGTGAAAAGGTTAAAACCAAATGATCTGAATATGACTTAGTTTTGGCACTGTCGACTTGGTCATATAAGTTAGAAATTCATGAAGAAGCTCCATGATGATGGACTCCTAACTTCGTTCGACTTAGAGTCGTTCGAGACATGCGAATCCTGCCTTCTAGGCAAGATGACCAAGACACCTTTTGCAAGGAGTTGTGAAAGGGCGTCTGGCTTGTTGGGACTAGTACATAGTGATGTATGTGGTCCAATGAGCACGACATCCAGGGGTGGTTATGAGTACTTCATTACCTTCACTGATGATTTGAGTAGATATGGATATGTCTACTTGATGAAACATAAGTCAGAAGCCTTTGAAAAGTTCAAAGAATTCCAGAATAAAGTATAGAATCAACTCGGCAAGAAAATAAAGTTTCTTCGGTCGGACCGAGGAGGCGAGTGCATGAGCCATGAGTTTGATGACCATTTGAAGAGTTGTGGAATAGTTCCTCAGCTCACTCCGCCGGGTATACCGCAGAGGAACGGTGTGTCGGAACGGCGGAATCGGACCTTGTTGGACATGGTACGATCAATGATGAGTCGGAAAAATCTACCTTTATAATTTTGGAGTTATAGTGTAGAAACGGCAGTGTTCACACTAAACAGAGTACCATAAAAATCGGTAGAGAAGACACCACAGGAGATGTGGATAGGCAAGAAGCCAAGTTTGTCTTTTCTTAAGATTTGGGGTTATGAAGCATTTGTCAAGCGACTTCAGTCGGACAAGATTGCAGCCAAGTCGGATAAGTGCATTTTCGTTGGGTATCCAAGGGAAACCTTGGGTTACTACTTCTACAACCGAGAAGAGGGCAAAGTGTTTGTTGCTCGGAATAGTGTCTTCCTTGAGAAAGAGTTTCTCAGTTGGGAAGTCAGTGGGAGTATGGTGCGGCTCGAAGAAGTTCGAGAGGAACCGGTCAGTAGTGATTTGGTGAAAACCTTGGAGGTTGAGCCAGTCGTGGTAGCTGAGCCGGCAGCTGCACCTCTACTGCGAAGATCAGCAAGATTGCAAAGTGTTCGTGATGTATTACTGTTAGATAGTAATGAGCCGGCAACTTATTCGTAAGCGATGGTGGGTTCTGATTCTGTGTCATGGCTTGGAGCCATGAGATCCGAATTAAAGTCCATGGATGATAATCAAGTTTGGAACTTGGTTGATCTACCGGACGGTGAAAGACCCGTCGAGTGCAAATGGGTCTTTAAAAGGAAAGCTGATATGGATGGAAACGTTTCCATCTATAAATCATGGCTTGTCGTGAAGGGGTTCCGGCAGGTTCAAGGAGTTGACTACGATGAGACTTTCTCACCCGTAGCGATGCTTAAATCAGTTCAGATCATGTTAGCTATAGCAGACTATTTCGACTATGAGATATGGCAGATGGATGTCAAAACGGCTTTCCTTAATGGAAAATTAACCGAGGACGTGTATATGATACAGCCCGAGGGTTTTGTCGATCCGTCTAATGCTGACAAGGTATGCAAACTTCAGAAATCCATTTATGGGTTGAAGCAAGCATCTCAGAGTTGGAACATTCGCTTTGATGAGGTAGTCAAATCGTTTGGCTTCATCAAGAGCGATCATGATTCTTGTTTATACAAGAAGTTTAGTGGGAGCAAAGTAAACTTCCTGATCTTATATGTGGATGACATATTACTGATTGGAAATGATGTCTAGATGTTGCAAGAAACCAAGGAATCATTGGGAAGGAGTTTCTCAATGAAGGACTGTGGGGCCCCCGGATTAACCCTCCGAGAATCCCTGTTATGCATACAACCACGATCCCATGATCAGTTAGTCGTGGCACGTAACCGACAAGTATCATTGCAACATCCGATACATACCGAATTTACAAGACTTACATAAATGCCGTTATGGCTACATCAATAATCATCAGCGGGACTTCGTCAAGTGTAGAGCCCAATCCAAGCCTTAACCTACAGGCAATTTATTGGGAGAAAATCCTAGCTCGCAATAGTCGTCCACTTCACCTTCTGCTTGATATATGACCAAGTTAATAGTCAGGGACAATGCCAGTGAGTACTTTGAATGTACTCGCAAACCACCTTAAGAAAATAATAATATCAAGAGGATATGCAATATGGCTGTGGTATTAGGAGGGCTCCACAAGATGTTCTTTTCTCAAATAGTTTCTCTTGTAGATATAGCATCTACATATCTTTGTTGGAAACTTTTGTAAACATTTTGGAAACTGTTTTGAAAAGTTTTTGGAAAACATTAGGAATAGGTCACCCATTTGTTCCTTTCTTCCGGTCATCCCATGACCAAAGTCCTTTCCATCCCTTTTTGACCATCCCATGGTCAAAACAGGGATCCTTTCCAACCATCCCATGGTCAAAACATTTAAAAGCCATTGCTTTTCAGAAATCCTTTTTGAAAACAAAACCAGCACCGCTCTATAGCAACCTTCCCAACTGTCCATGACCGCGGACACGGCTATTCGAATAGATTTACACTCTGCAGAGGTTGTACACTTTACCCACACCATCCGGGTACACTACCCTGATCTTCACCGATCAAGGGTCGAGTAATCGATCAAGACTCTCCGGATGCCCACTCCAATATAAGTGCCTACCCTATGAGCGTTAATCCCCTCAAAACCGGGATGTCAGGTACCGAGGACCAACCAGAGCGCTTTTTCCACTTCTCGAGTGTGCGCTTTCAATGAGGGGCTCGTAGTAACGCGTGGAGGCCAGCAGACCCTTCGTTCCTTCTCCCGGTCGATGTCCCACATGGACCGTTTGTCTAGAGAAGGCCCACCCTCCAGGGATCGCAATCCCCTGTAGTAGTTGTGAGGCCGCTTATAGAAGAATAGACAACCATCAAATCCAGCCCTGTCCCATACCAGAGTAATGTGGTTGCACGGGTTAATGGTTCCAGCAAAACTGCAAAGAACCGGGTGTGCTTTTGTAAACCTTTTTCCTCCATCTTTCCTTTAGCATTACTTAGAACAAAACCTTTTTCTTTCTCAACATCTCTTGGGAGGTCCCACCTCACCAAGGTTTTGTCAGTAAACATTTGGTAAAACCTTTTTCAAGGGTCTTCCCATCCTCTAGCTTTTCTTTGGCTAAAACGGGGTCTCCAAAGGGTATGGTGTATTACACCATCTACCACACTAGGGACAAGTAGGTGTCATCAAGGGGGATTATACTTAATAGTAAAAAAGTGTAATAGTTCGGAGGAGCCAAACCACTACCATATATGTATCAACATATAATAAAACAATGCAGCTTCATAAATAGTAGATAAAACATCCATAAGTAAAATAGTAGGAAAAGGCTTATGAGCAAGAAGGTGGCTTGCCTGAGATCAGCAATATGGCATAAATGTCCCTGGACTTCTTCTTAGAAAACCATAATAACCAATATAAACCATCTTCTTCTGCTCTCCGATATAATCGCAACTATTGTCGATAAGGAACACATGCAGACAAACAAAGGGCACAATCAATACAAGGCATACAATCACCAATACAATACGACCAGCAACTGAATACTACCAAATTAAGATTCAGATGGTTTTGAGAGGATTGGATCTAGGAGATTGAGATGACCTTGGGGAAGGGAGTGTACACCCCTTAGGGTTTATAGTCTAGAAACTACCTAAGAGATGGATTTTGGAACAAGACCATATTCTGTATGATACCATTGTGTAAAAAGGATACCAACAGATAGGTAGTGATAATATGAAACCAAAAAAGTGGTTTCACTAAATTATCAATTTCCTTTGATTTATTATTAATTTTCCAATGATAAAGGCTCTAGTTTTAGGAGATAAATCACCAAAAAAGTTCTGGAGCTCCAAAAATCATTTCCTTGGATGGTTCAGTAGGGTTTCAGGTACTGGTTCAGCGAGAGTTGGAATAACTCCAAAATAATTACCAGAATGCCCTCAGGAAATTCCCAAAGGCAGTTATGTAGATAACTTGTCTTTTTCACCAGATTTAATCTACAGAAGCTTTTCAGGTGAATCCAAAGACATATTATAGGTATGTAGAATACCTTTCTATAGAAATTGGAATCAACTTTTTGGAGTTGTAGAGCTACTGTGATGATTTTTCTAGTGATAAAACTATATACAGAGATAATTAATTCACCAAAGTTGAACAGGGCCTAAATAAAATTTGATCTCCTAGAGTTTGGTAGACCTTAGTGTACCACATCACAGGAAGTTGGATTTAGTTCAATACCTCTGTTGGTTTGACCTGGAGAATTTATCTAAGGCAGAAACTAATAGTTTTTGTTATTTTTACGAAGGTGAAACTAGGGTTCACCTTGACAGGAGATAAATGCTGATTGAAAGGTACGGTGATAACCTTTTAGGGGAAGTGTGTTTCATCTTATTTGAGCATGTAAAGGTTCCTGAGGGATTTATTTACTGTAAAGGGTACCTCTTGGTAAAAAATCTACAGAGGAGATATTAGTTGTATTTGGCCAAACTTTTCATGCAGAACGGTAGAAAAATCCCTAAGGTATCCTAGAAAATTTGTACTAAGTCATTTGGAGGTAGTTAACATTTTTGAATTGATTTAAACTGAAGTGCCAAAACTGGATCCAAATTAAAATGAATAAAAGCAGAGGGGACCACGGGCTGGGATCTGGAGGGAAATGGGCCACAAGTGCAGATTTCGGCCCAACTGGCACTGGCTCGCGCGGGAGGGAGTTTGAAGGCCTGCCAGGTGGGCCCCAGCGGTCAATGACTGCGGCCGGCTGAAGGGGTATCGGGAGCCCTGGGTCGTCCTTTTTAGGTGGGATCGACGGTGGTGTGTTGTTGTCCTGCTCGCGCCAGCGGTGGTGGGTCGGAACCCTAGGGAGCGGCGGTGGAGCTCGGGGATCTCACATGCGGCCGTGCCGATGACGGGGGAGGCGCGGAGGTGATGCGATGGTCGACGACGAGCCTGGGAAGGGGCGGCACGAGGTGGTTTGCCGCCGGGATCTCGCTCGCGCGTGCGCACCCACAGAGAGAGATCGGGAGCTCACCGGCGTTGTCACCTGGGGTTGCTGCAGGGAGAAAAGAGAGCGGGGTTAGCTCGGGGAGGTAGATGGGAGGTCTGAGGTGTGGCATGCAGCGGGGAGATGCATTGGGGAGGGAGCTTAGCTCGAGGGGAGTGAGGAGGCCGAAGCTTCACTCTCTCCTTCCTCTAGGCAGAGCAGGCATGGGAGAGGGAGTGGCTCTCTCGGGAGGTAAATGGGGAGCAGGGAGAGTGAATGAGTGGCAGGGGATGGAGCGGGGTGGCCTCTGGACTATTTAAGCTGATGTGGGAGTTCCAGGAGAGGAAAGGTCCATTTTGGACATGTAAGGGGGGTAGGGATGGCTTGGGATTGGTCAGAGATGGAGGTGGAGGGGTGGTGTGAGTCATTTGGTCGACAGGGACAGAGAGGGGGAGGTGTTTTTGCTGTTGGTTGGCCACAAGTGGCTTATTTCTACTCTCTCTACTCTTCCTAGGGGTAAATGACAAGCGGAGGGGTAAGCTACAGTGCTAAGCTTCAGTAGCCTCGACCAGGGAGGAGTGCTAGTTGCTTTGGACAGTGGTGGTAAGACTTTTATAAGGATTTGCTTCATTTTAACTCGTGCTTTAAGTTGCTTGCACTATTTGATCAAAATGGTGTTTGTGAAGAGAGTTCAAAATTTTGCATAGGACAAGGTGGGAAGATGGTACTGGTAGGTGGGTAGGTTTAATATGCCTCTCTAGGATTTATTTGGGAATTTTCAAAAGAGTAGAAGTCCAATTAAATCCATTTACTCAAAAACTGCAGAAGTAGTTTCTAGAAGATCATTTGATAATTTTACATTGGACAAGGTTGGTTTTTAGTTTGATATGGTCCCAAATGTGAATACATACTTAGGGGAATTTTCCCAAGATTTATTGGGGCTTAAAAGTATTTAAAACAATTATTATTCCAATTCAGCCATTTAAGAAAATGGGCAAAAAGAAATAATAAAGATCTTCAAAAATATTTATTTTTGAAGTGGGAAGATGGGGTATGATATGTGGATCTCAATTGAGCCAAAATTTGGGGAAGTGTTTTGGAAAAAACCAAACTTTACTTTATGGAAGAAGTTTTGGAGGTTTTGTCCCTTAAATGGATTAAATAGTTTTTGAGCCATAATAATTATGGATAATATTTTATAAATCTTGATGATCCAGGTAGATGATGTAGACCAGGTGTAGCAAGCATTTGCAACCTTGGGATTGGAGAATCCAAGTTGATTTTGGTCGAATACCCTAGATTAAGGATCTAGGGTGATGTTAATTTCATACTATCAAAACATGGTTGTATCTTGGAGATCAGATCTCCCCTTGGGGCATGGGATATATGGATGGATATACCAAGTGATGTATATTGCATTGGTGTAGGAGTTTGATCTTGATCCTGCTTGAGCTCACCAAGACTGGCTTTCAAACTTTGAATAAAATAAGCCTACCAAAGCAGTTTATCAACTAGCCTTCAAAACCTTATGGGTTTAAGAAGCACAAAGATCCACTTGGAAAAAGTGAAGTAGATATTGATATACCTATATGATTAGAACACAACCATGTGAAGATTTGTTCCATAGAGGGTTGGATGATGGTGTGAGCTTCTGTCAAAGTATGCATGATGACTAGATTTGCAGAAAAAGTTATTTTCTTGATTGCAAAACCATCAAGAACAAGTGGGTTGGAAGATGATCTAACCAAGGGCAAGAGTGGTCCTTGGTAGTCCTTAGGATGGTTAACAAGATGGTTAAAGTGCATTACCAAAAATTCACAAGGGTTGAGAAAGGGAGTCATTCAAAAAGGTGATGTTGGAAACAGATTTCTAGACTGCCAAATTTGGCAGATTTAGGGTTTTTGACTAGAATGTGGGTGGTGATGATTTTGATGGGTAGCAAGGTATCAGAGCATCATCAAGTGGATGATTTTGAAGAGTAGTTTGAGTAGTAAGGATCCTTGCTTGATACTAGTCTTCATTGACTTGGAAGCTTCTAGAATTAGATCACTTCAGAGCTGATCTGGTTAAGGGTTTTTGATGATCACCTAGTATCTAGAGATTAGATCCAGATTGTATTCTTTCTTAGGGAGGGATTACTTGGAAGCATCCTGATCCTAGTGAGGAGCTCCTAGAGTAGCTCATAATATCTCCTACGCAATTAAGTCAGACAGCAGATCAAGTCAACTCATCTTACAAACAAATCAACTACTACTAGAGGTACCATCAAGCTTAGCTTGAGGTAAGGGTAGGTGTTTTTAATTGGTTGGAGTTTGAACAAGGTAATATCCTTGGTACATCTACCAAGAGTAGATTTCAAAAGATTGTAAAAGGTTTTGGAGATCCTAGAGGTAAGAGTAGTTGAAGGTTCTGTCTTGAAAACATAAGGAGGTTATAGCTCTCCATAGTTTTGTCAATGGAAGCTACTAATGTATTTTTGGTTACAAAAGCATCTTGGCTCAAGTTTGGAAATGCTAGAACATTTGAGAATATATAAAATGAGCCAGGATAGTTTTGTTAAATAGCCTTTGTCAACTGATGGCGAGGTAAGGAGTATCATATGGTATACACTCACATGCACAAGCACAAACAGACAACAAGCAAACACTGCACCAATGAACAAGAAAAAGTTTTTGCCCCCTGATTTTTGGATTCTGGGCAACTAATCAGGGTTGCTGAAATTGGGATGTTACAAGGACTTGGGTGAGGCAACTTATATACTAGGAATTAGGATCTATAGTGATAGATCCAGGCGGATCATTGGATTGTGCCAAAGTACATATTTAGACAAAGTGTTGAAGAAATTCAACATGGAATCGTCTAAGAAGGGGTTCTTACCGATGTCCCATGGCATAAGACTTAGCAAGACTCAGTGTCCTTCGATGACTGATGAGCGAAGTAGGATGAGTGTGATTTCGTATGCTTTGGCAGTTGGGTCCATCATGTATGCCATGATTTGTACTAGGCCGGATGTTTCCTATGCTTTAAGTATTATGAGCAGGTACTAGGCTAACCCTGGATAAATCCGCTGGCAGCAGTTAAGAACATTCTTAAGTACTTGAGAAGGACTAAGGATGTGTTCCTAGTTTATGGAGGTGAGGTTGAATTCAATGTAAGGGGTTACACGGATGCGAGTTACCTTACTAACTCGGATGATTCTCGTTCGCAATCCGGATACGTGTGCGTAAAGAACGGAGGGGCTGTGAGCTGGAAGAGTTCCAAGCAAGAGACCGTGTCTGCATCTACACCAGAAGCTGAGTATATTGCTGCCTCGGAGGCAGCAAAGGAAGCTGTTTGGACCAGGAACTTCCTGATTGATCCTGGTGTGGTTCAAGGCTCGTCCAATCCGTTAGACGTGTATTGTGACAACAATGGTGCTATTGCACAAGCCAAGGAACCTAGACAACACCAGAAGAACAAGCATATACTCATGCGATACCACTTGATTCGCCAGTTCATTGACAAAGCCACTTCCACAGCCTAAGCATGAGGCGCACGTAAGAGCCATGGGCATTAGATGCCTGGACATGTGATGTCGGGATGATTGACTCTAGTGTAAGTGGGAGACTACTGGGAATATTCCCTAGAGGGCAATCATGGTTGATGATATTTCCCAAAGTATTCATAAAGTAAAGTTGTCCCTACATGAACATTAGATATATATCACTGAATACGTGATTCAGTTGTGGAAATATATATTCATGATTGTTCATATTAGATTGTCCTTGGTCGTTGAGGTCGTGCTGGGCACACAACTTACACCAATGTGCAAGTCGGCTGATGACACGGTTCCACTTGTCATGGGCATGGAGATGCTATTCCGACTTACACTGATTTGGCTAAAGAATTTAGCGAGTCGGACTGACCCACAGTTGAGATGCAAAGAGCATGTTGTCATTTGCAGTCTCAAGCAATGGAATCCTTTGACCTGAGGTGATTGCATGATCCAAGTTGTGGATCGCCAACTTAGGTTCTATCAAACGTTGTTCCGTAAATGGGCAGTTATAAAGGTAGAGTACGGTTTGGTTGTGAAGCAAGCTGCGTGACATGGATTACCAAGAATGGATTTTCCCCTCCGTAATGGAGAGATATTCTCCGGGCCCTCTCGTGTGATATGATTCGGAAGCATGGCCATGCGCTACTCAGTTAAGTGTTAACTGAGGAGTCGGACTAAGAGTTAGTCCAGTGAATCACATATCATGGTACGAGAAGAGAGTTAAGCTATTTAAGGGATAGCAACTACTCGCCTATAGCTTAACAGATATATCGTGAGGCAAAGGGACTTGGACGAAAGTCACATTAAAGGTCCGTCTTCTGACTTTACGTCACTTGGGAGATGGTACGCCTTGCAAGAGGCCGCTACCATCTATCGACTTGAGACCGAGTGTTCATGGGAGTGATTTGGACTCAAAACCATGACGGGATACTTGGAGGAGTAGCTCATGTCTTGTCCAGGTGTACGTGAACCTACAGGGTCACACACTTAAGGGTAAGGAGCCCATGTGGATTAGATCCATGTGGAGATTGGAATACGGCCTATATGGGCCTCAAGCGTTTAGCCCAACTAGGAGTATATATAAGTGGAGTGACAAGCGATAGTCCCTGACCTAGCCGTCACTTTCTCCACTTCCATTTTGGGCTAGACATGATCTAGTAGTCCTCTGTCCGAAGCTCCTTCCTGTATGTGTGGATACCGGTAGAGGCGTTGCATGTGCGGCGCTAGAGACGGGGAAGCTCGTGGAGATCCGACGAAGGATTTCGTGAGATTCGGAAGGGCTGTCTGGGGATCTTTCGGCATTGCTTCGACGCCCTACATAAACTTCCGCATCTACGCGTCTAGTGGTAATCTCATGGCCTATAACCTGAGCTAGATCTTGTGAGTGTCACGTTAGGGAAAAGTTTTGTTTGTCTCTGCGTGGCCCAGCATTACCCACACCATCCAGGTACACTACCCTGATCTACACCGATCGTGGGTCGAGTAACGGATCAAGACTCTCTGGATGCCCACTCCAATATAAATGCCTACCCTATGAGTGTTGTTCCCCTTAACACCGGGACGTCCTATATAGTTATCAAACCAACCGGAGCACTTTTTGCACTTCCCAAGTGTTCGCTTTCAATGAGGGGCTCATAGTAACACGTGGAGGCCCGTAGACCCTTTGTTCCTTCTCCCGGTCGATGTTTTACATGGACCCTGCCAGAGAAGGCCCACCCTCCTAGGATTGTTATATCCCCCTGTAGTAGTTGCGAGGCAGCTTATACTAGAATAGACAAACATCAAATCCAGCCCTGTCCCATTCTAGAGTTATGTGGTTGCACAGGTTAAGTTGTTATAGCTAAACTGCAAAGAACCGGGTGCGTTTTCATAAACCTTTTTCCTCCAGTTTTCCTTCTGCATTTTCTAAAAAAAACCTTTTCTTTCTCAACATCTCTTGGGAGGTCCCACCTCACCAAGTTTTTATCATAAAACATTTGGTAAAACTTTTCTGGGGTCTTCCCATCCTATAGCTTTGCTTCGGCTAAAACAGGGTCTCCAAACGGTTATGGTGTTATACACCATCTATTCTACTAGGGGCCAGTAGGTGTCATCAAGGGGGTTGTACTTAATAGTACAAAGGTGTAATGGTTCGGAAGAGCCAAACCACTACTATATATACATCAACATATAGTAAAACAGTGCAGTTTTCATAAACAGTAGATAAAACATGCATAAGTAAAACAGTACGACAAGGCTTATGAGCAAGAAGGTGGCTTGCCTGATGATCATCAATATGGCAATATGTCCCTAGACTTCTTCTTAGAATACCCAATAATACCAATAATAATTACCACTTCTTCTGCTCTCCGATTTCATCGCAACTATCATCGATACGGATCACATGCAAGCAAACAAATGACATAATCAACACCAGGCATACAAACATCAATACATACAACAAGCAATGAACAATACAAGTTTACAAATCAGTAGATCTTAGGAAGAATGGATTTAATAAGATTGGCTTTGTCTTGGAAACATGGAAGAAAATCCCTTAGGATTTATAGTCTAGAAACTACCTAAGAGATGTGTTTTGGACCAAGACCATATCCTGTATAATTTGATTGTATAAAAATGGTACCATCAGATAGGTACTGATAAAATGAAGCCAGCAAAAGTGGTTTCACTATTTTATCAATCTCCCTTGATTTATAAAGCATTTTCTAGTGATTAAAACTCCAAAATAATTCACCAGGAGGTTCTGTATGTACAAAATTATTTCCTTGGGTAATGTTATAGGGTTTGATGTACTGAATAGCTGAGAGTTGGAATCACTCCAAAATAATTACCAAAATGCCCTCAGGAAATTCCCAAAGGCAGTTCTGGAGCAGTTTTCTCTATTTCACCAAATTAAATATACAGAAGCTTTTGAGTTGATTCCAATGGCACATGCTAGGCATTTAGAATACCTTTCTGTGGAAATTGGAATCATCCTTTTTGGAGTTGTGGAACTCTTGTGATGATTTATCTGGTGATAACACTAGGGGAACAAATGTTTAAATTCTTAGAATTCCTCAGAAGCTCAATAAATCATGGGCTCCTGGGTTTTGGTAGGTATTGGTGGGCCAACTCACAAAGAGTTGAAACAAACTCAAAAGCTGGTACTAATTGATCTGTGGAATTTTCTGAGGTCAGATTTGTCCTGATTTTGTTATTTCTACAAGGGCCAAACTATTGTTCTCCTTGGCATGGGACCATGGTCCATGGATGGGTAGAATGGATATCTAACAGATGGATCTGGTTTCATGTTAAATGGATCTAGGGAGTTCCCTAAGGAATTTATTTAGTGTAAATTATACTCTTTAGAAGATTAAATGCCAGAAAATAATAAAGATTAATTTTTGCAAGGGCCTGGTTCTGCATGTTTGGAAAATCATATGAGAACATGTATAAATTTGTATCTGTCCAAAATGGAGTGATGTCTATTTTATTTAGAAATTAAACTAACTAGCCAGAAGTAGATCTAGAATTAATGAAATTATAAAATAAAAAGGAGAAACAACCACTAGGCCGGATTCCAGACGCAGATGGGCCTCTTAGTGCCAAAACGGCCCAACTGGCGAGGAGCTCGCGCTGGAGAAGCAGTTCAAAGGCCGGGGTGTGGGGCCCACGGGTCAGCGACCGTGAGCACTGAAAGGGTATGGGGGTGCCTGAGTCGTCCGATTAAGTTTGGATCAGCGGCTCAGGGCCTTCTTCTACCTCCCGCGGCGGCGGGACAGAGGGGAAACCCTAGAGGCGGCGGAGGTCAGCCGGGGTGCTTACCAAAGGCTCGTCGGCGGCCGAGAAACGGCGGAGGAGACACGGCGCGAGCCAGGGAGCCGAACAAGGGGCAGCGTCAAGGGTGTTGACGCCCTGGTGAGTCGCGGGCAGGGGCGTCTATGCAGGTGCACTCGGGCTCGCCGGAGTTGGCCTCTGCAACAACTCAGAGCCAGGGAGGGGTTACGTCGGAAGGGGCTAGCCGGGTCCCGCAGGTACGAGGAGGAAGGAATAGGGCCTAGGGATACTCACCATTTCGGGAGCTGTGAGTGGACCGAGAGAACCTCGTCGGAGTCCAGCTGTGAAGCTTTGAGAGCCGTCACTGGGAGAAATGGAGAGGAGGGTTAGATGCAGCACAGCTAGAGGGTCTCTTCTAGCTAACATGTAGAGAGAGAAGGGATGGGAGGAGAGAGCTTATCTCGATCTAGAGCCATGGCCGAGGCACCTTTCTTTCTTCTTCCCGGGCTAGACAGGTCAGGGGAGAGGGAGTGGTGCTCGGGGGAGGTGAGTGGGAGTGGGAGGGAGCAAATGAGAGGCAGAGGGGAGAGCTAGGTGGCCTAGGGGTATTCAGCCCGAGAGGAGATGTCCATGGTGGCACAAGTCCATGGGAGGACAAGGGGAGGGAACTGGCCATCCATTGGGCGTGTAGGGCGGTGGGAAGGGCACTATGGTCGTGCAGGAGACAAAGAGGGAGTGGTGCTACTGTTACAAAGGCTTGGCCACGTGTTTGTCTCTTCTCTCTCTCTTTACTTCCTTTCCAAACACAAGAGACGAGGTTGTGGGGGTGGTGCTACATGGTTGCTACAGTGGTGGTCGACCAGAGGAGCGGTGGGTGATGTGGAGAAGGGGAGAGCAAGTTTCCATGGGGTTGGGGTGGTTTTGGGATCAATGCTTGATTATTTTGGCAAATCTGATCACATGGAGGCGTGTGAAGGAAGTTCCAAAATTTGTATTGGACATGGTGGGGAGATGGTACAGATGGGTATATGATGTCAAGGCATAGATCTAGGAATTTATTGGTATTTTTTAGAAGATTTTTAGTTCACTAAAAATCCTTTATTCAAAAAGTGCAGAAGTAAGTTCAAGAAGCTCATTTGATATTATTACATTGGACCAAGTTGGATTTTGATGTGAGATGTTCATAAATAGTAATTCACACTATGGTGATTTTTCCCAAGATTTATTGGGGATTAAAAGTATTTAAAATATTATTATTCGATTTCTGCCATTTGGGAAAAAGGGCAAAAAGAAATAATAAAGGATCTCAAAAATATTTATTTTTGAGATGGGAATGTAGGGTATGATATATGGACCTCAATTGAGCAAGAGGTTGGAGAAGTGTTTTGGCAAAAACTAAACTTTCCTTTGTAGAAGGAGTTTTGAGGTTTTTGTTGATTAAAGGGATTTAATAAGTTTTGGGCCAAATTAATTACGCAGAAAATTTGATAAATCTTGATGATCAGGCTAGATGTTGTAGACAAGGTTTAACAAGCATGTGCAACCTTGGGATTGGAGAATCCAAGTTGATTTTGGTGAAAACTAGAGATTTAAGGATCTTGGGTAAGATTGTTTTCATGCCACCAAAACCTTGTTGGATCTTGGAGCTCAAGGCTCCCCTTGGGGCATGGGATATATGGATGGATAAACCAAGTGATGTATATTGCAATGGTGTATAGGTTTGAGCTTGATCCTGCTTGAGCTCACCAAGACATGCTTTTAAACTTTGAATAAAATAAGCCCGCCAAAGCAGATTATCAACTAGCCATCAAAACCTTGTGGGTTTAAGAAGCACTAAGATTCAATTGGAACAAGTGAAGTAGATATTGATAGACCTATATGAGTATAACACAACAATGCAAAGAGTTGGTCCTTAGAAGGATGGATGAGGGTGTGAGCTTCTGTCAAAGTAGGCGTGTTGGCTAGATTTGCAGGAATAATTATTTTCTTGCCTACAAAACCATTAGGAACAAGTGGCTTAGAAGATGATCTAACCAATTGCAAGAGTGGGCCTTGGTAGTCCTTAGTATGGTTAACAAGATGGTTCAAATTCATTTTCAAAAATGCACAAGGGTAGAGAAAAGGAGGCATTCAAAAAGGTGATGTTGGAAATAGTTTTCCAAACTTAGGGTTTTTGACTAGAATGTGGGTGGTGATGATTTTGATGGGTTGCAAGGTACCAAAGCATCATCAATTGGATGATGTTGAAGTGTAGATTGAGTAGGAAGGATCCTTCCTTGATACTGGTCATCACTGACTTGGAAACTTCTAGAAGGGGGTATCTTTAGAATTGATCGGGTTAAGGGTTTTAGATGATCACCTAGTAGCTAGAGATCAAATCCAGATTTGTATTCTTTCTTAGGGTGTGGTGATTGGGAAACATCTTGATCCTAGTGATGAACTCCTAGAGTAGCTCATACTATCTCCTAAGCATACAAATCAAGCAGCAGATCAAGGCAACTCATCTTACAAACGAAGCAAACCTACTACTACGGTTACCTAGCTCGAGGTAAGGATGGGTATTTTAAAAAGGTTGTGGTTGGAGTCAGGTGAGAGTCCTTGGTATCTCTACCAAGAGTAGAATTCAAAAGCTTTAAAAAGAGGTTTTGGGAAACCTAGAGATAAGATTAGTTGAAGGCCTGTCTTGAAAACATAAGGAGATTATAGTAGGCTGCTCTCCATAGTTTGGGGAAATAGAAGCTACTAGAAAGGGTGGAGGTTGTAAAGGTATCTTGGCTCTGGTTTTGAAATGCCAGAACATTTGGGACTATGTAAAATGAGCCAGGACAGTTTTGTTAAATATCTTTTTTCCACTGATGTTGAGGTAAGGAGTATATCTTCTAATACACATTCATATGCATAAGCATATCCAAACAACAAGCAAACACTTCAGCATTAGACAAGAAAAAGTTTTTGTTTCCCCTGATTTTTGCATTCTAAACAACTAATCAGGGCTTCTAGAATTGGGATGTTATAGAAAATTTCAGCAATAATTGTTATATCATTGATTATAAAGAGAGACTCGGTCATGCACCCACGTCAACCACGCGCCAGCGAGAATGCTTTCAACATTGCACTTATTAAGTAGTTGATATCATGTTCTTTTGTTTATGGATCCCGGTAGTGTGAAATAAAAGGGGAGCTTGTAAGCTCATAGAGTTTGTATGTGTGTTAGAGAAACGCCTGGGCGGCTAGCCTAAGCCATGCCTAATCATGGTGGAAACTTGCAGCATAACCATAATGAGCATTCTGTGAAGCATCCTCAATAAAAACCTATGCAAATAGCAAATAAAAATATCGCTGAGATGCTCATTGTAACATCCCAAAACTTTAATCCAAGCTTATCAAGATCCAAATCATCAAAATTAGGGTTAACAAAAACTTTTCCAAAGTAAAAATGAAAGCATTCATGTGTATGTGCATTTGAATTAGGATTTGATTTGAATTGCCATGCTTCTGTGATTCTTTGCATGTAAAATGTTTCTTAGGTGAAATAAACATCATCTAAATCATTTGCAAACTTTTCCCAAAGAAAAACAACTCAAAATGAATATTTGAAGTGAATGGTCATTTTGGCCAAATTAACTCTCATGCCTACTTTGGCTATTCCTAGTTTTCAAAACTTAACAGAAACAAGTGTGGCTCTTTACACCCCTTGCTAGTACACATAATGAGGTACCAAGGCGCACTTTGTGATCTGCAAAAATCTTTCAAATGCTAATTTTAAATTACAGTTTAAATTTGAATCTATTTCATATGGGAAGATCCCACTATTTCAAAAACCACTCAAACAAGCTCAATTTTCAAAACCCAAGCAACCACAGAGTCTCAAGCTCATTCCTAGCAAACCCACCAAAAATCTTTTCAAAATTCAAAAGCTTATTTCTTGTGGCCATTTAATCAAACACTTGGCAGGCAGGTTTAAACTCTAAATCCTAGATCACTTTTTTGAACAGGGTTTTGCCCCCATTTTATCCCCATTTAATCTTTTGGTCCCCTCTTGATCTAACCATGCCATTAGCCTCCATCCCCTACTCCCCTAGTGCCAGTGCATGGCCATGCCGAGCACCAACTCGCCGGCGGACCATGCACTCGCCCCAGCAGACCACTTCCCTCTCGTTTTCCATGTCTAGGAGGAAGCCAGGACCTCACCGCCACCCTCTGTCTCCTACCCGAGCCAAGCGCAGCAGTGGACCACCGAGGAGAGCCCGTGCCCAGTGCCACCGTGCCATGCCGAGAACGCGCCAGAGCACCGCACCCGGCACGCGTGCACGAGCCGCCGCTCGACCACAGCCCACGCCCGCCGCTCCGCCACGACCCAGGGAACACGACGGGCACGCCCGTTCGCCGTCCGACGCACCACAGCCACCGCTCGCCGTGGACAATGCCGCTTCTGCCGCTCAGAGCGCCAGCTCGCCCCGACCGCATACCACCACCCCTAAGTCTGCATTCACTTCCTAGAGCACCGCCAGGAGACCGTCTGTCGATCGCCACCCTCAGCCATGCCTCTAGCCGGCCGTAGCCATGTCGCCACCATCGCCTGCCCATCCCGCTCGGTCTCACCGTCGGGCCTATAAAAGGAGGGCACCCCCAGCCATTTGAAGCACACCACTCCACTCCCCTCACCTCACTGACCGTCCCACACCTCTAGCCGGAGCAAGGGGAGCAGCAGCTCGCCGGAATTTCACCGGAGCGGGCCGCCTTTGGAGGAAAAAGGCGCCGCTGATTGCGACCACCCTAGGAGCTACCTCGACCGCCCCTGAGCTCACCGTCGACCACCAGTTTGTTCGCCCGCCTCGCTGTCATTGTTGGAGCCCTGGTACGTCCCCGGTAGACCCCCACCGAGCCGCTAGGGTTCGAGCTCGCCGGCGACCTGTTCGTCGTCGGCAACGATCCCCAGCTGTAGATCCCAGTTCTAATCTAATGGCCCACAGCGCGCGTACCGTTTCGTGTGTTAAGAGCCACTGGCAAGCAGGACCCCCCTGTCAGCTGAGCCCCGCGCCGCGGAGCGCCACTGGGTCGGCCCATGCTCGTTCCCACGCTAGCCCAGCCGTTCAAAATTGGATTTTTCTATATAGTTTAAACTTAGTTCTGTCTCTGAGTTTGAAAATCAATTCAGAGAGATTTACAAATCCAAATAGCATGAAACCAAATTTGCCTGAAAGGTATTGAAATGATCTATCCAATCCCGTTGGATTTAATTCAATTAGAGTTATAGATCTCTCCTAGTAAAAATAACAAAACAGAAGTATTTGCACCTTGCAACATTTTTATAAAATCAACCAAGATAGGTTTTGAGTTGATTCCAACTCTCAAAAATCAAATTTCTTCATATCTATCTAAATATGTAATAATATTAAGGTTTACATGCAGTGACTTTGTACTAGTAACAAAATAATGCTATATAGGCATTTCTAGTCACTTTAAATCATTAAATATTGAACTTAAACCAAAGTAATTATGATCCAACCCTTAAATCCCATTCCAACAGTTTAGAATATGTGGTGACAACATGTGTCCACATGATCCCATATTTTAAGTGGTGAATATTAAATCTTAGTTAATTTTTCAATGAGTAGAAATTACTTTTCTAAAATAAAAAGGAGGAAACTATGGAATAAAACTTGTGATGCTTATGATGATAATAGATCATCACATGTGTGTCTTAGAATGCGATGTAGCCTAGTTAAGTATTGTTTGGTGATTGTGTACTCCATATGTATAGACGATAATACCGACCAAGTCTACGAGGAGGAGGAGTTCTACCAAGAAGAAGAAGAAAACTTCAACCACTGCACCAACCAAGACAAGCTAGCCCTATCCAAGTTAACGCTTGCAAGTTGTACTTGCAAGCCACCATTAGCAATGCAAGCTAACACTTGCAAGTATAATGCTTAGCAACCTAGGATTAAACTAGATGGTTTATCGAGATGCTATAGGCATGCTTGAGTCATATCACTTTGACTATTAGTTACCCCAAGTCTTATTTACAAGATTTACTTCCTTTACTTTACCCAAAGTTCTCTACTATTTTGAATGTAGCATAAAAAGTATAAAACTTGACCTATTTTATAACCCTTTAGATGTCATTCTATGGCATGAGATTGAACCCATCTTTTCCACATTAGTGAACACTCTTAACTTAGTAGTTTAGAGTAGATAAAAACTTGAGTCACTTTAGATGGGAACACTTGGTGAAAATGAATTATGAAAACCTTGGAATGATGAGTCATTCTATTGAGATGTTTTGACATGTGTTGAGAAACACAAATGGTTTATGATGATGAAAATGTTGAGGCATGAGCCTTATCCCTTTTATAAAGCTGATGGTTGGATTCGGATGCGATACCATTCCAAATTTACCGTACAACCACACTACCTGAATTGGGTAAGGCTTAGCTGGAAATTTATATGCATTAGTATTAGTTACCTCGCGGGAGAGGTTTGAGATGAGGCTACCTCTCAATGTTGTCCACCTATGCAGTGCCCAAGATGACTGATGGTTGTGGTTGGGAGGCCATGCTGATAGGAGAGGTGCTTATACTAGGGTGTGTAAAGGGAAAGTTATGTTTGATTATCTGCATACTAAGTATGATGATTCAGGGTTATCCCTGACAGATGTACCGAATCTTGTGGTGAAAGTGTACCACCTCTGTAGAGTGTCAAACTATTCGAATAGCCACGTCTACAGTTATGGACAGTTGGAATGGCCATACTGTTTTGTTGTCAGATGTTTTCCAAACAAATTATGAAATGAATGATGAATCTTGACTTGACCACAACAGGGTTATGTTTATGATACTAGCTTCCCAACTTAAGTGATTCTAGAACTTTATTTTATCTTTCTTTGCTTCAGAACTCAGCTTAGGTTTCAAACTCAACTTTATAGTTAAACTTAGATTTAGCACTTTAACTTAGCACTATACTACTTGTTAGTGGTAGTTTGTGAGTACTTAAGGAGTACTCATGGCTTTTGTACCTGGCTATTCTCATGGCCAGACTATGAAGGAGACTATCAAGATGATGGCTAGCAGGACGGCTATGATAACTAGGACTATCTGCCTTCGTCAGCATTGCATGTGCCCCTGAAGATGGACCCCACCGCTACGCTTACCTTTTATTTCCGCTGCTTGTTGTATTCAGACTGGATCATGAGATGCTTATTTGTGTAAGACCTTATGTATGGTTTGTAACGGATGATGTACTGTGATATCCAATCCGTTATGTCTCACAAAAATGGTAATCCTGGGATTGCGAGGTATGGCATAACGGGTATCTGGGATTAAAAATCCGGGTGTTGACAAGTTGGTATCAGAGCCATCCTGACCATAGGAGACCCTAGTTAGAATGGACGTTCAAACAAAAACTTAGTATAAAAACCAAAGTGAGTATTTATGAAAAACTATCTCCACTCTTATCCTTGTGGATTCATTCTTTCTCAAAAATTCATGTCCTCAAAATTCTTACATTACTACTTAAAATTTGAACACTTGATCACTTCACTAATTTCCTCATCCTTAATTCTTGTAGATGGAGACTCAGTTCAACAAGTTCTACCAGTTGGGAAACAGAGGTCAGCTGATCTTCGAGAGGGATCTGGATTCATTGTCAGAGTTCTTGGGACGCCCACATCCGGAGTTTCTTGGAGCTCAACTTCCAGGACCCCCAGGAGGAAACCTACAGTGGCTAGTCACCGCAGATCTTAGAGGAAGCATCGAAGCACCAACTTCTGGGAGAATTCAGTTCTCCGTGAGAGAGAACAACTGGCTAGATGGATTAGCTAGGGCAATGCATGAAGCTCTTCCACGTCTATGTGCTCTCAGCGTCAACAAGATCCAAGGAACCCGTTTTGCCCACTATGCAAGACGTGACTTCATGGGAATGCCGATGGAGATGCCAAGTCACCCAGAGTTGAGGCGTCAAGTGGAGAATCTTGACTTCTTGCTGCATGACAGACAGCAGGAACTGGACAATGCTAGAGAGTTAGCCAACCAGAACCGTGCCATTATCGACCAGAAGGTCCAGACTTTCGCACTGCACGTCCAGGATCGCCAGCGTGCAAATACGGATCGCACCATCGCCCGTCTTCGCAAGAAGGTGGCCGACCTCGAGAAGACCATCAAGGAGCAAGAAGCTCAGCTTGCCACCAAGGAAGAAGAAGATGAGGGTGAAGACATCCAAGGAGACATGGATTCTTACCTCAGCAACGACGATGACTTTCTGGAGGAAGATGCCGTGGACTTCTACATTGACGATGAGGACTCTGACTTCATCGACGATGAGTAGATGCACTAGAGCACTGTCGTAGCATGAGTTGTATCGGTCCCACTGTATCATAGCTTGCAGAATGGTTCTTCAAACCATCTGTTTTCTGGTGTTTGTTGTGGTGTGAGTTGTATTGTGTGCTTGCTTGCATGAATGAAATGGAGTTAGTTGAAAAACCTGAGCCTAACTCAAAGTTTTAGCTTTGAAAAACCAAAACCATGAACCTTAGAATTTCCCTCTTACCCCTATCTCTATCTCAATCTTCAGATGACTCGTGGAAACCAAGGAGGGAGTAGCTCGTTGCAAGACCCAATGCTGCAGATACTGCAAAATCTCATCGCGGACCGTGAAGCAAGCAGGGCAGAACGTCAAGCCAACTTAGCAACACTACAGCAGATAGCCCAGATGGTTCTCAACAACCAAGGACATGGAAATCAGGATCATCATGGATCCAAACTCAAAAAAAATTAGAATACCAATCCCCCATTCTTCAACCAATCTAAAAACCCATTAGATGCTGATGACTGGTTGCAGACCATGGAAAACAACCTCGAAGTTGCAGGAGTTGATGAAAACGAGAAAGCTCTCCTCGCCACCCACCATCTGGCGGGAGATGCAAGAGCTTGGTGGAATAGCATCCGCAATATGAACCATGGTCAAGTGATGACATGGGAAGCATTCAAAGTCAAGTTCAGCCGCACCCACCTGCTGCAAGGTCTAGTCAACAGGATGAGAGATGAATTCCGCGAATTGAAGCAAGGAAGAATGACTGTGGTGGAATACCGTGACAGATTCCTGTCACTTGCCAGATATGCACCTGATGAAATCAACACGGAGGCCAAAAAGAAGGAAAGATTCTTGAACGGACTGGATGATGAGATGCAAACTATCCTCGTCAACATCCGTTTTCAGGATCTCGAAGAGCTAGTCGACTCTGCCATTCAGATGGAATGGAAGATTAACCAGGCAAACAACAATCGCAAACGTCGTATGATGCAGCAATCAGGATCCAGCAGTCACCAGAAGTACCGTCCCAACCCCTCACCAGGATATGCACCAAGGAACAACCGTCCCCAACGTCTCGCCCAAGCTACCCCAACCGTAACGGGGGCAATGTGAAGTCCGGAGGAAACAATCACAACTCTGGTAATACCAACAATTTCAACCGTGCACCTCCCAAGAACACCAGCAACAACAACAACAACACCGCACCCAGAACTGGCAGCAATGTTGTACCTGTCGCAGTCAAGGACAAGTCCCAGATCACTTGTTTCGAGTGTGGAGTGAAGGGTCACTACTCCAATGAGTGTCCCAAGAAGACTGCAGCCAATGCCACTGTGAATGCTGCAGCTCAGCAGCAGTGTCGTGTTCAACCAGGAAGAAGATTTGCCCCAGGGAACCCGCACAACCGCAACGGCCGTCTCTTCCACATGAACGCAGAAGAAGCCCAAGAAGCGCCAGATGTAGTGCTGGGTATGTTTTCTATCAACTTAGTTTTAGCAAGAGTATTGTTTGATTCGGGAGCATCGCATTCATTTGTCACCGAAAATTTGCATGCACCAGTAAGATTCACCCAACCAACCTGAAGCATGTCATGATAGTTCAAATCCCCGGTTCAACAACCAAAGCTAGAAAAATTTGCAAAGTTGTGCCTATCAGAATACATGGGATAGATTTTTATGCCAACCTAATAGTACTTAGAACCAAAGGATTGGAAGTTGTACTAGGCATGGAATGGATGTCAAGGCATAAAGGACTGATAGACTGTGCTAAGAAAGCCATCACCATGACCAGTAGTTCGGGAGTAACAATAGAGCATATCTCTGAAACCTTACCCCGTCAATTCAAGTGCAACAAGAGTGTAGCCCTGCCCACCATAGACCAAGTCAGAGTAGCCTGTGAATACCCTGACGTATTCCTAGATGAATTGCTAGGTATGCCCCCGGATAGGGATATTGAGTTCATTATCGAACTAATCCCTGGAACCGGACCCATAGCCTAGAGACCCTATAGCATGAACCCCTCAGAGTTAGTGGTACTGAAGAAGAAGTTAGATGCCATGTTAGCAACAGGCTTGATTCAACCAAGCACATCGCCATGGAGATCACCAGTGTGATTCGTCGACAAGAAAGATGGAGGCAATCGTCTGTGTACAGATTACAGAAAGTTGAATGACGTCACCATCAAGAACAAGTACCCTTTGCCAAAGATAGAGGATCTATTTGATCAATTGACTGGAGCCCAGGTATTCTCAAAGATTGATCTTAGGACTGGTTATCACCAACTTAAGATTCGTGCAACGGATATTCCGAAGACTGCCTTTACTACTCGCTATGGTTTATATGAGTATACGGTTATGTCTTTTGGATTAACCAATGCCCCTGCTTATTTCATGAATCTCATGAATAAGATCTTTATGAATTTCCTAGATAAGTTTGTAGTTGTGTTTATCGATGACATCCTTATCTACTCCAAGTCAGAAGAAGAGCATGAGCAACATCTGAGAGTTATCCTAGAAACCCTGAGAGAGCATCAGTTATATGCCAAGTTCAGCAAGTGTGAGTTTTGGCTAAAATAAGTAGGATTCCTAGGACATATTGTGTCTGCCGGAGGAGTCTCTGTTGATCCCGCCAAGATCAAAGATGTCGAAGAATGGGAATCCCCAACCACTCAAACCCAAGTCCGTGCATTTCTCAGATTAGCGGGATACTACCGCAAGTTCGTAGAAGGATTCTCGAGTATCGCCCGACCCATGACCCAATTGTTGAAGAAGCACAAGAAGTTTGAATGGACAGACAAATGTGAAGCCATTTTCCAAGAGCTGAAGAAAAGATTGATATCAGCCCCGATATTAATCATGCCGGACATCAAGAAGCCATTTGATGTATATTGTGATGCATCCAAGATTGGTCTCGGATGTGTATTGATGCAAGAAGGCAAAGTCATCGCATATCTGTCTCGACAACTGAAGCAGCATGAACAGAACTATCAGACCCATGATCTTGAGTTAGCAGCCGTATTGCTGGCATTAAAGACATGGCGTCATTATTTGATGGGAAATCGCTATGAGATTTACTCAGATCACAGGAGCTTAAAGTATATTTTCACTCAGAAGGAGCTGAATATGAGGCAAAGGAGATGGATAGAGTTAATCAAGGATTATGACCTTGACATTCACTATCACCCCGACAAAGCCAATGTGGTAGCGGATGATCTTAGCAGATTGTCGTGTAGGCTAAATACCATGATCAAGGAGAAGCAACCAAGTTTGTATGAAGAGTTGGAGCAGTTCATGATTGAATTAGTTAGCAAAGGATTCTTAGCTAGCATTGAACTTCAACCCACTTTGATTAGCCAAATCAAGGAAGCCCAGAAGGGAAACGAAAGTATCGACGGAATCAAACGTCATATTGGTACAGGAAAGGTACCTAGATTCACTGAAGACGAAGAAGGAGTTCCGTGGTACAAAGGTCGCATCTGTGTGCCAGTAGATTCGGAGCGGAAGGAAGTTATCATGAAGGAAGCTCATGATACTCTTTATTCTATCCACCCTGGAGGAACAAAGATGTATCAGGTTTTGAAAGAGCAATTTTGGTGGCACAAGATGAAGAGAGAAATCGGAAGCGAAATCGCCAAGTGTGATATCTATCAAAGAGTCAAAGCAGAGCATCAGAGACCTGTAGGACTGTTGCAACCATTGCAGATTCCAGAATGGAATTGGGATTCCGTAGGAATGGACTTTATCACCGGTTTACCTACTTCCAGTAGGGGAAATGACTCAATCTGGGTCATAGTTGATAGACTGTCGAAGGTAGCTCACTTCATACCTGTCAAGACAACCTACCAGAGTGCGAAGTTAGCAAACTGTATATTGCTAGGATTGTTAGTCTGCATCGAACCCCCAAGATCATAGTATCAGATCGAGGAACCCAGTTTACCTCGAGATTTTGGGAGCCAAACGGAAGGATGGATTAGGAACCAAGTTGAACTTCAGTACCGCGTATCACCCGCAAACTGATGGACAGACTGAGAGAGTCAACCAGATCCTAGAGGATATGCTTAGAGCTTGTGTGTTGGAATACGGATCAAAATGGGAAGACTTCCTGCCTTTCGCAGAGTTCTCATATAACAACAGTTATCAGGCTAGTTTGCAGATTGCACCCTTTGAATTCCTATATGGAAGAAAGTGTTGTACCCCTATGAATTGGTCGCAAGTAGGAGAGAGTCAGATCTTTGGACCTGACATTCTCCGGGAAGTAGAAGAGAAAGTTCACAAAGTCCGTGAGCACCTCAAGACCGCTCAATCCAGACAGAAGATATATGCTGACAAGAGAAGGAGAGACCTGACTTTCAATGTCGGAGATTTTGTATATCTCAAGGTTTCACCATTGAAGGGAACTCAACGCTTTAGTCTGAAGGGAAAGTTAGCCCCCAGATATATCGGACCTTTCAAGATTCTAAACCGTCGAGGAGAAGTATCGTATCAACTGGAACTGCCTGAAGAGATGTCAGCCATAAACAATGTGTTCCATATCTCGTTACTTCGCAAATGCTTGGAAGTGCCTGAGAGGACTAAAGTTTTCAAGAACATCGATCACAGAGCCGTAGAAATCAACAATGACCTGACCTATCGGGAAGTGCCCATCCGTATCTTAGAAGAAGCCTACAGAACCACCAGGACCAGGAGCATCAAGTTTCTCAAGATTCAGTGGAGCAACCATACCGAGGAGGCAGCCACTTGGGAGCGCGAAGATTACATTAGGACAGAGTTCCCAGATCTCTTTAGTTCCTAGTTTTCTTGGTAAATCTCGGGACGAGATTTTGTTTAAGGGGGAAGGTTGTAACATCCCAAAACTTTAATCCAAGCTTATCAAGATCCAAATCATCAAAATTAGGGTTAACAAAAACTTTTCCAAAGTAAAAATGAAAGCATTCATGTGTATGTGCATTTGAATTAGGATTTGATTTGAATTGCCATGCTTCTGTGATTCTTTGCTTGTAAAATGTTTCTTAGGTGAAATAAACATCATCTAAATCATTCCCAAACTTTTCCGAAAGAAAAACAACTCAAAATGAATATTTTAAGTGAATGGTCATTTTGGCCAAATTAACTCTCATGCTACTTTGGCTATTCCTAGTTTTCAAAACTTAACAGAAACATGTGTGGATCTTTACACCCCTTGCTAGTACACATAATGAGGTACCAAGGCCCACTTTGTGATCTGCAAAAATCTTTCAAATGATAATTTTAAATGACAGTTTAAATTTGAATCTATTTCATATGGGAAGATCCCACTATTTCAAAAACCACTCAAACAAGCTCAATTTTCAAAACCCAAGCACCGACATAGTGTCAAGCTCATTCCTAGAAAACCCACCAAAAATCTTTTCAAAATTCGAAAGTTTATTTCTTGCGGCCATTTAATCAAACACTTGGTAGGCAGGTTTAAACTCTAAATCCTAGCTCACTGTTTTGAACAGGGTTTTGCCCCCATTTGATCCCCATTTAATCTTTTGGTTCCCTCTTGATCTAACTATGACATTAGACCCCATCCCCTACTCCCCTAGTGGCAGTGCAAGGCCATGCCAAATACCAACTCGCCGGCCGACCATGCACTCGCCCCAGCAGACCACTTCCCTCTCATTCGCCATGTCTAGGAGGTATCCAGGACCTCACCGCCACCCTCTGTCTCCTGCCCGAGCCAAGCGCAGTAGTGGACCACCGAGGAGAGCTCGTGCCCAGTGCCACCGTGCCATGCCGAGCAAGCGCCAGAGCACCGCACCCGGCACGCGTGCACGAGCCGGCGCTCGACCGCAGCCCGCGCCCGCCGCTCCGCCACGACCTAGGGAACATGACGGACACACCCGTTCGCCGCCCAACGCACCACAGCCACCACTCGCCGTGGACATTGCCGCTTCTGCCGCTCCGAGCGCCAGCTCGCCCCGACCGCATACCACCACCCTTAAGCCCGCATTCACTTCCTAGAGCACCGCCAGGAGACCGCCTGTTGATCGCCACCCTCAGCCATGCCTCTAGCCGGCCGTAGCCATGTCGCCACCGTCGCCTTCCCATCCTAGTCGGTCTCACCGTCGGGCCTATAAAAGGAGGGCACCCCCAGCCATTTGAAGCACACCACTCCACTCACCTCACCTCACTAACCGTCCTACACCTTTAACCGGAGCAAGGGGAGCAGCAGCTTGCCGGAATTTCACCGGAGCAGGCCGCCTCTGGAGGACAAGGGCGTCGCTGATTGCGACCACCCCAGGAGCTACATCAATCGTCCCTGAGCTCGCCATCGACCACCAGTTCGTTCGCCCGCCTCGCCGTCATCGCTGGAGCCCTGGTACGTCCCCGGTAGACCCCCACCGAGCCACTAGGGTTCGAGATCACCGGCGACCTGTTCTTCGTCGACGATGATCCCCATCCGTAAATCCCAGTTCTAATCTAACGGCCCACAGCGCGCGTACCGTTTTGCGTGTTAAGAGCCACTGACAAGCGGGACCCCCTGTCAGCTAAGCCCCGCGCCGCGGAGCGCCACTGGGCTGGCCCATGTTCGTTCCCACGCTAGCCCAGCCGTTCAAAATTGGATTTTTCTATTAAGTTTAAACTTAGTTCTGTCTCTGAGTTTGAAAATCAATTCAAAGAGATTTACAAATCGAAATTGCATGAGACCAATTTTTCCTGAAAGGTATTGAACTGATCTATCCAAGACCGTTGGATTTAATTCAATTAGAGTTATAGATCTCTCCTAGTAAAAATAACAAAACAGAAGCATTTGCACCTTGCAACATTTTTATAAAATCAACTAAGATAGGTTTTGAGTTGATTCCAACTCTCAAAAATCACATTTCATCATATTTGTCTAAATATGTAATAATATTAAGGTTTACATGTAGTGACTTTGGACTAGTACCAAAAGAATGCTATATAGGCATTTCTAGTCACTTTAAATCATTAAATATTGAACTTAAACCAAAGTAATTATGATCCAACCCTTAAATCCCATTCCCACAGGTTAGAATATGTGGTGATGACATGTGTCCACATGATCACATATTTTAAGTGGTGAATATTAAATCTTAGTTAATTTTTCAATGAGTAGAAATTACTTTTCTAAAATAAAAAGGAGGAAGCTATGGAATAAAACTTGTGATGCTTGTGATGATAATAGATCATCACATGTGTGTCTTGGAATGCTATGTAGCCTAGTTAAGTATTGTTTGGTGATTGTGTACTCCATATGTATGTATAGACCATAGTACCAACCAAGTCTACGAGGAGGAGGACTTCTACCAAGAAGAAGAAGAAGAAGAAAACTTCAACCACTGCACCGACCAAGGCAAGCTAGCCCTATCCAAGTTAACCCTTGCAAGTTGTACTTGCAAGCCACAATTAGCAATGCAATATAACACTTGCAAGTATAATGCATAGCAAGCTAGGATTAAACTAGATGGTTTAGCAAGATGCTATAGGCATGCTTGAGTCATATCACTTTGACTATTAGTTACCCCAAGTCTTATTTACAAGCTTTACTTCCTTTACTTTACCCAAAGTTCTCTACTGTTTTGAAGGTAGCATAAAAAGTATAAAACTTGACCTATTTTAGATCCCTTTAGATGTCATTCTATGGCATGAGATTGAACCCATCTTTTCCACATTATTGAACACTCTTAACTTAGTAGTTTAGAGTAGATAAAAACTTGAGTCACTTTAGATGGGAACACTTGGTGAAAATGAATTATGAAAACCTTGGAATGATGAGTCATTCTATTGAGATGTTTTGACATGTGTTGAGAAACACAAATGGTTTATGATGATGAAAATGTTGAGGCATGATCCTTAGCCCTTTTATAAAGCTGATGGTTGGATTCGGATGCGATACCATTCCAAATTTACCGTACAACCACACTACCTGAATTGGGTAAGGCTTAGATCGAAATTTATATGCATTAGTATTAGTTCCCTCACGGGAGAGGTTTGAGCTGAGGCTACCTCTCAATGTTGTCCACCTATGCAGTGCCCAAGATGACTGATGGTCATGGTTGGGAGGCCATGCTCATAGGAGAGGTGCTTATACTAGGGTGTGTAAAGGGAAAGCTATGTTTTATTATCTGCATACTAAGTATGATGATTCAGGGTTATCCCTGACAGATGTATCGATTCTTGTGGTGAAATTGTACCACCTCTGCAGAGTGTCAAACTATTCGAATAGCCGCGTCCGCGGTTATGGACAGTTGGAATGGCCATACTGTTTCGTTGTCAGATGTTTTCCAAACAACTTATGAAATGAATGATGAATCTTGACTTGACCACAATAGGGTTGTGTTTATGATACTTGCTTCCCAACTTAAGTGATTCTAGGACTCTATTTTATCTTTCTTTGCTTCAGAACTCAGCTTAGGTTTCAAACTTAACTTTATAGTTAAACTTAGATTTAGCACTTTAACTTAGCACTATACTACTTGTTAGTGGTAGTTTGAGAGTACTTAAAGAGTACTCATGGCTTTTGTCCCTGGCTATTCTCATGGCCAGACTATGAAGGAGACTATCAAGATGATGGCCAGCAGGACGGCTATGATAACTAGGACTATCTGCCTTCGTCAGCATTGCATGTGCCCCTGAAGATGGACCCCACCGCTATGCTTACCTTTTATTTCCGCTGCTTGTTGTATTCAGACTGGATCATGAGATCCTTATTTGTGTAAGACCTTATGTATGGTTTGTAATGGATGATGTACTGTGATATCCAATCCGTTATGTCTCGCAAAAATGGTAATCCTGGGATTGCGAGGCATGGCATAACGGGCATTTGGGATTAAAAATCTGGGTGTTGACACTCGTTGTCTGTTGCCTTGTCATTTTGATATGGGATAGTTCCTGTGTCACGGGGCAAGGGGTACCCCGTTGGTGGTTCTCCATGATACACATGTACTTACAATGACAAGAACTTACTTGTGACTAAAGTTGAGTAGCATGAGGTTCGGTACTCGTAAGCAAGGGGCATGAGATTTTCAACTTATAACTTGTCAAGCATATCCTCATATTTGTGTCACTTTAACCTTAATCACCTCAAGATGCTTATGATAGGGGAAATGAGAGCTAAAAGCTAATAAGTACCATAATTTTTGGAAGCTCTTTACGAAACCTAAAATACATGCTTCCCTCTATGAAGGGCCCTTCTTTTTAATTTTATGTTGAGTCTCCATCTTCTATCTTTATGCACCAATTGAGAGAGCGTAGTGGTCATTCTTAGTTTAATGTGCATTGTCCCAAAACTTGTTGATTGATTCATAACTTTGATATTGCTTGTTCTTAAATTATTTGTATCTAGTCACCCTTATGAACTTTGAAGGTGTCCTATGCATTTATGTTTTGCTATACCATGAGGGACAAGTTGATTACCACTCTTATTATGTTTTCTATATGTGAAACAAACAAATGTCTTTCAATGCATTGTTATTCATGATCTTTTGTTTGTACCTTTTTATGTTGCAACTTAGTTGATTTCTCTTATTGTTAGGATCATATCTTTCATGTTTATGTTTAGAGTACTTTGATCCTAGCTATCAATGCTTTACAAATACCTTGATCAAGATTGTGATGGTGCATGTCACCTCAAAATTATTCTTTTTATCACTTACCTACTCGAGGACGATCAGGAGTTCAGCTTGGGGATGCTTGATACGTCATAAACGTATCTATAGTTTTTGATGCTCCATGCTTGTTTTATATCAACTTTCTTATATTTTCTTCACACTTTGAGGTATTTTTATACATTTTCTGGACTAACCTATTAACAAGATGCCATAGTGCCAGTTGCATGTTTTCTACTGTTTTTGGTTTCAGAAAAGCTAGTAAGGAAATATTCTCGGAATTGGACGGGACAAAAGCCAAAGTCAATATTTAACCAGAAGGAATACGGAGTCCGGAGGGTAGCCGAAGTGGGGCCACGAGGTGGCCACACCCTAAGGTGGCGTGGCCCCTCCTAGGCGTGCCGCCACCTGGTGTGGGCCCCTAGGGCCTCCACCGACCTTGCCCCTTCACCTATATATTCCACCGAGATGAAAACCCTATATACCATATCAGAATTCCACGAAAAGTTCCGCAGCGCTGCCGCCACTGAAGAGGAGATTCGGGGGACAGAAGTCTCTATCCCAGCACCCTGCCGAGACGAGCAAGTGCCCCCGGAGCCATCTCCATCGGCTCCACCGCCATCTCCATCGCTGTTGCTGACTCCCATGATGAGGAGGGAGTAGTTCTCTCTCAAGGCTAAGGGCTCTACCGGTAGCTATGTGTTCATATCTCTCTCTATGTGTGATCTTATGAGATCATGAACTTTGTAATCTATAGATCTATTATGCTACTCAAGTGCTTTAATTAATATCTACTTATCCCCATGAGTGTGAAGTTGATAGTGTGCACACCGTGTGGAACTTTGGCTAAGGTTATTGAAATACTTATCATGAGTATAATTTGAGTTGGATGTCTATATGAGATTGTGGTGTTTGTTGGAACCATCTAGCACTCAGGGTGACAGTGAGGGGTTATCTAGATGGGGAATGCGAACTTTAAGGTGTGCTGTTATAGCCCTACATCGTCCAATTGGAGAGTAGTTCAGGGTAGCATAATGAAGAGAAGATATTTATATGAGAGTGTCCACTACTGAAAGTATGATCCCTAGGCCTTGTTTCTAAGCATTGAAACACCGTTTACAATCAGTCTTGTTACATGTTTGCTTGCTGCCATTCTTATTTCATATTGCAATTACCACTTATAATCATCCATACCACTTGTATTTCACTATCTCTTCGCCAAACTAGTGCACCTATACACCTGAAAAGTGTACTGGGTGTGTTAGGGACACAAGAGACTTCTTGTATCTTGATTGCAAGGTTTCTTGAGAAGGATACCTTTGACCACTTCCTCCCTGAGTTCGATAAACCTTGGGTGATCCACTTAAGGGAAACTTGCTGCTATTCTACAAACCTCTGCACTTGGAGTCCCAACAATGTCTACAAGAATAGAAGCATGCGTAGACATCAAACACCAACTCAAAACTAACAAGACATTGGACCACATCCTTCTATAACCTTGTCAGAATATCTTGATTGATCACCTTCTGAGTTATTGCATTGAGGAATGCACATAGCTTCACAATGGATACTCGAACATTTTCCGGTAGAAGCCCCTTAATGCAATCGGAAGCAACTGTGTCATAATCACGTGATAGTCATGAGACTTTAGGTTTTGGAATTTTTTCTCTGCCATATTTATTATCCCCTTTATATTAGACGGGAATCCAAACGGCACCTTGATACTGTAAAGGACTTCAAAAAATAATTCCTTCTCTGCTTTCATAAGAGCATAGCTAGCAGGACTTAAGTGACGCCCTTTATCTGTCTTGTTCTATGGATGCATGTTTTGTGGGTCTGTCAAACGTTATTGGTCCTCCCATGCTTCGTGTGTATATTTTGTCTTCCCATAAAATCCCAGGAAGCCTTGAAGGTTCACACAAAGATTTTTCATCATGTCCATCACATTGATTGAAGAGCGGACACGTAGGACTTTCCAACACTAGTAGAAAAACTGCCTTTCGTTCGCATCCTCCATAGCTTTTGTCCCGGTTCAAGGGGCCCGAGCGACACACGGGAGCCAGGGGCATATGTCCCGGTTTGTAATACAAACCAGGACTAAAGGTCGGGCCCTAGACACATGGCTTGCCGCACACCTTTAGTGCTAGTTCATATTACGAACCGGGACGAATAGTCCACCTATAAATGCGTCTCCCCAGCCAGCCCTCCCTCTGTTTTTTCTCTTGGTGGAAGGAGTGAGGTGTGTGTGCTAGTTTTTTTCCTATGCACATTAGGTGTTCGACGAAATGTCTGAGACAATGACACCGCTTGATTTCATGCAAAACAAAAATGATATGAGGTGCCCGAGCCACACTTAAGCCTTTCTCCTCTTTCTTTCCTTCTTGATCGAGGTTGGCAACATTATCCTTCATCTGTCATTGATATAATAATGCATGTGTCAACGTAAAGTGGTCATATCACTATTCATGATGTTCTGTAATGATGCAGATGAACCGGCAGGGATGGATGTATGGTGGCCTACGTGAATCCATGTACATTCGAGGCATGGATAAACTTATCGATGTGGCTAAGGCAAACAAAGAGAATGGTGTTGTCCATGTGTTCAATGTCGGAACATCAAGGAGTACTCTTCCTCAAAAATCATTCGCGGCCACCTAGTTCGGAGAGGTTTCATGCCCAGCTATAATTGTTGGACAAAGAACGGAGAAAGAGGGGTTATGATGGAAGACAATGAAGAAGAAGAAGAAGAGGATGATGACAACTATTTTCATATGTTCCCTAATTACGATGATACTGCAATGGAAGAGAATGAAGAAGAAGGAGGTGAATAACGTCCATCAGATGAGCCTGTTGATGATCTTGGCGAGACATTTCTGATGCAAAGCGAGACTATGAAACATAGAAGGAGAAGTTGAAGTTGGAGGGCATGTTAAAGGATCACAAAAAAATGTTGTACCCAAATTGCGAAGATGGCAGCACAAAGCTCGATACCACACTGGAATTGCTGAAACGGAAGGCAAAGACTGGTTTATCTGACAAGGTATTTGAGAAGTTACTGAAAATAATGAAGTCGAAGCTTCCAAAGGATAACGAATTGCCTGAGAGTACTTACGAAGCAAAGAAGATTCTCTGACCTCTAGGATTAGATGTGCAGAAGATACATGCATGCATTAATGACTGCATCCTCTACCACAATGAGGAGTACAAGAATTTAGATAAATCTCCGGTATGCACTGCACTGTGGTATAAGATCAGACGAGATGACCCTGGTGATGTTGATGGCGATAAGGAGCCCCCCAGGAAGAGGGTTCCTGCTAAGGTTATGTGGTATGCTCGTATAATACCAAGGTTGAAATGTTTGTTTAAAATCAAAGAGCATGCCAGGTTGTTGCGATGGCACAACGAAGACCGTAAGAAAGATGGGAAGTTGAGACAGCACGCTAATGGGTCATAGTGGAGAAAAATCGAGCGAGAGTTCCCAGACTTTGCAGGTGACACGAGGAACTTATGGTTTGGTCTAAGTATAGATGGCATGAATCCTTTTGGGGAGCAGAGCTGCAGTTACAGCACCTGGCCTATGACTCTATGTATCTACAACCTTCCTCATTGGCTGTGCATGAAGCGTAAGTTCATTATGATGCCAGTGCTTATCCAAGGACCAAAGCAACCCAACAACGACATTGATGTGTACCTAAGGCCATTAGTTGAAGAACTCTTACAGTTGTGGGGAAAACCAGGTGTAAGTGTGTGGGATGAGCACAAAAAGGAGCCATTTGACCTATGAGAGCTGATTTTCGTAACCATCAATGATTAGCCTGCTCTTAGTAACCTTTCAGGACAGACAAACAAAGGATACAAGGCATGCACACACTATTTAGATGATACTGAAGCTACATATTTGCATAAATGTAAGAAGGTTGTGTACCTAGGGAATCATCGATTTCTTTTAACCAATCATCGAGTATGAAAGAAAGGCAAGCATTTCGAAGGTGAGGCAGATTACCGGAAGAAGCCTGACCTCCCTACTGGTGATGATGTATTTGGTATTGTCAAGGACATAGAAGTAATCTTTGGAAAGGGTCCTGGCGGTCAACCTATTCTGAACAACGTCGCTACCGGACACGCGCCCATGTGGAAGAAGAAATGTATATTTTGGGAGCTACCCTATTGGAAAGTCCTACGTGTCTGCTCTTCAATCGACGTGATGCACATGACAAAGAATCTTTGCGTGAACCTGCTAGGCTTCCTGGGCGTGTATGGGAAGACAAAAGATAGACCTGAAGCACGGGAGGACCAACAACATATGAAAGACTCACAAAACATGCATCCACAGAACAAGACGGATAAAGGGCGTCACTTAAGTCCTGCCAGCTATGCTCTTACGAAAGCAGAGAAGGAAATCTTTTTTGAAGTACTTTACAATATCAAGGTGTCGTTCTCATCTAACATAAAGGGGAGAATAAATATGGCAGAGAAAAATTCCAAAACTTGAAGTCTGATGACTGTCACGTGATTATGATGCAGTTGCTTCCAATTGCATTGAGTGGGCTTCTATCGGAAAATGTTCGAGTACCCATTATGAAGCTATGTGCATTCCTCAATGCAATATCTCAGAAGGTGATCAATCAAGATGTTCTAACAAGGTTACAAAAGGATGTGGTCCAATGTCTTGTTAGTTTTGAGTTGGTGTTCCCACCATCCTTCTTCAATATTGTGATGCATCACCTGGTTCACCTAGTCGAAGAGATTTCCATTCTCAGTCCTGTATTTCTACACAATATGTTCCCCTTTGAGAGGTTCATGGGAGTGTTAAAGAAATATGTTCATAACCGTGCTAGGCCAGAAGGAAGCATCTCCAAGGGCTATGGAACAAAGGAGGTCATTGAGTTCTTTGTTGACGTTATTCCTGACCTTAAGCTGATTGGTGTTTATGAATCTCGACATGAGGGGAGACTGTGTGGAAAAGGCACTCTAGGAAAGAAAGCAATGATATGTAGGGATGGACATTATTTCACTCAAGCACACTACAGAGATGTACAGAATTCGACCTTGGCAGCTCTGTATATCGGGGAACACAAGAATATTGTATGATCCAACAACCCGGGAAAGCCTAACTCCTGGATTAGAGATGAACACATGAAGACTTTCGGCAGTTGGTTATGAACACATCTAATGAATGACACAACTATTGGATATCATCTCTACTTGTAGGCTGGGTCACCATCTTCTACTATATTGAATTACCAAGGGTACGAGATAAATGGGAATACATTTTACACAATCACATAGGATAAAAAGCGCACCAACCAGAACTGTGGTGTCCGCTTTGATGCAACCGACGATAATGGAAAAAGGGACACATACTATGGTTACATAGAGGAGATATGGGAACTTGACTATGGAGTTTCTTTTAAGGTCCCTTCATTTCGGCGCAAATGGATCAACCTGAATGGAGAAGGGGTAAAGGTAGACCAGTTGAACGGAATGACAATAGTAGATCTCAACAATCTTGGTTATAGATACGAACCATTTGTCCTAGCCAATGATGTGGCACATGTTTTCTATGTGGAGGACATGTCCTCCATACCGTAAAAAAGAAAAATAAGCAAACGAATATATCACACGACGAGCCAAAGTGTCACATAGTTCTTTCAGGGAAAATAAATATCGTGGGAATCGAGGACAAGACTGAAATATTGTAAATCATTCGTGTGGTGTCATATTATATGACATAGTTGCAAGGAAAAACCTTCACAAAATGACCTATCATGTTCGAGGTTTCATGGCTTTCGGTCCAAATGACCAATGTTATGTGCATAATCGAGGCATAGTTTTTATAATAATAAATGTCTTGAGTGTTAGTCCCGGTTTGTGGCTGGATCAGGACTAAAGGGGGGCCTTTAGTCCCGATTCTATAGTCATAGTTAGGAAACTGGGACAAATGAATCGTTTCCTCCTAGCTAGTGTTGGTCTCTCTACAACTTTCCCAAACTATGAAGATGTTGCTCTATTCTTGTGTCGGGTAACTAATTTCACATATTAGGGAGTACATATATGGCCAACTTGTTGGATATGCTGGAGCACTGGGCTCTGCCGGCATCTCCCTCAAGTTGGCCGTAGTGTTGTCCCTGCTCTCGCACACCATCTTGCAGTTTATAACTTCTCTAACTAGATCAATACACCGGGGAGTTAACTAATTTCACATATTAGGGAGTGCATCTATGGCTAGTTTGTTGGAGATGCCGGAAGACTGGGCTCCACCGGCATCTCCCTCAAATTGGTCATAGTGTTGTCCCTGCTCTCGCACACCATATTGTCTGTTGTTGATAGCTTCACAAGGATGCCTATTTATTGATTAAGCAACACAACATAGTGTCAACACTCACGACATAATGTCGACACTCTTGTCGATCTTCCCGGTTGGAGCCACTAACCAGGACTAAAGATATTTCCCGCCATTTCCCACCGCTTTCCGCTATGCTTTCTCTCCCTTTCCCTCTAACCGAATCTTTTAGTCCTAGTTGGAGCCACTAACCGGGACTAAAGATATTTCCCGCCATTTCCCACCGCTTCCCTCTATGCTTTCCCGCCCTTTTCCTCTAATCGGGTCTTTTAGTCCCAATTGGAGCCACTAACTGGGACTAAAGATATTTCCCGCCATTTCTCACCGCTTCCCGCTATGCTTTCCCGCCCTTTTGCTCTAACCGGGTATTTTAGTCCTAGTTGGAGCCACTAACCGAGACTAAAGATATTTCCCGCCATTTCCCATCGCTTCTCGCTATGTTTTCCTGCCTTTTCCCTCTATATCTAGGACGACCGCGCCATGGCTATCCAAACATCCTCACCTTCCTCTCTCAACAATGGACACCGCATACTAGGCCATTCTCACACTCGAAGAGACCAAGGCGATGTGCGGCTCCAGCTACCCATGCCCACCGGGCTACTGGGTGCCTGTTGACTAGATGATGAGCGTTGGAGGAGTTCATGTCCCTCCTGTGCCTCAAGGTTCCGCCCGCCAGGCGGCCATCACGAACCACTTCTACTTAGAGCTCACGCCGGAGCAGCGGATGGATCCCCATTGGGATCCCGACAACTACGACACCTGGAATGCATTCTTCGCTAACTAGCTAGAAAGGGAGATCGCTAGGTACGAGGGTGGTGGCACGCCCCCGATGAACCACAATGAAACCAGTCATCGCCTGTGGTGGGCGAACCGGACTATCGCTAGTGTGATGCGCTACATTGCTGAGGGAGATCATCCTCACTTGTGGTACCGACACTTGCACCCGCCGAAAAGCCATAATAAGTGTGTTTGTGGTGAAGGTCGCGAGCGTAGCGGCATCGTCATCCAGGAGACCCCTCCCCCTCCCTCCCGTGTCATCCATCCGAGGCTGGAGTGGCAGGTGCCCTAAGAATATGTCATGGTTCACGGTCCCCGGTTCCCCCCTACACAAGCCGGGGAAGGGCTAAGGATCCCGGAATATGCCATAGCGACGATGAACAAGATGATTCGGAAGATGACCCTAAAGCTGTGTACTATAGAGCTAGATATGATTATGACTAATCCATTGGCTAGGCCGAATGGTTTGTTTGTGTACCCAAAATTGCCGAGAGATCCACTGTTTTCATTCTGTAATGCATTTTTATTTAAACATGGAAAAATGGAAAATAGTTTTAACAATTATTTGAGGAAACAGAAAATGGTTTTGCATTAGTTATTCAATTTCAAAAACTTCTCATGTTGAAAGTGTTTTCAAATTCAAATTTAAACCATTTCAGAAATTTCAAATTTAAACCATTTCAAATTTAATAGTTTGAATAATTATTTTATAAGACAGAAAGTTTTTTCAAATTCAAATCATTTCAAATGTGAACACCTAAATAAGAAATAAGAAATAAGGCGGGAACATCTGAAAAGTTTGAAAAACTTTTGAAAAAAGGACTTTTAGTCCCGGTTGGTGCCACCAACCGGGACTAAAGGTCCTTTGCGCGTGCCGCTTTGGTGGCCATCATACGTCCCGGTTGGTGGCTTCAACCGGGACGTATGCTCTGGTCTTTCGTCTCGGTTGGTGACACCAACCGGGACAGAAAGGACCTCCTGTACTTAACCGCGCACGCGTGCCCCTTTCTCTCCTTCCCAATCTCTTTCACTCACACCGCCACTTCAGAGATTGTCGCCGCCACAGCCACAAGGAGCTACTCTGACAGCGTCAGGCTGCCCAACCGCCGCCCCACCGCCGGCCTCCACACGTCGCCGCTTCTCCGATGATCCACGAACCACCGCCACCTGTGCCCGTGGAGTCCCACGCCGGAGAGGAGCCACACTGTCCCCGTGACACGCCGAAGAGGAGTCTTGGCGCCCATCCCCGTGATGCCCCCCCCCCCCCCGCTCCACCCGTTCGTGCTCGACAAGGACTCCATCGCCGCGTCGGAGTATGACCGCTGCTGCCTCCATTGCCATCGGTAAGCTCTAGCTCGATTTCTAGTAGTATTTATTTGTAGTATTAGGGTATTACTATTAGTATTAGAGTATTTGTAGTAGTATTTATTTGTAGTAATAGAGTATTACTATTAGTATTATATTACTAGTATTTGTAGTAATAGAGTATTTGTAGTATTAGAGTATTTATTTGTAGTATTAGAGTATTTCTAGTAGCAGTGTATTACTATTAGTATTATATTACTAGTATTTGTAGTAATAGAGTATTTGTAGTATTAGAGTATTTATATGTAGTATTAGAGTATTTGTAGTAGTATTTATTTGTAGTAGTAGAGTATTACTATTAGTATTATATTACTAGTATTTGTAGTAATAAGTAGTAGTAGTAGTGGTAGTAGTTGGTGTTGTTGTTGTGGTTGTTGTAGAGTATTATTAGTAGTATTAGTAGTGACGACACTTCTTCCTAGCATTGGTTGGCTCCAGGATGGGATTATGTTGCATTATTATTAGTCCTGAAATGTTTTCTATGTTTAAATGAGTTTGTACATGGTCGTTATTGCTTATGAGCATTGGAGTTACACGATCCCGCCAGCGTTTGAGGTTAGGGACGGGTACGGTAACGCGCACAATATAGGGACGATGGACAGGCGCGGCAACGCGCGCCATATAGGGACGATGGACATGCGCGGCAACACGCGCCATATAGGTACGATGGACGGGCATGGCAACGCGCGCCATATATTAGGGTTTCTTTGAATTATGGTTTATATCCCTAGCCCGTCAAACCATGCGTACCTAACCTCCTCGCTTGGCAGCTTCGACTCATCCGCTTTTCCCCTTCTGCATAAACTATGGAGCCCAGAGACGAAGAAAGGGAAATGGCGCTTGAGGATATGATCAACAAGGGAGGACATATCGATAACGATGTCACCTCTCTATATTTGAACAACTCCGGTGAGGGAGATCAGGGTTTCGACCGAACAGATGGCTCTGGGAGGGAGAAGACAATGAGGGAGAAGTTGGCGAGGGAGAATCCGGCGAGGTGCATATATATTAACTAATTTAGCCTCTATGGTATATATACATATATATTAACGCTCTTTCTTATTTTAGCCCTCCGGATCGAGAAAATCTTCTACAGAGAATAAACGAGGCCTAGCCAGAAAGTTGGGAGACCATGGAAGGTACAGGATCGAAGAAGTCGCTCTAGACGGCGAACTGAAGGCTCCCATTAATGCTGCAAATAAATTTATAAGGCAATGTGGAGTTATTTTTAGGGACTACATCTCGATCACCGTCAGAGAATGGAATAGGCTGTCAAAGGATTCGGAGTCTCTATATGTCAATGACTTAGCCAAAGATACTCTTTGGAAAAAGCTCATGGTTAATTTCACCCTACCGACATTAGAGGTGGATCCAAATGAGTATGATCTAGATGAAGAGATTCCAACTCAGGAGGAACTATAGAAACACATGGAGCAAAAAGTAAAGGAGTAGGCTCTTAAGAAGATGGCCCAGCAATTCAATAACTGGAAGAAATGATTGCACCTTGACTTTGTCGTGAAAGAAAAGAGTCCGGATTTCACTGGAGTGTATGAGAAGCTAAAAGACTAGTGGGCTGATTTTGTGGTGTACAAGACATCAGCGCCAGCTAAGAAAAGGTCTAAAACGAATAAGCAAAATGGTGCTAAACAGCAGTATCACCATACTATGGGGAAAGGTGGCTACAAGGCTATCAAGCCTAAGTGGGAGAAACTAGAGTCTGATCTGATTGCTAAAGGGATCACCCTAGAGCCATACAAATGGATCGAACAGGTAAGGAATTGGTTTTGCGGGCATGGGGGCATGTTGGACAGAAGGGAAGTGCATATATAACATAAGACATAAAGAAACTCCCATACACATCGAAGACATTAGAAATGCAGTAAAGGCTGTTGAAGATGGGGAGTTCATTCCCGATAGAGAGAATGATGAGCTCGCACTCGCCCTTGGGAACAAGGAACACGAGGGACAAACACGAGGCAGAGAAGGCTCCAAACCATGGAACCTTGGGTTTCCCGACATTCGGAAGAAATATCTCGATAGAAGTCATCGAAGGAGAAAGGAAAGGGAGGAAATTGAAGTAATGAAGCAGACCGACTGGATGAGCGACATAGAAGAACAATTAAAGCGGCATCAGAATCAACTTGACATACTTAGCTAGCAAGCTACCGGCCCATCTCAGCGGCACATGGTAGACGAAGCTGCCTTTGATGCTACTAGCCCATCCACTAATCGAAAAAGCAGCGTCGCTTCCACGGAGCTCCCCGGTGATGATGCTGATGATGCACCGGTGTTGGCTCCTCTTTGCTACCCAGTGGATGATATCATGGAGATGACACATTGTGAGCTACATGTGAAAGTTGTCAACATAACCATGAAGGTGGCGGTCGGCTATGCCTTACCATTATTTGGACCGGTACCAACTTACCATTGTTTTCCGGTTCCACAGGGCTACGCTATTGCCTGGGTGGATGAAGTTATGGACGGATTCACGCAGCTCAAGCTTGACTACACTGTAGGTGAAGGGGATGTGATTGGGCTAGGAGAAGAAAAAACATGACCATTCTATGGCGAAAGGAACACATCGTGCTTTCAAATTGGAAGCCAAGGCCATCCACTCCTCATATCACAACTCCATCTTCGTCGCAGCCTCACCCGTCTCCAGCGCACCAGCCATCTTTGTCATCGCCGTGACAGGCACCGTCTCCACCACAACAGGCCCTTTCTCCAACACAACCGTATCCGCCAAAATAGGCCCTTTCTCCAGCATGGCCATCTTCGCCGCCACGTCAGCCGTCTCAGCCCCTCCCAAAAGTACAAAAGGCTCAGGGACAAAAGCGAAAGAGTAACCGATCACCAAAGCTTCTACTGGAGCCCCTCCCAACAGTACCAAAGGTTGCTCCCAAGAGAGCTTACGACTATACTGAAGAGGATAATACGGTGATCAGAATGGCCCAAACGCAACAGTGGTTTGATAGCCTCAAGCGGCTGAAAGAGCCACAGTTCCCTAGCACTAAAGAAGAAAAAGGCAAAGTGCAAAAAATGTTGAAGACCCTTCATCAACCCTATCCAAGGCTGTCATCAGACTATGACCGCTCTATTGTATGGTCACATCAGTCAATTGTGCGGTCGAAGAGCACTAGTGCAAGCGGGAATTCAGTTCCCTAGCTCGGTTTACAGAAAAACAAGGAGTGCCCCCCACTCAAAGTGATCTCCGATACCAGGGTGGAGTCGAGCAAAGGTGCAGACAAGTAGTATGATCTAGAAATTGTTTCACTATATGGAGAAGTGGCCGCTGCTCAAGGTATGACTATTGCTCAGTACTTAGACTAGTTAGAGTTCCCCGTGGCTGAGGAAGCATATAATTACCAGTACGGGAAATCTCTCGCCTGACTTGAGGATGTTTAGTATCTACCAACAAAATTGCGAAGATTGCATAATTGGTACATTAAGGCCACAAAGGAAGGGGCAAACTAGATAGTGATCGGAGTTCGAAACGAGCATTACGGGTATGGAGATGCCCAGATACTGATCGAATTTCCTAAACTACATCAGTTTTTCAATCAAGATGCCCTCGACAAATCGATCGTCAGTGCCTATTATCTGTAAGTATTATTTCTGTAATAATTAAGTCTCTAGTTAGCTCACCTCGTTTATATCGCATGTATAATCATACTCACTATATTATACAGACTGAAGATTCTCGAATGCAGAAGAGGACAGATCTATGACATTGGGTTCATTGACCCATATTGGGTTCATGAAGTTACTGTGAAACTTAGTCCCAAGGACATAGAGGATAAAATCGTAATGGCGTTAAGGTTTCAAGAAACCAAAAGGGAAATATTATTACCTTACAACTTCAAGTGAGTGTTATTGTCTTGTACACATTCTTTTTCTCTTATTCGATGTTAAATGTATAATTGATGAGTTATGCATGCGAAGATTAAATTATATTCTGGTAATCATTCAACTTGACAATGGAGTAGTACAAGTCATGGACTCTAAACGTAAACCCCTTGAGGAGTGGGCCCCCATGCAGGATATGCTCCAGCAGTAATTTCAGTCATTATGACATTATATCAGCAACTTTCGTTAATTTGCTGATATCAAGTAATTAATAACTCATTTCATTCATTTTATTTGTCGATCAGCGCTTGGAAACGGTTCAGCAACAAGGCTAAGGGTGCCTGGAAAGAGAATCTTACATTTAAACCACTAAATGTAAGTACTACTAGCTAGATCCGGGCATCTCTTTGATTCAAGTTTCGATACCATTATCATTCTTAATTATTATTATTTTGATTGAACTTTGTTCTCGTAAAGTGTTTGAGGCAGGCAGACGGAAATAACTTATGTGGATACTATGTTTGTGAGTTCATTCGTTAGATGATCTGTGAGAAGGGCAGAAATTTATAACAACTTCAAGTATGTAAACAATATTTAGAAATTTGTTTTATTACCACCAATTGTGTTTAGTTTCATTCATATATGTTGACTCATTCTTTTAAATTAGATCAAATGGTTGTGGGACCATCTTCTACCAAAGGATTGCATACAAGCAATCCAAGAGGAAATTGTGGGATTCTTAGATGAAGAGGTCCTAGATCCAAAAGGAGAACACTATCGGAAGATAATGATAATGTAATAGGGATCATAAAAGACTTTATATTGTATATATGGATGAAAGTAATATATTCGATACTTGCTGTGTAATATAATCGGGAGATGTTTTGTAATATAATGGTTCCCTTAAGGTATATGACACTTACCTCAGATCTATGTTGTGAGGAATGCGGGTACTCATAGTAGATGGTGCGAGGTTGATGTTACCGAAAGTGGATTCGCATGGAGGCATGGTGCGGATTTGAGGCCAGCATTCCTCACAACATAGTGCTAGGGTAAATTTCACAAAATAAATGCTGCCTCAAACACAAAAATGGAAATAGATAAAGGGGAAACAAAATAAATGAAAATATACAAAAAAAAATCTCTGCCGCGGCACAAAACATGCCCAAAATGCTGTCGTGGCAGAGGCCTATAGATCCTAGTTCGAATTATGAACCGGGACAAATGCCCCCCCCCCTGCGACAGCTAGCGGCCACGTGGACCACCCTTTTATCCCGGTTCGCAGCCCAACCGGGACGAAAGGGTTGGGGCTTTAGTCCTGATTGCCCCGTCCTGGTTGGGCAAACGGGACTAAAGCCCTTTATAAACCAAGACAAAATGCCCATTTTCCACTAGTGCAATATGGTAGCTCTCAAAATATAGATTTCTTCTTCCACATGGGCATGTGTCCGGTAGCGACGTCGTTCGGAACAGGTTGACCGAAAGGACCCTTTACAAAGATTACTTCTATGTCCTTGACCATACCAAATACATCATCACCACTAGGGAGGTCAGGCTTCTTCCAGTGATCTGCTTCACTTTTAAAATGCTTCCCTTTATTTCTTACTTGATGATTGGTCAGAAGAAATCGACGATTCCCCAGGTACACAACCTTCTTACATTTATGCAAATATGTAGCTTCCGTATCATCTAAACAGTGTGTGCATGCCTTGTATCTCTTGTTTGTCTATCCTAAAAGGTTACTAAGAGTAGGCCAATCATTGATGGTTAGGAAAATCAGTGCTCGTAGGTCAAATGGCTCCTGTTTGTTCTCATCCCACACATGTACACCTGGTTTTCCCCACAACTATAAGAGTTCTTGAACTAATGGCCTTAGGTACACATCAAAGTTGTTGCTGGGTTGCTTCGGGCCTTGGATGAGCACTGGCATCATAATGAACTTCACTTCATGCAAAACCAAGGAGGAAGGTTGTAGATACATAGAGTCACAGGCCAGGTGCTATGACTGCAGCTTTTCTCCCCAAAAGGATTCATGTCATCTGTACTTAGACCAAACTATAAGTTCCTCGCGTCACTTGCAATGTCCGGGAACTCTCTTTTGATTTTTCTCCACTGCGACTCATCAATGGGGTGTCTTAACTTCCTGTCTTTCTTATGGTCTTCATTGTGCCACCGCAACAAAATGGCATGCTCTTTGTTTCTAAACAGACGTTCAACCTTGGTATTATAGGAGCATACCACATAACCTTAGCAGGACCCTCTTCTTGGGGGGCTCGTCATCGCCATCAACATCACCAGGGTCATCTCGTCTAATCTTATACCGCAGTGTAGTGCATACCAGACATTTATAAATTCTTGTACTCCTCACTTCGGTAGAGGATGCAGTCATTAATGCATGCATGTATCTTCTGCACATATAATCCTAGAGGGCAAAGAATCTTCTTTGCTTCGTAAGTACTCTCGGGCAATACGTTATCCTTTGGAAACTTTGGCTTCATTATTTTTAGTAACTTCTCAAATCCCTTATCAGATAAACTAGTCTCTGCCTTCCATCTCAGCAATTCCATTGTGGTCGAGCTTTGTGATGCCATCTTCGCAATTTGGGTACAACAATTCTTTGGGATCCTCTAACATGCCCTCCAACTAAACATCTCCTTCTCTATTTCAGTCTCGCTTTGCATCAGAACTGACCCGACCAAGATCATCAACGGGCACATCTAACGCCCGTTCTTCACCTCCTTCTTCTTCATTCTCTTCCATTGTAGTATCATCGTATTCAGGGAAAATATGAAAATAGTTGTCATTGTCCTCTTCTTCTTCATTGTCTTCCATCATAACCCCTCTTTCTCCATGCTTGGTCCAGAAATTATAGCTGGGCATGAAACCTCTCCGAACTAGGTGGCCATGAATGATTTTCGAGGAAGAGTACTCCTTGATGTTTTGACATTGAAAACATGGACAACACATAAAACCATTCTCTTTGTTTGCCTTAGCCAGATCGATAAATTTATCCATGACTTGAATGTACACGGATTCACGTCGGTCACTGTATATCCATACACGCCGGTTCATATGCATCATATAATTAAGTTTATCAAAAAGCATTATAGAAAATCATGAATAGCGAGATGACCACTTCACATCGACACATGCATTATTATATATCAATGACAGATGAAAGGATAAGGATGCTAACCTCGATTGAGGAGGAAAGAAAGAGGAGAAAGGCTTAAGTGTGGCTCGAGCACCTCATATCACTAGTAGAAAAATGGCCTTTGGTTCGGGCCGCTAGTCCCGGTTGTGGCTGGGGCCGGGACTAATGGTCTGAACCAACAGCCCAACCCCCCTCCCCCCCCGAAACCATTTGTCCCGGCCCGTTAGAGACCATTAGTCCTGGTTTGAGATACAAACCGGGACTAATGGGTCTAGTCCCTGCAACACGCTACAGGCACTCCCATTAGTCCCGGTTTGTATCTCGAACCGGAACAAATAGGCTGGCCCTATATATATGACATATCCCTCCTCCATTTTTTCATGGAAGAAAGGTGGCATAGTTTGTATTAGGTTTTTTCTCTTCATATACACTAGAGGTGCTCGATGAAATGTCTGTGAGAGCAATGCCACTTGAGTTCACACAAGACAAACATTTTCACGTTTTCCCGAGCCACACTTAAGGTTTCTCCTCTTTGTTTCGAAGTGTCCTAAAAGGTTAGCAACTATTTTCTCATTTAGACCACGCGGTACTAATTTTAGCATCATGATTGTGTTTGATATATATGGTTATATGATGTAGATGAGCCATCCATGGATGTACGGTGACCGACGCTCTGACGCTTACATAGAAGGCATGTGTTCTTTTCGCCTTGTGGCCGAGGCGAACAAGTTGCAGGATGGTTTTATGTGTTGACTGTCATAATAAGAAGGCTCACACTTCCTCAAGAGTCATTCAGAGCCACCTGCTTCGGCCCGGTTTTATGTCTGGCTATAATGTTTGGACCAAGCATGGAGAAAGAGGGCTAATGATGGAAGACGACAATGAAGAAGAGAACGATGATGACAACTACCGATCTATGTTCCCTGAATATGCTAATACTGCAAGGGAAGACAATGAAGAAGAAGGAGGTGAAGAACGGGAACCAGATGAGCCCGCTGATGATGTTGGTCGGGTCATTTCTCATGCAAACCGAGACTGCGACACAGAAAAGGAGAGGTTGCAGTTCGAGTAGATGTTACAGGACCACAATAAATCATTGTACCCAACTTGTGAAGATGGCCAGAAGAAGATGGGTAGCACACTAGAATTGCTGAAGTAGAAGGCAGAGAACGGTGTGGCTGACTCAGGATTTCAAAATTTGTAGGTAATAATGAAGAAGTTGCTTCCAAGAAATAATGAATTGCCTTCTAATACGTACAAAGCAAAGAAGCTTGTCTATCCTCTAGGATTAGACGTGTAGAAGATACATGCATGCCCTAATGACTGCATCCTCTATCACGGAGAGAAGTATGAGAATATGGATAAATGCTCGGTATGCATTGCATTGCGGTATAAGATCAGAAAAGATGACCCTAGTGATGTTGGGGGCGAGCCACCAAGGAAGAGGGTTCCTGCCAAGGTGATGTGGTATGCTCTTATAATACCAAGATTGAAACGTTTGTTCAGAAACAAAGAGCATGCCAAGTTGTTGCAATGGCACATGGAAGACCGTAAGAAAGACGGGATGTTGAGGCACCCTACTGATGGTCGGTAGTGGAGAAAAATCGAGAGACTTCCTAGACTTTGATGGTGACGCAAGGAACTTATGGTTTGGTCTCAGTATCAAAGGCATGAATCCTTTTGGGGAGTAGAGCTGTAGTGACAACACTTGGCCCGTGACTCTATGTATCTACAACATTCCTCCTTGGTTGTGCATGAAGCGGAAGTTCATTATGATGCCAGTGCTCATCCAAGGCCCAAAGCTACCCGAAAACAACATTGATGTGTACCTAAGGCCATTAGTTGATGAACCTTTACAGTTGTGGGCCAAACCAGGTGTACGTGTGTGGGATGAGCACAAACAGCGGGAATTTGACCTACAAGCGTTGTTGTTCGTAACCATCAATGATTTTCCTGCTCTTAGTAACATTTCAGGACAGACGAATACAGGATACAATGCATGCACACACTATTTAGATGAGACTGAAAGTATATATCTAGATAAATGTAGGAAGAATTTGTACCCATACAATCGTTGTTTTCTTCCGCCCAGTCATCCCTTAAGGACATTTCAATGGCAAGGCAGAAACCCGAACGAAGCCTGGCCCCCGTACTGGTGCTGATGTATTTGGTATGGTCAAGGATTTAGATGTAATCTTTGGAAAGGGTCCTGGCAGACAACCTGTTCCGAAAGATGCCAACGAACACGCACCCATGTTGAAGAAGAAATCTAGATTTTGGGAGCTACCCGATTGGAAAGTGCATGAGGTCCGCTCTACAATCAACATGATACACCTGACGAAGCATCTTTGCGTGAATATTCTAGGCTTCCTGGGCTTGTATGGAAGTCAAAAGATACCCAAGAAACAAAGGAGGACCATCAACATCATAAAGGACGAGACGGCAAGCAACCAGGGCAGTTTCCAGGGCTTTCCAGCTATGCTCTTACCAAAGAAGAGAAGGAAATCTTTTTTGATGTCCTTTTCAGTATCAAGGTCCCACCTGGCTTCTCGTCGAATATAAAGCGAATAATAAATATGAAAGAGAAAAAATTCAAAACCTAAAGTCTCATGACTGCCACGTGCTTATGACGCAATTGCTTCCGGTTGCATTGAGGGGAATTATACCAGAAAATGTTCGACTAGCCATTATGAAGGTATGCGCATTCCTCAATGCAATTTCTCAGAAGCCAATCGATCAAAAAAGTCTATCAGGGTTACAAATTGATGTGGTCTAATTTCTGGTCAGCTTCAAGTTGTTGTGCCTGCCATCCTTCTTCAATATTATGATGCACCTCCTAGTTCACCTAGTCGAAGAGATTAGAATTCTTGGTCCTGTGTTTCTACACAATATGTTCCCCTTCGAGAGGTTCATGGGAGTCTTAAATAAATATGTTCATAATCATGCTAGGCCAGAAGGAAGCATCTCCAAGGGCTATGCAATAGAGGGGGTCACTGAGTTTTGTGTTGACGTTCTTCCTAACCTTAAGCCGATTGATGTTCCTGAATCTCGGTATGAGGGGAGGCTGACTGGAAAAGGCACACTAGGAAGGAAATCAATGGTATGTTGGGACAGGCATTCTTTCACTCAAGCACACTACATAGTTCTACACAATTTCACCGTGGTGGCCCCGTATATGGAGAAACACAAGAATATTCTACGCTCCAAAAATCGGGGAAGCCTGACTCCTTGATTAAAGGGGAACACGAGAAGAATTTTGGTAGTTGGTTGCAAACACATCGGATGAATAACACCACTCTTGGAGATCAGTTGTACACATTGGCCAGGTTACCATTTTGACTATATTTTATTTCCAAGGGTACGAGATAAATGGGAATACATTTTACACAATCGCCCAAGATAAAAAGAGCACCAACAAAAACAGTGGTGTCCGCTTTGATGCAATAGATGAAAATGGGCATAAGGACACGTATTATGGGTACTTAGAGGAGATATGGGAACTTGAGTATGGACCTACTTTTAAGGTCCCTTTGTTTTGGTGCAAATAGGTCAAGCTGACAGGAGGCGGGGTACATGTAGACCAAAAGTACGGCATGACAACTATGGATCTCAACAATCTTGCATACATGGACGAACCATTCGTCCTAGCCAATGATGTGGCTCAGGTTTTCTATGTAAAGACATGTCTACCAAACCAAGAAAAAGGAAATATAATTAAAATAATACATCACCCGATGAGCCAAAGCGCCACATAGTTCTTTCAGGGAAAAGAAACATCGTGGAAGTGGATAGCAAGACAGACATGTCAGAAGATTATAATAAGTTTCATGTAATTCCGCCCTTCAAAGTGAAAACTGACCCAAGCATTCTGTTAGATGATGAAGATTCTCCATGGCTACGGCACATAAGAAAACCACAACACTAGATAGGGTGATTGGTAATGTGTAATAATGTATTAAACCTTTTATGTAATAAATCTATGCAACATTATTCTGAAGATAGAGGATGAGCCAAGTTTGGTATTTTTCCTTGGAACTATGTCACTAATATCTTTACCTGGTTGAAGAAACCAATCGGGACTTAAGGGGTTGCGGCAGGATGGAGAAGGTGCGAGCATGTTTAGTCCCGATTGAAGACAACCCGGGACTTAAGGCGTGAGTGTCGACACTATGATAGGGGTGAGTGTCGATGTTATGTCATGAGTGTCAACACTATGTTGTGCTGCCTAATCTATAAATAGGCATCCTTGTGAAGTTATCAACTACAAACAAGATGGTGTGCGAGGGCAGGGACAACAGTATGGACAACTTCAGGCAGATGCCTATGGATCCAGTCCTTAGGCATCTCTCTGAAGCTGGCCATAGAGGCACTCCCCAATATGTGAAATTAGTTAGCTCCCCAATGTATTGATATAGTTAGAGAAGTTATAAACTTCAAGATGGTGTGCGAGAGAAGGGACAATACTACGGCCAACTTGAGGGAGATGACGGCCTCTCCAACAAGTTGGTCATAGATGTACTCCCAAATATGTGAAATTAGTTACCCGGCACAAGAATAGAACAACATCTTCATAGTTCGGGAAAGTTGTAGAGAGACCAAGACTAGCTAGTAGGAAATGATCCATTAATCCCGGTTTCCTAAGTACGACTACGGAATTGGGACTAAAGGCCCCCCTTAGTCCCCCTGGTCTAGCCATAAACCGGGACTAACACTCAAGACCTTTATTATTATTAAAAAACTGGGACTAAGAAATCGGGACTAAAGGCCCCCTTTAGTCATACTCATGTCTAGCCCTATAGCACATAGCTTTAGGGTCGTCTTCGTCTTCATCATCATCATCGTCGTCCTTGCTAGGCGCATGATGCGGGATCCTAAGCCCAGCTAGGGCATATTCCAGGGGTACCTGCCACTCCGGCCTCAGATTCACGATGCGTGAGGGAGGGGGCTCCTAGATGACGATGCCATGGTGCCCGCGGCCTTCACCATCACCGCCCTTCTTGTGGATCTATGGAGGGCCAAAGTGTGGGCACCACATGCGAGGCTAATTTCCCTAGGCGATATAGTGCATCACACCAACGATTTTCCTATTTGCCCACCACAGGCAACGACCGGCCTCGTTGTGGTTCAACGGGAGCGGGTCGTCACCCTCATACCTGGCGAGCTCCCTTTCCCGCTGGTTAGCAAAGAAGGCATTCTAGGTGTCGTAGTTGTCGGGATCCCAATGGGGATCCATCCGCTGCTCCGACGTGAGCTCGAGGTAGAAGTGGTTCATGATGGCCGCCTGGCAGGCAGAACCTTGAGGCACAGGAGGTACATGAACTCCTCCAGTGCTCAGCATCTAGTCGATGGGCAGCCGGTAGCCTGGCGCACATGGGTAGCTAGAAGCCCACAGCGCCTCGGTCTCCTCTAGGGTCAGAATGGCCCAGTATGCGGTGTCCATTATTGTGAGAGGGGAAGTTATGGATGCATGGATGGCCATGGAGGTCGGCCTAGATATAGACAGAAATGGTGGGAAAATATGGCAAGAAGCGGAGGGAAATGGCAGGAAAGCATGACGCGTGGTTTGACGGCAATGAGAAGGGCGGTACATATCTTAAGTCCTGGTTATTGGCTCCAACCGGTACTAAAGCCCCCCGCAATATCTTAAGTCCCTGTTAATAGTTTTAATAGATAGACCCTAGAACCCTAAACCCTAAATCAGAAACCCGAAACCCTAAACCCAAAACCCTGAACCCTAACCCTAAACCCTAAACCCTAACCCCTAAACCCAAACCCCTATCCCCTAAACCCTAAACCCTAAACCCTAAACCCTAAACCCTAAACCCTAAACCCTAAACCCTAACCCCTAAACCCTAATGCCTATCCCCTAACCCCTAAACCCTAACCCCTAACCTCTAAACCCTAACCCCTAACCCCTAAACCCTAACCCCTAAACCCTAAACCCTAACTCCTAACCCCTAAACCCTAACCCTAAACCTTAAACCCTAAACCCTAAACCTAAACCCTAAAATATTGTAAGTTTTATCATTTTAATAATATTAATAACATTGTATGCAATAAGGCGGGAAACAAAGTTTTGGTCAATTTTTAAAAAAAAAGGGACCTTTAGTCCTGGGTCGTGGCATGCCCCGGGACTAAACGGGTGTCGTTGGCGCGCGCCCCTTGGGTGGTGCCGAAAACCCTTTAGTCCCGAGGCGTGCCACGAACCAGGATTAGAGGGGTGACCTTTAGTCCCGGTTCATGGCATACACCAGGAATAAAGACCCTTTAGTCCTGGTGCATGCCACGAACCGGGAATAAAGGTCCATCCCCTTAAATTCGCACGTAGCTTCTCCCCGATCTCATTCCCGATTCGCACACTTCACAGGAGGTGCCCTCAATGACGAAGATGCCGGCAGGCTGCGCGATTTTGATGCCAGCAGCCTTCCCCTCTCCAGCCGCCCCACCTCTATCCGCCACAGCCGGGCGTCGCCCCTACAGGTACCTTCGCATGTCTCGTCTCTCCTCTCCAGTCACCCTACCTCTAGCCGCCACAGCCGCGCCTCGTCTCTGGCTAGCCCGCGTGTCGTCGCCACCGTGCCTTCTCTCCGGCCAGCCAGCGCGTCGCCATCGTCGTGCATCGTCTCTAGCCATCCCCCACCATCATGCCTCGTCTCCGGTCAGCCACTAGGGGGCGGCGCTGGCCACGGGCAGAGAGAGGGTCGTCGCACTCCTACCTAGTATTTTTTCTAGTATTTTCTAGTATGTCATTATTACTATATAGTGTATAAAAATATATATTGTATAAAAATATATACACTATTATTATTATTACTAGTATGTTATTATTAGTAGCTATATAATGTAATATATAGTATGTTATTATTATTTTTCTAGTATTTTTTCTAATATATTATTATTACTATATAGTGTATAAATATATATATGTTAGGGTGGTGGTGCTCACGGGCCCCCGGAGATAGGGTTAGGGTGGTTGTGCTCGTGGCCCCCCGGAGATAGGGTTAGGGTGGTGGTGCTCGCGGGCGACCAGACTTAGGGTTAGGGTGGTGGTGCTCACGGGGCCCCGGACTTAGGGTTAGGGTGGTGGTTCTCATGGGCCCCGGAGATAGGGTTAGGGTGGTGGTGGTCGCGGGGCCCCCGGAGATAGGGTTAGGGTGGTGGTGCTCGCGAGCAACCGGACTTGGGGTTAGGGTGGTGGTGCTCGCTGGCCCCCAGAGATTGGGTTATGGGTGAAGGTCGGGGGTTTATAGAGGTATATATGGTGGGCGACCGGACACGGGGCCCACACGAGGCATCACTAGAATTTTTCTATTGTTTAGTATTATTGAAGCAAATTAGGTGTACATATTATTGTTTAGTATTATTTTATATTGTGTGCATTTTGCAGAAAACTATGGATCCAATCTAGAGAGACCTAGCACAGGAAGAAATTCTCGAGAATATGATCAATGGTGCCCCCCATGTTCATCTGATGTATCTGAACCCCTCCGAGGAGGGTGAGGAAGTCGATCAAAATGATCAGGGAGAAACCAACGACTCCGGTGATGGAGAAGCCGACGGCTCCGATGATGGAAAAGCAACGGCTCCGGTGGACCCTTAACAAATTCTAGCGAGGTATATATATATATGAAGTCTAGTGAAGAAAAAGTTGGACGCATCTACGCGTTATACAATTATGGTGGTATCACCACGGGGTGAACCGTTGGAAACTGAAAAGGCTAAACGTCTATTTGTACAACAATGCAGAGTTATGGTTAGGTTTCGCATCGCGATCACCGTTCGAGAGTGGAATAAGACCAAAGGGGCGGAAGAGGGTGAGTATGTCGCTGACAGGTACAAAGAGGGTCTTTGGAATGACCTCATGGCACATTTCACCCTGCCAGAATATGAGGATGATGCCAATACAGCTGCATTGAGGAAGAAAGTCAAGTAGTTGACTGTTACAAACATGGCCGAACTATTCAAGAACTGGAAGAAAGCATTATGGCAAAAGTATCAAAAGAAGAAGACTCCTCCTAAATTCGAAGGCTATCTAACGAAGCATAAGGCTAATTGGTATGCATTTGTGAAGTACAAGGAGTCAGAACCTGCTAAGGAAAAGTCGAAAAAAACAAGAAAAATGTCACGAAGAAGAAATATCACCATCACCTGGGGCCAGGGCTACACGACTACCATGCCAAAGTGGGATGCTAAAGAGAGTGAGCTGCTTGCTAAAGGGGTCACTCCAGAACCAATACGCGAAGAATGGGATTTGAGGGAAAGAAATTGGTTCCTTGGGCATGGGAGTGAGTATGACGATAATACAGGGGACCTTATTTGCAGTGACAGGATTAAGATACCCCGGGAGACATGGCAGAGAGTGGTGAAGGAAATTAAAGAGGGGACAACAAAGTTCCATCCCGATAGAGAGAAAGACTTGCTAACAAAGGTCCTTGGGAATGACGAACACGAAGGATGAGTACGAGGCCTTGACCCTAGTTATATGTGGGAGATGGGGTTTCCCAAAGACAAAGATACTTATAGGAGCCGAGAGAGAGAAAAGAGGCGATGGCAGGAGGATGAGGGAGATAGGTTCAATGAGTTTCTAGGAAGACTTGAAAAGCATCCGCAATAGATTGACGAACTTCGAGGAGTAGCACACCTACAAGATCCTGCACTCGATATTACCGCCGTCCATCTCACCGGAGAATCAGCCTGGATGAATCGAAGGTCCCGTCTGATGATGCACGGATGGTAGATGGCGGTCCCGGATACTGATGGCGCAATGCACGGCGCCCAGAAAAATGCTTGATGGCGGTGTTGATGTAGAGCTTGTTGGGAACCCCAAGAGGAAGGTATGATGAGCACAGCAGCAAGTTTCCCTCAGTTATGAAACCAAGGTTTAATCGAACCAGTAGGATCAAGGAAACACCCCAAAGGTGTTACTAGCTGAGCTTTGGCAGGGCGCACTACCGGTGCTAGTAGCAACGTGGAGACCTGCACAACACAACCACAGAACTTTGTCCCCAACTTGCGATGAGGTTGTCAATCTCACCGTGTTTTGCAGAAACAAAGGATGAAACGTATCGAATGGAAAGAAGTAAAAGTTTGCAGAAAGTAAACACAAAGCAGTAAACAGTTGTAGATTGCATGTAAAGAAAAAGAGGACCGGGATCCATAGTTCACTAGAGGTGGCTCTCCTTAAGATAGATAACATGCTGGGTGAAAAAATTACAGCTGGGCAATTGACAAACACCGAGAAAGCAATACACGCATATACTAATCATCTTGACTGGCCGCGCAGCCAGGTGATGTGGCCGCCCTTTGGCCCTTCTCCGTCTCGTATTCTGGCACTTGATCCCTTCCAGAAAAATAGGCACTTTGGCTTTTGTCCTGTCCAATTCCGAGAATATTCATTTTTTGACTTTCCTGGAACCAAAAACAGCAGAAAACAGGCAGCTGGCACTGTGGCTCTTGTTAATAGGTTAGTCCAAGAAATCATATGAAAAGTACTCCAAAGTTGGAACAAAACACAAGAAAGTGGATAAAACCAAGCATGGAACATCAAAAATTATAGATACATTTGCAATGTATCAACATCCCCAAGCTTAATTCCTGCTCGTCCTCGAGTAGGTAAGTGATAAAAATAAATAATAATTTTTGAGGTGACATGCACCATCAAAGACTTGATCAAAGTATTTGTAAAACATTCAAAGATGGGATCATAGTACTTCAATCATAACATGAAAGACAAAGTTCTAGCAATAAGCAAAGAAACTATGATGCAACATGAAAAGGCACAAACAAAAGATTCAAAAATAACAATGCTTTGCAAGACGTTTGTTTGTTTCACATAAAGAAAACATAGCATACTACTATTCAGCTTGTCCCTCATAGTGTAGCAAATATAAATGCATAGGACACCTTCAAAGTTCATAAGAGTGACTAGATACAAATAGTTTAAAACAAGCAATATCAAGTTATGCATCAATCAACTAGTCTTGGGACAATGCACATAGAACTAAGAATGGCCGCTATGCTCTCAAAGTAGGTGCATAAATATAGAAGGTGGAGACTCAATATAATGGTGGAAGAAAGGCCTTTGTAAAAGGAAGTAGGGATTCAAGTCTCATAAAGAGCTTCCAAAAATTATGGTACTTATAGCTTTCAGCTCTCATTGCCCCTATCATAAGCATCTTGAAGGTGATTAAGGTTAAAGTGACACAACTAAGAGGATATGCTTGACAAATTATAAACCAAAATCTCATTCCCCTTACTTACGAAGACTGATTCTCATGCTACTCAACTTCAGTCACGAGTAAGCTCTTGTCATTGTAAGTATATGTGTATCATTAAGAACCGCCAACGGGGTACCCCTTGCACATGATACGGGAGCTTTCCCATAATCAAAATGACAAGGCAAGTAGACAATGAGCATCTCAACGATCTTTTTATTTGCAATTTGCATAGATTTTTATTGAGGATGCTTCATAGAGTGCTCATTATGGTGATGCTGCAAGTTTCCACCATGATTAGGCATGGCTTAGGTTAGCGGCCCAGGCGTTTCTCTAAAACACATACAAACTCCATGATCTTACGGGTTCCACTTTTATTTCACACCACCTGGATCCGTAAGCAAAAGAACATGATATCAACGGGGTACAAAGTACAAGTGCAATGTTGAAAGCGTTCCCCATGAAACATGGTTCTGCTAATTTGAACTTATAAAGCGCAAGCATATACGCAACAAAGAAGGACCCAGTGGTTCAAGTTTATTAGAGGCAATAAAGTAAAGTGTGCCATCAAGTTCGTGAGAGCTTTAATCACTAGTTTTCTCATAACAAGTTTAATTTGGAAGGTAAACAAAAGCATGAATATAGTTCTAATAGCATAAGCTAATAGGTAGGTATGGTGGACTCTTTGGAATAACTTGGTTTAGGGAGTTGGATGCATGAGTGGAACTCATACTTGGTTGTGGAGGCTAGCAAAAGTCTGGGAGCGACAAACTAAGAGAGTAATAATGGCCATAATCATGCAGAGCGACAAAACATCATTGATCAAAGCATAAAGTGATACTACAAGTTGAAAACTAAAGGATCATAAAGGCTATGGTGACTTTGGATAGTCATAACATGGTGTGAGCATGTGCCAAGTCAACCCAAATAAAGCATCAAAGGAGAATACCACTATACTATGCTTTAATATGCTAAAACAACGCATGATTCATCCAAGGCACATTAAGAAATCTCAATTGTTTATAACAAGTCATGCTATAGAAAAGAATAATAAGCATAAATCCAAAACAATATCAAGCATGGCATGACAAAGCATAGGCCACAGTCAAAAACGAGCTCTTTTTACCACATAAGCATGAACTTTCCTACTCTTTTCCAAACCAAACCAAACTATTTGCAAACCAATGTATGAAAGAGGGGGTCCAACTAATTTATTCAGAAAACTAAGCAAACAAAGCAAACGAGAAACAAAAACAGAAAAGAAGACGCTCCAAGAACAACACAATTGTGCATGAAACAATAAAAATGAAGCGTTTGGAAGAAACCTGGAATTTTTATTGATGAAGAAGGGGATGCCTTGGGCATCCCCAAGCGTTGACGCTTGTACTTCTTGGATATTTCTTGGGGTGACACGCGTGGCATCCCCAAGCTTGAGCTTTAGTCTATCCTTCATCTCATTACTCATGCCTTCCATACACCTGAAATTTTTCCTTCATACAAAACTTCACACAATCTTTATTAGCAACATTAGTGCACTCAAGATAAAAGGTCTTAAGGTTCAGTTATAACACCAAATAAACTTTCATTAGAACACTAGATACTGTAGCACTTCCCTCAAAAAGCTCAATTCCCCAAAAGAACTCAAAAAGGAACCAACAAGAAGCAAATGCAGAAAATGGCAGAAATCTGTCAAAACATACCAGCAGGTAAAGACGATTTTTTTCGAAGACCTTCTGTTGCTCAAATAAAAAAGTATTGAACTAACTAAAGTTATATAACAACCTGGGGCAGAAGCACAAAAAATTACAGCTCAATCCGACATAAATAGATCTCTCACGAATTTTTACGGTGAAGCACAAAAATCTGTTTTTGGACAGCAACTTTCCCAATCATTACTTCTCTCTCATTAGAGGTTACTCTTGGCACAAAAAGTAAATAAAAAGGATAAGGAGAGGTTATTACTGAAGTAATAACTTCCAAGACTCATCTAAAACTTTTTGGTTATCTCCCAATAAGTACTTTTCTTTAACGCCTTTAAGTTAGGCATAAGAACCGAAGAAAGAATCAAGTGTTCTCAAATGAAGAAGCATTAAGACCAAATTTTGTTTTCATAGGAGAAGCGAAACAAATCTTTTCTCTCATTTTAGGCAAGTGCTATATACCTTTCTTGAGTGGTAGTTGATATTTAATGGTGCCTTCTTTCATATCAATGATGGCACCAATAGTTCTAAGAAAAGGTCTTCCCAAAGTAATAGGACAAGAAGCATTATATTCAACATCCAAAACATAGAAATCAACGGGGACATAGGAATCATTGACCATAATAAGAACATCATTAATACTCCCCATGAGTTTCTTTTTAGCATTATCATCAAGTGGGACATTCAAATAACAATCTTCAAGAGGAGGCAAATCAAGCATATCATAAATCCTTCTAGGCATAATAGAAACACTACTATCAAGATCACATAAAGCTTTGAAATCAAAGTCATTCACTTTCATATTAATGATGGGTTCCCAACCATCTTCTTGTTATATAGGAATAGAAGCTTTATGTTTCATCTTTTCTTCTTTAATCTTTATGAGAGCATCAGTAATGTGTTTTGTAAAGGCCATGTTCATAGCACTAGCATTAGGACTTTTAGCAAGCTTTTGTAGGAACTTAATAACTTCAGAGATGTTGCAACCATCAATATCAAAATCAAATTTATCATCTAAAGTAGTAGAACTATTACTAGCCTCAACACTAGTGGTGGTAATAGTAGAAACACTAATGTTTCTAGCAATTTCATCTTCTCTTTCCCACTTAGCATGTAATTCAGCTAATAGTCTAACATTTTCATCAATTCTTACTTGTATGGCATTAGTAGCTGCAAAGGGATTATCATTAGTTTCAGGTTTAGCAGCCATTTTATTAATCAATGAAGATTGAGCTTCATACAAAGATGATATATTTCTTTCAGCATTAGAGAGTTTCAATTGTAAACTAGGGATTTGCCTATTTAGACTCTCAAGTTGATGGCTAATGTTCTTCAAAATGATAGATTGTTCCTCCATAGTTTTAGTGAATAGTTTATTTTGCTCATCTTGCATTTGCATGAAGTTTTTAGTGGCTCTTTCAACTTCTCAAATTCTTCCTTCACTAGGTAATCCAGGTTTACCATTATAGCCATAAGTATTATTAGCAGGGTAGGGCCTATAATTGTTATTACCATAAGCATTGTTGCCAAAATTGTTATTTCTTATGAAGTTCACATCAACTTGCTCTTCTTGAGCAACCAAAGAGGCTAAAGGAACATTATTTGGATCAATATGGTCTTTCCCATTAACAAGCATAGACATAATAATATCTATTTTATCACTCAAGGAGGAGGTTTCCTCAACAGAATTTACCTTCTTACCTTGTGGAGCTCTCTCAGTATGCCATTCAGAATCATTAACCATCATACTGTCCAAAAGTTTTATTGCAGCACCCAAAGTGATGGTCATAAAGGTACCTCCAGCAGCAAAACCCAATAGGTTCCTTGAAGAATAGTTCAATCCTGCATAAAAAGTTTGGATGATCATCCAAGCAGTCAGTCCATGAGTGGGACAATTCTTTGCCAAAGATTTCATTCTTTCCCAAGCTTGAGCAACATGCTCATTATCAAGTTGTTTAAACTTCATTATTTCACTTCTCATGGATATAATCTTAGCAGGAGGATAGTATTTTCCAATAAAAGCATCTTTGCACTTAGTCCAAGAATCAATACTATTCATAGTTAAGGAATTCAACCATTCTTTAGCTTTTCCTCTCAAAGAGAAAGGAAACAATTTCAGCTTAATGATATCACCATCTATATCCCTATGCTTTTGCATCTCACAAAGTTCAACAAAGTTATTTAGATGGGAAGTAGCATCTTCCTTACCAATACTAGAAAATTGTTCTCTCATAACAAGATTGAGCAAACAAGGTTTTATCTCACAGAAAGTATTTTCAGCCATAGGTGGAGCAATAGGTGTGCTCATAAAATCATTGTTGTTGGTGCTAGTGAAGTCACACAACTTAGTGTTTTCAAGAGTAGTCATTTTTTGGGTTTTCAAAAAAAGAAAGCAAACTTGTAAAACTATTTTTTTTGTGTTTTTGAATAACAAAACAAGCAAACTAAGCAAAAAGAAAACTAAGCAAAACAAAAAAAAAGTAAAGACATTGGTTATGAGGGACTCCCCTTATGAAGATGTCCTTGACTCCCCGACAACGGCGCTAGAAAATCGCTTGATGGCTCAATACGGCGCCCAGAAAAATGCTTGATGGCGGTGTTAATGTAGAGCTCGTTGGGAACCCCAAGAGGAAGGTATGATGAGCACAGCAGCAAGTTTCCCTCAGTTATGAAACCAAGGTTTAATTGAACCAGTAGGAGCAAGGAAACACCCCAAAGGTGTTACTAGCTGAGCTTTGGCAGGGCGCACTACCGGTGCTAGTAGCAATGTGGAGACCTGCACAACACAACCACAGAACTTTGTCCCCAACTTGCGATGAGGTTGTCAATCTCACCGTGTTTTGTGGAAAACAAAGGATTAAACTTATCGGATGGAAAGAAGTAAAAGTTTGCAGAAAGTAAACACAAAGCAGTAAACAGTTGTAGATTGTATGTAAAGAAAAAGAGGACCGGGATCCATAGTTCACTAGAGGTGGCTCTCCTTAAGATAGATAACATGTTGGGTGAACAAATTACAGCGGGGCAATTGACAAACACCGAGAAAGCAATACATGCATATACTAATCATCTTGACTCCTTTGAGACTTGATTGGGCATTACAACATTATACATAGACCGCCATCCAACTGCATATATGACTAATAATCCACCTTCAGGTTATCATCCGAACCCCCTCTAGTATTAAGTTGCAAGCAACAGATTATTGCTTTGCAAACTGCGTGTAAAGTAAACAATACGATTGTTCTATGAACAAAGGATTGTTGTTTTCTCCCTAGTAGCAACAGCACATCTAGTACCTTAGAGATTTCTGTCACTTCCCCAGATTACCAGAGGCATGAACCCACTATCAAGCATAAATACTAACTCTTGGAGTTGCTAGCATCTGCTTGGCCAAGATAGCTACTAACAACGAAAAGCATGCAAGATCACAAATAACAAAGACATGATAGAATCAATAATCAATCTGAAATAGCATCTCAATATCCATCGGATCCCCGCAAAGACAACATGCAGAATTATAAATAGATGATCTTGATCATGAACGGAGCTCATAAGATCTAGACATGAAAGCACAAAGGAGGAGAACCAGTCATCTAGCTACTACATGGATCCATAGTCCAAGGATGAACTACTCACGCATCACACTGGAGGCTTGCATGGTGATGAAGAATGCCTCCAGGGTGAATTCCCCTCTCCGGCAGGGTGCCGGGAAGAGCTTCAGATCCCTCCCGATCTATGGATGGAGATGACGGCGGCTACAGAATCTTTCGTGGATTTTTGATTGAGCACTTAGGGTTTACGTCCCGAGGGCATCTTATAGTTGGAAGGGGAGGCCGAGGGGGTGCCAGAGATGACCTCACCACCCCCTGGCACGGGCTAGGCTAGGCCGCGTGGCCAGGTGGTGTGGTGGCCCCCTGGCCCCTCTCCGTCTCGTACTCTGGAATCTGATGACTTCCGGAAAAATAGGCACTTTGGCTTTTGTCCCGTCCAATTCCGAGAATATTCATTTTCTGACTTTCCTAGAACCAAAAACAGCAGAAAACAGGCAGCTGGCACTGTGGCTCTTGTTAATAGGTTAGTCCAAGAAATCATATGAAAATTACTCCAAAGTTGGAACAAAACACAAGAAAGTGGATAAAACCAAGCATGGAACATCAAAAATTATAGATACATTTGCAATGTATCAGATACCCCGTGGATGGAATCAAGCACTACTAGAGAAAAGGCTATAGGAGACATGCTCATTTGAGGCGCATTTAGACTATATGCGCCTCTTATAAAATAAGTGAGGTGCACTGCTCCGGAATGCGCATTTAGTATCAAAATAGGCAAGACGCATAATTGTAGGATGCGCCTCCCATTATCTCCGTACAGACGAAATCTGGCAGCCCCAGATTATGCGAGGTGCATTCTGATAATATGCGCCTCCAATATATCAGATACGTGGGGCGCATATGGGAAGAATGTGCCTCGCATAAGTTGCGTGGGCCCGGGAGGAGATCGGTGGTCCAATATGCGAGGAACATATCATCGCATGCGCCTCCTATACTTGATAATAGGTGAGGCGCATTCAGCAGAGTGCGCCTCAAGTTTCCCCTGCGGGCCCGGGTGGCCGCATAGCCGAGGCGCATGTGAGCATATGCGCCTCACATAGTTTATATTATAGGAGGCGCATTTGGTGCAATATGCGCCTCACATAACCTGGCACCACCTGTTTTTACACCTTTTGGCACATGCACCACCTTTCTTGTCTCACTTCTTCCTTCTCCACCAAAAGACAGATTTGGTCGCCCCCTCCTCCTCTCCACCTCATTTCCCACATTCATTCACCATAGAAGCTTTCTCAATCTCCATTGGTTGACACTCATATGTAAGTGAAGTGTCTTGCTCCTATATATCTAAAACATGTCCCTTTACTTCTCCTCTGGCTCTCTTGCGCAAGTCGTTGTTGGAGGAAGCGTGAAGGCATTGCTTGCATGCTCATGCGCGTTGTCAGCGACACCGTGACTATATGATTGTGTTGTGGTGCATGCTTATTTTTGTGCAGGGTTTTCATTTGAGATGCCAATGTTTCGCTAGAATGTCGATTCATTTCTTTTACGGCGAATTTCTAGCACTCATGGATGTCCTCTTTTTAGGGGAGGTCATGCCGAATTTTTCCGGCGATCCACACGTCCATATATGCTCTATTTATTCTCTTGCTCTTTGTACCGCGCACAGGCGACCATGGTCCGACCACTGATCTGCAAATCCCTTGTGGATAGGTGGATGAGATGCATGATGGCCGATACGGCACGCGGAAACAAGAAGGAGATAAGATGTTCGTGTCGCGACTGCAAGATGATGTATTTGATAAGGCACAATTCCGGAATGCTGGAGTCGCACCTGCTCTGACCTAGTTTCATGGATGGCTACACTCGGTGGATACGTGATGACAAAGATGATGAGGAGGATGTCAATAATGGTGAAGATCAAGATGTCGGTCACGATCACGAAGATCAAGACGCCGGTGGCGGGGTAGGTGATGATCATGAAGATCAGGGTGGGGCAGGTGATGATCATGAAGATCAGGGTGGCGCCGGGCATGGACATGAAGATGATCAAGGTGGCGCCGGGCATGAACAAAAAAATCAAGGTGTCGGCCATGATTCGAGTTGGTTGCAAGACCCTCATGTCCAAGATCTGCTTCTCATGGAGACGAGTAACGCCAGAGTCGCTGCTAGAGAGAAAGGTAAGATGGAGAAAATGAAGAAAGACATGGTCACTCCATTGTTTGGCGGATGCAACGACGGGGATACCCGTCTGAATGTAACGCTCAGGGCTCTAGAGATGAAGGCGAAACACAAAATGACCGATGAATGCTTCGACGATAACATTGCATTCTGGCATGATATTCTTCCCAAGAAGGGGAACACATGTCCGACTAGTATCGCTGAGGCCAAGAAAGTCACGTGCCCTCTCAATCTACCGCACGTGAAATACCACGTCTGCATAAATGATTGAATCATCTACTGGGGCGAGGACACAGAGAAGACCACGTGTTTGGTGTGCAAGACCTCTCGATACAAGAGAGGGACCAAGAAAGCTCCTACAAAGGTGGTGTGGTACTTTCCTCTAACTCCTCGTCTACAGCGGTATTTCGCAGACCCTAAGGAAGCAGAGCTCATGTGCTGGCACGCGGAAAGAAAGAGGCCGGAAGACGATGATCTAGAGAAGGAGGAAATGTGGAGGCACCCTTCGGATGCTTGCGAGTGGAAGGCGTCGGACCTCCAATATTACCAACATTTCGGAAAAGAGTCAAGGAACCTCAAGCTGGGCATGAGCACAGACGGACTCAATCCGTTCGGAAGCCAGAGCAGCACACACATGACCTGGCTCGTGTTTGTATGGATCTACAACCTCCCCCTGGTTGTGCATGAAGAAGAAGTATGTAACCATGAGTATGTTGGTTCAAGGGCCAAAACAACCCGGTACAGACATCAATCTGTATCTCACGTTGTTGAAAGAGGAGCTGGCCATGTTATGGGAAGAAGGAGCCCGTACATGGGACGCCTCGAGACAAGAACACTTTGACATGAGAGCGGTGGTGATCACGATGGTGCAAGACTATTCCGGTTACAGACATTTCTCGGGGCAGGTGGTCCAAGGATTCTATGGGTGCGTTAGGTGCAAGGATAATACAACATACCTCCAGCTATAGAAATATCCCAGGTCCGGGAAAACCGTGTTCCTTGGGGCTCGGAGGTAGCTTCCCAAGAATCACGCCTGGAGAAAGCTAGGAGATCTGTTCGATGGGACAGTCGAGCTCCTAGAATCCCGAACCAGAGGAGCGGCATGGAAATATACAAGTTGTTGAATAACTGGAAGGAATGACCTGCACCAGGAAAGACCCAGAAGAAGCCATAGCCGCTGCTGAAGGTATGGAAGGCGAGGTCTGTTTTCTAGGACTTGCCATAATGGAAGATCCTCTACGTGCCTCATAGCCTCGATCTCATGCATATCATGAAGAACATGGGCGAGAGTCTGCTTGCCACCCTCCTTAACATCGACAACACCAAAGATGGGCCAAAGGCAAGGAACGACTTGAAGCATATGGGCATCAGGGATGAACTTCAACCACCACCTAGCGATGGCGAGGAGGAGGATGAAGAGGAGCAGACAAAAATGCAGAATAGCCATCATCGCAAGGGCAAAAAGCAGGTCAAGAAGGGCGAGGTCAAGCTCAAGGCCTCGTGCTTCACTCTGAGTAAGAAGGAGGCCATATAGTTTATGAAGTGCCTCCTCAGAGTCAAATTTCCGAACGTCTATGCGGGGAAGATAAGCAGATGGCTATACGAGGTGAAGCAGCACTTCAGCGGGATGAAGTCTCACGACGTCGCCGTGCTGATGATGCAGGTACTCCTGATCGCAATCCGAGGTATAATGGACAAGCACATCCGTGAAACGTTGTTTTTGGCCTCTACAACTTTTTCGACGTCATCTCTCGGAAGTCGATAGGCATTAAGCAGCTCACGAGGCTGCAGGACGAGATCGTGGTGATACTATGCAAGCTCTAGATCTATTCCCCCCCCCCCCCTCCCCCGCATTCGTCGACGTCATGCTTCATCTGCTTCTCCATGTCGTGGAGGATATCGTCCAGCTCGGTCCTTCGTTTCTGTGAAGCATGATGCCGTTCGAAAGGCTCAATGGATACATCAAAGGATACGTTAAGAACAGGTCCCGTCCAGATGGAAGCATAGCAAACGGCTTCCTAGCCAAAGAGTGCATCTGTTTCTGCTCGAACTTTCTACAAACTGAGACTCCTCTTGGTCTGCCATTCAACAAGCACCTCGGGAGGCTCGCTGGATGGGGTCACCACGAGGGTCGGCGCCCAAAGCATGTCGACCTCGAGGGACGAACCAAGGTCTTTGAAAGAGCAAACTTGGTCACGCTATAGCACCTGCAGGTGGTCGATCCATACATATATGAGCACAAAGAGTTTATCGAGAAGAATTACGTTGACCGGGGCGCCAGTACTCGGAGGAAGATGTTATCAAGGAGCACAACTTCGGTTTCACGTGGTGGTTCAGGGAGAAGGTCATTGTTAATCCACCGCAGGGTGAGTACTCGAAGGAAGATATACTCATATTCTCCTTGTCACGAGGCGCATCGCACAACCTGATGACCTATCAGGCATACGATATCAACGGATACACATTCTACACCGAGGAAAAGGACAATAATTGTGATTACTAGAACTCAGGGGTAACGGGGATATTCTACACCGGTGATGTCCCAGAAAGATACTACGGAAGGATCGAGGACATTTGGGAGCTCGACTATGCTACGGAGGAGGTGCCGATGTTCCATGGTAGGTGGGCCAAGAGCGTCCAGAAAGAAGGTCGATATTTCACCACCATGGTTATACCGTCAAAGACCACCAGCGCGAATGCACCCGCGAGAAATGAGCCTTGGATTCTAGCTAGTAAGGTTGACCAATGTTGGTACATCACAGACCCGTCAAAGCCTAGTCGGGTTATCATCAGGAGAGGCAAAAGGAACATCATCGGAATGGACGAAGTCGGCAACAAGCAAGACTTTGACCAGAACTATGACCTAAAAATGGAAGACGGATACGACAAACCAAGCACCATACACCACAACCCTACCTAAGAAAGGACTCCCGTTCAAAACAAGTAGTGAATACGTCCTGGACCTAACCTATGCAACTGTTACAAAGAAGGGCAAGAAGAAAACCATTGTCAAGAAACGCTAGAGCGCTCCGACCATTGTCAAGAACCGTCATGTGTGTGTGGCCTACTATTATGTATCGAAACATTCATAATTATCATTTATTGTATGTTATAATATTGCATTGAGAATATTATGTATCGACGAGACACATTCATAATACTCACTTTTGTTGTTTTGGCAATATTTGAATTTTTAAAATATTTGCAGTATATTTTATAGTTTATATTGTGTTTGGACAATGTTTTTACATGAAAAATGGCCTTCAAAAAAGTTTTCAAAAAATTTGAGCCAACAGGATTCGAACCTGGGTGGCTAGGCTTTAGAATAGGACAAGGGATTAAACCAGTGGGCAACAAGCAAGACTTTGACCAGAACTGTGACCCGAAGATGGAAGACGGATACGACAACCAAGCACCATACACCACAGCCCTACCTAAGAAAGGACTCCCGTTTAAAAGAATTAGTGAAGACGTCCTGGACCTAACCTATGCAACCGTGACAAAGAAGGGCAAAAAGATGACCATTGTCAAGAAACGCTAGAGCGCTCCGACCATTGTCAAGAACCTTCATGTGTGTGTGGCCTACTATTATGTATCGAAACATTCATAATTATCATTTTTTGTATGTTATAATATTGCATTGAGAATATTATGTATCGACGAGACACATTCATAATACTCACTTTTGTTGTTTTGGCAATATTTTGAATTTTTAAAATATTTGCAGTATATTTTATAGTTTATATTGTGTTTGGACAATGTTTTTACATGAAAAATGGCCTTCAAAAAAGTTTTCAAAAAATTTGAGCCAACAGGATTCGAACCTGGGTGGCTAGGCTTTAGAATAGGACAAGGGATGAAACCAGTGGGCTAGTGTCTATTTGTTGATGGATACAACGCACTACGGTAGTTGACTAGTGCTGCAGAATACCTGAGACGCATTCTAATCAGATGCGCGTCGCCTAAACTTATACGAGACGCACTTTCAAATATGCGTCTTGCATAAGCTGGTACTTGTCTATGATTGAGGCCATTTTCTCTTTCACCTTTTCATCTCTAGACGAACTGCCTCTCTGCTGTCGACGTCGCCGCCCCTTCCTCTGCCACACCGTCATCGCCCCTTCCTGCCGCCGTCCATGCCCGCCATCCACCGTCGTCGAGGTGACCCCCTTCCCCTCTCCCTCCCCTTCCCCCTACCCCTCTTCCCTCCCCTTCCCCTCTCCCTAACATCTCCGCGACCATCCACAGGGAGGAGGAGCCCGCCGCCCGTGACCCGCCCGCCCCGTGGAGGAGGAGCCCGTCTCCTCCCCGTGGAGGAGGAGCTGCTGCCCGTGCTCACCACCGCCCCGTGGAGGAGGAGCTGCTGCCCCGTGGAGGAGGATCCCACCGCCGCCACCTCGTCTGCAACCTCACTGTCGTCCTCGCCGAGCACCCCAAGATGAGCACCTCATCAGCAACCTCCCTACGCGCATACCCTACGCGCGTGTGTATGAACATCACTTAGGTGATGTTACTGTCAGATTAGGTGATGTTACTCAGATCCATCACCCCTAAATCTTAGCTGCATGATCTGAATCGTGTCCATCCCCACGAGCATCCTATGCAGCTAATGGACCAAGTCCTAACAACTGTAACTGAAACTAGTTACTGTCAGTGAGCATGCACAGGCACACGCAGACTGAATTTTTATTTAGACTAGCTAACCTCAAGTGAGTAAACTGCATTGATTAGCTGGTCAGATCAGAATTGTGGTCAATAACATTCTGGTCAAATAACATTTTCTTGCTCTGCCGAACTCTCCTTTGCAAAGTGTAGTAGCAGTGTCACACTTGGCGTGACATGCATGTTTAGCTGATGGTCGCTAGCTCATGTGCATGTCTAACTTTATGTGTATGTGTTGGCCGAAGCTTGGTGGTGGCCATGCATGCTAGCTGCTGATGGATATACAGTGGATGCTGAGTGCGGGCTAGCTAACTAATCTTTTTCACTTTTGATTTGATTCTGTTGCACCGTTCCATCTTACTAGATGATGGATATGATGTTGGTGTTGTAGAAAAATTTGCCACACTTTCAGCTACATCTGTGTTTAACTTTGGCCAAGTCTATTTGGATGGCAGATCTGGATATGCTTAAACATATGTGAACCATGAACTGGATGATTTTATCTATGCATGAATATAAATAGAATGGATTTGTATTCCCTACAGTATTATGAATGATTCTTCAAGTTATTTCTTGGGCATGTTTAAACCTAGGGAGCATTTGCTCCATTTTAGTCTGACCTATAACCGGAATTTTAGAAATAAATAGACACTTGGTTATGATGCTTGGTAATGAGTTTTGATCTTACTTAGAACAACAGATGCTTAATACTTCCTCCAATCCATAATAAGTGTCGCTAAGTATTATAGTTTCATCATTCAGTAGCATATACTTGTCCTATCTGCTGTACACTATGATGTGTAGGTCCATACTAGTACTAGGTTCACAATCTACAATCCTAATGTGTGGGCAGTCTTACTTTCTTGCTGGAGTGGAATGTTATTTGGTAGCTGCTAAGCAAAACTGAGGGAGTTATCATGCACGATTCATGTATTGGTGTTGTTAGTTGCTAGGGTGTAATTATGGCTCCTGCATTGTATTGTTTGTTGCTTTTAGTTACCACCAAAAACAGAATAACAGACATGTATTCTTCCCTAGTTTGCACTTGCTCAAACTTCCAACTAAGGCAGTTTCATCTATATTGATAATTGATTGAAACCGTTTCATTTTGAAAATGTTTTAGGTGCCACAAAAATAGATTATGTTAAGAACCTTCTAATATTCATTTTGACACTGCTCACATAAATTGATTTTTTTCTCTCATTCTGGTCAATAAGCGATGTTTTCAAACATCCGATGTTATTTGGCCATCATCATTTTCAAAGGTTGTGCTGGATGGGCCCTGTTTGATATTTTCTCCCTCATACCTGCACACTAGCTGATGATGGATCTCCTCATACCTGCACACTAGCAGAATTAGCACCGTCGTCCTGCTCCGAGAATGTTTCTGCATGTGTGTTTGAGTTTTCATATTCTAGACTTGTATAATGAATTCTACCTTCTGAATTTATCTTTAGTTCTTGTATCGAGAGCTATTTTACTTGCATGGTTTGATTCCAGGTTCAGCACACAACAGATCCAATGCAAAGAAAAAGTAGCTTGTGTATGCTGCCAGTTTTCTATAGCAAGTTGTGTATGGCTATGCTTGTGTATGCTGGAAGCAAAATGGCTATGTGTGTGCATATTTAGGCTTTTTTCTGCAGGTTTTTCTTTTTGAGTTGCCAATGTTTCACCGGAATGTTGATTCATTTTCGTTGCGGCGAATTTCTGGCACTCCTAGACATAGAAAATTAGCAAAGGTTATACCGAAATGTTCTATGAATTTTTGTGCTTATTAGTTCCATTTATTTGTGTGCTTAGAAATATCGGCGGAGCCGTGCACTTCTAGCAAGAAGCCCTTTTGGGAGCAGCAGGCGGAGATGGAATCCCAAGAGGACCCGGAATTCGTTCTGTGGGACGACGAGATGGAGGCGGACGAGGATACCTCATCGGGTGATGAGGAGATGGGCGACGCCGATGACGACGCAACTACCACTGATGGCGGCGGTGAAGCTACTACGGACGGTGGTATCACATCGAAGAAGGCCCGAAAGGATCGGACCTTGATCGTGGTTAACATCAAAAGGTCCATCATCACAAGCGTAGGCGCTAAAGGTGCACCTTTGGAGCCGGAAGAGTTTGTTGCGGGTTACTCAAACCAGCTCGCGGCAATCCTCCGGAACACCGTCATGATCAACACGGAGAACTTGAAGGCCGAAGAGAACAGGGGTTTCCTCATCCAGCTCTTCTGGAAGCTACACGCAAGATACGCGTTCCTGGGTGATGAGGAACACAAGTACAATAATGACAATCTCAAAGGGAATCTGGTGAACAAGTACGCCCTTAGGAAGATGACCAAGGCCTTGTCGAATTGGAAGGTCCGGGTGAATAAGCTGATTTTCTAGGACAAGCGAAGTTATTCGGAGGTCGTCAATAAGCAGCCTCTGGTCACGGAAGAACACTTCAAGGTGTTCAAGGCCAGATGTGAATATGCCCTGGGTAAGGCCAAGAGTCTGTACTTCAAGGAGTTGTACGAGAAGAACATTGGTACCCACCATCTCGGCTCCGGCAGTTATAGAGCTGCGATTCCCAAATGGGAGAAGGAGGACATCGACGCTCGTGCAAAGGGGTTGACACCACCCTTTGACGACATAAAAGAGAAGTAGGCAAAGCACTTTGTCAAGGCCCGGTTTTCCAAGCCGAAAGCGAGTTATGATTATTCCTCGGAGCCCGACGGCCCCTTCGCTACGAAGGTGACGGACTTCATGAGAAAATATATAAGTAGTTTACATGCAAGTCGATTAATTGTGTTCACGATTAATCAATGAAGTCCAGTTTTTTGATCAAATGCTTCGTGTTCCTTGTGCGTAGGACGAGGAGTGTAGGAGCTCCTCATCCCAGGGGTCGGCGCCTATCACCAAGTGGGGGACACCACTTTTAACACGGCGCTGAACCGTACCAAGAATGTCGAACCCCTAGCGGCCCCGTTGTCGGCTGGTCATGTGGTCGGCTTTGGCGACATAATATGGTCCGACTACTATGGCACCCCGGAGTGGAAGGACAGGAAGGCCGGAAGCGCCAAGGTAAGACACCTAAGGGAACAGATGGAAGCCTTTCCCAATATAGTCCAAGATGCCGTGAACCAGGCTGTGTTGGCTGCCGAGACAAAGTTCCAAGAACAAGTTCATACACAAGTCCAGGGACAAGTCCAGTCACAAGTGAATGATAAGCTCAACACCATCCTTCCCGCCTACATGGAAAAGTACAGCAAGTGGCAGAAGGGAGGTAAACGAGGGCCGCCACTGGTTCCCAACCTCGACAGCGCCCAATTGGACAAATGGCGCGGCCGGAGGTGCTGGTGACTCCTCCACGGGGCCGATGGTGGTGGAGAATCCTCTAGCTCCGGAGCTTAACTTGCCCTCTGCGGCGAAGGCACCAGCCCGCAACACCGTGCCATCAGGCAGCCACTCTGCCACTTGCGCACTCAAGCCTGCCGGCAGCGGTGCCTCGACATTGGACGAGTTCGACGCCTTCAAGGTAACTAACTAATTAAAGCAAGAGTTGGGAGGATTAATCACACCGATGACTTGATCTCCGTTTTACTGATGCCCGGCCTACATGTCTTTCGTAGGGAGACACTCCTTGCACTCTAATGCACTGGGTGGGCGGCCAGTTGAAGGATGTTACCAAGGGTACTATCGTTCAACCGAAGAACCGCAAAATTCACAATGTCACAATGCCACCCGACATGATGAGGGTCAGATACGGTATGGTGCTTCCGGGCTATGAGCAAGTGGAACCTCCCTCTCAACCTCAAGGATGGGATGATGAGGAGACGGTGGCGGTCCTCAATGCTGGCTTCGGCTACCTGTACCTATGGCCGAAGAGCCAGATCCGTTTGGGGATGGAGGACCAGCTCAACATCACCCAAGAGGCAGCACAGCCAGCACATGATGAAGACTTCGAGATGGCAGACTTGGACAACATGGCACAAGATCCCCATGATGATGGAGAATTGACCCAACTTCGGCGACCAGTTCGTTAACACAAGTTTTTTTGATTAGTATGAGCCGGCACCATCAGTCACACATCAAGTTTCCGATACCCAACCAGCACCGGCGAAACCCCCTTGCCAGGTGCGTCTCTTCCCAACTAGTCAGGAGACGCCGCAACCCGCCCCCTTCACCGAGCCTCTGAGGCCAGCAGTTCCTTTGATCAACCCCAGCACCCTCCATAAGGTGATCGGTAAGGTGAACACGGTGGCCGACGCCCCAAAGGGCATGAAGCAGGGTCGCAAAAGGAAGCCTAAGGGTGACCAGGGCAAGGATCCAAATCTTGTTCTCTGGGCTCAGGACGGCCCTGCGGGGCAAGCCAAGATTCAGCAGCATGTGGCAGGTGCACCGATGATGTGTAACTCGTTGCTTGAGGTCGCAGGCTCTCAAATGCGCAATCTTCATTATAGCTATCTCACAATTGAGGAGCGCCACATTCGCGACAACGATCAGTCATACCTTGTTTTCAAGGCTAAGGTGCCTTCTGTGTCATTCTTTGTCAGTGTACCCCCCGGGGATATTTTCTGCGTGCGGCATACCGACATCTTCGACATGTTGAACGGGTTCTGGCTGCACAATACCCTGGTCTGGCTATTCTCACTCAATAAGGCCATGCATATCACTAGAAACAAGATCCCGGGCATCCAGATAGTGGATCCCTACTTCATGTGTGACGTCATCCTGAAATATGCTGAGGACGTAGTGCTAGCGACCGACTACCTCTCAACCTTCCTGCAAACATACTCGGACAAGGAAGTGATTCTCCTTCCCTACCATCCCATCACGAAGGATGATCGGACAGGCTGCATGCTCATATGCTTGAATTTGAAAAACTCGACAGCCGTGTACCTCGACTCAAATAGTGCGATCCCAAAAACTACACCAATATCAAGAAAATTCTTGATGGTGCTCTCACCGTCTACGACGTAGCGGGAGGCGTCAAACTAGCAACACCACATGTGAAGTTCGGCGCGCACGTGTTCCACCACAACACCAAGTTCGCCAGCGTCAAGCAGCCGTCTGGCAGCGGGAAGGATGCCTTCTACGCCATTTACCACATGAAGGCATTCTTCAATGACATGGAGAGTAAAACGCAGCCGTATGACCTCGCGAAGTGGGCTGAAAGGCTTGCAATAATGCATGATCGCAACCTCAGGCGGCACTTCTTCGACATCCAGGAGGAGATCACGACAATCGTGCACCAGGGAGTCATGAAATCCGGGGGCACCTTCTATGGCGGCTATACACCACCCAACAGGGAGATAGACGAACGCTTAGAGCAGCAGGGTGACCGCAGGACGTTCATGTAGATGGCGAAAACTCGGTCGGGCTTCACCAATGCCCCCCAAAGCCGACTCAACATCCGAAGAAGTCTTGATGATTTCATTACCTGGGTAGCTAGCCGTTAGTTCCAAACTCGTGTTGTAACCTCTTGTCACTATGTTAAACTATTTCATCAACCGTTGAACTCAATTGTGACCGACACTAGCTAGTTATTTGTGTTATGAACTATTTTAAGTGCTTGTCGCTTTTCATTTGTTATTGCCTCCCTACTTCTTGTGATTTGATTTCTTTTTCTTTCTTCGAAATGTCGATGATTAAAACGTGTTATGGCGTCATGTGTGTGACCATGCCATTGCTGGATCTGATGTGCCAAGTAGACTAGAGGTTTGTGCATATACTCTACTTTCCGCACCAGATCCATCAGCGGCATTGTCATTTTCTGTGCCCAACCTAAGTATGAGGCAAGTAGACTTGTAACAATGTCGCCGAAGTTAATACTATTTCATCTCGTAGCCCCAAAGTCGAAAGAGGACAAATATTTTCGAGATTCATATACATAAGACATAATATGTTCAGAGGCAAGCCAAGGAAAGGATTCTAGGTCCACGGCAATGACTCCTTTCGACACACCAAACTCGAAATGAGTCATTGTCGTGGAGACCGAATCCTTTCCTTGGTTTACCTGTGGACATATCATGCCCATGCTATATGAATTGTGGAAGTATTTCTCTTCTTTTGTCTTTGGCGATATGAATAGATTAGATAGCGTTAATTAAATGTAATGGTGAATTATGTAGTTTCAAATATCTCATTGTAGCCCCAAAGTCGAAAGGAAAGACACTACTTCACTATTCGTATAGCATTGGCAACATTGTTATATGAATCATGTAATGATTTATTTCCTTTCGTCTTTGGCGATATAATCAAAAGATAAACTATTTCATCTCGTAGCTCCAAAGTCGAAAGAGGACAAATATTTTTGAGGTTCATATATATAAGACATAATATGTTGAGCGGTAAGCCAAGGAAAGGATTCTGGGTCCATGTGTCAATGACTCCTTTCGACACACCAAACTTGAAATGAGTCGTTGTCCTGGAGACCGAATCCTTTCTTTGGTTTACCGCTCGACATAGCATGCCCATGCTACATGAATCGTGGAAGTATTTCTCTTATTTTGTCTTTGGCGATACGAATAGATTAGATAGCGTGAATTAAATGAAATGGTGAAGTATTTAGTTTCATATATCTCATTGTAGCCCCAAATTCAAAAGGAAAGACATTACTTCACTATTCGTATAGCATTGGCGAAATTGTTATATGAATCGTGGAATGATTTCTTTCCTTTTGTCTTTGGCAATACAGCCCCAAAGTCGAAAGAGGACAAATATTTTCGAGATTCATATACATAAGACATAATATGTTCAGCGGTAAGCCAAGGAAAGGATTATGGATCCACGTGTCAATGACTCCTTTCAACACACCAAACTCGAAATGATTCGTTACCGTGGAGACCGAATCCTTTCCTTGCTTTACCGCTGGACATATCATGCTCATGCTATATGAATCGTGGAAATATATCTCTTCTTTTGTCTTTGGCGATATGAATAGATTAGATAGCGTGAATTAAATTAAATGGTGAATTATGTAGTTTCAAATATCTCATTGTAGCCCCAAAGTCGAAAGGAAACACATTACTTCACTATTCGTAGAGGATGGGCGACATTGTTATATGAATCGTGGAATGATTTATTTCCTTTCAGCGATACAATGAAATGATAAACTATTTCATCTCGTAGCCCCAAAGTCGAAAGATGACAAATATTTTCGAGATTCATATACATAAGACATAATATGTTCAGTGGAAAGCCAAGGAAAGGGTTCTGGGTCCACGGCAACGACTCCTTTAGACACAAAAAACTCGAAATGAGTCATTGACGTGGAGACCGAATCCTTTCCTTGCTTTCCCACTAGACATATCATGCCCATGCTATATGAATCGTGGAAGTATTTCTCTTCTTTGGTCTTTGGCAATACGAATAGTATGAGGCACGAGTCCAAGTAATTCTTGGTTTGCTTTTTTGGTCTTGCTTCGAAATGCCGATGATTAGAACATGTTGTGGTGTCATGTGTATGACTATGCCGCTGTTTGATCTGGTGTGCCAAGTAGACTAGTAATTTGGGCATATACTCTACTTGCCACACAAGATCAAATAGCGAGCATTGTTATTTCCGTGCCCAACCTAAGTATGAGGCACTAATCCAAGTCATTCTTGGTTTGCTTTTTTTTGTCTTTCTTCAAAATGCCGATGATTAGAATGTGATTTCTTACATCTTGTTGCACCCATATATATATGCATGATCTTATCTTGTGAACTGTTATTGCTTTCGACTAACATAGATAATATCATCTATCTTGTGTAAAGGAGATGGCGAAGAAGTGCTATGCCGTGTATGTCGGCAAGGTTCCAGGTGTGTACGAGGAGTACGAAGACTGCTAGAAGAAAGTGAACGAATTCTCGGGCAACAGCTATAAACGCTACAAGACTAGAGATGTGGCAGAAGGGAAGTGGAGGAGGCACATGAGGAAGAAGTGGAGGAACTTTCTCGTGATCACAACCTTGTTTCTCTTCATGGTAGGTTATGTGCTCTACTTCATCTAGATAGAGCTCTATCATCGTAGTTGTAATGTGATTGTGAACTTGTACTCGGAGGTGTGAACTTGTGGCACAAACACTTGGTGTTGTGTGAAAACTTGGCACTTGTTGATGTATGAACTCGTATGTCGCGATTGATGTGTAATGTACTTGTATTCATGTTGGTTCTATTATGCTTTGGCCAATTTCAAGTTTCTGGAAAATTCTTTGTTGTTTATACTGTATTCTGGAGTGTATTGTATATTTGAATACCTATAAACTGTTATTTGAAAATTGTTGTAAAACTTTAATTTCGAAAATATATTCGAGACGCATATGTGAAGTATAGGAGGCGCATATAGGGTATATGCGCCTCGCGTATATGAAGTATAGGAGGCGCATATGATATGCCCCTCGCATAACAAATACTAGAGGCGCATCTGATATGCGCCTCGTGTAACAGATACTAGAGGTGCGACGCTAGAGGCGCATACCATATACGCCTCGGATAAGGTTCCTAGTGCACCTCGGGTAGGGTTTTCCCTATTAGTGAAGGAGCAGACATCTTGTGAGCTCCATCAGAAGGTGAAGAACCTATCCATCAAGGTGGCGGTCGGATGTGCTTTACCTTGTCCACCTGTCACACACTGGCATGGCCATGAGATTCCAGCTGGCTATGCTAAAGTCAGGGTGGATGAAATCGCAACGCGGTGGAACTCAATGGAGCTTGACATCCCTAGACCTGAAGGTGAGAGGACACTCGGAGAAGTATTGGGTGGTATCATTCTATGGGACAAGAACAACATCAAGCTTCCAGGCTTAGCGCCAAGGCCAACACCGCCTCCGAGTCGTTGCATGTCACTGATACGTCCATTTTGCATCACTATTATATATCATAATTTATTGTTATTCATTGATATATTTCATATTAAGAGGTGATACTTATGCTATTTTATCTGTTTTTGCATGGTTGATGACTTTTGGAGCATGGACCGCTGCAGTCAGGATTCTGATAGAAAAGGGTGTTGTTTGGAGGCAAAATTCGCGAAGATCAGAAAATCCGGGAAAATATATGGAAAATCCTATTTTTCCAGAAGACAAAGACTGCCAGAAGGAGGAGTGGAGATGGGCCACAGGGGGCCCACACCACCCCCTGGCACGGGCCACCCTAGGCCGCTCCACTGTAACACCCTCGAATCGGCCCTATGCAGGTTTTAGTGTTTCCCGCCAAACCCGCATAGAAACGATTCAAAGATGCCCACCAGGCACTTGCGTGCGGGTGGAAAACGAAGTAATAACATTACACAATAGTCCACGATGGAACCTACAGAACTTATATATACAATGACTCCATGAGTCAAGAATACAGATATACAAAGCGAAGACCCAAATCACCTTGAAAATGATACAACGTCCGAGTACGGATAAGATGCAAATGGGGTTAAGAGCCCTGAAGAATAATCAATGGCGTCCATAACCCTGCCCAGGCCAAGTCGGAAGGGTAACCCTACTAACGACGTCGATCTTATACCTGCTAAAACAAAAGGGATGCCTACAAAAGGCAAAGGAGAAAAGAGAGTGGTCAGTACTGAGGCCAGTACACGATGAGTCTAGAATTCGGTGGCTCTCGCCTACATAGGAATGGTGGACTGAAGCCGCAGCAAAGCATGCACTCAAAACCTATAGAGACTCGATACAACTGTCGGCTATTAGAGAGAGATAAGAAAGATCTATTCGAAACAAACCTCATACTAACACCAATCATACCCATCCTAGCATTTCCACCCTCGAGACCAAACGAGGAATTCAAACCGAGGAACTCGCACGGTTGGCAGTTTTATTCATTCCATTCTAGTTGCAGTACTTACTAGTCAGATACAATTTTATTTGCACTCCAGAGATATCCCAAATCCGGCAGTTGTTGGCACTTTTATTTGCTCATTCAATTGTAGTTAAACGGATTACTAGACATGTCAAAGTCAAATTTATATCACTACTTTAGTTGTCTATGATCAAGATATTGTGCTCCAAGTCATCCATAACCGCGGACACGGCTTTCAGAAAGATTTACCCTGTAGGGGTGCACAAATAGCAACACACACACAATCAACCTCGGAAAAACCAAATCAAAACCCAATGAGGCCTCACGACAAAGCATTCACAGGATTCATAAATCATTTCAGGGGGCCACCCCACTAAGCTACCCGCAACGAAGTTGGCCGGCTCCAAGACGGACCCAGGGTTTGTGTAGATGGCGGTAAACGACTGGAAACCCGAAAGTGTGACTGGGCTTGTCGATGCAGTGAAAACGTGTCACGATCCAAAATAGTACAGGTGCTCCACGCACAATCATAAATAAAGCAGTAAAGCATGACATAAGTACATGATAGTAATAAAGCCCCAAACTAGTTTATGGCCCCAAGAAATAAGAAATGAATCAAGCTCTGGCTACGGGGATTCATGGTCCCACATGCGGATAGTGCGATAGTCAAGGAACAGGTATCAAGTACTCGGGGCCTACGGGACACAAGTGAGCGGTTAAAAACCAAATATTAGCTATTGCCTACCGATGCCTCTGCATTAGTTATATCTATTCCCAGCATTTTAATATCAAGTTGCAATTAAAGTCATGACCATCTCCACCATTAAGCATCTCCACCATTAAGCATATGCCAACCACCCAACAACTGTGGAACATCGACGACGCACAACAACATCTGAGCAAGCATCTGCGACTCGCAAGGCCAACTATCTATCAAACAACAGGCAATAGGATGTGTCCAAGGCAATATAGAGGTTGCAAGGAATATAAATGGTGCAAGGAAACTAAAGCATCGCAACACGGATAGCAATAGATTAACAGGAGGAAGTAAAGACTATAAATGCAAAATAGGCAGAAAGGGGGAGATTGCTCGCCTGGGAAAACATAGCCGAAGAGACATTATCCGAAGAACTTGCCGATACTCACATCCACTCAACGGCCTAATTCGTGAAGAAGCAAACACTAAAAGAAACACCGGATGCACTATTTAATACTACGGCAAAAGATCCGGCATGATGTATGTATGATGCATGTCATGGCAAAGATGCGACGCAACTAGGCAATATTAAGCGGAACCAGGGTCCCGACAATTAATTAAGTGGTTCATGTTGTTTAGGTAGCCTGCAATTTAAATGAATAACAAGACAAAACATGGCATCGGTTTCCTACAAAAATTTAAATGGAGCCACTAGAAGACTAGAATATCCCGCATATGGTCTCCATATTTAATTTAGGTGAATCGACAAAATACCCCCAAACAGCAATATGTATGCAAGCATGTTCAATTCATATGCAACAAGATATATGGAAATTTATAAAATAGGATCAGGTTAGCCTGAAGGCCAGAGATGGCAACATTGTTACAAGAGGATGGAAGCGAAACCCCGAAGGTACGACGGAAACCCAACCACGAGAATTCTTGGACTTGAAGAAGGCAAGATAGCAGATTCAAAACACGTGAAGATAAGAGAAGAATAGCATAGGGATAAGGAGTAAAAAACAGAACTAACGAGATCTATCCAACCGATTTTTGCAAAATAGTTTTACACTCTACAATGTCCATTAGCTAGGTTATCCTACAGGCTGGACCAGTAGGGTATCGCAACTGCTGAGCTCGGATACCACTTTGTAACACCCTCGAATCGACCCTATGCAAGTTTTAGCGATTCCTGCCAAACCCGCATAGAAACGATTCAAAGATACCCACCAGGCACTTGCGTGCGGGTGGAAAACAAAGTAATAACCATTACACAATAGTCCACGATGGAACCGACAGAACATATATATACAACGACTCCATGAGTCAAGAATACAGATATACAAAGCGAAGACCCAAATCACCTTGAAAATGATACAATGTCCGAGTACGGATAAGATGCAAATGGGGCTAAGAGCCCTGAAGAATAATCAATGGCGTCCATAACCCTGCTAACGACATCGATCTTTTACCTGCTAAAACAAAAGGGGTGCCGACAAAAGGCAAATGAAAAAAGAGAGCGGTCAGTACTGAGGCCAGTACACGGCGAATCTAGAATTCGGCGGCTCTCACCTACATAGGTATGGTGGACTGAAGCAGCAGCGAAGCATGCACTAACAACCTATAGAGACTCGATACAACTGTCGGCTATTAGAGAGAGATAAGAAAGATATATTTGGAACCAACCTGATACTAACACCAATCATACCCATCCTGGCATCTCCCCCCTCGAGACCAAACGAGGAAGTCAAACCGAGGAACTCACACGGTCGGCACTTTTATTCATTCCATTCTAGTTGTAGCACTTACTAGTCAGATACAATTAGACAGAGATATCCCAAATCCGATAGTGGTTGGCACTTTTATTTGCTCATTCCATTGTAGTGAAACTGATTACTAGACATGTCAAAGTCAAATTTATATCATTACTTTAGTTATAGTTCTCTATGATCGAGATACTGTGCTCCAAGTCGTCCATAACCGCGGACACCGCTTTCAGAAAGATTTAACCTGCAGGGGTGCACAAATAGCAACACACACACACGATCAACCTCGGAAAAACACATTCAAAACCCAATGAGGCCTCACGACAAAGCATTCACAGGATTCATAAATCATTTCAGGGGGCCACCCCACTAAGCTATCCGCAACGAAGTTGGCCGGCTCCGAGACGGACCCAGGGTTTGTGTAGATGGCGATAAGCGTCTGAGAACCCGAAAGTGTGACTGGGCTTGTCGATACAGCGAAAACGTGTCATGATCCAAAACAGTACAGGTGCTCCACGCACAATCGTAAATAAAGCAGTAAAGCATGGCATAAGTACATGATAGTAATAAAGCCCCAAACTAGTTTGTGGCCTCAAGAAATAAGTAATGAATCAAGCTCTGGCTAAGGGGATTAATGGTCCCACATGCGGATAGTGTGATAGTTAAGGAAGAGGTATCAAGTACTCGGGGCCTACGGGACACAAGTGAACGGTTAAAAACCAAATATTAGCTATTGCCCACTAATGCCTCTGCATTAGTTATATCTATTCCCAGCATTTTAATATCAAGTTGTAATTAAAGTCATGATCATCTCCACCATTAAGCATATCCACCATTAAGCATATGCCAACCACCCAGCAACCGTGGAACATCGACGACCCATAGCAACATCTGAGCAAGCATCTGCAACTCGCAAGGCCGACTATCTATCAAACAACATGAAATAGGATGTTTCCAAGGCAATATAGAGGCTGCAAGGAATATAAATGGTGCACGGAAACTAAAGCATCACAACATGGATAGCAATAGATCAACAAGAGGAAGTAAAAACTATAAATGCAAAATAGGTAGAAAGGGAGAGATTGCTCGCCTGGGAAAACATAGCGGAAGAGACATTATCCGAAGAACTTGCCGATACTCGCATCCACTCAACGGCCAATTTTGTGAAGAAGCAAACACTAAAAGAAACATCAGATGCACTATTTAATACTACTGCAAAAGATCCGGCATGATGTATGCATGATGCATGTCATGGCAAAGATGCGACGCAACTAGGCAATATTTAGCGGAACCAGGGTCTCGACAATTAATTAAGTGGTTAATATTGTTTAGGTACCCTGCAATTTAAATGAATCACAAGGTAAAACATGGCATCGGTTTGCGACAAAAATTTAAATGGAGCCACTATAAGACTAGAATAGCCCGCATATGGTCTCCATATTTAATTTAGGTGAATCGACAGAATACCCCAAACAGCAATATGTATGCAAGCATGTTCAATTCATATGCAACAAGATATATGGAAATTTATAAAATAGGATCAGGTTAGATAGGGGTCAACCATTGGGGTTCGGATCCGGGGTCTCGGGGTTCGGTCCTCGGATCCGAGAGAAAGAACTTGGCGCGCCGAGGTTCGGTCTTCGGGTCAGGGCTTCGGGCTTCGAATACTGAGAAGGAGGTCATGGCATTCCAGGGAGGAGACCTTGGCGTTTCGGACCGGTCTTCGGGGATGCGTAGTAGACTTTGTGGTTCCACATCGAAGTCCTTGGGGTTTTCCGTGACGGAGACTTTCAGTGTTCATGTAGAAGAAGTTGTCGATGATCCTGGGTACTCTGTGTGCTTCGAGTTCGGGTTCAATCACCGGCATCGGAACTTCAGCTAGGATCAGTCTTGGCACAAGACGGTCGAACATAGACAGCAAAGATACAAGCAGCAGAACAAGCAGAGCAGCGGGTACAGTGGCATCGGCGCCAACTCTAGGCGGGTCGGAACCAGGTGCAGGCGCTGCAGGGAGGAACCAGAGCAGCATGCATCTGTGAGGTGAGGCGCACGGAATCATAGGCGGGGTCGATAGTGGAGGCACGGCCTCGGGGCACATGTGCGGCCGGACGCGGCGAGGAAGGCCCGGGCTGCCACGAGAAGGCTGGCGAGAGGGGTGGTAAGGAGGCCGACGACAGCATCCTGGGGCCGAGGCGCAAGGGGCTCAAGGACGAGCGGCCGCCGGTGTCGATGCTGGCAGAGGTACGGCGGCGCACCGCTGGAGACGAGGAAGAGATGTTGCAGGCCGGTACGTTTGCCCAAGGAGCTTGCGGAGGGGGTCCGGGCGGCGACCACTGGGGCCGGTGGCGGCCGTGTACCGGGGCGGAGAACGGCGTCTCTCAGGGACGGGGGATGCAGCCAGGCGTGGCTCCTGCGGGCGGCGGCGCGGTGCTGCCCGGCTCGTAGGGCCTGGCGGATATTGCAGGACACGGGAGCACCAGAGATGGGGCTCGCGAGGAGGTTGGTGACGGATCAGGCGGAGAGGGGCCACAGGGAGGCGGTGGTGAGAGGGATGAGGGTTGCGGGCGAGGCACGATGGGAAGGGGAATCGCGAGAGGGAGCGAGGTTGGTGGGGTGGGTCGCGGGATCGGGCCTCGACGCGTGGTGGGGTCTGGGGAGCAGCCAGGTGCAGTGTTGGCGTGCGGTACGATGGGGTGGGCTGTGTCGGTCGCTAGTGGTAGGTGGGAAGCGTTGGGGTGGGGCCAGGTACGCGTGACAGACGCAGGGTGCGGGAGCGTGGTCGTGTACGCGCGTGTGCTGCTTCACTGGCAGCATGCGGGTGGGTTGCTGCGGTGCACTGCGCGTGTCGTGTCTAGGTAGGCTGGCGGTGGCAGGTAAGGAGAGAGGGGTTAGGGTTAGGGTTAGCTAGGTTTTGGAGGCGGCCAATTGTGCCTTTGGGCCTGGCTGGCTGCCTCCCAAAATATATATAGGTTTTATTTATTTCTAAAACAAAATATTTTTATAAATATCTTTTAGACAAATAAAATATTCGAAAGAGACCAAGGTTTTGATTTGAATAAAGAGGGGTATATCTGGAAAACGAAAATAGGCTTTTGAAAAATAGTTTTAAACAAACATATGAATGATGATGATGTTCAAATGCAATGTGGCATGATGATATGAGCATGCGGTCATGATGATGCAGAAAATGAAAATATCACGCGATTTTCTAGTAGTGGTTTTAGCGGGGTGCTACAGCCACCAGGTGGTGTGGCCGCCCTGGTCCACCTTCAGCTCTCCCCTCTGGTGTATATTATCTCCACGGAACCCTAATACCTAGGGAGCGACCACAGAAAGATTTCGCCGCCTCTGCGGGGCAGAAAACACCAAGAGAGAAAGATCTCTCCGGCAGACAGATTTTTGCAGGGGGAATTCCTCCCCGGAGAGGGGAGATCGTCGCCATCAACACCACCATCAAGCTGGACTTCATCGGGATCATCATCATCATGATCATCATCACAATCATCACCATCAGCACCACCATCACCATTTCCATACCGCTGTAACAATTGGGTTGAATCTTGCATAGTTCTTAGGGGAAACTTTCCCGGTGTTGATTACTCTTTGTAGTTGATGCTATTGAGTGGAACCATTGAATTATTGTTTATGTTCAGATTGTTATACATCATTATTCCATCTCTGATCATGATCCACATGATGTCTTGTGAGTAGTTCGTTTTGTTCTTAAGGACATGGGAGAAGTCATGTTGTTAGTAGTGGAATTGTGTTGAGAAAGATTCAATGGTTTGATATTTAAGTTGTGGTGTACTTCTTCTAGTTGTGTCATGTGAACGTCGACTACATGACACTTCACCTATATGGGCCTAGGGGAATGCATTGTGCATTTGGCTACTAATCGTAGGGGTTGCCGGAGTGACAGAAACCTGAACCCCCTTTAGGAAACCATTGCACAAGGGACGTCAGGGTCTTAGAGTTTAAAGTTGTGGTTAGGTTTCTACCTTAATTACTTTCTTGTACTTACGGATGTTTGCAAGGGGTATAATCACAAGTATGTATTAGTCATAGGAAGGTCGGTACATTAACACAGGTTCACCGACACAACACTTAGCAAGCTAAAGAAGATTAATCACCTATATGAAGCGAAAGCACTTGACAGTCTTCCCGTGTGTCCTCAAGAACGTTTGGTCATCTTAAGTAATACAACCGGCTTCTCCTTTGCTGAATAAAGGATTGGGCCACTTGCTGCATTTATTCTTATTGTCTTTTATTTACTCGTACTTTCTTTACTTGCATTATCAAAAACCCCTAAAAATCCGTTTGCTAAGTATTTGCAGAGAATTCCTGATCCGTACCACTAGCCAGCACCTTCTGCTCCTTGTTGGGTTCGACACTCTTACTTATCAAAAATACTGCGATACACCCCCTATACTTGTGGGTTATCAAGACTATTTTCTGGCGCCGTTGCCGGGGAGTGAAGCGCTATTGGAGAGTGGAACTGGTAAAGGAAACCTCTATTGTGAGTATTGTTTATTTTAGTTAGTTGCTTTATTTTCAATATGGATAATTTGCTGAGTTTCTTATTTCGTAATGCTACTACCACTGAGAATGATACTTCTAAAATACGTACGACAATTATTGATCGTGTTATGGATAACTACTATGTTGGGGATGGAACTGTCCATCCCGGTGATCATTTGCTCTTTATACACGAATTATGCGGGTTGTTCAAGTGTGCAGGTATTACTATAGATCAAGTTAAGAAGAAGTTATTCTCATTATCGCTGAAAGGAAGAGCTGAGGAATGGTATAAGCTGCTGAAGAATGGTCAAGCTCTTGAATGGGAGGAAATAGTGTCTCTCTTTTATTCAAAGTTTTATCCTCCTAGTGAGATTCATAAATATCAGAATCAAATATACAACTTTTGACCTCTTGATGGAGAGAGTACAGCTCAAGCTTGGGGGAGATTGAAGTTACTAATGCTCAAATGTCCCATTCATGAGCTCCCTAACAATATTATAATCAATAACTTTTATGCAAGGCTGTCTCTACACGATAAGGATTTATTGGATGCTTCTTGTGCTGGATCATTCACTCGCATGGAAGAAGAAGGTAAATGGGATCTTCTGGACCGTATTCAAGACAATGCTGAAGCATGGAAGAATGACAAAGGAAGAAAGTCAGGTATAGATTATGATTATGAATGCATTGAATCTTTTATGGGAACTAATGATTTTCAAAATATAAAAAAATGCTTATGGTCTAGACTCTCAAGCTATTGCAACTTATTTTAAGGCTTTTGCTTCCTATATAGAAGTTCCTAAAAAGAAGTGGAATAAGTATCATGAACCTTATAAAGATATTGCTAAGAGTGTTCCTGCAAGAAATACTGAAGTTTATACTACTAATCATGTTGTGCCTAAACCTTACATTGAGAAAATGCCTTTCCCAGTTAAGATAAAGGAACATTCTATGATAGCTAGTATTGTTAATGAAAGTACAAATAAAGCTGTTGAACCTAATAAATAAATGGATGATGAACCTATAATAGCAAATGTGAAAGACTTTATCACTAAATATGTTGAAGAGGGACACACTATCCTTTGTAAGGATACCTCTAATATTGTTTCACAAAGTAGTATTATAAGAACTAGTATTCCTGTGTTTTCTGTTAGAATAAGTGATCATTGTTATGATGGTCCTTGTGATAGTTATATTGTTAAGTTTATGCATGATACTGAAAGTTATTATGAGAGAGGGAAAAGTGTTCTTATGTATCTCAATAATATCAAGTTTCCTCGTTTTATGCTGAAAGTTGTTATGTTGCACTTCTTTTTCCTTCCTATGCTAGTAGCCTTTGGTTTCAACAACTTGTTTGTTTACAAATTTCCCTTTCATAGGAAGTGGGTTAGACTTAAACATGTGTATTTTTGCTTCTTAATGCTCTCTTTCACTTCAATTTATAATCCTATGTGAGCATCTTTGAAATTATCATGCCCATCTTAATGGCTATAAAGAAAGAGCTTTTTGGGAGACAACCCAATTTATTTGTGTTTTTGGTTTGTTTTTGTTTTTCTTTGAGTCTTGGAAGTTATCACTTCGGTAATAACTTCTCCTTATCCTTTTTGTTTGGTTTTTGTGTCAAGATTCAACCTCTAATGAGAGAGAAGTAAGATTTGGGGAAGTTGCTTTCCCTAAACAGATTTTTGTGCTTCACCGTAAAATTTCGGGAGAGATCTCTGTCCATCGGATTGAGCTGTAATTTTTTGTGCTTCTGCCCCAGGTTGTTATTTAACTTTTTTTATTTTTGCACTTTTTGATTTGAGAAACAGAAGATTTTCGAAAAAATTGATCTTTACCTTCTGGTCTGTTTTGACAGATTTTGCCACTCTTGCATTTGCTTCTTTAGTCGATTTCCTTTTTGAATTATTTTTGGATCTTCGGAAGGAGTTGCTACAGTAGCTTATGTTTTGATGGTTTCCATTTGAAATTGAACTCAAAAGGTTTTATCACTTCATTTATACTAATGTTGCTAATGAGAACTGTGTGATGTTTTGTGTGAAAGAAATTTCCAGGTTAGTGGAGATAATGGTGTAATAAGGAAGTGAAAGGTTTCATGACTCAAGCAATAAGTGTATAAAGATGAAGATATTGATGTTATTCAAGTGGTGACTCCGGAAGAATCTACTAAATACTAAATTCAGAGACCTGCAGAGTCCATTTTCGAATAGGTAACAGTTCTGGTAAGAAAAGTTCCACGAAAGATCTGTCCAGTTATATTTTTGCAGTTTTTAGCCAACATGGAAAGTTACGAAGCGAAAGAGGGACGGAAACGAAGCCAGGGTGGCTCACACCAACCTGTGGTGCGGAGCCACCCCTGGCCGCGCCACCAGGTGGTGTGGCCACCTCGGACTCCATGTCCGACCCATTTTCTCCCAGTACCTTCCTTTTGTTGTGAAACTTTGTAATATATAATCCCCCGGATCCCCCGAGGTTCGTATATCGTGTTCTCGTCGTGTTTTCGTTTCGATCTGTTTCTGCCAGGAACTATTCTTGAAACCTTAGAAGCACAATGGTATCCGCTAGGGATAAAGGAAAGGAGCCTATGGAGGAAGATTCCAAGACCCCAGGCAGGAGAAGGAGATCAAGAGTGAAGATGAAGAGGAGGCAAAGCACACCGGCACTACCATTGCAAGCATTGGAGTGTTGGCAAGATCTGTCAGGGTCAGGAGGACTACACAGATGTCAACTGGAGGGAAAACTCCGCGTCACTGTTTGGCTCCACGATCACTCCTTCCACGCGCCAAGAATCCTTTCCACACCCTTATCCATAAGTGTCAACACCAGAATATGCCCAAGGAGAAATTACTGAAGGACATATGCCCTGAGAGGCAATAATAAAGTTGTTATTATGTATTCCTTGTATATGATGATGTTTATTTTACATGCTATAATTGTATCGATAGGAAACATCAATACATGTGTGTTTAATAAACAAAAACGGTTCCTAGTCATGCCTCTCTTATAGACTAGCTTGTTGATTAACAGGATGATCAAGGTTTCCTTATCATGGACATTAGATGTTGTTAATAACAAGGTCACACCATTGGTGGAATGATGTGATGAACATTCATCCGAAGTATAGCATTACGATCAAGTCATTGTGTTTATATTGCTATAACATCATACGAAGTAATCTTTATCCTTAGACCATGAGATCATGTTAATTGCTAACACCGAAAGAGGATATTGATAACATCAAACGTCACAACGTAACAGGGTGACTATAAAGATGGGTTCAGTGCTACGAAGGTGTTATGTTGAGGCTCATGGATCAAGAGTGGAATTTGTCAATCCAGATGACGGATAGATATACTCTGGGCCCTCTCGGTGATATCACATTAGGACAGCTTGCAAGCAAGTGATTTGATCACTAGAATGTTATATCACGGGAACGAGAAAAGAGTGCATGTCGGTAACGAGATCAAACTAGATATGGAGATACCGATGATCGAATCTCGGACATGTAATATATCGAGAGACAAAGGGATTTAGTTACAAGCGTTAAAGGTTCTCACGATCACATGAGTCATCGTTGAATGTGTAGGAGTCAGTACGGATCTCTAGGTCCTGCTGCTGATTATTGATTAGAGAAGGGTCTCGATCATGTCTGCATTATTCGCGAACCATAGGGTGGCACACTTAAGAGTTACCGGACACCATTTTGGAGCACATATGTTTCAGACAAAAGAATTGTAAAGCGCAGGAATTGTTTCAATAGAAACCAGAAATTGTTTCGGGTGAAATTGCAGAAGGTGGTTCTACATGTGATATTCAAATATTGCAAGGGGCTATATGTGAATGTTTGTTAATTAAAGTAATTAACAAAATTCTGAATAAATTTAATAAAAGGGTTTTATTAAATGAGAGAGCATTAAATTTGGAGAAACTTAATGCATTTAAAGTGGAGACTTTAAAAGAGAATGTGAAGAGGCATTTTAATGTGGAGGAGTTACCATCACATGAATGGGGGAGGTGAGGGGTCACCCCCCCCATGCGCCGGCCATGGAGAGAGGGGACACCCCCCTCCTCCTATAAAAGGCCACCCATTCCCTCCTTCTTCCACACACCTCCTTGTGAAGGATCTCTCCCCCTCTAGAATTATTCCCCCATGGTCTCGGATTAGCGAGATACATGTTCCCAGTGGCATTTCGTCTGGAATGAGTTGCTGCTTCCGCTGGATCGCTGGAGCGAGGAGGTGGAGGTTGTCCGGTGGCTTGAACGTGTGTGCGAGTGCGGATGCGCTGCTGAGTTGCGGAGCTCGGACTTCCTCACGCTTGATATTGGTAAGTGTACGACTACATCAACCACGAGTTTCTACTCGTTAACAAAGCTCGTTGTCTACGAGGGTAAGTTCTCTATGGATGTATGTCCACCCGTTTGCTTTGTACCTAGTAGATAGATCTTGGCGTGTAGTTCATACCGTAGGAAATTTTTTGTTTTCTATGCTGCGGACCCAACAGTGGTATCAGAGCCTGATCTATGCGTAGGTGCTTTGCACGGGTAGTACACATATGGTTGATATGTGGGCGATGATGATCATGTTATTGCATCTTCTATGTACTTTGGATATTGGTGACATAGTGGGATGAAGCGGCCCGGACCAACCTTACATGTCATCGTACATGAGACCAGTTCCACGACTAGCATGCAACTTGTTTTGCATAAGTGGCTGGCGGGTGTCTGTCTCTCCTACTATAGTCAATATCTGATTTACAACGAGTTGCTAATAACTTGGTTATCCTCGTTGTGGTTCATGTTCGTAGGTTACACAGGTTCTATCTCCGAAAGCCCTAAGCCACGTAAAACTTGCAATTGATAAATTAGAGGCGTCTAGTTTAGATCGTTGTTGGGCTAGTGTTTTGATATGGTATTGTTGTAAGTAGATGTATGGTAGATACTCTTACAACTCACTTAACGTGTAAGTTCTATAGACCTTGGCCTTACACACAGAGGAATGATAGAGATCATACCATGATGCAAATGATAGAGATCAAATGCATGGACCATATCATCTCACTGCACACATTAGATGTTAGCATCTTATACTGCTAGTTTGGCGCGTTCGATAGCATTATAAGATGATCCCTCATTTAGATATCAAGATAAAATGTGTTCTTCCTTAAGTATGCACCGTTTTGTGGATCGTGTTTTGAGGCATCACGTGATGATCGGGTGTTTTCAACTCTACGCTTTCATACAACGGGTGTAAGACAGTTCTACACACGCAAATACTAAGGTTCTTACTTGGCGAGCCTAGCATGTACAGACATGGCCTCAGAACACGGACCGAAAGGTTAAGCATGAGTCATATAGTTGATATGATGCCCATATAGATGCTCGCCTTTGAAGCTACACCGACTCACGTGATGATCGGACTTGGTGTAGTGGATTTGGTTCATGTAATCACCAAAAGGACACGAGGGATGTCGTTTTTGAGTGGGAGTTCATTAGTATTTTGGATTAGTTGAACTCAATCTATCATAAAATTAGTCTAAATATACTTTACAAATTTTGTTGTAGATGGCACCACCTGCTTTTAATTTTAATGTGTTCATGGAGAAAGAGAAACTTGCTACGAATGGTAGCAACTTCACCAACTGGGCTATGAATTTGAGGATTCTCCTCACTGCTACACAAAAGCAATATGTGCTAGATGCACCGCTAGGCCCCCCACCAGCTCCTGATGCCCCTGACGAGGAAAAGAACGTCTATATAACTCGTCAGGAGGACCACAACTTAGTTTATTGTGGCATACTGTATGGGCTAGAGCCAGAACTTCGAAAGAGTTTCAAAAATGGCAATGCCTTTGATACCATGGGAGAATTGAAAATGATTTTCGATACCCATGCTGCCGTAGAGAGTTATAATGCTACAGAAAAGTTCTTTAGCTGCATGATGGAGGAAAACAGCTCCGTTAGTGAGCACGTACTCAAAATGTCTGGGTACACCGATAAGCTTGTGTCCTTGGGAATAACGATTCCCATTGAATTAGGCATACATCATGTTCTCCAATCTCTGCCACCTAGCTACAAGAGCTTCGTGATGAACTATAATATGCAGGGCATGAAGAAGTCTCTTCCCGAGCTTCTGTCAATGCTTAAGACTGCAGAAGTGGAGATTAGGAAAGAACATCAAGTGTTGATGATCAATAGGACCACCGGTTTCAAGAAGGACAAGAAAGGCAAGCACAAGGGAAAGAAGGGTGGCAAGTCTGTTGCCACGCCTGAAAAGAAACCCCGAGTTGGCCCTAAGGCTGACACCGAGTGCTACTATTGCAAGGGGACTGGCCATTGGAAGCGCAACTGCCCCAAGTATTTGGCGGACAAGAAGTCCGGCAAGGCAAACAAAGGTATATGTGATATACATGTTATTGATGTGTACTTGACTAGTACTCGCAGTAGCACCTGGGTATTTGATACTAGATCAGTTGCTAATATATGTAACTCGGTTCAGGGGCTGCGGAACAAACGACAACTAGCAAGGGATGAGGTCACGATGCAGGTCGGCAATGGATCAAGAGTTGATGTGATCGCCGTCAGAACGCTGCCTCTCCATATGCCATCGGGATTAGTTATAAACCTAAATAATTGTTATTTGGTGCCTGCACTGAGCATGAACATTGTATCCGGATCGTGTTTGATGCAAAGTGGTTATTCATTTAAGTCTGAAAACAATGGTTGTTCGATTTATATGAGTAATATCTTTCATGGTCATGCACCTATGTTGAATGGTTTAATTCTGTTGGATCTCGATAGCAGTATTACGCATATTCATAATGTTGATGCTAAAAGGATTAAACTTGATAATGATATATCTACATATATGTGGCACTGCCGTCTAGGTCATATTGGCGTTAAACGCATGAAGAAACTCCATTCTGATGGACTTTTGGAATCACTTGATTTTGAATCATTTGATACATGTGAGCCATGCCTTATGGGCAAGATGACTAGAACGCCGTTTTCCGGTTCAATGGAACGGGCGACAGATCTATTGGAAATCATACATACTGATGTGTGTGGACCAATGAGTGTGTCGGCGCGAGGTGGATATCGTTATTTTGTTACTTTCACGGATGATTTGAGTAGATATGGGTATATCTATTTGATGAAACACAAGTCTGGAACTTTTGAAAAGTTCAAGGAATTTCAGAATGAAGTGGAAAATCATCGTAACAGAAAGATCAAATTTCTGCGGTCCGACCGTGGAGGAGAGTATCTTAGTTACGAGTTTAGCACACATATGAAAGAGTGTGGAATAGTTTCACAACTCACGCCTGCCGGAACACCACAACATAATGGTGTGTCAAAACATCGTAATCGTACCTTATTGGATATGGTTCGATCTATGATGTCTTTGACTGACTTACCTCTGTCATTTTGGGGTTATGCACTGGAAACAGCTGCATTCACTTTAAATCGGGCACCATCTAAATCCGTTGAAAAGACACCGTATGAATTATGGTTTGGAAACAAACCTAAGCTGTCATTTCTTAAGGTTTGGGGATGCGATGTTTATGTGAAGAAACTTCAACCGGATAAACTCGAACCCAAAGCGGAAAAATGCGTCTTCATAGGATACCCTAAGGAAACAATTGGGTATACCTTCTATCACAGATCCGAGGGCAAGGTCCTTGTTGCCAAGAATGGATCCTTTCTTGAGAAGGAGTTTCTCGCGAAAGGTGTGAGTAGTTGGAAGGTAGAACTCGAAGAGGTTATTGAACCTTCTCTTCATGGAAAGGTGAGTGGCGCAGCACCGGAAGTTGTTTCGGAGTTGACTTCACCTGATGAAGAGAGAGCTAATGATAATGATCATGAAACTCTGAAAGAGGACACTACCGAACCTCGCAGGTCAAGCAGGACACGTGCAGCTCCTGAACTGTACGGCAATCCTGTTGTGAATTTCATGGTTGATGAAATGGATGACCCTGCGACATATGAAGAAGCGATGATGAGCCCGGATTCCAACAAATGGCTAGAAGCCATGAAATCCGAGATGGAATCCATGTACGAGAACCAAGTTTGGAACTTGGTGGACTTACCTCACGACCGAAAGGCCGTTGAGAATAAATGGATTTTCAAAAGGAAAACTGATGCTGATGGTAATGTGACCATCTATAAGGCTCGACTTGTCGCAAAGGGGTTTTGAAAAATTCAAGGAGTTGACTACGATGAGACATTCTCTCCCGTAGCGATGCTTAAGTCGGTTAGGATTATGTTAGCAATTGCTGCATATTTCGATTATGAAATATGGCAGATGGATGTCAAAACTGCGTTCCTCAATGGTAAGATTGAAGAAGAGTTATATATGATACAACCTAAGGGTTTTGTCGATCCTAAGGATGCAAACTTCAACGATCCATCTATGGACTGAAGCAAGCATCACGAAGTTGGAATCTCCACTTTGATGAGGTGATCAAAGAGTTTGGATTTGTCCAAACTTATGGAGAGGCTTGTATTTACAAGAAAGTGAGTGGGAGCAATGTGGAATTTCTGATATTATATGTGGATGACATATTATTGATTGGAAATGATTTAGATCTTTTAAACAGTGTTAAAAGTTATCTAAACAGCAAATTTTCGATGAAGGATCTTGGTGAAGCTTCATATATATTAGGCATTAAAATCTATAGAGATAGATCAAGACGCCTAATTGGGCTATCGCAGAGTACATACCTTGATAAGATATTAAAGAAGTTTAATATGGACGGAAGTAAGAAGGGGTTCTTACCTATGTTGCAAGGCAAGACATTGAGTAAGACTCAAAGTCCGGCTACGGTGGAAGAAAGAGAGATAATGGATAAGATCCCCTATGCCTCAGCCATAGGCTCTATAATGTATGCCATGCTATGTACAAGACCGGATGTGGCACATGCTATTAGTTTGACTAATAGGTACCAATCTGATCCAGGTTCGGAACACTGGATAGCGGTCAAGAATATCCTTAAGTACTTGAGAAGAACTATGGATATGTTTCTTATATACGGAGGTGAAGAAGAGCTAGTCGCTAAGTGTTATGTCGATGCTAGCTTTGACACTGATCCGGATGACTCTAAGTCTCAATCCGGATACGTATTTCTCTTGAACGGAGCAGCAGTTAGTTGGAGGAGCTCCAAACAACCTGTGGTGGCTGGATCAACAATGGAGGCGGAATATGTTGCTGCTTCAGAAGCAGCGCAGGAAGCAGTTTGGATGAAAGAGTTCATTACGGAACTGGGTGTGGTTCCCAGTGCGTTGGACCCGATGGTGATCTATTGTGACAACAATGGAGCCATAGCCAACGCAAAGGAACCAAGGTCTCACAAGAATTCCAAGCATATTAAGCGCCGGTTTCACTCCATCCGCGAGCATGTCAAGGATGGAGATATAAAGATTTGTAAAGTGCACACGGACCTGAATGTAGCAGATCCATTGACTAAAGTACTCCCTAGGGCAAAACATGATCAACACCAGAACTCCATGGGTGTTAGATTTATCACTATGTGAACTAGATTATTGTCTCTAGTGCAAGTGGGAGGCTGAAGGAAATATGCCCTGAGAGGCAATAATAAAGTTGTTATTATGTATTCCTTGTATATGATAGATGTTTATTTTACATGCTATAATTGTATTGATAGGAAACATCAATACATGTGTGTTTAATAAACAAAAAGGGTTCCTAGTTATGCCTCTCTTATAGACTAGCTTGTTGATTAACAGGATGATCAAGGTTTCCTGATCATGGACATTGGATGATGTTAATAACAAGGTCACACCATTGGTGGAATGATGTGATGAACATTCATCTGAAGTATAGCATTACGATCAAGTCATTGTGTTTATATTGCTATAACATCATACGAAGTAATCTTTATCCTTAGACCATGAGATCATGTTAATTGCTAACACCGGAAGAGTATCTTGATAACATCAAACGTCACACCGTAACAGGGTGACTATAAAGATGGGTTCAGTGCTACGAAGGTGTTATGTTGAGGCTCATGGATCAAGAGTGGAATTTGTCAATCCAGATGACGGATAGATATACTCTGGGCCCTCTCGGCGATATCACATTAGGATAGCTTGCAAGCAAGTGATTTGATCACTAGAATGTTATATCACGGGAACGAGAAAAGAGTGCATGTCGGTAACAAGATAAAACTAGGTATGGAGATACCGATGATCGAATCTCGGACATGTAATATATCGAGAGAGAAAGGGATTTAGTTACAAGCGTTAAAGGTTCTCACGATCACAGGAGTCATCGTTGAATGTGTAGGAGTCAGTACGGATCTCCAGGTCCCGCTGTTGATTATTGATCGGAGAAGGGTCTCGATCATGTCTGCATTATTCGCGAACCGTAGGGTGGCACACTTAAGATTTACCGGACACCATTTTGGAGCACATATGTTTCAGACGAAAGAATTGCAAAGCGCAGGAATTATTTCAATAGAAACCAGAAATTGTTTCGGGTGAAATTGTAGAAGGTGGTTCTGCATGTGATATTGAAATATTGCAAGGGGCTATATGTGAATGTTTGTTAATTAAATTAATTAACAAAATTCTGAATAAATTTAATAAAAGGGTTTTATTAAATGAGAGAGCATTAAATTTGGAGAAACTTAATGCATTTAAAGTGGAGACTTTAAAAGGGAATGTGAAGAGGCATTTTAATGTGGAGGAGTTACCACCACATGAATGGGGGAGGTGAGGGGTCACCCCCCCCCATGCGCCGGCCATGGAGAGAGGGGCACCCCCTCCTCCTATAAAAGGCCACCCATTCCCTCCTTCTTCCACACACCTCCTTGTGAAGGATCTCTCTCCCCCTCTAGAATTATTCCCCCATGGTCTCGGATTAGCGAGATACATGTTCCCGGTGGCATTTCATCTGGAAGGAGTTGCTGCTTCCGCTGGATCGCTGGAGCGAGGAGGTGGAGGTTGTCCGGTGGCTTGAACGTGTGTGCGAGTGCGGATGCGCTACTGAGTTGCGGCGCTCGGACTTCTTCACGATCTTGAGATCGGCAAGTGTACGACTACATCAACCACGAGTTCCTACTCGTTAACAAAGCTCGTTGTCTATGAGGGTAAGTTCTCTATGGATGTATGTCCACCCGTTTGCTTTGTACCTAGTAGATAGATCTTGGCGTGTAGTTCACACCGTAGGAAAATTTTTGTTTTCTATGCTGTGGACCCAACAATTACCCTCCAATTGGGATTTGCCTCGTTCTAGCCATGTAGGAAAAACAAGACTTCAAGGAGGAAGAGTGGGGAAAGAACCGCAAGATCTGGAATTTGCAACCCGACATGATCATGAGCCGCATTGAGTAAAACTCACAGTTGATTAGTAATCTCACCTTCGAGATTGAGGACTTGGGGAAACTGATCAAAGAGCTCATGAAGAGAATACCACCACCACCAAAGGAGTAATTCGTCATCAGGTTTGGCATCCCCTTGGTTTGTTCCAAGCTTGGGGGAGTGCCACGGTATCACATCACTATCTTCTATCTTTTTACCTTGTTAGTAGAGTCATATCATGAATACAGAAGTTATCATGTAGGATGGTTTGCATTATGGAAGTGTCCCCTCTCTCGTTAGATATGTATCCCTTGGTGTGTGTTGCCGTTATGGATTATTAATGAGAAGTTCTATCATTTACTCTTTTGCATATCTTTATATTAGTTTTCAATTCGTGGTTATATGATTGATCTTGTTGTTAGTATTGGTATCACATTGGGATCGTTGAGTTAATTCAATTGGTTTTAGCAAACCTGGCTTGGTCAGTAGCAACACTATTTTTGAGAGATTGAATGAAAAATACAAAAGTACTCTTAAAGAAATATAATTTCATCATCTTTCTTTCTTGATTTGCTCATAAGTTTAGTATTCTCTGGTTAAGATATTTTGTGCTTCCAAGGAAGATTGCATGTTTGTTTTTATCACTTGTATGTTTGTTTGTTTCCTTTAACTCTTATGCTTGCTACCCAGCCTTGCTAGCCAAAAACCTGTACTAAGAGGGAATTCTTCTCGTGCATCCAATCCTTAAACCAAAACCTATGCCATTTGTGTCCACCATACCTACCTACTAGCACTATTGCTATTCCAAGTAAATTCATGTTTTCATCTACCTTCCAAATTAAACTTGTTATGTGAAAATTAGTGATTAAAGCTCTCACGAACTTGATGGCACACTTTACTTTCTTGCACTTAGTAAACTTGAACCATTGTGCCCATCTATGTTGCGTATGTTCTTGCGCTTTGTAAGTTGTGAATTAGCAGAACCAAGTTGTCATGGGGAACGCTTTCAACATCATGTTCTTTTGTCTATGGATGTCGTCGGTGTGAAATGAAAGGGGAGCTTTTAAGTCCATGGAGTTATGTATATGTGTTAGAGAAACGCCTGGGCCATCGGTCTAATCCATGCTGTCATGGTGGAAACCTGCAGCGTAACCATAATGAGCATCTATGAAGCATTCTTCTTATAAAAAAATATAGAGATTGAGAAAAATAAAAAATAAAAAAAACAGATGAGAAAAGAGGAAAGAGAGAAAAAAGCACCATATTCCCATGGTAAATAAGAAGATTGTTGAGATGCTCGTTATCTGCTTGCCTTGTCATTTTGATATGGGGATTCTTCCGTATCATCGGGCAAGGGGTACCCTGTTAGCGGTTCTCTATGATACACATGTGCTTACTATGACAAGAACTTACTGGTGACTAAACTTGAGTAGCATGAGGAGTGGCCCTCGTATTCAAGGGACATGAGATTTTCAACTTACAACTTGTCAAGCATATCCTCATATTTGATCACTTTAACCTTAATCGCCTAAACATGCCTATGATAGGGGCAATAAGAGCTGAAAGCTAATAAGTATCATAATTTTTGGGAGCTCTTTATGAAACTTGAAATCCCTGCTTCCCTCTGCGATGGGCCTTTCTTTTACTTTTTAGTTGAGTCAGTAAACCTATTCCTTTCTATCTCAGCAAGTATTTTGAGTTTTTGTGTTTCATTCATTCATATGATGATTTATTCAATCATGTTTCTTATGTTCCTTGTTTTGCACATTGCTCTTATCTTGGTGTTTACTACTTTGAAAGCTATCATTGAAAATCAGTTATTTGTGAACTCCAGCAAATTTTCAACTATTCTTCGACCAAGAGCGAAGTTTACTATTACCAATTATGATTCACTTTATGTATCTTTATTGTGTTTCCTTTACTTATTGCAAGTTAAGTTATATAATAGTGAGTTGTCTTCTATTATGATCTATGTATTGATGAATGTGATGCGTCATGTTCGTATTCTTTTATCAACTCTTCACTCCATAAACCTGGGGCCATGTTTATTGAGCTCAGTTTCGCTTGGGGACAAGTGAAGTCTAAGCTTGGGGGAGTTGATACGTCCATTTTGCATCACTATTCTATATCATAATTTATTTTAATTCATTGATATATTTCATATTAAGAGGTGATACTTATGCTATTTCATCTGTTTTTGCATGGTTGATGACTTTTGGAGCATGGACCGCTGCAGTCAGGATTCTGATAGAAAAGGGTGTTGTTTGGAGGCAAAATTCGCGAAGATCAGAAATCCAAGAAAATATATGGAAAATCCTATTTTTTCAGAAGACGAAGACTGCCAGAAGGAGGAGTGGAGATGGGCCACAGGGGGCCCACGCCACCCCGTAGCGCGGGCCACCCTGGGCCACGCCACCAGGTGGTGTGGCCGCCCTGGTCCACCTCCATCTCTCCCCTCTGGCGTATATTATCTCCACAAAACCCTAATACCTGGGGAGGGACCATAGAAAGATTCTGTCGCCTCTGCTGGGCAGAAAACACCGAGAGAGAAAGATCTCCCCGTCAGACAGATTTCTGTCGGGGGAATTCCTTCTCGGAGAGGGGAGATCGTCGCCATCAACACCACCATCAAGCTGGACTTCATCGGTATCATCATCATCATCACCATCAGCACAGCATCACCATCTCCATACTGCTTTAACAATTGGGTTGAATCTTGCATAGTTCTTAGGGGAAACTTTCCCGGTGTTGATTACTCTTTGTAGTTGATGCTATTGAGTGGAACCATTGAATTATTGTTTATGTTCAGATTGTTATACATCATTATTCTATCTCTGATCATGATCCATATGATGTCTTATGAGTAGTTCGCTTTGTTCTTGAGGACATGAGAGAAGTCATGTTGTTAGTAGTGGAATTGTGTTGAGAAAGATTCAATGGTTTGATATTTAAGTTGTGGTGTACTTCTTCTAGTGGTGTCATGTGAACGTTGACTACATGACACTTCACCTATATGGGCCTAGGGGAATGCATTGCGTGTTTGGATACTAATCGTAAGGGTTGCCGGATTGACAGAAACCTGAACCCCCGTTAGGAAACCATTGCACAAGGGACGTTAGGGTCTTAGAGTTTAAAGTTGTGGTTAGGTTTCTACCTTAATTACTTTCTTGTACTTACGGATGTTTGCAAGGGGTATAATCACAAGTATGTATTAGTCCTAGGAAGGTCGGTACATTAGCACAGGTTCACCCACACAACACTTAGCAAGCTAAAGAAGGTTAATCAACTAAATGAAGCGAAAGCACTTGATAGTCTTCCCGTGTGTCCTCAAGAACGTTTGGTCATCTTAAGTAATACAACTGGCTTGTCCTTTGCTGAATAAAGGATTGGGCCACTTGCTGCATTTATTCTTATTATCTTTTATTTACTCGTACTTTATTTACTTGCATTATCAGAAACCCCTAAAAATCCGTTTGCTAAGTATTTGCAGAGAATTCCTGATCCATACCACTAGCCAACACCTTCTGCTCCTCATTGGGTTCGACACTCTTACTTATCGAAAATACTGAGATACACCCCCTATACTTGTGGGTCATCAGTCACCTTCACCTCCATCACCTCCAAGAATCCCATCCCATGACTACGACCACCATAGCGCGAGTCCATCTCGATCTCAACTACAGGGTCAGCCGTCTTCACCGCCCGCTAAGGACAATAAGCGGAAGCGTGCTCCATCGATGAGTACTAAACAACACAGCATCCCAAAACGACAAATGTCGCCCCTCCCAAGAGTACCTCATAAGAATCTTCCCATCAGACCTTACGATCGTACTAAAGAGGAAAACGCAGCGATCGCAAAGGCCGAATGTGTTGCGTAGCTTCAAAAGAAGAAACCTGAGCCCGCCCCGGTATACACCAAGAAGCAAAAAATGTATGCACTTGGTTTTCTAAACACACAATCGCAATATGACTTGCACCATAAGCTAGATTATTATCTACGCACACTTCAAAAGGAATCGAAGAAGAGCAAATCAAGTAGAAGTGCAAGAGGGAGAAAATCATCAAGTCAAAGTGCAACCGGGAAAAGAATGGACGTCCCCTAGCTCGGGAAATAGGCCAAAAAATCGATCCCACCCCTCAAGGTGGTATCCTATGACTTTCCCCAGCAGGATATGGAAGAAGATGCAAAGCTTGCGGCCGCTATGAATGTGACTGCTGAGGAATTGCTAGGTTCCCAGGATGACAAGTTACCCAAGGCTCATGTAGTCCCTACATATGTCCCAGGGATGCCTCTGGTGAGTGATGAGCAGTTCCAACAACTTCCAAGACAAATCTGGAGTTTACGTAAATGGTACTTGAAAGCCGTAAAGGAGGACAAAATAATGATCGTGGCGGAAGTCCCACATGACTACTACTTCCGGGCCAACGAGGTCCATGTTGAGTTTCTAGAACTCTTCCAGTTATACAATTTTGACGCCCTCGACAAAACTCTCATGAGTTGCTATTGTCTGTAAGTTGTTGAATTCATTGTCTACATATAAGTTGTTCAGTTTTTCAGTTGTTTAGTTCATTGCATGTAATTATCCTTATTATATCCTTTTGTACTCTATTATTATGCAGAATGAAGATCCAGGATTGTAAAAGAAGGTCACTCTTTAGTGTTGGGTTCATTGACCCAGATAAAATACATGTAAAGACGCTAACGGATAAACCCGAGGAGACGGAGGAAAACCTTCTAAGGTTTCTAACGGAGCAAAATTTCTGTAACCACATACTATTTCCTTACAATTTCATGTAGGGGTATTCTCTGTTGTACACATTCACTTTTTGCTTACTTAATGTTAAGTGTAACTGATGAGTTACTGATATATATAAACGTGTGCAGTTTCCACTGGATTCTGCTAAACATTCAACTTGATAACGAAAGAGTTGAAGTCATGGACCCATTAAAGAGACCCCTGGAACAGTTTAGGGACATGCAGGACATGCTCCAGAGGTAATTTTCGCGCTACATCGGTCTCTTTCGTTGATTTCTTGAGATATCACGTAATAAATAACTCATTCATTGTCTTTATCGGGCAGGGTTTGGAACCAGTTCAAGAGTGCGGTTACAGGTGACTTTAGTGAGAAGCTGACGTTTAAGCCAGTCTCGGTAAGTAGTGTAACACCCTCGAATCGGCCCTATGCAAGTTTTAGCCCTTTCCGCCAAACCCGCATAGAAACAATTCAAGGACGCCCACCAGGCACTTTCGTGCGGGTGGAAAACAAAGTAATACCATTACACAACAGTCCTCGATGGGACCCATAGAACAGATATATACATCAACGACTCCATGAGTCAAGAATACAGATATACTATACAAACATTCAAATCACCTTGAAATCGATAGAACGTCTGATTACGGACAAGAGGCAAATGGGGCTAAGAGCCCTGAAGATTAACCAATGGCGTCCATAACCCTGCCCAGGCCAAGCCGGAAGGGTAACCCTGCTAACGACGTCGATCTCAAACCTGCTAAAACAAAAGGGGTGCCGACAAAGGGCAAAGGAAAAAGAGGAGCGTCAGTACTGAGGCCAGTACACGGCGAGGCTAGAATTCGGCGGCTCTCGCCTACATAGGTATGGTGGACTGAAGCGGCCACGCAGCAGCACTAAACAACCTATAGAGACTCAGTACAACTGTCGGCTATTAGAGAGAGATAAGAAAGACCTATTCGGAACCACCTGATACTAACATCATTCATACCCATCCTGGTATTCCCCCTCGAGACCAAACGAGGAAGTAAAACCAAGGAACTCACACAGTTGGCAGTTTTATTCATTCCATTATAGTTGCAGCACTTACTAGTCAGATATAGATATCATGAGTCATCCTGATAGCATAAGTAGTGGGCAGTTTTAATCACCATTCCGTTGTAGTTGGAACATTTACTAGTCAGATATAATTGTCCTGAGGAACCCCAAAACCCAGCAGTTGTTGGCACTTTTATTTTATTCCATTGGAGTTGCAATACTTACTAGACACGTATAGTATGACACAGATCACCACAGATCCACCAGTTGTTGGCATTTTTATTATCCATTCCATTGTAGTGAAGCTAACTACTAGTCACATATTAAGTCAAATTTATAACACTACTTTAGTTATGCTTGTCTATGATCGAGATACTATGCTCCAAGTCGTCCATAACCGCGGACACGGCTTTCAGAAAGATTTACCCTGCAGGGGTGCACAAATAGCAACACACACACGATCAACCTCGGGAAAACCAACTCAAAACCCAACGAGGCTTTCACGACAAAGCAATCACAGGATTCATAAAATATTTCAGGGGGCCACCCCACTAAGCTACCTGCAACGAAGTTGGCCGGCTCCGGAATGGACTCAGGGTTTGTGTCAATGGTTGTAAATGACTGGGAACCCGAAAGTGTGACTGGGCTTGTCGATACCGCGAAAACATTTCACATTCCAAAATAGTACAGGTACTCCACGCACAATCTTAAATAAAGCAGTAAAGCATGGCATAAGTACATGATAGTAATAAAGCCCCAAACTACTTTGTGACCCCAAGAAATAAGAATGAATCAAGCTCTGGCTAAAGGGATTCATGGTCCCATATGCGGATAGTGCGATAGTCAAGGAACAAGTATCAAGTACTCGGGGTCCTACGGGCACAAGTGAGCGTGGAAGAACCAAATAACTTCTATTGCCCACCGATGCATCTGCATTAGTTATATCTTGCAATTTAATAGCTGTATTTAAAGTCATGATCATCTCCACCATAAACATCTGTCAGCATTCCAACAACTGTGGTACTTGACAACACGAGATCGCACCTGAGCAAGTAACTACGACTCGCAAGGCCAGCTATCTACCAAGCACATGTAATAGGAGGTGTCCAAGGCAATATAGAGGTTGCACGTGATATAACTAGTGTACGGAAACTAAAGCATCGCGACACGGATAGCAATAGATCAACAGGAGGAAATAAAGACTATAAATGTAAAATAGGTAGAAGGGGGAGAGATGCTCGCCTGGGAAACACTGTCGGAGATTCATTATCCGAAGAACTTGTCGATACTCCCATCAACTCATCAGCCTAATCCGCGAAGAAGCAAACACTAGAAGAAACACCGGATGCAATATTTAATACTACGGCAGAAGATTCGGCATGTTTATGATATGATGCATGACATGGCATAGATGCGGTGCAATTAGGAAATATTAAGCGGAACCGGGGTCCCGATAATTAATTACAAGGTTCAAGTTATTTAGATACCCCGCAATTTAAATGTTGTCTTAACAAGGCAAACCATGGTATCGGTTTGCTACACAAATTTAAATGGAGTCCGGAATAAGACTAGGATATCCCGCATAAACACTCCATATTTAATTATGAGGTGAATCGGCATAATGCCCCCAACCCACATGAGATGCATGCGAGATGAACAATTAATATGAGACAGTTGATAATGTCATATTATAGAAATAGAGGCTTAGGGGCACACATCTGGGTTCGGAAGATCATGGGTTCCGGGGTTCGGGTCTGAGCCTCAGGGATCGACGGGATCAGTCTTCGGAGGTTGTCAAAGGACTTGGTTTAGCGTCGGAGGATCATCGGGTCCGCCCTAGTCGGTGTCTATCTTGTCGTTGCGAAGATCTTGTCGGGTCCGCGCCATCGAGTCGGTCTTGGCGTGCGGGATGCAGAACTTGGCGTTCTGTGAAGAAGACCTTGTCGATCCATGGGTTCGGTCTTCAGATCGGGGCTTCGCCTTCGGGAACGGGGTCTTCGGGTTCCGAAAAGATCTTGTCGTACCGGCGTCACCAAATTCTTGAAGGAGGCCTTGGCGTCTTCGAGGTTCCACCTTCGGATTCCGGGACAGAGCAATTGAGTTCTGACCATTGTCGGTGGCGAACTTGGGCGTCTAGGTACTCCCATCTTATCGGAGTCTTGATGATCTTGTACAAGAATCTCCTCTTGTCTTCGCAACACCAACACGACACGATTATGAGCCACAACTTAACATCACCAACACCTCCACACCACACTTTCTCCACATCCAAAGACACTACAGGGAACACATAGGGCCTCGGAGAGGCACTAGCATGGGGTCACAGGGCCGGGAGGATGCAGCGATGCAAGACGACCGTGGATCGGCCATAGTGGCGAGCAGAGGACGCGGCGGCTCGATCAAGGCGGCCAGGGCGACGGCACGACCTACAGAGGAACGAGGCGATGGAGGGCTCGGGACGTAGCGAGGCAGAAGACGGCGCCAAGGATGCGCAAAGAGGCGGCCTGGTGCTGCGGAGAGGGAGAGCCGAGCGGGGTCGGGGCGGAGTGGAGCTCCAGGCGGAGAGGAGAGGGAGGCCAGGCGCGAGGAGGTTGAGGCACGCCGGGTGGGGGTCGCCGGAGATGACGCGACGGCGGCTCGCACGGCCGGAGACGGTGAGACGAGGAGGCGTGGCGAGCAGAGGGAGGCGCCGGCGGCTCGGGGATTGACCGAGATGCGGCGGCGCGCGGGAGGGCATGCCAGAGGCAGCGATGGACGGCATGGTCGGCGGGGCGGCAGGCGAGGGATGGAGGTGGTGGCCCGAGAGGGAGCTCGCAGGCGGAGGCGGCCTCAGCAGCGGGGACGATGCCGGGAAGGAGGACGGCGCGAGGTGGTGGCGGCTCTGCTCGTGGTGGAGGAACACGAGCGCACGGCGGCTCGGGATTCCGGTGAGAGGGAGGCGGTGGCGGTTCCGCGACGAGAGGAGAGTGCGCCAGCGGCGGGAGCGGCCGGCGGTTCTCGCACGGATCGAGGACGGACAGGGAGGAAGACGCGGGGTAGGTGGCGAGGGACGCGGCGATGGAACCGAGGCAGGGTGGTGGTCGCGTGCAGTCGTGGTGGGGCCAGGGATCGAGGCGGGGCGGGGTTGGTGGTGGTAGGGTGGGTGTGCGGGTTGGTTGGCTCGGTTGGTTCGAGCAGGGGGCGAGCGGGAGCGTGTCTGGGTCACCCGCGGCAGTTGCTGCGCGCATGTGAGTGCGTGCGTGCTCTGTGTGTGTGGCGGCGGAGGGGTGGGACTAGGTGTAGGTCAGGTTAGGGTTTGGGGCAGGTTTAGCTAGGGTTGGCGGTAGGTAGGGTTAGGGTTAGCTAGTTTAGGTTAGGGTTTTGGGTTGGGCCGAGGTAGTAGCTGGCTAGCTGGGCCACTGGCCTGGCTGGCTGGCTCCCCCGGTAAAAAAATATAGTTTTATTTATTTATTTGTTTTGTTTTATTTAAAAGACCTTTTGTAAATTATTTTTAGACAAAACAAAAATATCCAGAAGAGACCAGGGTTTTGATTTGAAATTAAAGACGGGTGTATTTAGAAAACAAAGGTAGACTTTTTGAAAATAGTTTTAGGAAAAACCATGCATGAAGACATGACGATGTTCAAATGCAATGTGGCATGATGACATGAGCATACAGTCATGATGATGCGATGCACAAAAACACCGCGATTTTTTAATAATGGTTTTAGCGGGATGCCACAAGTAGTATGCGCATCTCTTTACTTGTAGTTTCAATACAATTATGATGCTAGATTATTATTTTGAATAAATTATATTCTCGTAAAAGTGCGCGAGGCAGCCACCAAGGATGAATATATGTGGTTTCTACGTTTGCAAGTTCATTCGCACGTTTACCACTCAGCACAAAGATTATAGAGTCGATGTAAGCATACATTCACAATATTATTTTATTACCGTCACTTTTTGTTATCATGATTGATATTCATATTGATCTCTTTTTCTTATGTAGTTCAAGAGAATGCAGGATCAACTCCTACCAGAGCAACGTGTACTAGGAATTACTGAAGAAATGGCAGGATCCCCTACCAGAGCAACGTGCACTAGGATTATAGAGTCGATGAACGAGATGATAGATGACGCTGGAGAATTTAGTGTGAATAGGCGCTACCGATGATCATCGACCGTGCAATTGAATAGACGGGCTCTAGTCCCGATAATTGTGATCTCTATATAACTATCATGTATATATTTGTATGCTCAATCTTAAGACAAGTTATCTTATATATGCACGAACGTGTATGGTATGTGGTAGCGTAGAAAACTATTTTGAAATGAAAAAAGAAATAAATAAAAGGATACAAAATGAATTCTCTGTTGCGCAGAGAAAGTGCCTAAAATGCTGCCACGGTAGAGAACCATTTGTCCCGGTTCGTAATAGGAACCGGGACTAATGAGGGGCACTCCACGCGTGCAGAGGCGGCCATGTGGACATCCATTGGTCCCGGCTGGTAACCCTTCCGGGACTAGTGAGTGGGCCTTTAGTCCCGCATCTCCAATCCTGGTTCCAGAACCGGGACTAAAACCCCTTACAGGCCAGGACTAAAGGCCCGTTCTCCACTACTGTATCATTTTTATTTTGTGTGAAATCAAGCGGTATCATTTTCTCAGGCATTTTATCGAACACCTAATGTGCATAGGATAAAAAATAGCACACACCTCACTAGCTCCTTCCCCCAAGAAAAAACAGAGCAGGAGGGGCTGGCTGGGGGCATATTTATGAACGGACTATTCGTCCCGGTTCGTATTACGAACCGGCACTAATTAAAGGTCGTGCGTCAGACACGTGACCTGCCGTACACCTTTAGTCCCGGCTCGTAATACGAACTAGGACGAATAGTGTCTTACGAATCGGGATTATACCCCTCGACTCCCGTGTGACGCTCGGGCCCCTCGAAACAGGACAATTGCATGCATTAGTCCCGGTTCGTGACGAACCGGGACAAAAGCTCTGGGAGGCTCCGCGAAAGGCAGTTTTTCTACTAATGTATGTTGAGCAGCCGCTCGTGGTACGGCCTTCTCGTGTGCAACCTCCTACTCACCTGCTCCTTCGTTGGTGGTGGTGTCTGGTGGGCTTGTTTCTCTTGTTGTTGGAGGTTGTCCATGTGGTTTGGTACCCATGGCGGTGATGTTATGGTGGTCTTTCGATCTGGTTGTAGACGAGGAGCTAAGGTTCTTCACAAGGCTCCTAATGTAAGCATGGTGTGGATCTTCTTGCATGGTTTTGTTCTTTGGAGAGCAGCAAGTGGTAGGAGCTAGCCTCCAGTTCCTCACCTTTTTCTCTTTCTCTCTTCCTAGCTGGATGCTGAAATTCTCTTTCTTGCTAAGGGAACGAGAAATGCATGGGAAGTAATAGCTAGAGAGTGATGGGGGTGATTTATTATATATATAGGGTGGTACTAGAAAACAGCGTGCGTAGTTTGTTAGGAATAGGAATGCCGTGTTATCCTTTAGGCAATGCATGTCTTATATGGTCTTGCGCTGGGTAGGTTGGCAATAGTGTAGCTAGAATAGGCAGCACAGTCAATTGTGGACAATTGTTTTGGTACTTGATTAACATCGACGATACTCTTACCCAAATCCAGAGAAAGTCTTCCCCATATCCCAGGAATAAATATATACAGACGTATTGGCATTCATGGTCAAAAATATCGTTTGTAGAAGTTGTATCGTAGGTTGTGGGAACAAGAAAATGAATTTTCGGTCAAGACACAAGACCATAACATATGTGCAATTGCATGAAAACTTTCCGCAAGGATATTCAAAGCAACTACAAATACTTCCTTCGTCTGGAAATAAGTGACTCGGATTTGTGTACGTTCGAATGTACCTACAAAATAAAATGAGCCTGGATACATAAAAATCTAGAAAAATCCGAACCACTTATTTGAGGATCGAGAGAGTACAATATATGCATTTGCACGTAGGTAGATGCAAAGCAGGTACACACACGCATACATGGATATACGTGGGTAGTTTCAAATGTGGCCAAGTACACTCCTTTGTTCTGCTGCACATAACTGATAAAGCGAGAAGACTCATCAATTAACCGCATAATATGTATAAGATCCTAAACGTGCAAGTTTCTCTTTTTTCTCAGAATTTTGGCCACCCTTGCTGTTTTTTGTGGCGCTGATATGTGGTTCCTTCCTTGGTTTGCATTCTGATGTTATGTACTTGTGTGCATTCCCAGTGCCCGTAGTCTTTTCGTGTGGTGTTCCGATCCTACGTGGGACCACTAGTGGAAACGAGGCCTTTGGTTGGTGTTAAAGGCCCCTGCACCAGTGGTCCGCGCAGCCCCCCCTTTAACACCGGTTCATGGCTTGAACCGGTGTTAAAGGGGGGGGCTATATAAGACACCGCAGCCCACACCCCACTCTTCCATTTTTTCACTATCTCATTTTGGAGCCTAGCAAGAGGGTGTGAAGTGTGCTAGTTTGTGTTTTTTTCGTATGCACAAGAGGTGTTCGGTGAAATGCCCGAGAGCTCAAAATAAGTTTTCCCGTTGCTCTTTCCTTCTCGGTCGAGGTCGGCAACTATCCTTTGATGTGTCATTGATGTACTATATATATAAATGGTCATCTCCCTATTATTTTTTATATATACTATATATTAATGCAGATGAACCGGCAATGGATGTACGGTGACCGCCGCACTTCCGAGTACATTACGGGCCTCCAAAATTTTGTCGTTGTGGCTAATGCAAACCTTGGTCACAATGGTTTTATGTGTTGTCCGTGTGTTCACTATTAGAACAAGAAAGACTACTCAAATACCATAACCATTCACGCCCACCTGCTTCGATCCGGTTTCATGCCCAGCTATAATTGTTGGACCAAGAACGGAGAAAAAGGGGTTGTGATGGAAGACAACGAAGAAGAAGAGGATGATGACAACTATCATAATATGTATCCTGAATATGATGATACTGCAACGGGGGTAGATAATGAAGATCAAGAGGCAGCAGATGGGCCCGCTGATGACGATCTTGGTCGGGCCATTACTGATGCAAAGGAAGAATGTGAAACTGAAAAGGAGAAGGAGAAGCTGGAGCAGATGTTAAAGGATCACAAAATATTATTGTACCCAACTTGCGAAGATGGCCACAAAAAGCTAGGTACCACACTGGATTTGCTGCAATGGAAGGCAGAGAACGGTGTGACTGACAGCGCATTTTCAAAGTTGTTGGTAAAAATGAAGAATCTTCTTCCAAGAAATAATGAGTTGTCCGACAGTACATACCAAGCAAAAAAGGTTGTTTGCCCTCTAGGATTAGACGTGCACAAGATATATGCCTGCATTAATGACTGCATCCTCTACCGCAGTGAGAAGTACGATAATTTGGATGCATGCCCGGTATGCACTGCACTGCGGTATAAAATCAGACGAGACGATCATGGTGATGTTGAGGGCGAGGCCCCTAGGAAGAAGGTTCCTGCCAAGGTTATGTGGTATGCTCCTATAATACCACGGTTAAAACGTCTCTTCAGAAATAAAGAGCATGACAAGTTGTTGCGATGGCACATGGAAGACCGTAAGAAAGACGCGATGTTGAGACACCCCGCCGATGGGTCACAGTGGAGAAAAGTTGAGCGAGAGTACCCGGACTTCGCACGTGACGCAAGGAACTTAAGGTTTGGTCTAAGTACATATGGCATGAATCCTTTTGGTGAGCAGAGCTGCAGTCACAGCACCTGGCCTGTGACTCTATGTATCTATAACCTTCCTCCTTGGTTGTGTATGAAGAGGAAGTTCATTATGATGCCAGTGCTCATCCAAGGCCCGAGGCAACCCGGCAACAACATTGATGTGTACCTAAGACCATTAGTTGAAGAACTTTTATAGTTGTGGGCCAAACCAGGTGTACGTATGTGGGATGAGCACAAAGGGGAGTCATTTGACCTACGAGCATTGCTTTTCGTAACCATCAATGATTGGCCTGCTCTTAGTAACATTTCAGGTCAGACAAATAAGGGATACAATGCATGCACACACTGTTTAGATGAGACTGAAAGTGTATATTTGGATAAATGTAAGAAGGTTGTGTACCTAGGGTATCGTCGATTTCTTCCGAACCTGCATCCAGTAAGAAAGAAAGGCAAGCATTTCAAACGTCTGGCAGAACCCCGGAGGAATCCTGTCCTCCGTACCGGTGAGGAGGTATTTGGTATGGTCAAGGACCTAGAAGTAATCTTTGGAAAAGGTCATGGCAGTCTATCTGTTCCGAATGACGATGCCGGACACGCGCCCATGTGGAAGAAGCAATCTATATTTTGGGACCTACCCTATTGGAAAGTCTTAGACGTCCGCTCTTCAATCGACGTGATGCACATGATGAAGAATGTTTGCGTGAACCTGCTAGGCTTCCTAGGAGTGTATGGGAAGACAAAAGATACACCGGAAGCACGGCAAGACCAGCAACTTCTGAAAGACCCTGAAGAGCCTATGCATCCTGAGAACGAGAAGGGTAAACGATGCCACTTAACTCCTGCCAGCTACGCTCTTACCAAAGCAGAGAAGGAAATCTTTTTTGAATGCCTGAGTAGTATCAAGGTCTCGTCTGGCTTCTCGTCGAATATAAAGGGAATAATAAATATGGCAGAGAAAAAATTCCAAAACCTGAAGTCTCATGACTACCACGTGATTATGACACAATTGCTTCCGATTGCATTGAGGGGGCTTCTACCTGAAAATGTTCGAGTACCCATTGTGAAGCTATGTGCATTCCTCAATGCAATATCTCAGAAGGTAATCAATCCAGAAAGCCTACCAGGGTTACAGACAGATGTGGCCCAATGTCTTGTCAGCTTTGAGTTGGTGTTCCCACCATCCTTTTTCAATATTATGACGCATCTCCTGGTTCACCTAGTAGAAGAGATTGCCATTCTCGGTCCTGTATTTCTACACAATATGTTCCCCTTTGAGAGGTACATGGGAGTCTTAAAGAAATATGTTCATAACCGTGCTAGGCCATAAGGAAGCATCTCCAAGGGCTATGTAACAGAGGAGGTCATTGAGTTCTGTGTTGATTTTATTCCTGACCTTAAGGCGATTGGTGTTCTAGAATCACGACATGAGGGGAGACTGTGTGGAAAAGGCACCCTAGGATGTAAAGCAATGATATGTAGGGACGGGCATTCTCTCAATCAAGCACACTACACGGTTTTACAAAGATCTATCTTAGTTGCCCCGTATATCAATGAACACAAGAATTTAATACGCCTCAAACACCCGGGACAGTCTGATGAATGGATTATAAGTGAACACATGGTGAGTTTTGGCGGATGGCTGCAAAGACTTCTCACGAATAACACCACTGTTGGGGATCAGCTGTACTTGTTGGCCAGGACACCATCTTCGACTGTATGTACTTTCCAAGGGTACAAGATAAATGGGAATACATTTTACACGATAGGCCAAGATAAAAAGAGCACCAACCAAAATAGTGGTGTCCGCTTCGATGCAGCAGAAGACAATGGGGAAAAGACCACGTATCATGGGTTCATAGAGGAGATATGGGAACTTGACTATGGACCTAATTTTAAGGTCCCCTTGTTTCGATGCAAATGGGTCAAGCTAACAGGAGGGGGGGTTGAGGTAGACAAGAAGTACGGAATGACAACGGTGGATCTCAACAATCTTATGAAGGTAGACAAGAACTTAGACGAACCATTCGTCTTAGACAATGATGTGGCTCAGGTTTTCTATGTGAAGGACATGTCTACCAAACCGAAAAAAAGAAAAAATAAGCAAACAGATACATCACACGATGAGCCAAAGCGTCACATAGTTCTTTCAGGGAAAAGAAATATCGTGGGAGTGGAGGACAAGACAGACATGTCAGAAGATTATAATAAGTTTGATGAAATTCCGCCCTTCAGAGTGAAGACTGACCCAACCATCCTGTTAAACGGTGTTGATACTCCATGGTTACGGCCGACGCGATCATAAGATTGACTATATGTATTACTTGAGCCATTTTTGGCACACATATGTATCTCAACATGGAAATCAATGTCATATTTCTTCTGTTAACAGTATATGTATTAAATGAGCCATTTTTCTTCCTTTTATTTCTTCCCTCCATTTTTCTTCCCGCCATTTTTTCCCGCCAGTTCTTCCCTCCAGTTCTTCACTATATATATGTAGGGTTGGCCTCCATTGTCATTGCACATCTCTAGACTCATATCTGCAACCTCATCACTCTTTCCCATGGCTTCCACCGTAACACTAACCCCAGGGAGGCGGAGGCGCTTTGCGCCTCGAACTACCCCTGCCCGCCGGGCTACTGTGTCCCCGTCGGCTGGATGCTGAGCGCCGGAGGCATGCCGGTTCCTCCCGTCCCTTTAGGTGTGGCGCGCCGGATGGCCATCACGAACCACTACTACTTCGAGCTCACGCCGAAGCAGCGGAGGAATCCCAGATGGCATCCCGACTATTTCCCTACTTGGGAAGCCTTCTTCGTGGATCGGCGTGAGAGGGCGCTCGCCATGCACGAGGAGGACGGCCCACCTCCTCCGAACTTCAATGAGGCTGGTCGTCGGCTATGGTGGCGCGGTCGGACTCTCCAGAGCGTCATGGCCTATGACACTGCCGCCGACTCTAACCCCCGTCTGCGCTACCCTCAAGTCCAGCTCACGCGTACTCATCCTTCAAGGTTCAATTACGGCGACCCCGACGACGACAGCGATGATGGCGGCGGCGAGTACGACGACTACAGTGGCGAGTATTACAGGTGTAGGTAGGAGCATGACTGAATCACTCCAACATTCCGAAACAAGTTCGGCCGATTGTTACTTAATATGGCCATGTATCTTAATTTTCAGTTCTTTTATGTATCTTAATTTTCAGTCGTGCTTTATGTAACTTACTATTAGTTGCATTCTGTATTTTAATTCCAGTTCTATCTCCTTCACAAAATGACCTATCTCATTCGAGGTTTCTTGGCTTTCGGGTCAAATGACCAATGTTATGGCTAGAATCAAGGCATAGTTTGTGATAATATGGCCATATTGTGCATACATGTGCATCATGGCATGGCAAAGAATGTTGTAAGAGGAAGTTTTCCTTTTTAGCGCACCAAAAAGGCATTTTCCCTTTTCCGAGCTTAATATTTCTTATGTTCAAAGTTTTAGGATTTGACAATTTATTTTTGTTTGAATTGAATAATCAAAATTTATATGTAAGTGTTTTAATCATTTTGAAAATTTTCATCTAAAGTAAATATAAAATGTTTTTACAAGAATGGATAGATATTATTTTTCTGAAAATTATGATATATTATTCATATTTTTCTGAGTTGAAATGAATAAGATATGAATTTTCTAAATTCATATCCTATTTTTTGAATTATAAATGCCCCCACCCCTTTAATGCATGAAATAAATGCCCCCCCTTTAACACCGGTTCCAGCCACGAACCGGTGTTAAAGGGGGGGCGCATTTATTTCGTTTTGCGCGCGCACACCCCCCTTTAACACCGGTTCGCCCCCCCTTTAACACCGGTTCCAGCCACGAACCGGTGTTAAAGGGGGGTTATAACGCGCGCCTTCCCCTTCCTTCTTCCCCTAGCCAGATCGAAAGCGCGCGCAGAGAAAAGTAGAGGAGAGCCGGCGCCGTCCAGCCCTCGCCGTCGCCGCCCTCGCCGTCGCCATCCCGCGGGAGCGCCGTCGCCCCCCTCCCCGCGCGCGAGCCGTCGCCGTCGCAGTCGTCGCCCCCCGCACGCCAGCACCGTCCGCCACCGCGCGCGCCTGCGTCGACCGCCACCCCCGTCGCCGCCGCTCGGATCTGCCACCCCCATCGCCGCCGCTCGGATCCATCGGTTCGCCTCAGCGTGTTGCATATATGTTGTATATATTGTTGCATATATGTATATAATTAGTTATTAGTATTTTATAAGTGTGTAGTTTAGTGTGTATTATTAGTAGTTTAGTGTTAGTATTAGTTTAGGGTTTATTTAGTTTAGGGTTATTAGTTTAGGGTTTATTTAGTTTAGGGTTATTTATTTAGTTTAGGGTTATTTAGTTTAGGGTTATTTATTTAGTGTAGTTTAGTGTATTTAGTTTAGGGTTATTTAGTGTATTTTATAGTTAGTATTAGTTTAGGGTCGTCACCTCGTTGCTCTGCAAGCGCCGCCGCTGGCCGTCGTCGTTAACGTCGCTCCGGTGACCCCTAGGTAGTGGCGCCGCCCGTTTTAGGTAGGCCGCATCACGCTGAGGCGAACCCGCTACCTCGCGCGCCCTAGGTCGCTCTCCAGCGCCGCCAGCCGCCGCTTTCTGGAGCATCCTCCGGTCAGCCACTGTAGCTAGCCCCTCTCATATGCATCCGGGATTTCCCCAAATTAGGGTTTGGACCCCTCGGAACTCGTTTAAAATGATCAAGCATCCTTAGGGTTTTAATTTGATTTGTGTATTTATTTGTGTATTTTTGTATGAATAATATGTATATTTGTGTATGAATCCAAGTCCACTTGAATGTTTACTCTCTTACTCTAGATAATATTATTGTTTTAGAAACTATGGATCCACTTAGTAGAAACCTTGAAGAAGAAGAAATAATGGAGAACATATCGATGAGGACACCTCACAATATCTGAACTTGGAGGGACATGATGACATCTCAAGTAGTCATGGAGAAGATGAAGACTCCGGTGAACGCAATTTAGTGATTACAAAGTCCGGCGAGGTATATGCATTGATTAAGCCTCTGCTAACTTCCACCAACAATCTTCTTCTACATATATTAATTAACGCTTCTTTCTTCTTTTAGCCCTCTGGATCGACCAGCCAGCAACCATCTTATTCTACGAAAAAGAGCAAGCGAGGCACGAGCCATCGGTTGAAAGATCGTGCAAAGTTCACGATCGACGTGTTGATGGCAGGTCGATGGAGCCCAAGAAGGCCGCAGACAAATTTGTACGTCAGGCTGGAGTTCTTTTTAGGGACCAAATCCCAATCATAATTGAATATTGGAATAAGCCAAAGAAGGGCGACGGTACCTTTATCGATGAAAGATCCAAAGAAACGCTTTGGAATTCGCTGTTGGTAAATTTCACCCTTCCGCCAGAGGAGGATGAAAACAAACCGGTTATAAAGGAAAAGGTCAAAGAGTGGACTCTAAAGAAGATGACTGACGCTTTCCGCAACTGGAAGACAAAATTGAACAAATTTGTCAAAGCTCGCGAGACTCTAGATTTCGAAGACGCATATTATGCGAAGATAAGACCTCACTGGCGCGAATTTGTGGCATACAAGGAAGGTGCTATAGCTACAAAGAGGTCAGAAACCAATACGCTAAATGCCCAGAAGAAGGAATATCACCAGAGGACAGGGTCAGGTGGCTACCTATCTCAGAGGCCTAAGTGGGAGGAAGCTGAGAAGGCCCTGCGCGATAGGGGGATCACACCCCAGACACATGGGTGGGACCTACGTGCAAAGACTTGGTTCTACGGAATCGGGGCAAGGTTGGACCCAGAAACAGGATTGTGTATCTTCCCAACCCTCCATGGCAAACCCGTCACTGAACTCATCACGGCATACGAGGAAACAGCCGCCAGGACCTTCCATCCCGGCAGAGAGAATGACCAGCTCATACGCGCCATCGGTAAAAAAGAACACCCTGGACATGCACGAGGCACAGGGGGTATGACGTGGAAGGATGGGTTTGCCGAGTGGAGCGACTCTTACAGATGGCGCGGCAGAAAAGAAAAAGAGCGTACAGAGCGGATGACACAGATAGATCATGCACTTGTGGCGCTGCAAGCGCAAGTGAATGCACAACAGAGCCATCAAGCTACCGTCCCATCTCAGCGGCACGAAGAGCCTATATTGGAAGCTGCCGGCGGCCCAGACTCTGCGCGGAAAAGCAGCGTGGCTTCCACGCAGAACGTGCAGCCCACGCTTGAAATGGCGGGTCCTCGATACCCCGTGGATGAGATCACGGAGAGCGAACATGCTGAGCTGCATGTGAGATTAATGGGCTTATCCATTAAGGTGGCTGTCGATTATGCCTTACCTCCTGTAGCTGGTGGAACTTACCACTGCCGACCGATTCCAGATGGCTATGCTATTGTCGGGGTGGATGAGGTTGTGAAGGAATATGAGGAAGCACAGCTTGACCATGCTACATGTGAAGGGGAAACTCAACTCAAATTTGCAGTGAAAACAACCATTCTTTGGAAGAAGGAACACATCGTGCTTCCAAATTGGAGGCCACTGGCACCCCCGCCGTCTCCGCAGCGTCAGCAGTCTAAGCCGCTTCAGCCATCTCCTGCGCGGCAGCCATCTCCGGTGCTTCAGCCATCTCCTGCGTGGCAGCCATCTCCGGCGCGCCAGCCATCTCCTGCCCGTCAGCCATCTCCGGCGCTTCAGCCACCTCCTCAGCGTAAGCGGAAGAGCACTGCCACGAAGAGCATCACTAGCACTGCCACAAAGAGTTCAAAAAACTACGTCCTGCAGCCTTCCGCCAAGCCATTGCCGGTTTTACCGTGGAATCGCAGCGACGAGGAGACCAATAGGATCTCGGAAGAAGAGGTTAAGAAATTCTTTGCACCTAGACGGGCCGAGCCAAAGGAGAAAATAGATCCGGCGGTGGTGGAGAAGTTTTACAAAAATCTTTTGAAACCTGAAACCCCACTTGTGCCGGACTACGAGCGCTAGATTTTGAAGGCGGATGTAAGGCGTCGTAGGGAGACTGAAAGTAGCAGTCGTGCGGCACCCTAGAAAACAGTTCCCATGCTCGGAGAGCAGGAAAACCAATCATGCGCCCCGCTCTAAGTGTTCGACACACGGGACGCTCCTCCCGTAAATGATTACGAGGCAGAGCTACAAAGAAAGGCCAATGATATGGGGATGACTTACATTGCATACTTGAACATCATGGGAGACAACTTGCCCAAATGCGATGCCAACCCCATATAGCCATGGAAGTATGGGAAGAATCTCGTCAAGAAAGAGGAGCTCAAGAATCTACCAACAAAGATGCGAAGATTGCACAAGTGGTACCTTGATTTATGCAAGACGAGAAAGGAAGAATGGATCACGACGCATATAAGAGATGAGATTTTCTTGTGCCGAGACGACGAGATCGACTTCAACATTCAAGACTTGCATTTTCTATTCAATCAGAAGGAACTCGACAAAGCTGCCATCAGCCTTTATTGTGTGTAAGTACTATTTCTGTATTTTCTATCTCATCTCATTCACTTCATTAATTGCATGTATATATATAATCTCACCATATATGTATATACTATTATGCAGGAAAAAGGTTATGGAATGCATGAAAGGAGGACCTTTTGACATTGGGTTCGTTGACCCAAATAGAGTTCATGAAGAAGTGGTAAGAACCAAACCCGGGCAAACAAAAGATTTATTGCTAAGGTCTTTACTGAGACAACAAACCAAAAGGGAAATACTATTGCCTTACAACTTCTCGTGAGTACTGTTACCCTCTGTTGTACACATTCTGTTTCGGCTTACTCGATGTTAAGTGTAACTGATGATGAGTTATGCGTGCGTAGGTTCCACTTTATTCTGCTAGTCATTCAACCTGACTCAGGAAAAGTCCTTGTCATGGACTCGTTACGAAAAGAAAAAGAGCTATGGGCACACTTTAGAGAGATGCTCTAAAGGTAATTTCAATCATATTATCGCACTAGATCGGCAACTTTCGTGACAACAAGTAATTAATTACTCCTTTATCCATTTTCTTTGCCGGACAGGGTTTGGAAAAGGTTCATGGGCAGGGCCGTGGGTGAATGGTTAGAAGAACTAAAATTTGTAGACCAAAATGTAAGTAATACTAGCTAGCTAGGTCTGCGTATCTCTTTGATTCTGCTTCCAATTCCATTATATCATGCTTTATTGATTATTATTTTGATTGAACTCTCTATTCTCGTAAAGTGCGTGCATCAGGGACACGGCAATAACTTATGTGGGTACTATGTTTGCGAGTTCATTCGCAACACGATATGTGCGGCGGTCCAAGCCGCACTAGAACAACTTAGAGTAAGTAAACAAAGTACACAACATTATTTTATTACCATCAATTGTGTTGAGTTTTATTCTTATATATATATTGACCCCATTCTTCATATATATTCAGATCGAACGGATGCGGGACCAACTCCTACCATTTGACCGCATACAAGCCATTCAAGAGGAATTGGCGGGGTTCATACTTGATGAGGTCGTCACGCCTGGCGGAGAACTCTTTAGATATCCACCAAAATGAACGTTGTATATATGCTTGAACGTGTTTGTCTTGTACTTGATGCTTCAACGTTTACGGAGAATACCACACAATGACGATGTTGTGTATAATAATACTTGCTTAATTATTCATGTACTCGTATGTACCGATGACGATGTATGTGTATACCGCTCCCGATCGATTCCCCCTCCCCCCTCCCCGTCCCCGCCGCGCCGCAGAAATACGCCCAGAACGGGGCAGGGGCAGAACTCTGCCGCGGCAGAGATTTAGGCCGTTTTCCTGCCGCGGCAGAACTTTGCCGCGGCAGAGATTTATCTCCTTTTCCTACCGCGGCACAGAACCTTTAACACAGGTTCGTGTTACGAACCGGTGTTAAAGGGGGGGCCCTGAGCCCTGCGGCAGCCCCACGTGCGCCACCCTTTAACACCGGTTCGTATAAGAACCGGTGTTAAAGGGGGGCCCCTCTAACACCGAACCCTCAACAGCGGTTCTACAACCGCTATTAGAGGGCCCTCCAAACCGGTGTTAGAGGGGGGGGGGTGCACTAGTGGACTGATGTGGACGTGGACGTGGTGCTGATGTGAGCATGGTCCCCATGTGTCATCTTCTTGTACGCTTCGCTTATTTCTTTTCTTCGTGTCACTTGGTGTGACCGTAGCAAGGTGCCTCTAGCAATGATATGTGGCACAACTCTGTTCCTTCGTGTAGTGGATCAGCAGTGGACCATTGTGTGTCAGATGCTTGATGGCTATGGGATATTCTCGTCGTTTTCTACATGTTGCTTGTGGTGAGACGATGTACTCGATTTCTTGCAGGATATGAGATTGTTTTATCTGCCAGCCTATGGATCCTGATAGCACCACTTTGACTATTTGTTCATTTTATATCTTGGCCTCTTTCTCGAAATGTGCAGAAATCCTGTGCCCATGTTTTCTCCATATCCTCCCCTCACCCCTTCCATTTATCTCCCTCACTGGCCCGAGCTCTTCCCTACCGGATCCCATACGTCCCCAATGTCCTGCCCTCGTCACAGATCCTCCTTGTCTCAGTCCCCACTCATCCACCGGCCTCCCCCACATGACAAGGGGTAACCTCGGCAATGCTCATGGTTATGGACTTAGGGTTTTCATGGAAAAGAGAATGCTGAGGATTTCGTCGGTTGATTAGATAAACATGGGAGTCGAAGTCGTCTGGTTGCTTATGGTCTAATCGATTATAGATCGCTCGGGACTTTTTTGGTATCTCCCTGTTGGCTCCTCCCATCCTATATATAATAAGCTAGGTCCCGAGGTTGTATACGGATAGGTTACAATCTTACAATTACAACACCAATACAATGTCGGTTTCTACTCTTTCCTTATCCGGCAAGCTAGGCTTTCCGTCGGATTCTTCCTAGGCCTTCCTTGATTATTCTTGGGCTTTGTGGGCTGTGAGCCTTTCCGTTACAAGGGTATCCAACCATAAGGACCTAGGTAATCATACGTATCTTAGTAGTCCCCGAGACTCCATCCGAATCGCATATTCGGGTTGAGTCTCAAAGACAAGTTTTTCTTTTGTTTAAATCATCGTAGAGATTTAGTACAACAAGCCTGATGCATCCGACGGATCGAAAATCAGTTAATTGCTCTAGGGAAAAAACATTGTGAACCTACATCAAATTTAAGTCCCTAGGCTTGAACTCGGAGTTTGTGGGCGGAATTCAGTTCGGGCCATTAAGGTCTTATCGAATAATGAATTCCAGTTCTATTATTTTAGGTACTCAACGCCTCTATCAAGATTTTTCATCGTATCGTTGATACAGATAATTTACTGGCAGAGCGTATTCATGTGCGGTTACTTGGCCACACAAGATAAATCATGGGGCCTTACCTTCATGTCATGGACACGACATTCAGACTTATTGTCACGTTAGGCGCGGTCCGCGATTTTTTGAGATTTTATTGACTGCCTTGTTTGGTTGTTGGATTTTCTGAAGTTGTTAGCTTTTTCATTTTTTCGGGTGATGTATATAAACGCTCCCGATGGGAGGAACCGTTTGAGGATACGATGATGCAATGCTCATAGGTTCATATTCTTCTGACTCTGTCGGAGTTTTTATTTTATAGGGTGTTCTTTCAACACACTTCGGGTCATGCGTTGACCTTGTATGTAGAGCGAAGTTTTTCTATTGGGTGCGCGACAACGCTCCGGATGGGAGTAGCCCCCAAGGCTATGTTCGGATGCTTGTGTCAGAACATAGGCTCTTAGCTTTAAATATTTATGTGACTCTTTTTTCTGTTTACCTGATACTACAGCAACCATTTACTTTAACACCAAAGTCGAAGATACGTGTTGGCATAGTCGCCTGGTCCTTCGCCTTTATTTAATGTAAATTGCAGAAAAATAAGATTCAAAGCGTAGAAATGTCGCATATGCGCAATGTTCCATGGTTGGAGTACTTGACTCCTGTTTTCTTGCCTTGGAGCCAATATGTCCCACCAGGGATCACTTCTGTGATGATATAAGGTCCTTCCCATGGTGATTCCAGCTTACGGTGACCATCTTGCTTGAGGCGAAGGACTAGGTCTCCTATGACGAAGGATCTGGGATGCCAGCAGCGACTATGGTAATTGTGTAGATTCTGCTGATAGATGGTTGCTCTTTGTAAAGCGATGTCGTGAGCTTCATCGAGTGCGTCGACATCATCTTCAAGTGCTTCTTGGGATGTTTCCTCAACATATTCGACGACTCGAGGAGACTCATGAGTTACTTCAGCTGGAAGGATGGCTTCTGTGCCATGGACTAGTAAAAAAGGTGTTTCATGTGTTGCATCGTTTGGGGTGGTGTGTAGGCTCCATAGGACGGAGGATAACTCATCTACCCAGGCTCCCTTTGCTCTATCGAGTGGTGCCAGTAGTCTTTTGTTGATGCCATTGGTAACGAGCCCATTGGCATTTTCCACCTGCCCGTTAGTCTGTGGGTGGGCAACTGAGGCCTAGCATACTTTTATACCAATCTCCTTGCAATATTCCTTGAACTCGTTCGAGGTGAAGTTAGTTCCATTGTTGGTGATGATGTTGTTGGGCAACCCAAATCGGAACACTATTGACTTGATAAAATTCATAGCCGAAGTTCCATCCTGGCTGGTTACGGGCATTGCTTCAATCCATTTTTTAAATTTGTCGACTTCTACTAGCAAAAAGATGTGTCCTCCTAGCAAAAATTTGTGAAGCTTCCGCACCATATCAATCCCCCATTGACAAAATAGCCAGGCGAGTGGTATGGGGTTAAGTTCTGTGGTGGGTGCATTGTGTTTTGTGAAGCGCTGACAAGCTTCGCATATCTGTACGATATCTTTCATATCCTGTAATGTTGTGAGCCAATAGAATCCTGCCTGAAATGCTTTTGCCGCAATTGCTCGGTTGCTGGCATGATGACCACATACCCCTTCATGTATATCTTTAAGGATGATTTTCCTTCTTCGGGTGTAACGCATCGTTGTAGTACGCCTCAAATGCTTCTTTTGTATAATTCTCCTTTGATGATCTTGAACGCCTTAGATCGGCGTGCGATTCTTCGTTCTTCAACCACATCTTAGGGGAGCTCTCCTCTCATCATATATGGCTGCATCCATGTGGATTCTATTATCATGACTTCGTCGGGTTCTAGCTCTTCATCAATTTCCTCTATGTGGTTTCGGGTGTTGACACAGCCCCCGAGTTTTTGTGCGACTTGAATTTCTTGCGTTCATTTGGCACTATTACCTCGGATACCCTTTTGGCTTTGTTGGACCGTTCTGTTATCTCTTCCCGGAAAACTCCAGGTGGTACTGGTAGGCAGAGAGATCCGATGTTTGCCAAACTGTCGGCTTTCTCGTTGCTTGCCCTTCCTATGTGCGATACTTCACGCCCATCGAATTGAGCTTCCATGATAATTTATAAGTCATGGTAAGAAATCATGTTGTCACTGACAGCGTCACACTTGTTCATTTCTTGTCATGTCACCACATTTGAATCACAAAATACCTTCAAGCGAGTTGCACTGTAGGCCTTAGCCATACGCATGTCGTGCAATAGGGCTTCATACTCATCTTCATTGTTTGACGCATTTGCAAAGCTCATATGAAGTACATAGCGCATTTAACCATGGCTCCTTCCCCTTCTGTCCTCTTGGACCCATCAAAATACATCATCCATGCGCTGGAGAGGTCTAGCAGACCTGTGCATTGTAGTTTTGTCCATTCAGTAATGAAATCGGGCAAAACCTGGGAGTTAATTGGTTTGCGCTTCTCATATGTGATATATCGAGGGGACAACTCGATGCCCCATAGAGAGACGAGTCCTATAGCTTCTGTGTTGTTGAGGATATTGGAGAGAGGTGCCTCATTTACTACTATGATCGGATGTTCCGATAAATAATGGTGCAACTTGCGTACTGTCATGAAGACTCCATAAGCTAGCTCTTAGTAGTGAGGATACCTTTGTTTATATGGAGAGAGGACCTCACTCAGAAAATACACTGGTACTTGGACACCATGATTTTTCCCCTCTTCGGGTCGCTCGACAACCAAAACTGTACTTACCACTTGATTAGTGGCGGCGATATGGAGTAGCAGGGGCTCTTTTTATCATGGGGACATGACAATAGGGGATGTGGAAACTATTTTATTTAGATCTTCAACGGCTCGCTGGGCTTCCCCCATCCATTCAAATTTATTTGATTTCCTCATAACGGCGTAAAATGGTAACGCTTTTTCGCCTAAGCGGGCAATAAATCGACTGAGCAACGCGACTCGTCCAGCCAATTGTTGCATGCCATGAAGATTTGTTGGTTTCTTCATTGTGAAGATTGCCTGTATTTTCTCGGGATTTGCCTCTATTTCTCTTGCTGATACAAGGTATCTGAGGAGTTGCCCCACAGGAACTCCAAAGGAGCACTTCGTCAGGTTGAGCTTTATGCAATATTTGTCGAGGTTATCGAATGTTTCCCAAATATTATCGATAAGAGTCGTCCCTTGTTTTGTGGTGACTATGACATAGTCGATATATACATGTATGTTTGTTCCAATCTGGCTTCCCATGCAGTTTTGCATCATCTGCTGATATGTGGCACCCATGTTTTAAAGTCCAAAGGGCATTGTTGTGTAGTGGAATACACCATAAGGCGTGATAAATGTTGTTTTATCCTAGTCTTCCCCCGTCATCCAAATTTGGTGATACCCTGAATATGCATCTAGAAAGGAAAGACGTTCGCATCCCACGGTTGCATAGTTTATTTGATCGATTCACGGTAATGGGAAGTGATCCTTTGGATAGTGTTTGTTTAGTACGGTGAAGTCGATACACATGCATAATTTTTTTCTATTTTTCTTTAGGATGCATACTAGATTGGTGATCCACTCTGCTTTCTTGAGTTCTTTGATAAATTTAACGTATGTTAGGCGATGAAGTTTTTTTCCAATGGCCTTATGTTTGGGTTGAAGCGGCGAATTGACAGTTTTACTGGCTTGGCATAAGGGTTCAAATTAAGTGCATGCTCAGTGAGTTCCCTGGGATTCCTGGCATGTCGACTGGTAACCATGCAAAAATCTCCTAGCTCTCACGGAGGAACTCGATGAGCGTGCTTTCCTATGCAGGACCAAGATTGGAAGCCACCAAGGTTGTCTTTTTTTGGATCCGTGGGGTGCACGTGGACTTCTCGTGTATCTTTTGTAATGTCGAAAGCTTGATCAGGATTGACCAGTGATGTTGTCAGGGGCTCTGTGTCCGTTGAGATTTTGTGTTTCTTGAATTCTTCTTCCATTCTAAAAAAATCGAAGAATTTGTTGAATTCCTGCTCACAAATGTCGGATCGGGTGCAGCTGCCCCTTACGGTTATAATTTCTCCCGGTGCCGGCAATTTAATTACTATATATGCATAGTGTGGCACAACCATGAACCATCCAATGGCTGGGTTCCCCAGGATCGTGTGGTATTGTGATGGCCAGTCCATAACTTCGAATTCAAGCTTTTCATGCCTGAAATTATCTTTGGATTCGAAGAAAACATCAAGATAAATTTTTGCCTAAAGGAATCTCGGCTTTACCTGGGACTATGCCATGGAAGGATGTGTCTGTCGGTGCCAAATTTGTCAAGGAAAGGTTCATTGCCTGTAGGGTTTTGACGTAGATTAGGTTGATACTGCTTCCGATGTCCATGAAAACCTTGCTCATATCGAACCCGTCGATTTGTGCTTACACTATTAGAGCTGAGTGACCTGGTCGCGGGACCCGAAGCGGGTGATCGGATCTGCTGAATGTAATTTCTTATTCGGACCAATGGAGATACTCGGTTGTAGGTGGTGGTGTTGTTACTGCCATGTTGACTTGTCATGTGATCAGCTTCTGGAACCTATTTGACGGGCGCCCTTTTTGGATCATTGACATTGCACCCTTGGATCGCGGGTACTCATCCTCCTGACTTCTATTTACTAGGGGTTATGGCTATCCTGCTAGCGGCTCCACTTGTGGTGATGTTGCGCCAATGGCTAGGGTACCAGGTGTTGGAGTGTATCCTCTATTTGCTGCTTTTGCTGCTTTTGTGTTACATACCTCCTACATTTTTAAGAAAGTGCAGTAGTCCTTCATGAGGTGGTTCGATCGCCTCCTTCCTATGGAGTCGAAGTAGCAGTGCATGTTGCAGGGTCCTTCCAACATTTGTAGCGGACACGTTGGGGGCTCCCGAGCCCTTGGTTGGTACCACTGTGCTGATTGGCTTCCTCCATTGTCATCTCTGTGAACATGATATCCACTGTTAAGATCATTGTTTATTCATTTGTCCTCTCCTGAAAACCTAGCCGCAACATAGCTTGGTCCACCATATCCATCATTGTTACGCCTTCTTCTATCACTATTGTGCATGTCCTAGTCCTCTTCGGGTGAGCGCCCTCGCTTGTTGTTTACTGCGTCTTCGCCATCTACCCAGCAATTTTCCATGTCCATTAATTGCGAGATTGTTTTGGGCTTGACCTGCCCCATCTCCTCTATAAATTCACTTCACTGAATGTCGTCATTGGATGCATCAATCATTCTTTTATCGGATATGGCTTCAGCCGAGTTTTTGATGATGTTTCACCGCTGGATGAAGGATCATATTGGCTTGCCTGGCTTTGGTTTGCATACCCACAATTGCTCCAAGGATGCAGGTCACTTCAACGTGGATGTCAAATTTTGGATGAACTTATCTTTGAGGTCGTTCCAGCCACTGATGGATTCTTCAGGTAGTTGTCTTAACCATGACTGTGTGGTGCCGCTTAAGTGTAGCTATAAGCTTTGCATTGCGGTGGCCTTGGAGCCACCCTGTAGTTTGACGGTTGCCAGATAATCTACAAGCCAAGCTTCGGGTTCCTGGAGACCGTCGTACTTTTGGTGATCGTGAGGAAGTTTGAAATCTTTGGGTACTGGCGTCTTGTGAAGCTGTTGGGTAAGGCAACTGGCCCCGCATAATTCATATGCATCCTCGCTATCACCGTTGTAGTGTCTTCGGCTGATGCGCTCTTCCCTGTGTTGTGTAATGTCATTTCTTGCATCGTTTCGTGGCTCGGTGTTCGAGAAGTGCACCTGATGCGGTGATCGTGATCATCGGGTGTGCCCCACGTGCCAAGGGCTGCTGCGACGATGTGGGGATCTGTCGGATTGTCGTGTGACTCCTTGTTCTCCTTGTGCGAGAGATGCTCCCACCATATCGAGGTTCATGAGAGCGGATTGATGGAGGGTTGCACGAGGATCGTCGGGTGCGGGTTGATTTGTGATTAAATAGGTTTGAGTGGCGACAATTGCGGCTTTTGAGGTTTTGCTTTTATGTGCCCCTCCGGATCCACTGACATAAACGATAGATCAAGGTCTCGGGCTAGCTTGTTTATTTGGGATTCAGGGATATTTTGCAGTCGTGAAGTTCCTCTCCTTGGTGGTGCGCCTCCGGTTATGCTTCCTGGTCCTAGGGTAGAGCTCAGTTGCGCCCGTCAAAGGATAGATTCATCGGCTAGCCTTTTTCTTTCATCAAGTTGCCTCTGCATCCTGAGCAAGTCCCTCTTCTTATGGTGGAGTTCATATTGGTACGCCATTAGGTCCTCACGTGTTGCTTCTACTATCGTTGGGACTGCTCCTGAAAATGCATCTCTTGCTCTCTTCCATGTTTCTGTGGATAACCGAAGAGTTAGCCGTTCGCCGTCGCACGTTGCTTCTCTTCCTTGTACAACATGATTATTGGGATCTCCTTTGTCTCTGCGGTTTCCTGCATTGTCATCCAATAAAATATCATTGGGATCAAGGATGGGGTAATATTGGAGTCATGTGGCATCGATGTATCTCCAATGATCATGCACACTTGGTGGTGCATTATGTATGAGCTGCTCTCCTCTTCGTCTAATCCGTAGGAGATACTGATTGAGAAACCAGTGAAATCCTGTGTTTTCTGTTCTAGATAGATTCCAGCCATCCTGATTCCGAAGTCGATACTTTTGCCACTTTCCTCGGATGCAGCATTTGCTGGACTTGATCCACGTGGTGGCGTTAACTGGGCATCTGACACAAAGGAGAGACCATCGTATATATCGGCCGGATCCTCCAGATCTGCGGACTTTCCGCAGTTTTTCTCATTGTTCGCCGGTTGGGGTGTGGCCCCTTTAGATGATTCGACAAAGGTTTCAGGTTCCACCGTGGGTGCTGCTGTTGGGGCCGATAGACCCGATAACATTGTGGCCGATAGGGTAGGTTCTTTGGGTTCCTCCACACGAAAGTGAAAACTTCCGACAGTGAGATCAGATCCGCCATTGAAGTCAATGGGAATCGAGATAGGGTTGGTGGGTGTGGTGCCACTACTGTTGGATTGTTGCTTGATGGAGAGGGGGCTGACGAATCTATGACTCCGGTGTCCAGATTTCCCACAGACAGTACCAATTGACGAGGGGTAACCTCGGCAATGCCCATGGTTATGGACTTAGGGTTTTCATGGAAAAGAGAACACTGGGGATTTCGTTGGCTGATCGGACAAACAAGGGAGTCGAAGTCGTCTTATTGCTTATGATCAAATCGACAACAGATCACTTGGGACTTTTTCGGTACCTCTTCATTGGCTCCTCCCGGCCTATATATAATAGGCTAGGTCCCGAGGCCGTATACTTATAGGTTACAATATTACAATTACAACACCAAAACAATGTTGGTTTCTACTCTTTTCTTATCCGGCAAGCTAGGCCTTCCGTCGGATGCTTCCTGGGCCTTCCTTGATTCTTCTTGGGCCTAGGTAATCATACTTATGTCACCTTCTATCAACGAGATGCCTTGAGGTCTCCATGTTTGAGCTCCATGCGATTGCTGACCTCCTTTTCCTTCGTCCCTAGTTGCGGGTTCTTGTTGATTCTGACCACCACGGCCTGCCTATGGGTGGCGCGATGTTCCATCGTCCACGTGTCTGGTTGGCCATATCCACGTGCTTCCCTGGCTGATGCCCTATGATGGAGTGGCCGCCGCCTCCGTGAGTTTTGTCGCCAACCTCGGCGTGCTGCCTTGGCCGAGGAGGAGCTCCCGCGAGCTCGTAGGACATGTAGCTAGCAGCGGCGGGGGAGCACGCTTGTAGTTTATTTTTTTACTGTGACATTACTACAAGTAGGTCATGGGCATGTGTAGGAATGAGGAGCTCGAGTGAGCTCACACAAGACAAGCAGCTAGTAGGGAAGTGGGGAGCACGTGTAGAGTGGAGGATCTCTAGCTCGTGCGGCTAGAAGAGCTCGGCGTCCTCTCAATCTCTCCTCTTTGCCACAGACAGGACCATGTTGACAAACCCAGATCACTCACACTAGAATTAAGGATAGAATATTCAGAGAAACACTCAAATAGCACCGAGGTTTAGAGATTTATATTGCAAAGTACAAGCAATTATAGAGGTGTTGTTTAGCCAAACCACGACAGTGGCGGTGGGGTAGAAACCCTAACAAGTGATATGCCTCAAACCCTATTGGATTGGTGGCTAAATAGAGGAAATTCCTGTAAAGGATAAACTAGTGAGTAGTTGAAATGGAAAAGTAGAGAAACAGGGTTGATGCCATCATATTCCACTACCCAGAGCTGGTGCCAATAGGTATGAGGCCTCCTGTGTCGTTGGATGCTAAATGAATGGATGATGTGGTAGCCAGCACACACGTTCCTTATCCAGTTGTAGCTGGGTCTTGACAATTCACCTCGATTGAGTTCAGACTTGCCCTCGAGGCTAGAAGGCTGGGAATACTTTCTGTATGAAAGTTGAATCCTCTCAAGTGGCTTGTTCTGGTGGTAGGTTTTCCCATTTGATTAGCCAACGAACCACTAGTATGGATATTAACCTGTGAACTCTTGGTATCATCTTGTGTTCCAGATTGGATTCTAGTACTATCAATATTGTGCCATCTGGATTCAGTAGATGGAGGTGTGGAGTTGGGATAGCTTTGGGTCTCAAATGCTTCTTTAGCTTACTCACATGGAAAGTTGAATGTAGTTGACAACCCTCAGGTAGAAGTAACTTGTATGATGTTTGGCCAATACGTTCCAGCGCTCGGAAGGGGCCATAGTACTTTGAGTGAGCTTAAGACATCTGTGTATGTTGAGGGAAGTGTGAATGTAAGGTTCTAGTTTGAGATAAACCATATCTCCTACTTCCGGTTCTCTTTCCTGTTTGTTCTTGTCAGCATGTAGATTCATTCTTTCTTTTGATTTCAGTAAGTTATCTTTGATCTGAGCTGCAATCTCTGTTGTTGTTGCATTAGGGGTTAAGGTAGTTGGGTTTTCTTCTGATGGCAATAATAGCTCAGCTAGTTGAGGTAGTGTCCTAGGATACAATTCTTGGGTGACATTTTGAGGGATGTGTGAAATGTTGTGTTGTACCACCATTCAGATAGAGATAACCAATGACTCCACTTTTTGGGTTGCAAGAATGCCATTTTCCTGAGGTAATTTTCCAAGCGCTGATTAACCCTTTCAGTCCGACCATCAGTCTGTGGGTGATAAGAAGTGCTGAAGTGTAGCTTCACTCCCATGGATTTGAATAGTTCTTGCCAAAGATTGCTTGTAAATATTCTATCTCGATCAGTGACCATAACTGATGGCAATCCATGTAGCTAGAAAACATGGTCAGTGAATGCCTTTGCCACTTTTTTCACTAAAATTGGGTGTTTCAGTGCTATGAAATGGGCATACTTAGTGAATGTATCCACAACCACTAGAATTAAGTCTTTATTATCAGAAACTAGTATGCCCTCTATGAAGTCCATGCTTATGTGTGTCCAAGAAAAATCAGGTACTGGTAGTGGCTGTAGTAGTCTAGGGTACTTGCAGTTTTCTGATTTGTTTATTAGGCATATAGGACATTGTTTAACAAAATCAATACCTTGTTGTTTCAACCCTTGCCAGTGAAATAGGATTTTGATTCTCTGGTAAATTGCTCTCTCTCTAGAGTGGCCTCCCAATTCTGAATCATGCAGCGAGGAGAGTATCCTTCTTCTCAGATCAGTTGTGCTTCCAATGAGAATCTTCCCTTTGTATATGATGATCCCTTTGGAAAGTGTAAAGTTCGGCAATGTTTTTGGGGAGACAGATAGTTGTTGTAGTATGTCTTTTCATTTGGTATCTTCCCTGTAGGATTTAACTACATTAGCTATCCAAGTTGGAATTGCTACACTATTAAAAAGTGAAAGCACCTTGTGTTTGACCCTAGATAGGGCATCTACCACCTTGTTCTCTTTTCCATTTTTGTATTCCATAGCGTAATTATAGCCCAGTAATTTGACTAGAAATTTGTGTTGGATGCCCTCAGTTAATTTCTGATCCTGTATATATCTCAAGCTTTACTGATCTGTCTTAATTATGATGGAAGAGGAAGAGAAATAGTGTTTCCACTTTTTTAATGCTTCTAGGATTTCCATTGCCTCTTTGTCATAGATGGAGAAACCTGATGATTTTGGGCCAATTGCTCTGCTTACAAATGAAACAGGCTTGCCTTTTTGCATCAGAACTGCTCGAATCCTAGAGTCAGATGCATCTTCTTCCAATGTAAATGGTAGTGAGAAATTAGGTAATTCTAGGACAGGAGGGTATGTCATTTGTTGTTTGACTGCCTGAAAGGCAGCTTGCTGTGGTTCTGTCCAGGAAAAATTATCCCTTTTGAGAGATTCAAACAAGGGTTTGCAGATGATAGCATAATTTTTGATACATCTCCTATAGTAACCAGTAAGTCCCAGAAATCTTCTTAATTTAGTTACATTTTTTGGAGATGGCCATTGGATAATTGCTTCAACTTTCTTTGGGTCGGTAGAAACTCCTTTTCCACCGATTATGTGTCCTAGGTATTCAATTTGTTGTTCTTCAAAGGAACATTTCTCTTTCTTTGCATATAAGTGGTTTTTCTACAATAGTTCAAACACTTGCCTAAAGTGTTCTATGTGTTACTGCATTTACTTGTTGCTTGTCTTGCTTAGCATAGGTTCTTGGTTCTCTTAGTGAACCTAGTGAATATAGGTTTGGGATTGGTAAATTAAACATTAAGTTTTATTCCGCATTTATTAGAGCCTAAACCGTAATAATTTTAAAACGCCTATTCACCCCCCTCCCACCTCTAGGCGACATTCGTTTCCCTTTCACCATGTATCTAGTTATCTCTCGCAAACTAGTTCATTGGTCATGAGGATGATCTGGGTCTCAAGATCATGGGAATTTACGCCAATTGACAATGAGGTCATGTCATTAGTTGAATGATGTGCTAGCTTTGATGGTATCAAACATCATCTCGTGATAGGGTGATCAAAAAGGTGCCACTCAGGTTTTCCAAAGGGACACGTAAAGAGTACATATCAATACCAGGATTTGTCAATCCATGTAACGGATAGATACATGTGGCCATCTTGGTGACGTTGCATTAACGAAGCTTGCAAGCGTGTGACTTGGTCATGGAATGCAACAACATGGGAATGAGTAAACAAGTTCATCGGTAACGAGACCAAACTAAGGTATGGGGATACCAAAGATCAAGTCTCGGATGAACTAGGTATCAAATGACAAAAGGAATGGGAAACGATGTTTCACGGTTCGAGCGATAAGATTCATGAAATGCACGGGGGTCACATGGAGATCTAGGTCCCTCTATTGATCATTGATGTGAGAGATGTCTAAATCATGTTCGGAGTGTTTCCGAACCGAAGGATGTCATGCTTAGGGTAGATGTGGTATCGTAAGAGAAATAAAGAAAGAGAAACCGGAATAGTTCCGGGTAACATCCAATGTAGATTGAAAGGGGTCTGTAAGGTGTTCTGGAGTGAAGGAATATAATAATATATGTTTTTTATGTTAATTGGAGAATTAATATTAAAACACATATTTTTATTTTATTTTTATAGGCAGCCCATTGCTATTGAGCCTCACCCGGAGGGGAGGCCCTAAGGGGCAAGGCGCCTGGGGAAGGGGCCAGCTGGCCAAGGCTTGGTAGGCCGCCCAAGTGGGGCCCACCTAGGGCCGGGTGGCTTCCCCTAGGTGGTCGGCGGGTGTGGGCATTAGTCCCACACCGCCTGCCCCTTGGGTGGTGCACCTTCCCTCCCACTATATATAGGGGTCTCCCCCTCCCCTTTGGAATCATCCCATTCTCCCATTCTCTCTATCTCATTTCCATTGAGGACTTCTCCATAATATTAGAGTGGACCTCTAGGGTTTTGAGTTCTCCACCTTCAAACTACAAACGTGTGATCTTTGATTCACCATCTTTGTCTTTTGCTACTTGGCTAGATTGGAGCCCGAGAGACGTCGCCTACATCGGACGTGTGTAGTACTTCGGAGGCACCACAATTGGGGTGCTTGGAGCTGCTGGGCTTCATCAACGTACACCTTTCTGCGTAAGGCGTGCCTCGGTCTTCAAGGGTATGAATACTGTCTCTCTCTTTCCATTGCTTATGTCTACATAGTATAGATCCTGGTATTAGTGTTCGCTTAGTTAGAAATTTTTTGTTTTCTGCCATGGAACCCTACAATGGTATCAGAGCGAGTCTATGGGTACACATGTCGTACGGATCGAACACATAGAAATATGTGGGCGTTGATTTTCGAGTTGTTACCCTCTTTTATGTTCTTGTACGTATCGCAGCATTTTTTGATGAAGCGGACCCTGATATCTACGCACTTCTATTCTTGTAGACAGTTGTTGGGCCTCCAAGTGTAGAGGTTTGTAGAATAGCAGCAAGTTTTCCCTTAAGTGGATCAGCCAAGGTTTATCGAACTCAGGGAGGAAGTGGTCAAAGGTATCCCCTCTCAAGAAACCCTGCAATCAAGATACAAGAAGTCTCTTGTGTCCCCAACACACCCAATACACTTGTCAGGTGTATAGGTGCACTAGTTCGGCGAAGAGATAGTGAAATACAAGTGGTATAGATAATTATAAGTGGTAATGGTGATAGAAGATAGCTTGATGGCGTGGAAAAGACTAGAGGCAAACTAAAATAAAGATAGAAGCAAGCAAACATGTAATAGATCTAATAGCAAATGATGTATCAATGCTTAGAAACAAGGCCTAGGGATCATACTTTCACTAGTGAACACTCTCATATAAATATCTTCTCTTTATGATACTACTCTTAACTACTCTTCGGTTGGACACTCTAATCCATGGTAGGGCTATAACAGCACACCTCAAAGTTCACTTTCCGCATCTAGATAACCCCACACTGTCACCTTGAGCACTAGATGGTTCAAACAAACACCACAATTTCATAAAGACATCCAACTCCAAATATAACTCATAACAAGTATTTGTAATCTCTAGCCTAAGTGCCACCATGGTGTGCACACTGTCAACTTCACACACATGGGGAGAGAAGAGATCTATTAAAGCACTTCAGTAGCAAGGTAGATCTATAGATTACAAGCTCATGATCTCAATAAGATCATGCATAGAGAGAGATGAACACATAGCTACCGGTAAAACCCTTAGCCTCGAGAGAGAACTACTCCCTCCTCATCATGGGAATCAGCAACGGCGATGGAGATGGTGGTGGAGATCAATGGAGATGGCTCCGGGGGCACTTCCCCGTCCCGGCAGGGTGCCGGAACAGAGACTTTCTGTCCCTCGAATCTCCCCTTCGGTGGCGGCGGCACTGCGGAACTTTTCGTGGATTTCTGATTGATTTTTTTAGGGTTTTGGTATCGGGAGGCTCTTATAGGCGAAGGAGGCAAGGTCGGTGGCCGGCCAGAGGGCCCACACCATGCCCTGGCGCGGCCTGGGATGGCCCGCGCCAAGGGGTGGTGTGGCCACCCTGTGGTCCCCCTTCGTGTCTCCTTCTGTCTCCGTGAATCTTCCGGGAAAATATCAACTTTGGCTTTTGTCCGGTCCAATTCTAAGAATATTGATTTTCTGACTTTTCTGGAACCAAAAACAGCAAAAAACAGGCAACTGGCACTATGGCATCTTGTTAATAGGTTAATCCAAGAAATCATATGAAAAGTACTCCAAAATGTGGAAAAACATAAGAAAGTAGATAAAACCAAGCATGGAACATCAAAAATTATAGATACATTTGCAATGTATCAACATCCCCAAGCTTAACTCCTGCTCGTCCTCGAGTAGGTAAGTGATAAAAAGAAAAAATAATTTTTGAGGTGACATGCACCATCAAAGACTTGATCAAAGTATTTGTAAAACATTCAAAGCTGGGATCATAGTACTTCAATCATAACATGAAAGACAAAGTTCTAGCAATAATACAAAGAAACTATGATGCAACATGAAAGGGAACAAACAAAAGATTCATGAATAATAATGCTTTGCAAGATGTTTGTTTGTTTCACATAAAGAAAACATAGCATAGTGGCATTCAGCTTGTCCCTCATAGAGTAGCAAACATAAATGCATAGGACACCTTCAAAGTTCGTAAGAGTGACTAGATACAAATAGTTTAAAACAAGCAATATCAAGTTATGCATCAATCAACTAGTCTTGGGACAATGCACATAGAACTAAGAATGGCCACTATGCTCTCAAAGTAGGTTCATAAAGATAGAAGGTGGAGACTCAATATAATGGTGGAAGAAAGGCCTTCATATAAGGAAGTAGAGATTCAAGTTTCATAAAGAGCTTCCAAAAATTATGGTACTTATAGCTTTCAGCTCTCGTTGCACCTATCATAAGCATCTTGAAGTGATTAAGGTTAAAGTGAACAAACTATGGTGTACATGCTTGACAAAGTATAAGTAAGAAATCTCATGTCCCTTGAATACGAGGGCCGCTCCTCATGCTACTCAAGTTTAGTCACCAGTAAGTTCTTGTCATCGTAAGTACATGTGTATCATAGAGAACCGCCAACAGGGTACCCCTTGCCCGATGATACGGAAGAATCCCCATATCAAAATGACAAGGCAACCAGACAACGAGCATCTCAGCAATCTTCTTATTTACCACGGGAATATGGTGCTTTTTTCTCTCTTTCCTCTTTTCATGATCTCTTTTTTTTCTTTTTTTCTTTTTTCTCAATATAGGACTCTTTTTTATATAAGAAGAATGCTTCATAGACAGCTCATTATGGTTACGCTGCAGGTTTCCACCATGTCAGCATGGATTAGACCAGCGGCCCAGGTGTTTCTCTAACACATATACATAACTCCATGGACTTACAAGCTCCCCTTTCATTTCACATCGACGACATCCATATACAAAAGAGCATGATATCAACTAGGTACAAGTACCAAGTGCAATGTTGAAAGCGTTCCCCATGAAAGCATGGTTCTGCTAATTCCCAACAAATAAGTGCAAGCATATACAACATAGACGACACAATGGTTCAAGTTTATTAAGGGCAAGAAAAGTAAAGTGTGCCATCAAGTTCGTGAGAGCTTTAATCACTAGTTTTATCATAACGAGTGGAAGGTAAACAAAAGCATGAATATACTTGGAATAGCATAAGCTAGTAGGTAGGTATGGTGGACTCTTTGGAATAACTTGGTTTAGGGAGTTGGATGCATGAGTGGAACTCATACTTTGTTGTGGAGGCTAGCAAAAGACTGGGAGCGACAAACTAAGAGAGCAATAATGGCCATAATCATGCAGAGCGACAAAACATCATTGATCAAAGCATAAAGTGATAACTACAAGTTGCAAACTAAAGGATCATAAAGGCTATGGTGACTTGAGATAGTCATAACATGGTGTGAGCATGTGCCAAGTCAACCCAAATAAAGCATCAAAGGAGAATACCACTATACTACACTTTAATATGCTAAAACAACGCATGATTCATCCAAGGCACATTAACCAATCTCAATTGTTTAGAACAAGTCATGCTACAGCAAATAATACTAAGCATAAAGCCAAAACAATATCAAGCATGGCATGACAAAGCATAGGCCATAGTCAAAAACGAGCTCTTTTTACCACATAAGCATGAACTTTCCTACTCTTTTCCAAACCAAACCAAACTATTTGCAAACCAATGTATGAAAGAGGGGTCCAACCAATTTATTCAGAAAACTAAGCAAACAAAAGCAAATGAAAAACCAAAACAAAAACGAAAAAGAAGACGCTCCAAGAACAACACAACTGTGCATGAAACAATAAAAATGAAGTGTTTGGAAGAAACCTGGGATTTTTATTGATGAAGAAGGGGATGCCTTGGGCATCCCCAAGCTTTGACGCTTGTACTTCTTGGATATTTCTTGGGGAGACACGCGTGGCATCCCCAAGCTTGAGCTTTAGTCCATCCTTCATCTCATTACTCATTCCTTCCATACACCTAAAATTTTTCCTTCATACAAAACTTCACACAATCTTTATTAGCAACATTAGTGTACTCAAGATAAATAGTCTTAAGGTTTAGTTCTAACACCAAATAAACTTCCATTAGAACACTAGCTACTGAAGCACTTCCCTCAAAAAGCTCAATTTCCCAAAAGAACTCAAAAGGGAACCAACAACAAGCAAATACAGAAAATGGCAGAAATCTGTCAAAACAGACCAGCAGGTAAAGACGAATTTTTTTGAAGATCTTCTATTGCTCAAATCAAAACGTGTTGAACTAACAAAAGTTAGATAACAACCTAGGGCAAATGCAAAAAATGAACGCCTCAAAAAGACTTTCAAAGATTTTACACGAATTTTTACGGTGAAGCACAGAAATCTGTTTCGGGACAGCAACTTTCCCAATCATTACTTCTCTCTCATTAGAGGTTACTCTTGGCACAAAAAGCAAATAAAAAGGATAAGGAGCGGTTATTACAGAATTAATAACTTCCAAGACTCATCTAAAACTTTTGGGTTATCTCCCAATAAGTACTTTTCTTTAACGCCTTTAAGTTAGGCATGATAGTTTGAGAAGATGCTCACATAAGAAATATGAATTGAAATAAAAGAGAGCATCAAGAAGCAAATTCAAAGCACATTTAAGTCTAATCCACTTCCTATGCATAGGAATCTTGTAAAGAAACAAGTCATGAAAGCACAAAGCAACAAGCACAGTAAAGCAAAACAAGTGCAACTTCAAGACTTTCAACATAAAGAGGGGAAACTTAATATTATTGAGATACATAAAACCATGTTTCCCTCTCTCATAATATCTTTCAGTAGCATCATGAATAAAATTAACAATATAACTATCACATAAGACATTCTTATCATGAGCCACATGCATAAAACTATTATTACTCTCCACATAAGCATAGTCATTCTTAATAATTGTAGTGGGAGCAAATTCAACAAAATAACTATCATTATTATTCTCATCACCATAATCATCAAATATAGGAGGCATATTGTAATCATAATTAATTTTCTCCTCAATAGTAGATGGACTGAAAATATCATATTCATCATTGTAATCATCATATATTGGAGGTTTAGTATCATCATAAGCAACAAAATAGCTATCTTCCAAAGTTGGGGAACTAAAAAGATCATTTCCATAAAAACTAGCTTCCCCAAGCTTAGACTTTTCCATAGCATTAGCAATAATGGTGTCCAAAGAATTCATACTAACAACATTGCTATTAGCATGCAAATAAAGTTCCATAGGTTTTTTAATTTTCTCTTCAAACACTTAATGTCCTAACTCAAGATAAATACTATAAAGCTCTCTAATTTTGTTGTTGTTTTCCATTAAGCCTAACTAGTGAAAACAAGAAACAAAAAGACAAAATTGCAGAATCTAAAGGAAATAACTTCGAGCACTCACACCGGAGGATGTGAGTACCTTTTACCTTACGTCCCCGACAACGGCGCCAGAAAATAGGCGTTTGTCGTGGGAGGTTCTTCTTCTTTAATCCTCCGGTGTGAATACCTTTTACCTTACCTCCTCGGCAACGGCGCCAAAAAATAGGCGTTTGCCGTGGGAGGTTCTTCTTCTTTAATCCTCCGGTGTGAATACCTTTTACCTTACCTCCCCGGCAACGGCGCTAGAAAATAGCTTGATGTCTACGCACTTCTATTCTTGTAGACAGTTGTTGGGCCTCCAAGTGCAGAGGTTTCTAGAACAGCAGCAAGTTTTCCCTTAAGTGGATTACCCAATGTTTATCGAACTCAGGGAGGAAGTGGTCAAAGGTATCCCCTCTCAAGCAACCCTGCAATCAAGATACAAGAAGTCTCTTGTGTCCCCAACACACCCAATACACTTGTCAGGTGTATAGGTGCACTAGTTCGGCGAAGAGATAGTGAAATATAGGTGGTATAGATAATTATAAGTGGTAATGGTGATAGAAGATATCTTGATGGCGTGGAAAAGACTAAAGGCAAACTGAAATAAAGATAGAAGCAAGCAAACATGTAATAGATCTAATAGCAAATGATGTATGAATGCTTAGAAACAAGGCATAGGGATCATACTTTCACTAGTGAACACTCTCATATAAATATCTTCTCTTTATGATACTACTCTTAACTATTCTTTGGTTGGACACTCTAATCCATGGTAGGGCTATAACAGCACACCTCAAAGTTCACTTTCCGCATCTAGATAACCCCACACTGTCACCTTGAGCACTAGATGGTTCAAACAAACACCACAATTTCATAAAGACATCCAACTCCAAATATAACTCATAACAAGTATTTGTAATCTCTAGCCTAAGTGCCACCATGGTGTGCACACTGTCAACTTCACACACATGGGGAGAGCAGAGATCTATTAAAGCACTTGAGTAGCAAGGTAGATCTATAGATTACAAGCTCATGATCTCAATAAGATCATGCGTAGAGAGAGATGAACACATAGCTACCGGTAGAACCCTTAGCCTCGAGAGAGAACTACTCCCTCCTCATCATGGGAATCAGCAACGGCGATGGAGATGGTGGTGGAGATCGATGGAGATGGCTCTAGGGGCACTTCCCCGTCCCGGCACGGTGCCGGAACAGAGACTTTCTGTCCCCCAAATCTCCCCTTCGGTGGCGGCGGCGCTGCGGAACTTTTCGTGGATTTCTGATTGATTTTTTTAGGGTTTTGGTATCGGGAGGCTCTTATAGGAGAAGGAGGCAAGGTCGGTGGCCGGCCAGGGGGCCTAGACCATGCCCTGGCGCGGCCTGGGCTGGCCCGCGCCAAGGGGTGGTGTGGCCACACTGTGGCCCCCCTTCGTGTCTCCTTCTGTCTCCGTGAATCTTCCGGGAAAATATCAACTTTGGCTTTTGTCCGGTCCAATTCCGAGAATATTGATTTTCTGACTTTCCTGGAACCAAAAACAGCAGAAAACAGGCAACTGGCACTGTGGCATCTTCTTAATAGGTTAGTCCAAGAAATCATATTAAAAGTACTCCAAAGTGTGGACAAAACATAAGAAAGTAGATAAAACCAAGCATGGAACATCAAAAATTATAGATACATTTGCAACGTATCAGACCCTAACCGACCTCACGTGGGGATTCACGAGACTGGTCCACAATCAAAGTGGCTTAGGAGGGTGTCTGTCTCTCTATGGTAGTTGATATGGCATCAACATTGGAGGGACCTAAAACGGGAAGTAAAACGGCAATCATTGAATCCATGCTGTGACTCCACATTCGTAGGTGGGAAGGGATTCTACTGCGAAAGCCGTAAAGCCACATAAAACTTGCAATAGATAATATAGAGGTGTCTATCTTTATTGTTGCATAGGGGCATGTGTTAATACATGGCAATGAAAAGTTTGTGAAACTTTCATTGAAGCTATTTATGGTTATCAACATGCTATAACCATGTCATGAAACTTTACTTTATGAAGTATTATTTATTATGCTAGTATGATAATATATTCGATGGTAGCATAGTAAGATAATCCCTCACTGCATTCCATTTATCATATTCCCCTTGTGTGTGCACCACCAAGAAAGTTCATCGGTATGAGGCAGGCCGTGACGATCGGGTGTTAGACATATCTACGTTCGCACACAGTGGGTGTAAGCCATGTTGCACTATGAATACACACAAGTTAGAACTAGCGAGCCTAGCATGTGTAGACATGGCCTCGAAATAAAAGAGACCAAAAGGTTGAGCATGAATCACATGGTTGATGTGATCGACATTAGGGAATATCCACCTTTGAAACAACTTTTCCGGCCGTGATGATTAGGGTGGAGTAGTGGATTGGGGTCATGTGATCACTAAACGAATGGAGGGATGTTCATTTGAGTGGGAGTTCCTTTTGTTTTAAGTATGGTGGTGATGACCCACAAGTATAGGGGGTGTATCGCAGTATTTTTGATAAGTAAGAGTGTCGAACCCAACGAGGAGCAGAAGGTGGTATGGATCAGGAATTCTCTGCAAATACTTAGCAAACGGATTTTTAAGGGTTTTCGATAAAGCAAGCAAACAAAGTACGAGTAAATAAAAGACAGTAGGAATAAATGCAACAAGTGGCCCAATCCTTTATGAAGCAAAGGACAAGCCGGTTGTATTATTTAAGATTACCAAACGTTCTCGAGGACACATGGGAAGACTGTCAAGTGCTTTCGCTTCATATAGTTAATTAATCTTCTTTAGCTTGCTAAGTGTTGTGTGGGTGAACCTGTGCTAATGTACCGCCCCATCCAAGACTAATACATACTTGTGATTATACCCCTTGCAAACATCCGTAAGTACAAGAAAGTAATTAAGGTAGAAACCTAACCACAGCTTTAAACTCTAAGACCCTTATGTCCCTTGCGCAATGGTTTCCTAACGGCAGTTCAGGTTTCTGTCACTCAGGCAACCCCTACGATTAGTAGCCAAATACACAATGCATTCCCCTATTGCCATATAGGTGAAGTGTCATGTAGTCGACGTTCACATGACACCACTAGAAGAAGTACACCACAACTTAAATAACAATCTATTGAATCTTTCTCAACGCAACTCCACTACTAACATGTCCTCGAGAACAAAACGAACTACTCATAAGACATCATATGGATCATGATCAGAGATGGAATAATGATGTATAACAATCTGAACATAAACAATAATTCAATGGTTCACTCAATAGCATCAACTACAAAGAGTAATCAACAGCGGGAAAGTTTCCCCTATGAACTATGCAAGATTCAACGCAATTGTTACAGCAATATGGAGATGGTCATGAGGGTGCTGATGGTGATGATGGTGGTGATGATGATGATGATCCCGATGAAGTCCAGCTTGATGGTGGTGTTGATGGCGACGATCTCCCCTCTCCGGGAAGGAATTCCCCTGGCAGAAATCTGTCTGCCGGAGAGATCTTTCTCTCTCGGTGTTTTCCGCCCCGCAGAGGCGGCAGAATATTTCTGTGGTCGCTCCTCGAGTCTTAGTGTTTCGGAAGGATGATATACGCTAGAGGGGAGAGTCTAGAGTGGGCCAGGGCGGCCACACCACCTCCAGGCGCGGCCTAGGGCTGCCCGCGCCATGGGGTGGTGTGGGCCCCCTTGTGGCCCATCTCCACTCCATCTTCTGGCATCCTTAGTCTTCTGGAAAAATAGGATTTTCCGTATATTTTCCCGGATTTTCTGATCTTTGCGAATTTTGCCTCCAAACAGCACCTTTTCCATCAGAATCCTGACTGCAGCGGTCCATGCTCCAAAAGTCATCAACCATGCAAAAATAGATGAAATAACATAAGTATCACCTCTCAATACGAAATATAGCAATGAATAATAGTGAATTAAGACATAGAATAGTGATGCAAAATCGACGTATCAGGCCCATGGTGTTACTTGTAGTTCAAGATGTACTCTGTGACCGACTCTTAGTCGTAGCCGAATAGATCTGTCCTATAAACCCTAGGCCAGATATCTATATGAGCAGTCCTAGGGAGAGCCTTTAGGGCACCCCTTACAATCACAATCTCAACTCGCACAGGCGAACCCTTGTAACCCATATTCTGGCTCTGCCATATTATTGGATTGCTAGCAGGAGTAGGATCCGTCCAAAGCCGGCGGATTCGAACCTGGGTAAACTTGTGTGCTCATCGTCCCAGAACACCGTACGTCTCACACCCCTCTCTTCCCCACGCCTCGAGGACCCCCTCATGGCGTACTTTTCATCAATCCGACGACAGTTGGCGCCCACCGTGGGGCAAGTAAGCTTAGGATCTGCGTTCCGAGCGGAATCTGGGAGAATCGGAATCGGCGAGACTATCGTCATCGGTCACATCCTCTACGCCAGCGATGTCCCTCTCATCGTTCTCGACGAGACCTAGATTCCGGCTAGGTAGGCTGTGACTGCCTACACCATCATGTCTTTTGGCGAGATCGATGTTTACATCGTCTTTGCTGAACCTGTCCCACCCACCCCAGCGGTGATGATAGAGGCAGAAGAAATTTCTGGATCCCCTTTGTCCGCGGAGGCGGCAGATTTCCGGATCTCAGAAAAACCTAATCCCACCCAGCCCGCACCAGTTGTGGAGACAGTGGAGAAATCCGAGCCTAAAGCAGATCTGGCGGTCCAAGTTGAATCTAAAGTGGATCTCCCTGGAGAGATTGAATCCCAGATTGACTCGCCCACTAAAGTCGAAATCCAGGAGGAGCACCAACAACAACGCTAGTTCCGGCTCTGATGACGCCGGAACAGACAGGCCTTTCCTGAGATACACATTAAGGCGTATGATGATGCAAAACTTAGGCGTAGATGAAATCCTCGAGACCATCAAACATTTCGACGAAGCCTACTATGAAGACCGCAGTTATCTCAGGAGGGGCGCATCGCACTTTATTGGATATGTGGGATCCGGATCTGGCTCTGCCGATGCTAGAGACAACACCGACTCTGTGCTGGAGGCGATCGGAACAAACACCGACGTACCCGCATCCTCGGATGAGTCGATGACGTCAGCAGATTTCCGAAAGTTCTCCACAGAATATGAAGAGGAGTATAACTCCAAAGCTGTAGAGGAAGAAGAAGCCATGGATGGAGGATCTAGGGAAAACTCTCCCAAAATGCAGGATGACATGGAAATCGGAGATAAACCCGAGGTCCAGATGTCCGAAAGTACCGATCAGAGCTTGACTTCGGGAAACGGACCCAAAGACGTCTTTGCTACCGGCGCTGCCAAGAAGGCAAAGAAGAAGAACAAGACCCCGGTGAAAGACCCTCCGGCAGAGGAGGTGATTGCCAAGGAATACGAGGAAGACTCGGATGGAGCACTTATCCCAGACGAGCCCAAATAAGAGTTGGTGGATGGACATGTGATCACTTAAGGTGCGCGTAAACTCATCGATGATGCATTAACCACACATATTCCTACAGCTGCAGAACTTACTGCTGTAGAGCTGGACGAGAGGGCACAGGCCCTAGAAGCGCGTCGCCAAGTACTCCTCGATGAAGCCAAAAACATTAAGGAGGAAAAGAAACGCATGGCAGCTACGGAGAACTACAACTCCAGGCAACATCAGAAGACCAGGAAACATCATGCTCATGACGACCAATTCCCACAGATTCACAAAGTCCTTTTCGGAGGAGAACTTGGGATGCCTCGACGTGACAACAACGAGGATTGGGAGTATCCAACGCCAGTACAAAACACCGTTGCGGCTCGGGAAATCCTATCGGCTAATCCAGGCCTAGAGCAGATCCGGTTGGGAATCAAACTACTCAACAAAGGACTGGAGCAGCAAAAGGTCGCCTAGTCCGAAAGTCAAAAACTGGTCTCAGATTCTGACCAATGTCGCACAGATCCAGCATGGGCTGACGTAAGACTCCAACGTGTTCCAGAACAACAACATCGTTCCGACCGTCAGGAAGACAACTACTCAATAACCGAATCTTCAGGACAGCACCACAAAGCTGCACATGACTGGCGTAACGTTAACCCAGTTGCGGAACAAGAGGCAATTGCTGCACTGAATCCGAGGAACCCTCCCCGGCGAGAGTCGAAAGACCATAGGGAAGAAGATAACGAGAAACATCGGGAGGAGGACTGACAAAGAATGCCACCTCCTAGACATGAAAGCTGTCCGGATGACGGGCGAAGGAATGACGGACACCATGCCGAGTCAAGCCGGCAGGGGGCTCGTCACAATGAAGACCCTCCCCGGAACCAGAATAATGATGCTCCGGATGGAGGCCGGCGATCAGTCGGAAATAACCCAGCTGCCCCACCCTCTCCACCAAGTAGCCATCACAACGGCTCCCAAGGAGGCCAAGGAGGGCGTCATGGTAGAGGTGGTGGTGGCAGAAGCCAAAGTCCGGCTCCAAGGCACCATAGCCATAGCCGTCACTCGGGATGATCTTTATCCCCAAATGACGCAAGGCATAGGATCAACTCCAATATAGAGGTGCGGCGCTATGAAAATGATGACATATACGTGGTCCCAAAGTGCTTCGGACCACGCATAAGAGCTACAAGATTCCCGGAAGGATTTGCTATCTCAAGACATATTCAAGCCTACGATGGCATAGCTCGGCCGGATACTTGGCTACAAGATTTCTTCCAAGATTGCTGCATCACCAAAGGCGAAAACAGCCTGGTCGCAACCCGATATCTCCCACTCATGTTGCGGAAGACGGCACGATCATGGCTCAATGAACTTTCGGAGAACACCATCCACAACTGGTATGACATGCAAAGTGCGTTCTTTCGGAATTTCGAAGGCACATACCGGAGGCCCTGGACGGTCGGAGACCTACAGCGTTGCACCCAGAAAGCCGGAGAAACTTGCCGGGATTATCTCGGACGATGGATCGACACCAAGAACTCCTGTGAAGGAGATGACCAAACTGCGATTGAAGCTTTCATTGCAGGACTCCCAATTGGTTTACTGCGTCATCGCTTGAACTGTGACAAGGTTACTGACGAGGGTTTAACTCATCAATGCCCATTGTTATGAACTTGGGTTTTGGAGAAGGAGGGAGCGCTGGAGACATCTATCGGCTAGAAAACAAGCACATTGGGGACTCGAAGATTTACCCAGGTTCAGGCCTCGTAAAGGTCCCTACTCCTGCTTGTCTGCTTGTGGAATTATCAAAGGAATCGAGGATTACAATGGTGCGCAGATGCAATCTGGCGAGGGTTGTGGAAACTAGGGTTGCGTGTATCCTCCTCGCTGCCCCCTCCTAGCCTTTATATAGATAGGCTAGGTCTCGAGTAGCAGGTCGAGTCGGTTACAGGTTAGGGTTTTCCCCTTTGAACTTTCTATCTTTAGCTTCTTCTTGTTCTTCAAGCAATCGAGAGTCCGTAGGTTACTCGAGTTCTTCATTTGGGCCTTCGCGACACCGTGGGCCTCTACGTATTCAGGCCGTATATACCAAGCTCGAGTACCTGTAGGGTATACCCATGTCAGTAGCCCCCGAGTGTCCAGTGGAATCGCAGATTCGACTGGAGACTTTATGAAGCCTTTCGAGTGCATGACTAAGTATGTTTTTCGACTGCTCTGTTTATGTCATAGGGATTTTTGATGTGCGTGCCTGATTTAACCGATGTACCGGTATTAGTTAACTACCTTAGGGTAAAACAACGCCATCTACTCGAACTCGAGTCCCCGGAGTCGAATCCGGAAAAGTGCTGGTGTAATTCGACTCAAGCCGCGGAGGTCTTACATGAGTCGAATTCCAGTGTATGGGTGTGAGCACTCGACGCGTCCATCAAGGCATGTTCATCGTACCTGTAGGCACGGATATATTTCTGGTAGTGCGCAGCAAACGCGTTGCCAGGCCTTATTCAGGTCTTATCTTCACGATGTAAGCGCGGCATCCGAATTTTATCATCGCGGAGACCAGCGCGACCAGCGCTCCCTATGAGAGTAGCCCCCGAGTGCCTGGTAGAGTCGAAGACTCAGGCAGGGACTAAAAAGCTTTTGCGACTACTGTTGTCTTTTGTTTGCTTGTTTCAGTCGAATTTGCTTCCGGCGCTCCCTATGGGAGTAACCCATGTCCATAATCGAACCGTGTTTTGAGTGGTTGGGTTTGCTTTGATTGTCCATGTTCATGTGGGAGTAGGGTGCGCGACCAGCGCTCCCTATGGGAGTAGCCCCCGAGTGCATGGTGGAGTCGAAGACTCGAGCAAGGACTAAAGTAGTCGAAGTCTTTTGTTGCGTAGTTTTGATGACGTCAGTGCTGACGATTTCATGACCTCAGTTGCCCGCGTGAGCGAGTTTGACGGGACGTGACAAGCGGTGGGTCCCATTCCCTGACTCTGATTTGACCGGGCGTGCGTAATCTTTATTTTAACTGTGCCTCCTCGATTTCCGCACGTAATGGGATTAGTGGGGGACGGTTCGTGCTTCAGCTCCTCCACGTGTCGAGCATGATGAACACCACGCGTCTAGTAGGGTTTTTCTGAGCCATTGGATTGCATCTTCTAGGGGGTTAAGTAGCGATGTGGCGACGGTAAAATTCACATCTACTTCCACTCATCCTTTGCCTCCATCGCCATTGTCGCTGCTCCTCTGCTTCTCTGCGCTCTTTTTCCCTCCGCGGCGCTAGACCAGCTCCGCGTATTTCTGATACATTGCAAATGTATCTATAATTTTTGATGTTCCATGCTTGGTTTTATCCACTTTCTTGTGTTTTGTTCCAACTTTGGAGTACTTTTCATATGATTTCTAGGACTAACCTATTAACAAGAGCCATAGTGCCAGCTGCCTGCTTTCTGCTGTTTTTGGTTCCAGGAAAGTCAGAAAATGAATATTCTCAGAATTGGACGGGACAAAAACCAAAGTGCCTATTTTTCCGGATGTCATCAAGTGCCAGAATACGAGATGGGGAGGGGCCAGGGGCCAGCACACCACCTGGCTGCGCGGCTAGGCCTGGCCCGCGCCAGGGGGTGGTGTGGTCGCTCCCGGCACCCCCTCGGCCTCTCCTTCCGCCTATATATTGCTCTTGGGACGAAAAACCTAAGTACTCGATCAAAAATCCATGAAAGAGTCTGTAGCAACCGTCATCTCCATTCCAAGATCGGGAGGGATCTGAAGCTCTTCCCGGCACCCTGCCGGAGAGGGGAATTCACCCTGGAGGCCTTCTTCATCACCATGCAAGCCTCCGGTGTGATGCGTGAGTAGTTCATCCTTGGACTACGGATCCATGTAGTAGATAGATGGCTGGTTCTCCTCCTTTGTGCTTTCATGTTTAGATCTTGTGAGCTCTGTTCATGATCAAGATCATCTATTTGTAATTCTGCATGTTGTGTTTGCAGGGATCCGATGGATATTGAGATGCTATTTCAGATTGATTATTGATTCTATCATGTCTTTGTTATTTGTGATCTTGCATGCTTTCCATTGTTAGTAGCTATCTTGGCCAAGTAGATGCTAGCAACTCCAAGTGTTAGTATTTAATCATGATAGTGGGTTCATGCCTCTGGTAATCTGGGGAAGTGACAGAAATCTCTAAGGTACTAGATGTGATGTTGCTACTAGGGAGAAAACAACAATCCTTTGTTCATAGAACAATCGTATTGTTTACTTTACACGCAGTTCGTAAAGCAATAATCTGTTGCTTGCAACTTAATACTGGAGAGGGTTCGGATGATAACCTGAATGTGGATTATTAGTCATAGATGCAGTTGGATGGCGGTCTATGTATAATGTTGTAATGCCCAATCAAGTCTCAAAGGAGTCAAGATTATTAGTATATGCATGTATTGCTTTCTTGATGTTTGTCAATTGCCCCGCTGTAATTTGTTCACCTAGCATGTTATCTATCTAAGGAGAGCCACCTCTAGTGAACTATGGATCCCGGTCCTTTCTTTACATACAACCTATAAACTGTTTACTGTTTTTGTGTTTACTTTCTGCAAACTTTTACCTCTTTCCATTCGATACGTTTAATCCTTTGTTTTCTGCAAAACACGGTGAGATTGACAACCTCATCGCAAGTTGGGGACAAAGTTCTATGGTTGTGTTGTGCAGGTCTCCATGTTGCTACTAGCACCGGTAGTGCGCCCTGCCAAAGCTCAGCTAGTAACACCTTTGGTGTGTTTCCTTGCTCCTACTGGTTCAATAAAAATTGGTTTCATAACTGAGGGAAACTTGCTGTTGTGCTCATCATACCTTCCTCTTGGGGTTCCCAACAAGCTCTACATCAACTCCGCCATCAAGCATTTTTCTGGGCGTCGTGCATTGAGCCATCAAGCATTTTTCTGGCGCCGTTGCCGGGGAGTCAAGGACATCTTCACAAGGGGAGTCAAGGACATTTACTTTGTTATTTTTGTTTTGCTTAGTTTCTTTTTGCTTTGTTTGCTTTTTTCTTTATCGAAAACACACAAAAAATAGTTTTACAAGTTTGCTTTCTTATTTGAAAAACACAAAAAAATTAGTTCCTTTCTTAAGTTGCCACTATGTCTAGCCTTGCTCCAGTAACTATGTCACCCAAGGAAATGATTTTCACTTTTAAACAAGGATTTGAGGAATGTTTTAAGGAAGCTTGGTCTAGAATCTCTGACCTACATGAAAAAACTGAGCCTAAAATGACTCAAAGCTTGTTCCTTAGAAGTTTTTACCTTGGGATTGCTCTTTGCTATAGATATGCTTTAGATGCTGTTGTGGGAGGAGATTTCCTCCATTGTAATGAGGATGATGCTATTAATGCTATAAAGAAATTGATCCTCACTTACAACATGCCTAGCCAAACTGATATTTCTTTCGCAAAAATATTTGCTAGGTTGAACACTCTTGAGGCTAGCACTACTAGCTTAGAAAATTGCTATAACACGCTTAGGGAGCATCACAATTATGTTCCAATAAACTCTGAACCATCAAAGTGGTTCCCTACAGTAAAGATTGAGATGAACACTGAAACTTTTCAAGCTCGCTGTGATATCATGTCTGAATTTTGTCTTATGCCCAAAGATATTTATAAATCTCTGAATACTTGGGGGCTCACTGAAGGAGGAAAAGAAATATCTCTTGCTAATAATACTACCATATTACCTCTTGGAATAGCTGAAGGAGTGTTTACAAAGATCCTTGGGAAAACGATTTCTATTGATTATCTTGTTATTGAATGTGTAGGAAAAGGACAAATTACACTTGGAAGGTCCCTATTAGAACTCCTTGGAGCAATAATAGATGTGGCAAAGGGGACCATGCACCTTTATTCTCCACCAAACAATCATATTTTCCCCAAGGTTAAGAATAAAAGTAAGAGAGGTTAGGGCAAGAAATTTGGTTTTAGTTCTTCTTTATTTGAAAACACTTGATTCTTTATTGCTTCTTATGCCTAACTTAAAGGCGTTAAAGAAAAGTACTTATTGGGAGATAACCCAAAAGTTTTAGATGAGTCTTGGAAGTTATGACTTCAGTAATAACCACTCCTTATCCTTTTTATTTGCTTTGTGTGCCAAGAGTAACCTCTAATGAGGGAGAAGTAATGATTGGGAAATTTGCTGTCCCGAAACAGATTTCTGTGCTTCACCGTAAAAATTCGTGTAAAATCTCTAAACGTCTTTTTGAGGCGTGAATTTTTGTGCTTCTGCCCCAGGTTGTTATCTAACTTTCGTTAGTTCAACAATTTTTGATTTGACAAACATAAGGTCTTCTAAAAAATTCGTCTTTACCTGCTGGTCTGTTTTCACAGATTTCTGCCATTTTCTGCATTTGCTTCTTGTTTGTTCCTTTTTGAGTTCTTTTGGGGAATTGAGCTTTTTGAGGGAAGTGCTACAGTAGCTAGTGTTCTAATGGAAGTTTATTTGGTGTTAGAACTGAACCTTAAGACTTATTTATCTTGAGTGCACTAATGTTGCTAATAAAGATTGTGTGAAGTTTCGTATGAAGGAAAATTTTCAGGTGTATGGAAGGAATGAGTAATGAGATGAAGGATAGACTAAAGCTCAAGCTTGGGGATGCCACGTGTGTCACCCCAAGAAATATCCAAGAAGTACAAGCGTCAAAGCTTGGAGATGCCCAAGGCATCCCCTTCTTCATCAATAAAAATCCCAGGTTTCTTCCAAACTCTTCATTTTTATTGTTTCATGCAAAGTTGTGTTGTTCTTGGAGCGTCTTCTTTTTCGTTTTCGTTTGCTTGGTTTTCTTAGTTTTCTGAATAAATTGGTTGGACCCCCTCTTTCATACATTGGTTTGCAAATAGTTTGGTTCGGTTTGGAAAAGAGTAGGAAAGTTCATGCTTATGTGGTAAAAAGAGCTCGTTTTTGACTGTGGCCTATGCTCTGTCATGCCATGCTTGATATTGTTTTGGCTTTATGCTTAGTATTCTTTGCTGTATCATGACTTGTTATAAACAATTGAGATTGCTTAATGTGCCTTGGATGAATCATGCATTGTTTTAGCATATTAAAGCATAGTATAGTGGTATTCTCCTTTGATGCTTTATTTGGGTTGACTTGGCACATGCTCACACCATGTTATGACTATCTCAAGTCAACATAACCTTTATGATCCTTTAGTTTTCAACTTGTAGTCTCACTTTATGCTTTGATCAATGATGTTTTGTCGCTCTGCATCATTATGGCCAATATTGCTCTCTTAGTTTGTCGCTCCCAGTCTTTTGCTTGCCTCCACAACAAAGTATGAGTTCCACTCATGCATCCAACTCCCTAAACCAAGTTATTCCAAAGAGTCCACCATACCTACCTACTATCTTATGCTATTCCAAGTATATTCATGCTTTTGTTTACCTTCCAAATTAAACTTGTTACGAGAAAACTAGTGATTAAAGCTCTCACGAACTTGATGGCACACTTTACTTTTCTTGCCCTTAATAAATTTGAACCATTGTGTCGTCTATGTTGTATATGCTTGCACTTATTTGTTGGGAATTAGCAGAACCATGCTTTCATGGGGAACGCTTTCAACATTGCACTTGGTACTTGTACCTAGTTGATATCATGCTCTTTTGTATATGGATGTCGTCGGTGTGAAATGAAAGGGGAGCTTATAAGTCCATGGAGTTATGTATATGTGTTAGAGAAACACCTGGGCCGCTGGTCTAATCCATGCTGACATGGTGGAAACCTGCAGCGTAACCATAATGAGCTATCTATGAAGCATTCTTCTTATAAAAAAAGAGCCCTATATTGAGAAAAAAATAGAAAAAGAAAAAAAAGAGATTATGAAAAGAGGAAAGAGAGAAAAAAGCACCATATTCCCATGGTAAATAAGAAGATTGCTGACATGCTTGTTGTCTGCTTGCCTTGTCATTTTGATATGGGGATTCTTCCGTATCATCGGACAAGGGGTACCCCGTTGGCGGTTCTCTATGATACACATGTACTTATGATGACAAGAACTTACCGGTGACTAAACTTGAGTAGCATGAGGAGCGGCCCTCGTATACAAGGGACATGAGATTTCTGACTTATACTTCGTCAAGCATGTACACCATAGTTTGTTCACTTTAACCTTAATCACTTCAAGATGCTTATGATAGGCACAATGAGAGTTGAAAGCTATAAGTACCATAATTTTTGGAAGCTCTTTATGAGACTTGAATCCCTACTTCCTTGTATACAAAGGCCTTTCTTCCACCATTATATTGAGTCTCCACCTTCTATCTTTATGCACCTACTTTGAGAGCATAGTGGCCATTCTTAGTTCTATGTGCATTGTCCCAAGACTAGTTGATTGATGCATATCTTGTCATTGCTTGTTTTAAACTATTGTATCTAGTCACTCTTATGAACTTTGAAGGTGTCCTATGCATTTATATTTGCTACTCTATTGAGGGACAAGCTGAATACTATTATGCTATGTTTTCTTTATGTGAAACAAACAAACGTCTTGCAAAGCATTGTTATTCATGAATCTTTTGTTTATGCCTTTTCATGTTGCATCATAGTTTCTTTGCTTATTGCTAGAACCTTGTCTTTCATGTTATGATTGAAGTACTATGATCCCAGCTTTGAATGTTTTGCAGATACTTTGATCAAATCTTTGATGGTGCATGTCACCTCAAAAATTATTCTTTCTTTTTATCACTTACCTACTCGAGGACGAGCAGGAGTTAAGCCATGGGATGTTGATACATTGCAAATATATCTATAATTTTTGATGTTCCATGCTTGGTTTTATCCACTTTCTTGTGTTTTGTTCCAACTTTGGAGTACTTTTCATATGATTTCTTGGACTAACCTATTAACAAGAGCCACACTGCCAGCTGCCTGTTTTCTGCTGTTTTTGGTTCCAGGAAAGTCAGAAAATGAATATTCTCGGAATTGTACGGGACAAAAGCCAAAGTGCCTATTTTTCGGATGTCATCAAGTGCCAGAATACGAGACGGAGAGGGGCCAGGGGGCCACCACACCACCTGGCCACGCGGCCAGGCCTGGCCCACGCCAGGGGGTGGTGTGGCCGCTCCCGGCACCCCCTAGGCCTCTCCTTCCGCCTATATATTTCCCTCGGGACAAAAACCCTAAGTACCCGATCAAAAATCCACGAAAGAGTCTGGAGCCGTTGTCATCTCCATCCCTAGATCGGGAGGGATCTGAAGATCTTCTCGGCACCCTATCGGAGAGGGGAATTCACCCTAGAGGCCTTCTTCATCACCATGCAAGCCTCCGGTGTGATGCGTGAGTAGTTCATCTTTGGACTACGGATCCATGTAGTAGCTAGATGGTTGGTTCTCCTCCTTTGTGCTTTCATGTTTAGATCTTGTGAGCTCCGTTCATGATCAAGATCATCTATTTGTAATTCTGCATGTTGTGTTTGCGGAGATCCGATGGATATTTTGATGCTATTTCAGATTGATTATTGATTCTATCATGTCTTTGTTATTTGTGATCTTGCATGCTTTCCGTTGTTAGTAGCTATCTTGGCCAAGTAGATGCTAGCAACTCCAAGAGTTAGTATTTATGCTCGATACTGGGTTCATGCCTCTGGTAATCTGGGGAAGTGACAGAAATCTCTAAGGTACTAGATGTGCTGTTACTACTAGGGAGAAAACAGCAATCCTTTGTTCATAGAACAATCGTATTGTTTACTTTACACGCAGTTCGTAAAGCAATAATTATATGTTGCTTGCAACTTAATACTGGAGGGGGTTCGAATGATAACCTGAAGGTGGATTATTAGTCATAGATGCAGTTGGATGGCAGTCTATGTATAATGTTGTAATGCCCAATCAAGTCTCAAAGGAGTCAAGATGATGCATGTATTGCTTTCTCGATGTTTGTCAATTGCCCCGCTGTAATTTGTTCACCCAACATGTTATCTATCTAAGGAGAGCCACCTCTAGTGAACTATGGATCCCGGTCCTTTTCTTTACAAACAACCTATAAACTGTTTACTGTTTTTGTGTTTACTTTCTGCAAACTTTTACTTCTTTCCATTCGATACGTTTAATCCTTTGTTTTTCGCAAAACACGGTGAGATTGACAACCTCATCGCAAGTTGGGGACAAAGCTATGTGGTTGTGTTGTGCAGGTCTCCACGTTGCTACTAGCACCGGTAGTGCGCCCTGCCAAAGCTCAGCTAGTAACACCTTTGGGGTGTTTCCTTGCTCCTACTGGTTCGATTAAACCTTGGTTTCATAACTGAGGGAAACTTGTTGTTGTGCTCATCATACCTTCCTCTTGGGGTTCCCAACGAGCTCTACATCAACACTGCCATCAGGCATTTTTCTGGGCGTCGTGCATTGAGCCATCAATTTCCTAGCTACTTCCTTCGGTCACATCGCCGCCGCGTAATGGGGAAGAAAAAGGGAGGTGCTGCGGCCGATTCCGCTGCTGCCGCTGCTGGGATGAAGAAGAAGGGCGGCTCCGCCGCTGCGGGCACCAGCACTGCCGCCGGCGGAAATAAGAAGGGCACGGGCACTCGCATCATGAATGGCGCGTGGCGTCCATCTGTGATCAAGTCCTCAGATCTTCGTCTTCTTCACCAAGACGGAGTTTTGTCCTCCGCAGTCACCGACGCGCGCGTCCCCGGCGGCGAGGTAATCCCCTCTCCTCCTGCCGGTTTTCGGGTGATGTTCCTAGCGTTCATCAATCGCGGCCTCTCGTTGCCCCTGCATCCTATCTTCAGTGGCCTTCTTTGCTTTTATGGGCTCCAGCTCCATCAGTTGTCCCCCAATTCCATTCTCCACTTAGCTTGCTACATCACCCTTTGCGTGCGCTGGCTCGAAATCGGGCCGCATTTCGGCCTCTTCAAGCGCCTCTTCAAGTTGAAGCGCCAATCGGCGTCTGGCTCCGTAGTCTACAATGTAGGTGGCTGCAGAATCCACGTCGATCCATTCGCCACATACTTCGACATCAAGCTGGCGATGTTCGTCCAAGGGTGGAGGGACAAGTGGTTCTACGTTCACGACGAGAAGGCTGACGGAGACCACTTCAGACTCGCACCCTTCGACCTCGCGATTCCGTGCAAGAGGAGGCGCTCCTGGAAGAATGTGATCATGCCCGGCGAGTCCGTGGAAACAGATGTGCTGTACGAGCGCGTCTGCGACCTCGAGAGTCGCATGGGCAAAGATGGACCTGGAGCGGCTCTGTAGCCTCTTTCGACTGCGTTGCGATTCATCCGAACCAATCCCTCATGTAGTTTGAGGAACTCGCGGCAGTCCTTGAGGAGGTGGCTGGACTTCTTCTTTCCATCATGCTTGTCGATGTAGAAGTGCACCGTACATGGCCCGGACAGTTTTCTTCAATGGATGTCGCGGGTGCCTCATCACGACTGCGGCGTTGCCACACTTGCGTGGTTTTCCCGGAGTCGTGGTATCCACCGCTGCGGTATCCATTGTTGCGGTTATCGTCGCATCTGTCGGCGTAGCCAGTTGCGACCATGTTGACGTCGTCGCGGTCATCGTAGATGCGCATGTGGCGTTTGCCTTGGTGGTCGCGTCTGCGCTCGAGTTCTGCCTCCTCGTCGGAGTGAACGTGGTTTTTCACCGAGTCTTCTCCATCTGCCCAGCGATTCGCGATTTCAATCAGGTGGTCGATGGTTTTGGGCTTTGAGAGGCCTAGCTCCTCTCTGAGCTCTATGCGGCGGACGCCGCCGTTGAATGCTTCAATCGCACGATCCTCCGAGATGTTCTCTGTGGAGTGATGGACCACCTTTGGATGTAGGAGCGTAGTGATTCGCCTGATCTTTGCTAGCAGGATCTCAGCTCTTTGATTGATGCGGGCCGCTTGTATGTGACCTTGAAGTTGCGCACGAAGTTGTAAACCAGCTCATCCCAATTATGAATGGATCCGCGTGGGAGGTTGTTGAGCCATGCTCGGGCGGTGCCTTGCAGCTGTAGCTGTAAGCATTGCATGGTCGTGCTTCGACTGCCACCGTGGAGCCTAATCAAGGAGATGTGGTCCTCCAGCCAGATCTTCGGGTCCTGCAGGCCGTCAAACTTTGGGTTCTCCGATGGTAGTTTGAACCCTTTGGGCATTCGCTTTTTCCTGATGGCCCTGCTCAAGCATCTGGTGCCACAGAGCTCCACATCTTCCTCTTCCGAGACAGTCGACCGAGCACGTCGCGCCCTTGATTTGTCGATCTTGTGCCGCGTGAGGTCATCACGCGCATCATAGTCGTGGTCATGTCGTCGTGAGCGGTGGCGTCGATAAAGGTCGTGACTGTCGTCGCTGGATGAGGGCGAGGAGTAGCGCTTTGACTTTTTCGGCTCTGGTGTTGGTTCCTTGTCGAGGGCAGCCTCGACTAGTCCTAAGCCCGCGATCGTAGATCGGTGCATGGCGGCTCGGGGATCTCCATCTAGCGGCTGGTTGTTGAGGAGGTACATGGTGGCTGCTGTCACTGCGGCCTGCGGCATCTTGGGGACCACGTTGCCCCATGTATCAACTATCATAGAGCTGAAGTCGGGGACCTTTGCAGCTTCTATGCGTTCTTGCTCGGTGAGATGGGCCATCCGAGATCGCCTCTTGTTTGCGAGGTACTTGTTGCCCTTTGAGGAGGATCCTCCATGGGAGGAGAGCCCAGCACGTCGAAGGCTCGACTCGTCTGCCGCCTTTTTGCGCGCCTCGAGTTGCGCGATTGTTTGCACTTGGCGCTTGAATTCTTCCTTCAGGAGCCAGTGGTAGCCCATTAGCAGTTCTTGTGGAGATCCGAAGGGTAGAGGGTTGCCTCGTAAGGCCTCGTGGCAGCAAGCCCACTCTTGTTCGTTGAGCCTGATCACGACGCGTTCGCCGGTTTGTTCGTTTGTTATGGTTGGAGGTTCGATTGCTCCTCCATTGTTAATGGGGGTGCAATTGCCACCATTGCCACCGTTGCCGCTATTGCCGCTGTTAGGCGGGTCGGTTTCGTTACCGCGGTTGCCCGTGTTGTCACGGTTGGCGGAGGTGTCGCATGCGTTGATGACGGCGCACATGAAGTGATTGGGGAAGCTGTTGCTCCCACAGCTCTCAGATCCGGAGCCATAGGCCCCATCTTCAGTTGCCAAATCGCTCAGATCGGATTCGCGACTGCTGACGCTGACCGTGTTCTCGACTGTTGTCGGGGCGTTGAGCTCACTGAGGGTGCCGATAGATGGAGGGAACCACGATGCTGGGGTAATCGACGACACCGTCGGCTGGTTAGGCATGCGAAGCGGAAGCTCCCGGTCGCCAGGCTGATTCCGTCGACCACGAACTCGAAAGCCGGGCGAGTGGCTGGCGTGTGGACGGTGAAGTCGAACGCGCCGAAGAGCTGGTGAATCTCCGCTGTTGCGGAGTTGTAGATCGCAGTTGATGGGGCCGAAGAAGCCGCAACATCAGCACTCCCAATGCCCACAAACGGCGCCAATTGACGAGGGTTTAACTCATCAATGCCCATTGTTATGGACTTGGGTTTTGGAGAAGGAGGGAGCGCTAGAGACATCTATCGGCTAGCAAACAAGCACACAGGGGACTCAAAGATTTACCCAGGTTCAGGCCTCGTAAAGGTCCCTACTCCTGCTTGTCTGATCGTGGAATTATCAAAGGAATCAAGGATTACAATGGTGCACAGATGCAATCTGGTGAGGGTCGTGGAAACTAGGGTTGCGTGTGTCCTCCTCGCCGCCCCCTCCTAGCCTTTATATAGATAGGCTAGGTCTCGAGTAGCAGGTCGAGTCGGTCACAGGTTAGGGTTTTCCCCTTTGAACTTTCTATCTTTAGCTTCTTGTTCTTCAAGAAATCGAGAGTCCGTAGGTTACTCGAGTTCTTCATTTGGGCCTTGGCGACACCATGGGCCTCTACGTATTCAGGCCGTATATACAAAGCTCGAGTACCTGTAGGGTATACCCATGTCAGTTACTGATTTGGGAGAGATGATAGAAACAGCGAGCAAGTATGCAGATGCTGACAACGATGCAGAGGGATTACTCAACGCCTTGGCTGTGCCACAGTCGGCAAAACAACCAAAGCAACAAGCTCAGAAGCGCAAGAATACCTTGGAAGAAAAACCCAACGCGGAAACAGCAGTGGTCATACTGCTTTCGGGTATGGAGGACGAGGAGGACGTGGCGGTGGCCGCGGCCGCGGTCGTGGGACGTCAAGAGTCCAAGGTAGAGGAGACCAGCAACCCGGAAAAACCTACTCTCGGGCCGAAATTGCTAATAACCCATGTGTGCATCACTTAGACGCCAATGGGGGCTCGTCCCACACAAACGCCGAGTGTCGTTTCAATGACGACATTAAGAGAGATGATACTGCTGGCTACAAAGCTAAGGGGAAGAAGGGAAAGAAGAATCCCGAAAAGGATAAGGAGACCAAGGAATATTCTGACATGGAGGAAGCTGACGCTTCAAATCCCAGGCCGGAAGGGAACAAAAAAATTCCGACCAAGAAAGACACTTATGTCACCTTCCTCGGATCTCAACCAGGAAAAGTCAAAAAGGCAGTTCTACATGAGCTCAATGCAACAGTTCCGGCCATCCCTCAATTCTTGGACTGGTCGGAAGTGCCAATAACCTTTGACCGCGTTAATCATCCGCCTAAGTTACACAGGCGAGGAAAATACGCCTTAATCGTCAATCCACTTATTGACGGTTATGGTTTCTCCAAGACTCTCATGGACGGTGGCAACAGTATTAATATTCTGTATGTCGAAACGCTACGCCGGATGAAGACCTCGGAGACTCAGCTGAACCACAGCTCTGTGATCTTTCACAGGGTTGTCCTAGGAAAACAAGCAAATTCCATGGGAGAAATCACTTTGGATGTTACCTTTGGAACTCCAAAGAACTGTCCGACGGAGGCACTTTCCTTCGAAGTGGTCCCGTTCAAGAGCGAGTACCACGCTATATTCAGACGACCGTCTTACTGGGCTTTTATGGCTCGTCCGTGTTACATTTACAATATGATGAAAATTCCAGGTCCCAACAGCATGATCACCATCAGGGGAGACCCGAAGAAAGCGCGAGAGTGCGAGGATGGAAATGCTGCCTTTGCTGAAGTCGTGTTGCACGCCTAGGAACACCAGGAGATCAAGAAGAGCATAGATCCGTCTGAATCCGGAGTTCAAGGCATCAGAAGAGACGAAGAAGACGTCGTTGAAGGATGATGACCCCTCCAAGGTGACCCAGATAGGCGTAGGCTTGGATAGCGCATAGGAAAGCACGCTCGTCAAGTTCCTCAAAGCAAATCAAGATATCTTCGCATGGCAGCCATCTGACATGACCGGAGTACCTAGGGAACTTGCCGAGCACTCTTTAAATGTAAACCCGAACGCTAAACCCGGCAAACAGTCCTTACGATGTTTCGGCAATAAAAAGCGTAAGGCAATAGCTAAGGAACTAGCACGGCTCGAGTTAGCCGGATTCATAGAAGAGGTCATCCACACTGAGTGGTCGGCCAATCCTGTAATGGTCCCTAAAAAGGACACCATTGATTTAAGGATGTGTGTTGATTATACAGCCTTGAACAAGGCTTGTCCCAAAGATCCGTTCGCTCTGCCTAGGATTGATCAAGTTATCAATTCTACGGCAGGCTTGGAACTCCTCTATTTTCTCGACGCATATTCCGGTTATCACCAAATCTGGATGAAGGAATCTGACAAAGTCAAAACTTCATTCATAACCCCCTTCGGAACCTTCTATTTTGTTACGATGCCCTTTGGGCTGAAGAACACAGGAGCTACGTACCAATGCACAATGCAGTGTTGCCTCCACGATCAAATCGGACGCAATGTACATGCATATGTGGATGATATTGTGGTAATTTCCAAAAAGAAGGAAACATTGATTTCCGACTTGGAGGAAACGTTCACCAATCTGCGAAAATACAACATAATGCTTAATCTGAAGAAATGCTTCTTTGGAATCCCAGCCGGGAAACTATTAGGTTTCATCGTGTCTCAAAGAGGCATAGAGGTGAACCGAGTCAAAATCAAGGCTATACTTAATATTTCCTGGCCAACTCGCCTGAAGGACGTACAAAGACTAACTGGTTGCATTGCTGCAGTCAGTTGGTTTGTAAGCCAACTCGATGAAAGAGCCGCACCTTTATACAAACTCCTGAAAAAGACCAAGGATTTTGTGTGGACCGGCGAAGCTGAAGCCACACTACAAGACCTGAAGAAAGTACTCTCATCTGCTCCTATCCTTGCTGCGTCGGAGCCACAGGAACCGATGTTGCTCTATCTCGCTGTGACAAACAAAGTCGTCAGTATTGTCATGGTAGTGGAGAGATCAGAGGAAAGTCGGGAACACTTGGTGCAGCGTCCGACTTACTTTGTCAGGGAGCTTGACAGAATCAAAACAACGGTATCCGCACTATCAAAAGCTAGCTTATGGTTTAGGAGCATCCAATTACTATGGTAAGCACGGCTTCCATGAGGGATATAATCAACAACAGTGACACCACAGGACGCGTTGCCAAATGGGGCATAGAGCTCTCAGCTTTCGATATTGAGTACAAACCTCGGACAGCAATCAAATCCCAAATCCTTGCCGACTTTGTTGCTGATTGGACAGAGATGAAGGAGAATATGACCCTCCTTGAGTCGGAATATTGGACCCTATATTTTGATGGGTCTAAGGCTCGCGGGGGCTCGGTGGCTGGCGTGGTGCTCAAATCACCCCAAGGAGATAAAATTTTGTACGTGTTGCAGATCCACTTCACAGCGACAAATAATATTGCCGAATATGAAGCACTACTGCATGGAATCCGGATTGCTAAGGATATCGGCAGCCGACATTTGATGTGTTACGGAGATTCGGATCTTGTTGTTCAGCAAGTGTTGGATATTTGTAATGCAAATAAGCACATGGAAGCATATAAAGCTGCCGTGGATGATTTATCTAAATCGTTCGAAGGGTTTGAGGTTCAACACATCCCTCGAGAAGAAAATGAGGAAGCAGATGCATTATCTCGGACAGGCTCTGCACGGAAAGAGGTTCCGGATGGCGCTTTTTTAGAGCACCTCAAAGTTCCCTCAATAAAGGGAGTGGATGAGGAATATCCGACCAAATCCGACTCACCTCTAGTAGCAGTTCTGGCTGTAATTCCCAGCTGGACCCAACCCTACCTTGACTATTTGGTAGATGGCAAATTACCCGAAGACGAGGTTCTAAGCCGACAGATTATCCGACAAGCGAAAGCCTATACTGTAGTTAATGGTGAGCTCTATAAGCGAAGTGTATCTAGGGTTTTTCAGCGCTGCGTATCTTTGGAAGAAGGAGTGGAAATCTTAAGAGAAATCCACGAAGGCGAGTGTGGTTACCATGCTACAGCCAAATCTTCAGTGGCAAAAGCTTTCAGACATGGTTTTTTCTGGCTTACAGCCAAGGCAGATGCCAAACGGCTAGTCAAGACGTGCAAGAGCTGCCAAAAATACGCCAAACAATCTCATGTTCCGGCTGATCAGCTGTGAACAATACCTATAACGTGGCCTTTCGTGGTCTGGGGGCTTGACATGGTAGGACCGTTTAAACGGGTTCCAAGTGGATTTACTCACCTCTTAGTGATGGTGGATAAGTTCACCAAATGGATTGAGGCTAAACCCGTCACTAGTTGTGATGGAGCAACAGCCAAAAGATTTGTCAAGGATGTTATAATCCGGTATGGTTATCCGCATAGTATTATCACGGACAACAGGAGTAATTTCTCTATGGGAGAACTTGCTGAATTCTGCAACGAACAAAATATCTGGCTTGACATTGCGTCAGTCGCACATCCACGGGCTAATGGACAAGTTGAAAGAGCAAATGGTTTAATCCTGCAAGGCCTAAAACCGAGACTCAAAGCACCACTACGACGTGCTACGGGGGCTTGGGCAGAGGAATTACCTTCTGTAATATGGAGTTTACGAACAACTCCGAACAGGTCAATCGGATACACACCTTTCTTCTTGGTCTATGGCGCAGAAGCAGTTCTTCCTAGTGATTTGATTCACACTTCTCCTAGAGTGGCCGCGTATATCGAAGAGGATGTCGAGATTTCTCGACAAAATGATCTTGACTTAGTCGAAGAATTTCGCGTCATTGCTGAAATGAGATCAACAGCTTATCAGCAGAAGTTATGCAAGTATCATAGCCAGAGAGTCAGAAACAGATCTTTTAATAAGGGTGATTTGGTTCTCCGGCTTGTGCAACAAAGAAAGCACAAACTTTCCCCAGTATGGGAAGGGCCATTTTTAGTTAGTCGAATATTGCACAATGGTTCGTACTACTTAACTGATATGAGGCCAGTCAAAGAAAGACTTGCTACTAAGAAGAGAAAGAGAGCTGGAGGCAGTACAAATCCGGATGAGCTAGACAGACCATGGAATAATGCTCAGCTACGTCCCTTTTATTCTTAGTTTATCCTTCTTTGTAATCATACATATGTACATGTTCTGTGAGAAATAAAAGTTTTGGTTGCCTCGAATTTTTCTGAGAAGTTTTTACCATCTTATTTCTGAATGATCATGTCATAGTCGAAAATCCCAGAATACTTGAAAGTACTTTATGCTCATGTTTGTTCTGGTTTAGATTTCCGATTCTAAATATGCTACCCTTGGGTATAACTCTAAAGTTTCTAGTCTATACTTTGGTTTTTTGTCTGATTGCCGGATGCAGGTATTTTCCGAGTAGTGAATTGTTGGTACTGGAAGCCGGCTTTGTTTCCGAGTTTAAACTGGTTTAGCAATTGAGCTCCATTGCTCAGCAAAGTTTCCGTGCTGAAAGTTTAGCCGGCTCACGAAAGGGACAAAGCAGAAAGCCAGATAAACGATAAGTATAGACAAAAAAAGTATAAGTGCTTATGCAAACATTTCAGGCACACAAAAATTTAAGCCAAAAGTGTTGAATAGATTAAAGCTTAGCACTAGCAAAAGTGTCATACTGCATATTTACAGACCCATAATGTTTTCAGAATAACACATTTGTTTATAATAATCTATGATGCAGGAGAAGAGGTAGGAGCCGGCTCGCTGGACACATCAGCTGCGCCCTGATAACGATCCGAGATGTCCAAATCCGATATGGTTTGTTCATCATCGGAAACTTCGGCTGCTTCTTCGGGAGGCGGAGGCGGCGTGTCCACACGGGTGAAGAAGGGAGTGTTGTAGCTGGTTAAGTTAGCTACATGACACCCATATCCGGTGCAGGAGTCCATGATGGCCTTGATGTCTTGCTCCTGTCCCTCTTCATCCACCTTACAGTACCCTCTGGTTACTTGCCAGATTTCCATGCTTCCATGGTGGCTCATGACCATTGTGAGCGCATTCTGCGCCGCGGATCGCGCGTAGGACATGTTCCAGTCCCGGACGAGCTGCGGCATCTCCTTTGCCTTGTCCCGCACCTGAAAGTCGAAACCTTGAGAGCTTCACCAATATCCTCAATGGATTGGCAGAAGTCATGAAGCAAATCACCGACTTGGGTAAGCCGGTGGGCTCGAGGCTCGGCAGAGTTGGAGTCCGTCAAGTTCAGAGGACCTATGCATATAACGCAAAATGGTTAAATAAATCCGACATCAAAAGAGTCGAAACCTTGCCTTGTCCCGCACCTGAAAGTCGAAACCTTGAGAGCTTCACCAATATCCTCAATGGATTGGCAGAAGTCATGAAGCAAATCACCGACTTGGGTAAGCCTGTGGGCTCGAGGCTCAGCAGAGTTGGAGTCCGTCAAGTTCAGAGGACCTATGCATATAACGCAAAATGGTTAAATAAATCTGACATCAAAAGAGTCGAAGAATGTAAACAAGTCAGAAAGATGGAAACATACCAAAGATGACGTCATCAACTTTGGTTTTCTCTTCACAAAGACTCCGGAGTTCAGCTCGGAGTGCCTCGAAAAGGTCCTTCTCTCTGCAAAGCTCATCATTGAGATCCGAGATTTTCTGCTCGTGCAGTGCAATCTTGCGATCACGCTCCACGGTGGCCATGGAGGAGGATTCGAGAACTTGAGCTATGCTCTTCTCTTGATCCGCCTTAAGCTGGTCTAGCTCTTGGCGGAGATCCTTGTTTTCCACCACCAGGGTCTTCAAATTCTTAGCCTCTTCGATCATATCACATGACTGCTTTATCAGTGCTATAAGTCAAAAAGAACAACAATTCAGCAAACTTATTCGGCTATGAAAACACAGGACAAGGTTTGAGTCTTGGAATGTTTACCTTCGGCCTCATCCTTGGAAACTTTAAGCTCAACATTTTTAAGTCGGAGAGCTTTGATCTCTCTCTGCTTATTGCAGATATTCTTCAACAAATCCTGGTTATATGAATTAACTTTCTGTAAGTCAGAATACCCAGAGTCAGAAGTCTACTAAAGACTCGGGCTAATATTGTAGCTAATATCAGCACGAGCCTTGGGGGCTACACTAGTTCATTCTTTGGAATCCTAAGGAAGCATAAACCCGGATTGTACATCCAACTTCATGCTTGGGGGCTAGAGGATATCATATAAAGTACAATAAAGAAAAACGTGAGTTGGAATTCCGACTTACATGATGTTCATGTGTGAGCTTGCTCAGGCACAAGTTCACCTCAGTGGTAACCTTCTCGGCGAGGGTGAGTGGAATAACCGGAGGTGGTGGAAGCACACCAACTCTTAGTCCCTCATCGCAAAGGCGGACTTGTTCGACAAGAACAGAGTACTTGATGTCCTCCGCTTCTTGTGCTTCTTCTTTGGCAGAGAGGTTACGGCTTTCCATGCATTGCTGGGCCAGTCGCTGGATTTCCTCCACAGATTTCCGAGACAAGCCAAATTTGGCAAGTCCCGGATTGTTCAGGAGATTTTCGGCGAAGGTCTCTGCCGAGGGATCATTACCCAAAGAGGGTTCACCCTTATCAAAACCTGAGCCACCCATGGTGGCATCTGTCTGCGACTCAAGGGTCGCTGGCCCTGTTGAGGGAGTCGGATCTTTTGCAACGACCGGGGATGGAGTAATCACCAGCGTTGCAGAAGATTAAGGGGCAGGAGTCGGAGGAGCTGCGGCAGGAGAAGCCATGGTTAGCTTCGTCTGGCGCAGGGGCTTCGAGACGTTCCCCTTCCCCTTGCCCTTGATGAGCTGTTTAGCTTTGAGAAAGTAACAGAATAAAGAACATTACGTCTTGGAAGAAATTACGAGTAAAAGTACAAAGGCAGAAGTTGTATGGAAAGTTACCTCTTCACAACTGGCACTTCCTTTGTGCCGACGGCCACTGTCGGATCTTTATGCTTCCTAGTAACAACGTCCGGCATTGGGACCAGTTCCTCCTCCTGAGAAAACTCCGGAGGATATCCCTCGATAGGAGCCAGTTCCGACTCGGGGAGGTCGGCAAGCTGAAAAGAAGATAATATCTCAATATTGCAAAATAACTTAAAGGTGAAACACATAAAAAGGGTTTACTGATACAAGCTTACCGGGACCACAGGGTCTTCCGCTGTGTGCATATCCAGAGATAAATCTAGAATCTTTCTCTCAATCCGCTCCTTTATCAGCCATTTGTTCTGGCTTATGTAATCCTGTGGCTTTAAAGCCTTGGGGCTGATGCGGAGGGAGTCATTTTTCGATGCCATGATGGAGTGCATCAGTCGGTCACCGTGGTACTAGAGAGGCTAGATCCGGCGTGCCACCCAAGACTGGACCAAGTCGGACCCTTTCAGGCCCTTGTGCTTCATCAGATACTCGATCCGCCTCTTGGCAAGGAGCAGATCGTCGCTGAGAGCCGGAGGAGCCTCGTCCCAGGATGCTCGGGGCGTGGCGGCTCCATCGACGAAAGCCGGCAAAGCAGTAGCTTTTCTTGGAGTAGGAATATCCTTATGATAAAAGAAGGTAGCCGACCACTGTTTGACCGACTCACTAGCTAAAATCCTAGGGTAGACACGCTCACGTCTAACAGAAAGACTAATTGTGCCGGTAATGTAAGGATTACCGGCGGTGATAGAGTTTCTCCAGACATGGAAGTAGAACCGGAAGAGAATGAGACTCGGCCTAATGCCGAGATACCCCTCACACAAAGCCGCATAGGCGCTCATCTCTAAAAGAGAGTTTGGGGGAGATGATGAAGCTGAACACCATAATGATCTATCACCTCGAAAAAGAATTCCGAGGGAGGGAAAGACAAACCTCTGTCGAGGTGGGTGCCGAAGTGTACCCGCTCGTCAGCGTGAGGGTTTGGGGATGGTTTCGCCGAAACCGCTCCGCCAGTCGCCGACGTGGAGGAGTCCTTTGTTCTCCACGCCGCTAAGCTTGGTGTCGTCAAAGACACACGGGATCCAGACCCCGCGATTGCTTTCTTTCTCTGCCGCCGCCGCCGTTGTCGTCGCCGCTGTGGCCCCAGCCAAGCCGGATGATGAAGATGAAGCCATTCTTCCGGTGTGCCGGTGACCTTGGATGGGCGGCGCTGGAAATCTGGAAGCAAGGGAGTTCTGTGCGCAGGGGAGAAGTGGAGGAGAAGGAAAAGGCACGGGGAATAGGTGAAGAAGATGAGAGAAAGGGAATCCTCACCCCTTTTAACCACCAAACCGCGCCAAGATTCGTGCAAATGGCACAGTGTAAACGCCACGCGTCGTGGAAAGAACTAGGAAGCCCCCACGCGATGATTACACCGCCTTGATCTCCACGCGGGCATTGAAATGGCGCCTCGGTTCCGCGAACGGAGGACCCACCAACATTCGTGCTGAGGGGATGTCTGTCAGTGACGTGACTTGACCATGACCAATGTCAGATGACGTCAGAGACCAAGATCCGGCTTAGTTTGAATATCAAGCTGGAAAATCCGAATAACGTACTAATAGGTCCGACTTACTTTTGAGACCCGGATCGTATCTTTTGTTTTAAAGTTTCAGGAACCCTTCAAGATTCTGCAAGCTGAAGATCAAGCTAGGCGATGATGAATCCGACTTTGGATCTTGGAGACTTCCGGGGGCTGCTGTTGGCGATATACTTTTCGGGTATCCTCACAATTCCTCACTGACCAGGGTGGCCTACTTCGGGTTAGAGCTTTGTTTCACGGATGGCCCAGTCAGGGACAAGAAATGGAGTCCAATCCGGCTACGGGAAGGCCCAGAAGACTTACCGACTTAGGCCCATAGTGTTACTTGTAGTTCAAGATGTACTCTGTAACCGACTCTTAGTCGTAGCCGGATAGATCTCTCCTGTAAACCCTAGGACGAATATCTATATAAGCCGTCCCAGGGAGAGCCTTTAGGGCACCCCTTACAATCACAATCTCAACTCGCACAGGCGAACCCTTGTAACCCATATTCCGGCTTTGCCGTATTATTGGATTGCTAGCAGGAGTAGGATCTGTCCAAAGCCAGCGGATTCGAACCTAGGTAAACTTGTGTGCTCACTGTCCTGGAACACCGTACGTCTCACACCCCTCTCTTTCGCACGCCTCGAGGACCCCCTCATGGTGTACTTGTCATCAATCCGACGACAAACTCCACTTGGCCATTCATGCATGGAGATTGCTGGATCGGTGGGCTTCGGTCGTGCACACCCGTGTTTTATTTTGGCCGTTTGGTTTTAGAGGGAGGGCTTCGAAGCTCCGCTAGTTGTTAATTTCATGGAACATGTTCTCGTTCCATGGTGCTAGCGAAGAATGTCGTGGAAGCTGAGATCTAAGGAATAGTAATGATGATTCAAATCTTCGTGGCGATAAGGAATTGGCTTGGGGATTCGTGACTTGGAGCAGCGACATGCAAGTAGGAGGCGGCTGCATAGGAGAAATCCAAAGTCTTACCTTTCTGGGTGAAAATCTAAGGTTTGGCCTTAATTAATTGTGTCAAGCAATGACCTTGTTGACGACATTGTTTTAAAAGCGAGGACTCTCTTCAGGATAAAATCAGGCGATGATAGTGTTTGTGCATTGTTCCCTTCTTGAAGGCATCACTTTTAGAGAAGCTGGACTTCTGGTACTATCTTGGTGGTATTAATACTGTTGTTTCAAGGAATGGACCACTATAGTTGGATTTTTCTTTCTTTTTTAATTCTTCTTTCTTTTTTGGTTGTGACACCACCAAAGTAATGGGTTTCCGGCATCACAGTTACATTCTCGGAATACTCACTCCGTCCCAAAGTAAGTGACTTGAAATTGTCTAGATTCACATGTATCTACAAAAAAATCTGTAGATACGGGAACCCATGTCACTTATTTTGAAGGTGGAGCAAGACTGAACAATCGGATCAATATCAAACCAATGAGACCAAGACATGTCATTCTACTGCACAATTTGTACTAGTACAAGAGGATACCACACGAAAGTTTCACAGATTTTCCTTTATATACAGTACTATACAAATTTACTCCGGACTGCTAGTGATCACACTATACAAGAGATGATTAGGCATTTAGGCATGACCTTTCCTCTGCAGACGCAGAACGACAATCACAACTCTGTAGTTCTTTACGAAGGGGGTTTAGAAGCTTATACAAATGTACGCATATACAGGAACAGTTGAGCCAAATTTCTAATCATATCAGCAATCATAGTTAAACACGTTGGTTCAAAAACAGCCCTTCTTGGGAGTGATCTTCCTGACGCTATCCTGGAGAAACTGGAGCGCGCCAGGAGAAATGTAGGCCCTGTCCATTGTAGTATTTACCTTTGGAGCCTCGAGTATCGCCCTTGGGGGAGACAGCGCGTACTGCATTGCCCATATCGCAAGTGGGCGCATGTATATCAGAGATCTATAGTGGCCATCAATTGTCCATGCTTCTGGAGTTTGAAACCAATACCTGATTAAAATGATACGTTAAGTATTATGGTGTCTTTCTCTTAGTACCATGCAACAAGCAGGTGGTTGCAGAAATCCATAAAGTGTGATGCCAAAAGAGTCCATATATATTAACATGAACAACAACAACAACAACAACAACAACAACAACAACAACAAAAATTTGCGATCAATTCCCTATGTGATAGTAGTTTCAGTGCAAACTAAAGTATTGGCTACGATTTTGAGCCAACGCCAACAAGCAGACATTTTAAGTATTAGGTTCCAAAGTGTAAGCTCCCTTCACAAAAGACGATGTACAATGATATGGAAGTCCTTTTATCTTCATACCCAACAACCAGTTGTCTCAAATAAATTAAGACCCTCTATGGCTATGTCTAATAACCAGTGAAAAAGCATTTTTTTCAACTGGAAACATTATGAGATGAAAATAAGAACTTAAGATAGGACAACCATCAGCAGGGAACAACATGGTTCTGAATCCTTATTAAAATCAAATAGATGCAAAGGACTAAAATTTAAATAGTGAAACAAGAGGTATACCCATAGCCCTCTTCAGACCACCCTGCAAGAAAAATGCCTTCCCCTGTAGTGAAAGCCTGATCCTCCATTCCGTGGAGCAGCATCGTTGCAGCTAAACTATATGTTACTCCAGTCCAGATTTCTCTTGACTGCATGCATGTATCGTCTACCTTCCCATTCGGATGCATACCATTGACTGCCCCCATACGTCCTCCTTTCACCCTCATCACATTGTAGTCAAATATTTTCTGAAGCGTACGTTTTATCCTGTCCTCGTCGAACAGAGGTGGCAAGCCCGATGATGCAGTGTACCACTGTCCAGCTAACTGATCTGCCTGGATGGAGCGGCTACTGTAACTTGTGCCACTATCATAATTGAAATATGAACCATTCCATAACTTGGCTTCAAACACGTGTTTAGCTTTTGCAAATTTCACCATGCACCTCTCAGCATAGTTATCATGCCCAAGGCTGCGGGCCATTGCCGCTGCGGCTTGAAGGGAAGCAAGCCAAAGACAACCACAATAGGCACTTACACCGAGAACAGTCCAAGCATCATAAGTTTGATCAGGAAAACCATCATTCTCAATCATACCATCGTCATCACGATCAAACCGTTCCATGTATTCCATAGCAGCACAAACTGCAGGCCAGACATCCTTGCCAAACGACATGTCGTCCGTCGCAGTAAAATCCCTGTAAACTTGGAGCACAAACTTCGGATTAAGATCTTTCCATCTACTTGTATCATGTATATTGTATGCATTCAATTCATGCCAAGGATCATGTGCTCCGAGATCATGAGGAACAGCACCAATTACTTTACGTGCGCCCCACGTACCATCAGCAAGAAATCTGACTCTACTTCTATCTTCACGCAAAACAGCTTTAGCAAAATCTCGTTGTATACTCAGCTCAATCTTAGGAAAGAGATCCAAAAGAGCAAACGAAGCATAGAAGTGTACATCGTAAGTACACCACATGAAGTACTCTACTCCTTCAAGGTACAAAAATTTCCCAACATTTTCCTTGTCATCAAAATCAAGTGGGCTAGAACCAATAAGTGGAACTGTAGAGTTGCAAGTGCTGTTTTGAAGTGGCAAATCACTGTCCTCAGGAAGACTTGAATTAGAACTTTTATCAGCTTCCAAGATCAGCGATTCACTGTCTGGGAGTAACAACAAGCAAATATAAAGTACGAAATGGTCACTATGTCAGTAAATTACAGAATTACATTATATAATCATGGCACTGTCACCAATCATGAGAATAGATACAATTAGAAATGATAAGATTAATGTACTGCGAAATCAGCACAGTGGAGTTCTGTAGAGCAAAGACCATGTTAACATGCTCTTTAACAAATCATTTTGAATATTTTTTCTTTGTCTGGATGAAAATTAGCCTTGACATAAATTTGCTATACAAACTAATAAGAACAAGTATGTGAGAATATAGTTATCTTTCTTCTAAACAGCTTGACGATGCAATAGAATTATTTCGGTATGGACAAACCGGAAATGTCTTGCTAACTAGGGGGATAGGTGTGCACCCGCCCCCTGGCCAACATGTGCCCCAGCGGTCAAAGGTCATTAGCCGAACCAGCTGTTAATTAGCTGACAAATGATATTTTAGTTCATAAAAAGGTATATGTACTTCCTTTCGAATACGAATAGTGCCTGTCAATAGGCTTTTAAGCCAAAGATAGGTTATTATCAAAACATGTCGCGCCAAAATCTGCTGCTACCTGCCTCCATCGCTCAGCGAATGTTTGAGCGCATCTTTTTTGGCATCTAGCCCACTGTTACCTATCTATTCCCCTATTCCCCTCTTCCTCATTCACCCCCGCACGCCTTCCTCCACCTCCGGACCAACTCCTCGTGCTGGTGCTTCTCAACTTGTTCCTCCTCTGCGTGTGTGCTACTCTATTTTTCTCTCCCTAATAATTGTTCAAATTCTTGTTAAAAAATATCTCGTTGGTGAGTAACAGCTCGCGCCATAGAAGATTCTCTCCTCTGACGAGGGCCACCTAAACCAAATATTCTGGTCAATCCAACAGCTAGCAGTGGTACGAATCCTAAAGCAAATCTAATGACAACTACCGGGTGCACAGCTATCCCCTAGTCAGTGAATCCACACTCATTTTTGTTATGTGAAGTTCAGATCTGAACAAGGACATTCAAAGATGAGACTACTAATACTAACACACAGAAAATTAACCAAGCTCCAACATGTATACCAAAACCTATCAACCAGGAAAAAACGAAAATCAGGAACAAGCATATGGAGAGATGATTACCTATCCAAACAGTTCCTCCAGCCACAAGGAAGTATAGTTCATTGAAGAGAGTAATCTTATACCTGCAAGAATTAAGTACAATATAGCACACAAAATTTATTTATCATTCATAAAACAGTAAGATCTCTAGAAAAAGATATTTGAAGTGGAATCTCAAATTCCAGGTAATTAATAGTTTGAAAATGTCCAATTATTCCCCCAAGGGCAAATTATTGAGTCTCAGCTTGACTACAGAACAAAAATTCAGATTATTTAACCACCAGACATCTAATAGAAGATCACATTCACCTCTTAGGATGGGTGATGACTAGTTTTGCGTCTGTAGCCACTAAGTAGTTGGTTTCTCCATGTGGGAACTCCAGGTTGCCATAGGAACTTTCCCCATTACTCTATTCTTGTCAGTATTTATTGAACAACTAGTAGGCAGATGACAACAAGAGTGGTGGCGGGGGCTTGAACACAAGTTGATGTGTGCCTGTGTGACTGTGTGATATCGCGCAGGGTTGTGAGGCTGAGTTCCCTGAGGTGAGGTCACACAAGAAATGCTTACCCGTAATGGGATCCACACATTTCTCCTGACGCTGCCAGCCAAAATATTGCCAAGAAGGCACAAAATGCACACAAAGCGAGAAAGCAAAAGAACTGTACAGGAAGAGCCTAACAAGGCTAAGAGAAAGCCTACAGAACAGAGAAAACAAAACAAGAACACAAAAATGGCTCAACTTACGCCTCTGCAGCTTAGGGGGTCAAGAGGATATTCATGATACTTCAGGGCAGCAAAGTGAACCTTTTCCTTAATAATCCTACAAGTAGTTATGAGTGCAAGTCATGCGGGTGGCACCCCATGACGGAGGATGGAGCTACTCCTACAGATGAGGACTCCCTCAAGAAGGCTATGCGCCTTCAATCTACACGGAACCTCGACTGCTCCCAAGGTATATCATCACCTAAATCTTTTATGTCTTTTCCATATTTCTCAAAAAAAGAATGCTTTAGGAGTCAGTTTATGTTCTAGTGTCGATAAAGTTCATATATCGGTTAACACTTTGAAACGAGTAGAATTTGATAGGAGTAATGTTTCTCCAAAAGAAAAAGGGTACCTGACTGATTACGAACTTGATGATGAAGAGGACAATGCTACCTATGATAGTAAGCATATGGAGGTGTTGTGTCTAGGCTAGGTTCAATTTGTGATCTACAAGCCTCTACTCGCAAATCCAAATAATAAGTCACCTAACCGATCGATCGCTTCTAAAACCCATAACAAATTTAACTTTCCTATATGTTCGTCTATTTTTTTAACTTTCCTATGTCATTAATGCCAGACATGACAGCCCATGTTCGTTTCAGTTTGAAACATCAAGAGACCAAAAAGGATCCACCAGCGTGACGCTCGCACCTGCCTCCTACCACCCAATATAAGCTAGGCACGAACAAGGCCAGGCCGCCTCATCAAGAAACCTAGCATTATTTCTCATGAAATCAGATTGGATCCACCAGGTGGAGATCTCCCCAGTCCCCACCTCGATTCTTATTCGGGAAACCCTAGCATACGATAAGGGCATCGTCCGCTAGGTGGCTTCTGCGAAGGCAATAGTCGGTGATCGACTTCCTCTCTGGCGCGTTCTTCAAGAGCGCCACCAAGAGAAGCAAGCCCACGACGGCCATGGACATTAGGAAAGTAAGCCGTCGGCCCTATCTCATCCATCACATGGAGGAGACGATGTGTCGAGAACGGCATCTAGGTCCTCAATGTCAAGTCCCCCATCCTCACCAAGTTCATCTGCATCAGCGACGACATGGCCACGGTCATGGAAAAGGACGATGAGCACAACAAGCAGGCAGCTGCTCGGCCAAGGACGCAACAGAATCCAGCCTCCCACTCGGATTGCGCTATTGGTCTAGTTGCCGTAGCTGTCTACTGCAGGACATTATGCTGCAACCGGCGCTGGTCATCACGAGCATGAGGTCGTCGAGCATCATGTTGTTGTTGCTACACTGCATTCTTGAGCACGTCGTGTCCGCCAGTGGCACCGGCACGCAAAACAGGCTGAAACAGGAGCGACGACGTAATAAAGCCCAAATCAGAAGATCGACTGATGAGTGAAATCTAAGTGTAACATCCCAAAACTTTAATCCAAGGTTATTAAGATCCAAATCATCAAAATTAGGGTTAACAAAAAAATTTCCAACTAAAATTATTAAAGCATTCATATGTGTGTGCATTTAAATAGGAGTTGTTTTCAATTGCCATGATTAAGTGATCCATTGCTTGTAAAATGATTCTTAGGTGAAATAAACATCATCTAAATCATTCTCAAACAAATCCCAAAGAAAAACAAATCAAAATGAATAAAAGAGAATGGTCATTTGTGCCATTTTAATCAACATGCCTACTTTGGCTATTCCTACTACTCAAAACCTAACAGACAAATGTGGATTTTTGCACCCCTTGCTAGTACACATAATGATGTACCAAGGCTTACTTTGTGATCTACCAAAAACTTTCAAACACTATTTTTAAATGGTATTTGAAAATTGAATCTAGTGTAGTTATCAAGATCACCCTATTTCAAAAACCACTCAAATGAGCTCCATTTTCAAAACCCAAGCACCCATAGAGTCTCAAGCTTATTACTAACACACCCACCAAAAATCTTTTCAAAATTCAAAAGTAAATTTCTTGCGGCCATTTTCACAAGCACTTGGCAGGCAGGAATCAAACTCTAATCCTAGCACACTGTTTTCTACAGGGTTTTGCCCCCAATTGACCCCCATTTAATCCCTCTATCTCTTCTTGATCCAACCAGGCCATAAACACCCCATCCCCTACCCCCTAGCAGCAATGCCATGCCACCCCGAGCACCATGTCGCCGGCCTAACTTGCCATCGCCGCAGCAGACTGCCCCTCTCTCTCTCGCCATGTCTATGAGCTAGCCCAGACCTCACCGCCACCCTCTGTCCCCTCCCCGAGCACAGCCGAGCCGTGGACCACCCGCAGCGCGCCGCGCCCAGAGTGTCTGTGCCATGCCAAGCCCGTGCTAGAGCGCCGCGCCCGACACGTGTGCACACGCCGCCCCTCGACCGCAGCCCGCGCCCACCGTGTCGCCACGACCCAGGGAACCCCCCAGACATGCCCGTTCGCCGCCAATTGCACCACAGCCACCGCTCGCCGTGAAGACCGCCGCCTCTGCCGCTCAGAGCGTGAGCACCGCCCGACCATTTGCCACCGCCCCTAAGCCCGCATTTAAGCCCCAGAGCACTGCCAGGAGACCGCGCATCGATCGCCGCTCGCAGCCATGCCGCTAGCAGCCCGTAGCCATGTTGCCACTGTCGCCTGGCCACGCCGCGCTGTCCCGTCGTCGAGCCTATAAAAGGAGGCCACCCCCATCCTCATTCTGCACACCACTCACCTCCCCTCTTGCCACTGATCAGTCCCCACTTCTCCCCGGAGCCGCTCAAGCTCGTAGTCGCCGGAATTTCACCGAAGCTGGCCGCCTCTGGAGGAGAAGGGCCCCGTTGATTGCGACCACCCCCGAGGCTGCCTCGATCACCCCTGAGCTCGTCGTCGTCCACCAGTTCGTTTGCCCCCATCGCCGTCGTCGCTGGAGTCCTGGTACGCCCCTTGAGCACCCCCACCGATCCGCTAGGGTTAGACCTCGCCGGCGACCTGTCCGTCGTCGACGACGAGCCCCAGCCGTCGATCTTAGTTCTAATCTAACGGCCCACATCGCCCCGTACCGCTTCGCGTGTAATGAGCCGCTGACCGGTGGACCCCCCCTGTCAGTTGTGCCCCGCGCCGCGGAGTGCCACTGGGCCGGCCCGTTAGCTTTCCCGCGCGACCGATTTAATTCAAATTAGGAGTTTTCTATTTATGTTGAACTTAGTTCTGTCCCCTAGTTTGAAAATCATTTTAGAGAGATTTACAAATCCAAATGGAGTGATTCAAATTTTGTTAGAAAGCTACTGAAAAGATCTATCCAAGCCCGTTGGATTTAATTCAATTAGAGTTAGAGATCTCTCCTAGTAAAAATAACAAGACAGAAGCTTTTGCACATTCAAACATTTTTATAAAATCAACCATGATAGCTTTTGAGTTGATTCCAACTCTCAAAAATCACCTTTCACCATACCTATCTGAATATGTAATAATATTAGGGTTTACATGCAGTGACTTTGGACTAGTACCAAAATAATGCTATATAGGCATTTCTAGTCACTTTAAATCATTAAATAATGAACTTAAACCAAAGTAATTGTGATCCAACCTTTAAATCACATTCCCACATGTTAGAATATGTGGTGATGACATGTGTCCACGTGATCCCATATTTTAAGTGGTGAATATTAAATCTTAGTTAATTTTTCATTGAGTAGAAATTACTTTTCTAAAATAAAAAGAATGAAACTAGTTAATAAAACTTGTGATGCTTATGATGATAATAGATCATCAAATGTGTGCCTTAGAGTGCTAATTAGACTAGTTAAGTATTGTTTGGTGATTGTGTACTCCGTATGTATTTATAGACGATAGTACCGACCAAGCTTTCGAGGAGGAGGAGTTCTATCAAGAGGAGGAAGAAAACTTCAACCACTGCACTAACCAAGGCAAGCTACTCTTGGCAAGCTAACACTTGCAAGTATTATACTTAGCAAGCCACCATTAACAACGCAAGCTAACCCTTGCAATCTAGATAACCCAAGCAAAATCATTAGACATGCTTTGGTTATACCACCTTGACTATTATTTACCCCAAGTATTATTTTCAAGCTTTACTTCTTTTACTTTAGCAAAGTCTATTACTTGTTTTGAAGGTAGCATAAAAAGTATAAAACTTGACCTATTTAGATAACTTTAGATGTCATTCTATGGCATGAGATTGATCCCATCTTTCCACCTTAGTGAACACTCTTAACTTAGTAGTTTAGAGTAGATAAAAACTTAAGTCACTTTAGATGGGAATACTTGGTGAAAATGAATTATGAAAACCTTGGAATGATGAGTCATTCTATTGAGATGTTTTGACATGTGTTGAGAAACACAAATGGTTTATGATGATGAAAATGTTGAGGCATAAGCCTTGACCCTTTTACAAAACTGATGGTTGGATTCGGATGCGATACCATTCCAAATTTACCGTACAACCACAATACCTGAATTGGGTAAGGCTTAGCCGGAAGTTTATATGCATTAGCATTAGTTCCCTCGCGGGAGAGGTTTGAGATGAGGCTACCTCTCAATGTTGTCCACCTATGCAGTGTCCAAGATGACAGATGGTCGTGGTTGGGAGGCCATGCTCATAGGAGAGGTGCTTATACTAGGGTGTGTAAAGGAAAGGTTATGTTTGATTATCTGCATACTAAGTATGATGATTCAGGGTTATTCCTGACAGATGTATCGAATCTTGTGGTGAAAGTGTACCACCTCTGTAGAGTGTCAAACTATTCGAATAGCCGCGTTCGCGGTTATGGACAGTTGGAATGGCCATACTGTTTCGTTGTCAGATGTTTTTTAAAATAACTTATGAAAGAAATGATGAATCTTGACTTGACCACAACAGGGTTGTGTTTATGACACTAGCTTCCCAACTTAAGTGATTCTAGAACTTTATTCTATCTTTCTTTGTTTCAGAACTCAGCTTATGTTTCAAACTTAACTTTACAGTTAAACATAGAGTTAACACTTTAACTTGGAACTATACTACTTGTTAGTGGTAGTTTGCAAGTACTTAAAGAGTACTCCTGGCTTTTGTCCCTGGCTATTGTCATGGCCAGACTATGAAGGAGACTACCAAGATGATGGCCAGCAGGACGGCTATGATAACTAGGACTATCTGCCTTCGTCAGCATTGCCTGTGCCCCTGAAGATGGACCCCACCGCTACGCTTATCTTTTATTTCGCTGCTTGTTGTATTAAGACTGGATCATGAGATCCTTATTTGTGTAAGACCTTATGTATGGTTTGTAATGGATGATGTACTGTGATATCCAATCTGTTATGTCTCACAAAAATGGTAATCCTGGGATTGCGATGAATGACATAGCAGGCATCTGGGATTAAAAATCCAGGTGTTGACAAGTTGGTATCAGAGTCATCCTGACCATAGGAGACCCTAGTTAGAATGGATGTCCAAACAAAAACTTAGTAAACCAAAGTGAGTATTTATGAAAAACTATTTCCTCTCTTATCCTTGGGAATTCATTCTTTCTCAAAAATTCATGTTCCTCAAAATTCTTACATTACTACTTAAAATTTGACACACTTGATCACTTCACTAATTTCCTCATCCTGAATTCTTGTAGATGGAGACTCAGTTCAGCAAGTTCTACCAGTTGGGAAACGGAGGTCAACTGATCTTCGAGAGGGATCTGGATTCACTGTCAGAGTTACTGGGACGCCCAGATCCGGAGTTTTTTGGAGCTCAACTTCCAGGACCCCCAGGAGGAGATCTACAGTGGCTAGTCACCGCTGATCTTAGATGAAGCATCGAAGCACCAACGTCCGGGAGAATCCAGTTCTCCGTGAGAAAGAACAACTGGCTAGATGGATTAGCCAAGGCAATGCATGAAGCTCTCACATGTCTATGTGCCCTCAGCGTCAACCAAATCCAAAGAACCCGTTTTGCTCACTATGGAAGACGTGACTTCATGGGAATGCCAATGGAGATGCCAAGTCACCCAGAGCTGAAGCGTCAAGTGGAGAACCTTGATTTCCTGCTATACGATCGTCAGAAGGAGTTGGACAATGCTAGAGAGTTCGCCAACCACAACCGTGTCATTGCCGCCCAGAAGGCCCAGACTTTCTCACTGCTTGTCAAGGACCGTCAGTCTCTTCGCCTCCAGCGCGAGAAGAAGGATCACACCATCGCCCGTCTTCGCAAGAAGGTGGCCGACCTCGAGAAGACCGTCAAGGAGCAGGAAGCTCAGCTTGCAGCAAAGGAGGAAGAAGAGGAGGGTGAAGACATCCAAGGAGATATGGATTCTTATCTCAGCAATGATGATGACTTTCTGGAGGAGGATGCTGTGGACTTCTACACTGACGATGAGGACTCCGACTTCATCGACGATGAGTAGATGCACTAGAGCACTGTCGTAGCATGATATGTATCGTTCCCACTGTATCGTAGCTTGCAGAATGGTTCTTCAAACCATCTGTTTTCCTTTGACTGTTGTGGTGTGTGTTTGTATCGTGTGCTTGTTTGCATGAATGAAATGAAGTTAGTTACAAAACCTGAGTCAAACTCAAAGTTTTAGCTTGAAACCAAACCCATGAACCTTAGAACTTTCCCTCTTACCCCTTTATCTACCTCAATCTTTAGATGACTCGTGGAAACCAAGGAGGGAGCAGCTCGTCGCAAGAGCCAATGCTGCAGATCTTGCAGAATCTCATCGCAGACAGAGAAGCAAGCATGGCAGAACGCCAAGCAAATCTAGCAACACTGCAACAGATCGCCTAGATGGCTCTCAACAACCAAGGGCATAGAAACCAGGATCACCATGGATCCAGACTCAAAAACTTTCAGAATACCAATCCCCCAATCTTCAACCAAGCTGAAAACCCACTAGATGCTGATGACTGGTTACAGACAATGGAAAACAACTTAGAAGTTGCAGGAGTTGATGACAACGAGAAAGTTCTCTTCGTCACCCACTACCTGGCAGGAGATGCAAGAGCTTGGTGGACCAGTATCCGCAACATGAATCATGGTCAAGTGATGACATGGGAAGCCTTCAAAGTTAAGTTCAGCCGCACCCACGTGCCGCAGGGCTTAGTCGCCAGAATGAGGGATGAATTCAGAGAGTTGAAGTAAGGCAGAATGACTATGGTAGAGTACCGTGATAGATTCCTGTCACTTGCCAGATATGCACCTGATGAGATCAACACGGAGGCCAAGGAGAGATTTTTGAACGAACTGCATGATGAGATGCAGACTATCCTTGTCAACATCCGTTTCCAGGATCTCGAAGAGCTAGTCGACTCTGCCATTCAGATGGAAGGGAAGATTAACCAGGCAAACGACAACCGCAAACGTCGTATGATGAAGCAATATGGATCCAGCAGTCACCAGAAGTACCGTCCCAACCCCTCACCAGGATATGCACCAAGGAACAATCGACCACCAATGTCTCGCCCAAGCTACCCCAACCGTAGCGGAGGCAATGTGAAGTCCGGAGGAAACAATCACAACTCCGGCAATGCCAACAGTTTCAACCGTGCACCTCCCAAAAGCAACAACAACAACAACACCGCACCCAGAACTGGCAGCAATGTTGTGCCTGTCGCAGCAAAGGACAAGTCCCAGATCACTTGTTTCGAGTGTGGAGTGAAGGGTCACTATTCCAATGAGTGTCCCAAGAAGACTGCAGCCACTGCCAATGTGAATGCCCCAGCTCAACAGCAGCGTCGTGTTCAACCAGGGAGAAGGTTTGCCCCAGGGAACCCTCACAACCGCAACGGTCGTCTCTTCCACATGAACGCCGAAGAAGCCCAAGAAGCGCCAGATGTAGTGCTAGGTATGTTTTCTGTCAACTCAGTTTTAGCAAGGGTATTGTTTGATTCGGGAGCATCGCATTCATTTGTCACCGAAGAATTTGTATGCACTAGTAAGATTCACCCAACCAACCTGAAGCATGTCATGATAGTTTAAATCCCCGGTTCAACAACCAAAGCTAGAAAAATTTGCAAAGTTGTGCCTATTAGAATACATGAGATAGATTTTTATGCCAACCTAATTGTACTTGGAACCAAAGGATTGGAAGTAGTACTAGGTATGGACTGGATGTCAAGGCATAAAGGAATGATAGACTGTGCTAAGAAAGTCATCACCATGACCAGTAGCTCTGGAGTCACAGTAGAGCATGTATCTGAAACCTTACCTCGCAAATTCAAGTGCAACAAGAGTCTAACCCTACCCACCATAGACCAAGTCAGAGTAGTCTGTGAATACCCCGACGTATTCCCAGATGAATTGCCAGGTATGCCCCCGGATAGGGATATTGAGTTCATTATCGAACTAATCCCCAGAACCGGACCCATAGCCCAGAGACCCTATAGCATGAACCCCTCAGAGTTAGTGGAACTGAAGAAGCAGTTGGATGCTATGTTAGCAAAAGGCTTGATTCAACCAAGCACATCGCCATGGAGATCACCAGTGTTATTTGTCGACAAGAAAGATGGAGGCAACCGTCTGTGCATAGATTAGTGCATAGATTACAGAAAGTTGAATGACGTCACCATCAAGAACAAGTACCCCTTGCCAAAGATAGAGGATCTATTTGATCAGTTGACTGGAGCCCAGGTATTCTCAAAGATTGATCTTAGGACTGGTTATCACCAACTTAAGATTCGTGCAACGGATATTCCGAAGACCGCCTTTACTACTCGCTATGGTTTATACGAGTATACGGTTATGTCTTTTGGATTAACCAATGCCCCTGCTTATTTCATGAATCTTATGAATAAGATCTTTATGAATATCCTAGATAAGTTTGTAGTTGTGTTTATCGACGATATCCTTATCTACTCCAAGTCAGAAGAAGAGCATGAGCAGCATCTGAGAATCATCCTAGAAACCCTGAGAGAGCATCGGTTATATGCCAAGTTCAACAAGTGTGAGTTTTGGCTGAAAGAAGTAGGATTCCTAGGACATATTGTGTCTGCCGGAGGAGTCTCTGTTGATCCCGCCAAGATGAAAGATGTCGAAGAATGGGAAGCCCCAACCACTCAAACCCAAGTCCGTGCATTTCTCGGATTAGCGGGATACTACCGCAAGTTCATAGAAGGATTCTCAAGCATCGCCAGACCCATGACCCAACTGTTGAAGAAGGACAAGAAGTTTGAATGGACAGACAAATGTGAAGCCAGTTTTCAGGAGCTGAAGAAGAGATTGATATCAGCCCCAATATTGATCATGCCAGACATCAAGAAGCCGTTTGATGTATATTGTGATGCATCCAAGATTGGTCTCGGATGTGTATTGATGCAAGAAGGCAAAGTCATCGCTTATCTGTCTCGACAACTAAAGCAGCATGAGCAAAACTATTCGACCCATGATCTTGAGTTAGCAGCCGTAGTTTTGGCATTGAAGACATGGCGTCATTATCTGATGGGTAATCGCTGTGAGATTTACTCGGATCACAAGAGCTTAAAGTATATTTTCACTCAAAAGGAGCTGAATATGAGGCAAAGGAGATGGATAGAGTTAATCAAGGATTATGACCTTGACATTCACTATCACCCTGGCAAGGCCAATGTGGTAGCGGATGCTCTTAGCAGATTGCCGTGTAGGCTAAACACCATGATCAAGGAGAAGCAGCCAAGTTTGTATGAAGAGTTGGAGCAGTTCAGAACTGAATTAGTTAGCAACGGATTCTTAGCTAGTATTGAACTTCAACCCACTTTGATTAGCCAAATCAAGGATGCCCAGAAAGGAAATGAAAGTATTGACGGAATCAAACGTCATATTGGTACCGGAGAAGTACCTGGATTCACTAAAGACGAAGGAGTTCTGTGGTACAAAGGACGTATCTGTGTTCCAGCAGATTCGGAACTGAAGCAGGTTATCATGAAGGAAGCTCATGATACTCTTTATTCTATCCACTCCGGAGGAACGAAGATGTATCAAGAATTGAAAGAGCAATTTTGGTGGCACACGATGAAGAGAGAAATCGGAAGCTACATCGCCAAGTGTGACATTTGTCAAAGAGTCAAAGCAGAGCATCAGAGACCCGCAGGACTGTTGCAACCATTGCAGATTCCGGAATGGAAATGGGATTCCGTCGGAATGGACTTTATCACCGGCTTGCCTACTTCCAGTAGGGGAAATGACTCAATCTGGGTCATAGTTGATAGACTGTCCAAGGTAGCCCACTTTATACCTGTCAAGACAACCTACCAGAGTTCAAAGCTAGCAGAACTGTATATTGCTAGGATTGTTAGTCTGCATGGAACCCCCAAGACCATAGTATCAGATCGAGGAACCCAGTTGACCTCGAGATTTTGGCAGAAAGTCCAGGAAGGATTGGGAACCAAGTTGAATTTCAGCACCGCTTATCACCCGCAAACTGATGGATAGACTGAGAGAGTCAACTAGATCCTAGAGGATATGGTAAGAGCTTGTGTGTTTGTCAACACCCGGATTTTTAATCCCAGATGCCCGTTATGCCATACCTCGCAATCCCAGGATTACCATTTTTGCGAGACATAACGGATTGGATATCACAGTACATCATCCATTACAAACCATACATAAGGTCTTTACACAAATAAGGATCTCATGATCCAGTCTTAATACAACAAGCAGCGGAAATAAAAGATAAGCGTAGCGGTGGGGTCCATCTTCAAGGGCACAGGCAATGCTGACAAAGGCAGATAGTCCTAGTTATCATAGCCGTCCTGATGACCATCCTCCTGATAGTCTCCTTCATAGTCTGGTCATGAGAATAGCCAGGGACAAAAGCCATGAGTACTCTTTAAGTACTCGCAAACTACTATTAACAGGTACTATATTTCTAATGTAAAGTTCTAAATCTAAGTTTAACTATCAAGTTAAGTTTGAAACCTAAGCTGAGTTCTGAAACAAAGAAAGATAGAATAAAGTTCTAGAATCACTTAAGTTGGGAAGCTAGTGTCATAAACACAACCCTGTTGTGGTCAAGTCAAGATTCATCATTTCTTTCATAAGTTATTTTGAAAAACATCTGACAACGAAACAGTATGGCCATTCCAACTGTCCATAACCGCGGACACGGCTATTCGAATAGTTTGACACTCTGCAGAGGTAGTACACTTTCACCACAAGATTCGATACATCTGTCAGGGATAACCCTGAATCATCATACTTAGTATGCAGATAATCAAACATAACCTTCCCTTTACACACCCTAGTATAAGCACCTCTCCTATGAGCATGGCCTCCCAACCATGACCATCAGTCATCTTGGACACTGCATAGGTGGACATCATGAGAGGTAGCCTCAGCTCAAACCTCTCCCGTGAGAGAACTAATACTAATGCATATAAATTTCCAGCTAAGCCTTACCCAATTCAGGTAATGTGGTTGTACGGTAAATTTGGAATGGTATCGCATCTGAATCCAACCATCAGTTTTATAAAAGGGTTAAGGCTCATGCCTCATCATTTTCATCATCATAAACCAGTTGTGTTTCTCAACACATGTCAAAACATCTCAATAGAATGACTCATCATTCCAAGGTTTTCACAATTCATTTTCAAAGTGTTCCCATCTAAAGTGACTCAAGTTTTTAATCTACTCTAAATTACTAAGTTAAGAGTGTTCACTAAGGTGGAAGGATGGGATCAATCTCATGCCATAGAATGACATCTAAAGGTTTCTAAATAGGTCAAGTTTTATACTTTTTATGCTACCTTCAAAACAAGTAAAGAACTTTGTGTAAACTAAGGGAGGTAAAACTTGTCAATAAGACTTGAAGTACTAATAGTTAAAGGGGTGTGATCAAAGCATGCTTAAGGCATCTTTGCTAAACCATCTAGTTTGTTTCTAGTTTGCTAAGCACTAAACCTGTAAGGGTTAATCTTGGGTATTGTTAGCTTGCACTATTAATGGTGGCTTGCCTTGGTTGGTGCAGTGGTTGAAGTTTTCTTCGTCTTCGTCGTGATAGCACTCCTCCTCCTCGTAAGCTTGGTCGGTACTATCTTCTATAACAATACATACGGAGTAGACAATCACCAAACAATACTTAACTAGGCTAGATAGCTTTCTAAGACACACAATTGATGATCTATTATCATCACAAGCATCACAAGTTTAATTCAATAGTTCCATTTATTTTAATTTAGAAAAGTAATTTCTACTCATTGGAAATTTAACTAAGATTTAATATTCACCACTTAAAATATTGAATCATGTTGACACATGTCATCACCACATATTCTAACATGTGGGAAATGAGATTTAAGGGTTGGATCAATATTACTTTGGTTTAGGTTCATTATTTAATGATTTAAAGTGACTAGAAATGCCTATATAGCATTATTTTGGTACTAGTCCAAAGTCACTGCATGTAAACCTTAATATTATTTCATATTTGGACAGATATGATGAAATGTGATTTTTGAGAGTTGGAATCAACTCAAAAGCTAACTTGGTTGATTTTATAAAAATATTGCAAGTTGCAAAAGCTTCTGTTTTGTTATTTTTATTAGGAGAGATCTATAACTCTAATTGAATTAAATCCAACGGGCTTGGATAGATCATTTCAATACCTTTCAGACAAAATTGGTTTCATGCAATTTGGATTTCTAAAACTCTCTGAATTGATTTTCAAACCAGAGGACAGAAACTAGATTCAAACTAAAAAGAAAAATCCAGATTTGAACGGGTGGGCTAGCGCAGGAAAAGACTTGGGCCGGCCCAGTGGCACTCCGCGGCGCGGGGCTCAGCTGACAGGGGGGTCCCGCTTGTCAGCGGCACTTAAAACGCGAAACGGTACGCGCGCTGTGGGTCGTAGGATTAGAAGGGAAATCTACGGCTGAGGGTTGTCGTCGACGATGAACAGGTCGCCGGCGAGCTCGAACCCTAGAGGCTTGGTGGGGTCTACTGGGGACGTACCAGGGCTCCAGCGGGGTCGGCGAGGCGGGCAAACGAACTGGTGGTCAACGACGAGGCGAGGCGCGGTTGCGGCGGAGCTTGGGGTGGTCGCAATCAGCGGCGCCCTTCTCCTCCCGAGGCGGCTGCTCCGGCTCCAATTCCGGCGAGCTGCTGCTCCCTTTGCTCCGGCGAGAGGTGGGTGAGGTTCAGAGAGGTGAGGCGAGTGGAATGGTGTGGAGAGAAGAGGCTGGGGAGGGCTCCTTTTATAGGCCCGACGGTGAGACCGAGCGGGATGGGCAGGCGACTCCGGCGACAAGGCTACGGCGGGATAGAGGCATGGCTGGGGGTGGTGATCGATGGGCGGTCCCCTGGCGGTGCTCTAGGAATTGAATGCGGCCGTAGGGGCGGTGGCACGCGGTCTGGGCGAGGTGGCGCTCTGAGAGGCAGAGGCGGCGGTGTCCACGGCGAGCGGTGGCTGTGAGGCATTGGGCGGCCAGCGGGGGTGTCTGGGGGGTTCTCCAGGTCATGGCAGAGCGGCGGGCGCGGGCTGCGGCCAAGAGGCGGTCTGTGCGAGCGGGGATAGAGCGCGCTCTGGGGGCGGCACCGGCATGGTGCGGTGGCACTGGGCGTGTGGTATCCTCGGTGGTCCACTGCAGGGCTGGGCTCGGGCAGGGGTGGCGGTGAGCTCCTGGCTAGCTCCTAGACATGGAGAGAGAGGGGGAGATGGTCTGCTGCGGCGAGTGCACGGTCGGCCGGCGAGAGGGGGCTCGGCATGGCAGTGCAGTGCAGCTAGGAGGTAGGGAAGAGGCTGGGGTTGATCTGGTTAGGCTAGGAGGGGACAAAGCTGATCAAAGCACATTAAAATTGCTAGACAAAATCAACCCAAAATAGTATTAGTTAGGCCAATATGATCCTGCCAGCAAGGTGTTTGATGAAATGGCCGAAAGAGAAAAAGTTTTGAATTTTGGTTTCAAAATTTTTAAGTGATCTCCACTAGTGCTAGGTAGTCTCTGGTTGCAAGGGTTTTGAAAGTGGAGCTCAAATAGATGGGTTTTGAAATAGGGGTGATCTATGCATATGCATTAGATTCAAATTTCAAATGCCAATTAAAATAAGTAAAAGAATGTTTTTAGCAGATCAAAAGGTGGGCCTTGGTACCTCATTATGTGTACTAGCAAGGGGTACAAAGATCAAGAATTGTTTCAAATGCCAAAATGACCATTCCTCCTTTTTAATTCTTTTTGATTTGATTTTCTTTAGAAAAAGTTTGGGAATGATGTAGATGATGTTTAAATCACCTAAGAAACATTTTACAAGCATTGGATCACACAATCATGGCAATTCAAAACAACTCCTATTTTAAATGCACACACATATGAATGCTTTCATTTTAAATTTGGAAAAAAAATTGTTAACCCCAAATTTGATGATTTAGATCTTGATAAGCTTGGATTGAAGTTTTGGGATGTTACAGTGTTAGAGTACGGATCAAAATGGGAAGACTGTCTGCCTTTCACAGAATTCTCATATAACAACAGCTATCAAGCTAGTTTGCAAATGGCACCGTTTGAATTCCTATACGAAAGAAAGTGCCGTACCCCTTTGAATTGATCGCAAGTAGGAGAGAATCAGATCTTTGGACCCGACATTCTCCGAGAAGCCGAAGAGAAGGTTCACAAAGTCCGTGAGCACCTCAAGACCGCCCAGTCCAGACAGAAGAGTTATGCTGACAAGAGAAGGAGAGACCTGACTTTCAATGTCGGAGATTTTGTATATCTTAAGGTTTCACCATTGAAGGGAACTCAACGCTTTAGTCTGAAAGGAAAGTTAGCCCCGAGATATATCAGGCCCTTCAAAATTCTGAACCGTCGAGGAAAAGTATCGTATCAACTGGAACTACCTAAAGAGATGTCAGCCATCCACAACGTGTTCCATATCTCGTTACTTCGCAAATGCCTGGAAGTGCCGGAGAAGACTGAAGTTTCCAAAAACATCGATCACAGAGCTGTGGAGATCAACAATGACCTAACATATCGTGAAGTACCCATCCGTATCCTAGAAGAAGCCTACAGAACCACCAGGACCAGGAGTATCAAGTTTCTCAAAATTCGATGGAGCAACCATACCGAAGAGGAAGCCACTTGGGAGCGAGAAGATTACATTAGGACAGAGTTTTCAGATCTCTTTAGTTCCTAGTTTTCTTTGTAAATCTCGGGACGAGATTTTATTTAAGGGGGAAGGTTTGTAACATCCCAAAACTTTAATCCAAGGTTATTAAGATCCAAATCATCAAAATTAGGATTAACAAAAACTTTTCCAACTAAAATTATTAAAGCATTCATATGTGTGTGCATTTAAATAGGAGTTGTTTTGAATTGCTATGATTAAGTGATCCATTGCTTGTAAAATGATTGTTAGGTGAAATAAACATCATCTAAATCATTCCCAAACAAATCCCAAAGAAAAACAAATCAAAATGAATAAAAGAAGAGAATGGTCATTTGTGCCATTTTAATCAACATGCCTACTTTGGCTATTCCTAGTACTCAAAACCTAACAGAGACAAATGTGGATTTTTGCACCCCTTGCTAGTACACATAATGATGTACCAAGGCCCACTTTGTGATCTGCCAAAAACTTTCAAACACTATTTTTAAATGGCATTTGAAAATTGAATCTAGTTTAGTTACCAAGATCACCCTATTTCAAAAACCACTCAAATGAGCTTCATTTTCAAAACCCAAGCACCCACAGAGTCTCAAGCTTATTACTAACACACCCACCAAAAATCTTTTCAAAATTCAAAAGTAAATTTCTTGCGGCCATTTTCACAAACACTTGGCAGGCAGGAATCAAACTCTAATCCTAGCTCACTGTTTTCTACAGGGTTTTGCCCCCAATTGACCCCCATTTAATCCCTCTATCTCTTCTTGATCCAACCAGGCCATAAACACCCCATCCCCTACCCCCTAGCAGCAATGCCATGCCACCCCGAGCACCATGTCGCCGGCCTAACTTGCCATCGCCGCAGCAGGCCACCCCTCTCTCTCTCTCTCGCCATGTCTATGAGCTAGCCCAGACCTCACCGCCACCCTTTGTCCCCTCCCCGAGCACAGCCGAGCCGTGGACCACCCGCAGCGCGCCGCGCCTAGAGTGTTTGTGCCATGCCGAGCCCGCGCTAGAGCGCCGCGCCCGACACGCGTGCACACGCCGCCCCTCGACCGCAGCCCGCGCCCACCGCGTCACCACGACCTAGAGAACCCCCCAGACATGCCCGTTTGCCGCCAATTGCACCACAGCCACCGCTCGCCGTGAAGACCGCCGCCTCTGCCGCTCAGAGCGTGAGCACCGCCCGACCATTTGCCACCGCCCCTAAGCCCGCATTTAAGCCCTAGAGCACCGCCAGGAGACCACGCATCGATCTCCGCTCGTAGCCATGCCGCTAGCAGCCCGTAGCCATGTCGCCACCGTCGCCTAGCCACGCCGCGTTGTCCCGTCGTCGAGCCTATAAAAGGAGGCCACCCCCAGCCTCATTCTGCACACCACTCACCTCCCCTCTTGCCACTGATCAGTCCCCACTTCTCCCCGGAGCCGCTTGAGCTCGTAGTCGCCAGAATTTCACCAGAGCTAGCCGCCTTTGGAGGAGAAGGGCCCCGCTGATTATGACCACCCCCGGAGCTGCCTCGACCACCCCTGAGCTCGCCGTCGTCCACCAGTTCGTTTGCCCCCATCGCCATCGTCGCTGGAGCCCTGGTACGCCCCCTGAGCACCCCCACCGAGCCGCTAGGGTTAGACCTCGCCGGCGACCTGTCCGTCGTCGACGACGAGCCCCAGCCGTCGATCTTAGTTCTAATCTAACGGCCCACATCGCCCCGTACCGCTTCGCGTGTAATGAGCCGCTGACCGGTGGACCCCCCTGTCAGCTGTGCCCCGCGCCGCGGAGTGCCACTGGGCCGGCCCGTTAGCTTTCCTGCGCGACCCATTTAATTCAAATTAGGAGTTTTCTATTTAAGTTGAACTTAGTTCTGTCCCCTAGTTTGAAAATCATTTCAGAAAGATTTATAAATCCAAATAGAGTGATTCAAATTTTGTTAGAAAGCTACTAAAAAGATCTATCCAAGCCCGTTCGATTTAATTCAATTAGAGTTAGAGATCTCTCCTAGTAAAAATAACAAGACAGTAAGTTTTTGCACATTCAAACATTTTTATAAAATCAACCATGATAGCTTTTGAGTTGATTCCAACTCTCAAAAATCACCTTTTACCATACCTATTTGAATATGTAATAATATTAGGGTTTACATGCAGTGACTTTGGACTAGTACCTAAATTTTTGTGGAGTGAGGTTGTTCTAACTGCTACCTTTCTGATTAATCGCATGCCTTCACGGATTATGGGCATGAAATCTCCATGTGAGCTACTATTTGGTGAAAATAAGTTCCCTGTTACTCCCAAGGTTTTTGGCTACACCTACTTTGTCAGAGATCACAGACCCACAGTAAGTAAGCTCGATCCCAAGGCGGTGAGATGCATCTTCATTGGCTATCCTCCTGGGCAACAAATGCTGGAATCCAACTGAGCGCAAAATGTTTGTGAGTATGGATGTTACATTTCGTGAATCTGAACCCTTTTATGGTGAGAAAACAGATTTGAACATGTTGTTTGAAGGCCTTGATCATCCGTCACCTACGACTGATAGTCAAGAGGGGGAGAGTAAAGTCACACCAGCAGCAGTTGCACCTCATGCAACAAATGGGCAACCTCCTTCTTTGACTATTGGATCGCCCCTTACTATTTCAGCCCCTAAAATTGGTGATGCCCACACAATTTCACAACCACAAGGCCAAGAACCACCACTTCAAGTGTACTTTAGGAGGAGGCGTCGTGAGAATGTTGAACAGGGGAGAATTTTGAACAGGGGGAGGACAATAATCAGATACAGCAAGAGCCACAAATGCAAGAGGAAGAACAATCTTCGCAAGGCGGTCCATCTAGTGCACCGATGGATGAGAACTCAAGTGTCACGGAGGGTTCGACAAACTTACCAATTGCACTAAGGAAAGGGATTAGAGCAGCTACAAGTAGACCCGTGAAGAGGTATGGCTTTAATGTTCATGACATTAGCAACTGTGTGTCGTACGAAGCATTGTCACCTTCCTGCCGTGCATTTGTTACGTCCCTACAGTTGGTAAATATTCCTACTGATTGGAAAGTAGCACAACAAGACGCTAAATGGAGTGCAGCCATGAGAGAAGAGTTAGAAGCATTGAGGAAAAATCAAACTTGGGAGTTGACTGACTTACCTGAAGGAAAGAAAGCAGTTGGATGCAAATGGGTGTTCACAGTAAAACAAAGTCCAGAAGGAAAGATAGAAAGGTATAAGGCAAGATTGGTTGCAAGGGGATATAGTCAAACATATGGGATCGACTATGATGAAACGTTTGCTCCTGTGGAAAAAATAAACACTGTGAGGATCTTGATATCATGCGCGGCAAATTTTGGATGAACATTGCATCAGCTAGATGTGAAGAATGCTTTCTTGCATGGTGATCTTCAGGAAGAGGTGTATATGGAGGTGCCACCAGGAATGGCTGCAGCTGAAAATGGAGGAAAAGTGTGCAAACTAAAAAAGGCTCTTTATGGCCTGAAACAATCTCCAAGGGCCTGGTTTGATCGGTTTAGAAGGGCTGTGTGTGACATAGGATATGGATAGTGTAATGGTGATCACACCATGTTTTACAAACATTCAAATCAAAAGATTATTATTCTAGCGGTTTATGTGGATGACATTATAATTACTGGTGATGATGAAGCTGAAATATTCAGATTGAAGAGGTGTCAGTAAAGCTTTTGAGGTAAAGGACCTTGGCCAACTCAAATATTTTCTAGGCATAGAAGTAGCACGATCTGCAAGGGGCATAGTGTTGACACAGCACAAGTATGTTTTGGATCTTCTGAACAAAACAGGGATGATGCAATGTCGGGCAGCGGCAACACCCATAGATCCGAATCATAGGATAACAGCTCAATCTGGGGAATTGGTGCAAAAGGAAAATTATCAAAAACTTGTAGGAAAGCTACTATATCTATGTCATACAAGGACGGACATTGCTTATGCAGTAAGCATTGTAAGTAGATATATGCATGAGCCTAGGACTGGTCACTTGGATGTAGTACATCAAATTTTGAGGTACATAAAGGGGACTCCAGGAAAGGGTCTGTGGTACATCAAATTTTGAGGTACATAAAGGGGACTCCAGGAAAGGGTCTGTGGTTCAAATGTAATGGACACCTAACGGTGGATGGCTACAGTGATGCTGATTGGGCAAGTTGCCTTGATGACAGGAGGTCAACTTCAGGATATTGTGTGTTTGTTGGAGGTAATCTGGTGTCATGGAGAAGTAAAAAGCAACCAGTTGAATCAAAGTCAACTGCTGAAGCAGAATATCGAGCAATGTCTCAAGGATCGAGTGACATGTTGTGGGTAAGAAATCTCTTAAGTGAACTAAAGGTGCTAAGAGATGAACATTTGAATATTTGGTGCGATAACAAGTCAGCTATATGCATAGCAGATATTCCAGTACAACATGACAGAACCAAACATGTGGAGATTGACAGATTCTTTATCAAGGAAAAATTAGATGCTGGAATCATCAAGATTGATTATGTGAACACAAGACAACAAATTGCAGATTGCTTAACAAAAAGGCTGGGAGCAAAGGAATGCAACTTGGCTTGTAGCAAGATGGGGATGATAGATATCTATCACCCATCTTGAGGGGGAGTGTTGAACAGTTATTGGACAGTTATTGGGCTTTATGTTGCTTTAGCCCATGTGGCCCATCTATTCACCCAGGAGCTGATGTATATATATTTGCCCCCTTACTCCAAGAAACCCTAAAAGAGACAGAAGCTGTGCATCCACCCACAAGGTCAGCCGCCACCTCTAAACTCTACATTTTGAGGATATGGTCAAAGAAGTTTGGAACAGGCCAGTGATTAGGAGCTCGGTTATCCTAAGATGGAATAATAAAATCCGTGCTCTATGGAAACTGTTGGAGTCTGGTTTAGCATAGAAGTGGTGTCCTAGGACAGTCTGGAATATTCTAGTGAGAGTTGAAGTGTTGGAGTCTGAGTTAGTGTAGTAGTAGTACTACTCGGTTAGAGTCTAGAGTATTCTAAAGAGTGTTAATATAGTAGTAGTGTCCTACTAGAGTCTAGATCATTCCAGTGTATGAGTGAATATGTAAGGCTAAGTTGTGCTATATATAAGAGGGTGTGGAGGTCCAAAAGGACCAAGCACATCCAGAAATTTTCTCCCAAAACCTACAGAAACACCTCAAAGGATGGGCAAGACACATAAATCTGGTTAGGCGTAAATGGCAAGGAAGTACAAAATGTTGTTTCTGCCACCATAATGAAACTATCAAACATTTATTCTTTGAATGTCAGTTTGTACGTTCTATATGGTCAGCCATCCAAGTAGCCTCAATCTTGTACCCACCGAGCTCAGTAACCAATATTTTTGGTAACTGGTTGCATGGTATAGATAACGGGGATAGGATACATATAAGGGTGGGAGCGATTGCATTACTATGGTCGTTGTGGCTATGTAGAAACAATATGGTTTTTTATGCTAAAATGTCTTCCCCCATGTAGGTCATCTTCCATTGTGCACACTTACTCTGGAAGTGGTCTATTCTTCAAAAACCGGAACACCACACCCTGTTTACGGAGGTGTGTTCTCGGTTGGAGCAAGTGGTGGAAGATGTTTTTTACCCATCATGGGTGGCAGCATAGATTGCAGATTGAACCTCCTCCACCATAGGCGTTTCTTATAGTTTCATGTATTCTAGGTTATGCCTATGAGATCGTTGCTTCTATCTCCTAATCTGTTTCTTTCGGCTGTGTGCACCTTCGTTGTGCAGAGGCCGGGTGTGGCTCTCTATATTTGATCACCTTGATGTAGACTTTTGAGTCTAATAAAAACGCCCTTTATCAGAAAAAAAAGAGTGTAAGTCATGCACAAGTATTATATCCTACCATTCTGGAAGTCTCTCGTCGCGGAGGATTGGGGTTTGCCACTTATCAATTTCCTCTTCCCAATGCTTATACTCTGTCAGTCAGATAGGAGTAAATAGGCAGATTTTCAGAAGTAACAGAGAAACCAAAAAAATCCTAAAATAAAGCAGTAGTAGAATAGAATAATCAATCAAACCAGAATTATGTATGAGAAGAAAACTAACTACTATAAACAAATTACATGCTAAATTTATGGCACAATTTGTCAAAAAAGACATACTCATCAACGCATCTTGCACCAGGTTTATAGCTGACTTTGGAGAAGTTCCGTAGAACTTTGTGTATCTCCTGTCAACACAGCACGAAATCAACTACGTACTGGCTACAGTGAGGAATTATCAAATAGAGGCTATAGTACTAAAAAGGTGAAACAGCTGGTCAGAGGATTTTGATCTAGATATACATTCATATTTCATATGAACAGAAATATTTTAACGAAAGGTAGTGGAATTATCGAGGATTTATAATAGAAAATATGTGATATGATTTGAGTTTCTCCAATCACAGATCATTATGTTCTATGTATTATATGGTATGCTACAGTGAGGATAGACCATAACACTAATGATATTTGCAAAATATACAAGTTGCCACGTAGAGTTTGAAGGTTAGAATAAATGAATCAAGAAAGTTCTCTAACGACTGCACCTTGTAATATATGTGCATCCTCATTTGGACTTAACATTATGATCACGAAACATAAAAGTTTGGAAAACAAAAGTTACCTGTGGTACGTACTTCCCTTCTTAAATTTAACCTCAGGAGAAGACCAAGCCAATGCAAATACGACTGTACATCTTCCATGTGGTTCAACCGAGGTTGAAGCACAAACTGCTGCACAAATTGCATCACCCAGCGAAGAAGGCATGCTGGGGCCAGCATTGAAATTATCTCGGTCAAAGCAACCACCCTTTCAAAATCAGATGGTAAGACATGCAGAGTCCAGTCAAATATTTTAGCAAGTTTTAAATGACAAGAACAAAAGGGAAAAGTCACCTGAACCATTGTGCCCCACATCTCCCGAGCAGTGATAGAACTTTCTCCAGAAAGCCCAAAAACTGGCAGCACGGTGACATCAACATTCTGACTTCCACATGCAGCAACAGCAAATGTTACAGGAGGATTATTGTTGGCAGTTCTGCAGTGTTGGAAATGTATAATTACTGCTAGATACACAAAACAATACTATTACATTTGAAAATGCAAAGATCTTCATGTATCTTGCAAAAACACATTGCTTCTTTTGGAGATTTGTGGGTATTTTTTATAAAAATATAGGATGGGAAGACGTCATGTCACTGCAAAAAATCTCTCTGTCAAAACTCAAAACTGATCCACAAAAAAACAGTGCAGAAATACTATTGTGAACAATGATCGGGTCCTAGGAGCTCTTAGTTTTCATTTGAGACTTCTTTTTTCGAACACGCAGTTGCGACTTGTTAGAAATGCTTAAGGATATCTGCCAAATAACCATAGCAAAAATAATGATGAACAGTTGAATACTTGCTTGTGATGTAGGAGAACACCAGAAATTCCATTTTCTCCACTGCACGACAAACAAAAACAAAATCATTTCACTACATTGGCAACAAGTTATAGAGTTAAACTGTAAGCACTAAGCGACCTACTGACATGAATGGCTCATTTACATGACCACCAGACTGATGTGAAAGACCCCCAATAGAATTCTGGGATTGCATCAGAATAGAACATGATTAAATCAAGAAACAGAAGGGAAACATTATGTAAGAACATTGGAGTAAAAGAGTAGAAGTTACTACCACCCATGTCATTACTAGGCTCACTTTTGCCCTTTCCTTTCCGGTATTGATGAGCTGCACAATTTTCATACCCATATGAGCATAAGATTACAGATACTACATAAGGCAGCAGTTATTAATAAACAAAAGCATGATGCTACATAAAAATTCTCTAGAAATTTTAGTGGTCGCGCTGCAGTAGATAATGAACCATGATACTCAGTTTGTTACTGTAGCGTATATGCTCTCTCTAGCAATACACGATCTAGACTGTTTGCAAGCATATAAATCTTAAAAGGCTTCCCACGAAAAATCTTAAAAGGCCACGAGTTCAGGATTCGGACATTTGAGACATTAAGGCGATATTTGGCCATAATAAACATTGTTCCTGCAAGTAATGAAGAACTTACAGTGTAGACAAAAACTGATGTAGGGAGACTACTTTCTTCGTAGTTGTGGGGAATAAATGGAGATATTTGACGGCAAGATATTTTCAATTCAGGATCAGGTTCACCTTTTAAATGAAACAGGTAAGAACTTGTGAGTCTCAGTATCATGTTTGAATAATTTGGATGATGTGCCTTATAATTCAAACAAAAAGCACTTGGCACGTTATAATTCTACAACATGAGCAAAAGCTGAAACATCATATACATGTATTATGCACGCCTGACTATTATATATGGTCCTAAAGAAACTAAAGAAATGCTGTTATTATGAAGTCCTTCTTACTACTTTGAGTGATTTGTCATAAAAACAAATGAGTAACAGTACCATCATAAACAGTCCATGCGCGAGGAAACAAAGCATGGTATGTTGAACGATCACCTCTTAATTTCCAATCCCAGGATGATATACCATCATCACTAGATTTTCTGAATCAAGAAAAATAAAATGATCAAAAATGCATTTGAGATAGAGCTGATATTAGGATGATAGAAATAAGAACCGACACAAAAGGGTGGTCATGCTTGTTGTATAGCTCACTGAATCAAACAGTTACAGTCTAAGCCTGATGCATTAGGTACCAAAAAGGGTGTATTGGAAAAAGAACCACAGCCTACATGGGAGAAATCATACTAAGACATGTAAATGATTGCTATATATATACATGCTAAGACTGAAGAGAAGATTTCAGACATGCATATCTTGCAAGAACATCCATAGATGGTGTCAAACAAAAATGTCACGAAACCAGGAATGTGTTATCTGAAAGGCAAAGAATCATACTTTAAACCATCATGCTGACCAGGAGACAAAACTGAGGAGTACTTTTTGCTTCCTCCTCTAGTTATAAAGATCTGCAGTAATTAAAGAATGCAATAAAGAAAAATCAAGAGGTGTGTGTTCTAAGTGAAAATTCGTACTTTCCAGAAAAATCATGCACTCTTTGGCCAAACACTCTAGCAAAGAACTAAGGCGTATAGATAAAAATACATCAGAAAGCTTACTTAACACACAAGAGGCAGAAGAACCTTCACGTACATTTGTAGTTTTTTAGTATGGTATACGTGTGTTTTCATCAAATCTCAAAACCCCAAAATCTGATGCCATTTTCAATATGCTCGCGACCAATTAGGACATCCGTATATTTTAGTTTTAACTAGCAGAGTAGCTACCTATTAGTGGGTAACCAGCGGCAGACCAAGAAACTTAAGGAAGCCTGGGAAAACGAGTTTGATCTGCCAAAATTTGGACGAAATTGCTATAGAAAATCACAAATCGCAAGGGGTTGCACTGTCAGCAAGCCTGGGCGCCCGCCCGGGCTAGAGGGGTGTTAGTTCCACCCATGTGGGTAACAGAGTTAGAGGGATCTCAATCTGTTTGATGGATGACCATAGTGAAGTATCCCTATGGGGATAGTAAAAATATTATACACTAGCTATGAGCAAAACTCCTCATTTACAAATACCCAACCTTTCTTTCAACTGAAAACATCGTATGAGAATTATCACTTGACAGATACAAACTGTATTTCTCCTATAGTACTTAGTAATAGCGTAGTTTATTTGCTTCTGAGTGGTTTTCTAGAACACAACCTCCCTCCAAGCTTGGTTTAGCCATTGAAAATAATATGCACAATACACCTCAAGAAAATGATAAACAGAAGAATAGATTTCCAATGTTTTAAAGAAACAAGTACAGTAAGTAATGTTGAAATTGTAAAGAATAAAGCAAACGAACAGACTACAACTGAAAAAAGAAAATATTTCAGATATGAAATAAAGAATTTGAGGATATAGCATGGGTAAATGGTCTCAGTTACCGAAAATTGGTTTTCCATCACAGGTGACATTTCACATGAACCAGGAGTTATCTGCCAATGCTTGAACTCCCCTCTAAAACCTCTTGATATGCTACCAGTCCTGCAAAAGGGAATAAATCATAAACAGAGAGTGAACTTGGCAAAAGCATGTCTGTAAAGTTTTCACCGTGAGGCACACACCCCATCCCACCGAGAGGTACTCCTTGTGAGGCTGATGGTTTGCTGCTCTCCCTCGTGAATGGATCAATTGGTGCTTTCTGTAAATTGATAAATTAAATATGCACATCAAAATGAACCAATAAATAAAGCACACTCAAATGGGATATGGTTTCCCTGAACAGAACATTTGGTGGTATGAAATGCACAATCACATGCTCTTGATACACCAGGTCCCCAGACCAGGAACATGTGGCAGGTGCTGCTGCTAAAGTTTTGCCTGATCAGAGTTGTCTGTTTTTTGCCTCAGTCTTCTACTTTCTTGTGTATAGTTTTCTTTCATTTGTTTTGCTGGTTTTAGTTTGGATTTGTATTTTGTGCCTTCACAGCGTCCTTCTTCTAATACAAAATATAGTACATTTAGAAACATGTTCAAGAAAAAACAGCATGCTGATGTATTACCCTTCCATAAGAAGCTTCTTCGCGAACATAGGACCAAAGCCGGAGACCAAGCTTCATCTGATCGTAAGGAAAAAGAACATAATTCGGTCATGTTCATCAAGACTTCATATGTATGACAAAACAAAGATAGTACCTCTGTTTGACAATTGCATTTTCTTCATACCATTTTAAATGCTTCTCTAAACGTAACATTGAACTCCTTCAGCCTATTAGCATGACTACTTAATTTTCTTCTCCAAGCATATTCTGGTGGTGAGCCGTCATCAAAGTCCAACTGCAGTTGTTGCCACCAAAGTCATAAGAAACATATGAATAATGAGGTCGGTGAAACTAACAGCTCGGCAATGAGCTTACAAATCCGTATCATATCCTGAGAACGATGGGGTATGCTTTACCAAAACTAAGAATAATTCTTAATCTGATGTCTTCACTGACCAAAGTCTGATAAAACTATTTAGTACGAGTACAACTTCTGAAGACTAGTAACCAGCCAAACACGTATTGGAAATTTGGCATGGTATAAACAATCTCAAGAACACAGGCTATAACTATGAACAAAATCGCCCCGCAAAATAAATTCCTCTAAACTTCGAGAATGTGGTAACTACGAAAATATTACAATTTTGCCACCCTCCCATAAACAATGTCTCCAGACCGATTTTGACTGGAAAGTGGAAACTTATAGCAGTTGATGGGAGATGATGAAGCAGGTGCTCACCAGCTGCAGGGTGCTCCTGCTCACGAACTCATCGGCGCGCCACGACTGCTTCCTCCGGTAGAACAAGTTGCCGCCAGAGGCGGACTTGCCGCGGGGCATGGCAGAATCCCCGATTTATTTTGAAAAATATACCGGAAGTTGTGGGCAGCTCTGGATGAGGTCAAATGAGATTGACCTTCAAGAGGATTCGAAACAAAGAATCCAAGCAAGCTAGCGAACTACCCTTGTTTTCCAGCAAAAGGAATCACGTCCGTACGGAACAGCACCAGAAGAATGGAGAAGGACACGGAGGAGGCCGACGGAGAGAAAAGAAGCACAGGATTTCGGCGGAGGAGGCAAAGAGAACTTCCTTGGGGGAAGCCAAAGGCAAAGAGACCACGGTCTGATAGAGACGGGATTCCAATTTAGTTTGATTGTCTATAAGAGCATCAACCCTCGAGGCGGCCTAAAGGCCCCGGCACTAAAAACGACGCCCTGCCAAGGTTTGGCGTGGCGTGGTCTAACTAATTATCTAACGTTTTCAGACCAAACCGGCTAGCGGTGGCGCCGGATGACGTTTTGGTGCGAAGGTGGCCAAGGCAGCGAACGTTTCGATCATCGTGGGCCAGCTTTGTAAGCGACAGCGACATTCCTCCTCGTATGTCGCGTCGCGATTAATGGCCTGAGCACCATCACAGCCTTGCAGCGATAGGCGCCGGTCGGAAGCATCGATATGTCTTGTCGTCGGGCACGCGGCGGGGTTAATGTGCCTCTACTGCTCGCCTCCCCTCCCCGCTATTAAAACGGCCTCGTCGGCGTCATTCCTTCACACAGTCATCCTCTCGTCCACAATCTCCCCGTCCAAACCCTATCCAAAATTCCCATTGATGGAGCGTTTCCAAAGAGATTGCGCCGCTGTGAACGGCTTCAGGCGGTGGCGGCCGCTCGTCAAGGAGGAGCGGGTGCTCTAGGATGCCTAGTACTCCGTCCCTTCGGACTTTCGGTTGCCGAAGGGGTGGGTGCTCAGCCCTGGCGATCTGTCGCTACCTCCGGTGCCGGTCGGCCGGACCCAATCCGCGGCCATCTACGAGCATTTCTGGGTCGTCCTCATGCTGGATGAGAGGGATGACCCCAGTGGGATCCCAACAACCACCACGCGTGGTCGGCCTTCTTCGAGCAGCAGCGCGAGGATCGCATCGCTGCTTATGACGGCAACGGCCCGCCACCAGAGAACTACAACAGTGATGGCCGGCGGTAGTGGTGGAGCGCCCCCAGGGTATACGCTCGCCTAGGTGCTCGACTACATCGCCGTCGGGAACTACCCGTGCCTGACGATGCCACCGCCGTAAACAGTGGCAGACCCACCACGGCATGTAGGCCTGGGCTCCGCGCCGCCAGGCGTCGGGTTCTTCCTCGTACTCCTCATCGTCGAGGTCCTGATCGTCCCCGTCCCGACGAGGTATTCGTCGTACTCAACCTCTTCCCCTCGCTACGGCGCCCATCTAGTGCCCTTGGAGGACGAGCCAGAGGAAAGCCCTCCTCCCGTCGGCGCTCTGGTAGAGGCATCGTCATCCGCAATCGCGGTGCACCGCGCAAGCCCTCACCTTCCTCCGGTCGCCTCTGCCTCGTCAGGCCCAAGCGGGAGGTGAAGGAGTGGACGCCGCCACCGGAGTACAAGGTGGACGCTCTCTAGCTCAAGAACTACGATGATCCGAAGGAGTTCCTGGACCAGCGCATGGCGAAGCGTGTCTCGTTCGAAGTCGTGTCGTCGGCGACAAATGAGTTTGCGGAGGTGTGGTCCACGGCTGAGTACCGCCGCGAGCAGGCCGAGCGCGCATGCTGCCTCAGCCTGTTCATTGACCTAGAGGGCGACAACGAGGGCGGTCCCTCGGACTGGCGCAAGCGCAGTGACCCGGGCCAGGGCTGCAGCACCATGGCGCCGCTGAAGCAAGAGTCCAGCGACGATGATGATGACGAGGAGGAGGAGCTCATGGACTACGCGGCGTCGATGTACCTTCGCCTTGGCCTAGGCGGACGTGGTCGTCGTCACTGGTAGTTTTTAGTATTTTTCTTATTTATTTCAATTTTGTACAACATGTTTGAACTGCCTATGAAATCGCCATCGGTTTTGCATTTTAACGAATTTGTTAGTTATTTTGAATGTTTGAAAATTGTGTATGGGCGGAACAGCTAGGAGCCAGCGCCCCAAATTCTTTGACCTATCCACCGGCCCTCCATATGGGTTGGCCGCGTCAGACGCCGTATAGGGGGCACGGGTGGAGATGCTTTCTAAGAGACATACGCGTCTAGTCAGTCGTGCCCCAATTTAAACCATCTGACTGTTTGTTTTGAAAATTAGTTTCCGCTACCAAAAAAGGATATAAGTTCGCTCAACTCGACAATACCGGCGATCAAACCCATCATAGTTCGGCGGTCAAATCTCTACTATCTCTCTCTATATCTATATCTATATCGATATATATAGATATATACTAGCACACGTGTGTGGGTTGCTACGGATTTTATTGAACATTTGCATACATGACCATGCATCGCGACCGGGGAGCGAAAAAATCTATATCACATAGGTGCACAAAATAAGCTCTCGTTAACATCACGGAAGCGTCAGGTTAGATGACGACGCTCACACGATGATTAAGTGTTAATTTAACATTATGTTTCACCCTTCATACGAATTTATCTCTATCTCTTCTCTATTATATAATTTTCCTTGAGATGGTTTTCGTTCCTTCTAAATTTTTGTCAGTCGTCCCACCCTTGCCCCTTGCCCGTTTAATCGCTCTTCCTAGGTTCGTTCGTCTGCCCGTGCTTTAGAATCTGAACGGACAGAGGTTTGTATCCAGATTGATATCCATATTAGGGATATTATAACCGAGACAAGAGAAAGCTCTCTCACGACCTATGCATTTCTTGCCGTCGGATCACACTATCTGCCTATTTATGGCCATTGGATGCTCTTCAAATCATGCCTGAGCCAAATATTCCTTAGGAATGCTTCTCTGAACATCAAATAGGTTTTACGTGGTTATTTGGGCCCCTAATGATGCAATAAAATCAAGACCCGTCTAGTTTCTTTTCACATTAATATTGATGCACAACAATTACTACCACATAAATGTCCTTAGTGCACTACACCGTATACCCACTCCTCCAATGCTCCTGGAATCTTATTCTCTGCCCATTACGACCTATGCATTTCATGTCGTCGGATCACACCATCTGCCTATTTATGGCCATCGGATGCTCTTCAAATCATGCATGAGCCAAATATCTCTTAGGAATGCTCCTCTGGACATTAAATAGGTTTTACGTGGTTAATTAATTGTGCCCCTAATGACTAACTAATGATGCAATAAAATCAAGACCCATCAAGTTTCTTTTCACATTAATATTGATGCACAACAATTACTACCACCTACATGTTCTTAGCGCACTACACCATACACCCACTCCTCTGATGCTCATGGAATCTTATCCTCTGCCCATTAGGAGTATGTTAGATGCGACTTTACCTACTGATGACACTATCCTGCTGGGCCTGAAGCAAGCAAATTGAATAGAGCTTAGAAATATAAGGTCTGATCCATCACATCAAAGCAAACCAGTAAATATTTTATAAATAAACCTAAACTACAATACAAGTTTTTACCTAAAATACCATTTCATAACTTTCCGTATTACTAATGGACCGGCGCGGCAACGCGCGCCTACATGATCTAGTACGTCTCTAACATGGAGATGGAGCTCGACCTCCTGTGCGCAACCTCTTCTCGGAGAGTTCGAGTGCTCGACCACATCTCCGTTGCGGCTGCCTCACAAACCGACTGACCAAATCGACTTGCTGCTGAATCCGACGCCTCCTCTCCGCTCTCGATTCGTGGCGCTGTTCTTGGGCATCATCGGCGTGCTTCGGATCCTTTCTTCCACGACGCTGCAGAATCACTAAACTCAGATGACGTGGATGAGGTCGAGCTCCACCCATGGATGTCGTGATCGAGCTCCGCTCGTGGACGCCGTGGCCGATCGCTGTCGGTGCGCCGGCACCGACAGTTGGGAGATGCAGCGCAAGGAGAATACACTACTAGAGAAAGGCTTATGGATAGATTTATTATCAGTGGAGCATTTTTTTAAATATGCTCCACTGATAATTATTAGTGGCGCATTTAAAAATATGCTCCACTGATATTATTTATAACCAATAGCGCACATCATAAATAATGCGCCACTGATAATGTGGCCCGGCACTCTGGAGGCCTGGACCAAATATCAATGGCGCATATATCCATATGCGCCATTGATATATTATTATCAGTGGCGCATATGTAATATGCGCCGTTGATATTCTCCTCACCAATAGCGCATCTTCCTCAATATGCGCCATTCATAATTTGTGGACCCCACCATCCAGAAAGGTAGCAGAATTATCAATGACGCATATTGGAGATGCGTCACTGATATTTTTTTGCCAATAGCCCATATTGCAAAAAATGCGCCACTGATAAATCTTGGGGTCGCCTTGCCGCCCCCTGCCGCCGCCCGACACTGGAGGAGTTGTAGCACCCAGCAAAATGTTTTATTCTAAAAATAAATAATAAAAATATCTATACTATTAAAAAGATTGGATTCGTTCGTCGCTGGAATTTTTTATCTGCAAAAGTCTTTATATAAAAATAAATAAATAAACAAACAAAATAAAACTATTTTTTTATCGGGGGAGACAGCCGCAAGCTAGGCCCAAAAGCCCAGCCCGCAGCCATCTACCACCCCGCTAACTAAACCCTAAACCTGCACCACCCCAAACCCTAGCTAGAGTAACCCTAAACCTAAACCGGTCCACCCCACCAGACCCGACCCAGCCACCTACCCGCATGCCTTGCCCAACCCGACCGGCACGCCCCACCGGCATGTGTCGCTCACTAGTGGAAACGAGGTCTTTTGTTGATCCCGAAAAGGGGCTTTAACACCGGTTCTTCTACGAACCGGTGTTAAAGGGGGGGCCGTACCAGCGTGGCCCCTGCGGCAAAAAAGGAGCCCCCCTTTAACACCGGTTCGTGCCACGAACCGGTGTTAAAGGTCCCTGCAGCAGTGGCCCGCGCACCCCCCCCCCTTTAACACCGGTTCATGGCATGAACCGGTGTTAAAGGGGGGGCTATATAAGACACCACCCCAGCCCACACACACCCCACTCTTCCATTCTTTCACATTTTGGAGCCTAGCAAGAGGGTGTGAAGAGTGCTAGTTTGTGTTTTTTCATATGCACTAGAGGTGTTCGGTGAAATGCCCGAGAGCTCAAAATAAGCTTTCTTGTTGCTCTTTCCGTCTCGGTCGAGGTCGGCAACTATAGTTTCATGTGTCATTGATGTACTATATATATAAATGGTCATCTCCCTATTATTTTTTGATATATACTACATATTAATGCAGATGAATCGGCAATGGATGTACGGTGACCGCCGCACTTCCAAGTATATTACGGGCCTCCAAAATTTCATCGTTGTGGCTAATGCAAACCATGGTCCCAATGGTTTTATGTGCTGTCCGTGTGTTCACTGTCAGAACAAGAAAGACTACTCAAATACCAGAACCATTCACGCCCACCTGCTTCGATCCGGTTTCATGCCCAGCTATAATTGTTTCACGAACTTTCACGAACACATTTGCTTCATATGATGTAAATATTCTCAGCAATGTAATCAAATACCTGGACAATTCATAATAAGGAGTATGCAACCAAGTCTACTTAATAGTCTTTGCAAGCTATGAAGAGATTCCAACTCAAGAATAATAAGTAGCATGAGGCGCAAACATAAGCAACATTACAATGCTCATAGAAAGGTATGATAGAGTGGTATCTCGCTTGCCTTTGATTATGAATGCCAAGGCACCTCTGAAGTTCAAGTGGTGACTAGAAGTAAAGATATCAAGAACACAAGCATCAAAGTCATAACACAAATAATCAAGTAATGGAACAAACATAAAGAATGACAACTATGCTCTCAAGAGGGTGCTCAAAGAATATGTGGAGACTCAACAAGTAGAAGAAAAGGTTTTGAATAATTTGAAAGGCTTTCAAATGCTGAAAGTATGGTACTTGTTTGCTTTGAGCTCTCATTGCCCCTATCATAAGCATCTTTAATATGGTTAAGGTGAAAGTGACACAACTAAGAGGATATGCTTGACAAGTTATAAATCGAAGTATCATGCCCCTTACTTACGAAGACCGATCCTCATGCTACTCAACTTCAGTCACAAGCAAGCTCTTGTCATTGTAAGTATATACGTATCATAGAGAACCGCCAACGGGTACCCCTTGCACATGACACGGGAGCTATCCCATAATCAAAATAACAAGGCAAGCAGACAATGAGCATCTCGTCGATCTTTTTATTTACTATGTGCATAGAATTCTCATTATGGTTATGCTGCAAGTTTCCACCATGATTAGGCATGGCTTAGGCTACCGGCCTAGGCGTTTCTCTAACATACATACAAACTCCATGATCTTACAAGTTCTACTTTTATTTCACACCGCCGGGATCCATAAGCAAAAGAACATGATATCAACTAGGTACAAAGTACCTATGAAGCGTTGAAAGCGGTCCCCATGATACATGGTTCTGCTAACTTCAACTCATAAAGCGCAAGCATATACGCAACAAAGAAGGACGCAATGGTTCAGGTTTATTAAGTGCAAGAAAATAAAATGTGCCATCAAGTTCGTGAGAGCTTTACTAACTAACTTTCTCATAACAAGCAAACATTTTATTCGGAAGAAAACAAGGCATATTGAATATGCACGGAGGTAGCAAATGATACTAAAGGGTAGGTATGGTGGACACTTTGGAAATATTTGGTTTAGGGAGTTGGAAACTTGAGTAAAACATACTCAGAAAAAGTGAAGGCTAGCAATAGTAAGGGAGCGACAAACGAGAGAGCAATAGCTGTCATTATCATGCTTGCAACAAAACAGGACTACTCATGGCATGAAAGCAATTCAAGATCCTCAAGGAAAAATAATTCATCGAGGTTTAACTGATTATTACAGTCATGTGCATGCGTGAGCATGTGCCAAGTCAATCAAATGAAACATTCAGAGGAGGATACCACGGTGTCATACCAATTTATGAATAGAGAAATGCAAGCAAACATTCATAAGACATGCTACAAACTATTAGCAAGCTGGAGCTAATCATAAGAAAGCAAGAACTACTAAGCATCCAAAGATAACATACACCCTACTTGAACGGACTAAGCAAGATCACAATGATGAGTATACGTACACAATGAAAACAAATAGAGTTCGTTACCAGCCTCTTACCACGCCTCAAGTTGTCATTGATCCTCATTATTGGTCTTCACTTGTGTGGCTTGAATAATAATATGAAACCAATATCCACTGAGGACAGCCGAACCCTGTAGCAAACTCGCAAAAACCAAAGAAGAACGACAAATATTTTTGGTGTTTTCGATTTTTAAATAAGAACCAAAAGAGAGAAACAAGCAAAGCAAAATCTTTTTGGGTTTTTCAAATAGTTCAAACAAAGCAAAAAGGGGAAAGCAAACCAAGGCAAAAAGAAGAAGCAAACCAAAGAGAAACAACAGAAATATTTTTTGTCTTTTTGTGGTTTTTAGAAAGAAAAAGCAAAGAAAGAGAATGAAAACTAAAAAGAGAACGAAAACATAAATATATAAAGTACCGACGCAACATGATATGGAGATGAGTGCGGTGTCGGCGTACCTCCCCCTAAGCTTAGGCTTTTGGCCTAAGTGGGTATCAATCCCAAGCTGGCCAGGATGAAGTGTCACCCTGGTACGACGAAGAGGTCCCCTCATCCTGGTGCGAACTCGAGCACGTCCCTCCGTAATGCGTGGAGTAATCATAGGAGGGCACATCCTCCTGGTGCTGCTCGTGGAAACCCAGCAAGCGAAGCTGCTCGTCCACCTCCTCCTTGGAGCGTGACCACGGTCTCCTGTGAACACTAAACAAAGCAGGTTGTGGCAAAAGGATCTCCCTTTCATCCCCGTCAGTGAAAAGCATCCTATATACTAGATTGTTCAAATGAGAGTTAGTAGTGACAAAGTGATGAGTTTTCATGGCAACATGGTCAAGCCTCTATGGTGCCAACATAGCATCATAGGGATCTACTGAAAGACCTAATGCATTGACTATACGCGAGGCAATGATGCTCCCATAGATAGGCCCCCTAGCAGCTAGGCGACGAGCAATAAGCGAGCCAAGATTGTACCGAGTATCATTGTTAAGCGCAGCAGCAAGGAATGCTAAATGATAGTTGGAGATATTACTTGTGTTCTCCCTACCCAGTACACTAGTAGCAAGATAATATGCAAAGTATCCGAGAGCAGGGAGTTGGATATTTCTTATCTTTCCGCGCCGCGCCACGCGGTCATCATCATTGGTCACCCCTCAGTAAAGCTCCAACAAATCAGCGGGTCGCCCTTGAATTTTCTTCACGGTCCCTGTCATACGCACACCTATAATACTGCAAAATCTCTCCAAAGGCATGGTGAAGGGCAGATCATAGATTTTAAAAGAGACAGTAGACTGATAGGGTGTGTTAGTAAACGTGAAGCTCTCAACAAAAGTTTTGGTGAGCATAGCGTATTGTGCACTCTCATCTTGCATATATGAGGTCAAACCAACCCTCTCAATCAGTAGCAAGAAATCATCAAGAATACCTGCAGCTTGTAAGAAAGTAAAACAAGGAAAAGATGATGGGTGAGCATCCCCATCATCCCTTTCACTGCCAATACGAGTTGCAATCAGATCTTCATTGTATGATGGCCTAGATTGAGAGGCTGTCCTCGAGGGCCTCGACCTCCTAGGTGCATCACTCTCAAATATCTCTCCAAAAGTATGGTTGTTCATGCTTGGTATTCTGAAATTTAAACACCTATTAAACAAGTGATTGCAAAGTAAATATAATGAAGGATTCTACTCATAGGGACTTGCAAGAGGCCTAAACATGCATCAAAACTATATCTCTAAGCATCAAACAAGCTTACAAGCTCTCATAACCAATCACCTACAGCAGCAAAATACTCAACACATAATCCACTAAACACAAATCTACTTGGACAAGGGGAGGAGTCACATACCAAGGAACAATTGCTCCAAATTTCAGCAAGAAAGATGGGCTGAGCAAGGAGATCAAAAAAATCGAGAGCAAGCACAGCAAGAACGCGATTTTGAGATATGAACTGGAGCTTACTCGGGAGAGAGAAGAAAGTGGCAGGTGAGAGAGTTAGTGGGGGGCCAGGGGTGGCCCACACCAGGGCATGGCGCCACCCAAGGCTGGCCGCGCCACCATGTGGTGTGCCTGCCTGGTGGGCCCCACTGGTACCTCCCAGGTACTCCTCTGCCCCTTTTTTCACGTAAAAATTTAATATGAATTTTCTGGAATTTTTCGAGACACTTTATTTTTGGCATTTTTCAGAAATAGAAGAATGATTTTTCTGACAGACAGATTTTTCTTTTTCTTTTGGAAACATGATGCAAAGACAAAACAAGGCTAGAACTATAGAAGTTCTAGCATGCAAGCAACTAACAACACAAAGAAAACTAAACGAAAACAAAAACATAAATGCAAAGGATAGAAATAAACGAAGATAATCATAATGAAAACATTGTTTTGTTCAATGGAATCCTTTTGTTAACAAGGTTGATCAAGTCTTGTTACCAAAACAATTGCATATGAGACAAAACTTTGTACTCCACTAATGATTATGTTACCTTAACCTTGATAGCAATGGTCCCAATCATAATAGTTTCAAATTTTTCTCTTGGTATGGGACAATATATTTCTCCAACTTGAATGCCTCCAACATGTTCAATTGAATTCAAACCATAAGTTCTTTCAACCTTCTTGGGGAAATAGACAGTATGTTCCTTGTCATTAACATTGAAAGTCACCTTTCCTTGATTACAATTAATAACAGCTCCTGCAGTATTAAGAAAAGGTCTCCTAAGAATAATAGACATATTATCATCTTCAGGCATTTCAAGCACAACAAAATCAGTCAATATCAAGCAATTGTGAGCCACCTGAACAGGTACATCCTCACATATACCCACAGGAATAGTGGTAGATTTATCAGCCATTTGCAAAGATATATCAGTTGGTATTAATTTTTCAAGTTGAAGCCTCTTATATAGAGAGAAAGGCATAACACTAACTCCCGCTCCCAAATCACACAAAGCAGTTCTAACATAATTATTCTTAATAGAGCAAGGGATAGTTGGAATCCCTAGGTCTCCAAGTTTCTTAGGAACCTTACCATTGAAGGAATAATTGGCAAGCACAGTAGAAATTTCTTCATTAGGGATCTTCCTTTTATTCGAGACAATGTCCTTCATATACTTTGAGTAAGGAGGCAATTTAATAGCATCAGTCAAAGGAATTTGCAAGAATAAAGGCTTCATCCACTCAAAAAACTTATTATAGTGTTCATCTTCCTTTGACTTGTGTTTCTTATGAGGGAATGGCATAGGTTTTTGGACCCAAGGTTCTCTTTCACTACCATGTTTCTTAGCAATAAAATCTTCTTTGGTGTATTTAGTATTCTTAGTGTGGTTTTCAGGTTCTTCTTCAACTTTTTCTTCATTAGGATCAACATTTTCTTCATTACCACTTTCAGTTTCAGCATCAGAGATAGATATACTATTAGGATCTATAGCAGGTTCAGAGGGTTCTACAACAGTTTTATGTTTCTTTTTCCTTTTCTTACGAGTAGAACCACTATTTTCAGCTTGTTGAGAATCCTGCTCAATTCTTTTGGGATGCCCCTCAAGATATAGAGGATCCTAGGTAGCAGCACCACTTCTAGTTCTAATTTCATAAGCATGTTTTTCTTTAGCGGCATTAACTAGCAAGTCGTTTTGCACTTTAATGAGTTGATCTATTTGAGTTTGAACCATTTGAAAGTGTTTAACAATCATTTTAACATCATTAGAGGTTCTTTCCACAATATCTTTCAACTCAACAATAGCTCTAGTGTTTTCCATTAGATGATTTTGCACCCTTTTATTAAAGTTATCTTGCTTAACAATAAAGATATCAAATTCTTCTAAGCATTGATCAGGAGGTTTAGAGTAAGGGATATCACCTTCATCAAAGTGTTGGAGAGAGTGTACCTCAATAGTGGGTGAGTAGGGAATAGGCTTACATAATTCTTCTATAGGAGGTAAATTCTTGACATCTGCAGCTTTAATTCCCTTCTCCTTAAGACATTTCTTAGCTTCCTTCATCACTTCATCATTTAATTCAATAACTCCCCTCTTCTTTGATGTTGGAATAGGCACGGGAATAGATGGTTCAGGTACAATTACTTCAGGTATAGCTTGTTTTGGAGGAGTCCAATCTTCATAATTCTTGCTTATTTTAGCCATTAATTCCTCAGCTTCCTTAGGAGTCCTATTCCTGAAAACACAATTAGTACAACTATCTAGGTATGTCCTAGATTCCTCGGTTAGTCCATTATAAAATATATCAAGAAGCTCATTCTTAGGTAATGGACTTCCAGCCTATGCATGAATCAAAGCATAAAACCTTGCCCAAGATTCGGGCAATACCTCTTTTTCTCCCTGTTTAAAATCAAAAAGTTCCTGCAAAATAGCATGTCTAGCACTGGGAGGAAAATATTTCTACAGGAAAGTACTAATCAAGCACTTAGGGCTATCAATAGATCCAGGAGGTAAACTACTAAACCAAGTTTTAGCTTCTCCTTTCAGTGAAAAGGGAAAAATCTTAGCAACAAAGTAAGTACGCATCTTAATATCATCAGAAAACAAGCCACTCATGGTAGAAATTTCATTCATATGTGCCACTGCACTTTCATTCTTAGTCCCACAAAAAGGTTTTTTCTCGACAATAGCTATGTAAGATAGATCGAGAGAGAAATTAATCATAATCTTCATCTATAATGTTTATGGGAGAAGCAGCAAACTTAGCAACAGGAGATAATTTGGGTCTAATAGTACGCCTCTCAAGGAGACTCTTAGCAGCGCTCCTATCATGGGTATTCTTACATTCTTTAATAAACTCATCGGTCATCTCAACATAACCATCTTCAATATCATAACTCTCACTAGACTCAGGTGAGCTAACATGTGTGGTAGTGTCTTCATTAGGAGTTTCGGTATTTCCAGCTATAGTTCTAGCAATCATAGCATCTAGGAAAGGACCTAATGAACCACTCTTATCAAGCACAGTAGAAGCAGCATCATAAGCATCAGAAGTTTCAGATTCAGCAGTAGTAGCAGTGTGTGTAGCATGTGTATATGGTGGTGTAAGGAACTTACTCAAAACAGACGGTGGATCAAGAGCAATAGAGGTGTTCAGAACCGTACCTCTTCTTGTAGTGGATGGTAAAATAGGAACCTTGCCATCACGAGACTTACCCATGATGGATGGATAGCAGCGAACAATAGAGAATCCAAGTGAACTTGATAAATAAAGCTATGCTCCCCGGCAACGGCGCCAGAAAATAGTCTTGATGACCCACAAGTATAGGGGGTGTATCGCAGTATTTTCGAGGGAAGTGAAACCCAATTTATTGATTCGACACAATGGGAGCCAAAGAATATTTATCAGCCTTAACAACTGAGTTGTCAATTTAGCTGCACCTGGAAACAATCTTGCTCACAGCAGTTTATCAGTAGCAGCAGTTTTGTAGTAGGAATAGTAAAGTAACAGCAGTAGTAAAGCAAAGACAGTAGTAACAAAAGCAGTAAACAGTGGGATTCGAGTGCGGTAGGCATAGGGATGAATGGACGGGCGTTGCATGGACAAGACAATTCACATAGCAATCAGAACATAGGGCAATTGCAGATAAATAAGATAAAGCATCCAAGTACTAGACAATCCTAGGCATGTGTTCCATATATAGTCATGCGTGCTCGCAATGAGAACTTGCACAACATCTTTTGTCCTGCCAGCTCGTTTGCAGCGAGGCCTCTAGGGAACTACTGGCAATTAAGGTGCTCCTTTTAATAGAGCACTGGAGCAAAGCATTAACACTCCGTGAACACACGTGATCCTCACATCAAAGCCTTTCCCTTCCGGTTATCCCGATTTCTGTCACTTCGGGGCCATAGGTTCCGGACAACAACGTGTGTATACAACTTGTAGATAAGACCAAGAACAATACTATCATAATGAATCAATAACATGTTCAGATCTGAAATCATGGCACTCGGTCCCTAGTAACAAGCATTAAGCACAACAAGTCGCAACAAAGTCATAAAGCACTAATAAAAGATACTAGGCACCATGCCCTAACAATCTGATGCCATTACATGAACGATCTCATCCAATCCCTACCATCCCCATAGCCTACAGCAAGGGATTACTCACTCATAGATGGGGGAAACATGGATGGTCGATGGAGAAGCGACGGTGATGATGATGGCGGTGATCTCCTCCAATTCCCCGTCCCGGCAGGGTGCCAGAACGGAGTTTCTGGTGCTGTTTCGTGGAATCTGGTGGTGGCGGCGGAGCAGAACTCCTTCTGGAAAAACGTCGAACCCCCTGAAGTTTTTAGGTTAGAAGGCTCCTTATAGGTGAAGAGAGAGGCCGAGGGGGTGCCTGGGGGGCCCACACCACCCCCTGGCACGGCCTGGCCTGGCCCGCGCCAGCAGGTGGTGTGGCCCCCTGGCTCTTCTCCGTCTCGTATTCTGGCTCCTGGAGTCTTCGGGTGAAATATGATTTTTGGCATATTTTCCAGGATTTTTCCTGATAGTTGATTTTCTACACAAAAAGTAGACACCAAGGCAATTCTGCTAAAAACAGCGTCAGTCCGCATTAGTTGTATCCAAATCACACAAGTTTAGAGGAGAAACAATAGCAAAAGTGTTCGGGAAAGTAGATACGTTTTGGACGTATCAGCGCGCAGCTGTGTATTTCCTGGATATGTTCCTTCCCACGCGATGTGTTATCTCATGTACCGTGTTGTGCATGTTTTACTGCAGGGAATCGGTACACGCAGGAGGGATACATACAATGTTGTATTCTAGACGTTTTTTCGGAGGCAAAACCAGAGATGAGGGGGTGCGGGAGGCACAACCGCTGCACACCCCATCTCCCGACCGAGTCGGCCCCAACCCTCGTCCCGCACGCTGCCGCACATCCCTCTCCACCCTGGCCGCAATCCCCTCGCTCTCTCTTCCTTTCGCTTGCCTCTCTGCATCGCCCGTCGTTAGCCATCGCCCGCTCCTCCCCGCCTAGAGGCATCGACCCGCGCCTGCTCCGGCCACAGTGCCGCGTCCGCTTCCACTCTCCCTCTCTCCCATGCCGCTCGGCCTCGCTCGTCAACCTCACCTGCGACCCCGTGCCGCCGATGTTCCCTTTCCCAACCCGTGACGGCCCTCTGCAACCCCGGCCGCCTCGAGCTCCACGAGGCTCTCAGCCGCCTGCGCCTCCTTGCCTCCACGGTCGGCCGTCGTTCTCGTCCCTGGACGTCCCCGCGTCGCCTGCACCCTGCTGGCCTCGCCATGGCGCCGCCCAGCGTCGACCGCCTCCGTCCCCGAGCACCACCTCCACCGCCTTCTCTGCTCGTGAGCACGACCCGCCGCCCGAGCTCTTCCATGTCCACCTCCCTCGAGCCCGACCCCTCGGCTGTGGCTTTCCCCTCACCGCCTTGGCCACCACCACTCGCTGATGCGTCTCCGCCCAGCGACCCCACCCCTCGCCGTGTCTGCTAGCTGTCGACCAGCCTCTGCCGCGAGTAGCGTCACCACGTGAGGTCCCTGTCATCGTGCCCTGCACCCCCGTCGCCAAGCCTGCAGGGTGTTCGATCAAATGCCGCACCGTCGCGAGTTTGCTATTATCGTCGTGCCCTGCACCCCCATCGTCAATCCTGCAGGGTGTTCGATCAAATGCCCGACCGTCTCGAGTTTGCTATTATAAAGGTCTTGTTTTATGTTCTTTGGCTGTTACTAATATGCAGGCGAGTGTTGGCATACATATTAATCCATGATTTTCAAAAATAATGTTATGCTGGTATTAATTAACTATAGTTTTACTTAGTCTTACGATGATGTTATATGTTTATTGTTGAGTATTAGTAGCTATTCCTCTCCTTATAACCTGGTTGTTGTCACGATCTAGTTGATTTGTGATTTTACTCCAATGGCTTAGCTCGTTAGATCTCTCCTTTGAGCTACGACACTTATTAACTGCTTCAGACTTATGATTCTCTGACCAACTTATAATTTATACTACTAAACCTCCACTATATTAATTGCTCTGATATCTGTCTAATAGTATTGAGATGGAAACTAGATGATTCTTGTATTAGTTTAGTACACGGTGTGCTTCTCTCTTCCTCTCTAAACTAATAAGAACAGCTATTGTGCTTGATGGATTGGCCTAGCCTTTGATGGAAAAGCTGAGGCACATCTATGCAAAAGAATATATCTAGCTTATGCTTGAATAGATAGCTTCTGTTCTGTGACTATGCTACTGTGGAACCTCCCTGAGAGTGTGCACAGTGGCACAGATCACCTAGATGATCATCCATTCTATTTCTTGATAAAGATATGGTCTATGACCCTACCAAGGATGTTTAAATGTTCTGTGATGAGACAAAGCATAGCATCACTATGCCAACCTGAGAACCATCCTTACCCCCTTCTACTACTTCATCCACTATAGCAGCTATAGCCTGGCCTTCTCCACCTTGTCCTTGCCATTGGATGGCTTCTTGAAGCAACCATGGTTAGAGATATGGTGTTCACCTAAATGAGTGATCTTGTGGTGATGAGCAAGAACAGGTGTTGTTCTTGGTGATGAACTAGTGATCTGGGGTAGTTCTTGGCTAAGTGTGTTAACCAGGGAATATCTAGCTTTGCTGCTACGGTTGGTACCTTTCTTTTCTATAGCTGGTGCCTTCATTGATGTGTTGACAACACATCAACTGCATGTGGTGACTAAGCTGCTGCAGGTGGACCTGCAGAGTGCAAGTACCAATGTTTTGCTTGGTTGGAATTGAGGATCAGATCAAGTGAAAACTTGATATTTCCTAGCTATTTATCTTTTTACTATATCTGATTTGATGAATTTGCCCCTTGGCTAATGATTCTTAGGCTGAAGCTTTCTTGGATGATAAGAACAGATACTACCCTCGGTGAAACTTTCCCCTATTTAGATTAGCTCAGTGATGACAATAAACAGTGTATCACACTGTAAATCTAATAGCACTAAATACTAACACTAATCCTGTTGTCTTATCTTTAGTTGTTTGTTTTGCAGGAACCAATTAAGATGAGAGCATGTGGAGATGCATGTGAACTTTTTAACATGAGAACCAATGATGATCGTGCTCCCGGTCTTGCTCATCATCGCCATTGCGGTTGTACTCTACTCGGTCCTTTAGTAGTTTAGGACTTGGCTAATGATGATGATCAACTTGGTGTAATGTGTAATGTATGGGATGATGATCAACGTGTTGTATGCAATACTTTTATAATATTCGGCACTTGTCACTATGTCCGGTTCTAATTGATGTGATGATGTATAATTCTATTTGTACTATTATCTCTGTTTCTATACTGCTGTGTACCTATATAAATACCTGTATATGTACCTGTATAAATACCTGTATAAATATTTGTATAAATACCTGAGAGCCCTGTATTCTATATACCTATACAAAACATCAGTGCCGCATCTTTTTTTAAGCCAGTGGCGCATACAACATCAGTGGCGCATTTGGATATATGCTCCACTAGTAAAATATCAATGGCGCATATTGTAGATGCTCCACTGGTAGTTCCACTATCAATGGCGCATATTTGATATGCACCATTGATACTTAATTATCAGTGGCGCAACACTAGTGGCGCATTCCATATGCGCCATTGATAGCAAAAAATATGCTCCATTGATAAGAAATTCTCCACTAGTGATAGATGGAGTACGCCGCGGTGCCCATTGCCTCTGTCAGAATCGACTGAGACCCCTCGTGTTCACCGGGTGCGTCCTTGCCTGCTTGTGCGACAACCCTGTCCACGTCTACCGCACGAGCCCTCCTCGCTCTCTCCTGCATCCTCGGATCCTTCATCGACTCCTTCATGGGCCAAAACGACCATGTATATACTAGGATCCTCGTCGCGCTCGGCCCAACAATGGCACAGGCGGCAGCAGAAGCATGATGGCTCAAAATGTAGAGCTCGTTGGGAACCCCAAGAGGAAGGTATGATGATCACAGTAGCAAGTTTTCCCTCAGTTATGAAACCATGGTTATCGAACCAGTAGGAGTAAGGAAACAACTCCAAGGTGTTGCTAACAACTTGGAATCCTGCACAACACAACCAAAGAACTTTGCCCCAACTTACAGTGAGGTTGTCAATCTCACTGGTTTTGCTGAAAACAAAGGATTAAACGTATAGTGTGGAAGATAGTAATTTCTTGCAGAAAGTAAACAATAAACGGTAAACAGTAGATGGTATATCAATGGTAAAGGAATGGACTAGGGTCCACAGTTCACTAGAGGTGTTTCTCCTTAAGATAAATAGCATGTTGGGTGAACAAATTATAGCGGGGCAATTGACAGATTTGAGAAAGCATAACAATGCATATACTAGACATCTTGACTCCTATGAGATTTGATTGGGCATTACAACATAATACATAGACCGTAATCCAACTGCATCTATGACTAATAATCCACCTTCTGGTTATCGTCTGAACCCCTTTAAGTATTAAGTTGTAAGCAACGGATAATTGCATTAGGCAAAGTGTGTAAAGTAAACAATACAATTGCCCCATGGACAAAGGATTGTTGTTTTCTCCCTATTAGCAACAACACATCTACAACCTTAGAGATTTATGTCACTTCCCTAGATTACTAGAGGCATGAACCTACTATCGAGCATAAATACTCCCTCTTGGAGTTGCAAGCATCTACTTGTCCAAGATAGTTCTAACAACAGAGAGCATGCAAGATCACAAATAACATAGACATGATAGAATCAATAATCAATCTGACATAGTATCTCATATCCATCGGATCCCTGCAAACACAACATATAGGATTACAAATAGATGATCTTGATCATGAACGGAGCTCACAAGATCTAAACATGATAGCACAAAGGAGGAGAATCAACCATCTAGCTACTACATGGACCCATAGTCCAAGGGTGAACTACTCACGCATCACACCGGAGGCAGGCATGGTGATGAAGAAGGCCTCGAGGATGATCTCTCCCCTCCGGCATGGTGTTGGGAAGAGATTCAGATCCCCCCGATCTAGGGATGGAGATGGTAGCGGCTACAGACTCTTTCGTGGATTTCTGATCGGGTACTTAGGGTTTCCGTCTCGGGTAACTTTTATAGGCGAAGGGGCTAGGTCAGTGGCAGCCCGAGGGGCCCACACCAAGTGGCGACGCGCTAGGGGGGCCACGCCAGCCCTAGGTGTGGCCACCTCGTGGCCCCACTTCGGCTGCCCTCCGGACTCCGTGTTCCTTCTGGTAAAATATTGCCTTTGGCTTTTGTCCCGTCCAATTCCGAGAATATTTCCTTACTAGCTTTTCTGAAACCAAAAACAGCAGAAAACATGCAACTGGCACTATGGCATCTTGTTAATAGGTTAGTTCCAGAAAATGTATAAAAATACCTCAAAGTTTGAACAAAACATAATAAATTTGATATAAAACAAGCATGGAGCATCAAAAATTATAGATACGTTTACGATGTATCAAGCATCCCCAAGCTTAACTCCTACTCGTCCTCAAGTAGGTAAGTGATAAAAAGAATAATTTTTTAGGTGACATGCACCATCACAATCTTGATCAAGGTATTTGTAAACCATTTATAGTTGGGATCAAAGTACTCTAAACATGAACACAAAAGATAGAGTTTTAACAATAAGACATAGCAACTATATTGTAATATGAAAAGGTACAAACAAAATATCATGAATAACAATGCATTGAAAAACGTTTGTTTGTTTCACATATGGAAAACATAATAGGAGTGGTATTCAGCTTGTCCCTCATGGTATATGATACGTCCATTTTGCATCACTATTCTACATCATAATTTACTGTTATTCATTGATACATTTCATATTAAGAGATGATACTTATGTTATTTCATCTATTTTTGCATGGTTGATGACTTTTGGAGGATGGACCACTGAAGTCAGGATTCTGATGGAAAAGGCACCATTTGGAGGCAAAATTCGTGAAGATCAGAAAATCCCGGAAAATATATGGAAAATCCTATTTTTCCAGAAGACGAAGGAAGCCAGAAGGGGAAGTGGAGATGGCCATAGGGGGCCCACACCACCCCCTAGCGTGGGCCAGCCCTGGCCGTGCCACCAAGTGGTGTGGCCACCCTGGCCCACCTCTAGCATCGCCCTCTGACACATATAATCCCCTCGAAACCCTAAGACTCGAGGAGCGAGCATAGAAAGATTCCGCCGCCTCTGCGGTACGGAAAACTACGGAGAGAGAAAGAGCTCTTAGGCAGAAATCTGCCGGTGAAATTCCTTCCTGGAGAGGGGAGATCGTCGCCATCAACACCGTCATCAAGCTGGACTTCATCGGGATCATCATCATCATCATCTCCACCAGCACCATCATCACCACTCCATACCGCTGTAACAATTGGGTTGAATCTTGCATAGTTCTTAGGGGAAACTTTCCAGGTGTTGATTACTTGTTGTAGTTGATGCTATTGAGTGGAACCATTGAATTATTGTTCATGTTCAGATTGATACTTATCATTATTTCATCTCTTATCTTGATCCATATGATGTCTCGTGAGCAGTTCGTTTAGTTCTTGAGGACATGGAGAAGTCATGTTGTTAGTAGTGGAATTGTGTTGAGAGAGATTGAGTGGTTTGATAATTAAGTTGTGGTGTTATTCTTCTAGTGGTGTCATGTGAACATCAACTACATGATACTTCACCTTTATAGGCCTAGGGGAATGCATTGTGTATTTGGCTACTAATCATGGGGTTGCCGGAGTGACAGAAACCTGAACCCTCGTTAGGAAACATTTGCATACGGGAGTGTAGGATCTCAAAGTTTAAGGCTGTGGTTAGGTTTTTATCTTAATTACTTTCTTGTAGTTCAGATGCTTGCAAGGGGTATAATCACAAGTATGTATTAGTCCTAGGAAGGTCAGTACATTAGCATAGGTTCATCCACACAACACTTATCCAACCAGCGAAGATTAATCAACTATATGAAGCGAAAGCACTTGACAATATTCCCATGTGCCCTCAAGAATGTTTTGTTATCTTAAGTAATACAACCCGCTTGTCCTTTGCTAAAGAAAGGATTGGGCCACTTGCTGCAATTATTATTATTGTCTTTTATTTACTCGCACTTTATTTATCTGCATTAAAAATTAGTTTGCTAAGTATTTACAAAGAATTCCGGATCCTAGCCACTCGTCAACACCTTCTGCTCCTCGTTGGGTTCGACATTCTTACTTATCGAAAATACTACGATACACCCCCTATACTTGTGGGTCATCAAGACTATTTTTTGGTGCCGTTTCCGGGGAGTGAAGCAATATTGAAGAGTGGAACTGGTAAAGGAAACTTCTACTATGAATATTGTTTATTTCTATTTGTTACTTTATTTTAATATGGATAATTCACTTAGTTTCTTATTTCGGAATGCTATTACCACTGCTAAGGTAGTAGATGAACCTCCACCTGCTGAAAATGATAGTTTTAAGATACCTACAAGAATTGTTGATCGTGTTATGGATAACTACTATTTTGGAGATGGAACTGTCCATCCCGGTGATCATATGCTCTTTATACACGAATTATGCAGGTTGTTCAAGTGTGCAGGTATTACAACAGATCAAGTCAAGAAGAAGTTATTCTCATTATCACTGAAAGGAAGAGCTGAGGAATGGTATAAGCTACTAAAGAATGGCCAATCTCTTGAATGGGAGGAAATTATACCTCTCTTTTATTCCAAATTTTATCCTCCTAGTGAGATTCATAAAGATCGGAATCAAATATACAACTTTTGGCCTCGTGATGGAGAGAGTACAGCTCAAGCTTGGGGGAGATTGAAGTTACTAATGCTTAAATGTCCTATTCATGAGCTCCCTGATAATATATTATGAATAACTTTTATGCAAGGCTCACTAGTGGAAAATTGCTTATCAGTGGAGCATATTTTTTGCTATCAATGGCGCATATGGAATGCGCCACTAGTGTTGCGCCACTGATAATTAAATATCAATGGCGCATATACAATATGCGCCATTGATAATAGGCCCACTAGTGGCGCACCTTAGATATGCGCCATTGATATTTTACCAGTGGTGCATATAGCCAAATGCGCCACTGATACTAGATGCGCCACTAGATGAATAAAATATGCGCCCCTGATGTTTCGTATAGGTATACACAATACAAGGCTCTCAGGTATTTATATAGGTACATATACAGGTACATATACAGGTATTTATACAGATACACAACCGTGTAAAAACAAAGATAATAATACAACTAGAATTATACATCATCACATCAATTAGAACCCGACATAGTGACAATTGCCTGAATATTATACAAGTCTAGAATAAATTGATCTCATCTTCTCATACATTACACATTACAACAAGTTGATCATCATGATCATTAGCCAAGTCCTAAACTACTAAAGGATCGAGTAGAGTACAACCGCAATAGCGGTGATGAGCAAGACGGGGAGCACGATCATCAAGGTCTTCATCTGGTTCATGTCTCTCTACTCTCCAAGGAGGTGGTTCCTCCACCTAGGTTCCGCCTGCTCTCTCGTCGGGTACCCTTTATATCTGTTGCCACTAAACTTGTTCACTTTCTTATGACAATCCTCCCACTCGTCGTAGACTCCTGGGACCCTCCCTCTAAACACCACGTAGCACGACATCTCTATACACAAGGCATATAGGTACTATATCATGCAATAGAAAGAATTAAAAGGTTCATTACATGCATCTCCACAAAAAAGAAGGTTTCGATCTAAGGCAAGCTATTAAGTTTCATACATATGGTAATAAGTAAACGAAGTCCAACAACGACCGTTTCGAGCTAAGGCAAGTTAAAGTTTATGACACACACACACGAGATACACAAACCGACTGAGCGCTAGCTAGCTAGGAACACTACATCATGAAGACTTTGTTTTACACGGCACCGGGAACGGTTTGTAGCCGTCTTTTGTTGTCTATGTCCTACGGTCACCCTGCGCCTCGAGCCGTGCTTTGATCTCGTGCTTACTGAATGCTCTTTTGCAGGATAAGGCCCCCCCTTGTGATGACATCTTCTTGCACGATGGTCGCAATCTGAGTCTAGATGCGTAAGAAGTCGTCCTTAAGTTTATCATCGTCCATTCTTGCCTCAGCTTCGGCGCATGCTCGGAGACTAGATGGCAACGTAATGATGTGTGCATCCCAGACGATCGCCCACAAGTGATGGAGGGCATAGTAGGCCTCCTTGACACTGTTATCCGGCTGCTTGACGTAGGCGAACTTCATTACGTGTTTGAACACGTGTCTGCCATCCCTGAAATTTTCCGCCCCCTTATTGAATTCGCCTCCATTTTCGGCCTATACCTCGAGAGCATCATCTAGAAGACTCCTTATGTTGGTGTAGTCTTTCTTCTTTTGCTCGCTCCCCAAGTTCAAGTACGTGGCTAGCGAATAACTCGGGTGAATGAGGATTAGTGTGCAGTATTTGTCTCTGTGCAAAACAATTGAAACGAAACAATGTTGGAAAAAGAGCAACCGAAAACTAAGAAAGGACAAGTTACGGCGACGAGCGAGCGTGTGCACTTACTCTAGAAAGAAAGGAAAAATAAGCTCTTTTCCACTCTTGTTATCCACCATGAAATTTTAGAGGTAGTTCCTTACGCTGGCCCGGGTCACTAGATTCACCAACTAGCTATCACGCATGAAGTAGGGGTCCACTATCATGACGCCAGGGGTCTTCTCTCCGTTGACCTTCATCGCCCGATGGAGCGTGTATAGGCGGACCAGGTTATAGTTCATCCACTTGCCATGGAAAAGCTTGAAGATGTCCTCATACGATATGAAGAAGATATCCGCGGGGGCATTATCGATGAAGCCGGCGCCCGTTGGAACATTGACCATGAAAACAGGGTACGATGGATTTGCTTCTTTAAGAAGGCACTCCTCTAGATATAGAATACCATGCTGCAGGTTAGCCATCACTCCACTTGCATTTTTGATTAGCTCCTGACTCAGAATCGGTTGACCAGCTATGTGAACCCTGGTCAAAGTGCCCTCAGGGGGCTGTGTTAACGGGTCGTCCTGAGCCCGGGGCCTCTTCGGACCTGGCTAGCTCAAAGACTGCTTATTTTTCTTCTTGGTCCTCTTGCGATGCTTCTTCATCTCGACATTAGCATCCATCTGCTCATCCACCGCCTTATGGAGTGTGGTGGGGCTGAAAATGATTCCCTGGGTGCCTTTATAAGGACCAGCGGCACCAGCATCCGGAGGCGTCTCCTCTAGGGTACCATGGAAGTCTAGACGCATGCATGTTCTGGTACGAGCATTTGGGTCGTCGGCAACGCGGTAGGGCTCGTCCATGTTTGGCATGAACAAAGAGTCCGTGACGCCAGTGTTGATCCAGTTATCTAGGTTGTCATCATCATCATCATCATTGTTAATGTTGTCCCCAGGTGCATCCTTGGGTGGTGGCGATGCAACGGCAGCCTTGCCATGTGGAGGCGGCGGTGCGGCGACAACCTTGCCATATGGAGGCGGCAGCGTAGCGGCGGCCTTGCCATGTGGAGGCAATGGTGCAGCGGCGGCCAACAATTGCTGGTGACGAGAGGTGGTGGTGGTGACTGGTTGTTGTGGCCGCCGCGGCAAGGGCACATTTGGCCACTGAGTTACTTGTTGTTCCTTCACAAGCCGAATCCGGGTCTTTGGCCATGTCAAGACCCAGCCATAGCAATCTTGAAGGTTCTTATGATCATCAGCGCCTCGAGGTTGGCTGGGGGGGGGTCCATGTCTTCGCACCCCGGCAACACTCGAGCTAGCCGGACCTTGAACATGTTATCCTCCATCGACTTGTGGTGCATCGTATGGCTATTTGGTTGAATAATTGAGCCCTTGCCAACATCCTTTAGATCGCCGTCCACGTAATGCATGAGCGTGCAAGGAGTGTCCTGCGGAAGAACAAGCATCGTGAGATGGCGCTATCTAGTCATCAAAGGCAAAGGAGATGAAATGTTATCAACATGCATGTGTTGGCCGGTGTCATTACCTTGGAGATGGCGTTGAGCTCGGCTAATGTCGAGACATCGGTATCATCCTCCCACTGAGATGCCTTACGAAGCACCGTCGGTTGCGCCTTAGTTTTGGCGGGAGGGGGCATCGGTGTGACCTGCGGCTCTGTGTTGGCGCCGGCGGGAGGTGTCACTAGAGCGACCTCCGGCTGTGCGTTGGTGTTGGCGCCGGCGGGAGGGGGCACCGGAGCGACCGGGTGCATCTCGACATTGGCGGACTCGGGCGTCACCACGTTCGGCGACATGTGCTGGATCGAGTTGCTGCCGGAGAGGCTAGGCACCACGAGCGGCCCTCGTCGACCTGCCGCATTCCAAGCAGCGATCCCCTCCCACAGCTCATTGGGAAACATCTCGCGGATCTTCTCTTGCACTTTCTCATCGATCAACCTCGGCATCTATTGCATCTGCTCCTGGAGGACTTCAACCTTGCGTTTTTCACTTGCCGCTGCCGCCTTCCTCTCTTTCTTCGCCTTTGGTTCCTCTTTCCTAAAGTCACCAACCTTTTCGTAGTACCATAGCCGGACATGTGGCCAAATGAAGTCAGCGGCGCGGACTTGGCCCTCCCCTTGAACATGTTTGTCGCCCTGTTGAAGGGCGTGTCCCACCGCGGGTCCGCAGTCGACCCCTGGGACGAGCTCGCACTTGACGCACAAGACTTTTCTTCGGATCTTTGAAGAGAAGGAAAGTGATCCCATTTAGAAATTCGGCTTCATTACTTAATTAGAAACACAGATGTACTCCGAGATAAATTCCTTACCAGCCTTTTCTGGAACTTCCTCACATCATCGTCGTCAGTAATGAATTCCTTGAGTTCGGGGTGGAGATAGTAGCTGGCGCGGACAAACTACATCACCTGCTTGTCCGTGAATTTGTGCCATGGGTTATCTTTCCCTAGACGGGCATACTCAGCGTCCTCCTTTGCCCAAATGGCATTTTTCCTCGGTAACCGCCGCTTCCGCAACGTTGGTTACTTATGTTCAGCTCCCGCATACGCGTCCTCCACTCGGTCCATTCCTGACCTTCCGGTGAAGTGCAGTTCGCCTTGAACTTGATGAATTCATCTTTGTCGAGCATCGGCTCGGCCTTCTTTATCTCCTCCCAACTTTTACCATCGTTAATCCTCCTCTTCACTCGGCTTTTCCAGCTGCTCAAGGCGGTGCTCATCCTCGTGAGGGCTAACTTGTTTACCTTGTTCCCTATGAGCTTTTGGTTATCGTACTCATCTGGGAACTTGTACTGTTTGTGAAGCTTCCCAATGAGGAGTTCTCGCAATAGTTTATTCTTTCTTATGTCCTTCTGGTTGATGCTCATGCTCTCCCACACGATGCACCTGAGTTGTAGGCCGTACCCAGTGGCAAGCTTCGCAGGCTCCAAGGGTTGGCCACCCGGTTTCACAAGGGTGAACTCTTCGCGGTTGGTGACGAGTTTCGGCAGCGTCCGCTTCTGCCTTTCCTCCTTATTCTTCTTCTTCCTAGCGGGCGGGGAGGCGCCATCGCCGTCCACGCGTTCACCGCCATGACTTTCTTCGGCCTCCTCATCACCATTACTGCTTCCGTCGTTGTCGCCATCTTCGGCCTCCTCCTCATATTCAGACTCCTCGTCAACTTCTTGGTCCACAACTTGGGCCTCCTTGTCAACTTCATCGTGATCCGTAGCTTCGGCCTCCTCGTCGGACCCGCTTAAGTCATCGCCAAACCGCCAAAACTTGAGGTTGGCTCTTCTTGCTCGTTCTTCGATGCTCATGGGCTGAGAAGGGCCAGCCCCGACGTCTTTGTCTCTGCTCGACATGTTTGCTCTTCATAGAAAAAATGCAACAATATAATTAGTACAAGCTAGAGTCGACCAAAAAATTCGGCATGACCTTTGCTGTTTTTTTGACCTAGGAGTGCCCATTTCTCAACCGAAACTGAAGTGAATCAACACTTCGGGAGAAACGGGCAACTCAAATGAATTCCCTGCAATAGTTTTCATACAAAATAATGTGCTCCAGTTTTCAAATTGATGACAGCCATCCAATCACACATATACAAAGAGCAAAAAATAGCTCCAGGTGCAGCAAAAAATAGCACATTATGCCTTGCATAGCTCCAGATGTACCTTAGAACATAGCAAGAACAGTAGCAACAGCCTTAGAACAGAAGGTAGCACAGCCTTAATTAGAACAGAAGCTAGCACAACAGGAACAATATAGCAAGAATAGAAGCTAGCAGAACACAAGCATTTGAAATTCAATACATGGATAACTGATTCATTTGAAATTCCAACAGACTCATGAAAATCAATACCAACAGATTCACCATAGTGACAACAACCATCACACTGAATATTTGAGCAGTGAATTTATTCAGATACTAAGTATTTCGTGATAATACAATCGTCATAGATATTAACAAAATACACTCCTCCCGATTATTACTATTTACTGGAAACAAGGGAAGCCCATATTATTACGAGTTTATCTCATTCTGGACAAAGTGATTAGGATTTCAGAAGGTATCCATGGATAGAGACATCCATCATGATACGGACATAAATTAACAACATATATGTCGAGAGAAATTGAACACTACAAATTTCAGATGGGTCGGATATTTTCTTTTTGAGGTGGTGTGATGGCTGCAAATATTATTTTTGGGGGATTGTTATGGGATGCATATTTTTGGGGGATTGCTATGGGCTGTATACTTTCATTTTGATGTATTAAGATGTACTGCATAAGTTTGAGGTACTGTGCCATGCAGCATGGTAAGAATGGACCTGCATATCAGTCTGACTGTAATTAGGCAGATGCTTACCACCAAACAAACCTGACTGACACTATAATGGACCAGGAAAATCAAGCCCCCCACTATTGATACCACCACACTAAGGAAAATGCACAATCCACGAAAAAAATAGAAAAGAGAAACCTATACTTTTCCCAGAGAAAAAGAGAGACATCAATCAGGATCCTATAGTAAACAACTAGAATATATATGGAGACAAGACTAAACAGTACAAGCTTGTGATGGGCTACATGGTGAAACAAGATTTAAATATCAGCCTGCCAGTAACTAGATATGCATGTAGCATTATTACCAGACCATATTTACAAACCCATAATGCATCAGTGCATCCTTCCCACCCACTGATGATACTAGCAGATAAACGAAGAGGTCCACACCCTTGGATGGAACAACAAGCTTGGATCATTTCTTTCAAATCAGGACACTATCCCAAAAATCTATCCCAAGAGAGAAAACAGAGACATCCCTCATGGTCCTATAGGAAACTAACGAAATATATATAGAAAATACTAGACAGTACAAACTTGTGATGGGCTGCATATTTTCTTCTTCGAGGTATGGTGGTGCATGGCATGGTAAAGAATGGATTCTATTGTCATCTCATAAGCTACTAAATAGCATAAGAAAGTTCTGTGAAGCACATGGACTACGAAGCATATAAACCATGGAATCAAGGGCACAATGTATACAAAATTATTAAATTTGCAGATAGAGCATTATATACATACTGCTGAAATATGGTTATACCTTTATGGTTGAGCAAAGCCAATGCACATAAAAACAAGCATCAGCAATTGCAGAGAAGTCTCCCCTAGGTTCTCATTCCAACAATTTGCACTAATCTAGCTAATTTTCATATAGAGATAATTTTATATAGCCAACAGTACACAAAAAAGGTGAACATTGTTAATCATTAACGCTACTATTTAATTAGCTATTATTAAATTCCTTGAAGAAAAACTAGTATGATTCTATCAACCATTGTTGCTCAACGGAACTGAAGAATCAGATTCGAGCACAAGTGGTGCTACTGTTCAGGACAAGCTGAGATATTTGCATCTGCACTACACTGGACACATTGGCCGGCCCACGGTTGAGAAAATTTATTCTAGATCGAACCGGAAGTGAGAGGGCTTGCGTATGAACCGTTAAATCAAGACATATAATTAATTAAGGTACTCGTAGCTGGGATGCATGTGCAATCAGATATGTGAAGAGCACGTATGCTGACTGAAGAACAACCACCTCAAGCAACGCATCATGGAGGTCGTGCAGGACAAGATCTCCAAAGATGTTGACCGGCATGGCCACCTGTATTTGAGAGGGGAAGGGGAAAGGGGAGGGAGAGCTCAACCTGAGGTTGGGGAGGCTCACCAGCGACGCGGGCGGCAGGGTGACTCCTCTGGTGGCGGGCGGCGGCAGAGGGCTCGATCTTGGCATCGGTGGCGCGTGCAGCGCTGCCTTCTCCTCCTGGTCGGTGGCGCGCGCGGTGCTGCCCTTCTCCTCCTCGTCGGTGGCGCGCCTTCTCCTTCCTCAATGGTGGCGCGGCGCTGCCCTTCTCCCTCCTCGTCGGTGGCGTGACGTGAGAACTGAAAGGGGAATAATGCGCTAGGGTTCGTGAGCAGGGAGAGAGGCCAACCGGTTTTTGGCTAAGTGTAAAAAATCCGTGGCGCATATTTCTCGATATGCGCCATTGGTATTTTGCACTTAGCCTAAAACCACAACGCCCTGGTTTGTGTCACCTACACATGCCTATCGCAGTGGTCATCGTTGTGTGCATCTGCTGTTGGTGGGAGCTCTCAAGTTCGATTCCTGGGCTCTCTCACAATTTTTTTTGAATTTTTTAATATTTTACAAAATACCAATGACGCATATCTAGTATATTTTAATATCTAGTATATTTTAATATTTTGTAACAAATAGTAGTTAAGTTTAACATTCACAAATCTATTTAAAACAAGGACATCTTATTCAATATCCATACACACTAATATTCTCCATAAAAATATCATGTCATGTGTGCATGATCTTGATTCCGAGCTAGCTAGAGCTAGCGTCTCTTTGCAATCTTCTTGCCTTTCTTCCTCGCGGTTGAATACTTTAGCCCAGAAAGGTTAATGTTTCTTCTCGTGAACGGACAACCTTTAGTAGGTAGGGTGGTCTTCCTTTTTCCTGCAGCAGTCGGCTTGTCAAAGTACTTGGCAAATTCCTCTTCGATCTTCGGATCGCCGTTCTTTTCTAAGTCTTGCTTGTTGGCGGGTTCGTCCATTCCGATGATGCTCCTCTTGCCCCTCCTCACGACAACACGGCTTGGCTTTGACGGGTCAGTGATGAAGAAACATTGGTCAACTTGGCTCGCGAGTACCCATGGCTCATTTTTTGCGTAGGCGTTCTTCGCGGAGGCATCAGGTATAACCATGGTGGTGAAATACCGACCCTCTTTTTGGACGCTCTTGGCCCATCTGACACGGAACATCGACACCTTCTCTCCGGCGTAGTCGAGCTCCTAGATCTCCTCGATCCTTCCGAAAAATCGTTCCTTGACGGTGGCTTTGTCATCGGCATAGGATAGCATCGTTACTCCTGAGTTATGATAGTCGCTGCTCATGTCCCTTTTCTCGGTGTAGAATCTATACCCGTTGATGTCGTATGCCTGATATGTCCTCATGTTGTGCCCGGGGCCATTTTACAAGGCGAAAATTAGTTTTTCATCCTCCGTAGAAGGCGTTTGCGGGTCTTAGGAGGGATTGTCTTGAAGCTTCTTCTTGAACCAAGCCGTGAAGCTAGAGTTGTGCTCTCTTGTTACGTCTCCCTTCTTCCTCGGTTGGCCAAGGTCAATGAACTTCTGCTCGATTAAGCTTTTGTGCTCTTCCACCCAAGGATTGACCAATTCAATGTGTTGTAGCACGATTCGGTGTGCCCTGCCAAAGTCGTCACGTCGACCCTTCGCGCCGACATGCATGGTGCGAAAGCCCTCGCGGTGGCCATATCCGGCGAGCCTGTCGAGGTGCGTCCTTTTGGGCAGACCAACAGGGTCATCCTCATCATCCGGGTCGGTGCGTAGATAATTCTGGCAGAAAGAGACGCACTCGTAGGTCAGAAAGCCCTTGGCAATGCTTCCATCTGGACGGGACCTGTTGCATACGAATCCTTTGATAACGCCGTTAAGCCTTTCAAACGGCATCATGTTGTGTAGGAATGTCAGCCCGAGATGAATGATGTCATCCACGACATGGACGAGTAGATGGACCATGATGTCTAAGAATGCGGGCGGGAAGTAAATCTCGAGTTGGCATAGTATCACGACGATCTCATCTTGTAGTGTGTCGAGCTGCTTCAAGCCAATCGACTTCCTCGATATGACGTCGAAGAAGTTGCAGAGGCCAAACAGCGTCTCACGGACGTGCTCGTCCATTATCCCTCGGATCGCAACGGGAAGTATCTGCGTCATCAGCACGTGACAGTCATGAGACTTCATCCCGCTGAACCTCTTCTTCTCTTTGTCAAGATATCTACCTATGTTCCCCGAGTAACCGTAAGAAACTTTGACTCCTAGGAGGCTGTTGAAAAACTGCTCAAGCTCCTGCTCACTTAGAGTGAAATAGGCAGCCGGAAACACTGCAATTCCCCTCTTAACCCTTTTGCGGTGACCTTGAGTATCTTTAGGCGCCATCTCATCATCATCATCATCATCATCATCATCATCATCATCATCATCATCGGGCGGCGGCGTTGATACATTGCAAATGTATCTATAATTTTTGATGTTCCATGCTTGGTTTTATCCACTTTCTTGTGTTTTGTTCCAACTTTGGAGTACTTTTCATATGATTTCGTGGACTAACCTATTAAAAAGAGCCACAGTGCCAGCTGCCTGTTTTCTGCTGTTTTTGGTTCCAGGAAAGTCAGAAAATGAATATTCTCGGAATTGGACAGGACAAAAGCCAAAGTGCCTATTTTTCCGGAAGGGATCAAGTGCCAGAATACGAGACGGAGAAGGGCCAAAGGGCAGCCACATCACCTGGCCGCGCGGCCAGTCCTGGCCCGCGCCAGGGGGTGGTGTGGCCAGCCCAGGCACCCCCTCGGCCTCTCCTTCCGCCTATATATTGCCCTCGGGACGAAAACCCTAAGTACCCGATAAAAATCCACGAAAGAGTCTATAGCCACCGTCATCTCCATCCCTAGATCGGGAGGGATCTGAAGCTCTTCCTAGCACCCTGCCGGAGAGGGGAATTCACCCTGGAGGCCTTCTTCATCACCATGCAAGCCTCCGGTGTGATGCGTGAGTAGTTCATCCTTGGACTACGGATCCACGTAGTAGCTAGATGGCTGGTTCTCCTCCTTTGTGCTTTCATGTTTAGATCTTGTGAGCTCCGTTCATGATCAAGATCATCTATTTGTAATTCATACATGTTGTGTTTGCGGGGATCCGATGGATATTGAGATGCTATTTCAGATTGATTATTGATTCTATCATTTCTTTGTTATTTGTGATCTTGCATGCTTTCTGTTGTTAGTAGCTATCTTGGCCAAGTAGATGCTAGCAACTCCAAGAGTTAATATTTATGCTCGATAGTGGGTTCATGCCTCTGGTAATCTGGGGAAGTGACAGAAATCTCTAAGGTACTAGATGTGCTGTTGCTACTAGGGAGAAAACAACAATCCTTTGTTCATAGAACAATCATATTGTTTACTTTACACGTAGTTCGTAAAGCAATAATCTGTTGCTTGCAACTTAATACTGGAGGGGGTTCGGATGATAACCTGAATGTGGATTATTAGTCATAGATGCAGTTGGATGGCGGTCTATGTATAATGTTGTAATGCCCAATCAAGTCTCAAAGGAGTCAAGATGATTAGTATATGCATGTATTGCTTTCTCGGTGTTTGTCAATTGCCCCGCTATTATTTGTTCACCCAGCATGTTATCTATCTTAAGGAGAGCCACCTCTAGTGAACTATGGATCCCGGTGCTCTTTTTCTTTACATACAATCTACAATCCTTTACTGCTTTGTGTTTACTTTCTGCAAACTTTTACTTCTTTCCATTCGATACATTTAATCCTTTGTTTTCCGCAAAACACGGTGAGATTGGCAACCTCATCGCAAGTTGGGGACAAAGTTCTGTGGTTGTGTTGTGCAGGTCTCCACGTTGCTACTAGCACCGGTAGTGCGCCCTGCCAAAGCTCAGCTAGTAACACCTTTGGGGTGTTTCCTTGCTCCTACTGGTTCGATTAAACCTTGGTTTCATAACCGAGGGAAACTTGCTGTTGTGCTCATCATACCTTCCTCTTGGGGTTCCCAACAAGCTGTACATGAACCATGCACCAGCACTTTTCTAGGCGCCGTGCACTGAGCCATCAAGCACTTTTCTGGCGCCGTTGCCAGGGAGTCAAGGACATCTTCACAAGGGGAGTCCCTCATAACCAATCTCTTTACTTTGTTGTTTTTGTTTTGCTTAGTTTCTTTTTTGCTTTGTTTGCTTGTTTTGTTCTTCAAAAAAACACAAAAAATTAGTTTTACTAGTTTGCTTTCTTATTTGAAAACCCAAAAAAATGACTACCCTTGAAAACACTAAGTTGTGTGACTTCACTAGCACCAACAACAATGATTTTATGAGCACACCTATTGCTCCACCTGTGGCTGAAAATACTTTCTTTGAGATAAAACCTGCTTTGCTCAATCTTGTTATGAGAGAACAATTTTCTGGTATTGGTAATGAAGATGTTGCTTCCCATCTAAATAACTTTGTTGAACTTTGTGAGATGCAAAAGCATAGGGATATAGATGGTGATATTATTAAGCTGAAATTGTTTCCTTTCTCTTTGAGAGGAAAAGCTAAAGAGTGGTTGAATTCCTTAACTAGGAATAGTATTGATTCTTGGACTAAGTGCAAATATGCTTTTATTGGAAAATACTATCCTCCTGCTAAGATTATATCTATGAGAAGTGAAATAATGAAGTTTAATCAACTTGATAATGAGCATGCTGCTCAAGCTTGGGAAAGAATGAAATCTTTGGTAAAGAATTGTCCCACTCATGGACTGACTGCTTGGATGATCATCCAAACTTTTTATGCAGGATTGAACTATTCTTCAAGGAACCTATTGGATTCTGCTGCTGGAGGTACCTTTATGACCATCACCTTGGGTGCTGCAACAAAACTTATGGACAATATGATGGTTAATTATTCTGAATGGCATACTGAGAGAGCTCCACAAGGTAGGAAGGTAAATTCTGTTGAGGAAACCTCCTCCTTGAGTGATAAAATTGATATTATTATGTCTATGCTTGTTAATGGGAAAGCCCATATTGATCCAAATAATGTTCCTTTAGCTTCTTTGGTTGCTCAAGAAGAGCAAGTTGATGTGAACTTCATAAGAAAAAATAATTTTGGCAACAATGCTTATGGTAATAATGCTTATAGGAACAATTTTGGTAACAACAATTATAAGCCATATCCTCCCAACAATGGTAATGCTTATGGAATTCTTACAACAATAATAGGAGTGGTCCCTCTGAACTTGAAGCTATGCTTAAAGAGTTTATTAGTAAACAAACTGCTTTCAACAAAACTATTGAGGAAAAACTCTCTAATGCTGAAAGAAATATAACATCTTTGGCTGAAACTCAATCTTCTTTGAATAAAATGGCTACTAAACCTGAAACTAATGATAATCCCTTTGTAGCTACTAATGCCATACAAGTAAGAATTGATGAAAATGTTAGACTATTAGCTGAATTACATGCTAAGTGGGAAAGAGAAGATGAAATTGCTAGAAACATTAGTGTTTCCACTATCACCACCACTAGTGTTGAGGCTAGTAATAGTTCTACTACTTTAGATGATAAAGTTGATTTTGATCTTGATGGTTGCAATATCTCTGAAGTTATTAAGTTCCTACAAAAGCTTGCCCAAATTCCTAATGCTAGTGCTATGAACATGGCCTTTACAAAACACATTACCGATGCTCTCATAAAGATTAAGGAAGAAAAGATGAAACATAAAGCTTCTATTCCTATAAAACAAGAGGATGGTTAGGAACCCATCATTAATATGAAAGTGAATGACTTTGATTTCAAAGCTTTATGTGATCTTGATAGTAGTGTTTCTATTATGCCTAGAAGGATTTATATATGCTTGATTTGCCTCCTCTTGAAGATTGCTATTTGAATGTCCCACTTGATGATAATGCTAAAAATAAACTCATGGGGAGTCTTAATGATGTTCTTATTATGGTTAATGATTCATATGTCCCCGTTGATTTCTATGTTTTGGATGTTGAATACGATGCTTCTTGTCCTATTACTTTGGGAAGACCTTTTCTTAGAACTGTTGGTGCCATCATTGATATGAAAGAAGGCACCATTAAATATCAACTCCCACTCAAGAAAGGTATAGAACACTTCCCTAAAAAGAGAGAAAAGATTTATTTTGCTTCTCCTATGAAAACAAAATTTGGTCTTAATGCTTCTTCATTTGAGAACACTTGATTCTTTCTTTGCTTCTTATGCCTAACTTAAAGGCGTTAAAGAAAAGTACTTATTGGGAGATAACCCAAAAGTTTTAGATGAATCTTGGAAGTTATTACCTCACTAATAACCTCTCCTTATCCTTTTTATTTGCTTTTTGTGCCAAGAGTAACCTCTAATGAGAGAGAAGTAATGATTGGGAAAGTTGCTGTCCCGAAACAGATTTATGTGCTTCACCGTAAAAATTTGTGAGAGAGCTATGTATGTCGGATTGAGCTGTAAGTTTTTGCGATTCTGCCACAGGTTGTTGTCTAACTTTCGTTAGTTCAACACTTTTTGATTTGAGCAACAGAAGGCCTTCGAAAAAATTCGTCTTTACCTGCTGGTCTGTTTTGACAGATTTCTGCCATTTTCTACATTTGCTTCTTGTGGGTTCCTTTTTGAGTTCTTTTGGAGAATTGAGCTTTTTGAAAGAAGTGATACAGTAGCTAGTGTTCTAATGGAAGTTTATTTGGTGTTAGAACTGAACCTTAAGACTTATTTATCTTAAGTGCACTGATGTTGCTAATGAGATTGTGTGAAGTTTTGTATGAAGGAAAATTTTCGAGTGTATGGAAGGAATGAGTAATGAGATGAAGGATAGACTAAATCTCAAGCTTGGGGATGCCACGCATGTCACCCCAAGAAATATCCAAGAAGTAAAAGCGTCAAATCTTGGGGATGCCCAAGGCATCCCCTTCTTCATCAATAAAAATCCCAGGTTTCTTCCAAACGCTTCATTTTTATTGTTTCATGCACAGTTGTGTTGTTCTTGGAGCGTCTTCTTTTTCGTTTTTGTTTTGGTTTTTAGTTTGATTGGTTTGCTTAGTTTTCTGAATAAATTGGTTGGACCCCCTCTTTCATACATTGGTTGCAAATAGTTTGGTTTGGTTTGGAAAAGAGTAGGAAAGTTCATACTTATGTGGTAAAAAGAGCTCGTTTTTGACTGTGGCCTATGCTTTGTCATGCCATGCTTGATATTGTTTTGGATTTATGCTTAGTATTCTTTGCTGTAGCATGACTTGTTATAAACAATTGAGATTTCTTAATGTGCCTTGGATTAATCATGCGTTGTTTTAGCATATTAAAGCATAGTATAGTGGTATTCTCCTTTGATGCTTTATTTGGGTTGACTTGGCGCATGCTCACACCATGTTATGACTATCTCAAGTCACCATAGCCTTTATGATCCTGTAGTTTTCAACTTGTAGTATCACTTTATGCTTTGATCAATGATGTTTTGTCACTCTGCATGATTATGGCCATTATTGCTCTCTTAGTTTGTCGCTCCCAGTCTTTTGCTAGCCTCCACAACCAAGTATGAGTTCCACTCATGCATCCAACTCCCTAAACCAAGTTATTCCAAAGAGTCTACCATACCTACCTACTAGCATATGCTATTCCAAGTATATTCATGCTTTTGTTTACCTTCCAAATTAAACTTGTTATGAGAAAACTAGTGATTAAAGCTCTCACGAACTTGATGGCACACTTTACTTTACTTGCCCTTAATAAACTTGAACCATTGTGTCGTCTATGTTGTATATGCTTGCACTTATTTGTTGGAAATTAGCAGAACCATGCTTTCATGGGGAACGCTTTCAACATTGCACTTGGTACTTGTACCTAGTTGATATCATGCTCTTTTTTATATGGATGTCGTCGGTGTGAAATGAAAGGGGAGCTTGTAAGTCCATGGAGTTATGTATATGTGTTAGAGAAACGCCTGGGCCGCTGGTCTAATCCATGTTGACATGGTGGAAACCTGCAGCGTAACCATAATGAGCTGTCTATGAAGCATTCTTCTTATAAAAAAAGAGTCCTATATTGAGAAAAAAGAAAAAAAGAGATTATGAAAAGAGGAAAGAGAGAAAAAAGCACCATATTCCCATGGTAAATAAGAAGATTGCTGACATGCTTGTTGTCTGCTTGCCTTGTCATTTTGATATGGGGATTCTTCCGTATCATCGGACAAGGGGTACCCCGTTGGCGGTTCTCTATGATACACATGTACTTATGATGATAAGAACTTATCGGTGACTAAACTTGAGTAGCATGAGGAGCGGCCCTCGTATACAAGGGACATGAGATTTCTGACTTATACTTCGTCAAGCATGTACACCATAGTTTGTTCACTTTAACCTTAATCACTTCAAGATGCTTATGATAGGCACAATGAGAGTTGAAAGCTATAAGTACCATAATTTTTGGAAGCTCTTTATGAGACTTGAATCCCTACTTCCTTGTATACAAAGGCCTTTCTTCCACCATTATATTGAGTCTCCACCTTCTATCTTTATGCACCTACTTTCAGAGCATAGTGGCCATTCTTAGTTCTATGTGCATTGTCCCAAGACTAGTTGATTGATGCATATCTTGTTATTGCTTGTTTTAAACTATTGTATCTAGTCACTCTTATGAACTTTGAAGGTGTCCTATGCATTTATATTTGCTACTCTATTGAGGGACAAGCTGAATACTATTATGCTATGTTTTCTTTATGTGAAACAAACAAACGTCTTGCAAAGCATTGTTATTCATGAATCTTTTGTTTGTGCCTTTTCATGTTGCATCATAGTTTCTTTGCTTATTGCTAGAACCTTGTCTTTCATGTTATGATTGAAGTACTATGATCCCAGCTTTGAATGTTTTGCAGATACTTTGATCAAATCTTTGATGGTGCATGTCACCTCAAAAATTATTCTTTCTTTTTATCATTTACCTACTCGAGGACGACCAGGAGTTCAGCTTGGGGATGTTGATACATTGCAAATGTATCTATAATTTTTGATGTTCCATGCTTGGTTTTATCCACTTTCTTGTGTTTTGTTCCAACTTTGGAGTACTTTTCATATGATTTCATGGACTAACCTATTAAAAAGAGCCACAGTGCCAGCTGCCTGTTTTCTGCTGTTTTTGGTTCCAGGAAAGTCAGAAAATGAATATTCTCGGAATTGGACAGGACAAAAGCCAAAGTGCCTATTTTTCCGGAAGGGATCAAGTGCCAGAATACGAGACGGAGAAGGGCCAAAGGGCAGCCACATCACCTGGCCGCGCGGCCAGTCCTGGCCCGCGCCAGGGGGTGGTGTGGCCAGCCCAGGCACCCCCTCGGCCTCTCCTTCCGCCTATATATTGCCCTCGGGACGAAAACCCTAAGTACCCGATAAAAATCCACGAAAGAGTCTATAGCCACCGTCATCTCCATCCCTAGATCGGGAGGGATCTGAAGCTCTTCCTAGCACCCTGCCGGAGAGGGGAATTCACCCTGGAGGCCTTCTTCATCACCATGCAAGCCTCCGGTGTGATGCGTGAGTAGTTCATCCTTGGACTACGGATCCACGTAGTAGCTAGATGGCTGGTTCTCCTCCTTTGTGCTTTCATGTTTAGATCTTGTGAGCTCCGTTCATGATCAAGATCATCTATTTGTAATTCATACATGTTGTGTTTGCGGGGATCCGATGGATATTGAGATGCTATTTCAGATTGATTATTGATTCTATCATTTCTTTGTTATTTGTGATCTTGCATGCTTTCTGTTGTTAGTAGCTATCTTGGCCAAGTAGATGCTAGCAACTCCAAGAGTTAGTATTTATGCTCGATAGTGGGTTCATGCCTCTGGTAATCTGGGGAAGTGACAGAAATCTCTAAGGTACTAGATGTGCTGTTGCTACTAGGGAGAAAACAACAATCCTTTGTTCATAGAACAATCATATTGTTTACTTTACACGTAGTTCGTAAAGCAATAATCTGTTGCTTGCAACTTAATACTGGAGGGGGTTCGGATGATAACCTGAATGTGGATTATTAGTCATAGATGCAGTTGGATGGCGGTCTATGTATAATGTTGTAATGCCCAATCAAGTCTCAAAGGAGTCAAGATGATTAGTATATGCATGTATTTCTTTCTCGGTGTTTGTCAATTGCCCCGCTGTAATTTGTTCACCCAGCATGTTATCTATCTTAAGGAGAGCCACCTCTAGTGAACTATGGATCCTGGTCCTCTTTTTCTTTACATACAATCTACAATCCTTTACTGCTTTGTGTTTACTTTCTGCAATCTTTTACTTCTTTCCAGTCGATACGTTTAATCCTTTGTTTTCCGCAAAACACGGTGAGATTGACAACCTCATCGCAAGTTGGGGACAAAGTTCTGTGGTTGTGTTGTGCAGGTATCCACATTGCTACTAGCACCGGTAGTGCGCCCTGCCAAAGCTCAACTAGTAACACCTTTGGGGTGTTTCCTTGCTCCTACTGGTTCGATTAAACCTTGGTTTCATAACTGAGGGAAAACTTGCTGCTGTGCTCATCATACCTTCCTCTCGGGGTTCCCAACGAGCTCTACGTTGAAAGTCGAGTGCATCAAGATCTTTTCTGGCGCTGTTGCCGGGAGTGAAGGACATCTTCACAAGGGGAGTCCCTCATAACCAATCTCTTTACTTTGTTGTTTTTTTTTGTTTAGTTTCTTTTTTGCTTTGTTTGCTTGTTTTGTTCTTCGAAAACACAAAAAAATTAGTTTTACTTGTTTGCTTTCTTATTTGAAAACCTAAAAAAATTAAGTCTCCTTTAGTTGTCACCCCTTCCTTAGCTCACCATGTTGATCCCTACTTTCACCTTGAAAGACCTTTCAATTGGTAGTGGTTCTATAATTGGGAAAGATAATATTGAAGAATTCTTTAATCATGTTAGCAAACATGAAGATACTGAGGATAGATCCCTTGTAGAACTTGCTCCAAATTTTGGGATTGCTGCAGCTTCTTTAATTCACATGTTAGAAGCTAGTTTTGTTAACCTCAACCCCTTAATGCAAGTAATGTTTCTTAAGCTTAAAGAAATTGAGGACCCTGAAAAGAGGGATTTTATTCTAAAAACTTTGTTTAAGGAGTTTTATGATGTTGCCAAGGAAGCTAGAAAAGTTTTTGAACGTTTCAATATGCTAGGCTCATGTGTAGATGTTGTTGGTACACGAGAAAAGATGAACGAAACCGAACCTAATGGTGAGGAACCTAAGATACCAATACCCTTTAAACTAGTAGCAATACATGAAGCCGTAGAAAAGAATCTTGACTGGATTGTTCCTGCAAACCCTTTTGACGAGAATAGTGAACCTAAGAGCATTGAGATAGGATCCTCTAGAACTTATTTGGATGATATACCTTGCCTTGTTGAAAATATTTCTGGTATTGATCTTAATGCTTCTTGATTTGAGAACACTTGATTCTTTCTTTGCTTCTTATGCCTAACTTAAAGGCGTTAAAGAAAAGTACTTGTTGGGAGATAACCCAAGAATTTTAGATGAGTCTTGGAAGTTATTACCTCTGTAATAACCGCTCCTTATCCTTTTTATTTGCTTTTTGTGCCAAGAGTAACCTCTAATGAGAGTGAAGTAATGATTGGGAAAGTTGCTGTCCTGAAACAGATTTCTGTGCTTCACCGTAAAACTTCCTGAGAGAGTTCTGTATGTCGGATTAAGCTGTAATTGTTTGTGCTTCTGCCCCAGGTTGTTATCTAACTTTTGTTAGTTCAACACTTTTTGATTTGAGCAACAGAAGGTCTTCGAAAAAATTCGTCTTTACCTGCTGGTCTGTTTTGACAGATTTCTGCCATTTTCTGCATTTGCTTCTTGTTAGTTTCTTCTTGAGTTCCTTTGGGGAATTGAGATTTTTGAGGGAAGTGCTACAGTGGCTAGTGTTTTAACGGAAGTTTATTTGGTGTTAGAACTGAACCTTGAGATTTATTTATCTTAAGTGCACTAATGTTGCTAATGAGATTGTGTGAAGTTTTGTATAAAGGAAAAATTTTCAGGTGTATGGAAGGAATGAGTAATGACATGAAGGATGGACTAAAGCTCAAGCTTGGGGATGCCACGCGTGTCACCCCAAGAAATATCCAAGAAGTGCAAGCGTCAAAGCTTGGGGATGCCCAAGGCATCCCCTTCTTCATCAATAAAAATTCCAGGTTCTTCCAAACGCTTCATTTTGATTGTTTCATGCACAGTTGTAGTTTTCTTGGAGCGTCTTCTTTTTCGTTTTCGTTTTGGTTTTTAGTTTTCTTGGTTTGCTTAGTTTTCTGAATAAGTTGGTTGGACCCCCTCTTTCATACATTGGTTTGCAAATAGTTTGGTTTGGTTTGGAAAAGAGTAGGAAAGCTCATGCTTATGTGGTAAAAAGAGCTCGTTTTTGACTGTGGCTATGCTTTGTCATGCCATGCTTGATATTGTTTTGGCTTTATGCTTAGTATTCTTTTCTGTAGCATGACTTGTTATAAAAAATTGAGATTGCTTAATGTGCCTTGGATGAATCATGCGTTGTTTTAGCATATTAAAGCATAGTATAGTGGTATTCTCCTTTGATGCTTTATTTGGGTTGACTTGGCACATGCTCACACCATGTTATGACTTTCACAAGTCACCATAGCCTTTATGATCCTTTAGTTTTCAACTTTTAGTATCACTTTATGCTTTGATCAATGATGTTTTGTCGCTCTGCATGATTATGGCCATTATTGCTCTCTTAGTTTGTCGCTCCCAGTCTTTTGCTAGCCTCCACAACCAAGTATGAGTTCCACTCATGCATCCAACTCCCTAAACCAAGTTATTCCAAAGAGTCCACCATACCTACCTACTAGCTTATGATATTCCAAGTATATTCATGCTTTTGTCTACCTTTCACTTGTTATGAGAAAACTAGTGATTAAAGCTCTCACGAACTTGATGGCACACTTTACTTTATTGCCTCTAATAAACTTGAACCATTGGGTCCTTCTTTGTTGCGTATATGCTTGCACTTTATAAGTTGAAATTAGCAGAACCATGTTTCATGGGGAACGCTTTCAACATTGCACTTGTACTTTGTACCCCGTTGATATCATGTTCTTTTGCTTACGGATCCCGGCGGTGTGAAATAAAAGTGGAACTTGTAAGATCATGGAGTTTGTATGTGTCTTAGAGAAACGCCTGGGCCGCTAGCCTAAGCGATGCCTAATCATGGTGGAAACTTGCAGCATCGCCATAATGAGCACTCTATGAAGCATCCTCAATAAAAACCTATGCAAATAGCAAATAAAAAGATCGCTGAGATGCTCATTGTCTGCTTGCCTTGTCATTTTGATTATGGGAAAGCTCCCGTATCATGTGCAAGGGGTACCCCGTTGGCAGTTCTTAATGATACACATATACTTACAATGACAAGAGCTTACTCGTGACTGAAGTTGAGTAGCCTGAGGATCGGTCTTCGTAAGTAAGGGGCATGAGATTTCGGTTTATAACTTGTCAAGCATATCCTCTTAGTTGTGTCACTTTAACCTTAATCACCTTCAAGATGCTTATGATAGGGGCAATAAGAGCTAAAAGCTATAAGTACCATAATTTTTGGTAGCTCTTTATGAGACTTGAATCCCTACTTCCTTTTACAAAAGGCCTTTCTTCCACCATTATATTGAGTCTCCACCTTCTATCTTTATGCAGTACTTTGAGAGCATAGTGGCCATTCTTAGTTCTATGTGCATTGTCCCAAGACTAGTTGATTGATGCATAACTTGTTATTGCTTGTTTTAAACTATTGTATCTAGTCACTCTTATGAACTTTGAAGGTGTCCTATGCATTTATATTTGCTACTCTATTGAGGGACAAGCTGAATACTTTTATGCTATGTTTTCTTTATGTGAAACAAACAAACGTCTTGCAAAGCATTGTTATTCATGAATCTTTTGTTTGTGCCTTTTCATATTGCATCATAGTCTCTTTGCCTATTGCTAGAACTTTGTCTTTCATGTTATGATTGAAGTACTATGATCCCAGCTTTGAATGTTTTGCAAATACTTTGATCATGTCTTTGATGGTGCATGTCACCTCAAAAATTATTTCTTTTTATCACTTACCTACTCGAGGACGAGCAGGAGTTAAGCTTGGGGATGTTTATAAATTTCAAATGTATCTATAATTTTTGATGTTCCATGCTTGGTTTTATCCACTTTCTTGTGTTTTGTTCCAACTTTGGAGTACTTTTCATATGATTTCTTGGACTAACCTATTAACAAGAGCCACAGTGCCAGCTGCCTGTTTTCTGCTGTTTTTGGTTCCAGGAAAGTCAAAAAATGAATATTCTCGGAATTGGACGGGACAAAAGCCAAAGTGCCTATTTTCCCGGAAGGGATCAAGTGCCAGAATATGAGACGGAGAGGGGCCAGGGGCCGGCCACACCACCTGGCCACGCAGCCAGGCTTGGCCCGCGCCAGGGGGTGGTCTGGCCGACCCCAGCATCCCCTCGGCCTCTCCTTTCGCCTATTAGTTGCCCTCGGGACGAAAACCCTAGGTACCCAATCAAATATCCTCGAAAGAGTCTATAGCCGCCGTCATCTCCATCCCTAGATCGGGAGGGATCTGAAGCTCTTCCCGGCACCCTGCCGGAGAGGGAATTCACCCTGGAGGCCTTCTTCATCACCATGCAAGCCTCCGGTGTGATGCGTGAGTAGTTCATCCTTGGACTACGGATCCATGTAGTAGCTAGATGGCTGGTTTCTCCTCCTTTGTTCTTTCATGTTTAGATCTTGTGAGCTCCGTTCATGATCAAGATCATCTATTTGTAATTCATACATGTTGTGTTTGCGGGGATTCGATGGATATTGAGATGCTATTTCAGATTGATTATTGATTCTATCATGTCTTTGTTATTTGAGATCTTGCATGCTTTCCGTTGTTAGTAGCTATCTTGGCCAAGTAGATGCTAGCAACTCCAAGAGTTAGTATTTATGCTCGATAGTGGGTTCATGCCTCTGGTAATCTGGGGAAGTGACAGAAATCTCTAAGGTACTAGATGTGCTGTTGCTACTAGGGAGAAAACAACAATCCTTTGTTCATAGAACAATCATATTATTTACTTTACACGCAGTTTGTAAAGCAATAATCTGTTGCTTGCAACTTAATACTGGAGGGGGTTCGGATGATAACCTGAAGGTGGATTATTAGTCATAGATGCAGTTGGATGGCGGTCTATGTATTATGTTGTATTGCCCAATCAAGTCTCAAAGGAGTCAAGATGATTAGTATATGCATGTATTGCTTTCTTGGTGTTTGTCAATTGCCCCGTTGTAATTTGTTCACCCAGCATGTTATCTATCTAAGGAGAGCAACCTCTAGTGAACTATGGATCCCAGTCCTTTTTCTTTACATACAATCTATAAACTGTTTCTGCTTTTTGTTTACTTTTTGCAAACTTTTACTTCTTTCCATTCGATACGTTTAATCCTTTGTTTTCCGCAAAACACGGTGAGATTGACAACCTCATCGCAAGTTGGGGACAAAGTTCTGTGGTTGTGTTGTGCAGGTCTCGACATTGCTACTAGCACCAGTAGTGCGCCCTGCCAAAGCTCAGCTAGTAACACCTTTGGGGTGTTTCCTTGCTCCTACTGGTTCGATTAAACCTTGGTTTCATAACTGAGGGAAAACTTACTGCTGTGCTCATCATACCTTCCTCTTGGGGTTCCCAACGAGCTCTTCGTTGAAAGTCGAGTGCATCAGGGTGCACGAAATACCTCTGTAGACGGGGAGTGATAGGAAAGTACCATACCACTTTCCGAGGAACTTTCTTGTTCCCTCTCTTGTATCATCCTTGGCCACACACCGGACATGTGGTTCTATCCTTGTACTCGTCCCAATAAAGTGCGCAGTGATTAATGCAGGCGTGGTACTTAACATACGGTAGGTCGAGAGGACATATGGTTTTCTTGGCCTCCTCGATACTAGTTGGCACGTGTTCCCCTTGGGAAGATGTTCTTGCCAGAATCTCATGTTTTTGTTGAAGCTTACGTCGGTCCATTTGCTTTCTGCCTTCATCTCCAGAGCCTTGAGCGTTATGTTCAAGCGGGTATCCTCGGGCCGGCACCGAGGATACAATGGAGTTTTCTCGTCTATCTCCATCTGCGCTAGCTTGGCTTTCTCCCTGGAAGCAGCTTTGGTGTTGCTCGTCTCTCTGAGAAGCACTTCTTGAACATGAGGGTCCTACAAGGCCGAGGTTAGCTGCATCGTTTGTGTGTCTGTGTCTTCTCCACCGGCACCTCCTTCGTGATGATCATCATGTCCGTCACTGCCACCATCTCCTTCGTGTTGATCATCATGTCCGCCGCTGCCGATATCTCCTTCATGATGATGATCATGTCCGCCGCCAGCATATCCTTCGTGATGATCATCATGCCCGCACTCGTCTTCAGGATCGTTGATGTCCTTGTCATCTTCAGAATCATAGCAGCGCATGAAACCACGCGTGAGCAGGTGATTCTCTAGGTCTCCGGAATCAGGGTCAACCAAGCTCCCGAGATTGCATGTTCGACACGAACATCTTATGTAGGTCCTCTTGTTCAGAATCATGTCGGCCACCGCGCGTTTCTTGTATCTAGCTGCTCGACCTTCGCTCATGTGTCTAACCATGGTTTCCTGCGTGGTATAGAGCAAAAAGAGAGAGTATCTTAGAACCACAGCACCATCATGCACACACACACACATGCATGCATGGCCGCCGGGAAAATTCGGCATGACATCTCCTAAAAATGGGACATATGGATAGTGCAAAAATTTGCCGAAACGGAAATTAATCGACATTTCGGCAAACATCCATGCACCACCAGAAAAAGCAAGATGCTTTCTTCTTCGTCATCTGCCAACATTCATGCACCACATCCATGCAAACACACCATCCCTCTTTCAATTAATAAGAAGGGTTCACAAACATTAGCATGCACACACATACACACCGCACCGACGTCCACACTCCACACAAAACATCCACATGCATGTCCTCCAACAACTCACCTAGTAGAATCGTTACCGAGCCAAGTCCGTGATGAGATAGTGTTGTTGTTGTTGGAGAACAAGATGGATGTTGGAGGAGGCTTCCCCTCACAAAAGTATGAAGCAAGGTAGGTTCAACAACCAAGAATGGAGAAATTGAGGTGGTGGGGAGGAGGAAGACGAGATAGATCTAGTTTGGGGTGGTGGGTGGAGAAGAATGGAATGGTGGTGGTGGGTGGGGGTGGATGCCACTTGTAGATCTGGACGAAGTTATCAATGGCGCATATTACAATAAATGCTCCACTGATAAGTCTGCCATCTTTTCAGGTGGTGGGCCTAAGACTTATCAGTGGCGCATTTAATACTATATGCGCCATTGGAGGACCAAGTATCAGTGGAGCATAGCCATTGGTGAGGATAATATCAATGGCGCATATTGCATATGCACCACTGATAATAATATATCAATGGCGCATATGGATATATGCGCCATTGATATTTGGTCCACAGGCTTCCAGAGTGTCGGGCCCACATTATCAGTGGTGCATTATTTGTGATATGCACCATTGGTTATAAATAATATCAGTGGAGCATATTTTTAAATGCGCCACTGATAACTATTAGTGGAGCATATTCAAAACAATGCTCCACTGATATAAATCTATCCATAAGCCGTTCTCTAGTAGTGGCTTTCTCTTCATGATAAGGATCTATTGGATGCTTCTTGTGCTGGATTGTTTACACGTATGGAAGAAGAAGCTAAATAGGATCTTCTAGACCGTATTCAAGACAATGCTGAAGCATGGGAGAATGATAAAGGAAGAAAGTCAGGTATAAATTATAATTATGAATGCATTAAATCTTTTATGGGAACTGATGACTTTCATAATATTAGTAATGCTTATGGTCTTGATTCTCATAGTATTGCAAATTATTTTAAGGCTTTTGCCTCGTATATTGAAATTCCTAAAAAGAAATGGAACAAGTATCATGCACCATATAAAGATATTGTTAATTGTGTTCCTGCTAGAAATACTGAAGTTTACACTATGGATTATATTTTACCTGAACCTTACATCGAGAAAATACCTTTCCCGGTTAAAGTAAAGGAACATTCTATGACAGCTAGTATGGTTAACGAAAGTACAAAGAAAGCTATAGAACTTAATGAACAAATAGATAATGAACCTGTAGTAGAAAATATGAAAGACTTTGTCACTAAAAATGTAGAAGATGGGCACATTATCCTTTGTAAGGATACTTCTAAAATTGTTTCACATCCTAATGGAACTAGGAAAGCTAGTGTCCCTATGTTTTCTATCAGAATAAGTGATCATTGCTACAAAGGTTCATGTGATAGTTATATCGTTAAATTTATGCATGATACTGAAAGTTATTATGAGAGAGGGAAGATTGTTCTTATGCATCTCAATAATATTAAGGGTCCTCGCTTTATGCTGAAAGTCTTTAAGTTGCACTTGTTTTGCCTTCCTATGCTAGTAGCCTTTGGTTTCAACAATTTATTTTCTTACAAAATTCCCTTGCATAGAAAGTGGGTTAGACTTAAATATAAGTATATTTTCTTCTTGATGCTCTCTTTTACCTCAATTCATATCCTTATGTGAGCATCATTGAAATTTATCATGCCTATCTTAATGTCTATAAAGAAAGAGCTTCTTGGGAGACAACCCGATATTTTTTTGCTTTTAGTTTATTTTTGTTCTTTTTGAGTCCTGGAAGTTATTGCTTTTGTAATAACCTCTCCTTATCCTCTCTATTTGGGTTTTGTGTCAAGATCAACCTCTAATGAAAGAGAAGTAAGATTTGGGGAAGTTGCTGTCTTGAAATAGATTTTTGTGCTTCACCGTAAAAAAAATCGTGAAAAATTCCAGAATGTCGTACTGATCTGTAAATTTTTGTGTGCATGCCACAGGGTATTATTTAACTTTCCTTAGTTTTGCACTTTTTGATTTGAGCAACGGAAGATTTTCGAAAAAATGATCTTTACCTGCTGGTCTGTTTTGACAGATTTCTGCCATTTTTGCATATTGCCTCTTAAATCGATTTCCTTTTTGAATACTTTTTGGGCTTTCGTAAGGATTTGTTTCAATAGCTTATGCTTTGATGGATTTCAATGGAAATTGAACCTAAAGGTTTATTATCTTGCATGCACTAATGTTGCTAATGAGAATTGTGTGAAAGAAATTTTCAAGTTATAGGAGAAAATGGTGTAATAAGATGGTTAATGGTCAAAGGAATCAAGAACTAAATTTTTGAAGATTATTATAATGAAGATATTGATATAATTCAAGTAGTGACTCCGGAAAAATTCATTAAAGACCAAATTTAGAGACTGTAGAGTCCGTTTTTGAATAGGTAACAGTTCGGTAAGAAAAGGTCCACGGAAAACCTCGCAAGCTATATTTTTGCAGTTTTTATCTAACATGGAAATTAATGAATCGAAAGAGGGACAGAAACGGAGCCCGGGTGGCTCACACCACCCCGTGGCGCGGGCCCACCTGGCCGAGCCACCAGGGGTGTGGCCACCCCGGAGCCCGTCTCCGACCCGTTCTCTCCCAGTACTTTCCTTTTGTTGTTAAACTTTGTAATATATAATCCCCCGGATCCCCGGAGGTTCGTATATCGTGTTCCTGTCGTGTTTTTGTTTCGATCTGTTTCTGTCAGGAATTGTCCTCAAGTTTAGAAGCACGATTGACTCAACCAATGATAAGGGCAAGGAGCCTGTGGAAGATGATCTCCAAGACTTTGAGCAGGATGAGGAGATCGAGAGTGAAGTTGAAGAGGAGCGAAGGAAGACCAGCATCCGCACACCAGCACCACCATTGCAAGCATTTGAGTGGTGGCAAATCCTGCCAAGTTTAAAAGGACTGCACAGATGTCCACTAGAGGGAAGGTTATGTGTCATTGCTTGGCTTCACGGTCACCTCCTCCACGCACCAAGAATCCCTTCCATACCCTTATTCATGAGCAGCAATTCCAAAATATGCCCAAGGAAAAACTACCCTCCAATTGGGATATGCCTCGTTCTAACCATGCAGGAAAAGAATACCTCAAGGAGGAAGAGTGAGGAAGAATCGCAAGAGCTAGGATTCACAGCCCGACATGATCATGATCCGCATTGAGCACAATTCGGAGTTGATTCGTACTCTCACCTTCGAGATTGAGGATTTTAGGGAATTGATTGAAAAGCTCATCGAGAGAACACCACCACCACCGAAGGAGTAATTCGTCATCAAGTTTTGGCATCCCCTTGGCTTGTTCCAAGCTTGGGGGAGTGCCGCGGTATCACATCACATCACTATCTTTTATCTTTTTACTTTTTAGTAGAGTCATATCATGAATAGAGAAGTTATCATATAGGATGGTTTGCATTATGGAAGTATCTCCCCTCTAGCTAGTTATCTATGTATCCCTTGGTATGAGTTGCCATTATGGAATATTAATGAGAAGTTCTATCATTTACTTTTTGCACATCTTATTTTAGTTTGCAATTTTTGTTATATGATTGATCTTGTTGTTAGTATTGGTATCACTTTGGGATCATTAAGTAAATTTAGTTGGTTTTGGCAAACCTGGCTCTGGTCAGTAGCAACGCTATTCAAGAATTGAATGGAAAAGAGAAAAATACTCTTAGAAATATAATTCCATCATCCTTCTTTCTTGTTTGGCTCATAAGCTTAGTATTCTCTAGTTAAGATCTTTTGCGCTTCCAAGGAAGATTGCATGATTATTTCTATCACTTGTATGTTTGTTTGTTTCCTTCAACTCTTATTGCTTGAGAGGGAATGCTTCTCGTGCATCCAATCCTTAAACCAAAACTATGCCATTCGTGTTCACCATACCTACCTATTAGCATTATTGCTATTCCTAGTAAATTCATGTTTTTATCTACCTTCCGAATTAAACTTGTTATGTGAATATTAGTGATTAAAGCTCTCAAAAACTTGATGCAACACTTTACTTTCTTACACTTAATAAACTTGAACCATTGTGTCCATCTATGTTGCGTATATGCTTGCGCTTTATAAGTTGTGGATTAGCAGAACCATGTTACCATGGGAACGCCTGGGCGGCTAGCCTAAGCCATGCTTAATCATGGTGGAAACTTGTAGCATAACCATAGTGAGAAATCTATGAAGCATCCTCAATAAAAATCTATGCAAATAGCAAATAAAATGACCACTGACATGCTCATTGTCTGTTGCCTTATTATTTTGGTATGGGATAGCTCCTGTATCATGGGGCAAGGGGTACCCCGTTGGCGGTTCTCTATGATACACATGTACTTACAATGACAAGAACTTACTCGTGACTAAAGTTGAGTAGCATGAGGTTCGGTACTCGTAAGCAAGGGGCATGAGATTTTCAACTTATAACTTGTCAAGCATATCCTCATATTTGTGTCACTTTAACCTTAATCACCTCAAGATGCTTATGATAGGGGCAATGAGAGATGAAAGATAATAAGTACCATAATTTTTGGAAGCTCTTTATGAAACTTGAAATCCCTGCTTCCCTCTGCGAAGGGCCTATCTTTTACTTTTTAGTTGAGTCAGTAAAGCTATTCCTTTCTATCTTAAGAAAGCATTTGAGTTATTGTGATTCAATCATTCATATGATGATATATTCAATCATGTTTCTTATGTTCCTTGTTTTGCACACTATTCTATATCATAATTTACTGTTATTCATTGATACATTTCATATTAAGAGATGATACTTATGTTATTTCATCTATTTTTGCATGGTTGATGACTTTTGGAGGATGGACCACTGAAGTCAGGATTCTGATGGAAAAGGCACCGTTTGGATGCAAAATTCGCGAAGATCAGAAAATCCCGGAAAATATATGGAAAATCCTATTTTTCTAGAAGACGAAGGAAGCAAGAAGGGGAAGTGGAGATGGGACACAGGGGGCCCACACCACCCCCTGGCACGGGCTAGCCCTGGTCGTGCCACCAGGTGGTGTGGCCACCCTGGCCCACCTCTGGCATTACCCTTTGACGCATATAATCCCCTCGACACCCTAAGACTCGGGGAGCGACCACAGAAAGATTCCGCCGCCTCTGTAGGGCAGAAAACTACAAAGAGAGAAAGAGATCTCTGGCAGGCAGAAATCTGCCAGGGAAATTCCTTCCCGGAGAGGGGAGATCGTCGCCATCAACACCGTCATCAAGCTGGACTTCCTCGGGATCATCATCATCATCATCTCCACCAGCACCATCATCACCACTCCATACCGCTGTGACATTTGGGTTGAATCTTGCATAGTTCTTAGGGGAAACTTTCTCGATGTTGATTACTTGTTGTAGTTGATGCTATTGAGTGGAACCATTGAATTATTGTTCATGTTCAGATTGTTAGTTATCATTATTTGATCTCTGATCTTGATCCATATGATGTCTCGTGAGTAGTTCGTTTAGTTCTTGAGGACATGGAGAAGTCATGTTGTTAGTAGTGGAATTGTGTTGAGAGAGATTCAATGGTTTGATAATTAAGTTGTGGTGTTATTCTTCTAGTGGTGTCATGTGAACATCGACTACATGATACTTCACCTTTATAGGCCTAGGGGAATGCATTGTGTATTTAGATACTAATCATAGGGGTTGCCAGAGTGACAAAAACCTGAACCTCCGTTAGGAAACCTGTGCACAAGGGATGCAGGGTCTTAGAGTTTAAAGCTGTGGTTAGGTTTCTACCTTAATTACTTTCTTGTACTTGCGGATGCTTGCAAGGGGTATAATCACAAGTATGTATTAGTCCTAGGAAGGTCGGTACATTAGCACAGGTTCACCCACAGAACACTTAGCAAACTAAATAAGATTAATCAACTATATGAAGCGAAAGTACTTGACAATATTCCCGTGTGTCCTCGAGAACATTTGGTCATCTTAAGTAATACAACCGGCTTGTCCTTTGCTAAAGAAAGGATTGGGCCACTTGCTGAAGTTATTATTATTGTCTTTTATTTGCTCGTACTTTATTTATCTGCATTATCAAAAACCCCTAAAAATCTGTTTGCTAAGTATTTACAGAGAATTCCTGCTCCAAGCCATTCACCAACACCTTCTGCTCCTCATTGGGTTCGACACTCTTACTTATCGAAAATACTGCGATACACCCCCTATACTTGTGGGTCATCAAGACTATTTTCTGGCACCGTTGCCGAGGAGTGAAGCGCTATTGGAGAGTGGAACTGGTAAAGGAAACTTCTACTATGAGTATGGTTTACTTCTGTTAGTTGCTTTATTTTCAATATGGATAATTCGCTGAGTTTCTTATTTCGTAATGCTACTACCACTGCTAAGGTAGTAGATGAACCATCACCTACTGAGAATGATACTTTTAAAAATCCTACAAGAATTATTGATCGTGTTATGGATAACTACTATTTTGGGGATGGAACTGTCCATCCCAGTGATCATTTGCTCTTTATACACAAATTATGCGGGTTGTTCAAGTGTGCAGGTATTACAACAGATCAAGTCAAGAAGAAGTTATTCTCATTATCACTGAAAGGAAGAGCTGAGGAATGGTATAAGCTACTGAAGAATGGTCAAGCTCTTGAATGGGAGGAAGTAGTACCTCTCTTTCATTAAGAATTTTATCCTCCTAGTGAGATTCATAAAGATCGGAATCAAATATACAACTTTTGGCCTCTTGATGGAGAGAGTACAACTCAAGCTTGGGGGAGATTGAAGTTACTAATGCTCAAATGTCCTATTCATGAGCTCCCCAACAATATTATTATCAATAACTTTTATGCAAGGCTTTCTCTTCATGATAAGGATCTATTGGATGCTTCTTGTGCTGGATCATTTACACGCATGGAAGAAGAAGCTAAATGGGATCTTCTAGACCGTATCCAAGACAATGCTGAAGCATGGGAGAATGACAAAGGAAGGAAGTCAGGTATAAATTATGATTATGAATGCATTGAATCTTTTATGGGAACTGATGACTTTCAAAATATTAAAAATGCTTATGGTCTAGACTCTCAAGCTATTGCAACTTATTTTAAGGCTTTTGCTTCCTATATTGAAGTTCCTAAAAAGATGTGGAATAAGTATCATGAACCATATAAAGATGTTGCTAAGTGTGTTCTTGGAAGAAATACTGAAGTTTATACTGCTAATCATGTTTTACCTGAACCTTACATTGTGAAAATGCATTTCCCAGTTAAGATAAAGGAACATTCTATGATAGCTAATCTGGTTAATGAAAGTACAAATAAAGTTGTTGAACCTGATAAAAAAATGGATGATGAACCTATAATAGCAAATGTGAAAGACTTTGTCACTAAATATGTAGAAGAGGGACATACTATCCTTTGTAAGGATACTTCTAATATTCTTTCACAAAGTAGTGTTATGAGAGCTAGTGTCCCTGTGCTTTCTGTTTGGATAAGTGATCATTGCTACAACGGTTCTTGTGATAGTTATATCATTAAATTTATGCATGATACTAAAGGTTATTATGAGAGAGGGAAGACTGTTCTAATGCATCTCAATAATATTAAGTTTCCTCGTTTTATGCTTAAAGTCTTTATGTTGCACCTGTTTTGCCTACCTATGCTAGCAGTCCCTGGTTTCAACAACTTGTTTGGTTACGAAATTCCCTGGCATAGGAAGTGGGTTAGACTTAAACACGTATATTTTTGCTTCTTAATGCTTTCTTTCACTTCAATTCATATTCTTATGTGAGCATCATTGAAATTATCATGCCCGTCTTAATGGCTATAAAGAAAGAGCTTTTTGCGAGACAACCCAATATATTTATTTTTCTTTCAGATTTTGTTTATTTGAGTCTTGGACGTTATTGTTTCGGCAATAACCTCTCCTTATCCTTTTTGTTTGGTTTTTGTGTCAAGATCAACCTCTAATGAGAGAGAAGTAAGATTTGAGGAAGTTGCTGTGCCGAAACAGATTTTTGTGCTTCACCATAAAAAATTCGTGAGAGATATCTGTACATCGGATTGAGCTGTAATTTTGTGTGCTTCTGCCCCAGGTTATTATTTAACTTTCGTTAGTTTTGCACTTTTTAATTTGAGAAATATAAGATTTTCAAAAAAATTGATCTTTACCTGCTGGTCTGTTTTGACAGATTTTGCCACTCTTGCATTTGCTTCTTTAATAGATTTCCTTTTTTGAATTCTTTTTGGGTTTTCGGAAGGAGATGCTACAGTAGATTATGTTTTTATGGATTTCAGTTGAATTTGAACCTAAAAGGTTTATTACCTCGCTTACACTAATGTTGCTAATGAGAATTGTGTGAAAGAAATTTCCAGGTTATCGGAGAAAATGGTGTAATAAGAAAGTGAAAGGTTTCATGACTCGAGCAATATGAGTATGAAGATGAAGATATTGATGTTATTCAAGTGGTGACTCTGGAAGAATCTACTAAATACCAAGTTCAGAGACCTGCAGAGTCCGTTTTCGAATAGGTAATAGTTCTGGTAAAAGTTCCACGAAAATTCTGTCAAATTATATTTTTAAAGTTTTTATCCAACAAGGAAAGCAACGAAGCGAAAGAGGGATGGAAACAAAGCCAGGGTGGCTCACACCACCCCCTGGCGCGGCCCCCTGGCCGTGCCAGCAGGTGGTGTGGCCACCTCGGACTCCGTCTTCGACCCATTTTCTCCCAGTACCTTCCTTTTGTTGTAAAAATTTGTAATATATAATCCCCCGGATCCCCCGAGGTTAGTATATCATGTTCTCGTCGTGTTTTCATTTCGATCTGTTTCTGCCAGGAACTATTCTTAAAAGTTTAGAAGAACAATGGTCTCCGCAAATGATAAGGGCACGGAGCCTATGGAGGAAGATCTCCAAGACCCTAGACAGGAGAAGGAGATCAAGAGTAAAGATGAAGAGGAGGCAAAAAAAGCCAGCATCTGCACACCGGCACTACCATTGCAAGCATTGGAGTGTTGGCAAACCCTGCCAAGATCAAAAGGACTGCACATATGTCAATTGGAGGGAAGCCTCCGCGTCACTGTTTGGCTCCACGGTCACCTCCTCCACGCACCAAGAATCCCTTCCATACCCTTATCCATGAGCATCAATTCCAGAATATGCCCAAGAGAAACTACCCTGCAATTGGGATATGCCTCATTCTAACCATGCAGGAAAAGAAGACTTTAAGGAGGAAGAGTGGGGAAAGCATCGCAAGAGCTGGAATTCGCAACCCGACATGATCATGAGCCACATTGAGCAAAACTCAGATATGATTCGTACTCTCGCCTTCGAGATTGAGTATTTGGGTAAATTAATCAAAAATCTCATCGAGAGAATACCACCACCACCGAAGGAGTAATCCGTCATCAGGTTTTGGCATCCCCTTGGTTTGTTCCGAGCTTGGGGGAGTGCCGCGGTATCACATCACTATCTTCTATCTTTTTACCTTTTTAGTAGAGTCATATCATGAATAGAGAAGTTATCATTAGGATGGTTTGCATTATGGAAGTGTCCCCCCTCTCGTTAGATATCTATGTATCCCTTGGAGTGAGTTGCCGTTATGGGATATTAATGAGAAGTTCTATCATTTACTCTTTTGCATATCTTATATTAGTTTTCAATTTATGATTACATGATTGATCTTGTCGTTAGTATTGGTATCACTTTGGAATCATTGAGTTAATTTAGTTGGTTTTGGCAAACCTGGCTCGGTCAGTAGCAACACTATTTTTGAGAATTGAATGAAAAAGATAAAAGTACTCTAAAGAAATATAATTTCATCATATTTCTTTCTTGATTTGCTCATAAGTTTAGTATTCTCTAGTTAAGATCTTTTGTGCTTCCAAGGAAGATTGCATGTTTGTTTTTATCACTTGTATGTTTATTTGTTTTCTTCAACTCTTATGCTTGCTACCCATCCTTGCTAGCCAAAAACCTATACTGAGAGGGAATGCTTATCGTGCATGCAATCCTTAAACCAAAACCTATGCCATTTGTGTCCACCATACCTACCTACTAGAACTATTGCTATTCCAAGTAAATTCATGTTTTTATCTACCTTCCGAATTAAACTTGTTATGTGAAAATTAGTGATTAAAGCTCTCACGAACTTGATGGCACACTTTACTTTCTTGCACTTAATAAACTTGAACCATTGTGCCCATCTATGTTGCGTATATGCTTGCGCTTTGTAAGTTGTGAATTAGCAGAACCATGCTATCGTTGGGAACGCTTTCAACATTGCACTTGTACATTGTACCTAGTTGATATCATGCTCTTTTGTCTATGGATGTCGTCGGTGTGAAATGAAAGGGGAGCTTGTAAGTCCATGGAGTTATGTATGTGTGTTAGAGAAACGCCTGGGCCACTGGTTTAATCCATGCCTAATCATGGTGGAAACCTGCAACGTAACCATAATGAGCAATCTATGAAGCATTCTTCTTATAAAAAAAGAGATAGAGATTGAGAAAAAAGAAAAAAAGATGATAAAAGAGGAAAGAGAGAAAAAGCACCATTTTTCCCATGGTAAATAAGGAGATTGCTGAGATGCTCATTGTCTGCTTGCCTTGTCATTTTGATATGGGTATTCTTCCGTATCATCGGTTAAGGGGTAACCCATTGGCGGTTCTCTATGATACACATGTACTTACTATGACAAGAACTTACCGGTAACTAAACTTGAGTAGCATGAGGAGCGTCCCTCATATTCAAGGTACATGAGATTTTCAACTTACAACTTGTCAAGCATATCCTCATATTTGATCACGTTAACCTTAATCACCTAAAGATGCCTATAATAGGGGCAATGAGAGCTGAAAGCTAATAAGTACCATAATTTTTGGAAACTCTTTATGAAACTTGAAATCCCTGCTTCCCTCTGCGAAGGGCCTTTCTTTTACTTTTTAGTTGAGTCAGTAACCTATTCCCTTCTATCTCAAGCAAGTATTTTGAGTTGTTGTGTTTCATTCATTCATATGATGATTTATTCAATCATGTTTCTTATGTTCCTTGTTTTGCACATTGCTCTTATCTTAGTGTTTACTACTTTGAAAGCTATCATTGAAAACCAGTTATGTGTGAACTCCAGCAAATTGTCAACTATTCTTCGACCAAGAGCTAAGTTTTCCATTACCAATTATGATTTACTTTATGCATCTTTATTGTGTTTCCTTTAATTATTGCAAGTTAAGTTATATAATAGTGAGTTGTCTTCTATTATGATTTATGTATTGGTGAATGTGATGCTTGTTGTCCGTATTCTTTTATCGACTCTTCACTCCATAAACCTGAGGTCATGTTTATTGAGCTCAGTTTTTGCTTGGGGACAAGAGAAGTCTAAGCTTTGGGGGAGTTGATACGTCCATTTTGCATCACTATTATATATTAAATTTACTGTTATTCATTGATATATTTCATATTAAGAGATGATACTTATGTTATTTCGTCTATTTTTGCATGTTTGATGAGTTTTGGAGTATGGACCGCTGCAATCAGGATTTTGATGGAAAAGGTGCTGTTTGGAGGCAAAATTCGCGAAGATCAAAAAATTCAGGAAAATACATGGAAAATTCTGATGGAAAAGGTGCTGTTTTCTAGAAGACGAAGATTGCCAGAAGGGGGAGTGGAGATGGGCCACAGGGGGCCCACACCACCCCCTAGCGCGGGCAGACCTAGGCCGCGGCAGCAGGTGGTGTGGCCACCCTGGCCCACTCCAGGCTCTCCCCTCTAGTGTATACTATCCCCTCAAAAACCTAATACCTAGGGAGCGACTACAGAAAGATGCCGCCACCTCTGCGGGGTGAAAAACAACGAGAGAGAAAGTTCTCTCCGGCAGACAGAATTCTGCTGGGGGAATTCCTTCCTGGAGAGGGGAGATCGTCGCCATCAACACCACCATCAAGATGGACTTCATCGGGATCATCATCATCATCACGATCATCATCTCCACCAGCACCATCATCACCACTTCATACCGCTATAAAAATTGGGTTGCATCTTGCATAGTTCTTAGGGGAAACTTTCTCGGTGTTGATTACTCCTTGTAGTTGATGCTATTGAGTGAACATTGAATTATTGTTTATGTTCAGATTGTTACTTATCATTATATCATCTATGATCTTGATCCATATGATGTCTTGTGAGTAGTTCGTTTAGTTCTTGAGGACATGGGAGGAGTCATGTTGTTAGCAGTGGAGTTGTGTTGAGAAAGATTCAATGGTTTGATATTTAAGTTGTGGTGTATTTCTTCTAGTGGTGTCATGTGAACGTCGACTACATGACACTTCACCTTTATGGGACTAGGGGAATGCGTTGTGTATTTGGCTACTAATCGTAGGTGTTGCCAGAGTGAGAGAAACCTGAACCCCCGTTAGGAAACCTTTGCACAAGGGATGTCAGGGTCTTAGAGTTTAAAGTTGTGGTTAGGTTTCTACCTTAATTACTTTCTTGTACTTGAGGATGCTTGCAAGGGGTATAATCACAAGTATGTATTATTCCTAGGAAGGTCGGTACATTAGCACAGGTTCACTCACACAACACTTAGCAAACTAAAGAAGATTAATCAACTATATGAAGCAAAAGCACTTTACGATATTCCCGTGTGTCCTCGAGAACCTTTGGTCATCTTAAGTAATACAACCGGCTTGTCCTTTGCTAAAGAAAGAATTGGGCCAGTTGCTGCATTTATTATTATTGTCTTTTATTTGCTCGTAATTTATTTATCTGCATTATCAAAAAACCCTATAAATCCGTTTGCTAAGTATTTACAGAGAATTCCTGCTCCAAGCCATTCGCCAACACCTTCAGCTCCTCGTTGGGTTTGACACTCTTACTTATCAAAAATACTACGATACACCCCCTATACTTGTGGGTCATCAGGTAGCCGCCCAGGCATTTCTCTAACACACATACAAACTCCATGAGCTTACGAGCTCTCCTTTTATTTCACACCGCCGGGATCCATAAACAAAAGATCATGATTTCAACTGAATAATAAGTGCAATGTTGAAAGCGTTCGCCATGGTACATGGTTCTGCTAATTCACAACTTATAAAGTGCAAGCATATAAGCAACATAGATGGACACAATGGTTCAAGTTTATTAGTGCAAGAAAGTAACGTGTGCCATCAAGTTTGTGAGAGCTTTAATCACTAATTTTTACATAACAAGTTTAATTTGGAAGGTAGATAAAAACATGAATATACTTGGAATGGTGTAACACACCATGCATAGGAATTTATAGTGGACTCTTTGGAATAACTTGGTTTTCTTGGGGGTTGGATGCATGAGTGGAACTCACACTTGGTACATGTGGAGGCTAGCAAAAGACTGGGAGCGACCAACTAAGAGAGCAATAATGGCCATAATCATGCAAAGAGACAAAACATTATTAATTAATGCATAAAGTGATATTACAAGTCAAAAACTAAATGATCATAGAGGCTAAGGTGACTGGTTTATAGTCTTAATATGGTGTAAGCATGCGCCAAGTCAACCCAAATAAAGCATCAAAGGAGAATATCATAATATTATGATTTTGTATGCTAAAACAATGCATGATTCTTTCAAGGAACATTAAGAAATCACAATTGTTTGGAACAAGTCATGCTATAGTAATAATCACTAATCATAAAGTCAAAGCAACATCAAACATGACATGATAAAGTCTAGACCACAGTCAAAACAAGCTTCTTTTGTACCAATTATAAGCATGAAGCTTCCTACTCTTTTCCAACACCAGTCAACTTATTTGAAACAATGTATGAATGTGGGGGTCCAAACAATTTATTTAAGAAAACCAAACAAAAGAAATCTAAAAACAAAAACAAAGACGCTCCAAGAACAACACAATTGTGCATGAAACAATAAAAATGAAGTGTTTTAGAAGAAAACCTGAATTTTTTTATTGATGAAGAAGGGGATGCCTTGGGCATCCCCAAGCTTTGACGCTTGTACTTTTTGAATATTTCTTGGGGTGACACGGGTGGTATCCCCAAGCTTGAGCTTTTATCCATACTTCATCTCATCACATTATTCTTCCCTACACTTAAAAATTTCCTTCATACAAAACTTCACACAATCTTCATTAGCAACATTAGTGTATTCAAGATAATAAATCCTTGGGTTTAGTTTCAACACAAGTAAAACTTCCATTAAAACACAAGCTACTGTAGCAATTCCTTCTAAAAGCTCAAGTGATCAAAGAGAACTCAAAGAGAAAGAGATTAAGAGGCAAATGCAAATAATGGCAGAAATCTATCAAAACACACCAGCAGGTAAAAACCAATTTTTTTGAAGACCTTCTATTGCTCAAATCGAAAATTGTTAAACTAATGAAAGTTAGATATTAACCTGGGGCATAAGCACAAAAATTTACAGCTCAATCCGACGTACATGGATTTTTCAAGATTGTTTATAGTGAAGCACAAAAATCCTGTTTCGGGACAGCAACTTTCCCAAGTCTTACTTCTCTCTCATTAGAGGTTATTCTTGGCACAAAAAACACACAAAAAGGATAAGGAGATGTTATTACTGAGTCAATAACTTCGAAGACTCAACAAAATAAAAACTTACTGAAAGTAAAAATAGTTTGGGTTATCTCCCAATAGTGCTTTTCTTTAACGCCTTTCAGCTAGGCATAGAAAGCTAGATTCAAGTATTTTTAAATAAAGAAGCATTAAGATCAAAATTTTTTTTAATACGAGAGGCAAAATGTATCTTCTCTCTCTTCCTAGGGAAGTGTTCTATACCTTTCTTGAGTAGGAATTGATATTTAATGGTGCCTTCCCTCATATCAATAATGGCATCAATAGTTCTAAGAAAAGGTCTTCCCAAGATAATAGGACAAGAAGCATTGCATTCAACATCCAAAACATAGAAATCAACATGGACATATGTATTGCTAACCATAATAAGGACATCATTGACACTACCCATGAGTTTCTTTTGAGCATTATCATCAAGTTGGACATCTAAATAACAATCTTACAATGGTGACAAATCAAGCATTTCATAAATTTTTCTAGGCATAATAGAGACACACGTACCAAGATCACATAAAGCTTTGAGATCAAAATCATTCACTTTCATATTAATGATGGGTTCCCAACCATCTTCTAGTTTCTTAGGAATAGAAGCTTTATGTTTTAATTTTTCTTCTTTAATTTTTATGAGAGCATCTGTAATGTGTTTTGTAAAGGCCATATTCATAGCACTAGCATTAGGACTTCTATCAAGATTTTGTAGGAACATAGTTACTTCAGAAATATTGCAACCATCAAGATCAAAATTAAAATTACCATCCAAGGTAGTAGAAATATTGTTTCCCATATTTCAAAGAATTTTAGCATTTTTATAGGAAAAGATTCCATTGGTTCTAGGCATTGTTGCAAAAGGAATGGGGACTTCATTTGGTTTGCTAGCATCAACATTGCTGGTGGTAATAGTACATATGGTATTATTTCTAGCAATTTCATCTTCTCTTTCCCACTTAGCATGCAATTCAGCTACCAGTCTACCATTTTCATCAATTCTAACTTGTATGGCATTAGTAGCAGCAAAGGGGTTTTACATAGTTTCAGGTTTAGCAGGCATTTTATTAATCGTAACATCCCAAAACTTTAATCCAAGATTATTAAGATCCAAATTATCAAAATTAGGGTTAACAAAAACTTTTCCAATTCAAAATATGAAAGCATGCATGTGTATGTGCATCTAAATTAGGAGTTGATTTGAATTGCCATGGTTCTGTGATTCATTGCTTGTAAAATGATCTTTAGGTGAAATAAACATCATCTAAATCATTTCCAAACTTTTCCCAAAGAAAAACAACTCAAAATGAATAATTGAAGTGAATGGTCATTTTGGCCAAATTAACTATCATGCCTACTTTGGCTATTGCTAGTACTCAAAACCTAACAGAAACATTTGGGGATCTTTACACCCCTTACTAGTACACATAATGAGGTACCAAGGCCCACCTTGTGATCTGCTAAAAACGATCAAATACTAATTTTAAATGACAGTTTAAAATTGAATCTATTTCATATGGGAAGATCCCACTATTTCAAAAACCACTCAAACAAGTTCAATTTTCAAAACCCTTGCAACCAGAGACTACCTAGTACTAGTGGAGATCACTCAAAATTTTTGAACCCAAAATTCAAAAGTAAAGTTCATGCGGCCATTTCATCAAACACTTGGCAGGCAGAATTCAAACAAAACAAAATTCACTATTTTAAATAGTGTTCTGGCCAAACTTGTCTCCCATTTGACCCCCATTTGCTCCCATTGTCTCCTAATGATCTAACCATGCAATTACACCCCACTTCCCTACGCCCTAGTGACCTTGCCATGCCATGCCGAGCCCCACCTCGCCGGCCAACTTGGTCGCCGCCGTAGCAGACCACCTCCCCCTCTCTCTCCATGTCTAGGAGCTAGCCAACACCTCACCGCCACCCTCTGTCCCCTCCATGAGCCAGGCCAAGCCGTGGACCACCAAGAAAACCCCGCGCCCAGTGCCACCGTGCCATGCCGAGCACGCGCCAGAGCGCCACACTCGGCACGCGTGCACAAGCCGCCGCTCGACCGCAGCCCGCGCCCACCGCGCGCCACGACGCACTGGGCACGCCAGACACCCCCATTCGCCATCCAATGCCTCACAGCCACCGCTCGCCATCGAAGCCGCCGTCTCTGCCGCTCAGAGCGCTAGCTCCGCCCGACCGCTTACCACCGCCCCTTAGCCCGCATTAAAGTCCTAGAGCACCACATGGAGACCGTGCGTTGATCGCCACCCTCAGCCATGCCACTAGCAGCCCGTAGCCATGTCGCCAGCGTCGCCTGCCCATCCCTCGTGGTCTCGTCGTCGAGCCTATAAAAGGAGGGCACCCCCAGCCATTTGCAGCACACCACTCAACTCCCCTCACCTCACTGATCGTCCCACACCTCTAGCTGGAGCACGGGGAGCAGCAGCTCGCCGGAATTGTACCGGAGCAGGACGCCTCTGGAGGAGAAGGGCACCGCTGATTGTGACCACCCCCGGAGCTGCCTCGACCGTCCCTGAGCTCGCCGTCGACCACCAGTCCGTTTGCCCGCCTCGTCGTCATCGGTGGAGCCCTGGTACGCCCCCTATGCACCCCCACTGAGCCGCTAGGGTTAGAGCTCGCCGGCGACAGGTCTGTCGTCGTCGACGATCCCTAGCCGTTGATCCCCACTCTAATCCAATGTCCCACATTACCCCGTACCGCTTCGCGCGTGATGAGCCGCTGACTGGTGGACCCCCTGTCAGTTGAGCCCCGCGCTATGGAGTGACACTGGGCCGTCCCGTTAGCGTTTCCGGCGCGACCCAGTTAGTTTGAATTAGGATTTTTCTTTTTAGTTTAAACTTAGTTCTGTCCCTTAGTTCAAAATTCAATTCAGAGAGATTTACAAATCCAAATGAAGTGATTCCAATTTTGTTGGAAAGATACTGAAAAGATCTATCCAAGAGCGTTGGATTTAATTCATTTAGAGTTATAGATCTCTCCTAGTAAAAATAATAAAACATAAGCATTTGCACCTTGCAACATTTTTATTAAATCAACCAAGTTAGCTTTTGAGTTGATTCCAACTCTCAAAAATCACATTTCATCATACCTATCTGAATATGTAATAATATTAAGGTTTACATGCAGTGACTTTGGACTAGTACCAAAATAATGCTATATAGGCATTTCTAGTCACTTTAAATCATTAAATAATGAACTTAAACCAAAATAGTTATGATCCAACCCTTAAATTACATTCACACATGTTGGAATATGTGGTGATGACATGTGTCCACATGATCCCATATTCTAAGTGGTGAATATTAAATCTTAGTTAATTTTTCAATTAGTAGAAATTACTTTTCTAAAATAAAAAGGAGGAAACTATTGAATAAAACTTGTGATGCTTATGATGATAATAGATCATCAATTCTGTGCCTTAGAGTACTAAGTAAACTAGTTAAGTATTGTTTGGTGATTGTGTACTCTGTATGTATTTATAGAAGATAGTACCAACCAAGCTTACGAGGAGGAGGAGTGCTACCAAGAAGAAGAAGAAAACTTCAACCACTACACCAACCAAGGCAAGCTAGCACTATCCTAGTTAACCCTTGCAAGTTGTACTTGCAAGCCACCATTAACCATGCAAGCTAATCCTTGCAAATCTAGATAACCCAAGCAAATATGCTTTAGGCATGCTTTGATCCTACCACTTTGACTACTAGTTACCCCAAGTCTTACTTTCAAGCTTTCCTTCCTTTACTTTACACAAAGTCCCTTACTTGTTTTGAAGGTAGCATAAAGAGTATAAAACTTGACCTATTTAGATAAGCTTTAGATGTCATTCTATGGCATGAGATTGAACCCATCATCTTTCCACCTTAGTGAACACTCTTAACTTAGTAGTTTAGAGTATATAAAAACATGAGTCACGTTAGATGGGAACAATTCGTGAAAATGAATTATGAAAACCTTGGAATGATGAGTCATTCTATTGAGATGTTTTGACATGTGTTGATAAACACAAATGGTTTATGATGATGCAAATGTTGAGGCATGAGCCTTAGCCCTTTTATAAAACTTATGGTTGGATTCGTATGCGATACCATTCCAAATTTACCGTACAACCACACTACCTGAATGTGGTAAAGCTTAGACGGAAATTTATATGCATTAGTATTAGTTCCCTCGCGGGAGAGGTTTGAGCTGAGGCTACCTCTCGATGTTGTCCACCTATGCAGTGCCCAAGATGGCAGATGGTCATGGTTGGGAGGCCATGCTCATAGGAGAGGTGCTTATACTAGGGTGTGTAAAGGAAAGGTTATGTTTGATTATCTGCATACTAATTATGATGATTCAGGGTTATCCCTGACAGATGTATCGAATCTTGTGGTGAAAGTGTACCACCTCTACAGAGTGTCAAACTATCGAATAGCCGCATCCGCGGTTATGGACAGTTGGAATGGCCATACTGTTTCGTTTTCAGATGTTTTCAAAATGACTTATGAAATGAATGATGAATCTTGACTTGACCACAATAGAGTTGTGTTTATGACAATAGCTTCCCAACTTAAGTGATTCTATAACTTTATTTTATCTTTCTTTGCTTCTGAACTCAGCTTAGGTTTCAAACTTAACTTTATAGTTAAACATAGAGTTAGCACTTTAACTTAGAACTATACTACTTGTTAGTGGTAGTTTGCGAGTACTTAAAGAGTACTCATGGCTTTTGTCCCTGGCTATTCTCATGGCCAGAGTATGAAGGAGACTACAAAGATGATGGCCAGCAGGACGACTATGATAACTAGGACTATCTGCCTTCGTCAGCATTGCCTATGCCCCTGAAGATGGACCCCACTGCTATGCTTATCTTTTATTTCCGCTGCTTGTTGTATTAAGACTAGATCATGAGATCCTTATTTGTGTTAGACCTTATGTATGGTTTGTAATGGATGATGTACTGTGATATCCAATCCGTTATGTCTCACAAAAATGGTAATCTTGGGATTGCGAGGTATGGCATAACGGGAATCTAGGATTAAAAATCCGGGTGTTAACAAGTTGGTATCAGAGCCATCCTGACCATAGGAGACCCTAGTTAGAATGGACGTCCGAACAAAAACTTAGTTTCAAAACCAAAGTGAGTATTTACGAAAAACTATCTCCTCTCTTATCCTTGGGAATTCTTTCTTTCTCAAAAATTCATGTTCCTCAAATTCGTACATTACTACTTAAAATTTGACACACTTGATCACTTCACTAATTTCCTCATCCTTAATTCTTGTAGATGGAGACTCAGTTCAGCAAGTTTTACTAGTTGGGAAACAGAGGTCGGCTGATCTTCGAGAGGGATCTGGATTCACTGTTGGAGTTATTGGGACGCCCACATCCAGAGTTTCTTGGAGCTCAACTTCCAGGACCCCCAGGAGGATACCTACAGTGGCTAGTCACCACGGATCTTAGAGGAAGCATCAAAGCACCAACTTCTGGAAGAATTCAGTTCTCCGTGAGAGAGAACAACTGGCTAGATGGATTAGCCAGGGCAATGCATGAAGCTCTCGCACGTCTATGTGCCCTCAGTGTCAACCAACTCTAGGGAACTCGTTTTGCTCACTATGCAAGACGTGACTTCATGGGAATGCCGATGGAGATGCCAAGTCACCCAGAGTTGAGGCGTCAAGTGGAGAATCTTGACTTCTTGCTGCATGAAAGACAGCAGGAACTGGACAATGCTAGGGAGTTAGCCAACCAGAACCGTGCCATTGCCAACCAGAAGGCCCTGACTTTCGCACTGCTCGTCCAGGACCGCAAATCTTTTTGCCGCCAGTGTGCCAAGAAGGATCGCACCATCGCTCGTCTTTGCAAGAAGGTGGCTGACCTCGAGAAGACCGTCAAGGAGCAGGAAGCTCAGCTTGCCGCCAAGGAAGAAGAAGATGAGGGTGAAGACATCCAGGGAGACATGGATTCTTACCTCAGCAATGATGATGACTTTCTGGAGGAGGATGCTGTGGACTTCTACACTGGCGATGAGGACTCCGACTTCATCGATGATGAGTAGATGCACTAGAGCATTGTCGTAGCATGAGATGTATCGGTCCCACTGTATCATAGCTTGCATAATGGTTCTTCAAACCATCTGTTTTCCTTTGTTTGTTGTGGTGTGTGTTGTATCGTGTGTTTGTTTGCATGAATGAAATGGAGTTAGTTGAAAAACCTAAGTCTAACGCAAAGTTTTAGCTTTGAAACCAAAACCATGAACCTTAGAATTTCCCTCTTACCCCTATATCTCTCTCTATCCTCAGATGACTCATGGAAACCAAGGAGGGAGCAACTCGTCGCAAGACCCGATGCTGCAGATCTTGCAGAATCTCATCACAGACCGTGAAGCAAGCAGGGCAGAACGTCAAGCCACCTTAGCAATACTACAGCAGATTGCCTAGATGGCTCTCAACAACCAAGGGTATGGAAATCAGGATCACCATGGATCCGAACTCAAAAATTTTCAGAATACCAATCCCCCAATCTTCAACCAATCTGAAAACCCATTAGATGCTGATGACTGGTTGTAGACGATGGAAAATAACCTAGAAGTTATAGGAGTTGATGAAAACGAGAAAGTTCTCTTCGCCACCCACTATCTGGCGGGAGATGCAACAACTTGGTGGAATAGTATCCGCAATATGAACCATGGTCAGGTTATGACATGGGAAGCATTCAAAGTCAAGTTCAACCGCACCCACATGCCGCAGGGTCTAGTCAACCGAATGAGAGATGAGTTCCGCGAATTGAAGCAAGGAAGAATGATTGTGGTGGAGTACCGTGACAGATTCCTGTCACTTGCCAGATATGCACCTGATGAGATCAACACGGAGGCCAAGAAGAAGGAGAGATTCTTGAACGGACTGCATGATGAGATGCGGACTGTCCTCGTCAACATCCGTTTTCAGGATCTCGAAGAGCTAGTCGACTCTGCCATTCAGATGGAAGGGAAGATTAATCAGGCAAACGACAACCACAAACGTCGTATGATGCAACAATCAGGATCTAGCAGTCACCAGAAGTACCGTCCCAACCCCTCTCCAGGATATGCACCAAGGAACAACAGACCCCCAATGTCTCGCCCAAGCTACCCCAACCGTAGCGGAGGAAATGTGAAGTCCGGAGGAAACCATCACAACTCCAGCAATGCCAACAATTTCAACCGTGCACCTCCCAAGAGAAACAACAACAACAACAACACTGCACCCAGAACGGGCAGCAATGCTATGCCTGTCGCAGCAAAGGACAAGTCCCAGATCACTTGTTTCAAGTGTGGAGTGAAGGGTGACTACTCCAATGAGTGTCCCAAGAAGACTGTCGCCAATGCCACTGTGAATGCCCCAGCTCAACAGCAGCGTCGTGTTCAACCAGGAAGAAGGTTTGCCCTAGGGAACCCTCACAACTGCAACAGTCATCTCTTCCACATGAACGTAGAAAAAGCCCAAGAAGCGCCATATGTAGTGCTTGGTATGTTTTCTGTCAACTTAGTTTTAGAAAGAGTATTGTTTGATTCGGGAGCATCGCATTCATTTGTCACCGAAGAATTTGCATGCACTAGTAAGATTCACCCAACCAACCTGAAGCATGTCATGATAATTCAAATCCCCGGTTCAACTACAAAAGCTAGAAAAATTTGCAAAGCTGTGCCTATCAGAATACATGGGATAGATTTTTATGCCAACCTAATTGTACTTGGAACCAAAGGATTGGAAGTAGTACTAGGTATGGACTGGATGTCAAGGCATAAAGGACTGATAAACTATGCTAAGAAAGCCATCACCATCACCAGTAGTTCTGGAGTAATAGTAGAGCATATCTCTGAAACCTTACCCCGTCATTTCAAGTGCAACAAGAGTCTAGCCCTACCCACCATAGACCAAGTAAGAGTAGTCTGTGAATACCCCGACGTATTCCTAGATGAATTGCCAGGTATGCCCCCAGATAGGGATATTGAGTTCATTATCGAACTAATCCACGGAACCGGACCCATAGCCCAGAGACCCTATAGCATGAACCCCTCAGAGTTAGTTAAGTTGAAGAAGCAATTAGATGCCATGTTAGCAATAGGCTTGATTCAGCCAAGCGCATCGCCATGGAGATCACCAGTGTTATTCGTCCACAAGAAAGATGGAGGCAATCGTCTGTGTACAGATTACAGAAAGTTGAATGACATCACCATCAAGAACAAGTACCCCTTGCCTAAGATAGAGGATCTATTTGATCAGTTGACTGGAGCCCAGGTATTCTCAAAGATTAATCTTAGGACTGGTTATCACCAACTTAAGATTCGTGCAACGGATATTCCGAAGACCGCCTTTACTACTTGCTATGGTTTATACGAGTATACGGTTATGTCTTTTGGATTAACCAATGCCCCTGCTTATTTCATGAATCTCATGAATAAGATCTTTATGGATTTCCTAGATAAGTTTGTAGTTGTATTTATCGACGACATCCTTATCTACTCCAAGTCAGAAGAAGAACATGAGCAACATCTGAGAATCATCCTAGAAACCCTGAGAGAGCATCAGTTATATGCCAAGTTAAACAAGTGTGAGTCTTGGCCGAAAGAAGTAGGATTCCTAGGACATATTGTGTCTGCCGGAGGAGTCTCTGTTGATCCCGCCAAGATCAAAGATGTCGAAGAATGGGAAGCCCCAACCACTCAAACCCAAGTCCGTGCATTTCTCGGATTAGCGGGATACTATCGCAAGTTCGTCGAAGGATTCTCGAGCATCACCAGACCCATGACCCAATTGTTGAAGAAGGACAAGAAGTTTGAATGGACTGACAAGTGTGAAGCCAGTTTCCAGGAGCTGAAGAAGAGATTGATAACAGCCCCAATATTGATCATGCCAGACATCAAGAAGCCGTTTGATGTATATTGTGATGCATCCAAGATTGGTCTCGGATGTGTATTGATGCAGGAAGGCAAAGTCATCGCGTATCTGTCTCGACAACTGAAGCAGCATGAGCAGAACTATCCGACCCATGATCTTGAATTAGTAGTCGTAGTGCTGGCATTAAAGACATGGCATCATTATCTGATGGGTAATCGCTGTGAGATTTACTCAGATCATAAGAGCTTGAAGTATATCTTCACTCAGAAGGAGCTGAATATGAGGCAAAGGAGATGGATAGAGTTAATCAAGGATTATGACCTTGACATTCACTATCACCCTGACAAAGCCAATGTGGTAGCGGATGCTCTTAGCAAATTGCCGTGTAGGCTAAACACCATGATCAAGGAGAAGCAACCAAGTTTGTATGAAGAGTTGGAGCAGTTCAGGACTGAATTGGTTAGCAAAGGATTCTTAGCTAGCATTGAACTTCAACCCACTTTGATTAGCCAAATCAAGGAAGCCTAGAAGGGGAATGAAAGTATCGACGGTATCAAACGTCGTATTGGTACAGGAAAGGTACCTGGATTCACTGAAGACGAAGAAGGAGTGTTGTGGTACAAAGGACGTATCTATGTGCCAGCAGATTCAGAACTGAAGCAAGTTATCATGAAGGAAACTCATGATACTCTTTATTCTATCCACCCCATAGGAACGAAGATGTATCAGGATTTGAAAGAGAAATTTTGGTGGCACAAAATGAAGAGAGAAATCGGAAGCTACATCGCCAAGTGTGATATCTGTCAAAGAGTCAAAGCAGAGCATCAGAGACCGATAGGGCTGTTGCAACCATTGTAGATTCTGGAATGGAAATGGGATTCCGTCAGAATGGACTTTATCACTGGTTTGCCTACTTCTAGTAGGGGAAATGACTCAATCTGGGTCATAGTTGATAGACTGTCCAAGGTAGCTCACTTCATACCTGTCAAGACTACCTACCCGAGTGCGAAGCTAGCAGAGCTGTACATGCTAGGATTGTTAGTCTGCATGGAACCCCCAAGACCATCGTATCAGATCGAGGAACCCAGTTTACCTCGAGATTTTGGCAGAAAGTTCAGGAAGGATTGGGAACCAAGTTGAACTTCAGCACCGTGTATCACCCGCAAATAGATGGACAGACTGAGAGAGTCAACCAGATCTTAGAGGATATGCTTAGAGCTTGTGTGTTGGAATACGGATCAAAATGGGAAGACTGCCTGCCTTTCGCAGAATTCTCATATAACAACAGTTATCAAGCTAGTTTGCAGATGGCACCATTTGAGTTCCTATACAGAAGAAAGTGTCGTACCCCTTTGAATTGGTCGCAAGTAGGAGAGAGTCAGATCTTTGGACCCGACATTCTCCGAGAATCCAAAGAGAAAGTTCACAAAGTCCATGAGCACCTCAAGACCACCCAATCCAGACAGAAGAGTAATGCCGACAAGAGAAGGAGAGACCTAACTTTCAATGTCGGAGATTTTGTATATCTCAAAGTTTCTCCATTGAAGGGAACCCAACGCTTTAGTCTGAAAGGAAAGTTAGCCCCCAGATATATCGGGCCCTTCAAAATTCTGAACCGTTGAGGAGAAGTATCGTATCAACTAGAACTACCTGAAGAGATGTTAGCCATCCACAATATGTTCCATATCTCGTTACTTCGCAAATGCCTAGAAGTGCCGGAGAAGACTGAAGTTTTCAAGAACATCGATCACAGAGCTGTGGAGATCAACAATGACCTGACCTATCGTGAAGTGCCTATCCGTATCTTGGAAGAAGCTTACAGAACCACCAGGACAGGAGTATCAAATTTCTCAAGATTCAATGGAGCAACCATACCGAGGAGGAAGCCACTTGGGAGAGCAAAGATTACATTAGGACAGAGTTCCCAGATCTCTTTAGTTCCTAGTTTTCTTTGTAAATCTCGGGACGAGATTTTGTTTAGGGGGGTAAGGTTTGTAACATCCCAAAACTTTAATCCAAGATTATTAAGATCCAAATTATCAAAATTAGGATTAACAAAAACTTTTCCAATTCAAAATATGAAAGCATGCATGTGTATGTGCATTTAACTTAGGAGTTGATTTGAATTGCCATGGTTCTGTGATTCATTGCTTTTAAAATGATCTTTAGGTGAAATAAACATCATCTAAATCATTCCCAAACTTTTCCCAAAGAAAAATAACTCAAAATGAATAATTGAAGTGAATGGTCATTTTGGCCAAATTAACTATCATGCCTACTTTGGCTATTCCTAGTACTCAAAACCTAACAGAAACATTTGAGGATATTTACACCCCTTACTAGTACACATAATGAGGTACCAAGGCCCACCTTGTGATCTGCTAAAAACAATCAAATACTAATTTTAAATGATAGTTTAAAATTGAATCTATTTCATATGGGAAGATCCCACTATTTCAAAAACCACTCAAACAAGTTCAATTTTCAAAACCCTTGCAACCAGAGACTACCTAGTACTAGTGGAGATCACTCAAAATTTTTGAACCCAAAATTCAAAAGTAAAGTTCATGCGGCCATTTCATCAAACACTTGGCAGGCAGAATTCAAACAAAACAAAATTCACTATTTTAAATAGTGTTCTGGCCAAACTTGTCTCCCATTTGACCCCCATTTGCTCCCATTGTCTCCTAATGGTCTAACCTTGCAATTACACCCCACTTCTATACCCCCTAGTGACCTTGCCATGCCATGCCAAGCCCCACATCGCCGGCCAACTTGGTCGCCGCCGCAGCAGACCACCTCCCCCTCTCTCTCCATGTCTAGCAGCTAGCCAGCACCTCACCGCCACCCTCTGTCCCCTTCCCGAGCCAGGCCAAGCCGTGGACCATCGAGAAAACCCCGCGCCTAGTGGCACTGTGCCATGCCCCGCACGCGCCAGAGCGCCGCACCCGACAGATGTGCACAAGCCGCCGCTCGACCACAGCCGCGCCCACTGCGTCGCCACGACCTAGGGAGCACGCCAGACACCCCCATTCGCCGTCCAACGCCTCACAGCCACCGCTCGTCGTCGAAGCCGCCGTCTCTGCTGCTCAGAGCGCCAGCTCCGCCCGACCGCTTACCACCGCCCCTAAGCCTGCATTAAAGTCCTAGAGCACCACCAGGAGACCACGCGTCGATCGCCACCCTCATCCATGCCGCTAGCAGCCCGTAGCCATGTCGCCACCGTCGCCTGCCTATCCCTCTCGGTCTCGCCGTCGAGCCTATAAAAGTAGGGCACCCCCAGCAATTTGCAGCACAACACTCAACTCCCCTCACCTCACTGATCGTCCCACACCTCTAGCCGGAGCACGGGAGCAGCAGCTCGCCAGAATTGTATCAGAGCAGGCCGCCTCTGGAGGAGAAGGGCGCCGCTGATTGCGACCACCCCCGGAGCTGCCTCGACCGTCCCTGAGCTCGCCGTCGACCACCAGTCCGTTTGCCCGCCTCTCCATCGTCGCTGGAGCCCTGGTATGCCCCCTATGCACCCCCATGAGCCGCTAGGGTTAGAGCTCGTCGGTGACAGGTCCGTCGTCGACGACGATCCCTAGCCGTTGATCCCCACTCTAATCCAACGTGCCACATTGCCCCATACTGCTTCGTGCGTTATGAGCCGCTGACTGGTGGACCCCCCTATCCGTTGAGCCCCGTGTTGCGGAGTTACACTGGGCCGACCCATTAGCGTTTCCCGCGCGACCCAGTTAGTTTGAATTAGGATTTTTCTTTTTAGTTTAAACTTAGTTCTGTCCCTTAGTTCAAAATTCAATTCAGAGAGATTTACAAATCCAAATGAAGTGATTCCAATTTTGTTCGAAAGCTACTGAAAAGATCTATCCAAGCCCGTTGGATTTAATTCATTTAGAGTTATAGATCTCTCCTAGTAAAAATAATAAAACAGAAGCATTTGCACCTTGCAACATTATTATAAAATCAACCAAGTTAGCTTTTGAGTTGATTCCAACTCTCAAAAATCACATTTCATCATACCTATCTAAATATGTAATAATAATAAGGTTTACATGCAATGACTTTGGACTAGTACCAAAATAATGCTATATAGGCATTTCTAGTCACTTTAAATCATTAAATAATGAACTTAAACCAAAATAGTTATGATCCAACCCTTAAATTACATTCCCACATGTTAGAATATGTGGTGATGACATGTGTCCACATGATCCCATATTCTAAGTGGTAAATATTAAATCTTAGTTAATTTTTTAATGAGTAGAAATTACTTTTCTAAAATAAAAGGAGGAAACTATTGAATAAAACTTGTGATGCTTGTGATGATAATAGATCATCAATTGTGTGCCTTAGAGTACTAAGTAAACTAGTTAAGTATTGTTTAGTGATTGTGTACTCCGTATGTATTTATAGAAGATAGTACCGACCAAGCTTACGAGGAGGAGGAGTGCTACCAAGAAGAAGAAGAAGAAAACTTCAACCACTGCACGAACCAAGGCAAGCTAGCACTATCCAAGTTAACCCTTGCAAGTTGTACTTGCAAGCCACCATTAACCATGCAAGCTAATCCATGCAAATCTAGATAACCCAAGCAAAGATGCTTTAGGCATGCTTTGATCCAACCACTTTAACTACTAGTTACCCCAAGTCTTACTTTCAAGCTTTACTTCCTTTACTTTACACAAAGTCCCTTACTTGTTTTGAAGGTAGCATAAAGAGTATAAAACTTGACCTATTTAGATAAGCTTTAGATGCCATTCTATGGCATGAGATTGAACCCATCATCTTTCCACCTTAGTGAACACTCTTAACTTAGTAGTTTAGAGTAGATCAAAACTTGAGTCACGTTAGATGGGAACAATTGGTGAAAATGAATTATGAAAACCTTGGAATGCTGAGTCATTCTATTGAGATGTTTTGACATGTGTTGAGAAACACAAATGGTTTATGATGATGAAAATGTTGAGGCATGAGCCTTAGCCCTTTTATAAAACCGATGGTTGGATTCGGATGCGATACCATTCCAAATTTACCGTACAACCACACTACCTGAATTGGGTAAGGCTTAGTCGGAAATTTATAGGCATTACTATTAGTTCCCTCGCGGGAGAGGTTTAAGCTGAGGCTACCTCTCGATGTTGTCCACCTATGCACTGCCCAAGATGACAGATGGTCATGGTTGGGAGGCCATGCTCATAGGAGAGGTGCTTATACTAGGGTGTGTAAAGGAAAGGTTATGTTTGATTATCTGCATACTAAGTATGATGATTCAGGGTTATCCCTGACATAAGTATCGAATCTTGTGGTGAAAGTGTACCACCTCTACAGAGTGTCAAACTATTCGAATAGCCGCGTCCGCGGTTATGGACAGTTGGAATGGCCATACTGTTTCGTTGTCAGATGTTTTCAAAATGACTTATGAAATGAATGATGAATCTTGACTTGACCACAATAGAGTTGTGTTTATGACAATAGCTTCCCAACTTAAGTGATTCTAGAACTTTAATTTATCTTTCTTTGCTTCTGAACTCAGCTTAGGTTTCGAACTTATCTTTATAGTTAAACATAGAGTTAGCACTTTAACTTAGAACTATACTACTTGTTAGTGGTAGTTTGCGAGTACTTAAAGAGTACTCATGGCTTTTGTCCCTGGCTATTCTCATGGCCAGACTATGAAGGAGACTACCAAGATGATGGCCAGCAGGACGACTATGATAACTAGGACTATCTGCCTTCGTCAGCATTGCATGTGCCCCTGAAGATGGACCCCACCGCTACGCTTATCTTTTATTTCCGCTGCTTCTTGTATTAAGACTGGATCATGAGATCCTTATTTGTGTAAGACCTTATGTATGGTTTGTAATGGATGATGTACTGTGATATCCAATCCGTTATGTCTCGCAAAAATGGTAATCCTGGGATGGCGAGGTATGGCATAACGGGCATCTGGGATTAAAAATCCGGGTATTGACATTAATCAAAGAAGATTGTGCTTTAGACTTTAGCATTCGAAAGTTTTTCCTCAACAGTTTTATTGAAAGCAGTTTGTTTACTAACAAAATCTTTAAGCATGACTTCAAGTTCTGGGGGTGCACTTCTATTGTTGTTGTAGGAATTTCCATAAGCATTTCCATTATTGGGAGGATATGGCCTATAATTATTATTACCAAAATTATTCCTATAGGCATTGTTGCTAAAATTATTATTTCTAATGAAGTTCACATCAACTTCTCTTCTTCAGCAACCAAAGAGGCTAAGGGAACATGATTTGGATCAATATGAGCTTTTTCATTAACAAGCATAGACATAATAACATAAATTTTATCACTCGAGGAGGTTTCTTCAACATAATTTACCTTCTTACCTTGTGGAGCTCTCTCAGTGTGCCATTCAGAATAGTTAACCATCATATTATCAAGGAGCTTTGTTGCAGCACCTAAAGTAATGGTCATAAAGGTGCCTCTAGCAGCAGAATCCAACAGATTTCTTGAAGAATAATTCAGTCCTGCATAAAATGTTTGGATAATCATCCAAGTAGTCAGTCCATGTGTAACATCTCAAAAATATTAAAAAAGCTTATAAATTTCTGATCACCCAAGTTTAGGGTTAACAAAAAACTTATACTATTAAAATCTATATGAGTGCATGAGTGATTTGTATTAATGTATGAATGCTTGCATTTGCCATGTTTGATTGCTACAAAGGTTAAGATTTAGTTTAAAGATGAATACCACATCATCTAGGTCAATTACAAACAAAATCAAATAAAAGGAAAATCCAAAATAAGGCATATGATCATATGGTCACTTTTGCCAATATTAACCACTACCCCACTTTGGGAATCTATAATAAAAGATTTCTAACAAAAACAATTCTAGTTATTTTCACCCCTTGCTAGACCAAGTAAAAGTGAACGCAAGCAAACTTTACAAATTCACAGAAATTATTCTCAAATCTATTTAAGAGGCAATTCAAAATTGAATTAAGTGTATGTGCATAGATCAGCACTTTTCAAAAACCACTCAAACAACCTCCACTTGGCAATTCCCAGCAACCATAGACTACCAAGCATATGATAAGATCACTCACAAAAAATCATTCAAAAATTCAAAAGATGAATTCATGCGGCCATTTAGTCGAACACCTTAGAGACAGAGTACAACCTCAACCACTATCTACTGTTTTGATCTATCAATTGATCATCTCTTATACTGCAATCTACCCATTCAATTGTCCACGACCACCCCAATATCTGGCCGTGCAGTGGAGGAGCTCACCTTTGGTGTTGCGCAAGTGCAAAGCCGTACCCAAGCAAGGTCATGCAGGTCGAGCATGGACAATTCGCTGCATGCCGCGCCACCTGATACGTCCATTTTGCATCACTATTCTATATTTTAATTTACTGTTATTCATTGATATATTTTATATTAAGAGATGATACTTATGTTATTTCATCTGTTTTTGCATGGTTGATGACTTTTGGAGCATGGACCGCTACAGTCAGGATTCTGATGGAAAAGGTGCTGTTTGGAGGCAAAATTCGCGAAGATCAAAAAATCCCATTTTTCCAGAAGACGAAGAATGCCAGAAGGGGAAGTGGAGATGGGCCACAGGGGGCCCACACCACTCCCTGGCGCGGGCCACCCCAGGCCGTGCCACCAGGTGGTGTGGCCGCCCTGGTCCACTCCAGCCTCTCCCCTCAAGCGTATATTATCCTCCCGAAACCCTAAGACTCGGCGAGGGACCACAGAAAGATTTCACTGCCTCTGTGGGGCAGAAAACACCGACAGAGAAAGATCTCTCTGGCAGACAGAATGCTGCAGGGGGAATTCCTTCCTAGAGAGGGGAGATCGTCGCCATCAACACCACCATCTAGCTGGACTTCATCGGGATCATCATCATCATCACCACCATCATCATTACCAGCACCATCACCACCACTTCATACCGCTGTAACAATTGGGTTGAATCTTGCATAGTTGTTAGGGGAAACTTTCCCGGTGTTGATTACTCCTTGTAGTTGATGTTATTGAGTGAACCATTGAATTATTGTTTATGTTCAGATTGTTACATATCATAATTTCATCTCTAATCATGATCCATATGATGTCTTGTGAGTAGTTCGTTTTGTTCTTGAGGACATGCGAGAAGTCATGTTGTTAGTAGTGGAATCGTGTTGAGAAAGATTCAATAGTTTGATATTTAAGTTGTGTTGTACTTCTTCTAGTGGTGTCATGTGAACGTCGACTACATGACACTTCACCTATATGGGACTAGGGGAATGCATTGTGTATTTGGCTACTAATCGTAGGGGTTGCCGGAGTGACAGAAACCTGAACCCCCGTTAGGAAACCTTTGCACAAGGGACATCAGGGTCTTAGAGTTTAAAGCTGTGGTTAGGTTTCTACCTTAATTACTTTCTTGTACTTGCGGATGCTTGTAGGGGGTATAATCACAAGTATGTATTACTCCTACCAAGGTCGGTACATTAGCACAGGTTCACCCACACAAAACTTAGCAAACTAAAGAAGATTAATCAACTATATGAAGAGAAAGCACTTGATGATATTCCCATGTGTCCTCGAGAACGTTTGGTCATCTTAAGTAATACAACCGGCCTGTCCTTTGCTAAAGAAAGGATTGGGCCACTTGCTGCATTTATTCTTATTGTCTTTTATTTACTCGTACTTTATTTACCTGCGTCAAAAAACCCCTAAAAATCCGTTTGTTAAGTATTTAAAGAGAATTCCTGCTCCAAGCCACTCGTTAACACCTTCTGCTCCTCGTTGGGTTCGACACTCTTACTTATCGAAAATAGTGTGATACACCCCCTATACTTGTGGCTCATCAAGACTATTTTCTGGCACCGTTGCCGGGGAGTGAAGCGCTATTGGAGAGTGGAACTGGTAAAGAAAACTTCTACTGTGAGTATTGTTTACTTCTGTTAGTTGCTTTATTTTCATTATGGATAATTCAGTGAGTTTCTTATTTCTTAATGCTACTACCACTACTAAGGTAGTAGATGAACCACCACCTGCTGAGAATGATACTTTTAAAATACCTACAAGAATTATTGATCGTGTTATGGAAAGAAAGCTTTAACTACTGCTCCTATCGTTCAACCACCTGATTGGAGTTTACCCTTTGAAATAATGTGTGACGCTAGTGATTTTGCTGTAGGTGCTATCCTTGGGCAACGAATAGATAAAAAGTTAAATGTTATCCATTATGCTAGTAAGACTCTTGACTCTGCTCAAAGGAATTATGCTACTACTAAAAAAGAATTCTTAGTCGTTATCTTTTCTTGTGATAAGTTTAGACCTTATATTGTTGACTCAAAAGTTACCATTCATACTGATCATGCTAGTATTAAGTACCTTATGACGAAGAAAGATGCTAAGCCTAGGCTTATTAGATGGGTGCTACTCTTACATGAATTTTACCTACATATTGTAGATAGGAAAGGTGCTGAAAATCCTGTAGCTTATAATTTATCTCGATTGGAAAACATCTCTTTTGATCCTATGCCTGTTAATGATAGTTTCCCAAATGAACAGTTGGATGCAGTATGGGTAAGCTCGCGAGGGAGCCCTTGGTATGCTGATTATGCTAACTTTATTGTCTCTAAGTATTTGCCTCCAACTTTCACAGCTCCACAAAGAAGGAAGTTCTTTTATGGTTTGAGGCATTATTTTTGGAATGACCCACATTTATATAAAGAAGGAGTGGATGGTATTATGCGAAGATGTGTTCCAAACTATGAACAAAAGGAGATATTGCGGAATGTCATGGTAGTGCCTATGGAGGACATCATGCGGGAGAGAGAACTACGCAAAAGGTGCTACAATCAGGTTTCTACTGGCCTACCCTTTTTAAAGATGCAAGAAAATTTGTTTTATCTTGTGATGAGTGTCAGCGTGTTGGTAATATTTCTAGACGCAATGAAATGCCTATGAGTTACTCTCTATTTATTGATCCCTTTGACTGTTGGGGATTTGACTTTATGGGTCCTTTTCCTCCCTCAAAAGGTTATACTCATATTCTTGTTGTCGTTGATTATGTCACTAAGTGGGTAGAAGCCATACCTATGAAGAGTGCTGATGGGGAGACCTCTCTAAAAATTCTTAAGGATGTTATCTTTCCTAGGTTTGGAGTGCCTAGGTACCTTATGACTGACGGAGGTTCTCATTTCATTCATGGTGGTTTTAGAAAGACCCTTGCTAAATATGATGTTAATCATAGAATCGCTTCAGCTTATCATCCCCAAACTAGTGGACAAGTAGAGTTATCAAATAGAGAAATTAAATCCATCTTGCAAAAGACTGTTAATAGATCTAGAAAAAATTGGGCGAAAAAGTTGAACGATGCTTTATGGGCTTATAGGACTGCCTATAAAAATCCTATGGGGATGTCTCCTTATAAAATGGTTTATGGGAAAGCTTGTCACCTGCCTTTAGAATTAGAACACAAAGCTTATTGGGCAGTTAAAGAACTTAATAGAGATTGTAAGCTTGCTGGTGAAAAAAGATTATTTGACTTAAGTTCGTTGGATGAATGGAGGAGTGAAGCATATGAGAATGCTAGACTCTTTAAGGAAAAAGTTAAAAAGATGGCATGATAGGCGAATTCTTAAGAGAGAATTCCATGTTGGTGAGAAAGTTCTATTGTATAGGTCTCGTCTCAGATTTTTTGCAGGCAAACTACTTTCAAAATGGGAAGGACCTTTTGTTATTAAAGAAGTGTATCGTTCAGGAGCAATAAAAATTTCTTCTTTAAAAGATAACACTACACAAGTGGTGAATGGTCAGCGACTCAAGCACTATATTGCTAGAGATTCTTACAATGAAGATATTGATGCTATTCAAGTGGTAACTCCAGAAAAATTTATCAAAGACCAAATTCAGAGACCTGCAGAGTCCGTTTTCGAATAGGTAACAGTTCTGGTAAGAAAAGTTTCACGAAAATTCCGTCCAGTTATATTTTTGCAATTTTTATCCAACAAAGAAAGCTATGAAGCGAAAGAGGGACGAAAACGGAGCCAGAGTGGCTCACACCACACCCTGGCGTGGGCCCCCTGGCTACGCCAGCAGGTGGTGTGGCTGCCCCGGACTCCGTCTCCGACCCATTTTCTCCCAGTACCTTCCTTTTGTTGTAAAACTTCGTAATATATAATCCCCCGGATCCCCCGAGGTTCGTATATCGTGTTCTCGTCGTGTTTTTGTTTCGATCTATTTCTGCCAGGAACTATTCTTGAAAGTTAGAAGCACAATGGTGTCCGCCAAGAATAAGGGAAAGGAGCCTATGGAGGAAGATCTCCAAGACCCCAGGCAGGTGAAGGAGATCAAGAGTGAAGATGAAGAGGAGCCAAAGCAAAGCCAACATCCGCCCACCGACACTACCATTGCAAGCATTGGAGCGTTGGCAAACCCTGGCAAGATCAAAAGGACTGCACATATGTCAACTAGAGGGAAGCCTCCGCGTCACTATTATGATATGGGCAATGAGAGCTGAAAGCTAATAAGTACCATAATTTTTGGAAGCTCTTTATGAAACTTGAAATCCCTGCTTCCCTCTGCGAAGGGCCTATCTTTTACTTTTTATTTGAGTCAGTAAAGCTATTCCTTTCTATCTTAAGAAAGCATTTGAGTTGTTGTGATTCAATCATTCATATGATGATATATTCAATCATGTTTCTTATGTTCCTTGTTTTGCACACTATTCTGTATCATAATTTACTGTTATTCATTGATACATTTCATATTCAGAGATGATACTTATGTTATTTCATATAATTTTGCATGGTTGATGACTTTTGGAGGATGGACCACTAAAGTCAAGATTCCGATGGAAAAGGCACCGTTTGGAGGCAAAATTTGCGAAGATCAGAAAATCCCGAAAAATATATGGAAAATCCTATTTTTCTAGAAGACGAAGGAAGCCAGAAGGGGAAGTGGAGATGGGACATAGGGGGCCCACACGACCCCCTGGCACGGGCCAGCCCTAGCCATGCTACCAGGTGGTGTGGCCACCCTGGCCCACCTCTGGCATCGCCCTTTGACACATATAATCCCCTCGAGACCCTAAGACTCGGGGAGCGACCACAGAAAGATTCCACCGCCTCTACGGGGCGGAAAACTACAAAGAGAGAAAGAGCTCTCTGGCAGGCAGAAATCTGCCGGGGAAATTCCTTCCCAGAGAGGGGAGATCATCGCCATCAACACCGTCATCAAGCTGGACTTCATCGGGGTCATCATCATCATCATCATCATCATCTCCACCAGCACCATCATCACCACTCAATACCGCTGTAACAATTGGCTTGAATCTTGCATAGTTCTTAGAGGAAACTTTCCCGATGTTGATTACTTGTTGTAGTTGATGCTATTGAGTGGAACCATTGAATTATTGTTCATGTTCAGATTGTTACTTATCATTATTTCATCTCTGATCTTGATTCATATGATGTCTCGTGAGTAGTTCATTTAGTTCTTGAGGACATGGAGAAGTCATGCTGTTAGTAGTGGAATTGTGTTGAGAGAGATTCAATGGTTTGATAATTAAGTTGTGGTGTTATTCTTCTAGTGGTGTCATGTGAACATCAACTACATGATACTTCACCTTTATAGGCCTAGGGGAATGCATTGTGTATTTGGCTACTAATCGTAGGGGTTGCCGGAGTGACAAAAACCTGAACCCCCGTTAGGAAACCTGTGCACAAGGGATGCAGGGTCTTAGAGTTTAAAGCTGTGGTTAGGTTTCTACCTTAATTACTTTCTTGTACTTTCGGATGCTTGCAAGGGGTATAATCACAAGTATGTATTAGTCCTAGGAAGGTCGGTACATTAGCACAGGTTCACCCACACAACACTTAGCAAACTAAAGAAGATTAATCAACTATATGAAGCGAAAGTACTTGACGATATCCCCGTGTGTCCTCGAGAACATTTGGTCATCTTAAGTAATACAACCAGCTTGTACTTTGCTAAAGAAAGGATTGGGCCACTTGCTGCAATTATTATTGTTGTCTTTTATTTGCTCGTACTTTATTTATCTGCATTATCAAAAACCCCTAAAAATCCGTTTGCTAAGTATTTACAGAGAATTCCCGCTCCAAGCCATTCGCCAACACCTCCTGCTCCTCGTTGGGTTCGACACTCTTACTTATCGAAAATACTGCGATACACCCCCTATACTTGTGGGTTATCAAGACTATTTTCTGGCGCCGTTGCCGAGGAGTGAAGCGCTATTGGAGAGTGGAACTGGTAAAGGAAACTTCTACTGTGAGTATTGTTTACTTCTGTTAGTTGCTTTATTTTCAATATGGATAATTCACTGAGTTTCTTATTTTGTAATGCTATTACCACTGCTAAGGTAGTAGATGAACCATCACCTGCTGAGAATGATACTTTTAAAATTCCTACAAGAATTATTGATCGTGTTATGGATAACTACTATTTTGGGGATGGAACTGTCCATACTAGTGATCATTTGCTCTTTATACACAAATTATGCGGGTTGTTCAAGTGTGCAGGTATTACAACAGATCAAGTCAAGAAGAAGTTATTCTCATTATCACTAAAAGGAAGAGATGAGGAATGGTCTAAGCTGCTAAAGAATGGTCAAGCTCTTGAATGGGAGGAAGTAATACCTCTCTTTTATTAAGAATTTTATCCTCCTAGTGAGATTCATAAAAATCGGAATCAAATATACAACTTTTGGCTTCTTGATGGAGAGAGTACAACTCAAGCTTGGGGGAGACTGAAGTTACTAATGCTCAAATGTCCTATTCATGAGCTCCCCAACAATATTATTATCAATAACTTTTATGCAAGGCTTTCTCTTCATGATAAGGATCTATTGGATGCTTCTTGTGCTGGATCATTTACACGCATGGAAGAAGAAGCTAAATGGGATCTTCTAGACCATATCCAAGACAATGCTGAAGCATGGGAGAATGACAAAGGAAGGAAGTCAGGTATAAATTATGATTATGAATGCATTGAATCTTTCATGGGAACTGACGACTTTCAAAATATTAAAAATGCTTATGGTCTAGACTCTCAAGCTGTTGCAACTTATTTTAAGGCTTTTGTTTCCTATACTGAAGTTCCTAAAATGAAGTGGAATAAGTATCATGAACCATATAAAGATGTTGCTAAGTGTGTTCTTGCAAGAAATACTAAAGTTTATACTGCTAATCATGTTTTACCTAAACCTTACATTGTGAAAATGCATTTCCCAGTTAAGATAAAGGGACATTCTATGATAGCTAGTATGGTTAATGAAAGTACAAATAAAGCTGTTGAAGCTGATAAACAAATGGATGATGAACCTATAATAGAAAATGTGAAAGAATTTGTCACTAAATATGTAGAAGAGGGACACACTATCCTTTGTAAGGATACTTCTAATATTGTTTCACAAAGTAGTGTTATGAGAGCTAGTGTCCCTATGCTTTCTGTTAGGATAAGTGATCATTGCTACAACGGTTCTTGTGATAGTTATATCATTAAATTTATGCATGATACTGAAGGTTATTATGAGAGAGGGAAGACTGTTCTAATGCATCTCAATAATATTAAGTTTCCTCATTTTATGCTTAAAGTCTTTATGTTGCACCTGTTTTGCCTTCCTATGCTAGTAGTCCCTGGTTTCAACAACTTGTTTGGTTACGAAATTCCCTGGCATAGGAAGTGGGTTAAACTTAAACACGTATATTTTTGCTTCTTAATGCTTTCTTTCACTTCAATTCATATTCTTATGTGAGCATCATTGAAATTATCATGCCCATCTTAATGGCTATAAAGAAAGAGCTTTTGGGGAGACAACCCAATATATTTATTTTGCTTTCAGATTTTGTTTATTTGAGTCTTGGAAGTTATTGTTTCAGCAATAACCTCTCCTTATCCTTTTTTATTGGTTTTTGTGTCAAGATCAACCTCTAATGAGAGAGAAGTAAGATTTGAGGAAGTTGCTGTCCCGAAACAGATTTTTGTGCTTCACCATAAAAATTCGTGAGAGATATCTGTACATCGGATTGAGCTGTAATGTTTTGTGCGTCTGCCCCAGGTTATTATTTAACTTTCGTTAGTTTTGCACTTTTTAATTTGAGAAACATAAGATTTTCAAAAAAATTAATCTTTACCCGCTGGTCTGTTTTGACAGATTTTGCCACTCTTGCATTTGCTTCTTTAATCGATTTCCTTTTTGAATTCTTTTTGGGTTTTCGGAAGGAGTTGCTACAGTAGATTATGTTTTGATGGATTTCAGTTGAATTTGAACCTAAAAGGTTTATTACCTCGCTTAAAATAATGTTACTAATGAGAATTGTGTGACAGAAATTTCCAGGTTATCGGAGAAAATGGTGTAATAAGAAAGTGAAAGGTTTCATGACTCGAGCAATATGCGTATGAACATGAAGATATTGATGTTATTCAAGTGGTGACTCCGGAAGAATCTACTAAATACCAAGTTCAGAGACCTGCAGAGTATGTTTTCAAATAGGTAATAGTTCTGGTAAGAAAAGTTCCACGAAATTTCTGTCAAATTATATTTTTAAAGTTTTTATCCAACAAGGAAAGCAACAAAGATAAAGAGGGATGGAAACGAAGCCAGGGTGGCTCACACCACCCCCAGGCGCGGCCCCCCTGGCCGCGCCAGCAGGTGGTGTGGCCACCTCGGACTCCGTCTCCGACCCATTTTCTCCTAGTACCTTCCTTTTGTTATAAAAATTCGTAATATATAATCCCCCAGATCCCCCGAGTTTAGTATATCATGTCCTCGTCGTGTTTTCATTTCGATCTGTTTCTGCCAGGAACTATTCTTAAAAGATTAGAAGAACAATGGTCTCCGCCAATGATAAGGGCAAGGAGCCTATGGAGGAAGATCTCCAAGACCCCAGGCAGGAGAAGGAGATCAAGAGTAAAGATGAAGAGGAGGCAAAGAAAAGCCAGCATCCGCACACCGGCACTACCATTGCAAGCATTGGAGTGTTGGCAAACCCTGCCAAGATCAAAAGGACTGCACGGATGTTGTCGTTGTATTGGGAACAGTAGTACCTAAGAAGGTTAGATTGAGGTGTGGGGACTAGCAGGGAAGCTATCGACGGCGTTCGTAGGCGGGATTGGATACAAGCGAGTGTAGCGGGACGCAAGAAGTACCCAGGTTTGAGGCCCTCGTGGTGAGGTAAAGCCCCTACTCCTGCCGGATCTGACTATGAGGGATGTACGAGCTACAAGTGCTCCTTGAGCTGTATGCGCTAGCTACTGCCTTAAATGCTGAATGACCAAACCCTTCTACTGAGGCCTTGCCTCTCCTTATATAGGCAGAGAGGTGAGGGTCTCACTGGCTAGTCCGGCTGGCGGGCCCCACAGGCGGGTCCCAGCCGACTAGTCATCTACAGTATCCAGTATGGCTTGTCTTATCGGCGTATGAGCGGTATGGCTGTCGTAGGCATAGTGGACGCCGTGCGAGCCTGTCGTCAGCACCGGCCACTGTTCCTGGATCACCCATGCAAAGTCTTCGGTATGGCCGGGTAGTTGCCAGTCTTGTCACCGTACATGGCATACCGTGCACTGATACGCACGTCGTCCTGTCCCATTGATTGGGTCCGGCTACGTCGCCGTATCCGGCTGTCTCTTGCTGATCCGGCTGCCGGGTGATAGCCGGCCTGTCTTGCCTTGTCCGGCTATATCTGGTCAGCCGGACGCGATCCGACTGTCTTGTTTCTTATTCGGTTGGGATACCTGGGGATCACCCCCCTGACACTAGCCCCCGAGCGCATGTGGATTCCGCCCTTAGGCGAAATGTGCGCACGCTTCCTCTTGATTTTGAATTTGTGTCCGGCTGAGCTTGGCGGTTACGTTACCCGTGACGTCAGTGCTGACGCCGGCCACGCGCGCACGCGCCATCATTACTCTACGGTGGGCAGCGTAACGTCCCGTCGCACGTCGCCTCGGGAAACCGCTGTCCGGCGCTTCGGTTCTCACTCTAGGATCTTCTGCGCATCCTGCTCTGGCACACGATATCTAGGCGGCGGTTGGGGTGTGGGTTGCCCGGATGCACGCCACGTGCCCCGTCGACGGTTGCCCTTCCGGTCCTTTAAAGGGATGCCGCGGGGGAGGCTGTTCTTTTCCTTCTCTCCCCCGCTGCAGTCTCCTTGTCCCTCGCGTGCTCTTGCTCCTGCGCCTTTGCCCTCTGCGCTGCCCGCTCACCGTCGTTGATGCTATGGGCCACCGCCACTCTTCCGTTGCCGCTCCTCTCCACCAGCCGGAAATGGCCGCCGACCGCGGAGCCTGGTGCGGCTCCTCCGTCACCGAAGACCAAATCGCGAATTATCGCGCGACCCGCGTCCTCCCGCCGACGGAGGAGGTGGCGGTCCGGTTGGCGCCGGTGGGGGAGGTGTCGCCACATCCGGTGGAGGTGGAGCACGTCATCTTTCTTTCGCACTTGGCGCGCGGGTTGGCGCTTCCGCTGCACCCATTCTTCCTCACGTTCTTGGCCTTCTTCGACCTCCGCCTCCACCACCTCGGCGCCAACGCAATCGGAACGCTGGCGCACTTCATGGCGTTCTACGAGAGTTATCTCGGGATCTAGCCGGATCTCGGGCTCTTCTGCTGGCTCTTCCGAGTTCGGCCGCAGGTGCAGTACACGAAGGGGCCGCTAGTCGTCTGCGGCGGCGCCTCCATATACTCCCGCACCCAATCCGGCTACCCGAAGTTCTTGCTCTAGGACACGGTACGGCTGTGGTAGCAGTCGTACTTCTACGTCAAGAACGTCACCAACGTCGACCGAATAAACTTCCGGCCTTCCAAGACGTCGAGTCCAGCCGGCAGAACTGGGACCTGAAGATCCATGACGACAAGGCGGAGACGGACCGATGCTGGCCCGCATGCTCTCCCTCGTCACCTGCCAGCTAACCGGTCGGGACATCACTCTTAGCTGGATGTCCCGGCTGATGATGCCGATGCAGCAGCGGGCACACAAGATGTGCTACTACTCCGGCCGGCTGGACCCGACCCGGCTATCGCGCCGCGATCCCCGCTACCACATCTTGAAGGAGTGGTTGTGGACGATCAGCAAGGAGCGGCTGCCGGAGAACTGGAAGTTCAGTCTTGCGCCCTACAGCCGGGAGAACCACGCGCCTCGGGTAAGTTCTCGTAGCCGGAAATTTTGCTCACTCTTTCTGTGTTATTTCCTTGTTCTGTCTGATTGATTTCTTGCATTCGACAGATCTTCGCCTGCATCCTTCGCAAGGAGGGCGAGGCTCCCCTCGAGGCATTCACGCCCGACTTGCCCGAGCCGCGTGCTTGGCGGTCCGGCGAGGAATCGGATGGGGACAGCGACGAATTCCCCAACTGGAACAACGAGCCAGCCGCCGACCCGCAAGCGGAGGTGCACGAGGAGGAGGAGGCCGGGACGACCGTGGAGCCGGTGACGCGCTCCACGACGGACGGCGAAGCAGGCGGGAGCGGCTCCAGCCGTTCCGGCTCCCGCCGGCCTACGGCGGAGGAGCCGGCTCCCAAGAGGAGTCGGTCTGGCGCCCTGCCGCCGAGCCGCCTTGGCCGGAAGAAAGGGCTTCCCCCGGTTGTGCCGGGGTACATTTTTCCTCTCCCCCTCTATCTTTCAGTGTTTTCTGTCTACTTGGGCTCCTTCTTGTTTTTATGACTTTAGCTTATTTTGCTTTTGCCCTTTCCTTCTTATCTTTAGCGCGTTGGTCTCTTTCGGAGATGCGAGCCTAGCGCGGGCGCCGATCGGATCACCGCCCCGTGCCCCGACTGTGCCAGCCGGCGCCTCTCCTTCTTCGGAGGTGCCGCCTCCGTCTCCCCCTCGAGCTGAGTCGGGCGCCGCCGCCCAGCCGGAGGGTCCCCAGCCGGAAGCGGAGTCCTCCCAGCCGGAAGGCTCTTCCGCGGGCGCGCGGGGGCTGCCGTTAAGGAGCTCGTCGTTGTTGGCAATGACAACTCCGACGAGGAGCTCGGGGAGGAGTGGCGAACGGCGGTGGTCACGACAAAGGAGTCCTTGGCCATCAACGCAATGGACGACGACGCTTCCTCTGCCGCTTTGCTGTCGGACCTTGCCGCCACGCTCGAGCTGGCAGTGAAGGAGATCCGGCTGCTTGAGGCCACAGCCAGTGGGAACCGGACCCTAGAGTCGAAGCTTGCTGCCGCCAACGGGACCTCCCAGAGTAAGTTTCCTTTATCCGTCTTGCTCTTTTTTTTCTGATAGCCGGTTTCATTGCAGCCATCCTCGTGTGCGCTCAGCACGAGAACGATCGCTTGAAGAAAGCGAACGACCAGCTGAGCAGGTCCAACTCCACTTTGCGGCTGCAGAACAAGGATTGGCACGCGCGGGTAGACGGTTTGGAGGCCACCATCAAGGAGCGCGACGCGTCGCTCTCTAGCCAGGCCAAAGCCTTCTCCCTTCTCGAGGCCGAGAACAAGGACCAAGAGAAGGAGATAAAACGGCCAGCGGTCAAGGAGAAGGCGCTGGTGGAGGAGCTGATGCAGGTTGGCCATACTGCCAAGGGTGAGTTCTTTCTTCTGTCTCCCTTTCTTTCTGGATCCGGTAGCCGGATCTGCCTCCCCTTTTCTGACAGCTTTTTACCCCGGCATAGACCTGCTGACCTACAACCGGCTGCAGGAGAACTAGCCGGGAGGGCAGCCGATGGCTCAGGAGCTCGTCGTCCTTCTTGGCGAGGAAGCTGTGAAGCTTCGTCAGGCGGCACGAGACGTCTTCTCCTTCGTGTGGCCAGAGGCTCCGGTTCCGGAGACGATGGCGCAGCTGGCGGCGAAGGTGGGAGAGGTGCCGTCTTCGGTGGACCGGCTGCGGGACCTAGCGGCGCGGGCCGGAGCGGAGATGGCCCTGGCTCTGATGCTCTCCTGCTACAAGGACGCCCGTGTCGAGAAGATCAATGGGGGCTTCCGTGCCAGAGCTGATCTTGCCGCCATCCGCCAAGCCCATCCGGAGCTTCGCGGGTCCGCCATCAAGATCGCCGACTACATGGACCCTGACGAGGTGCTCACGGACTCGGAGTCCATCGGTACTCCTGATGTGGAGGCCCCGATGCCACCGCCTGCTAGCGCTGGGGCCGGATCGAGCACTGCGGCTCCTCCTCTGCCCCCAGCCTCTGCCGACCAAGAACTCCCCCACGGCAAAGGCCCTGCCGTTTAGCTGCTGCCCCGGGATGCCGGGTGTAATTGTCTTGTGTTATGTACTTGTGAACCTTGTCTGCTTGTGCCGGCCGTCTTGGACGCCGGGTAACTTATGAGAGCTTCGTCTCCTTTTTGTTTATTATTGTTGAAATTCTTGAATCTTCCTTGTGCGTTGAGCTTTCCTTTTGCGTATTTTGCCTGACTAACATCGTCCGGCTACACACCTTTAGCCAGGCGACCTGCACCTCCAGTGGGGGCGCGCTAGCGCACCCACTGGGTGTAGCCCCCGAGATTCGGAGTAGCTGGTGCAGCCAGGTGCTTCGAATCTTTCCAATTTCTGCCAAGTCTTCTAACTTTATCCGACTGGCCTCGTCCCAGTCGGCCACTTTCGTCGGCTGAATGCCTTCAGCCGGGGGAACTAACATTCCAGTGGGGGCGTGCGAGCGCACCCACTGGGTGTATCCCCCGAGATTCGGAGTAGCTGGCGTAGCCAGGTGGTTTGAATCTTTCTTGTCTTTTCTTGCTCCCACCCTTGCCCTCACCTGGGCTCCGAACGGCTGGCTAAACGCCCTTAGCCGGTCAGGAACTACAAGATTCCACTGGGGGCGCGCGAGCGCACCCAGTGGGTGTAGCCCCCGAGATTCGGAGCGCTTGATGAAGACAAGGACTTCGAATCTTCTTTCCTTCTCCTGAATTCCAACTCGAAGTAGTCGGACAAGAATGCACATATGCATACACATACATCTTCACAGAATAATAGGTTAGTCTGTCAAATCGTAGCCGGAAAACGGCTTGTTTTTTCGAAAACTGGCTTGCTCCTTTCTAGACACTTAGTTGCCTTCTCGTGTGTTCTGCTGTTTTCGCTGCGTCCTTGCCGGGCAGCCGGGTTGCGGTCTGCAGCCGAAATCGAAGGGAGCTGACAGTACATTACGCACGGTACTGGCGGCTTAGCAGCTGGATTGGTTTGAGCTAGTTGCAGGGCTGGTACGCCCGATCTGTCGCGTCTCCTCCCTGTTTTTCGTGTGGGATGTCTCGGGCTTTTGCTCTTGCTAGCGAGACAGCCGGGTTGCGGTCTGTAGCTGAGAAGAAGAGTGGGCCTCTGACATCGTCGCGCACTACTCGGCCGGTTTGTTGACTTAACAGGCCAGGCCAGCCGGCGAGCCCCCGGGTAGGGGTTGGCGGAGCCGGAAAATTTGAACCGAAAAACAGGTGAGCACACATTTCTAGAAGGAGCCCCCGATATTCTCGTGGGGGTCCGCATTTTCATTCATGGGGTTTTCGGGATACATACACTGCCTGGCGACTAGGTGTAAAACGGGCGCAACAGGGCCGCTTTCTAGGGACGCTCGGTCTCCTTGTCTGATTTGGCCATCTTGTTCTTGCACGGCTGCTATGCGTCGACGAGGTAATAGGAGTCGTTGGGCAGTGCCCGACTGATGATGAAGGGCCCCTCCCAGGGTGGTGATAGCTTGTGCATTCCCTTCTTGTCTTGCACCAGCCGGAGAACCAGGTCGCCCTCGTGGAATGCGACTGGGCAAATCTGGCTTGAATGGTAGCGACGTAGTCGCTGCTAGTACAGGGCAGATCTGGACAGGGCCAGCTCGCGGGCCTCCTCCAGGAGATCCACCCCGTCCTCCCGCGCCTCCTTGTTGGCTTGCTCGTCGTAGAGGAACTTGCGAGGGGAGTCGAATTCGATGTCGGCGGAGAGGACGGCTTCCGATCCGTATACCAGGAAGAATGGCGTGTAGCCGGTTGACCTATTCGGTGTGGTGCGGAGGCTCCATAGCACAGCCAGAAGTTCTTCGATCCAACATCCGGGTGACCGCTCCAACGGCTCGATTAGACGTGGTTTGATGCCGGCTAGCACCAAGCCGTTTGCTCGTTCGACTTGCCCGTTGGACTGTGGGTGCGCGACGGAGGCAAGGTCCAGCCGGATGCCCTTGTTGCTACAAAACCGAGCGAAGGCCCCCTTGGCGAAGTTCGTTCCGTTGTCGGTGATGATGTTGTTGGGGTAGCCGAAGCGGTTGATGACGTCGGTGAAGAAGGTCACAACCGTTGCTCCGTCCAGCTTCCGGATAGGCTTGGCCTCGATCCACTTTGTGAACTTGTCCACCGCTACAAGCAGGTGGGTAATGCCCGCGCATGCTCGCTTGAAAGGGCCGACCATGTCGAGACCCCAAACCGCGAAGGGCCAGGTGATCGGTATGGTCTTGAGTACCGAAGTTGGCATGTGCCTGAGCTGCCCGAAGCGCTGACACTCGTTGCACGCGCGGACCAGCTGCTCAGCATCCTCGAGGGCGGTGGGCCAATAGAAACCATGGCGGAATGCCTTGGCGACTATCGCCCTTGACGAAGCGTGGTGCCCGCACTCGCCCTGGTGGATATGCTTGAGTAGCCGGTAGCCCATGTCCACATCAACACATCTTTGGAAGATACCGGATACACTTCTTTTGTATAGCTCGCCGTTTATGATGATGTACATGTGCGCGTGGCGCCGGATCTGCCTGGCCTCCACCTCGTCGTCCGGAAGTTCTCCATCGGCGATGTAGCTCATGATGGGTTGTGCCCAGGATGGCACTTCCCGGATGACGAGGACGCTCCTGTCCTCCAGCTGACGGGTGTCGGGGGGTCGTCCGGGTGGAGTACCCAGGACGGCAGCCCCTGAGCTATTAGGCGAGCCGGCATCCCCCGGGTCCTGTGAGCCGGAAGGCACTGCCTGACCGGAATTGGTGTGGGTTTTCTTTTTTGGTGGTTCTGCCGGCTCCGTTTCTGCTATTCCGGGAGCCGGAACGCTTCCTGCCCAGACGATGGAGTCTGATTCCGGCGACGGGTTGATGGATGGCTTGCGCAGATGCTCCAAGGAGACCCCTGGTGGGATGGCCTGCCTGGTGGATCCTATCTTGGAGAGCGCATCGGCTGCCTCGTTGTTGGTGCGGGGGACGTGATGAAATTCGTACCCGTCGAAGGAGGCGCTGAGCTTCTGGATGTGGAACCGGTAGAGAGCCATGTTTGTATCTCTGGCGTCCCATTCCCTGGACACCTGTTGCACCACCAAGTCTGAATCACCGAAGCACAGGATCTGGTTGACACCGATCTCCTTGGCCAGCCGGAGCCCGTGCGCCAGTGCCTCGTATTCGGCTACGTTGTTGGAGGCCTTGAAGTGGATCTGCAGCATGTACTCCAGCCGGTCTCCCTTGGGCGAGGTGAGCACGATACCGGCTCCCAAGCCCCCGAGCATCTTCGACCTGTCGAAGTGCATCCGCTAGTGGTCCGAATCCAGAACTGGCGGGATCTACTGGGTCTCGGCCCAGTCGATGAGGAAGTCCGCCAATGCCTGTGACTTGATCGTGAGCCGGGGCTCGTACTGGATGGAGTAGGCGGCGAGCTCGAGGGCCCACTTGGCGACTCGGCCGGTGGCGTCCTTGTTGCCGATGATTTCCGAAAGGGGTGCAGTGCACAGGACCTTGATCAGGTGCTCCTGGAAGTAGTGCTTGAGCTTCTTGCATGCTAGGTACACACCGTAGCACATCTTTTGGTAGTGGGGGTAGTTCTGCTTGGAGAGGGAGAGAACCTTGCTGAGGTAGTAGACGGGTCTCTGAACCGGCTGAGCCTTGCCTTCCTCGGGGCGCTCCACCACCAGGACGACGCTGATGACCCGGCTGATGGCTGCTATATAGAGCAACATTGGCTCCTTGCTAGCTGGCGTGGCTAGAACCGGTGATGTGGATAGCATGCACTTGAGGTCGTGAAACGCGGCGTCGGCTTGCGAAGTCCAGGAGAACTTGTCCGTCTTCTTCATCAGCTAGTATAACGGGAGTGCCTTCTCTCCAAGCCGCCTGACGAAACGACTGAGGGAAGCCAGGCATCCGGTGAACTTCTGGACTCCAAGCAGGTTCTTGGGCGGCTGCATCCTCTCGATGGCCGCGATCTTCTCCGGATTCGCCTCGATACCTCTTTGTGATACGAGGAAACCGTGTAGCTGACCGGATGGTACTCCGAAGACGCACTTCTCTGGGTTCAGCTTCATCTGGTACTGGTGGAGGTTGCCAAATGTTTCTCTTAGATCCTCGAGGAGGGTGCGCTTTTCTTTGGTCTTGATGACCATGTCATCCACGTAAGCGTGCACGTTTCGGCCTATCTACGAGTGCAAGCATTTATGCATACATCACTGATAGGTGGCGCCTGTGTTCTTTAGGCCGAAAGGCATGGTTACGTAGCAGAAAGCCCCATAGGGGGTGATAAATGATGTCTTAATCTGATTAGCCGGGTTTAGCCGGATCTGATTGTACCCGGAATAACAATCTAGAAAAGACAACAAATCACAGTCGGCCGTGGAATCGATGACTTGATCGATACGGTGCAAGGCGAAGGGGTCTTTTGGGCACGCCTTGTTTAGGCTGGTGGAGTCGATACACATGCGCCAGGTCTTGTTCTTCTTCAACACCAAGACTGGGTTCGCCAACCAGTCCGGGTGGTACACTTCCATGATGAACCCGGCTGCAAGGAGCCGGGTGATCTCGTCACCGATTATCTTTCTCTTCTCTTCTACGAACCGGCGCAGAGGTTGCTTGACCGGCTTGGCATCCGGACGCACGTGGATTGAGTGCTCGGCGAACTCCCTCGGCACACCCGGCATGTCCTTGGGGGACCATGCGAAGATGTCCCGATTCTCACGGAGGAAGTCGACGAGTGCGCCTTCCTATTTGCTGTCTAAGCCGACACCAATGGTGACAAACTTAGTTGGATCGGAGGGGTCGAGCAGGATCCTCTTCGTCTCCTTTGCCGGCTGGAAAGCTCCTTCTCCAGCCGGTTTGCTGCTAGCCGGAATGTCCTGCTGGGCCATGGCCACATTGCGCATGATCGCGCGTTTTTCCTCGGCTATGATGAGGGCCTCTGCCAGTTTGGAACCGGCTGAGGTGCACTCCATCAATCGCCTGAAGCAGCCGGTGACGATGATCACGCCGTGGGGTCCCGGCATCTTTGTCTTGAGGTATGCGTAGTGGGGGATGGCCATGAACTTGGCGAGGGCAGGGCGCCCGAGGAGAGCGTGGTAGGAGCTCGTCAGATTTACCACCTCAAACCAGATTGGTTCACGGCGGAAGTTCTCCTCGGTCCCAAAGATGACGTCCAGCTGGATTTTCCCCAGCGGAGCGCAGGCTGGCCCCGGCAGTACGCCGTGGAACGTCGTGGTAGTCGGGTGCAAGTCGCTTTCGTGAATGCCCAGCTTCTCTAGCGAGGACTGGTAGAGGAGGTTGAGGCTGCTGCCTCCGTCGATGAGGACACACAAGAATCAGCAGGTGCATGCGTTGGAGACGATGAGAGGGTCGAGCACCATGGCGTAGCCCCCGGGAGTCGGCAGATGCTCAGGCTGATCTGCCCGGCTCCAGGTAATGGGGGTTTCTGACCAGTTCAGGCACTGGGGGACCGGAGAGACGATGGCGTTGACCTCCTTGGAACGTCGCCTGTAGCTGTGCTTGTCGTCCTGCTCCGTCTCGAAGATGTGGTAGGAGGCGTGCGGCTGTGGGTAGCCGTTGTTATTGTTGTTGCCGCCGTTACCATCATTACCGGCTCCCCTAGCCGGTGGTGGAGGTCCACCCGGTGGGGGAGGGGGAAAACGAGGTTGGTTGCTCTGGTCCTTTATCTGGCGAGTCCAGCTGTAGTTCCGGGTGGTGTGCGTAGCCGGCTTGAAGGGACTGCTATGCCACCTGCACGGGCCGTCAATCATCTGGTCGAAGGTGAGCCGGGGCTTCTGCCTTCTTGCCTCATTAGCCGGTGTGTCGGGCGCACCCTCCACAACATTGACCTGCCGCGCGTGGTAGCGAGGCTTCTGTTGTCCGGCCTGGCGGTCCCGATGGAACCGGTTGTCGTTGCCGTGGCGTCTGGTGGATCTGGCTTCGCCAGCCGGATTGTCTGGTTGGTCGCGAGACGGCTCCGTGGGAGTCGGACGGCCGTCCGCGTTTACTCGGAGGGGTTTCTTCATGGCGGCATCCGCCATGGCATACTGATCCACAAACGTCATGAGCTCCGCCATGGTTTTTGGCTCGTCAGACAGTAGCCGGTGGCGAAGCATGGTGCCCTCTCGGCATCCTTTGATGAAGAAGCTGATGGCTTGGCTCTCCAGGATGCCCTCGCAAGTGTTGCGGAGCTCCGTCCACTTGGCGAGGTACTCGCGGTCGGTCTCGCAGTCGCCCTGGACGCACAGGGCTAGGTCGCACGGGCGCCCTGGACGTTTGTACGTGCCGTTGAAGTTACGGACAAACACCTTCTCAAAGTCAGGCCAGGCGTTGATGCTATTGGGCGCAAGGCTATTGAGCCATGTCCTTGCCGACCCGGTTAGCATGAGAGGGACGTAGCGCACAGCTGTGCGCTTGTTCCCGTGGGCGATGCCGACTTCCGTAGCGTAGTCGGTCAGCCAGTCTTCCGGCTTCATGCTGCTGTCGTACTTGGGGGTGTCCCTGGGCAGGGAGAATTTATCCGGAAATGGCTCGTTCCGGATGCGGGGTCCGAAACAAACCGGACCGGTAGAATCTTCCTCCTCCATGACGCGCGCTTGAGCGAGGAGCTCGATGCGGTCGCGGGCATTCGGACAATCCGGGTTGGGCGCTCCCACCTGTCCCGAGAGACGGGAACCGGCTGGTCTGGGCGCTCCAGCTGGCGGTGGGGGAGGTGGCGGGTTGCTGTTCACCGTCTGCTCCTGGCATGGCTGGCCCCTGTTGCCCGAGCTGCGGCGCCTGCTGCGGGCCCTGGGCGGATGAGGGGAGGACGCCTGCTGGGTGTCACGTGGCGCGCCCTGCTGTTGGCAGGTAGCTTGCTCCCTCTGGAGTAGCTAAGGTCTTCCTGCGTCTGCCGGTTGGCGCCGGCCTGATCGTCCGCGACGCGGAGGAGCTCCTGCACGCGAGCGTGCTGGCGGGCTCGCTCCTCGCCCTCTAGGCTGGGTAGTTCTTCTGCTGTGGCTCGCGCCGCGCGCAGGTTCTTGATGGGCGTGCTGTAGGTGGGCCGTGTGAGGGAAGGCGTGGGATCTGGTTCCCCGTCCTTCTCCATCCTACCGCCCAGCTCACCGCCCCGACACCGTACTTGGCCGCGCCGGCTCGGCTCCGCGGTAGCCGTAGTGAGGCCGTGCGCGCGGTCGTACTTGCGCCTAGCGATCTTAAGTTGCTTGTCGGCTGCTGCCAGTTCCATGGCCTCTTGGAGGAGGATCTGTCTCTCCATGGTGAAGTTGGCCTCCGCTTCCTCCGGGTTGTCCCCGAGTTTAACAGGCGTCAGGAGCCGATCAATGGCATCCTCCACCGGGTTCCGAGGCTGCGGGGGAGCGGAAGATCTGACCTCGTCCGCGCCTCACTCCCGTGGCTGCCGGGGATGCGAGCTGGATCTGGCCATCATGACCTCCACGCCGCGGGGTGCGGCGGAGGTGCTGCTGCCTGAGCGCGGCAGCTCCGCGCCGGAGACGATTTCCCTAGGGAAACGCTCCGGGACGATGGCGATGTAGACGGGGAGATCGCCGAATAGCAGGACGGTGCCGTTCGCTGGGAAGGAAGTTCCGGCAAAGCAGGAGGCGTTGTCGATGACGCAATCGAACTTGCCAACTGTGAGCACCAGGCCGGAGGCCATGCGCTCACCGGCTGAAGTGCGGGGTCCCATGCAGAACGTGACTCCGGTCGAAGCCATCTGCCCCACGGTGGGCGCCAACTGTCGTTGTATTGGGAACGGCAGTACCTAAGAAGGTTAGATTGAGGTGTGGGGACTAGCAGGGAAGCTATCGACGGCATCCGCAGGCGGGATTGGATACAAGCGAGCGTAGCGGGACGCAAGAAGTACCCAGGTTCGGGGCCCTCGTGGTGAGGTAAAGCCCCTACTCCTGCCGGATCTGATTATGAGGGATGTACGAGCTACAAGTGCTCCTTGAGCTGTATGCGCTAGCTACTGCCTTAAATGCTGAATGACCAACCCCTTCTACTGAGGCCTTGCCTCTCCTTATATAGGCAGAGAGGCGAGTGTCTCACTGGCTAGTCCGGCTGGCAGGCCCCACAAGCGGGTCCCAGCCGACTAGTCATCTACAGTATCCAGTATGGCTTGTCTTATCGGAGTATGAGCGGTATGGCTGTCGTAGGCATAGTGGACGCCGTGCGAGCCTGTCGTCAACACCGGCCACTGTTCCTGCATCACCAACGCAAAGTCTTCGGTATGGCCGGGTAGTTGCAGTCTTGTCACTGTACAGGGCGTACCGTGCATTGATACGCACGTCGTCCTGTCCCATTGATTGGGTCCGGCTACATCACTGTATCCGGTTGTCTCTTGCTGATCCGGCTGCCGGGTGATAGCCGGCCTGTCTTGCCTTGTCCGACTGCATCTGGTCAGCCGGACGCGATCCGACTGTCTTGTTTCTTATTCGGTTGGGGTACCTGGGGATCACCCCCCTGACAGATGTCAACTGGAGGGAAGCCTCCGCGTCATAGTTTGGCTCCATGGTCACCTCCTCCACGCACCAAGAATCCCTTCCATACCCTTAACCATGAGCATCAATTCCAGAATATGCCCAAGGAGAAACAACCCTACAATTGGGATATGCCTCATTCTAACCATGCAGGAAAAGAATACTTCAAGGAGGAAGAGTGGGGAAAGAATCGCAAGAGCTGGAATTTGCAACCCGCATGATCATGAGCCGCATTGAGCAAAACTCAGATTTGATTCGTACTCTCACCTTCGAGATTGAGTATTTGGGTAAATTAATCAAAAAGCTCATCGAGAGAATACCACCACGACCGAAGGAGTAATTCGTCATCAGGTTTTGGCATCCCCTTGGTTTGTTCCGAGCTTGGGGGAGGGACGCAGTATCACATCACTATCTTCTATGTTTTTACCTTTTTAGTAGAGTCATATCATGAATAGAGAAGTTATCATGTAGGATGGTTTGCATTATGGAAGTGTCCCCCCTCTCGTTAGATATCTATGTATCCCTTGAAGTGGGTTGCCGTTATGGGATATTAATGAGAAGTTCTATCATTTACTCTTTTGCATATCTTATATTAGTTTTCAACTTATGATTATATGATTGATCTTGTCGTTAGTATTGGTATCACTTTGGGATCATTGAGTTAATTTAGTTGGTTTTGGCAAACCTGGCTCGGTCAGTAGCAACACTATTTTTGAGAATTGAATGAAAAAGATAAAAGTACTCTAAAGAAATATAATTTCATCATCTTTCTTTCTTGATTTTCTCATAAGTTTAGTATTCTCTAGTTAAGATCTTTTGTGCTTCCAAGGAAGATTGCATGTTTGTTTTTATCACTTGTATGTTTGTTTGTTTTCTTCAACTCTTATGCTTGCTACCCATCCTTGCTAGCCAAAAACCTATGCCATTTGTGTCCACCATACCTACCTACTAGCACTATTGCTATTCCAAGTAAATTCATGTTTTTATCTACCTTCCGAATTAAACTTGTTATGTAAAAATTAGTGATTAAAGCTCTCACAAACTTGATGGCACACTTTACTTTCTTGCACTTAATAAACTTGAACCATTGTGCCCATCTATGTTGCGTATATGCTTGCGCTTTGTAAGTTGTGAATTAGTAGAACCATGTTGTTGTTGGGAACACTTTCAACATTGCACTTGTACATTGTACCTAGTTGATATCGTGCTCTTTTGTCTATGGATGTCGTCGGTGTGAAATGAAAGGGGAGATTGTAAGTCCATGGAGTTATGTATGTGTGTTAGAGAAATGCCTGGACCACTGGTCTAATCCATGCCTAATCATGGTGGAAACCTGCAGCGTAACCATAATGAGCAATCTATGAAGCATTCTTCTTATAAAAAAAAGATAGAGAATGAGAAAAAAGAAAAAAAAGATGATAAAAGAGGAAAGAGAGAAAAAGCACCATTTTCCCATGGTAAATAAGGAGATTGCTGAGATGCTCCTTGTCTGCTTGCCTTGTCATTTTGATATGGGTATTCTTCCGTATCATCTGTTGTGTTTCATTCATTCATATGATGATTTATTCAATCATGTTTCTTATGTTCCTTGTTTTGCACATTGCTCTTATCCTAGTGTCTACTACTTTGAAAGCTATCATTGAAAATCAGTTATTTGTGAACTCCTGCAAATTGTCAACTATTCTTCGACCAAGAGCTAAGTTTGACATTACCAATTATGATTTACTTTATGTATCTTTATTGTATTTCCTTTACTTATTGCAAGTTAAGTTATATAATAGTGAGTTGTCTTCTATTATGACTTATGTATTGATGAATGTGATGCTTCTTGTCCGTATTATTTTATCGACTCTTCACTCCATAAACCCGAGGTCATGTTTATTGAGCTCAGTTTTCGCTTGGGGACAAGAGAAGTCTAAGCTTGGGGGAGTTGATACGTCCATTTTTCATCACTATTCTATATCATAATTTACTATTATTCATTTGTATATTTCATATTAAGAGATGATACTTATGTTATTTCATCTGCTTTTGCATGGTTGATGACTTTTGGAGCATGGACCGTTGCAGTCAGGATTCTGATGGAAAAGGTGCTATTTGGAGGCAAAATTCGTGAAGATCAGAAAATCCGGGAAAATACATGGAAAATCCTATTTTTCCAGAAGACGAAGAATGCCATAAGGGGAAGTGGAGATGGGCCACAGGGGGCCCACACCACCCCTGGCGCGGGCCACCCTAGGCCGCGCCACCAGGTGGTGTGACCGCCCTGATCCACTCTAGCCTAACCCCTCTGGCGTATATTATCCTCCCGAAGCCCTAAGACTCGGGGAGGGACCACAGAAAGATTCCACCTCCTCTGCAGGGCGGAAAACACCGAGAGAGAAAGATCTCTCCGGCAGACAGAATTCTGCCGAGGGAATTCCTTCCCGAAGAGGGGAGATCGTCACCATCAACACCACCATCAAGATGGACTTCATCGGGATCATCATCATCATCATCACCACCATCATCATCACCAGCACCATCACCACCACTTCATACCGTTGTAACAATTGGGTTGAATCTTGCATAGTTCTTAGGGGAAACTTTACTGGTGTTGATTACTCCTTGTAGTTGATGCTATTGAGTGAACCATTGAATTATCATTTATGTTCAGATTGTTACATATCATTATTTCATCTTTGACAATGCTCCATATGATGTCTTGTGAGTAGTTCATTTTGTTCTTGAGGACATGAGAGAAGTCATGTTGTTAGTAGTGGAATTGTGTTGAGAAAGATTCAATAGTTTGATATTTAAGTTGTGGTGTACTTCTTCTAGTGGTGTCATATGAACATCGACTACATGACACTTCACCTATATGGGCCTTGGGGAATGCGTTGTGTATTTGGCTACTAATCGTAGGGATTGCCGGAGTGACAGAAACCAGAACGCCCGTTAGGAAACCTTTGCACAAGGGACGTCAGGGTCTTAGAGTTTAAAGTTGTGGTTAGGTTTCTACCTTAATTACTTTCTTGTACTTGCAGATGCTTGCAAGGGGTATAATTACAAGTTCGTATTAGTCCTAGGAAGGTCGGTACATTAGCACAGGTTAACCCACACAGCACTTAGCAAACTAAAGAAGATTAATCAACTATATGAAGCGAAAGCACTTGATGATATTCCCATGTGTCCTCGAGAGCGTATGGTCATCTTAAGTAATACAACCGGCTTGTCCTTTGCTAAATAAAGGATTGGACCACTTGCTGCATTTATTCTTATTGTCTTTTATTTACTCGTACTTTATTTACCTGCATTATCAAAAACCCCTAAAAATCCGTTTGTTAAGTATTTACAGAGAATTTCTGCTCCAAGGCACTCGTCAACACCTTCTGCTCCTCATTGGGTTCGACACTCTTACTTATCGAAAATATTGCGATACCCCCCTATACTTGTGGGTCATCACCACCCTCTCCCATGACGCCTAGCTGCTAGCCGTGACCTCACTGCCACCCTCTGTGCACCCCTTGATCATTGGCGAGAAGTGGATATGCTGGAATCGCCGCGCCCATTTAATCCCCCGCCATGCCAAGAGCATGACGGAGCGCCACATCCGCCTCGCGCACACACGCTGCGCCTCACTCTCTCCGCTCGTACCCGTAGTCGCCATGGCACCAGTTACCTCCCAGACACGATGGTTTACCGCCATGCGCCTCATGACCACCGTACCGAGTGACGAACACCTACGTACCTGAACAGAGCGCCAATGTCACCCGACCGACTGAGACCGCCCCTTGCCGTGTCGTCACACGTGTGATGATCGCCACAGTCCCCCGCATTGACCCATGCCCTCCGCCATGCTTAGCGCGACCTGTAGCAATGTCGCCGGTGAAGCCCGACCATGCCACCCTGCCTCCGACGCTGGTGTATATATAGAGGCCACCCCAGACCTCATTCAGCACACCATTCCACTCCCCACTCACCCAGGAAACTCACTGGCCCTTCCTCGGAGCAAGGCGAGCACCACGACACTAAAATTTGGCCGGAGTCCGCCGCTACAATGAAGGAAGCCATCGATTGGAGCCACCCTAGGAGCTGCCGCGACCACCCCTCGAACCGCCATCATCTACCATGTCGTTCGCCCCCATCACCGATCCTAGCTGGAGCCCTGGTGAGTCCCCAGCAACCCCCACTACCGCGTTAGGGTTAGAATCTCGTCGGAGCAGTTCGTCGTAGACGATGAACCTCAGTCGTAGATTTCATTCTAATCGTAGGGCTGAGATTGATAGATACCGTTTTGGTTAGAATTAGTCGATGACGCATGGGACCGTTCTGTCAGTAGTCCGCTGCGCCCGCGCTGTGCAGTTGGGCTGGCCCATTTCTTTTCCCGTGTAGAGCCTAGAGATTCAAATGGAATTTTGCTATTTAGTTTAAAATCCTATTCAGTAGCTATATTCAAAATTCAATTCAAAGAGTTGTACTGATCTAAAATGCATGATTCCAATTTTGCTAGAAAGGTATTGAAAATATCTAGTCACTCCCATTGGATTCAAACCAATTGAAACTATAGATCAGTTATACTAAAAATAACAAGACAAAGACTTTTGCCACTTCAAACATTTTTATAAAATAAACTATAAATGCTTTTGAGTTGATTCCAACTCTCAAAAATCACATTCGACATGCTCTATATGTATATGTAATAACATTTGGATTTTACAGATATTAAACATGGACTAGTATTAAAAGAATGCTATATAGGCATATCTAGTAACTTTAATATTATTAAATAGTAATATTAAATCTTGTAATTTGTGCCAACCCTTTTTAAATCACATTCCCAAGCATTGAAATATGTGGTGATGACATATTCCATATGATCCCATATTTTAATTGGAGAATATTAAATCTTTAGGTTTTTAAACGAGTAGAAATTACTTTTCTAAAATAAGAAGAATAAGAAAATGTTAATATTCCACCTGATGATTGAGATGATGCTAGATCATCTAGTGTGAGCCTTTGTGTGCTAAATATAAGTAGTGAAGTGTTGTTTGGTGATTGTGTACCTCGTGTGTATTTATAGACGCTAGTACCGACCCGGGCTACAACGAGGAGGAGTACTTCGAGGAAGAGGAAGAAAACTTCAACGACTGCAACCAGCAAGGCAAGCCCACTATGCAAGCTATCCATGCAAGCTTAGCTAGCAAGATAACTTGTACAGATACCATATGCAAACCTTTGAGATGCAACTTTACCAATTCCTAGTTTTACTCCGAGCTTTGCTTTTCCCTTTCATTACAATTTCTTACTTAGTTAATGAATTGTGATTAGTGGAAAATAGGATGGACACCTTCAAAATCATAGAACTAGCCATGGATACTATACTTGGTTAGCACCCCTCAATACTGACACCCTCAACATTAGTGGCTAGTGCTAAGCTAGAACTTGATCACTTTAGATGGGAATACTTGGTGAAAATGATTATGAAAACCTTGGAATGATGATTCATTCTATTGAAATGTTTTGACATGTGTTTTGAAACACAGTGGCTTGATGATGAAACTAAATGAGGCATGTGTCGTGGTGGTGTCACGACAGATGCCATGGATAGGCTAAAGGTGGGGACTAATACACGCTAGGGGAATCCAGGGAGGGATAGTGGAGTGATTCTCCACACAGAAGATTGTATTCTTTTCAAGTTTACAAGCGCTCCTAGAGCTGTATTGGCGAGAGGAGGAAGAAGAAACTCTCTTACTCTCAACTACAGTTCACTCCTAGAGCCTTAGCCAAATCTGTATTGAAGAAAGATCAACCCAACCAGCGTTCAACCCCTTCTACGGGAACCCTATCCCCCCTTATATAGAGGGGGCTCGGTCTCTGCCTAGGGCATACGTGGAGGCATATTCTTAGGAATATGCCTCCTCTCAAAGTAGTAACCCGACCGGGGTGCTTTTCCCCTGTGTCATACATGATTTAGCTACGTGAGCCTCTACGGCGCCCGCGTCAGCCGACACGGGCGTCGTCACCCTTGTCGGCTATGACCCGGTGGTCCTGCCCTTGCTTTCTTCGCTCATGTAGTGCGTACCGGGCCTTCTTTTTGACCAGAGAGATTCCTTCCTTCTCCCAGAAGCTAAACGGGACCCGGATCATGGTAGATCCGGCCACACCTGTTCCTGCATACAAGCTAAACAAGCACTTCCAACTTACTCCTTAAGTCGGCTGAGACAATGTTAGGCGACCCCCCCCTGGTCCGGGTTACTTCGTGATCCGGCCTGCCTTGAGGTGACCCGGCCAGCATCCGCTTTGACCCTGCCGACCTTCGGCTAACTCGGTCTTTATACCCTGGAGTGACCCTACCCGGGGGTATCCCCCCAACATTAGTCCCCGAAGCTGGTGCGGTCTTAGCTGCCTTGGCCGCTAAGGCCACATCAGGTTTATTTATGTTCAAGCCTTGGACGTTTATTTCCGGGTTAGCTCTTTATCTCGGATTATATGGATTTACGTTCCCTTCGCACGTTCCAAGTTTTCACTTGCCGGCCAGGTTACCACTTTGACTCGGATCTCATGGTTTTACTTTCCCTCTGCACACTCTAAGTTTTTACTTGTCGTCCGGGTTACCATGGTTTGATCCAGGCCTTGTTTCCTTCTCTCATATGCCAACCCACGTGGAGGCTAATCATTACGTTGTCTTATTTTAAGGGCCTGCACAGTAACCGCCGTAGTAATTGTTAGTTATCACTGTGCGTGGGTCACGTCACGCCTGCCTCCTCGTTTACCGCATCTGTGCATCACGTCACGGGATCGCTTCTGCTCTGTGGCCCTCTATGTGGCTCCTCTACGATTGGTTGAGGCATGTGATACACAGCCACACAATGTTGCTTATTGCCAGGGCGCGATCCCACTCACCCTCTCAGGGGGTGGTTAAGTAGTGGAGGGGCGCATCCCTTAGAATTTTCCCCTCTTCTGCGCCCCTCTGCCCATTGCTCTTCTTCTTCATCTTCCTCGCGACCACGTCGCCGCCAGTGCCCCTAGCAGCAGCGCCACCGCCGTACTTTCCCCGTGCCTCTGCATCGCAGCCACCGCTGCACAACTTCCTCGCCACGGGTCCTCGCTAATCCAGGCCTTAGATTCCCGCTGCTGCCAGTGCCAGCAAGGGTAGCGAGCACGAGATGACGGAGGAGGAGCTCGTCGTCGCCGAGCAAGAAATGGAGGAGGACGCCGCTGCGGCGGACCGTGGCGCATGGGCCGGATCATGGGTCTGTCAAGATGACCTTGACTGGCTCTACCGGACCAGACGCATTCCTGCCGGCGTCACCGCTCGTCTCCCCTCCGCCGAACTGCCCCCCTCACCCAATCCGGGTGAGTTCGTCGTGTTCTTGTCCCACTTTCAACGGGGATTCGGCCTGCCGGTGAGCGATTTCTTCCGAGATTGGCTTAGCACCTACCACCTGCAGCCGCACCATCTTCCAGCCAATGCTATCACCTCTCTCTCTGCCTTTGCTTCTACGATCGAAGGCTACGCCGGACTGTGGCCCATGAAGGAGCTGTGGATCCGGTTCTTCGGCCTTCGTCGTAACGTCATCCTCAATATCCAAGTTGAATCTGAGGACAAGCAGCTCACCCAATTCGGAGCTGCGTCCATCTCACCTCGGAGGACCTCCGTTTTCCCCCAGGTCACCGTGCTTGACTCCTGCAAAGGATGGGCCCAGACCTTCTTCTATGTCCGGAACTTGGGCACTGAAGATTTGATCTGGTTGCTCCCCTACACTCCGGGTCCACCTGATCCGAAATTCTGGGAGGAGGTCTCCAAGAAGCCCACGGCTCTGGCCAACCATGTTAACAAGAGGTTCGTGGAACTGAAGAAACTCGGATTGCGCAACGAGGATGCTATGATCACGTTCGTGCGCAACCGAATCTCCCCCCTCCAGAAGTGCATCCACAAGGTGTGTCACATGAGTTTCGGCCGCGACCCCAACCGGACCTCCTCCTTTGAGCTGAGCAACACGGAGATTTTTCGCCGGGTTAAGGCTCTCCTCACCACCCACAAGGATTTCTCCGCCGAATGGACGTGGGGAATTGAGCACTTCTGTCATGACAGGCTCCCTCCCGCGGTAGGCTTCGCGGGGCAAACTTATTTCAGATCAAATCTGTGTTGGTTTTTGTTGTATTTTTACTCTGTTCTTCATGCTTTCTCTCAGCTGTTCCTTCAGCAAACTCTTGAGGATGGTACGGATCCGACCCTTAAGTGGGCACCGGACCGAGAAATCCCGGATGAGGAGGAGCTAGACCAGGAGATGTTTCTCCCTATGACCGACGCTACAAAACGACCCAGCAGTAAATTCTCTTCTCTTAGAGACTGGCCCGATGATGAGGATGACTCGGATGTCGACGTGATTGAACCTGTTGAGGCTGTCCCTCTTTTTTTTGCCTTTCCGGCATCAACTAACCCCGGTGGGCATATCCACGAGGATCCTCCACTTTCTACGGGCGAGCCGGTTCCGGTGGCGTCGAAGAAGACGCACGGAGCTGCACCAAGTTCCTCCTCTGAACCTTCTCAGCCCACAAAAAGGCGAAAGAAGGCCGGAGACAAGACTGCCTCCAAGCCGGCAGGCAAAGCCCCGGCACGAAGAGCCTGGAAACCCAAGGAAGCCGAAACCTCAGATGCGTAAGTCATTTTTCGTTGCGTAACTCACTTCTCCTTGCATCGTGGTAATTTCTCTTCTGACATTATTCTCTTCTTCAGGGCTCTGGTGGAGGTCCCTCAGAGCGGATCAAGCATCTCTTCACCACTTCGATATGTCCCTTCTCCTCCTCGTGACGACGAGTCACGTTCGCTGAGCCCTATTCCAGAGGGTTTTGTGGCTGCTCCGGGTTCCGCACTACCTCGTCGAGAGGAACGCGACCTTGGAGCGGGAGGGGTCGGTCCAGCCGAGGCGACGGCGTCCACCACTTCGGCATCACCACAACCATCAGCCACCGAGTCTATCTCAACACCAGCACCAGCAACAGTTCCAGTACCAGTGACCGAACCAGCACCAACACCTGTTCCGGCACCAAGAAAACCAACAACAACTCCAAGTCCAGCTACAAGAGCTCCAGTGCCAAGTTCTTCCGCCTCGTCCGAGTCGTCTCAACATCGGCGAGGAACTACTCCAGCAGCTTCTAAGGGGAAATCAACTGTAGTTACTTCTTCCCAGCAAGCTAAGGGAAAAAAGGCTCCGGATGCTATGAAGTCTGCATTTGTCGAGGCTGGGCAGCGAACCCTAGCGTCGATGCTTCCCAAGAAAGCTCCAGCAGCGAAGGATGTTCCTGCCGAGCCAACTGATGCGCAGCAGATGGTTCTGCATACCAGCCCAGCCCTTGCCTTGGTTGAGAGGAAAGAAGAGCACGCGAAGGGCTTGGTGTCACCCCATATGCCCACCGGTGAGCGGTACCCTCCGAGCCTTATTGAGTTTGTCATGAACTGGAACAAGGAGGAGTTCGTCCACAATGACGATCTCCCGGAAAAGTTCGGCCCCGCAGAATTTTCCGCCCAAATGAATACCGCCGCTAAGGCAATTAACCTCGCGGGGTGAATGATGGAGGTATGTCGTTTCTCCTTTACATGCTATAGATAATAACCATTAGTCCCCGAGCCTCCGGTGGAGTAGCTTGTTACTCGGCCGGATGCTCATTAGAAAACTAACGTAGCTCCTTGTGAACTTCGAATATGCACACACCTAGAGCCGGGTTAAGTTCCACTTGGCTCGGGTCTTGTATACTTCGAATATGCACACACCTAGAGCCAGGTTAAGTTCCACTTGGCCCGGATTTTGTACACTTCGAAATTGCACACACCTAGAGCCGGGTTAGGTTCCACTTGGCCTGGATCTTGTTCACTTTGAATATGCACACACCTAGAGCCGGGTTAAGTTCCACTTGGCACGGATTTTGTACACTTCGAATATGCACACACCTAGAGACGGGTTAAGTTCCACTTGGCCCGGGTCTTGTATACTTCGAATATGCACACACCTAGAGCCGGGTTAGGTTCCACTTGGCCCGGATTTTGTACACTTCGAATATGCACACACCTAGAGCCGGGTTAAGTTCCACTTGGCCCGGGTCTTGTATACTTCGAATATGCACACACCTAGAGCCGGGTTAGGTTCCACTTGGCCCGGATTTTTTACACTTTGAATATGCACCAAGCTAATTTTACGCTTTTGTACTTTTTTCAGGTAACTACCAATCGCCGGAGTGCTGAATTCCAACGTCTGCTGGATACCCACAAGATGCTACGCGCAAAGCACGTTGCACTTATTGCAGAACATGAAAAGAGGAGTAAGTTTCTCCCTTGGCACTTCTCCGTTTTTCTTCACCTTCTTCTGCCGAACTAATCTCCTCATTCGGTTTCTGCAGCTGGGGTGGAGGCTGAGAACAAGATCATGCGGAAGAATTTGGAGGAAATCAGGGGTATGTCCTCTTTTATCCGACCTCGTAGTGTTTTCCATTTCCTCTTCTCCTTGGCTCGGCAAACATTTACTCCTCGGCTCTGCCGGGTTAACATACTATTTCAGCATCGCCTGAGGATAGTGTGCCCGTGCCTGATATGATGCTGCATTTTCTCGAACAAGCAGGACAACATCAAGCCGAGATGAAGAAAAATGATGATGAGCTCGCTTTCCTCCGGACTAAGGGTAATGAGATTGCCAAGCTCAAGGCTGAGATGGAGAAGATGAAGGCCCAACACCAAACCGAGCTCCAAAAGGTTGGCCAGAACTTCACAGAAGAGCGTGAGTGCCTTACTCTCTAGATCTCCAAGGACCAAGACCTACTCAAAGAATCCGACATCCAGCTTGGGTCGGCAAACGCTGATCTTGAGCAACTTCACAAGAGACGCGATGACTGTATCAAGGAGTTAACCCGGATTCTCAGCCACATATCACGTAAGTTCCTTCTGACCTACTTTTCCGGGTTGCTTCATATATCTTTTCTTTACCTTCTTCCCTTGTCTGGCTTCCAGGCAAATTTCCTGAGAGCGTCACTATTGCAAGCGTAGCAGTTGCAGATTTTTGCCAAGCGAGGGGTACTCCTGCCGCTCCTGCTGGTGAGGAGGTTCCTTACGACATGGAGGACCTGTTGGTCAGCTTGTCATCTCGCGTGGAGATCATCAAGAATTACGGCAAGGATATCCTCGACGTTGCAGTTCGCATTTTCAACATGTTCTGGCCCGGAGAGAGTAGCCCGGAGACCACCGCGATTCTCGTCGAGAAGCTAATGGAGACTAAGACCCAACTCGATCTCTGGAGAGAATCCGCTGGGAGTGCCGCAGCTGATACTATCCTTCACCACATACTCACGTGGTATGAGAAGATCGACCTCAGCCTCCTTACACGTCGGCGCACCGGATCCGGATGGACTGATGACCCGGAGTGGGTAGCTCGGCGCCAGGCTTGTGCATACAGCCTCGACGAATATTCTCCTATCCATGACTAGGTTGAAGGACCAAGCTTCCTGGAATCCGCTGGGGACGAGAACGCTGAGAACGCTGAAGACGGGTCGGATGAGGATGGAGAAGGTGATGCCTCAGATATTGAAGACAGCGACGAGGACGCCGAACTTCCTCCTCCAGCTGCTCCTTAGGTCAAAAAACTTGAAAATTTATCAGATCCCCGGTATGCCGGGTGCAACTGTATGTTGTATATGTGATATTTTCCTACTACGTTTCTATGCCAGATTAACTTGGGCGTAGTCCCCGAGTTTCATTTTCTTGTTTGTCCAATCCTCTGGCTCGGTCCGTGTCTACCTTGATTCGGTTTTACGACTTATGAATCCGAGCTTCAAAAATTGTTTTAACAATACTTAGAAACTTTTAGGCTTAGCTCAAAATAATTCAGCATAGTAACATGAAAATAAATATAGGGTTAGTCCGAAAAACAAACGTTAGCTCGAATAAATTCGTTTCCTTAGTCGTTTTTCATGTGCTACGCAATTCCAAACTTGTTCTCTTGCTTGCCATGAAGCCAATTCTTGTTGGACAACAGCAAGTCGAAGAGTTGGGTTTTTGGTGCTCACACATTACTAATCCGGGTTAAGTAGAACAACTTATTCTGGCTAACGTACGAGAGATAACAACAATAATTATTAAGGCAGTCCCCGAGTTACTGCTCGAGGCGCTGCTATTTCATTGATAAGCTCATTGCCGACATACATACCGACATATGAGACGACTCGGATACATACACTTCTTTAGCTAAGTGTAGAATGGACGAAGTAGTGCTACATTCCACAGTCGCTTAGATTCCTCTCCGGACCTGTCCGCCTTGTTCTTTTCTTGTGGCTTTGCATCTATAAGATAGTAAGAATCATTGTGCAATGCTTTGCTCACAATGAATGGCCCTTCCTATGGGGGGATAATTTATACATGCCAGTAGTACGTTGTACCAACCGGAGCACCAGATCGCCTTCCCGAAAGACTCGGGGGCACACCTTCCGGCTATGATAGCGTCGGAGATTTTGCTGATATATGGCGGATTTGGACAGTGCCAATTCTCTCGCTTCTTCCAGCAGATCAACATCATTTTGCAGGGCTTCTTGCACTTCGGCTTCTGTGTATTGGGTGACCCTAGGCGAATCATGCTCTATGACGGCTGGTAATACAGCTTCTGCCCCATATACCAGAAAAAACGGCGTATATCCTGTTGATCGATTCGGAGTTGTTCTTAAACTCCACAGTACCGCTGGTAGTTCTTCTATCCAGCACCCCGCTGATCTTTGTAGCGGCTCAATGAGTTGAGGTTTTTTCCCGGATAATACTAATCCGTTGGATCTTTCCACTTGTCCGTTCGATGCGTGGTGGGCTACCGAGGCTACGTCCAACCGGATCTTCTTATCTCGGCAGAATCGCGCAAATGCTCCTTCAGCAAAATTTGTGCCATTATCAGTTATGATACTATGAGGATAACCGTATCTCAAGATGATGTCTTTGAGAAACGTTACGGCCATAGCTCCATCACATTTTCTTATAGGCTTCACTTCAATCCATTTTGTAAACTTATCCACCATGACCAAAATGTGTGCCATGTTTCCCCTTGCTGGTTTGAACGGGCCAACCATGTCCAAGCACCATACGGCAAATGGCCACGTAATTGGTATGGTCTTGAGTTCCGACATTGGCATATGTGTCTTAGTAGCATATCTTTGACAACCATTGCATTTTCTCACCAGATCTTCTGCTTGTTCTAAGGCACTTGGCCAGTAGAACCCATGCCAGAATGCTTTTGCCACTAAGGCTCTGGATGACGCATGATGCCCGCACTCTCCTTGGTGTATATCTCGGAGGATGTCAAGCCCTTCTTCCGGGTTAACACATCGCTGGAGGACATTGGTTACACTCCGTTTGTATAGCTCGGAATTGATAATTGTGTATGCTTTTGCTCTCCTCTGAGTTTGCCTGATAACACCTCCTCAGTGGGTAACGTTCCGTCTTTCAGGAATTGGAATATAGGCAGTGCCCAAGCTGGTATCGCTCGTGGAGGGAACATGTCCTCATCGATTTCCATCTGATCCACCGGCATAACTTCAGCCGGATCACGCTGAGCAGTCCCCGGGTTGGCTGATGCAGTCCCCGGGTCTCGCGTACTACCTCCCGCGTCAATGTCCATGGGCTCAGCTCCGGATTCCGTATCTTCCGGGACGTAGATCGAGTCGGTTCCTGGGGACGGCCTGATAGATGGTTTTCTGAGGAGTTCCAATGCTACACCCGGTGGAATTGCCTGTCGGGTCGATCCGAGCTTCGACAGCATGTTGGCAGCCTCGTTTTCCACTCGGGGTACATGGTGAAATTCACACCCCTCAAAGTAACTAGATATCTTCTGCACATGAAACTTGTACAGTGCCATGTTTGGATCCAGGGCGTCCCACACTCCGGACACTTGCTGCACCACCAAATCCGAGTCGCCAAAGCATATTATCTGACGTATGCCAATCTCTTTTGCCACTTTGAGCCCATGCACAAGAGCCTCGTACTCAGCGACATTGTTCGATGCCGCGAACTGGATCTGCAATACGTATTTTAGCTGGTCCTTCTTTGGCGAGGTAAGCACAACCCCGGCACCTAATCCGGTTTTGGATTTCGACCCGTCAAAGTGCATCCTCCAATAGTTCGGATCTGGTGGCGGTGGTTCGTATTGTACCTCGGCCCAATCTACAAAAAAGTTCGCCACAGCCTGAGACTTGATCGCTTCTCTTCTGTCGTATTGGGGTGCATAAGGGGCTAACTCAATTGCCCATTTTGCAATTCTTCCACTCACATCCTTGTTACCCATTATCTCGGATATGGGATCTTCACATATCACTTTGATGGGGTGCTCCTCAAAGTAATGCTTTAACTTCTTTGCCGCCATATAGACACCATATGCCACCTTTTGAAAGTGCGGGTAGTTCTGTTTTGAGGCAGACAATACCTCGCTCAAGTAATATACTGGCCTCTGCACCGACTTACCCTCATCATTGCACTCCACTACAATCACTGCACTTACAACTCGGTTGGTTGCAGCTATGTAGAGCAACATTGGCTCCTTTGATAGTGGAGAGGCTAACACTAGTGCAGTGGCCAACATCTTTTTTAAGTGGGCAAAGGCTTCATCGGCCTGTGGTGTCCAAATGAACTTATCCGACGTTTTCATGAGTTGGTAGAGAGGCAATGCCTTTTCTCCTAGCCGACATACAAACCGACTCAACGATGCTAGGCACCCAGTGAACTTCTGGACATCGTTAAGACACTTCGGCAGCTCCATTTGCTCAATGGACCGAATCTTAGTTGGATTAACCTCGATACCTCGGCTAGAGACGAGAAATCCGAGTAATTTTCCAGCCAGGACACCGAAGGTACATTTTTCTGGGTTAAGCTTCATCCGGAACCTTCTCAAGTTCGCGAATGTCTGCCTGATGTCGTCAAGGAGCGTTTTGCTTTCCTTGGTCTTGATAACCACGTCATCCACGTATACTTGTACGTTTTGACCTATTTGGTCGTGCAAACATTTTTGCATACACCTTTTGTATGTTGCACCTGCATTACGTAAACCGAACGGCATAGTGCGATAGCAATAAGCCCCATACGGGATAATAAACGCAGTCTTTATTTGATCATCCAGCTTCAGAGGTATATGGTGGAAACCAGAATATGCATCAATGAATGACAACAGTTCACATCCCGCGGTTGAGTCTATGACCTGATCTATCCTCGGCAGTGGAAATGGATCTTTTGCACACGCCTTATTCAGGTTCGTGTAATCGATGCACATACGCCAAACCACTGCCACGTTCGGATCATCCTTCTTCTTTGCCACCAACACCGGATTAGAGAGCCAATCCGGATGTAGCACCTCCATGATAAATCCTTCTACTAGTAACCGAGCTATCTCGTCTCCAATGACTTTTCTCCTATCCTCGGCGAAGCGGCGGAGAGGTTGCTTCACCGGTCTTGCTCCGGGTCTTACGTTCAAAGAGTGATCGGCCAACTCCCTCGGAACACCTTGCAAGTCCTATGTAGACCAAGCAAAAATATCCCGATTCTCACGGAGGAAGTTGACGAGCTCGCTTTACTATTTGTCAGTTAAGCCGGCACCAATTGTTACGGTGCGCTCCGGGAACATGTCATCAACTAGAACCTTCTTGGTGTCCTTTGCGGCTTGGAATGAAACGCTGCCATGCGGGTTACTCAACGCCGGCATATACTGCTGCGCGGGCTGAGCTAAAGCCGCCACCTCTTGGATTTTTCTTTTCTCTCGCGCAATCACGAGTGACTCGGCTAGGTTAGACTCGGCTGAAGCACACTCAATGGAACGTCGGAAATCTCCAGCAATGGTAATCACTCCATTTGGCCCGGGCAACTTCATCTTCAGATAACTGATGTGGCAGCTTGCCATGAACTTGTTCAACGCTGGTCTTCCGAGTAACGCGTGATACGCACTTTCCAAGTTCACTACCTCAAACTCCAAATTCTCAGTTCGGCACTTATCCCTTGTGCCAAATAGCACGTCGACCCGGACTTTGCCTATGGGCTCACAAGAAATGCCTGGTACAATGCCATGGAAAGTTGTTCTCGTAGCCTGGAGCATGTTCTCCGAGATGCCCAACTTGCGCATCGTATCCGCATACATGATGTTAATGCTACTGCCATTGTCAATCAGTACCTTGGAGCACCTCACATTAATGTTTGGTCCAATGAATGTCGGATCTAGCACTAGCGCATACGAACCTAGACTCGACATAAGCTTAGGATGATCTTTGATGTTCCAGGTGATTTCCTGGTCTGACCAAGGCATGTACCTTGTCACTTCCGGCATTACCGCATTGACCTCCATATGTCGGTGCTGCAAGCTCTTTCTATCTGTTTCCTCAGTTGTGAACACACAATAGCTCTGGTGATGTTCTTTGTACTCATTTCTCCCCTCGTTTCCGGGGTACCTCTGATCCGGCTGGTGCTGATTTTCCACTTGATGCACTACATCCCTTCTCTCATTGTTGTCATACCTCGGCGGAGGGGGAGGCAACATTAGCTGTTGCGTGTTCGCTCTGGAGAGCAATTTTTGCCGAGGTAATTCCTTCCGAGGTGGGCGCCAACTGTCGTAGTGGTGTCACGGAAGATGCCATGGATAGGCTAAAGGTGGGGACTAATACACGCTAGGGGAATCCATGGAGGGATAGTGGAGTGATTATCCACACAGAAGATTGCATTCCTTTCAAGTTTACAAGCACTCCTAGAGCTGTATTGGCGAGAGGAGGAAGAAGAAACTCTCTTACTCTCAACTATAGTTCACCCCTAGAGCCTTAGCCAAATCTGTATTGAAGAAAGATCAACCCAACCAGCGTTCAACCCCTTCTACGGGAACCCTAGCCCCCCTTATATAGAGGGGGCTCGGTCTCTGCCTAGGGCATACGTGGAGGCATATTCCTAAGAATATGCCTCCTCTCAAAGTAGTAACCCGACCGGGGTGCTTTTCCCCCGTGTCATACATGCTTTAGCTATGTGAGCCTCTGCAGCGCCCGCGTCAGCCGACACGGGCGTCGTCACCCTTGTCGGCTATGACCCGGTGGTCCTGCCCTTGCTTGCTTCGCTCATGCAGTGCGTATCGAGCCTTCTTTTTGACCAGAGAGATTCCTTCCTTCTCCCAGAAGCTAAACGGGACCCGGATCATGGTAGATCTGGCCACACCTGTTCCTACATACAAGCTAAACAAGCACTTCCGACTTACTCCTTAAGTCGGCTGAGACAATGTTAGGCGACCCCCCTGGTCCGGGTTACTCCGTGCTCTGGCCTGCCTTGAGGTGACCCGACCAGCATCCACTTTGACCCTGCCGACCTTCGGCTAACTCGGCCTTTATACCCCGGAGTGACCTTACCCGGGGGTATCCCCCCAACAGCATGAGCCTTGACTTTGACAAAAAATGATGGTTGGGTTCGGATGCGATACCATTCCAATTTTACCATACAACCAGATTACCTAAGTTGGGTAGGGCTTGACTGGAAGTTTATATGTCTTAGTATGGGTTCCGTTGCGGAAGAGGTTGAGCCGAGGCTACCTCATGATGAATGTCCACCTATGCAGTGCCTAGGATGGCAGATGGCCATGGCTGGGAGGCCAAACTCATAGGGGAGGTGCCTATACTAGGGTGTGTAATTGAAAGGTTAGGATTGATTATCCGCATACCAAGTATGATGATTCAGGGTTATCCCTGACGGATGTATCGAATTTTGTGGTGAAAGTGTCCCACCTCTGCAGAGTGTCAAACTATTCGAATAGCCCTGTCTGCGATTATGGAGAGTTGGAGTGGCCATACTGTTCTGTTGTCAGATGTTTTCAAAATTATATGTGACTTGAAAGATGAATTTGACTTGACCACAATAGAGTTGTGGACATGAAAACTAGTTTCCCCTTAAGTGATGTAGAGAACTAAATTTGGGTCTTTACTCTTAAAGTCCTTATGAAATAAAGCTGGCTTTTTGCAAACAAAACTAGAGCTTAAGGTTCCTACCAAATTCTACCTTACTCGTGCTAGTGTTAGTTTGTGAGTACTTAAAGAGTACTCATGGCTTTGTCCCTGGCTATTCCCATGGCCAGACTATCAGGAGGATTACCCGGAAGATGGACAGCAGGAGGTCTACGACAACTAGGATCATCTCCCATCGTCAGCATTGCCTGTGACCATGAAGACGAAACCTACTACGTTTACTTTCCGCTGCTTTGATTGTATTAAGACTGGATCATGAGATCCTTTATTTGTAAGACCTTTAATATATGTTGTAATGGATGATGTACTGTGGTACCACTTCTGTTATGTCTCGCAAAAATGGTAACCCCGGGATTGCGATGTACGACATAACAGGCATCTGGACTTAAAAATCCGGGTGTTGACACCATGAGTGGGGCAATTCTTTACCAAAGATTTCATTCTTTCCCAAGCTTGAGCAACATGTTCATGATAAAATTGTTTAAATTTCATTATTTCACTTCTCATAGATATAATCTTAGCAGGAGGATAATATTTTCCAATGAAAGCATCTTTGCATTTAATCCAAGAATCAATACAATTTCTAGGTAGGGATAGCAACCATTCTTTAGCTTTTCCTCTCAAAGAGAAAGGAAACAATTTAATCTTAATAATATCTCCATCTATATGCCTATGTCTTTGCATCTCACAAAGTTCAACAAAGTTATTAAGGTGAGCAGCAACATCGTCAGTACCAGCACCAGAGAATTGTTCTTTCATAACAAGATTGAGCAAAGCAGGTTTAATTTCAAAAAAAGCAGTTTCAGGAACAGGTGGAGCAATAGTTGTGCACATGAAATCATTGTTGTTTGTGCTAGTGAAGTCACACAACTTAGTGTTTTCAGGAGTATTCATTTTTGTAAGATTAAAGCAAGCCAACAGAAATAGAAACTGAATAGGAACTAATTCTTTTGTGTGTTTTTGATAAAAAGAAACAAGCAAACAAAGCAAAATAAACTAAGCAAAACAAAAACAAAGTAAAGATATTGGTTGTGGGGGACTCCCCTTGTGAGAATCTTCTTTCTCCCTGAAAAGTGATTGACGAGGAGGAAGAGATTGAAGTTGTCCTTAACTCCTCGGCAACGGCACCAGAAAAAGTTCTTGATGGCTCAAAATGTAGAGCTCGTTGGGAACCCCAACGAGCATAGTAACAAGTTTTCCCTCAGTTATGAAACCAAGGTTATCGAACCAGTAGGAGCAAGGAAACAACTCCAAGGTGTTGCTAACAACTTGGAATCCTACACAACAAAACCACAGAACTTTGCCCCAACTTATAGTGAGGTTGTCAATCTCACTGGTTTTGCTGAAAACAAAGGATTAAACATATAGTGTGGAAGATAGTAATTGCTTACATAAAGTAAACAGTAAATGGTAAACAATAGATGGTATATCAATGGTAAAGGAATGGACTAGGGTCCACAGTTCACTAGAGGTGTTTCTCCTTAAGATAAATAGCATGTTAGGTGAACAAATTACAGCGGTGCAATTGACAGATTTGAGAAAGCATAACAATGCATATATTAGACATCTTGAATCCTATGAGATTTGATTGGGCATTACAACATAATACATAGACCGTAATCCAACCACATCTATGACTAATAATCCACCTTCCGGTTATAATCCGAACCCCTTTCAGTATTAAGTTACAAGCAATGGATAATTGCATTAGGAAAAGTGTGTAAAGTAAACAATACAATTGCCCCATGGATAAAGGATTGTTGTTTTCTCCCTAGTAGCAACAACACATCTACAACCTTAGATATTTTTGTCACTTCCCTAGATTACTAGAGGCATGAACCTACTATCGAGCATAAATACTCCCTCTTGGAGTTGCAAGCATCTACTTGGCCAAGATAGTTACTAACAACGAAGAACATGCAAGATCACAAATAACATAGACATGATAGAATCAATAATCAATCTGACATAATATCTCGATATCCATCGGATCCCTGCAAACACAAAATATAGGATTACAAATAGATGATCTTGATCATGAACGAAGCTCACAAGATCTAAACATGATAGCACAAAGGAGGAGAAATAACCATCTAGCTACTACATGGACCAATAGACCAAGGGTGAACTACTCACGCATCACACCGGAGGCAAGCATGGTGATGAAGAAGGCCTCGAGGATGATTGATACGTTGCTAACGTATCCATAATTTTTGATGTTCCATGCTTGGTTTTATCTACTTTCTTGTGTTTTGTTCCAACTTTGGAGTACTTTCTATACAATTTATTGGACTAACCTATTAACAAGTGCCACAGTGCCAGTTGCGTGTTTTCTGCTGTTTTTGGTTCTAGGAAAGTCAGAAAATGAATATTCTCGGAATTGGACCGGATAAAAGCCAAAGTCGATATTTTACCGGAATACTCACAGAGCCAGAAGACGAGACGGAGAGGGTCCACAGGGCGGCCACACCATGTGGTGGCGCGGGCTAGCCCTGGCCATGCCACCAGGTGGTGTGGGCCCCCTGGCCGCCCACCGACCTTGCCTCTTCGCCTATGAGATGCCTCCCGATGCAAAAACCCTGAATCATCCAGCCTCCAGCCACGAAAAGTTCCGTAGCGCCGTCGCCACCAAAGGGGATATTCGGAGGACAGAAAGTCTCTATTCCGGCACCCTACCGGGACAGGGAAGTGCCCCCGGAGCCATCTCCATCGATCTCCACCACCATCTCCATCACCGTTGCTGATTCCCATGATGAGGAGGGAGTAGATCTCTCTCGAGGCTAAGGGTTCTACTGGTAGCTATGTGTTCATCTCTCTCTATGCATGATCTTATTGAGATCATGAGCTTGTAATCTATAGATCTACCTTGCTACTCAAGTCCTTTATTAGATCTCTGCTCTCCCCATGTGAGTGAAGTTGACACTGTGCGCACCATGGTGGCACTTAGGCTAGAGATTTCAAATACTTGTTATGAGTTATATTTGGAGTTGGATGTCTTTATGAAATTGTGGTGTTTGTTTGAACCATCTAGTGCTCAAGGTGACAGTGAGGGGTTATCTAGATGCGGAAAGCGAACTTTGAGGTGTGTTGTTATAGCCCTACCATGGATTACAGTTTCCAACAGGAGAGTAGTTAAGAGTAGTATCATAAAGAGAAGATATTTATATGAGAGTGTTCACTATTGAAAGTATGATCCCTAGGCCTTGTTTCTAAGCATTGAAACACCGTTTGCTACTAGATCTGTTACATGTTTTCTTGTTTCCATCTTTATTTTAGTTTGCCTTTAGTCTCTCCCATGCCATCAAAGTATTTTCTAGCACAGTTATCTTATATCCAGACCACTTGTATTTCACTATCTCTTCGCCGCACTAGTGCACCTATACACCTGACAAGTGTATTGGGTGTGTTGGGGACACAAGAGACTTCTTGTATCTTGATTGCAGGGTTGCTTGAGAGGGATACCTTTGACCACTTCCTCCTTGAGTTTGATAAACCTTGGGTAATCCACTTAAGGGAAAACTTGATTCTGTTCTACAAACCTCTGCATTTGGAGGCCCAACAACTGTCTACAAGAATAGAAGTGCATAGACATCAAGCTATTTTCTGGCGCCGTTGCCGGGGAGGTAACCTAAAGGTATTCACATCCTCCGGTGTGAGTGCTCGAAGTTATTTCCTTTAGATTCTGCAATTTTGTCTTTTTGTTTCTTGTTTTCACTAGTTAGGCTTAATGGAAAACAACAAAAAAATTAGAGAGCTTTTTAGTATTTTTCCTAATATAGAACATGAATTGTTTGAAAAGAAAATTTAAAAACCTATGGAACTTTATTTGCATGCTAATAGAAATGTTGTTAGTATGAATTATTTGGACACCATTATTGCTAATGCTATGGAAAAGTCTCAGCTTGGGGAAGCTAGTTTTTATGAAAATGATCTTTTTAGTTCGCCAGCTTTGGAAGATAGCTATTCTATTGCTTATGATGATACCAAACCTCTGATATATGATGATTACAATGATGAGTATGATATTTTCAGTCCACCTACTATTGAGGATAAAATCAATTATGATTACAATATGCCTCCTTTATTTGATGATTATGGCGATGAGAATAATAATGATGGCTATTTTGTTGAATTGGCTCCCACTATGATTAATAAGAATGACTATTTTTATAGGGAGAGTAATAATTGTTTTATGCATGTGGCTCATGATAAGAATGTTTTATGTGATAGTTATATTGTTAATTTTATTCATGATGCTACTGAAAGTTATTATGAGAGAGGGAAACATGGTTTTATGTGTCTCAACAATATTAAGTTTCCCCTCTTTATGTTGAAAGTCTTGAAGTTGCAATAGTTTTGCTTTACTATGCTTGTTGCTTTGTGCTTTCATGACTTGTTTCTTTACAAGATTCCTATGCATAGGAAGTGGGTTAGACTTAAATGTGTTTTGAATTTGCTTCTTGATGCTCTCTTTTACTTCATTTTATATTTCTTATGTGAGCATCTTCTCAAACTATCAAGCCTAACTTAAAGGCGTTAAAGAAAATTACTTATTGGGAGATAACCCAAAAGTTTTAGATGAGTCTTGGAAGTTATTACTTCAGTAATAACTGCTCCTTATCCTTTTTATTTGCTTTTTGTCATGGAAATGGCCACGGCAGTCGCTGCCATAGGCAGCGATTGAGTGTTTTGTGAGGAAGAGTTGGCGGCCATCTGCGGTGCGAGATGGGGGCGGATGCACATGGCTTTACCCAGGTTCAGCCCCCCGGAGGGTAAAGACCTACTCCTGCTAGATTAGATTATGAGAGAGCGAGTTACAAGGGTGGAGAGCTCGGCGGCTTGGCAGCGAGTCGCTTGAGGGGGTGTATGATGGAACGTAAGTCTCTAGGATACCCTAGGGAGGTTTATATATCAAGCACCTCACTAGGGTTTACAAGCTGCCTCCAAACAAGATAAGGATCCGGGGGCTTCTGACCTAATCCGACTCGGCTTCTGCTACGCTTCTGGGCTTCCAGTTGCCAGTCGATGGGCCTTTTCTTTCTTCAGAGTCCAGTCATTGTCCTTCAGGCGTACTTGTAGGCCTTTCGGCCCACTCGGAACATACTGCTGAGCATACCCCCTTTGGCATATCCCCATCAGTAGTCCCCGAGGCCATCGTTGACGCAGGCGCGGGCGTCCTTTTGGTGTTCGAAGTAGGCGAGCCTAATTTGGGCGCCCAGTCGAATCGGCGATGGACTTTACTGGAACCAAGGAGAATTTCCCCATAGCCCCATCCGTAACTTCAGTAAGCATCACTACCGTCTAGTCGTTGTTTCGACGAGAAGAGAGACTGGCGAGTGGCGAGTAGACCAATAGGAGTTGGACCGTCAGACCTGGTCAAACTATCCGTTGGAATTTCCAATGGTAACTTCGGCGCAATTACCGTGGGCAACAGCTATCCCGATTTTGACGGGTGACGTTTCCCACATAAGGGGAGTGACGGATCAGCTTCGCGATCCTGCTCCGCATTCTTCATCCTTCCTCATTTGCTCTTCCTTTCTGCTTCCTCCCGACTTACTCTCCCCGTGTCGCGCGATCCCACTTCTCACTCGATGGCCCCTCCCAAAGGCTCATGGGGGAAATCCAAGTGCACCACGACCCAGCTGAGATCCTTTGAGGACGCCGGGGTGCTCCACAAGGGGAATTGGCGGGTTCCCCCCACCTCCGAGACCGAGCCGAAACCGCGACCCGACGAGTTCATTTGCTTCACCAGCCATATTGAGAGGGGCTTAGGGTTCCCTACTTCGCTCTTCTTCTGCCGCTTCTGCGCGTACTACGCGATCAAGCCCTCAGATCTTGGTCCACACAGCATCGAGCAGCTGGTGATCTTCGTCGCCTTCTGTGAATGCTACCTCGGCTGCAGGCCATATTTCCCGCTGTGGCGGGGTCACCTTCTAGTTGAAGCCGAAGTCCAACTTCGTCAAGCTCCTCCTGCCGAAGAAGGCCGCCAGCGAGTGGAAGAAAAGTTGGTTCTACGTCAAGGAAGCCACTCCCTCCGGCGAGGTCTCTCTTCCTGAATTCGTCGCCGAGAGGAGCGAGCCCCGCCGACTGGCACGGAAGAAGCTCCCTGAAGATCAGCGGATGGCCGTCACAGAAATGATGGATCAGATCCAGAAGCTGAAGGACCAGGGGTTGATTCCAATCAACCTCTACAATTGCTGGCTCGGGCGGCGCCTGGTTCCGCTGGCGGATCGTCCACACTGGATGTACGAGTACATCGGGAAGCATGATCCATCCCGAACCAGCAAGGAGTCATGGGAGTCCGAGGACTACAAGGCCGCCCTAAAGAAGATCACCGACGCGGAGTTCACGGGCGCGGCGGTCGGGGTCGCCCCATATACTCCTGTGAAGAACGAAGCCCCCATAGTGAGTTCTCTTTCCTGGCGAAGGGGTTGGACGGCGAGGATACGCAGGTGGTGGTAGAGGTTCCCCTGGCGGCGATCGCGCCAACGATCTCGGGGGTTCCTAGCCAAGAAACAGTTGAGGCGACAGCGCCCAAGTTGCCACAATCGTCGAAGGCGGCGGCATCGGAGCCGGAGATCCCGGCGACTGCAGCTTCATCGTCAAGGAAGCCCTCGGTTTCGTGGGCTTCGGACGTCTTCGAGAGGGGGCTTAGCCGCAAGCTGGGTCCCGAGTTGGACAAGCCCGCCCATATCAGTACCGGGCTTCGTGTCCTTCCAGCCGCTAAGTAAGTTGTGCTTCCTCGTCCCAATTTGCCTTGCTTTTTTCGTGTTGTGGTCGTGCTGATTGGAGGGGTTCGTGCAGGTCGGGGGCTAAGAAGATTAGTCGCCCTTCGGTTGCCAAGATTCCACCAGCCACTGGCGCGGGAGAGGGCGACCTGCCCAAGAAGAGGAAAGCCTCTGAAGATGTCGCAGCCGCCAAAGTCGCGAAGAAGTAGAAGGGGGTGCTGACGACGCTGCGACCGAGAGAAGCGCCACGGAGCCAGCTGCTGTGCCGCTCGTCAAAGAGGTGGCAGCGATGCGATCAGAACCAGCACTGGCTGCGTCCGTGCCGGAGGCGCCGGTCCCGGCGGCCAGCGTCCCTGCCAGGGCATCGGCAACGTTCCCTCGCTTTATGGCAAAGGGGTTTCCAGGTGTTACGGACGCGCAGTCCCCACAAAGTCCGGAAATCGTGGACGCGGAGATTGGAGCCCGCCGCGAGTGCACCTCCTTCACGGTCCCGTCGACTGACACCGCTGATCTTCACAAGATGCTCGGCGCTGCTATTCAGGTATGTCCAGTCCCCGAATTCATAGTCGTTGAATTTCAACGGTTAGGAATTGTTTTTCTTTTCCTACCTTCTCCAGTCCCTGAGTTCCTAGTCGTTGAATTTCAACGGCTGGGAACTGGGTTTTGTTTTTCTTCCTTCTCCAGTCCCCGAGTTCCTAGTCGTTGAATTTGAACGGCTGGGAACTGGGTTTTGTTTTTCTTCCTTCTCCAGTCCCCGAGTTCCTAGTCGCTGAATTTCAGCAGCTGGGGACTGGGTTTTCTTTTCCTTCCAATGCTTAGCTGGGTTCTTTGTTTTTTAGGGGTTACAGCGGGAATCGCTGATCAACAGGCTGGACGAGAGCGCTTGGAGCATGACTTGCGCGAGGCGCGGGAGGTGAACCAGCGTCTTCAGGAGGCGATCGGTGAGTGTCTGTTTGGCTTTGTTCTTCTTTGCTTGGTATGAGCTGGTTGTGTGCAATACTCTGATATCTCTACTTGCAGATGGTTTCCCGGCTGAGGTCTCCAAGGCCTTGAGGGGTATGTCCCACTCGCCGAACTGGACGCGGCGAATGGGCGAGTGGCCTCCCTGGTCAAGGAGTTGGAGGAGGCTAAGGCGGCCTCAATTTCTTCGGAGGAATGGGCGAAGGCTGCCGTCGTTGCGGCTGAAGAGGAACGCAAGGCCACGGACTCCATCATCGTGGGGCTGCATAACGAGCAGACCGCCTTGGAGAAGCACGTCAAGTAGAATTGCCGCAAGCTTCTTGGTGAGTCTGTGTTTTTGCTTTAGTCTTTTGTCGGGTTCCCGCTTTGGGGGTTTCATTGTTTCACTGAGATCTAACTTTGCAGCTGTGGTAGGCCAAAGCGACCCGGTGGTGCAGACTTACACCGCCTCGCAGTGCGTAACTGCCATGGTGAATGCAGCCACGGCCTCGGCGTTGTGTGTCCAGGCGGCTCTTCTGGGCATGTCTCCCACCGAAGTCATCCCTGGGGGGCTCATAGAGGTGTGGCGCTATCTGGAGGAGGTGCCCACGGTTGTGGAGTGGATGACACGCTCGGCGTTCAGACACGGGGCCGCCACGGCGTTGAGCTTGGGTCTCGCGCATTTCCCCGACGACTTCGATCTTGATGATGTCACGAGTGGCTATCCCTCGGCGACCGGCGTGGTGGAGATGTCGGAGGTGTTGAAGCTGACCGCGAAGGCCACTCCTTATGTCGATCGTGTCTTGGCGATGGGGGATCTGCTGCCATACCAGGAGATGGTGTTGGCGCCTGGCGACCCCGAGCCGGAGCACCACAACATGAAGTCGGAGCAGCCCTTCCGGTCGTCATTGGCGAAGTCGCTGACCACGTATCCGACGAACCCGTGGCAGCCCTTTGTGCGTGTCAAGGGTGGTGGCGCTTCTTCTTCATCAGGGCCTGTGGAGTAAGCAAATGTAAGAGTTGTAATGGATGCCAAGTGGCGAACGTTGTATGACATTTTGTAATGTATGTCACGGGGACTTGGTCGACTCGTGTTATGATTAAGGAAATGTTTTGTTCAATAATTTGGGAGAGTCCCTGAGCGCGTTCGCCCTTTAATGGGGTATAACTCGATTGTGTATTTCTGTGTGTTTGATTTGTTTACGCGTTTGTTTTTATCCCTCGCGTCTTCTGAGTGGCGAGTCCCCGAGCGTGGGTAGGGTTTGCTTGTGAGCGAGTCCCCGAGCGTTGTGCCCGACCGTATTGGTCATGATCCTGTTGCAGGTTGTGAATGCGTTGTTTGTAACGCGTCTCCTTCCCTGGCCCGGAGAGCCAGTCGCTTGGCGAGCCCTGGCAGCTCTCTTACTTGGTGTGTTCCTGAGCCGCGTGGGGTTCGCGTTTTGCAGAGTCCCCGTGCATGGTACTTAACCGTTCGAGTCGCTTTGCTCGAGGGTGGGAGGGACAGAGCGTTGTGGGAAGCGTGTATCGGACTTCTTGGCCCGGTGGGACAGTCGGGCTAGGCGACTCCAATGGTGGCTCTGGGTTGGCGTTTTGCGTGGACGACACAAGGCCCGAATACTTCCGGTGCCCTTGTGCCGCACTACTTCGCCGTGCCGGTCGCTCGACCAGAGGTTGACTTCTGTGAATAGCGTATTGCTTGCATGTACGAGTGCGAGTGGCACAAGAGTATGGCGAGTGGGCACAATTTGTGCAATCCGAATGAACTTCATTTATATATTCCGACAGAGTACAATGTGTGGTTCTAAGTATAGAACTTTTTGAGGAGGTTTACATTCCATGGCGTCCCGACCTCCAACTGGCCATCACCCCGTATGTCGATGAGGTAGTAGGCGTCGTTGCCAAGGACTCGGCCTATGGCGAATGTCCCTTCCCATGGAGGGGGGAGCTTGTGCATGCCCTTCTTGTCTTGGGCCAGTCGTAGGACCAAGTCGCCTTCCTGGAAGGTGCGAGTTCTTACTCGGCGGCTGTGATAGCGGCGAAGTCCTTGCTGGTATATGGCAGTGCGGGAGCGAGCCAGGTCACGTGCTTCGTCAAGTTGATCGACGTTGTCTTGGCAGGCGGTCTCATTGGCCGCCTCGACATAGTTGGCGAATCGAGGGGAGTCGTGCTCCAGGTCTGTTGGCATTACGGCCTCGGCGCCATACACCATGAAGAAAGGCGTGAGCCCGGTTGATCGGTTGACGGAGGTGCGGATCCCCCATATCACAGAGGGGAGCTCGTCGACCCAGCATCCTGGGGTGCGCTCGAGGGGCACCTACAGTCACGGCTTGAGCCCGTGGAGGACGCTCTGGTTGGCGTGCTCTGCTTGGCCGTTTGACTCCGGGTGGGCGACTGATGCGAGGTCGAGTCGTATGCTGTGCTCCTCATAGAATTCCGCCATGGCCCCCTTGGCGAAGTTGGTGCCGTTGTCTGTTATGATGCTGTGCGGGTAGCCGTACCGGTAGATGAGTTTGCGGAGGAACTTGGTAGCTGTCTTGCCGTTGCACTTCTTGATCAGCTTGTCCTCCACCCATTTGGTGAACTTGTCGACTGCGACCAGGAGGTGGGTGAAGCCAGATGGGGCCTTCTTGAACGGGCCTACCATGTCCATGCCCCATACAGCGAATGGCCATGTGATGGGGATTGTCTTGAGTGCCAAACCAGGAAGGTGCGTCTGGTTGGCATACTTCTGGCATCCGATGCATCTTTGGACGACGTTAGTGGCATCGGCGTGTGCGGTGAGCCAGTAGAAACCGTGCCGCATGGCCTTGGCGACTAGCGACTTGGCGCCGACGTGATGGCCGCAGTCGCCGGCGTGAATGTCCTGGAGGATCTTGCGGCCTTCCTCTGGCTGTACGCAGCGCTAGAACACGCCGGTCACGCTGCGCTTGTGGAGCTCGCCGTTGATGATGACGAAGGATTTGCAGCGGCGCACGATCATCCGCGCCTCTGTCTCGTTGCTCGGTAGGAGTTTGTGCTCCAGGAAGGCGACGTATGGCGCTGTCCAGTCGCTAGGTTCCACAACCATGGCGACTAAGGCCGGTTCTGGTTGTAGTGGGATCCCGATGTCGATATCCTTCGGTGGGCTGACGGAGGGTTTGTGGATGATGGACGCCTACTGGTGGTGCATGTCGAGTCGACCCGATGCGGGAAAGGGCGTCTGCCTCCTCATTTTTACGCCTATCGATCCACTTGACGGAATAGCCGTCGAAGTGTCCTCCCAACTGGTCGATGGCTTGGCGGTACGCTATCATTATTGGGGAAACAACGTCGCACGTCTCGGCCACTTGGTCGGCGACTAGGTCGGAGTCGCCATAGCATCGTAGGTGGTTGATGTTCATCTCCTTGGCGACTCTCATGCCGTGGAGGAGGGCCTCGTATTCTGCCATGTTGTTGGTGCAGGGTTTGAAGTTGAGGTGGAGCACGTAGCGGAGCTTGTCTCCTTTGGGGAGGTTAGTATGACCCCAGCCCCCGCGCCGTCGGTGTTTTTGGAGCCGTTGAAGTGGAGCGACCAGTAGTGGAGGTATGGGAGCTTCTCTGGCTGCTATGCTTCTTCCCAGTCTGCAAGGAAATCGGCCAGGGCTTGTGACTTGATCGCTTTTCGGGGCTCGTACTTGATGTTGTGGACGCCGATCTCGACGGCCCACTTGGCGACTCGCCCTGTTGCGTCGCGATTGCATATGATGTACTGCAGGGGCGCGAAGGAGACCACCATGATTGGGTGCTCCTGGAAGTAGTGTGGGAGCCGCCACTGTGCTCGGAATACCGCATACACCAGTTTTTGGTATTGCGGGTAGCGCTGTCGTGAGTCCGTTAGGACTTCGCTGATGTAGTATACGGGGCGCTGTATGGGGCGCTCCTTGCCCTCTTCTGGTCGTTCGACGACCATCACGATGCTGACGACTCGATTGGAGGCCGCGACGTAGACGAGCATTGGCTCTTTGTCGAGTGGCACGGCGAGTAGTGGTGCCGTGAGTAGCACTTCTTTGAGTTCTTTGTGTGCGTCGTTGGCCTCCGCGTCCCATTGGAACGTTGGGTTCTTGCGCATCAGGCGGTAGAGGGGCATTGCCTTCTCGCCTAGTCAGGGGGATGAAGGGACTGAGAGCCGCGACTCGCCCTGCCAACTTTTGGACGTCGCGTAGGCACTCGGGTTTCCCGTGTCGCGCGATGGTGTCGATCTTGGTGGGGTTGGATTCAATGCCTCGCTTGGAGACTACGTACCCCAGAAGTTGTCCGGTGGGTACGCCGAAGGTGCATTTTCCAGGGTTCATCTTGATGTTGTACCTCCACAGATTTGCGAAGGTTTCTGCTAGGTCGGCGATCAGATCGTCCTGGCGGGTGGATTTTACCACCACGTCGTCGATGTAGACATGAATGTTGCGGCCAATTTGGCTCGCTAGACACTCCTACATGCACCTCTAGTATATGGCGCCTGCGTTCTTGAGGCCAAACATCATGGCCATGTAGCAGAATGCGCCGAATGGCGTGATGAACACTGTCTTCTCCTCGTCTTCGACCGCCATCTTGATCTGGTTGTAACCAAAGTAAGCGTCGAGAAAACACAGCGACTCCGATCCCGCGGTCGAATCGATGATCTGATTGATGCGCGGTAGGACGAACTCCTTCGGGCAGGCGTTGTTGAGATTGGTGTAGTCAATACACATTCTCCAGGTGTTGATCTTTTTGAGAACCAGGACTGGGTTTGCCAGCCACTTGGAGTACTTGATTGGCCGGATGAAGCCTGCGGCTAGCAGGCGCTAGACTTCCTCGGCGATTGTTCGACGGCCCTCTTCAGTGAAGGGCCGTAGCGACTGCTTTACTGGTCGCACTTTGGGGTCGGCATTAAGTTTGTGCTCAGCGAGTTCCCTCGGGACACCTGGCATGTCAGATGGCTTCCATGCGAAGATGTCGCGGTTCTCACGGAGGAACCCGATGAGCGCGCTTTCCTATGCGGGGCTCATGTGCGCCCCGATGTTGACCGTCTGGCTGGAGTCGCCTGGGACAAGCTCGACGGTGCGGGTGTGCGTGGTCGCCTTGAACGCGGAGTTCGCAGCGATCGGTTTCTTCAAGATGGTGGGATCGTCCTTGTTGATGTTGCCCGCGTATTTCGTGAGCTCCTCCGCATGGTCAGTCTCCACGGCGATGACGGTGTCGGCGAGTTCGGCGCCTTTTTCCTCGCATTCAATGGCCATATCGGGGTCGCCGTGGACGGTGATGATACCGCTCGGCCCGGGGAGCTTCATCATGTTGTAGGACGCAGTGGTAGGGACTGCGGAAGTTCACCAGCTCGAAGACGATTCTCTCCGTGCGGTAGTTTGCCGGGGTGCTGAAGGTGACTAGCAGCGTCACCTTCCCGATCGGGTACGCCTTCCGACCGGGGACGATGTCGTGGAAGGTCGTCAGTGTTGGCTCGATGGCTGTTTCTGGGAGATGGAGCCTTTTGAAGGTCTCGAGGTACAGGATGTTGATGGAGCTCCCACCGTTCATCAGCGTCTTGGGCAGCCAGTAGTCGGCCACCTTTGGCTTAACCACCAGGGCGACTCGCCCTGGATATTCGATTCTGGCGCGTGGTCCTGGCGACTCCAGGTGATGCTCTTTTTGGACCAGTTTAGGAAGCGGGGGATGTCGACTTGCGTCACCGCATTGACGGCGACCGCGCGGGCGAGTACCTTCTTCTCACGCTTGGTGCCGAGCCTAGTGAAGGTATGTAGCGACCCGACGGCGATTCCGAAGCCGCCGCCGTTCCCGTTGTCCCGCGGTTGGTTGTTGTTGGGGTTCTCCCTTGCACGTCTCGCCTTCTCAATCTCTTTGAGAGAGTGGCAGTCGGTGGTGGTGTGGGTGGCGGGTTTTCCCTCCCTGCTATGGTAGATGCAGGGCTGATTGAGGAGGGCGGCGGGGTCGAATTTTGGCCTCGTCGCGTTGTTGGCGCGGTAGTTCCCGCTGTCGTGGTGGTTTCCTCCGTCGCGGCGGTAGTTCTTGGAGTCGTGTTGGCCATAGCCGGCGTTGGTGATGAAGTCGACTCGCCCGTCGGTCCGGCGCTTGCCGGTGATGCGAGTTTTGCTGTAGCGCATGTCGCATAGGCGCCCACTATCGTGGATGCTAGTGCGCCGTCTTCCTCCCGACTCGTCGTCGGAGTCTTGGTTGGGGTCCTCCTCCGCGTAGTGCTTGGCGATCTCGAGGAGGTCGGGATGTTATCAAGCGTTTGGTAGACCCTCTTGATCTTGGCGACCAGAGGTTCATACCGGCACGCATTCTTGAAGCAGTGTATTGCCGTGTCTGGGTGGATGCCGGAGGCGTTTATCCACAGTTCTTGCCACCTTTGGATCCACCGGCGGGTCAACTTGCGTTGTCCCTAGATGCATCGCTCCAGGTCCTCGATGGTGGTGGCGCGAGTGTAGGAGCCCTCGAAGCGCCTGACGAAGGCGTCCCGCATTTCTTCCCAGGAATCGATGCTGTCGACGGGTAGCGTGTTGATCCATTGCCGGGTCGCGCCCTCCATCATCAGGGGGAGGTAGCGAGCGGCGAGCAGGTCGGTGTGGCCTGCGATCCCCATTGCCATGAGGTATGTGTCCAGCCAAACGGCGGGGTCGTACGTCAGGTCATACTTCTCGATATCCTTCGGGGCCTTAACATTGGCGGGGTATTTTTCCCCGCGGATCATGGGTCCAAAGCATTGCGGCCTGACTCGGCTAAGCGAGCCTCTTGGCTCCAGGTCGCCGCGATTGGCGAGGGTGTGTCGCAGGTCATAAGGTTGGCGCGCCCGCCATGTCTGATTGTTGATGATGTGCGTTCGTGCATCAAGGGGTTGCATGTTTGCGGCGACGGTGTTGCTCGCAGGTCGTGGCTCGTTGGTCGACAACGCGGGGTTGGCGGCCCGTGGTTGGTTCGCCAGGGGTTGGGGTGGTGGGCAAACTATTGCGTTAGCCACGGTGGGGTGGCTGCTTGATGCCGCCCTGCTTGCTGACGAGCGAGAATACATCCGCCCCCGCGGGTCGAATCCCGCGGCCTGTTGCTCGACGGCCCTGACAAGTAGGACCTTGGCGTACTGGATCTATAGCGTGCCGTCGCCTTGGACATCGAGGTTGGCAATCGCGGCATTGGCCGCGACGATGTTCTCCATTGGGGTGGAGTACAGTGGTAGCCCGTTGGCGTCCCGGGCTTGAGGTGAGATGATGATCCGTGGTTGGTCTGGTGGGGGCGCACGACCCATGGGTGGTGGAGGGGCCCCATTCGCTGGTGCTCCAGGTGGTGGTCTCACGGGGTTGCCTCCTCCTGCCTACGCGTTCTCGCCGTGTTCGCGGTCGGCGGCGCGTGTGGGGTCGCCCTCGTCATTGAAATTCAGGATGCGGCCCTGAACATCGGGGTTCAGGCGGGTCCTGATGCGGCGCTGGTGATAGAGTGACAGCTCCTTCGCCGTCTCTCGTTCGAGGCGGTATTTCTCGTGCTCGGCGAGTTTGTTGCATTGTGCCTCTTGGAGCCACATGCGGGCTTGTTCCACCTCCGTGGCCGTCACGGTCGGCGGGATCCGCATGGAGAACGGATCTGGCGGGGCGGCCGTGCTACCCGCCATGTAGATCGCGTTAAAGCGATTGGATCTGGCGCGAAAATCCTCGGGGGATTCCGAGCCGGAGTCAGAGTCGAAGATCCCCAGGATGGAGAGGGATCCTCGAAATCCTCGGGGTTGGAGACTCGCGTGATGGAGTCCTCCCGTGACGCGGCGGTGACGGATCCGTTGACTGATGCAGGGGTCGCGGAGTCGGCATCATCGTTTAGGGCGTCGTCGTCGATGGCGACGTGGGTCTCGACCGTGTCGCTAGCGGCCGAGTCGTAATCGGTGACTAGGCCCCTAATGGAGCAGACCTGCTCCTCTGAAAGCAGATCGCGGTGTGGAGGTGACCCACCGACGATCATCGTCGTGGCTGGATCGACCGCGCCAGTAAAGCCGACGAAGAGGTTGATGGAGCCGATCGGCATCACCGCGGTGTGCGTGACCGGGCACGATGCCGGGATTTAGCTGCTGGGCAGGATCTGGAAGATCCCGCTGATGGCGATCATGCGGCCGGTGGCGAGCGGCCGCATGATCGGCAAATAGGGTCTCACCGCAGAACTCAGGCCAGTCCCACTATGCCCCACGGTGGGCGCCACTGTCGTGGAAATGGCCACGGCAGTCGCTGCCATAGGCAGCGATTGAGTGTTTCGTGAGGAAGAGTTAGCGGCCATCTGCGGTGCGAGATGGGGGCGGATGCACATCGGTTTACCCAGGTTCAGCCCCGGAGGTTAAAGACCTACTCCTGCTAGATTAGATTATGAGAGAGCGAGTTATAAGGGTGGCGAGCTCGGCGGCTAGGCAGCGAGTCGCTTGAGGGGGTGTATGATGGAACGTAAGTCTCTAGGATACCCTAGGGAGGTTTATATATGAAGCACCTCGCTAGGGTTTACAAGCTGCCTCTGAACAAGATAAGGATCCGGGGGCTTTTGACCTAATCCGACTAGGCTTCTGCTACGCTTCTCGGCTTCCAGTCGCCAGTCGATGGGCCTTTCCTTTCTTCAGAGTCTAGTCGCTGTCCTTCAGGCGTACTTGCAGGCCTTTCGGCCCACTCGGAATGTACTGCTGAGCATACCCCCTTTGGCATATCCCCATCACTTTTTGTGCCAAGAGTAACCTCTAATGAGAGAGAAGTAATGATTGGGAAAGTTGCTGTCCCGAAATAGATTTTTGTGTTTCACCGTAAAAATTCATGTAAAATCTCTGTATGTCCTTTTGAGACGTGAATTTGTGCTTCAGCCCCAGGTTGATATGTAACTTTCGTTAGTTCAACACTTTTTTATTTGAGCAACAGAAGGTCTTCGAAAAAATTTGTCTTTACCTGTTCGTCTGTTTTGACAAATTTCTGCCATTATTTGCATTTGCTTCTTGTTGGTTCCTTTTTGAGTTCTTTTGGGGAATTGAGCTTTTTGAGGGAAGTGATACAGTAGCTTGTGTTTTAATGGAAGTTTTATTGGTGTTGAAACAGAACCCAAAGACTTATTATCTTGTCTGCACTAATGTTGCTAATAAAGATTGTGTGAAGTTTTGTATGAAGGAAAAATTTCAGGTGTATGGAAGGAATGAGTAATGTGATGAAGGATGGATTAAAGCTCAAGCTTGGGGATTCCACGCGTGTCACCATAAGAAATATCCAAGAAGTACAAGCGTCAAAGCTTGGGGATGCCCAAGGCATCCCCCTCTTCATCAATAAAAATCCCAGGTTTCTTCCAAACACTTCATTTTATTGTTTCATGCACAGTTGTGTTGTTCTCGGAGCGTCTTCATTTTCGTTTTTAGTTTTTGTTTGCTTGGTTTGCTTAGTTTGCTTAAATAAATTGGTTGGACCCCTCTTTCATACATTAGTTTTCAAATAGGTTGGTTTGGATTGGAAAAGAGTAGGAAAAGTTCATGCTTAAGTGGTAAAGAGAGCTTATTTTTGACTGTGGCCTATGTTTTGTCATGCCATGCTCGATATTGTTTTGGCTTTATGCTTAGTATTCTTTGTTGTTGCATGACTTGTTATAAACAATTGAGATTGCTTAATGTTCCTTGGAAGGATCATGCGTTGTTTTAGCATATTAAAGCATAGTATTGTGGTATTCTCCTTTGATGCTCTATTTGGGTTGACTTGGCACATGCTCACACCATGTTATGACTATACCAAGTCACCATAGCCTTTATGATCCTTTAGTTTTCAACTTGTAGTATCACTTTATGCTTTCATTAATGATGTTTTGTCGCTCTGCATAATTATGGCCATTATTGCTCTTTTAGTTGGTCGCTCCTAGTCTTTTGCTAGCCTCCATAACCAAGTATGAGTTACATTCATGCATCCAACTCCTAAAATCAAGTTATTCCAAAAAGTCCACCATACCTACCTATTAGCATTTGCTATTCCAAGTATATTCATGTTTTTATCTACCTTCCAAATTAAACTTGTTATGAGAAAACTAGTGATTAAAGCTCTCACGAACTTGATGGCACACTTTACTTTTCTTGCCCTTAATAAACTTGAACCATTGTGTCGTCTATGTTGTATATGCTTGCACTTATATGTTGGGGATTAGCAGAACCATGTTGTCATGGGGAACGCTTTCAACATTGCACTTGTACTTTGTACCTAGTTGATATCATGCTCTTTTGTCTATGGATATCATGCTCTTTTGTAAGTCCATGGAGTTATGTATGTGTGTTAGAGAAACGCCCGGGCCGCTGGTCTAATCCATGCTTTCATGGTGGAAACCTGCAGCGTAACCATAATGAGCTGTCTATGAAGCATTCTTCTTATAAAAAAGAGATAGACATTGAGAAAAAGAGAAAAAGAAAAAAAGAGATGAGAAAAGAGGAAAGAGAGAAAAATGCACCATTTTCCCATGGTAAATAAGAAGATTGCTGAGATGTTTGTTGTCTGCTTGCCTTGTCATTTTGATATGGGGATTCTTCCGTATCATCGGGCAAGGGGTACCCTGTTGGCGGTTCTCTATGATACACATGTACTTACTATGACAAGAACTTACCGGTGACTAAACTTGAGTAGCATGAGGAGCGGCCCTCGTATTCAAGGGACATGAGATTTCCAACTTATACTTTGTCAAGCATATACTCCATAGTTTGTTCACTTTAACCTTAATCACTTCAAGATGCGTATGATAGGGGCAATGAGAGCTGAAAGCTAAAAAGTACCATAATTTTTGGAAGCTCTTTATGGAACTTGAATCCCTACTTCCTTCTACGAAGGCCTTTCTTTTACTTTTATGTTGAGTCTCCACCTTCTATCTTCATGCACCTACTTTGAGAGCATAGTGGCCATTCTTAGTTCTATGTGCATTGTCCCAAGACTTGTTGATTGATGCATAACTTTGATATTGCTTGTTTTAAACTATTTGTATCTAGTCACTCTTATGAACTTTTGAAGGTGTCCTATGCATTTATGTTTGCTACTCTATGAGGGACAAGATGAATGCTACTATGCTATGTTTTCTTTATGTGAAATAAAAAAACGTCTTGCAAAGCATTGTTATTCATTAATCTTTTGTTTGTGCCTTTTCATGTTGCAACATAGTTTCTTTGTCTTAATTCTAGAACTTTGTCTTTCATGTCTTGATTGAAGTACTATGATCCCAACTTTCAAATGTTTTACAAATACTTTGATCAAGTTTATGATGGTGCATGTCACCTAAAAAATTATTCTTTCTTTTTATCACTTACCTACTCGAGGACGAGCAGGAGTTAATCTTAGGGATGTTGATACGTTGCTAACGTATCCATAATGTTTGATGTTCCATGCTTGGTTTTATCTACTTTCTTGAGTTTTGTTCCAACTTTGGAGTACTTTCTATACACTTTATTGGACTAACCTATTAACAAGTGCCATAGTGCCAGTTGCGTGTTTTCTGCTGTTTTTGGTTCTAGGAAAGTCAGAAAATGAATATTCTCGGAATTGGACCGGACAAAAGCCAAAGTCGATATTTTACCGGAAGACTCACGGAGCCAGAAGACGAGACGGAGAGGGGCCACAGGGCGGCCACACCATGTGGTGGCGCGGGCTAGCCCTGGCCGCGCCACCAGGTGGTGTGGCCCCCCTGGCCACCCACCGACCTTGCCTCTTCGCCTATAAGATGCCTCCCGATGCAAAAACCCTAAATCATCCAGCCTCCAACCACGGAAAGTTCTGCAGCACCGCCGCCAGCGAAAGGGAGATTCAGGGGACACAAAGTATCTCTTCCGGGACCCTGGCGGGACGGGGAAGTGCCCCTGGAGCCATCTCCATCGGTCTCCACCACCATCTCCATCACCGTTGCTGATTCCCATGATGAGGAGGGAGTAGATCTCTCTCGAGGCTAAGGGTTCTACTGGTAGCTATGTGTTCATCTCTCTCTATGCATGATCTTATTGAGATCATGAGCTTGTAATCTATAGATCTACCTTGCTACTCAAGTCCTTTATTAGATCTCTGCTCTCCCCATGTGTGTGAAGTTGACAGTGTGCACACCATGGTGGCACTTAGGCTAGAGATTACGAATACTTGTTATGAGTTATATTTGGAGTTGGATGTCTTTATGAAATTGTGGTGTTTGTTTGAACCATCTAGTGCTCAAGGTGATAGTGTGGGGTTATCTAGATGCGGAAAGCGAACTTTGAGGTGTGTTGTTATAGCCCTACCATGGATTAGAGTGTCCAACCGGAGAGTAGTTAAGAGTAGTATCATAAAGAGAAGATATTTATATGAGAGTGTTCACTAGTGAAAGTATGATCCTTAGGCCTTGTTTCTAAGCATTGAAACACCATTTGCTACTAGATCTGTTACATGTTTGCTTGTTTCCATCTTTATTCAGTTTGCCTTTAGTCTCTTCCACGCCATCAAAGTATTTTCTAGCACCATTATCTTATATCCATACCACTTGTATTTCACTATCTCTTCGCTGAACTAGTGCACCTATACACCTGACAAGTGTATTGGGTGTGTTGAGGACACAATAGACTTCTTGTATCTTGATTGCAGGGTTGCTTGAGAGGGATACCTTTGACCACTTCTCTGTGAGTTCGATAAACCTTGGGTAATCCACTTAAGGGAAAATTGATGTTGTTCTACAAACCTCTACACTTGGAGGCCCAACAACTGTCTACAAGAATAGAAGTGCGTAGACATCAATGATCTCTCGCATCCGGTAGGGTGCCAGGAAGAGCTTCAGATCCACCTGATCTAGGGATGGAGATGGCGGCGGCTACAGACTCTTTCGTGGATTTCTGATCGGGTACTTAGGGTTTCCGTCTTGGACACTTTTATAGGCGAAGGGGCAAGGTCGGTGACGGCCCGAGGGGCCCACACAAGTTGGCGGCGCGCCCACGGGGCGAGCTAGCCCTAGGTGTGGCCACCTCGTGGCCCCACTTCGGCTGCCCTCCGGACTCCATGTTCCTTCTGATAAAATATTGATTTTGGCTTTTGTCCCGTCCAATTCTGAGAATATTTTCTTACTAGCTTTTCTGAAACCAAAAACAGCAGAAAATAGGCAACTGGCACTGTGGCATCTTGTTAATAGGTTAGTTCCAGAAAATGTATAAAAATACCTCAAAGTATGAACAAAACATAAGAAAGTTTATATAAAACAAGCATGGAGCATAAAAAATTATAGATACGTTTACGACGTATCAAAGCACAAAACTACATTAATAATGTCGTTTGGGGTCCGTACTAGTTCGCTTGGGTGAAGTACTGTTTGTAGTTTTCTGTATCGTGGAAATGGCCATGGTAGTCGCTGCCATAGGCAGCGATTGATAGAATTGGGGGCGAGAGCTGGCGACCATCTACGGTGCGATATGGGGGCAGATGCACCTGGGCTTACCCAGGTTCAGCCTCTCAGAGTGTAAATACCTACTCCTGCTAGATTGGATTGATGGAGAGTGAGTTACAGGGGTGGTGAGCTCAACGTCTAAGCAGCGAGTCGCTTGAAGGGGTGTATGATGGAACGTGAGTCCTAAGAGTACCCTAGGGAGGCTTATATAGGAGGAACCTCGCTAGGGTTTACAGTTTACAACCGAACAAGATATGGATTCGGAGTATTTGATTGGCCGAATGAAGCCTACGGCTAGCAGGCGCTGTACTTCTTCGGTGATTGCTCGGCGACACTCTTCATTGAAGAGCCGCAACGACTGCTTTACTGGCCGCACTTTGGGGTCGGCGTTGAGTTTGTGCTCAGCGAGTTCTCCTGGGACACCGGGCATGTTAGATGGTTTCCATGCAAAGATGTCGCGATTCTCATGGAGGAACTCCATGAGCACGCTTTCCTATGCGGGGCTCATGTGCGCCCCAATGGTGAACGTCTGGCTGGAGTCGCCCGGGACGAGCTCGATGGTGCAGGTGTGCGTGGACACCTCAAATGTGGAGCTCATGGAGGTTGGCTTCTTCGGGATGGTGGGGTCATCCTTGTTGATGTTGCCCGCGTATTTCGCAAGTTCCTCCATGTGGTCAGTCTCCACACTCCACGGTGATGGCTCAATGCACAGCGCCCAAAAAAGTGCTGGTGCGTGGTTGATGTAGAGCTCGTTGGGAACCCCGAGAGGAAGGTATGATGAGCACAGCAACAAGTTTCCCTCAGTTATGAAACCAAGGTTTAATCGAACCAGTAAGAGCAAGGAAACACCTCAAAGGTGTTACTAGCTGAGCTTTGGCAGGGCGCACTACCGGTGCTAGTAGCAACGTGGAGACCTGCACAACACAACCCCAGAACTTTGTCCCCAACTTGCGATGAGGTTGTCAATCTCACCGTGTTTTTTGGAAAACAAAGGATTAAACGTATCGAATGGAAAGAAGTAAAAGTTTGCAGAGAGTAAACACAAAACAGTAAAAGATTGCAGATTGTATGTAAAGAAAAGGACCAGGATCCATAGTTCACTAGAGGTGGCTCTCCTTAGATAGATAACATGTTGGGTGAACAAATTACAGCGGGGCAATTGACAAACATCGAGAAAGCAATACATGCATATACTAATCATCTTGACTCCTTTGAGATTCGATTGGGCATTACAACATTATACATAGACCGCCATCCAACTGCATCTATGACTAATAATCCACCTTCAGGTTATCATCCGAACCCCCTCCAGTATTAAGTTGCAAGCAACAGATTATTGCTTTATGAACTGCGTGTAAAGTAAACAATACGATTGTTCTATGAACAAAGGATTGTTGTTTTCCCCTAGTAGCAACAACACATCTAGTACCTTAGAGATTTATGTCACTTCCCCAGATTACCAGAGGCATGAACCCACTATCGAGCATAAATACTAACTCTTGGAGTTGCTAGCATCTACTTGTCCAAGATAGCTACTAACAACGGAAAGCATGCAAGATCACAAATAACAAAGACATGATAGAATCAATAATCAATTTTAAATAGCATCTCAATATCCATTGGATCCCCGCAAACACAACATGTATGAATTACAAATAGATGATCTTGATCATGAACGGAGCTCACAAGATCTAAACATCAAAGCACAAAGGAGGAGAAACCAGCCATCTAGCTATTACATGGATCCGTAGTCCAAGGATGAACTACTCACGCATCACACCGGAGGCTTGCATGGTGATGAAGAATGCCTCCAGGGTGAATTCCCCTCTCCGGCAGGGTGCCAGGAAGAGCTTCAGATCCCTCCCGATCTAGGGATGGAGATGACGACGGCTACGGATTCTTTCGTGGATTTTTGATCGGGTACTCAGGGTTTTCGTCCCAAGGGCAACTTATAGGCGCAAGGAGAGGCCGAGGAGGTGCCGGGAGCCACCACACCACCCCCTGGCGCGGGCCAGGCCTGGCCGCACGGCCAGGTGGTGTGGCCGGACCCTGGCCCCTCTCCGTCTCGTATTCTGGCACTTGATCCCTTCCGGAAAATAGGCACTTTGGCTTTTGTCCCGTCCAATTCCGAGAATATTCATTTTCTGACTTTCCTGGAACCAAAAACAGCAGAATACAGGCAGCTGGCACTGTGGCTCTTGTTAATAGGTTAGTCCAAGAAATCATATGAAAAGTACTCCAAAGTTGGAACAAAACACAAGAAAGTGGATAAAACCAAGCATGGAACATCAAAAATTATAGATACATTTGCAATGTATCAACATCCCCAAGCTTAACTCCTGCTCGTCCTCGAGTAGGTAAGTGATAAAAAGAAATAATTTTTGAGATGACATGCACCATCAAAGACTTGATCAAAGTATTTGCAAAACATTCAAAGCTGGGATCATAGTACTTCAATCATAACATGAAAGACAAAGTTCTAGCAATAAGCAAAGAGACTATGATGCAACATGAAAAGGCACAAACAAAAGATTCATGAATAACAATGCTTTGCAAGACGTTTGTTTGTTTCGCATAAAGAAAACATAGCATAAAAGTATTCAGCTTGTCCCTCAATAGAGTAGCAAATATAAATGCATAGGACAACTTCAAAGTTCATAAGAGTGACTAGATACAATAGTTAAAAACAAGCAATAACAAGTTATGCATCAATCAATTAGTCTTGGGACAATGCACATAAAACTAAGAATGGCCACTATGCTCTCAAAGTAGGTGCATAAAGATAGAAAGTGGAGACTCAATATAATGGTGAAAGAAAGGCCTTTTGTAAAAGGAAGTAGGGATCAAGTCTCATAAAGAGCTTCCAAAAATTATGGTACTTATAGCTTTCAGCTCTCATTGCCCCTATAATAAGCATCTTGAGGGTGATTAAGGTTAAAGTGACACAACTAAGAGGATATGCTTGACAAGTTATAAACCGAAATCTCAAGCCCCTTACTTACGAAGACCGATCCTCATGCTACTCAACTTCAGTCACGAGTAAGCTCTTGTCATTGTAAGTACATGTGTATCATTAAGAACCGCCAACGGGGTACCCCTTGCACATGATACGGGAGCTTTCCCATAATCAAAATGACAAGGCAAGCAGACAATGAGCATCTCAGCGATCTTTTTATTTGCTATTTGCATAGGTTTTTATTGAGGATGCTTCATAGAGTGCTCATTATGGTGATGCTGCAAGTTTCCACCATGATTAGGCATGGCTTAGGCTAGCAGCCTAGGCGTTTCTCTAACACACATACAAACTCCATGATCTTACAAGTTCCACTTTTATTTTACACCGTCGGGATCCGTAAGCAAAAGAACATGATATCAACGGGGTACAAAGTACAAGTGCAATGTTGAAAGCATTCCCCATGAAACATGGTTCTGCTAATTTCAACTTATAAAGCGCAAGCATATACGCAACAAAGAAGGACCCAATGGTTCAGGTTTATTAGAGGCAAAAAGTAAAGTGTGCCATCAAGTTCGTGAGAGCTTTAATCACTAGTTTTCTCATAACAAGTGGAAGGTAAACAAAAGCATGAATATACTTGGAATAGCATAAGCTAGTAGGTAGGTATGGTGGACTCTTTGGAATAACTTGGTTTAGGGAGTTGGATGCATGAGAGGAACTCATACTTTTTTGTGGAGGCTAGCAAAAGACTGGGAGCGACAAACTAAGAGAGCAATAATGGCCATAATCATGTAGAGCGACAAAACATCATTGATCAAAGCATAAAGTGATAATACAAGTTGAAAACGAAAGGATCATAAAGGCTATGGTGACTTTTGATAGTCATAACATGGTGTGAGAATGTGCCAAGTCAACCCAAATAAAGCATCAAAGGAGAATACCACTATACTATGCTTTAATATGCTAAAACAACGCATGATTCATCCAAGGCACATTAATCAATCTCATTTTTTTATAACAAGTCATGCTACAGCAAAGAATACTAAGCATAAAGCCAAAACAATATCAAGCATGGCATGACGAAGCATAGGCCACAGTCAAAAACGAGCTCTTTTTACCACATGAGTATGAACTTTCCTACTCATTTCCAAACCAAACCAAACTATTTGCAAACCAACGTATGAAAGAGGGGGTCCAACCAACTTATTCATAAAAATAAGCAAACCAAGCAAACTAAAGACTAAAATGAAAACCAAAAAGAAGACGCTCCAAGAAAAACACAACTGTGCATGAAACAATAAAAATGAAGCGTTTGGAAGAAACCTGAGATTTTTATTGATAAAAAGGGGATGCCTTGGGTATCCCCAAGCTTTGACGCTTGTACTTCTTGGATATTTCTTAGGGTGGCACGCGTGGCATCCCCAAGCTTGACCTTTAGTCCATCCTTCATCTCATTACTCATTCCTTCCATACACCTGAAAATTTTCCTTCATACAAAACTTCACACAATCTTTATTAGCAACATTAGTGCACTCAAGATAATTAAGTCTTAAGGTTCAGTTCTAACATGAAATAAACTTCAATTAGAACACTATCTACTGTATCACTTCTCTAAAAAATCTTAATTCCCCAAAAGAACTCAAGAAGGAACCAACAAGAAGCAAATGCAAAAAACGGCAGAAATCTGTCAAAACAAACCAGCAGGTAAAGATGAATTTGTTCTAAGACCTTCTGTTGCTCAAATCAAAAAGTGCTGAACTAACGAAAGTTAGATAACAACCTGGGGCAGAAGCAAAACAAATTACAGCTCAATCCGACTTACGGAGCTCTCTCAGGAATTTTTACGGTGAATCACAGAAATCTGTTTCGGAACAGCAACTTTCCCAATCATTACTTCACTCTCATTAGAGGTTACTCTTGGCACAAAAAGCAAATAAAAAGGATAAGGAGCGGTTATTACAGAGGTAATAACTTCCAAGACTCATCTAAAACACTTGGGTTATCTCCCAACAAGTACTTTTCTTTAAAGCCTTTAAGTTAGGCATAAGAAGCAAAGAAAGAATCAAGTGTTCTCAAATGAAGAAGCATTAAAACCAAATTTTGTTTTCATAGGAGAAGCAAAATAAATATTTTATCTCTTTTTAGGGAAGTGTTCTATACCTTTCTTGAGTGGGAGTTGATATTTAATGGTGCCTTCTTTCATATCAATGATGACACCAACAGTTCTAAGAAAAGGTATTCCCAAAGTAATAGGACAAGAAGCATTGTATTCAACATCAAAAACATACAAATCAACGGGGACATAAGAATCGTTAACCATAATAAGAACATCATTAAGACTCCCCATGAGTTTATTTTTAACATTATCATCAAGTGGGACATTCAAATAGCAATCTTCGAGAGGAGGCAAATCAAGCATATCATAAATCCTTCTAGGCATAATAGAAACACTACTATCAAGATCACACAAAGCTTTGAAATCAAAGTCATTCACTTTCATATTAATGATGGGTTCCCAACCATCTTCTTGCTTTATAGGAATAGAAGCTTTATGTTTCATCTTTTCTTCTTTAATTTTTATGAGAGCATCAGTAAAGTGTTTTATAAAAGCCATGTCCATAGCACTAGCATTAGGACTTTTAGCGAGCTTTTGTAGGAACCTAATAACTTCAGAGATGTTGCAACCATCAAGATCAAAATCGACTTTGTCATCTAAAGTAGTAGAACTATTAGTAGCCTCAACACTAGTGGTGGTAATAGTAGAAACACTAAAGTTTCTAGCAATTTCATCTTCTATTTCCCACTTAGCATGTAATTCAGCTAATTGTCTAACTTTCATCAATTCTTACTTGTATGGCATTAGTAGCTGCAAAGGGATTCTCATTAGTTTCAGGTTTAGCTGCCATTTTATTAATCAATGAAGATTGAGCTTCAGACAAAGATGATATATTTCTTTCTGCATTAGAGAGTTTCAATTGTAAACTAGGAATTTCCCTATTTAGACTCTCAAGTTGATGGCTAATGTTCTTCAAAATGATAGATTGTTCCTCCACAGTTTTAGTAAATAGTTTATTTTTCTCATATTGCATTTGCATGAAGTTTTTAGTGGCTCTTTCAACTTCTAAAATTCTTCCTTCACTAGGTAATTCAGGTTTACCGTTATAGCCATAAGTATTACTAGGAGGGTAGGGCCTCTAATTGTTGTTACCAAAATTGTTCCTATAAGCATTATTACCATAAACATTGTTGCCAAAGTTGTTATTTCTTATGAAGTTCACATCAACTTGCTCTTCTTGAGCAACCAAAGAGGCTAGAGGAACATTATTTGGATCAATATGGGCTTTCCCATTAACAAGCATAGACATAATAATATCAATCTTATCACTCAAGGAGGAGGTTTCCTCAACAGAATTTACCTTCTTACCTTGTGGAGCTCTCTCAGTATGCCATTCAGAATAATTAACCATCATATTGTCCAATAATTTTGTTGTAGCACCCAAAGTGATGGTCATAAAGGTACCTCCAGCAGCTGAATCCAATAGGTTCCTTGAAGAATAATTCAATCCTGCATAAAAAGTTTGGATGGTCATGCAAGCAGTCAGTCCATGAGTGGGACAATTCTTTACCAAAGATTTCATTCTTTCCCAAGCTTGAGCAACATGCTCATTATCAAGTTGTTTAAACTTCATTATTTCACTTCTCATGGATATAATCTTAGCAGGAGGATAGTATTTTCCAATAAAAGCATCTTTGCACTTAGTCCAAGAATCAATACTATTCCTAGTTAAGGAATTCAACCATTCTTTAGCTTTTCCTCTCAAAGAGAAAGGAAACAATTTCAGCTTAATAATATCACAATCTATATCTCTATGCTTTTGCATCTCACAAAGTTCAACAAAGTTATTTAGATGGGAAGCAACATCTTCATTACCAATACCAGAAAATTGTTCTCTCATAACAAGATTGAGCAAAGGAGGTTTTATCTCAAAGAAAGTATTTTTAGCCACAGGTGGAGCAATAGGTGTGCTCACAAAATCATTGTTGTTGGTGCTAGTGAAGTCACACAACTTAGTGTTTTCAAGAGTAGTCATTTTTTTGGGTTTTCAAATAAGAAAGCAAACTAATAAAACTAATGTTTTTGTGTTTTTTTGAAGAACAAAACAAGTAAACAAAGCAAAAAGAAACTAAGCAAAACAAAAAACAACAAAGTAAAGAGATTGGTTATGAGGGCCTCCCCTTGTGAAGATGTCCTTGACTCCCCAGCAACGGCGCCAAAAAATTGCTGGTGCGGTGTTGACGTGGGAGTTTCTTATTCTTCGTTCCCAAACAACGGCGCCAGAAAATGTCTTGATGCACTCGACGATCGACGTAGAGCTCGTTGGGAACCCCAAGAGGAAGGTATGATGAGTACAGCAGAAATTTTTCCCTCAGTTATGAAACCAAGGTTTAATCGAACCAGTAGGAGCAAGGAAACACCCCAAAGGTGTTACTAGCTGAGCTTTGGCAGGGCGCACTACCGGTGCTAGTAGCAACGTGGAGACCTGCACAACACAACCACAGAACTCTGTCCCCAACTTGCGATGAGGTTGTCAATCTCACCGTGTTTTGCGGAAAACAAAGGATTAAACGTATCGAATGGAAAGAAGTAAAAGTTTGCAGAAAGTAAACACAAAGCAGAAACAATTTATAGATTGTATGTAAAGACAAAGGACCGGGATCCATAGTTCACTAGAGGTGGCTCTCCTTAGATAGATACCATGCTGGGTGAACAAATTACAGCGAGGCAATTGACAAACACCGAGAGAGAAATACATGCATATACTAATCATCTTGACTCCTTTGAGACTTGATTGGTCATTACAACATAATACATAGACCGCCATCCAACTATATCTATGACTAATAATTCACCTTCAGGTTATCATCCGAACCCCCTCCAGTATTAAGTTGCAAGCAACAGATTATTGCTTTATGAACTGCGTGTAAAGTAAACAATATGATTGTTCTATGGACAAAGGATTGTTGTTTTCTCCCTAGTAGCAACAGCACATCTAGTACCTTAGAAATTTCTGTCACTTCCCCAGATTACCAGAGGCATGAACCCACTATTGAGCATAAATACTAACTCTTGGAGTTGCTAGCATCTACTTGGCCAAGATAGCTACTAACAACGGAAAGCATGCAAGATCACAAATAACAAAGACATGATAGAATCAATAATCAATCTGAAATAGCATATCAATATCCATCGGATCCCCGCAAACACAACATGTATGAATTACAAATATATGATATTGATCATGAACGGAGCTCACAAGATCTAAACATGAAAGCACAAAGGAGGAGAAACCAGCCATCTAGCTACTACATGGATCCGTAGTCCAAGGATGAACTACTCATGCATCACACCGGAGGCTTGCATGGTGATGAAGAAGGCCTCCGGGGTGAATTCCCCTCTCCAGCAGGGTGCTAGGAAGAGCTTCAGATCCCTCCCGATCTAGGGATGGAGATGACGGCGGCTACAGTCTCTTTCGTGGATTTTTGATCGGGTACTTACGGTTTTTGTCCCGAGGGAAACTTATAGGTGGAAGGAGAGGCCGAGGAGGTGCCAGGAGCCCCCACACCACCCCCTGGCACGGGCCAGGCCTGGCCGCGTGGCCAGTTGGTGTGGCCGGCGATGGTCCCTCTCTGTCTCGTATTCTGGCACTTGATCCCTTTCGGAAAAATAGGCACTTTCGCTTTTGTCTCGTCCAATTCCGAGAATATTCATTTTCTGGCTTTCCTGGAACCAAAAACAGCAGAAAATAGGCAGCTGGCACTGTGGCTCTTGTTAATAGGTTAGTCCAAGAAATCATATGAAAAGTACTCCAAAGTTGGAACAAAACACAAGAAAGTGGATAAAACCAAGCATGGAACATCAAAAATTATAGATACATTTGCATTGTATCAAGAGGTATGGAAGGAGTGTGGTCGTGGGACAACCTGAAAACGGGAACAAATGGGTGACCCAGTCCTACTGTTTGCCAAAACTTTTCAAAAAGGTTTCCAAAATGGTTGACAATAGTTTTCAACAAAGATAGGTAGATGCTATATTTACAAGAGAAACTATTTAGAAAAGAACCCCTCTTGGAGCCCTCCTACTACTACAGCCATATTGCATAGCCTCTTGTTGTTATTATTTTAGTAAGGTGGTTTGCGAGTACATTCAATGTACTCACCGGCATTGTCCCTGGCTATTAACTTGGCCAGATCTTAGGAAGAAGACGAGGATGGCAACTATGTGAGCTAGGACGTTCTCCCAGTCAGTTTCCTGTAGGTTAAGGCATGGCTCGGGCTCTACGCTTAAGGAAGTTCCGCTGATGATTATTGATATAGCCATAACGACATTTATGTAAGTCTTGTAAATTTGGTATGACCCGGATGTTGTAATGATACTTGTCGGTTATGTGCGACGACTAACTGATCATGGGATCGTGGTTGTATGCATAACAGGGATTCTCGGAGGATTAATCTGGGGGCCCCACAAACTTGGTTTCAGAGCCATCCTGACTGTATGAGAACCTTAGTTAGCATGATCGCTAGACAGGAAACTTATTTTTGAAAACCCCGGCTTTCGAAAATTAGTTTCTCAATGAGTTTCAAAAAGTTCTACTTCTTCTCTTACTCTAAGTAAATGCTTTCGAAAATGGTTTACTCCAACTCTTGATCCCAAACCTCAAACCTCCGGATTTTAAATAAATAGGGTCTAGAACCCGGTGAAGACAATGAGAACAAGACGAAGAGGAGCAACTACCAGCAAACACAAGGAGACTACGATATTTCCCTACCCGCGGAATCCTTACAATCAGAAGACATCGGGTGTTGCACTATCAAGAAGCGTCCAGGATATGATGAAGGCTTCATCTGTAAGATAGTGACTCCGACCTGAAGAAAGACGGTATCTAGGGTCAATAGTCCTAAGAATAGGATTCCCCTACATCACGAGTAGTTAACTCCTTAGTCCCTAGCGTTGACCGTGTTTGCTTGCCTAAGTGCATCTGGTGTTGCTTGATGTGTGTTGTTTGCCGAGGACATTGTGAGCCCCTCGCTCTGTTCGCCTTGTTTGTATGTTCTGGTTTTCCCTGACCTCCCTAAAAGTGTGACTCGAGGAGCGATAACCCACCTAGTAACTCAGGAAAACCCTGTGTAGATGTCGGTAATGAGACCCTAATTAACCTCGAGAGTATACGAGAGGAAAAGCATCACAAGACCCAGGAGTTCGACATCATCAAGACAAAATCAACTCGAAGGTTTCACCTCAGCGAGACGGCATACCTCGTCAAACTCACCTCGCAAGACCTCATCAATAACACCACACTCCCTTGTTCCTCAGTCTACTACAACAAGAATTCTGTTGAAGCCGGAAGTCATCCACCGATGGATCCCCAATATCCACCAGAAACCACCCGCTCAGTCAACCAAGACAAGGAGTGAAGACCAACCACCCTAACCTATAGTGTATCAGAGTTTCTGATCACCTCAGGAGACTACCTATTATAGTCGAACCTACCCAAACTAAAGGAATGATCCTCCCTAGAAGGTCAGAACCACCCCTGAAGTCAGATGATTAGGAAGCGTGAAGACAGCTCCCTCGAAGCTGGATGTCTCTACCTTGACTGAAGATTACCCCGAAGAGTCGTAAACCGCTAACTTACCTTGAGCTAACACCACGTTATAAGCTTCATTAGGAAACCACCCCCGCCAAGGTGATAAAATAAGGCGTCACTCGAAGACCCCAGCTCAAGACTCCGGGAAGATACAACTATCCGCTAACATCAGGTCAGCACCTCCCAGACAGAAGATCTGCACCCCTCCTGAAGCACCTTAGTGAAGCTCTAAGGTGGAAAGACTGTGTCTTTTCACTCAAATCTTTAGAAGACTGTCTACCAAAAGATACTTCAGAAAATATCTCCAGCTCCGAAGTCTTCCCGCCAAGCAACCACCCATGAGTTATCCGATGAGAAAATAACTGAAGATTCTACAAAGTCCCTCCGCTACTTCAGCTGAAGACCCACCCGAAGGACCACCAAAACACTAACCCCTAGGTCCTTAATTCTTAGAGGACGTGAACTCCAATGACTCCAACAGGCTAAGCATGGATAATGGTAGTATATAATCCCTGCAGGCCATAGATCCATGGACGCCTTCCGAAGACCTCGACTCCAGGAGAAGGATGGACGACAATCTTCAGAATCACCACCAATGAAGTCAAGGAGGAAGGAATGCGTTATCTACGAGCTAACCCAGTCGAATCCTAAGGGGGAAAGACTGCGTCTTTCCCACATAATAGAATAACCCTCTGCCCGAAGCAACCTCAGGAGTCCCGACCCTAAAATCTTTAATTAGGAGACGCTACGACCCTAAGGAAGAGCTATGAATCCTTAGAGCAAGGTACTCCCAACCGTAGATTCTACCCTCCGACTAGTACCCCATGAAGTTCAGCCTCGAGATAGTCTGCCCAGTCTAAGCCCTTGAGATATAGAGTCTGGAAGGAAAATAAGGTCATCCCTCGCAATCGGGACTAGACTCGGCTCAACTCTCCGCGCATCCCCGAAGACTGAAGCTCAACTCTAGTGATAGAGTAGATTTTCCAAAGACGGAGTCCGTAAGATGGTACGCGTAAGACACCTAGTTTCAACCCGACTCAAAATCCCCTAACCCTTCTATCCGGAATCTCGGGACGAGATTCTTTTAAGGAGGAAAGATCTGTAACATCCCAATTTCGGCAACCCTAATTAGTTGTTCACAATGCAAAAATCAGGGGGAACAAAAACTTTTTCTTGTCCATTGGTGCAGTGTTTGCTTGTTGTGTGTTTGTGCTTATGCATATTAATGTGTATTAGATGATATACTCCTCACCTTAACACTAGTTGACAAAAGCTACTTCCCAAAATAGTCTTGGCTTAATTTATATATTCTCAAATGTTCTGGCATTTTAAAACCCGAGCCAAGAAGCCTTTGCAAACCAAATATTTTAGTAGCTTCTATGGATCAAACTAGGGAGAGCTATATATCATAATCTCCATATGTTTTCAAGAAAGAACCTTCTAATACTCTTACCTCTAGATTTAACAAACCCTTTTTGTAAACTTTTGAATTCTACTCTTGGTAGAGATACCAAGGACCTTACCTTGTTCAAACTCCAACCTATTTCAAAATACCTATCCTTACTTCAAGCTAAGCTTGGTGGTAACCCCAGTAGTAGTTGATTTGTTGGTAAGATGAGTTGCCTTGATCTGCTGTCTGATGAGTTGCATTGATATGTTGCTTGACTTGTTTGCTTAAGAAGTAGTATGAGACACTCTAGGATATAATCACTAGGACCTAGATGTTTCCCAATCATCAACTCCTAAGCAAGAAAGCAAACCTTGTTATGATCCCTAGCTATTAAGTGATCATCTAAAACCCTCAACCAGATCTTTTCTGAGGATTTCCATTCGAGATGTCTCCAAGTTCATGAAGACCAATATCAAGCAAGGATCTCTTATACTCACTCTACACTTCAATATCACCCACTTGTTAAAGATCTGATACCTTGCAACTCCTCCAAGAACATTCCCTCTCCTACTCTTGCCAATTTCCTCAAAACTGCCAAATTTGGCTAAGTCTTAAAACAGTTCCAGCATCACCTTTTTGAATGCCTCCTTTTCTCAAATCATGTGCATTTTTGGAAATGCACCTGAACCATCTTGTTAAACATCCTAAGGACTACCAAGGACCACATTTTCCCTTGGTTAAATCCTCCTCCTACCCACTTGTTCTTGATGGTTTTGCAGACAAGAAAATAACTTTTCCTGCAAATCTAGTCAACATGCCTACTTTGATAAAAGCTCACACCACCATCCAACCTTATATGGACCAACTATTTGCATGGTTGTGTTCTACTCATATAGGTTTATCAATACCTACTTCACCTGTCCCAAGTGGATCTTTTTGCTGCTTAAACCCACAAGGTTTTGAAGGCTAGTTGATAATCTGCTTTGGCAGGCTTATTTTATTCAATGTTTGAAAGCTTGCCATGGGGAGATCAAGCAGGATCAAGCTCAAACCCCTACACCATTGCAATCTACAACACTTGTTCCATCCATCCATATGTCCCATGTCCCAAGGGGAGCTCTGAGCTCCAATATCCAACATGGTTTTGATGGTATGAAATTAACATCACCATAGATCCTTAATCTAGGGTATTTCACCAAAATCAACATGGATTCTCAAATCCCAAGGTTGCAAATGCTTGATACACCTTGTATACATCATATAACTTGATCATCAAGATTTATCAACAATTATCCATATTTATTATGGACCAAAACTATTTAATTTCCTTTAATAGGCAAAACCTCCAAAACTTCTTCCACAAAGGAAAGTTTGGTTTTTGCCAAAACACTTCCCCAACTTCTGGCTCAATTGAGATCCCTATATCACACCCCATCTTCCCACCTCAAAAATAAATATTTTTGAGATCCTTTATTATTTCTTTTTGCCTATTTCCTTAAATTGCAAAAATGGAATAATAATTGTTTTAAATACTTTTAAGCCTCAATAAATCTTGGGAAAATTCCCCTAAGTGTGTATTCACGTTTGGGATCATCCCACATCAAAAACTCCACTTGTCCAATATAAATTTATCAAATGATCCTCTAGAAACTACTTCTGCAGTTTTTGAATAAATAGATTTAAGTGGACTTTAAATCTTTAGAAAAATCCCAAATAATTCCTGGATATCTATCCTGACCTCATCTACCGACCAGTATCATCTCCCCACCTTGTACAATACAAATTTCGGAACTTACTTCACACACCTACAAGTGATCAATTTTGGCCAAATCAATCAAGCATTGAACAAAACCAAAACCAAACCTCACTAATCTTGCTCAATACATTTCCTCAGCACCAGGACACTCCCCCAGGTCGACCAGCACTGTAGCAGGGCACTGTAGCAGCCCCTTCCCTTTGTTCTTTAGTGCTTGGATGAAGGAGAGATGTCCCCATTGGTCACACTTTCCCTTTACTTCTTGCAGCTGCTACCACTCCTCCTCTCTGACCTGCAACACGACCAGATACCACCTCCACCGCCCCCAGAAAACCCTCCCCTGGTCTCACCTCTTCCTCCTCACCTCCCATGGACCATGTCGATGGTGCACCTTCCCCCACTCGAGATAAATTGGCCAGAGGCCACCCCACTCCCCCTGCTCCCTCATTTTGCCTCCACACTCTTCCCCCCACCTCTCCCCAATCTCCAGACCTCGTCCCCTAGCTCTCCCTCGCCATGGAGGAGAGGTAGCGCTCCTCTCGGTCCCCTGCGGGCAATGGAGTGCTCCGTCGACTCTGACCTTCCCCTGCCCCTCCTATCCACCCCTCACCTCTTCGCCAGAACCCCTATAGAGCCCTCCTCAAGCCCCTTCCTCTGCATGTCGCTGGAAGAAGGAGAACTCCTCTCGGCCATTTCCAAGGATAAGCCTATGTGCCCTCTCTTTCACTTCCCCTCCCTCTGCATGTGTCGCCCTTGAGGTCCCCCTTCTCTCCTGAATCTAACTCTGCTCCCCTCTTGCCCTAGGACTGCCCTAGGATGTTGCTCCAACGAGCTCCGGCGAGGATCTCTCGGCCACCGTCGCGCCAGACCCCTCCAGACGTGGGAACCCTTCATGCCGCCCCTCTACGGACTCGCCCCGGAGTCCTCCATCGCCTCGGCACCTCCCTGATGCCTCCCGGCGACCCCAGGTGAGCCCCTGACCCTATCAGCGCCGCTGCTAGGGTTTCCTCCCTGTCTGCGCGATTAGAGGAAGGAGACGACGGGGCGTCATTGATCTCAGCTAGATCCGACGGCCCTCATCCCTCGATACCGCTTCGCGCCCCCGAGTGGCTGACAGTCGGGCCCCGCCGCGCGAGATTTGAACTCCACCCGCGCTGGGTGCAGCCGGATGGGCTGAGTCCTCCCTCCGCGGCCCAACTCCCTTGCAGCTCCGGCCCACCGCACCCTCTGCTCCTTTTCTTTTAATAGATCTGTTAATCCAGAAATTTTGACTCTCTAGATTAAATCAATTTGAAAATGGAAACCAGTTCCAATTGCCTAGATCTAAACTTCCTAGGGTTACTGAAGGTTTACTCTATCATGCAGAACCAGCCCCTTGCCAAAAATAATTTTTATTATTTTCTGGCATTTAATCTGCCAAAGAGGATAATTTACACTAAATAAATTCCCCAGGAAGTTGTACATATCCATTTGGGATGCATCAAAGTTCCCCTAGAAGGTAATTTCCATACCAATCAACCAGCATAGGTCTCATGTCAAGGTGAACTCTAGTCTGCCTGTAGAAAAAATAGCAAAATCCATGCAGTTAGGCCTTTGGAAATTTCCCTACACCAAACCATGAGTCCAATTGAACCAATTACAAATCCCAATGATGTGGTACATCAATACCTATCTAAATCCAGGAGCTCATGATTTATTGAGCCATAGATATTTTTTTGTGAATTAAACTATTCTGTGCATGGTTTATTCACCTCTAAATTCACTACAGTAGTTCTGCTAACCCAAAAATGTTGATTCCAATTTCTACAGAAAGGTATTAGAAGTACCTACCAGATGTCCTTGGTTTCATATCCAAATCTCTGGTATATTTAATTTGGTGAAAAAGATAATTTGTGTGCAGAACTTCCTTTGGGAATTTCCTGAGGGCATTCTGGTAATTATCTTGACTTGATTCCAACTCTCAGTGAACAAGCACAGCAAACCCTACGGAACCATCCAAGAAAATAATTTTTTGAAATCCAGAACTTTTCTGGTGAATTGTTTCCTAAAACTAGAGCCTTTATCACTAGAAAATTCATAGGAAATCAAAGAAAAGTGATAAAATAGTGAAACCACTTTTGTTGGTTTCATTTTATCAATACCTATCTGTTGGTATCATGTTTTCACAATGGTACCCTACAGAATATGGTCTTGCTCCAAAATCCATCTCTTAGGTAGTTTCTAGACTAGAAATCCTAAGGGATTTTCATCCCCTTCTCCAAGGCCATCTCAATCTCCTATTTCCAATCCTCTCAAAACCATCTGAATCTTAATTCTGTAGTATTCAATTGTTTGCTGTATGTATTGGTGCTTGTATGCCTTGTGTTGATTGTGCTCTTGCTTGTTTGCATATGTGCTCCCTGACGACGATAGTTGCGTTTGTATGGACGCCGAGAAGAAGAAATCTTATTATTGGTGTTGGTATTCTTGGTTATATAAACAAGAAGTCCAGGGACATTTATGCCATATTGCTGATCATTAGGCAAGCCACCTTCTTGCTCATAAGCCTTGTCCTACTATTTTACTTATGCATGTTTTATCTTCTATTGATTTAAAACTGCATTGCTTTACTATATGTTGATTGAATATATGGTAGTGGTTTGGCTCCTCCGAACCATTATACCTTTGTACTATTAAGTACAGCCCCCTTGGTGACACCTATCTGTCCCTAGTAGAATAGATGGCGCATATCCACCATACCCCTTTGGAGACCCCGATTTAGCCGAAGCAAAAGCTAGAGGATGGGAAGACCCCGGAAAAAGTTTTACCAAATGTTTTATGATAAAACCTTGGTAAGGTGGGACCTCCCAAGAGATGTTGAGAAAGAAAGACGTTTTTGTTTTTACAAAGTGCTGAAGGAAAACCGGAGGAAAAAGGTTTACGAAAACGCACCTCGTTCTCTGCAGTTTTGCTAGAACAATTAACCCGTGCAACCACATTACTCTGGTATGGGACAGGGCTGGATTTGAAGTTTTTCCATTCTGGTATGAGCTGACTCACAACAACTACAGGGGGTCGGGGATCCCTAGAGGGTGGGCCTTCTCCGATAAAGGTGGGACCTAGAGAAGGAACAAAGGGTCGGTAGGCCTCCACGCGTTACTATGAGCCCCTCATTGAAAGCGCACACTCGAGAAGTGGAAAAAGCGCTCTGGTTGGTCCTAGACCGACGTCCTGGTGTTGAGGAGATTAACACTCATAGGGTAGGCACTTATATTGGAGTGGGCATCCAGAGAGTCTTGATCGGTTACTCGACCCACGATCGGTGAAGATCAGGGTAGTGTACCCGGATGGTGTGGGTAAAGTGTACAACCTCTGCAGAGTGTAAATCTATTCGAATAGCCGCGTCCGCGGTCATGGACGGTTGGGAAGGTTGTTGTAGAGCGGTGCTGGTTTTGTTTTCAAAAAGGATTTAGAAAAAGAAATGGCTTTGAAATGTTTTGACCATGGGATGGTCGGAAAGGATACCTGTTTTGACCATGGGATGGTCAGAGAGGTATGGAAGGAGTTTGGTCGTGGGACAACTTGAAAACGGGAACAAATGGGTGACCCAGTCCTACTGTTTTCCAAAACTTTTCAAAAAGGTTTCCAAAATGGTTTACAAAAGTTTTCAACAAAGATAGGTAGATGCTATATTTACAAGAGAAACTATTTAGAAAAGAACCCCTCTTGGATCCCTCCTACTACTACAGCCATATTGCATAGCCTCTTGTTATTATTATTTTATTAAGGTGGTTTGCGAGTACATTCAATGTACTCACCAGCATTGTCCCTGGCTATTAACTTGGCCAGATCTCAAGAAGAAGACGAGGATGGCGACTATGTGAGCTAGGATGTTCTCCCATTCAGTTGCCTGTAGGTTAAGGCATGGCTCGGGCTCTACGCTTAAGGAAGTTCCGCTGATGATTATTGATGTAGCCATAACGGCATTTATGTAAGTCTTGTAAATTCGGTATGACCCGGATGTTGCAATAATACTTTTCGGTTATGTGCCACGACTAACTGATCATGGGATCGTCGTTGTATGCATAACAGGGATTCTCGGAGGATTAATCCAGGGGCCCCACACCATCAAAGACTTGATCAAAGCATTTGTAAAACATTCAAAGCTGGGATCATAGTACTTCAATCATAACATGAAAGACAAAGTTCTAGCAATAAGACAAAGAAACTATGATGCAACATGAAAAGGCACAAACAAAAGATTCAAGAATAACAATGCTTTGCAAGACGTTTGTTTGTTTCACATAAAGAAAACATAGCATAAAAGTATTCAGCTTGTCCCTCAATAGAGTAACAAATATAAATCCATAGGACACTTTCAAAGTTCATAAGAGTGACTAGATACAATAGTTTAAAACAAGCAATAACAAGTTATGCATCAATCAACTAGTCTTGGGACAATGCACATAGAACTAAGAATGGCCACTATGCTCTCAAAGTAGGTGCATAAAGATAGAAGGTGGATACTCAATATAATGGTGGAAGAAAGGCCTTTGTAAAAGGAAGCAGAGATTCAAGTTTCATAAAGAGCTTCCAAAAATTATGGTACTTATAGCTTTCAGCTCTCATTGCCCCTATCATAAGCATCTTGAAGTGATTAAGGTTAAAGTGAACAAACTATGGTGTACATGCTTGACAAAGTATAAGTCAGAAATCTCATGTCCCTTGTATACGAGGGTCGCTCCTCATGCTACTCAAGTTTAGTCACCGGTAAGTTCTTGTCATCGTAAGTACATGTGTATCATAGAGAACCAGCAACGGGGTACCCCTTGCCCGATGATACGGAAGAATCCCCATATCAAAATGACAAGGCAAGCAGACAACGAGCATCTCAGCATTCTTCTTATTTACCATGGGAATATGGTGCTTTTTTCTCTCTTTCCTCTTTTCATATTATCTCCTTTTTTTCTCTTTTCTCTTTTTTTTCAATATAGGACTCTTTTTTTATAAGAAGAATGCATCATAGACAGCTCATTATGGTTACGCTGCAGGTATCCACCATGTCAGCGTGGATTAGACCAGCGGACCAGGCATTTCTCTAACACATATACATAACTCCATGGACTTACAAGCTCCCTTTAATTTCACACCGATGACATCCATATACAGAAGAGCATGATATCAACTAGGTACAAGTACCAAGTGCAATGTTGAAAGCGTTCCCCATGAAAGCATGGTTCTGCTAATTCCCGACAAATAAGTGCAAGCATATACAACATAGATGACACAATGGTTCAAGTTTATTAAGGGCAAGTAAAGTAAAGTGTGCCATGAAGTTCGTGAGAGCTTTAATCACTAGTTTTCTCATAACAAGTTTAATTTGGAAGGTAAACAAAAGCATGAATATACTTGGAATAGCATAAGCTAATAGGTAGGTATGGTGGACTCTTTGGAATAACTTGGTTTAGGGAGTTGGATGCATGAGTGGAACTCATACTTGGTTGTGGAGGCTAGCAAAAGACTGGGAGCGACAAACTAAGAGAGCAATAATGGCCATAATCATGCAGAGCAACAAAACATCATTGATCAAAGCATAAAGTGATACTACAAGTTGAAAACTAAAGGATCATAAAGGCTATGGTGACTTGAGATAGTCATAACATGGTGTGAGCATGCGCCAAGTCAACCAAAATAAAGCATCAAAGGAGAATACCACTATACTATGCTTTAATATGCTAAAACAACGCATGATTCATCCAAGGCACATTAAGCAATCTCAATTGTTTATAACAAGTCATGCTACAGCAAAGAATACTAAGCATAAAGCCAAAACAATATCAAGCATGGCATGACAAAGCATAGGCCACAGTAAAAAACGAGCTCTTTTTACCACATAAGCATGAACTTTCTTACTCTTTTCCGAACCAAACCAAACTATTTGCAAACCAATATATGAAAGAGGGGGTCCAACCAATTTATTCAGAAAACTAAGCAAACGGAAAACCAAAACGAAAACGAAAAAGAAGACGCTCCAAGAACAACACAATTGTGCATGAAATAATAAAAATGAAGCGTTTGGAAGAAACCTAGGATTTTTATTGATGAAGAGGGGGATGCCCAAGGCATCCCCAAGCTTTGACGCTTGTACTTCTTAGAGATTTCTTGGAGTGACACGCGTGGCATCCCCAAGCTTGAGCTTTAGTCCATCCTTCATATCATTACTTATTCCTTCCATACACCTGAAATTTTTCCTTCATACAAAACTTCACACAATCTTTTATAGCAACATTAGTGCACTCAAGATAAATAAGACGTTTAGAGATTTTACACGAAATTTTACGGTGAAGCACAGAAATCTGTTTCGGGATAGCAACTTTCCCAATCATTACTTCTCTCTCATTAGAGGTTACTCTTGGCACAAAAAGCAAATAAAAAGGATAAGGAGCGATTATTACTGAAGTAATAACTCCAAGACTCGTCTAAAACTTTTGGGTTATATCCCAATAAGTACTTTTCTTTAACGCCTTTAAGTTAAGCATAAGAAGCAAAGAAAGAATCAAGTGTTCTCAAATGAAGAAGCATTAAGACCAAATTTTGTTTTCATAGGAGAAGCAAAAGAAATATTTTATCTCTTTTTAGGGAAGTGTTCTATACCTTTCTTGAGTGGGAGTTGGTATTTAATGGTGCCTTCTTTCATATCAATGATGGCACCAACAGTTATAAGAAAAGGTCTTCCCAAAGTAATAGGACAAGAAGCATTGTATTCAACATCCAAAACATAGAAATCAACGGGGACATAGGCATTGTTAACCATAATAAGAACATCATTAAGACTCCCCATGAGTTTATTTTTAGCATTATCATCAAGTGGAACATTCAAATAACAATCTTCAAGAGGAGGTAAACCAAGCATATCATAAATCCTTCTAGGCATAATAGAAACACTACTATCAAGATCACATAAAGCTTTGAAATCAAAGTCATTCACTTTCATATTAATGATGGGTTCCAAACCATCTTATTGTTTAATAGGAATAGAAGCTTTATGTTTCATCTTTTCTTCTTTAATCTTTATGAGAGCTTCAGTAATGTGTTTTGTAAAAGCCATGTTCATAGCAATAGCATTAGCACTTTTAGCAAGCTTTTGTAGGAACTTAATAACTTCAGAGATATTACAACCATCAAGATCAAAATCAAATTTATCATCTAAAGTAGTAGAACTATTACTAGCCTTAACACTAGTGGTGGTGATAGTAGAAACACTAATGTTTCTAGCAATTTCATCTTCTCTTTCCCACTTAGCATGTAATTCAGCTAATAGTCTAACATTTTCATCAATTCTTACTTGTATGGCATGGGTAGCTGCAAAGGGATTATCATTAGTTTCATGTTTAGTAGCCATTTTATTAATCAATGAAGATTGAGCTTCAGACAAAGATGATATATTTCTTTCAGCATTAGAGAGTTTCAGTTGTAAACTAGGAATTTCCCTATTTAGACTCTCAAGTTGATGGCTAATGTTCTTCAAGAAGGTAGATTGTTCCTCCATAGTTTTAGAAAATAGTTTATTTTGCTCATATTGCATTTGCATGATGTTTTTAGTGGCTCTTTCAACTTCTAAAATTCTTCCTTCACTAGGTAATCCAGGTTTACCACTATAAGCATAAGTATTATTACGAGGGTAGGGCCTATAATTGTTGTTACCATAAGTATTGTTGCCAAAATTATTATTTCTTATGTAGTTCACGTCAACTTGCTCTTTTTGAGCAACCAAAGAGGCTAAAGGAACATTATTTGGATCAATATGGGCTTTCCCATTAACAAGCATAGACATAATAATATCAATCTTATCACTCAAGAAGGAGGTTTCCTCAACAGAATTTACCTTCTTACCTTATGGAGCTCTCTCAGTATGCCATTCAGAATAATTAACCATCATATTGTCCAGAAGTTTTGTTGCAGCACCCAAAGTGATGGTCATAAAGGTACCTCCAGCAGCAGAGTCCAATAGGTTCCTTGAAGAATAGTTCAATCCTGCATAAAAAGTTTGGATGATCATCCAAGCAGTCAGTCCATGAGTGGGACAATTCTTTACCAAAGATTTCATTCTTTCCCAAGATTGAGCAACATGCTAATTATCTAGTTGTTTAAACTTCATTATTTCACTTCTCATGGATATAATCTTAGCAGGAGGATAGTATTTTCCAATAAAAGCATCTTTGCACTTAGTCCAAGAATCAATACTAATCCTAGTTAAGGAATTCAACCATTCTTTAGCTTTTCCTCTCAAAGAGAAAAGAAACAATTTCAGCTTAATAATATCACCATCTACATCCCTATGCTTTTGCATCTCACAAAGTTCAACAAAGTTATTTAGATGGGAAGCAGCATCTTCATTACCAATACTAGAAAATTGTTCTCTCATAACAAGATTGAGCAAAGCAGGGTTCATCTCAAAGAAAGTATCTTCAGGCACAGGTGGAGCAATAGGTGTGCTCATAAAATCATTGTTCTTGGTGCTAGTGAAGTCACACAACTTAGTGTTTTCAAGAGTAGTAATTTTTTTGGGTTTTCAAATAAGAAAGCAAACTAGTAGAACTAATTTTTTTGTGTTTTTGAATAACAAAACAAGCAAAAAGAGCAAAAAGAAACTAAGCAAAACAAAAATAACAAAGTAAAGAGATTGGTTATGAGGGACTCCCCTTGTGAAGATGTCCTTAACTCCCCGGCAACGGTGCTAGAAAAATGCTTGATGGCTCAATGCACGGCGCCCAGAAAAGTGCTGGTGCGTGGTTGATGTAGAGCTCGTTGGGAACCCCAAGAGGAAGGTATGATGAGCACAGCAGGAAGTTTCCCTTAGTTATGAAACCAAGGTTTAATCGAACCAGTAGGAGCAAGGAAACACCCCAAAGGTGTTACTAGCTGAGCTTTGGCAGGGCGCACTACCGGTGCTAGTAGCAACGTGGAGACCTGCACAACACAACCACAGAACTTTGTCCCCAACTTGCGATGAGGTTGTCAATCTCACCGTGTTTTGTGGAAAACAAAGGATTAAACGTATCGAATGGAAAGAAGTAAAATTTTGCAGAAAGTAAACACAAAATAGTAAAAGATTGTAGCTTGTATGTAAAGAAAAGGACCGGGATCCATAGTTCACTAGAGGTGGCTCTCCTTTGATAGATAACATGCTGGGTGAACAAATTACAGCGGGGCAATTGACAAACATCAAGAAAGCAATACATGTATATACTAATCATCTTGACTCCTTTGAGATTCGATTGGGCATTACAACATTATACATAGACCGCCATCCGACTGCATCTATGACTAATAATCCACCTTCAGGTTATCATCCGAACCCCCTCCGGTATTAAGTTGCAAGCAACATATTATTGTTTTACGAACTGTGTGTAAACTAAACAATACGATTGTTCTATGAACAAAGAATTGCTGTTTTCTCCCTAGTAGCAACAACACATCTAGTACCTTAGAGATTTCTGTCACTTCCCCAGATTACCAGAGGCATGAACCCACAATCGAGCATAAATACTAACTCTTGGAGTTGCTAGCATCTACTTGGCTAAGATAGCTACTAACAACGGAAAGCATGCAAGATCACAAATAACAAAGACATGATAGAATCAATAATCAATCTGAAATAGCATCTCAATATCCATCGTATCCCCGCAAACACAACATGCAGAATTACAAATAGATGATCTTGATCATGAACGGAGCTCACAAGATCTAGACATGAAAGCACAAAGGAGGAGAACCATCCATCTAGCTACTACATGGATCCGTAGTCCAAGGATGAACTACTCACGCATCACACCGAAGGCTTGCATGGTGATGAAGAAGGCCTCCAGGGTGAATTCCCCTCTCCGGCAGGGTGTCGGGAAGAGCTTCAGATCCCTCCCGATCTAGGGATGGAGATGACAGTGGCTACAGACCCTTTCGTGGATTTTTGATCGGGCCCTTAGGGTTTTCGTCATGAGGGCAATATATAGGCGGAAGGGGAGACCGAGGGGGTGCTAGGGGCCACCACACCACCCCCTAGCACGGGCCCAGCCTGGCCGCGTGGCCAGGTGGTGTGGCCGGCCTCTGGCCCCTCTCCGTCTCGTATTCTGGCACTTGATGACTTCCGGAAAAATAAGCACTTTGGCTTTTGTCCCATCCAATTCCGAGAATATTCATTTTCTGACTTTCCTGGAACCAAAAACAGCAGAAAACAGGCAGCTGGCACTGTGGCTCTTGTTAATAAGTTAGTCCAAGAAATCATAGGAAAAGTACTCCAAAGTTGGAACAAAACACAAGAAAGTGGATAAAACCAAGCATGGAACATCAAAAATTATAGATACATTTGCAATGTATCACACGACCATATCGGGGTCGCAGTGGACGGCGATGATGCTGCTTGGCTCTGGAAGCTTCATCATGTTGTAGGCATAGTGGGGGGTCACCATGAATTTGGCGAATGTTTGGCATCCCAGGACGCAGTGGTAGGGGCTGCGAAAGTTCACCAGCTCAAACACGATCTGCTCGGTGCGGTAGTTTGCTGGTGTGCCGAAGGTGACTGGAAGAGTTACTTTCCCAATCGGGTATGCCTTCCGACCGGGGACGATGCCATGGAAGGTTGTCAGGGTCGGCTCGATTGCTGATTCTGGGAGATGGAGCCTCTTGAACGTGTCCAAGTACATGATATTGATGGAGCTCCCGCCGTCCATCAGTGGCTTGGGCAGCCAGTAGTCGGCCACTTTGGGCCTGACCACCAGGGTGACTCGCCCTGGGTACTCGATCTTGGGTTCGTGGTCCTGGCGACTCCAGGTGATGCTTTGCTCAGACCAGTTGAGGAAGCGGGGGATATTGACCTGTGTCACCGCATTAACGTCGACTGCGTGGGTGAGCACCTTCTTCTCGCGCTTGGTGCCTGATGGCCCAAAATATATCGAGCTTGTTGGGGAACCCCAGGAGGAAGGTATGATGAGCATAGCAGCAAGTTTTCCCTCAATATGAAACCAAGGTTTAATCGAACCAGTAGGAGCAAGGAAACACCCCAAAGGTGTAGCTAGCTGAACTTTGGCAGGGCGCACTACCAGTGCCAACAGCAACGTGGAGACCTCCACAACACAACCACAGAACTCTGTCCCCAACTTGCGATGAGGTTGTCAATCTCACCGGTTTTGCTGAAAACAAAGGATTAAACGTATCGAGTGGAAGAAAGTAATAGTTTGCAGAAAGTAAACACAAAGCAGTAAACAGTTGATTGTAGATTGATGGTAAAAGAAAGGACCGGGGTCCATAGTTCACTAGAGATGGCTCTCCTTAAGATAGATAAGATGCTGGGTGAACAAATTACATCGGGGCAATTGACAAACATCGAGAAAGGATACAAGCATATACTAATCATCTTGACTCCTTTGAGAGTCGATTGGGCATTACAACATTATACATAGACCGCCATCCAACTACATCTATGACTAATAATCCACCTTCAGGTTATCATCTGAACCCCCTCCAGTATTAAGTTGCAAGCAACGGATAATTGCATTACGAATTGCATGTAAACTAAACAATACGATTGTTCTATGAACAAAGGATTGTTGTTTTCTCCCTAGTAGCAACAACACATCTAGTACCTTAGAGATTTCTGTCACTTCCCCAGATTACCAGAGGCATGAACCCACTATCGAGCATAAATACTAACTCTTTGAGTTGCTAGCATCTACTTTGCCAAGATAGCTACTAACAACGGGAAGCATGCAAGATCACAAATAACAAAGACATGATAGAATCAATAATCAATCAGAAATAGCATCTCAATATCCATCAGATCCCCGCAAACACAACATGTAGAATTACAAATAGATGATCTTGATCATGAACGGAACTCACAAGATCTAAACATGATAGCACAAAGAAGGAGAACCAGCCATCTAGCTAGGTACATGGACCCGTAGTCCAGAGATGAACTACTCACGCATCACACCGGAGGCTTGCATGATGATGAAGAAGGCCTCCAGGGTGAATTCCCTCTCTGGCAGGGTGCTGAGAAGAGCTTCAGATCCCTCCCGATCTAGGGATGGAGATGACGGCGGATACAAACTCTTTCGTGGAATTTTGATCGGGTACTTAGGGTTTCTGTATCAGAGGTAATATATAGGCGGAAGGAGAGGCCGAGGGATGCCTGGGACGGCCAGACCACCCCCTGGCGCGGGCCAGGCCTGGCCGCGCGGCCAGGTGGTGTGGCCGGGACCCAGCCCCTCTCCGTCTCGTATTCTGGCTCAAGGTGTCCCTCGGTGAAAAACTAACTTTGGCTTTTGTCCCGTCCAATTCCGAGAATATTCATTTTTTGACTTTCCTGGAACCAAAAATAGCAGAAAACAGGCAGCTGGCACTTTGGCTCTTGTTAATAGGTTAGTCCAAGAAATCATATGAAAAGTACTCCAAAGTGTGGACAAAACACAAGAAAGTAGATAAAACCAAGCATGGAACATCAAAAATTATGGATACGTTAGCAACGTATCAACATCCCCAAGCTTAACTCCTGCTCGTCCTCGAGTAGGTAAGTGATAAAAAGAAAGAATAATTTTTGATGTGACATGCACCATCATAACCCTGATCAAAGTATTTGTAAAACATTCAAACCTAGGATCATAGTACTTGAATCATAACATGAAAGACAAAGTTTTAGCAATAAGACAAAGAAACTATGTTGCAACATGAAAAGGCAAAAACAAAAGATTAATGAATAACAATGCTTTGCAAGACGTTTGTTTGTTTCACATAAAGAAAACATAGCATAGTGACATTCACCTTGTCCCTCATAGAGTAGCAAACATAAATGCATAGGACACCTTCAAAGTTCATAAGAGTGACTAGATACAAATAGTTTAAAACAAGCAATATCAAGGTTATGCAATAATAACCAAGTCTTGGGACAATGCACATAGAACTAAGAATGGCCACTATGCTCTCAAAGTAGGTGCATAAAGGTAGAAGGTGGAGACTCAACATAAAAGTAAAAGAAAGGCCTTCATAGAAGGAAGTAGGGATTCAAGTCTCATAAAGAGCTTCCAAAAATTATGGTACTTAATAGCTTTCATCTCTCATTGCCCCTATCATAAGCATATTGAAGGTAATTAAGGTTAAAATGACACAACTAAGAGGATATGCTTGACAAGTTATAAACCGAAATCTCATGCCCCATACTTACAAAGACCGAACCTCATGCTACTGAACTTTAGTCACAAGTAAGCTCTTATCATTGTAAGTACATATGTATCATAAAGAACCACCAACGGGGTACCCCTTGCACATGATATAGGAGCTATCCCATAATCAAAATGACAAGGCAAGCAGACAATGAGCATCTCAGCGATCTTTTTATTTGCTATTTACATAGGTTTTTATTGAGGATGCTTCATAGAGTGCTCATTATGGTGATGCTGCAAGTTTCCACCATGATTAGGAATGGCTTAGGCTAGCGGCCCAGGCGTTTCTCTAACACACATACAAACTCCACGATCTTAGAAGTTCCACTTTTATTTCACACCGCCGGGATCCATAAGCAAAAGAACATGATATCAACGGGGTACAAAGTACATGTGCAATGTTGAAAGCGTTCCCCATGATACATGGTTCTGCTAACTTCAACTCATAAAGCGCAAGCATATATGCAACAAAGATGGACGCAATGGTTCAAGTTTATTAAGGGCAAGAAAAGTAAAGTGTGCCATCAAGTCCGTGAGAGCTTTAATCACAAGTTTTTTCATAACAAGTTTAATTCGGAAGGTAGATAAAAACATGAATATACTTGGAATAGCATATGCTAGTAGGTAGGTATGGTTTACTCTTTGGAATAACTTGCTTTAAGGAGTTGGATGCATGAGTGGAACTCATACTTGGTTGTGGAGGCTAGCAAAAGACTGGGAGCGACAAACTAAGAGAGCAATAATGGCCATAATCATGCAGAGCGACAAAACATCAGTGATCAAAGCATAAAGTGATACTACAAGTTGAAAACTAAAGGATCATAAAGGCTATGGTGAATGAAAATATACGGAAAATCCTATTTTTCCAGAAGACAAAGGAAGCCAGAAGGGGGGCTGGAGATGGGCCAAAGGGGGCCCACACCACCCCCTGGCGTGGGCCACCCTAGGCCGTGCCACTAGGTGGTGTGGCCGCCCTGGTCCCCTGGCACTCCCCTCTGGCGTATATTATCCTCCCGAAACCCTAAGACTCGGGGAGCAACCACATAAAGATTTTACCGCCTCTGCGGGGCGGAAAACACCGAGAGAGAAAGATCTCTCCGGCAGACAGATTTCTGCCGGGGGAATTCCTTCCTAGAGAGGGGAGATCGTCGCCATCAACACCACCATCAAGTTGGACTTCATCGGGATCATCATCATCATCACCACCACCATCATCACCATCAGCACCCTCATCACCATCTCCATATTGCTGTAACAATTGTGTTGAATCTTGCATAGTTCATAGGGGAAACTTTCCCGGTGTTGATTACTCTTCGTAGTTCATGCTATTGAGTGAACCATTGAATTATTGTTTATGTTTAGATTGTTATACATCATTGTTCCATCTGTGATCATGATCCATATGATGTCTTCTGAGTAGTTCGTTTTGTTCTCGAGGACATGCGAGAAGTCATGTTGTTAGTAGTGGAATTGCGTTGAGAAAGATTCAATAGTTTGATATTTAAGTTGTGGTGTACTTGTTCTAGTGGTGTCATGTGAATCTTGACTACATGACACTTCACCTATATGGGCCTAGGGGAATGCATTGTGTATTTGGCTACTAATCGTAGGGGTTGCCGGAGTGACAGAAACCTGAACCCCCGTTAGGAAACCATTACACAAGGGATGTAAGGATCTTAGAGTTTAAAGCTGTGGTTAGGTTCCTACCTGAATTACTTTCTTGTACTTATGGATGTTTGCAAGGGGTATAATGATAAGTATGTATTAGTCCTAGGAAGGTCGGTACATTAGCACAGGTTCACCCACACAACACTTAGCAAGCTAAAGAAGATTAATCAACTGTATGAAGCGAAAGCACTTGACAGTCGTCCCATGTGTCCTCGAGAACTTTTGGTCATCTTAAGTAATACAACTGGCTTGTCCTTTGCTGCATAAGGGATTGGGCCACTTGTTGCATTTAGTCCTACTGTCTTTTATTTACTCATACCTTGTTTACTTGCTTTATCAAAAACCCCTAAAAATCCGTTTGCTAAGTATTTGCAGAGAATTCCTAATCCATACCACTAGCCAGCACCTTCTACTCCTCGTTGGGTTCGACACTCTTACTTATCGAAAATACTGTGATACACCCCATATACTTGTGGGTCATCGGTCCTCGAGTAGGTAAGTGATAAAAAGAAAGAATAATTTTTGGGGTGACATGCACCATCACAATCTTGATCAAAGTATTTTGTAAAACATTCAAAGCTAGGATCATAGTACTTGAATCATAACATGAAAGACAAAGTTCTAGCACTAAGACAAAGAAACTATGTTGCAACATGAAAAGGCACAAACAAAAGATTCATGAATAACAATGCTTTGCAAGACGTTTGTTTGTTTCACATAAAGAAAACATAGCATAGTGGCATTCAGCTTGTCCCTCATAGAGTAGCAAACATAAATGCATAGGACACCTTCAAAGTTCATAAGAGTGACTAGATACAAATAGTTCAAAACAAGCAATATCAAGGTATGAATCAATCAACAAGTCTTGGGACAATGCACATAGAACTAAGAATGGCCACTATGCTCTCAAAGTAGGTGCATAAAGATAGAAGGTGGAGACTCAACATAAAAGTAAAAGAAAGACCTTCATAGAAGGAAGTAGGGATTCAAGTTTCATAAAGAGCTTCCAAAAATTATGGTACTTATTAGCTTTCAGCTCTCATTGCCCCTATCATAAGCATCTTGAAGTGATTAAGGTTAAAGTGAACAAACTATGGAGTATATGCTTGACAAAGTATAAGTTGGAAATCTCATGTCCCTTGAATATGAGGGCCGCTCCTCATGCTACTCAAGTTTAGTCACCGGTAAGTTCTTGTCATAGTAAGTACATGTGTATCATAGAGAACCGCCAACGGGGTACCCCTTGCCCGATGATACGGAAGAATCCCCATATCAAAATGACAAGGCAAGCAGACAATGAGCATCTTAGCAATCTTCTTATTTACCATGGGAATATGGTGCCTTTTTCTCTCTTTCCTCTTTTCATATATCTTTTTTTTCTTTTTCTTTTTTTTCTCAATATCTGACTCTTTTTTATAAGAAGAATGCTTCCTAGACAGCTCATTATGGTTACGTTGCAGGTTTCCACCATGACAGCATGGATTAGACCGGCGGCCTAGGCGTTTCTATAACACACATACATAACTACATGGACTTACAAGGTCCCCTTTCATTTCACACCGACGACATCCATAGACAAAAGAGCATGATATCAACTAGGTACAAAGTACAAGTGCAATGTTGAAAGCATTCCCCATGACAGCATGGTTCTGCTAATCCCGAACAAATAAGTGCAAGCATATACAACATAGATGACACAATGGTTCAAGTTTATTAAGGGCAAGAAAAGTAAAGTGTGCCATCAAGTTTGTGAGAGCTTTAATCACTAGTTTTCTCATAACAAGTTTAATTCGGAAGGTAGATAAAAACATGAATATAATTGGAATAGCATATGCTAGTGGGTAGGTATGGTGGAATCTTTGGGATAACTTGGTTTAAGGAGTTGGATGCATGAGTGGAACTCATACTTTGTTGTTGTTGGGTCCGCAACATAGAAAACAAAAAAATTCCTATGGTGTGAACTACACGCCAAGATCTATCTACTAGGTACAAGGCAAACGGGTGGACATACATCCATAGAGAACTTACCCTTCTAGACAATGAGCTTTGTTAACGAGTAGGAACTCGTGGTTGATGTAGTCGTACACTTGCTGATCTCAAGATCGTGAGGAAGTCCGAGCGCCGCAACTCAGCAGCGCATCCGCACTCGCACACACGTTCAAGCCACCGGACAACCTCCACCTCCTCGCTCCAGCGATCCAGCGGAAGAAGCAACTCCTTCCAGACGAAATGCCACCGGGAACATGTATCTCGCTAATCCGAGACCATGCGGGAATAATTCTAGAGGGGGAGAGAGATCCTTCACAAGGAGGTGTGTGGAAGAAGGAGGGAATGGGTGGCCTTTTATAGGAGGGGGGTGCCCCCTCTCTCCATGGACGGCGCATGGGGGGGATGACCCCTCACCTCCCCCATTCATGTGGTGGTAACTCCTCCACAGTAAAATGCCTCTTCACATTCCCTTTTAAAGTCTCCACTTTAAATGCATTAAGTTTCTCCAAATTTTAATGCTCTCTCATTTAATAAAACCCTTTTATTAAATTTATTCAGAATTTTGTTAATTACTTTAATTAACAAACATTCACATATAGCCCCTTGCATAATTTCAATATCACATGCAGAACCACCTTTTGCAATTTCACCCGAAACAATTTCCGGTTTCTATTGAAATAATTCCTGCGCTTTGCAATTCTTTCGTCTGAAACATATGTGCTCCAAAATGGTGTTCGGTAACTCTTAAGTGTGCCACCCTACGGTTCGCGAATAATGCAGACATGATCGAGACCCTTCTCCGATCAATAATCAGCAGCGGGACCTGGAGATCCGTACTGACTCCTACACATTCAACGATGACTCCTCTGATCGTGAGAACCTTTAACGCTTGTAACTAAATCCCTTTGTCTCTCGATATATTACATGTCCGAGATTCGATCATCGGTATCTCCATACCTAGTTTGATCTCGTTACCGACATGCACTCTTTTCTCGTTCCCGTGATATAACATTCTAGTGATCACATCACTTGCTTGCAAGCTATCCTAATGTGATATCACTGAGAGGGCCCAGAGTATATCTATCCGTCATCTGGATTGACAAATTCCACTCTTGATCCATGAGCCTCAACATAACACCTTCGTAGCACTGAACCCATCTTTATAGTCACCTTGTTACGGTGTGACGTTTGATGTTATCAAGATACTCTTCCGGTGTTAGCAATTAACATGATCTCATGGTCTAAGGATAAAGATTACTTCGTATGATGTTATAGCAATATAAACACAATGACTTGATCGTAATGCTATACTTCGGATGAATGTTCATCACATCATTCCACCAATGGTGTGACCTTGTTATGAACAACATCCAATGTCCATGATCAGGAAACCTTGATCATCCTGTTAATCAACAAGCTAGTCTATAAGAGAGGCATGACTAGGAACCCTTTTTGTTTATTAAACACACATGTATTGATGTTTCCTATCAATACAATTATAGCATGTAAAATAAACATCTATCATATACAAGGAATACATAATAACAACTTTATTATTGCCTCTCAGGGCATATTTCCTTCAGTCTCCCACTTGCACTAGAGACAATAATCTAGTTCACATAGTGATAAATCTAACACCCATGGAGTTCTGGTGTTGATCATGTTTTGCCCTAGGGAGTACTTTAGTCAACGGATCTGCTACATTCAGGTCCGTGTGCACTTTACAAATCTTTATATCTCCATCCTTGACATGCTCACGGATGGAGTGAAACCGGCGCTTAATATGCTTGGAATTCTTGTGAGACCTTGGTTCCTTTGTGTTGGCTATGGCTCCATTGTTGTCACAATAGATCACCATCGGGTCCAACGCACTGGGAACCACACCCAGTTTCGTAATGAAATCCTTCATCCAAACTGCTTCCTGCGCCGCTTCTGAAGCAGCAACATATTCCGCCTCCGTTGTTGATCTAGCCACCACAGGTTGTTTGGAGCTCCTCCAACTAACTGCTGCTCCGTTCAAGATAAATACGTATCCGGATTGAGACTTAGAGTCATCCGGATTAGTGTCAAAGCTAGCATCGACATAACACTTAGCGACTAGATCTTCTTCACCTCCGTATATAAGAAATATATCCTTAGCTCTTCTCAAGTACTTAAGGATATTCTTGACCGCTATCCAGTGTTCCGAACCTGGATCAGATTGGTACCTACTAGTCAAACTAATAGCATGTGCCACATCCGGTCTTGTACATAGCATGGCATACATTATAGAGCCTATGGCTGAGGCATAGGGGATCTTATCCATTATCTCTCTTTCTTCCGCCGTAGCCGGACTTTGAGTCTTACTCAATGTCTTGCCTTGCAACATAGGTAAGAACCCCTTCTTACTTCCGTCCATATTAAACTTCTTTAATATCTTATCAAGGTATGTACTCTGCGTTTGCCCAATTAGGCGTCTTGATCTATCTCTATAGATTTTAATGCCTAATATATATGAAGCTTCACCAAGGTCCTTCATCGAAAATTTGTTGTTTAGATAACTTTTAACACTGTTTAAAAGATCTAAATCATTTCCAATCAATAATATGTCATCCACATATAATATCAGAAATGCGACATTGCTCCCACTCACTTTCTTGTAAATACAAGCCTCTCCATAAGTTTGGACAAATCCAAACTCTTTGATCACCTCATCAAAGCGGAGATTCCAACTTCGTGATGCTTGCTTCAGTCCATAGATGGATCGCTGAAGTTTGCACACCTTATTTGCATCCTTAGGATCGACAAAACCCTTAGGTTGTATCATATACAACTCTTCTTCAATCTTACCATTGAGGAACGCAGTTTTGACATCCATCTGCCATATTTCATAATCGAAATATGCAGCAATTGCTAACATAATCCTAACCGACTTAAGCATCGCTACGGGAGAGAATGTCTCATTGTAGTCAACTCCTTGAATTTGTCGAAACCCCTTTGCGACAAGTCGAGCCTTATAGATGGTCACATTATCATCATCATCAGTTTTCCTTTTGAAAATGCATTTATTCTCAACGGCCTTTCGGTCGTGAGGTAAGTCCACCAAGTTCCAAACTTGGTTCTCGTACATGGATTCCATCTCGGATTTCATGGCTTCTAGCCATTTGTTGGAATCCGGGCTCATCATCGCTTCTTCATACGTCGCAGGGTCATCCATTTCATCAGCCATGAAATTTACAACATGATTGCCATACAGTTCAGGAGCTGCACGTGTCCTGCTTGACCTGTGAGGTTCGGTACTGTCCTCTTTCGGAGTTTCATGATCATTATCATTAGCTCTCTCTTCATCAGGTGAAGTCAACTCCGAAAAAACTTCCGGTGCTGCGCCACTCGCCATTCCATGAAGAGAAGGTTCAATAACCTCTTCGAGTTCTACCTTCTGACTACTCACACCTTTCGCGAGAAACTCCTTCTCAAGAAAGGATCCATTCTTGGCAACAAAAACCTTGCCCTCGGATCTGTGATAGAAGGTATACCCAATCGTTTCCTTAGGGTATCCTATGAAGACGCATTTTTCCGCTTTGGGTTCGAGTTTATCCGGTTGAAGTTTCTTCACATAAACATCGCATCCCCAAACATTAAGAAATGACAGCTTAGGTTTGTTTCCAAACCATAATTCATACGGTGTCTTTTCAACGGATTTAGATGGTGCCCGATTTAAAGTGAATGCAGCTGTTTCCAGTGCATAACCCCAAAATGACAGAGGTAAGTCAGTCAGAGACATCATAGATCGAACCATATCCAATAAGGTATGATTACAATGTTCTGACACACCATTACGTTGTGGTGTTCCGGCAGGCGTGAGTTGTGAAACTATTCCACAGTCTTTCATATGTGTGCTAAACTCGTAACTAAGATACTCTCCTCCACGGTCGGACCGCAGAAATTTGATCTTTCTATTATGATGATTTTCCACTTCATTCTGAAATTCTTTGAACTTTTCAAAAGTTTCAGACTTGTGTTTCATCAAATAGATATACCCATATCTACTCAAATCATCCGTGAAAGTAACAAAATAACGATATCCACCTCGCGCCGACACACTCATTGGTCCACACACATCAGTATGTATGATTTCCAATAGATCTGTCGCCCGTTCCATTGAACCGGAAAACGGCATTCTAGTCATCTTGACCATAAGGCATGGCCACATGTATCAAATGATTCAAAAATCAAGTGATTCCAAAAGTCCATCAGAATGGAGTTTCTTCATGCGTTTAACGCCAATATGACCTAGACGGCAGTGCCACATATATGTAGATATATCATTATCAAGTTTAATCCTTTTAGCATCAACATTATGAATATGTGTAATACTGCTATCGAGATCCAACATAAATAAACCATTCAAGATAGGTGCATGACCATAAAAGATATTATTCATATAAATTGAACAACCATTGTTTTCAGACTTAAATGAATAACCACTTTGCATCAAACACGATCCGGATACAATGTTCATGCTCAGTGCAGGCACCAAATAACAATTATTTAGGTTTATAACTAATCCCGATGGCATATGGAGAGGCAGCGTTCCGACGGCGATCACATCAACTCTTGATCCATTGCCGACCCGCATCGTGACCTCATCCCTTGCTAGTTGTCGCTTGTTCCGCAGCCCCTGAACCGAGTTACATATATTAGCAACTGATCCGGTATCAAATACCCAGGTGCTACTGCGAGTACTAGTCAAGTACACATCAATAACATGTATATCACATATACCTTTGTTTGCCTTGCCGGACTTCTTGTCCGCCAAATACTTGGGGCAGTTGCGCTTCCAATGGCCAGTCCCCTTGCAATAGTAGCACTCGGTGTAAGACTTAGGGCCATCTCGGGGTTTCTTTTCAGGCGTGGCAACAGACTTGGCACCCTTCTTTCCCTTGTGCTTGCCTTTCTTGTCCTTCTTGAAACCGGTGGTCCTATTGATCATCAACACTTGATGTTCTTTCCTAATCTCCACTTCTACAGTCTTAAGCATTGACAGAAGCTCGGGAAGAGACTTCTACATGCCCTGCATATTATAGTTCATCACGAAGCTCTTGTAGCTAGGTGGCAGAGATTGGAGAACACGATGTATGCCTAATTCAATGGGAATCGTTATTCCCAAGGAAATAAGCTTATCGGCGTACCCAGACATTTTGAGTACGTGCTCACTAACGGAGTTGTTTTCCTCCATCATGCAGCTGAAGAACTTTTCTGTAGCATTATAACTCTCTACGGCAGCATGGGTATAGAAAATCATTTTCAATTCTCCCATGGTATCAAAGGCATTGCCATTTTCGAAACGCTTTTGAAGTTCTGGCTCTAGCCCATACAGTATGCCACAATGAACTAAGTTGTGGTCCTCCTGACGAGTTATATAGACGTTCTTTTCCTCGTCAGGGGCATCAGGAGATGGTGGGGGGCCTAGAGGCGCATCTAGCACATATTGCTTTTGTGCAGCAGTGAGGAGAATCCTCAAATTCATAGCCCAGTTGGTGAAGTTGCTACCATTCGCAGCAAGTTTCTGTTTCTCCATGAACACATTAAAATTAAAAGCAAGTGGTGCCATCTACAACAGAATTTGTAAAGTATATTTAGACTAATTTTATGATAGATTGAGTTCAACTAATCCAAATTACTAATGAACTCCCACTCAAAAACGACATCCCTCGTGTCCTTTTGGTGATTACATGAACCAAATCCACTACACCAAGTCCGATCATCACGTGAGTCGGTGTAGTTTCAAAGGCGAGCATCTATATGGGCATCATATCAACTATATGACTCATGCTTAACCTTTCGGTCCGTGTTCCGAGGCCATGTCTGTACATGCTAGGCTCGCCATGTAAGAACCTTAGTATTTGCGTGTGTAAAATTGTCTTACACCCGTTGTATGAAAGCGTAGAGTTGAAAACACCCGATCATCACGTGATGCCTCAAAACACGATCCACAAAACGGTGCATACTGAAGGAAGAACACATTTTATCTTGTTATCTAAATGAGGGATCATCTTATAATGCTATCAAACACGCCAAACTAGCAGTATAAGATGCTAACATCTAATGTGTGAAGTGACATGATATGGTCCATGCATTTGATCTCTATCATTTGCATCGTGGTGTGATCTCTATCATTCCTTTGTGTGTAAGGCCAAGGTCTATGGAACTTACACGTTAAGTGAGTTGTAAGAGTATCTACCATACATCTACTTACAACAATACCATATCAAAACACTAGCCCAGCAACGATCTAAACTAGACGCCTCTAATTTATCAATTGCAAGTTTTACGTGGCTTAGGGCTTTCGGAGATAGAACCTGTCTAACCTACGAACATGAACCACAACAAGGATAACCAAGTTATTAGCAACTCGTTGTAAATCAGATATTGACTATAGTAGGAGAGACAGACACCCGCCAGCCACTTATGCAAAACAAGTTGCATGTCAGTCGTGGAACCGGTCTCATGTACGATGACATGTAAGGTTGGTCCGGACCGCTTCATCCCACTATGCCACCAATATCCAAAGTACGTAGAAGATGCAATAACATGATCATCATCGCCCACATATCAACCATATGTGTACTACCCGTGCAAAGCACCTACGCATAGATCAGGCTCTGATACCACTGTTGGGTCCGCAGCATAGAAAACAAAAAATTTCCTACGGTGTGAACTACACGCCAAGATCTATCTACTAGGTACAAAGCAAACGGGTGGACATACATCCATAGAGAACTTACCCTCATAGACAACGAGCTTTGTTAACGAGTAGGAACTCGTGGTTCATGTAGTCGTACACTAGCCGATCTCAAGATCGTGAGGAAGTCCGAGCGCCGCAACTCAGCAGCGCATCCGCACTCGCACACACGTTCAAGCCACCGGACAACCTCCACCTCCTCGCTCCAGCGATCCAGCGGAAGCAGCAACTCCTTCTAGACGAAATGCCACCGAGAACATGTATCTCGCTAATCCGAGACCATGGGGGAATAATTCTAGAGGGGGAGAGAGATCCTTCACAAAGAGGTGTGTGGAAGAAGGAGGGAATGGGTGGCCTTTTATAGGAGGAGGGGGGTGCCCCCTCTCTCCATGGCCGGCGCATGGGGGGGTGACCCCTCACCTCCCCCATTCATGTGGTGGTAACTCCTCCACATTAAAATGCCTCTTCACATTCCCTTTTAAAGTCTCCACTTTAAATGCATTAAGTTTCTCCAAATTTAATGCTCTCTCATTTAATAAAACCCTTTTATTAAATTTATTCAGAATTTTGTTAATTACTTTAATTAACAAACATTCACATATAGCCCTTGCAATATTTCAATATCACATGCAGAACCACCTTCTGCAATTTCACCTGAAACAATTTCCGGTTTCTATTGAAACAATTCCTGCGCTTTGCAATTCTTTCGTCTGAAACATATGTGCTCCAAAATGGTGTCCGGTAAATCTTAAGTGTGCCACCCTACGGTTCGCGAATAATGCAGACATGATCGAGACCCTTCTCCGATCAATAATCAGCAGCGAGACCTGGAGATCCGTATTGACTCCTACACATTCAACGATGACTCCTGTGATCGTGAGAACCTTTAACGCTTGTAACTAAATCCCTTTGTCTCTCGATATATTACATGTCCGAGATTAGATCATCGGTATCTCCATACCTAGTTTGATCTCGTTACCGACATGCACTCTTTTCTCGTTCCCGTGATATAACATTCTAGTGATCACATCACTTGCTTGCAAGCTATCCTAATGTGATATCACCGAGAGGGCCCAGAGTATATCTATCCGTCATCTGGATTGACAAATTCCACTCTTGATCCATGAGCCTCAACATAACACCTTCGTAGCACTGAACCCATCTTTATAGTCACCCTGTTACGGTGTGACGTTTGATGTTATCAAGATACTCTTCCGGTGTTAGCAATTAACATGATCTCATGGTCTAAGGATAAAGATTACTTCGTATGATGTTATAGCAATATAAACACAATGACTTGATCGTAATGCTATACTTCGGATGAATGTTCATCACATCATTCCACCAATGGTGTGACCTTGTTATTAACAACATCCAATGTCCATGATCAGGAAACCTTGATCATCCTGTTAATCAACAAGCTAGTCTATAAGAGAGGCATGACTAGGAACCCTTTTTGTTTATTAAACACACATGTATTGATGTTTCCTATCAATACAATTATAGCATGTAAAATAAACATCTATCATATACAAGGAATACATAATAACAACTTTATTATTGCCTCTCAGGGCATATTTCCTTCCGTTGTGGAGGCTAGCAAAAGACTAGGAGCGACAAACTAAGAGAGCAATAATGGCCATAATCATGCAGAGCGACAAAACATCATTAATCAAAGCATAAAGTGATATTACAAGTCGAAACTAAAGGATCACAAAGGCTATGGTTACTTGGGATAGTCATAACATGGTGTGAGCATGCGCCAAGTCAACCCAAATAAAACATGAAAGGAGAATACCATAATACTATACTTTAATATGCTAAAACAACACATGATTCTTTCAAGGCACATTAAGCAATCTCAATTGTTTATAACAAGTTATGCTACAGCAAAGAATACTAAGCATAAAGCCAAAATAATATCAAGCATGGCATGACAAAGCATAGGCCACAGTCAAAAACGAGCTCAATCCACACAATCTTTATTAGCAACATTAGTGCATTCAAGATAATAAGTCTTTAGGTTCAGTTCCAACACCAATAAAACTTGCATTAAAACACAAGCTACTTTAGCACTTCCCTCAAAAAGATAAATTCCCCAAAAGAACTCAAAAAGGAACCAACAAGAAGCAAATGCAAATAATGGCAGAAATGTGTCAAAACAGACCAGCAGGTAAAGAGGAATTTTTTCGAAGACCTTCTGTTGCTCAAATAGAAAAGTGCTGAACTAACTAAAGTTAGATAACAACCTGGGGCAGAATCACAAAAATTGACGCCTCAAAAGGACGTACAGAGATTTTACACTAATATTTACGGTGAAGCACAAAAATCTGTTTCGGGACAACAACTTTCCCAAGCATTACTTCTCTCTCATTAGAGGTTACTCTTGGCACAAAAAGCAAATAAAAAAGGATAAGGAGCGGTTACTACAGAGGTAATAACTTCCAAGACTCATCTAAAACTTTTGGGTTATCTCCCAATAAGTACTTTTCTTTAACGCCATTAAGTTAGGCATGATAGTTTGAGAAGATGCTCACATAAGAAATATGAATTGAAGTAAAATAGAGCATCAAGAAGAAAATTCAAAGCACATTTAAGTCTAACCCACTTCCTATGCATAGGAATCTTGTAAAGAAACAAGTCATGAAAGCACAAAGCAACAAGCATAGGAAAGAAAAACAAGTGCAACTTCAGAATTTTCAACATAAAGAGGGGAAATTTAATATTGTTGAGATACATAAAACTATGTTTCCCTCTCTCATAATAATTTTCAGTAGCATCATGAATAAAATTAACAATATAACTATCACATAAAACATTCTTATCATGAGCCACATGCATATAATAATTATTACTCTCCACATAAGCATAGTCATTCTTATTAATTGTAGTGGGAGAAAATTCAACAAAATAGCTATCATTATTATTCTCATCACCATAATCATCAAATATAGTAGGCATATTGTAGTCATAATTAATTTCGTCCTCAATAGTAGGTGGAATGAGAATATCATATTCATCATTGTAATCATCATATATTGGAGGTATAGTATTATCAAAGTAAATTTTCTCCTCTAAAGATGGGGGACTAAAAAGATCATTTTCATCAAAACTAGCTTCCCCAAGCTTAGAATTTTCCATAGCATTAGCAATAATGGTGTCCAAAGAATTCATACTGACAACATTGCTATTAGCATGCAAATAAAGTTCCATAGATTTTTTAATTTTCTCTTCAAACACTTCATGTCCTAACTCAAGATAAATACTATAAAGCTCTCTAATTTTTTGTTGTTTTCCATTAAGCCTAACTAGTGAAAACAAGAAAAAAAAAAGACAAAATTACAAAATCTAAAGAAAATAACTTCGAGCACTCACACCGGAGGATGTGAGTACCTTTTACCTTACCTCCCAGGCAACGGCGCCAGAAAATACTTGCTGGCACGTGGTTGATGTGGGAGCTTCTTCTTCTTTAGTCCTCGGCAACGACGCCAGAAAATAGCTTCACATCTACGCACTTCTATTCTTGTAGACAATTGTTGGGCCTCTAAGTACAAAGGTTTGTAGAATAGCAGCAAGTTTCCCTTAAGTGGATCACCCAAGGTTTATCGAACTCAGGGAGGAAGTGGTTAAAGGTATCCCCTCTCAAGCAACCCTGCAATCAAGATACAAGAAGTCTCTTGTGTCCCCAACACACCTAATACACTTGTCAGGTGTATAGGTGCACTAGTTCGGCGAAGAGATATTGAAATACAAGTGGTATAGATAATTATAAGTGGTAACGGTGATAGAAAATAGCTTGATGGCGTGGAAAAGACTAAAGTAAAACTGAAATAAAGATAGAAGCAAGCAAACATGTAACAGATCTAATTGCAAACGGTGTTTCAATGTTTAGAAACAAGGCCTAGGGATCATACTTTCACTAGTGAACACTCTCATATAAATATCTTCTCTTTATTATACTACTCTTAACTACTCTCCGGTTGGACACTCTAATCCATGGTAGGGATATGACAACACACCTCAAAGTTCGCTTTCCGCATCTAGATAACCCCACACTGTCACCTCGAGCATTAGATGGTTCCAAAAAACACTACAATTTCATAAAGACATCCAACTCCAAATATAACTCATAACAAGTATTTGTAATCTCTAGCCTAAGTGCCACCATGGTGTGCACGCTATCACTTTCACACACATGGGGAGAGCAGAGATCTATTAAAGCACTTGAGTAGCAAGGTAGATCTACTAGATTACAAAGCTCATGATCACAATAGAGAGAGAGATGAACACATAGCTACCGGTAGAACCCTTAGCCTCGAGAGAGAACTACTCCCTCCTCTTCATGGGAATTAGCAACAACGATGGAGATGGTGGTGGAGATCGATGGAGATGGCTCCACGGGCACTTCCCCGTCCCGGCAGGGTGCCGAAACAGAAACTTTCTGTCCCCCAAATCTCCCCTTCGGTGGTGGCGGCGCTGCGGAACTTTTCTTGGCTGGAGGCTTGATGATTTAGGGTTTCTGTATCAGGAGGAATATATAGGCGAAGGGCCGAGGTCGGTGGCCAACCAGGGGGCCCACACCATGCTCTGGCGTGGCCTGGGGGACCCGCGCCTAGGGGTGGTTTGGCCACCCTGTGTCCCTCCTTCGTCTCTCCTTCTGGCTCCATGAGTCTTCCCGGAAAATAATGACTTTGGCTTTTGTCCGGTCCAATTCCGAGAATATTCATTTTCTGATTTTCCTAGAACTAAAAACAACAGAAAACAGGCAACTGGCACTGTGGCATCTTGTTAATAGGTTAGTCCAAGAAAGTATATAACAAGTACTCCAAAGTATGGACAAAACATAAGAAAGTAGATAAAACCAAGCATGGAACATAAAAAATTATGGATAGGTTTGCAACGTATCATGGCTCATAGTTGGTAGCAAGGCCTATGGCCTGCTGGGCGGCCCAGTTAGACGGATCCTGAAGGGAGGCTCATGCTGGATAAAGGAAGGCTACCTAGGATTCACCGACATATACGGAGCCTTGGAGTACAAGACATGGAACACTAGTTTCGTGTAGGTGTAGGACTCTTTACCTTGTCCGGCAAGGACCTTTCTCTGTAAACCCTAGGTCTTGGCGTCTTTATAGGCCGGCCTACGGGAGCCTTTAGGGCACAACTTCTCTGATTGCAGCGTACAACACGCAACACCTCGCACAACGAACCTATCTCTATAACTCGGCGTATTGTCATTATAGTGATTTATAGCAGGAGTAGAGTTCCGCTACCGTTGTGGGACTTGAACCTGGGTAAGCTGTGTTACCTTGTACCCGCCAACTCTCCGCCTTACCCCACGTCTTTAAACATGCACTGTGAGGATCCCTCCATGGTATACTCGTCAGCAATACCACGACATTATCAATCATAGAAATCCCACCACCTCCATCCCAGATAGAAATTGAACATGGAAAAGAAACGGAAGTTAACCCGTGTTCAAAAAAGTTAAGAGGGGCCGTGGAAGTTAAGTTGCACAAGATACTATACGAAATCGGAAAAGTCCACAAAAATTAAGTTTGATATATTTAAAATTAATTTAAAATCATATGAAATTTGGAAAAGCTTTATTTACAAAAAAAAGTTGCACAATTTTTATATCATTTCAACGATATATCACATGCATCATTCCGACGAGTGGTTTGAAAATAACACCCCCCAAACAGTGCAGTAACACAAAAATTCGTGAAAAAACTCTTTAGTATATTTGAAATTATTTTAAAATTGTATCAAATTTGGAAAACTTTATTTACGGAAAAGATGCGAAATTTCCATACTTATTTAACGGTATATCGCATGCATCATTTTGATAAGTAGTTCAAAAACTGCAATCAATATATAGTCCCCAAAAACAGTATCGGTGCTCCGTCAGGAAGTTAACTAGTATAGAAAATGTAGTTAACTTGCACACACGAAGAAGTTAACTTACACATGCGAAAGTTAATATTCATTATTACTACTACATACTAGAAGTTAACTTGGACGGAAAAATAAGTTAACTCGTGTTCGCGTGAAAGTTAATAGAGGATTCCTAGTGTTCGCGTGAAAGGTAGCGAGGGTTCCTTAATAGTTATTAGGAACCGGTTCTTAAATAGTGGAGCTATATATATAGGTAAAATAACAGGTGCACCATGGTGCCTAGACACCATACGTGATACGCGTATTTTTGCTTTAAACAACATATACCTGAGGGTATAGATATCTAAATTATACATACCTAGGTATCACATACCTAAGATATTCATACCTTTATATATACATAATATATATATAGTATCCCTATTTGACACCTAGTGTGTAGAATAATTATTCTTTCAAACCGTATATGATTTTTACGTCACGTAAATTTTTTCTTACCTCAGAAGTCAAGAAGAACATATGAAAATTTAGACATGTCGTAAAAAAATTGTTTACATACCGTATAAAAAAACGACATAAAATGCATATTTTCTATGTATTTTACACTATAATGACTCAAAAAATTGTATTTTTATGTCGATTTTTTTGTATTTCTAATAAATATGAACATAATTATTAGCATACAAAACATAAATTTCTGAATGTGAGAAGATAAAAATATGTGGGGGTGCAAAATAACTATTTTGCACCCTGGGTGCTGAATAGGGTTTCTATATATATATATATATGAAAAATAGTGGACTGCCCATGGTGTATATATATAGAAAGAGAGAGAAAGAGAGAGAGAGAGAATGGCGCTATTTGACACCCAGGGTGTAGAATAGTTATTCTACACTCACCCTCTATCTTTCAAATCGTATATGTTTTTTATGTCGCGTAAATTTTGTCTTATCTTGGAAGTCAAGAAGAACATAAGAAAATTTAGACATGTCATAAAAAAATTGTTTATATGTCGTATAAAAATACGACATAAAATGCATATTTTCTATGTTTTTACACTAAAATGAGTCATAAATTGTATTTTAATGTCGATTTTTTTGCGTTTCTGATGAATATGAATATAATTATTAGTATACAAAACATAAATTTCTAAACGTAAAAACATAAAAATATGTGGGGGTATAAAATAACTATTCTGCATCCTGAGTGCTGAATAGGGTTATATATATAACATGACTATTCTACAACCCCTTAAGAGATTGTAAAATAACTATTCTACAACCCCACTCTCTAATAAAGACCTTCTATGTCCGATTTGGCTCCCCGTCCCACCTCCGGTGTTGCCCCCGACCCACTCCAGTGCGCCGCCCCCGTTCCCCTCCCACGTCGCCCCGCCCCACATCCGGTGCATCGCCCCGCCCCCCTCCCGCGACACCCCGTCCCCCTCCCGCGATGGTCCCACCCTAGATCTGGCGCGCCGCCCCCGCCTCCCTCCCGCGTCGCTCCCGCCCCAGCTTCGGTGCGCTTCCCCGTCCCTCTCCTGTGTCTCTCCCTCCCCAGATCCGGCACGCCGCCCTATCCCGGTCTACCACCTCTGAGCCCCTCCCAGCTCCCCTGCCCACATTCTTACTCCACAACCGCTAGAGGCATAGATATTTTGAGTCTGAACTCCTGCAAGAATATATCTGAATTTTTTGCCTCTCACATCTGAACTCCCAAGCTACTGAATTTATTTTCACATGACAAAATCAAGCATAGTCGAGGTCCAGACGAATCTGGTGCTCCGTCAGGAAGTTCACTTGCATCTACTGAGAAGTTCACATCTTTCACCGCGGAAGTTCAGAAAGCCCCCACCACCCCCACCTCCCCCTCTCTTCCCACGTGAATCTGGTGCTCCGATGAGAAGTTCACTTGCTATCTATAGAGAAGTTCACATCTTCTACCACGAAAGTTCAGAAAGCCTCCCACCCCTCCCCACACAGATCCCCCCTCTTTTCCACGCGAATCTGGTGCTCCGACAAAAAGGTCACTTGCATCTATCGAGAAGTTCACATATTTCGTCGCGGAAGTTTAGAAAGCCCCCCACCCCCACCCTCCCTCTCTCTTTCCATGTGAATCTAGTGCTCCGACAGAAAGTTCACTTGCTATCTACAGAGCAGTTCATATCTTTCACTGCGGAAGTTCAGAAAGGGGGGTTGTAGAATAGCGTACCTATATATATAATATAAATATAAACTAGCTAGTAAAAGAAAGTAAGGTTCCGTGTTTAGATCACGCAACATTTCGCTCTTACCTTGGTCGCGCATCACTCGAACACCCCTGGCGATTTTTGTTTCAAATTTTATCATCGAGAATCTCGCAGGCCGTTTCCTATTCCTATCCTTTCTCGTCTTGCGCTGACCTCTCCTCCCGTTGTTCCCTGTCCCTGGGAACGCCACACGCCTCCTCCGCGATGCATCTCCGCCGCCGATGACCCGAAGACCCGTGCTCTCCAAGATTTTCCTCTTGGCAGCGGACGTCAGCAGACGTTAGCAGCCCCTTCATGGAGTTCTGCAACTCGGAGACATCCCGAGAAACCCCGGGAGCTAGACTTTGAGAATGGCCACGGTAGCGCGCAGGAGCCATACGGAGGATGCTCGTACCGGCATTTGTGCTCTGCTCCATCCTGCTGCCCCTTGCCATCCTCGGCCTCCACCGCGAGTCACCATCACCTGCATCCTTTGCCTGCCTGATTTGTCTCCGTAGACCCTTATTGATTATATGTGTGTGTGCGTGCAGAATACAGATCGGAGAAATGCACAGCTGTTGTCATCAGCACACTGAGATTTTGCGCACCATGTTTTGGGCTTCTTTATCCATCGTCGAATCTTCTAATGACGAATTTCTGTTTTATTGTTTAGGAGCTATGTCTCGGGAAGCATACGTATCTAGAGGGGCGCAGGAGGACAGAGTGTTCTAAATTATGCCTTCATACTGGATTGCAAATTTGAGATGAAAAATTGATAGCAACTTTGCATTAAATTTTGTGCATAATTTTGGGGTGATTATTCCCCGTGGTTTCCTAGAAAAACTACGTTCATAAATAGGATAAATAGGGAGTTCAATCAGGCAATGCGCGCGAGCGTGCAGCGTTATTTTCATGGTCCTGTGTTGCATGTTGATGGCTTGGTGAGGAGAGGTAGGTCGGTTGCTGCATGTTTTCTGTCTTCTCTATGTTATGGGATTATAGAATATGTGGTGTTTACAGTTAAGGTGTGGAAATTCTTTGTACGGTACTGATGCTCACGGTGTTGTGTTGCACAGCTAATCAATGAGCCATCTATTTCGAAAACTCTTTTCTACCGGCGCCGGTACATGCCCGCGTCGCATCCACTGATCTCCGTTTCTGTTGCAAAGCATTAAATGCCTGGACCTATATGAAGAGTGGACACTGCTTTCTCTTCCCCCGATGACCTCTCTCCTTTCTCTCTCTTAAACACGCATGGCTTCCTCTGTCTATTCCTACCGAACGTGTTCTTTAGAAAAATAATACTAGTACTTACTTTGCACATTTAGTAGATATCAGAAGTGACTAAATCGTTTACATTAATAATACTCCCTCCGAGTCAAATTAGTTGACTTGGTTTTATTTAGATACGGATGTATCTAGCTCTAAAACAAATCTAAATACATTCGAATCTAGACAAATCAGAGTCAACTAATTTGGATCGGAGAGAGTATTTCATTAAATCTTGATCCCACATTGTAAATCTAAATACTAAAATAATTGAGAGAATGTCGATTCATGTGGTGTATTGAAAAACACCATTATATTGCGAGTGGCAGGGCGGAGCATGAGCGAGCGCGGGCGTCCGGAGCGTGGCCAGCGGATGGCGCGAGCGCGTGCGGCAAGGTCCAGCGGACGACCCGAGCGGCGACCTGAGCGGCGAGGGCCGGCCGGCGCGAGGTGGTAAAGCGTTGGATAACTGCTTCTTCAGTTTGTTGTCGTCCTCGCTCAGTAGCGTACCACATAGCTCTCGCTGCTTTGCCACCTCAGCTATGGAGGTTGGCTTTTCGGGAGAAACACTCGCTTCCTAGACAAATGAGATGTGACTTATTGTACCGATTGCCTGTGGTAAGTTTGACAAAAAATCAAAACTGATCATATTGAAACCAAATTGAACCTTACTTAAATCCACTAAAACCATATCAAGCCATGTTGAAACCTATTCGAATATAGCGAAACCTCACAAGATTTTTTCAAAACAACTGGAACTGCAGAACCATTTTTCAAAAATTGAAACCACACCAGCATGTCTGAAACAATTGAAACCACAAAAACATTTTTAAAACAATTGAAACCACCAATCAAGAATATATGAAACCACATAAGCAATGTTTCATTAAAGCCAAACCATAAATAACATCTTCTAATAATTTGAAACCACCTTGCAATTAAATGAAACTTGGTCTTGGGGTTCCGATTCTTTTTATGTGGTTGTTTCAATTGTTTCAAACATGCATTACTGGTTTTAGTGGATTCAAATGTTTGAATTTGTGATTTCAAATGTTTCAAACATTCTTTGGTGTTTCAATTAAATGAAACTTGTTCTTATGGTTACGATTATTTTTATGTTATGGTTTCAATTGTTTCAAACAAGGATTTGTGTTTTCAAATGTTTTAAATATGGTTTAGTGCTTTCAAATGTTTGAAGTGGTGTTTTCAAATGTTTCCAACAGGGTTTTATGGTTTCAATAAAATGAAACTTGGTCCAGTGGTTCCAATTCTACTTATATGGTGGTTTCAATTATTTCAAAATTGTATTAGTGGATTTAAATGTTTTATACATGTTTAAGTGGTTTTAAATGTTTGAAGTGTGGATTTCAATTGTTTCAAATATGGTTTTATGGTTTCAATTATATGAAACATGGTCTTCGGTTTCCGGTTCATCTTTTGTGGTGGTTTGAATTGTTTCAAACAAGTATTAGTGGTTTTAAATATTTCAAACATGTTTTAGTGGTTTCAAATGTTTGAAGTGGTGACATTGTTTGAAACATGGTTTTGTGGTTTCAATTAAATCAAACTTGTCTTGTGGTTCTGTTTTTCTTATAAGGTGGTTTGAATTATTTGAAACATGTATTAGTGGTTTAAAATGTTTGAAATATATTTTATTGGTTTCAAATGTTTGAATTGGTGGTTTCAATTGTTTGAAACATGGTTTTGTGGTTTGAATTAAATGAAACTTGGTCTTGTGGTTCCTGTTATTTTTATGTGGTGGTTTCAATTGTTTGAAACAAGTATTAGTGGTTCAAAATGTTTCAAACATGTTTTATTGGTTTCGAATGCTTGAATTGGTGGTTTTAATTGTTTGAAACATGGTTTTATGGTTACAATTAAATGAAACTTGGTCTTGTGATTCCTGTTCTCCTTATGTGGTGGTTTCAATTGTTTGAAACAAGTATTTGTGATTTCAAATGTTTTAAACATGTTTTATTGGTTTCAAATGCTTGAATTAGTGATTTCAATTATTTGAAACATGATTTTTTGATTTTAATTAAATGAAACTTGGTCTTGTGGTTCATGTTCTTCTTATGTGGTGGTTTTAATTATTTGAAACAAGTATTTATGGTTTTAAATGTTTTAATAGTTTCAAATGCTTGAATTGGTGGTTTCAATTGATTAAAACATGGTTTTGTTCTTTCAATTAAATAAAACTTGTTCTTGAGTTTTCGGTTCATCCTATGTGGTGGTTTGAATTGTTTCAAACAAGTATTAGTTGTTTCAGATTTTTTAAACATGTTTTAGTTGTTTCAAATGTTTGAAGTGACAGTTTGAATTGTTTGAAACATGGTTTTGTGGTTTCAATTAAATGAAACTTCGTCTTATGGTTCTGGTTCTTATTATAAGGCGGTTTCAATTATTTGAAACATGTATTAGTGGTTTAAAATGTTTCAAACATATTTTATTGGGTTCAAATGCTTGAATTGGTGGTTTCAATTGTTAAAAGCATGATTTTATGGTTTCAATTAAATAAAACTTGGTCTTGTGGTTCCTGTTCTTCTATGTGTTGGTTTCAATTGTTTCAAACAAGTATTTGTGGTCTCAAATGTTTTAAACATGTTTTACTGGTTTCAAATGCTTAAATTAGTGGTTTCAATTGTTTGAAACACGGTTTTATGGTTTGAATTAAATAAAACTTGGTCTTCTGGTTCCTGTTCTTCTTATGTGGTGGTTTCACTTGTTTGAAACAAGTATTAGTGGTTTAAAATGTTCAAACATGATTTATTGGTTTCGAATGCTTGAATTGGTGGTTTTAATTGTTTGAAATATGGTTTTGTGGTTTTAATTAAATGAAACTTGGTCTAGTGATTCTTGTTCTTCTTATGTGGTGGTTTCAATTGTTTGAAACAAGTATTTGTGGTTTCAAATATTTTAAACATGTTTTATTTGTTTCAAATGCTTGAATTAGTGATTTCAATTATTTGAAACATGATTTTGTGATTTTAATTAAATGAAACTTGGTCTTGTGGTTCCTGTTCTTCTTATGTGGTGGTTTCAATTATTTGAAACAAGTATTTATGGTTTTAAATGTTTTAATAGTTTCAAATGCTTGAATTGGTGGTTTCAATTGTTTAAAACATGGTTTTATTCTTTCAACTAAATAAAACTTGGTCTTGGGTTTTCGGTTCATCCTATGTGGTGGTTTGAATTGTTTGTGGTCTCAAATATTTTAAACATGTTTTATTTGTTTCAAATGCTTAAATTGGTGGCTTCAATTATTTAAAACATGGTTTTGTGATTTCAATTAAATAAAACTTCGTCTTGTAATTCCGATTCTTCTTATTAGACGGTTTTTAATTGTTTCAAACATGTATTAGTGTTTAAACCCAACAAAGATGACATCATCGACAGTTCAGTGCGACATCGTGCACGGCGCCGCTGTCTCGTGCTCCGGCTGTTATCGCTCTATATCATACTGAAGAGAGCAGATGTTGTCGGACATCTCGCGCTCTGGCCTCCGCCCCGCCGCACAGCGAAACAGCAAGACAAATCGTGGACGCTCATGTGGTGGATCAATTGCCGGTACGTACCATTTAATTTTTAGAAAAAAGTTTTCGTAAATTAATACTAGTTCTTTGATCTGGTTTCATAAATTAAAAATAATTTTATAGATTAATTCTAATGTCAATTTGGCTTTATAAATTAGTACTTCCTCCGTCCCAGATCTTAGGGTGTAATTTATTTTTCATTAAGCCGTAGGATGCATTTCCTTCATATCTTCCTCAAATACACTCCACGACTATTCACTGAGAAATTAAAGCGCCATACGTTTTGTATGCAAGAATAAAATTTTATCGGGGCCAAATTTTTTTAATACTAGATGATACCCCGCGCGCGTTTCTGTGGAAAACATTTGTACAAATAGTTTAATTAAATTTTATATTTCTTTGTGGTACATATGGTGAAAGACAAAAAAAAGAACTATCTGTTGGGTAAGAAAGTCGAATTTGATAATTTTATATAGATCATCTCTGTTGCACTTTAAGAAAAAAGATTATTCTATTGATCATTTCTTTGTAATGCACGACTTCTTTGGCAGTTTGCGCCCCGCCGTAAATTTCTCAAAATGTACAACTTCTGTTGTAATAGAATAATTTCCTAGAGTCAGAAAACGTACATCTTTGATATTTGTCAACCACGTCGTCCTGCTATTACAATACTATAAGACGGTCACAATATTATCAATTGAGAAGAGAATGAGTAACTCAAGAACGGCGGATGCGTGACCGAGCAGCACATCCTTGAAACTGCGCAGGCCGGCTAATCTTTAAGCAAATAGTTACAATCTAAGCAATTATTGAGTAGTCGATGAAATCAACTCCTTATTATCTTGGCCTGTCAGCGTAGTCATGCCACATGAAAAATCAAACCATGTAATCAGAATGTTTTGTCAGTATGTAGTTTACATAAATGGATCCGGAAATAAGCGTGGTAGTATAAAAAAGTTACCGTAGATACATACAATTATGAAAACCTATTATTTTCATTGTACTCCCTCCGTTCAGAAATATAAGACGTTTTAGGTTTGTGAATAAAATATATCTCGACGTCTTTTAGTGTATAGGTTCATAGACGTTTGGAGTGAACCTACACACTAAAAGAGTCTAGATACACTCCTTTCACAAAGCTAAAACATTTTATATTTCTAAACGGAGGGAGTAGCTGATTAAGGCAATTGTCTCATAAAGCTGTAACCTAAAAGAAACTTCATCGACAACCATGAGAAATCTAAGTGAGATAGAAAATCAATCTAAGATAGTACAAAAAAAGGAAAGGACATAGGTTAGAGAATAAAAAAAGAGGAACCAACTACGAAGGCGAATAGCAAATTGGCACATGTATACGGGCCGGGGCTGTAAGAGCGGTCGTGATATTTCTAGCTTGGTGTACTGTGTGTAGAACTAGCCGACGCACTTGCCGCCGATATTGCCAACGACCTACTCCGTACCATTGACGACTTGCTTCCGTGGTTTGGTGGAGAAACGCTACTGAGCAGGTTATTTAAAGACAAAACCACGAATGTGACTTCTCAGTTCTCAAGTGTTTGGGTCAGTTTCTTGTAAGTTTATTCATCAAGGAGATGAAGTGGTGGAAGCGGAGACGAGCAAAACACTTGCGAGTCTGGGTGGACCTCTCGTATATCCGTGGCTTGCGGCTTCAATAAAAGGTGACGGTTGGTTGCTAAACAAAAGGCAAAATGCCAAGTGCTGACGTGGCCAAGCCAAGCTGCATGTGTTAAGCTTATGATGATGTGGCAAATTACTGGAGACACGATGATGTGGCATAGCTGCATGTCAAGAGAAATAGGATAGTGGGGATGATCTTCTTAGTTATATAGGATATAGGATATCCCACCGAATTTGATTTTTCTTAATTGTCTCTTAATCTTCGTTTTATACATGCATGTGACTCTCCTTAATCTCAGGAGTCATTAACCGTACTATTTTTATACCCAGCGTTTAATACCCCACGCTACTAAATTAAAGGATAGATGAATTAATTAGGAGAGTGTACTAGTAGTACTAATTTAGAAAAAGTTAAAACCACTCGTGTGACAAAAGAGCAGGCTAGCATTCATTGCATGTGGCTACGGTCTACTAAAAAGGGGTTGGAATGGAAAGGACAAACGCCAAGTTAACTAAAACGTTTGGCACATATCTCAAAATCGAGAATATGCGCCTGATTCGACGCCGGCACATACCGGCGCCGGTAGAATCGCCGCTCTCCCATCTATTTGGACTTTGGTATTGCTTCCGCCAAATTTGTGTTTGTTGGCTTGGCTTACTGAGTTATTGCGTGCAATGTTGTATTAGGATCTTGTACACGGAGAAGATATTAAATGAAGGACTTGTCGTGGAGATCAAAGGTAAGAGACGATTTATTTTTCACTTGTGTTCTCAAATTATTAGGTCGTGTGCATTTATATTTTTAGTAAATACTAGTAGAAAAAATCATGAGATGTGGGTTTTAAAGTGGACACTTTTTCAAGAAGTTGAATGGTGAAGGCAAAGTGTATGTGTAGAAATGTTGTCGAGATATGTGCTCTGTCTCTCCTCCTTTCTACTACCATTTTTTTTGCCTTCAGGACAAATATAATGAGGAGGTATATATATTTTAGATTGGAGTAGTTATTGTTCCTTTTTAACATGCTCATGCTTTAAGTTGAGAGATGATCATACATATCTTATGTTGCAAGGAGAAATCAGGTAGCTATTAATAAGTGTAAATATTTAAAGTTTACATGACAATCATTCATTTAGATCTCAAAGAGTGGTGCCAGTTTTTGCGGTCCTAGCAACTTTGACATTGGCTTATTCACCACATTTTAATTGTTCAATTACTCATACTGCAACAGCTATCTTCACCAAGCATGTTACATACTGTTAGCAGAGAAATTCTTATTTGACAAAGGTTTTCTATATTAATCCCTTCTGATAAGCCATTGTTCTGCGTTATTATTTGATTTGGGAAAATCCTTTCATATTTGATGTGTATGCTGCTGGTGCTATCCTTCAATCATATCTACCATTTGACATTTCTTTGCATTCCCGATTACATATTGTGTAACTTGAATCAATAATTGTGTACCTGTGTCAAAGAGATTGAATTAAGGTTAGATAATATCTTGATGTGTTGGAACTGTTGTGTTTGATTCCAGTTAGCTATTGTGCTTATTAGTAATGTGTTCCTTGTTGAATTGCAAGCACTACTTCGCCTACTTGTAGTAAATCTCCTAATGAGTGAACACCTATAACTAATTCTTGGATGAACAAATGTGAAATGGTTTTGCGCCTGAAATTTGCACAGTGCTCACCTTGGCCGCTTGATGTCGACCGGGGATGAAGCTAATGACAACATTCCTAACATGCAGAACATCTAAAGGACATATGGAGTAGATCGTAGTAAATAATGCATAGTAATAAATTAGTAGTTAGCCTTTGCTTTCTATAAAGTGTCAAATTAGCTATTTTTCTATAGACGAAGCTAATGACAACATTCCTGCGAGAGCATTTAAAGGACATATGGGAGTAGATCTTAGTAAATAATGCATTCTAATAAATAAGCAGTTAGCCTTTGTTTTCTATAGATTGTCAAATTAGCTTTTGTCAAAATACATTTCAAAGGGAGTTCAATATAATCGTCTGTAGAATATTATGTAGCTATTTTTTCTATACACATAATTTTTCACATGTATCATTGCCTGGCACAATCAACTTAGCCCTATCATATCAGATCACAATTCCCCTTGTTCCTTTCATGGTTACCAGGTACCATGGCCCACCAACTGTCGGGCCTCTCAACAAGACGAATCTCCTCAAGGGAAAAAGGCGCCAAGCAATCTCTCCAGGAAGGTACCTCACGAAGGAACCGTGTGAAGCACACTTAGATGACAGTGCTCCAATGCTGAAGCAGAGGCGCGAAGGGACCACTGACTACCCCTCACCCAAGCCAAGGGCCTTCTTCTTCCTCAAGCATGGAGTGGCCGACAAGACCTACACCTGGTGGGGACCACCCCACTGGATTGTGCTAGAGGAGCATACATGAGAAGAATATCAATACAGACATGGCGCCCGTCGGTGGACCAAGTCCACAATAGGTGATAACTGTGCCATACATGCCCCTGCCTGGATGGCCATGTGGAAACCCTTCCCACCCAAGGGCCAGAAGAGGACCGGGTGCCTATACAAGGGACATGAGGGCACCCTAGGGAGGGACCAGCTCCCACCTCTGGAAACCCTAGATCTGATTATGTGATCAGCACTTGAATTGTGAACCTCACCAAGCAGCACAAGAAATCAAGACAAGCAGGAGTAGGGTTTTACACCGCATGGTGGCCTGAACCTGGGTAACCCTCGTGTCCGTATGTCATGTTTTCTCTGTAGTTTCCTCACCAGGCTTTAGGAAGATTTGGGGAGATCGTGTTCAGCCCTAGTGTCCAATTCCATCCTACTTCGAGTGGTTCCCTGCAGGGACAATCTCCAACATTTGGCATGCCAGGTAGTGGGCTGAGTCGCATTTCCCGACCTTGTTTGTCAAGCATGGCCAAGACAAATTGCCAAAAGTGCGTCTCCATCGTGATGAGCTTGCCACTAACCTGGCAAAGCAGAACCCCATCGGCGGTACCTGTCGTACCAACAATGATTCCCCCTAGAAGTAGATGGAGGATGCTGAAGTGCACCCACCCACCCGCACCGAGGAGCGGCACACCCCACTACAAGAAAAGTTGGCTTTTACAATGGATGATTTTCATGGTTGAAGGCCCATTTTTCATGGCTAAAAAGTCTTCTACAATGGATGTCCATCGTGGTAAAATCCCCACCACAAAAGAATCTACCACGGTTTTTTCTGACCGTGGCGGATCGCACCCTTCAGCCACGAAAACTTGTTCCGTCGTAGATCTGTTCGCCAGCCTCATTGACTGCTGACGTCATGAAAGATTCCATGTGGCAAACACCGTTAACGCCTAGTCACCGCCGTTAACGGTCACAGAAAAAGTGGCAGAAGCCAGGCCCAGACAAGATCTGCTAAATATTAAGTGGGATGGCCCATGAGGAGAGCCCAATAAGAAGAAGGCCCGTTACTATTTCGTCCAGCACTGTTTGAAATGGCGCAACTATTGTAGCCATCCACGGCCTGTGAACTTCTAGGCCCGACACTATTTTAGTCTACAGAAGGCCCACCTTGGTCCAATACTTTGCGGCCCATTCTCAGCCTGGGCCAAGTCTGTCCGTTACTATTAAGGCCTGCTATCGGCCTGTCACTTTTCTCGCACCCATCGTGGGACCTTATGGCCCTATACAATTACAACCCTTTACTGTTCTAGACATTCACCGTTTCGGCCTTCTACTATTCAGTCCCATAAACGGACTGTGAAGTTTCTGGCCTGCTAAAGTTCTGGCCTCCTACTGTTCTGGCCTTGTTACTGTTTCTGGCCTGTTACTATTTTGGCGTCCTATAGTTGTCGTGTACCGGCCTTTTACTGTTCTGGCCAGTTACTATTGTGGCCTTTTACTGTTCTGGCCTTTCACGGTTCTGGCCTTTCACTATTCTAGCCATTAACTGTTCTGGTCTTTTACTATTCTGTTCTTTTGCGGTCAGATTCTACATATAATAGCCTCAGTGTAAGCCCGTCACTATTTATTGGTGGCCCATCAAGGACTGATAAAATGTTGTCGCCATGCTAATGTTTAAGCCTATCTAACTTAGATCCATTGCCAGGACATAAAGGTGGATAAACATAGAACAGAAGTTCTCTAAAATGCTAAATAAATTCTAGAACTATGGAAAAAACTTATAACTGGAAAATTAGTAAATTATTACAGTTCTGAAAAATTCTGTAGCTTGTAAAGCATCATCGGAGTACAACACAGCTGATAAACAATATAATCTCAGTTTAATTTTTTTTCCTTTTAGGGAGCTCGCGCCGCCTCACATGTAACAACGGGATTATCACGAGACATGTTGAGGATATTATTAAGTAGATTCTTCGTCAAAGCTTGCCTATTTTTCAACTCAGATAATTCCTTCCTTGCTATGGATACTACTGCATCTATTCTGTTGGCTTCCTATCCAACTACAGCAAGTGCATCTTGGAGTACAACATGATACGTTGCAAACGTATCTATAATTTTTGATGTTCCATGCTTGTTTTATATCTACTTTCTTATGTTTTGTCCACACTTTGGAGTATTTTTATAAACATTCTTGGACTAACCTATTAACAAGATGTCACAGTTCCAGTTGCCTGTCTTCTACAGTTTTTGGTTCCAGAAAAGTCAGAAAATGAATATTCTCGGAATTGGACGGGACAAAAGCCAAAGTCAATATTTCACCAAGGGGAACATGGAGCCAGAACACGAGACAGAGAGGGGCCAGTGGCCGGCCACACCACCTGGCCGAGCGGCCAGGCCTGGACCGCGCCTGGGGGTGGTGTGGGCCCCCTGGCACTCCACCGACCTCGCCCTTTCGCCTATAAGAAGCGTCCGATACAGAAACCCTAAGTACCCGATCAAAATTCCACAAAAGAGTCTATAGCCTCCGTCATCTCCATCCCTAGACCAGGAGGGATCTGAAGCTCTTCCCAGCACCCTGTCTGAGGGGAGAGATCACCCTGGAGGCCTTCTTCATCACCATGCCTGCCTCTAGTGTGATTCGTGAGTAGTTCATCCCTGGACTACGGGTCCATGTAGTAGCTAGATGGTTGGTTCTTCTCCTTTGTGCTACCATGTTTAGATCTTGTGAGATCCGTTCATGATCAAGATCATCTATTTGTAATCCTACATGTTGTGTTTGCGGGGATCCAATGGATATTGAGATGCTATTTCAGATTGATTATTGATTCTATCATGTCTTTGTTATTTGTGATCTTGCATGCTTTCATTGTTAGTAGCTATCTTGGCCGAGTAGATGTTAGCAACTCCAAGAGGGAGTATTTATGCTCGATAGTGGGTTCATGCCTCTAGTAGTCTAGGGAAGTGACATAAATCTCTAAGGTACTAGATGTGATGTTACTACTAGGGAGAAAACAACAATCCTTTGTTCATAGAACAATTATATTGTTTACTTTACACACTTTGCTTAATACAATTATCTATTGCTTGCAACTTAATACTGGAGGGGGTTCGGATGATAACCTGAAGGTGGATTATTAGTCATAGATGCAGTTGGATTATTGTCTATGTATAATGTTTTAATGCCCAATCAAATCTCATAGGAGTCAAGATGATTAGTATATGCATGTATGCTTTCTCGATGTTTGTCAATTGCCGCGCTGTAATTTGTTCACCCAACATGTCATCTATCTTAAGGAGAATCACCACTAGTGAACTATGCACCCTCGTCTTTTCTTTTACCATCAATCTACAACTATTTACTATTTACTGTTTACTTTCTGCAAGAAATTACTATCATCCACACAATACGTTTAATCCTTTGTTTTCAGCAAAACCGGTGAGATTGATAACCTCACTGTAAGTTGGGGGCAAAGTTCTGTGGTTGTGTTGTGCAGGATTCCAAGTTGAAAACAACACCTTGAAGGTGTTTCCTTGCTCCTACTAGTTCGATAACCTTGGTTTCATAACTGAGGGAAAACTTGCTTCTGTGCTCATCATACCTTCCTCTTTGGGTTCCCCAACGAGCTCCAATATATTTTGAGCCATCAAGCTCTTTTTCTGGCGCCGTTGCCGGGGAGTCAAGGACATATTCACAAGGGGAGTCCCTCATAACCAATCTCGTTACTTTGTTTTATTTGTTTTGGTTAGTTTATTTCTGCTTTGTTTGCTTGTTTATTTATCAAAAACTTGCTTGTTTCTTTATCAAAAACACAAAAAAATTAGTTGCACTAGTTTGCTTTCTTTATCAAAAACACAAAAATGACTACTCTTGAAAACACTAAGTTGTGTGACTTCACTAGCACCAACAACAATGATTTCATGTGCACACCTATTGCTCCACCTGTTCCTGAAGCTACTTTCTTTGAAATTAAACCTGTTTCACTCAATCTTGTTATGAGAGAATAATTTTCTAGTATTGGTACTGAAGATGCTGCTGCTCTTCTTAATAACTTTGTTGAACTTTGTGAGATGCAAAAACATAGGGATATAGATGGGGATATTATTAAGCTTAGATTGTTTCCTTTCTCTTTGAGAGGAAAAACTAAAGAATGGTTGCAATCCCTAACTAGAAATAGTATTGATTCTTGGACTAAGTGCAAAGATGCTTTCATTGGAAAATACTATCCTCCTACTAAGATTATATCTATGAGAGGTGAAATAATGAAATTCAAACAATCTAATAATGAACATGTTGCTCTATCTTGGGAAAGAATGAAATCTTTCGTAAAGAATTGTCCCACTCATGGACTAACTGCGTGGATGATTATCCAAACCTTTTATGCAGGACTGAATTATTCTTCAAGAAATCTACTGGATTCTGCTGCTGGAGGTACCTTTATGACCATTACTTTGGGTGCTGCAACAAAGCTATTGGATAAATATGATGGTTAACTATTCTGAATGGCACACTAAGAGAGCTCTAGAAGGTAAGAAGGTAAATTCTGTTGAAGAGACCTCTTCCTTGAGTGATAAATTGATGTTATTATGTCTATGCTTGTTAATGGGAAAGCTCATATTGATCCAAATATCATATTCCCTTAGCTTCTTTGGTTGCTCAAAAAGAACAACTTGATGTGAAATTTATAAGAAATAATAATTTTAGCAACAATGCCTACAGGAACAATTTTGGTAATAACAATTATAGGCCATATCCTCCCAATAATGGTTATGCTTATGGAAATTCCTACAACAATAATAGAAGTGCACCCTCTGAACTTGAAGTCATGCTTACAGATTTTATTAGTAAACAAACCGCTTTCGATAAAACTATTGAGGAAAAACTCTCTAATGCTGAAAGAAATATAGCATCATTGTCTGAAGAAGAATCTTCTTTTAATAAACTGGCTGCTAAACCTGAAACTATTGAAAATCCCTTTGCTGCTACTAATGCCATACAAGTTAGAATTAATGAAAATGTTAGACTATTAGCTGAATTGCATGCTAAGTGGGAAAGAGAAGATGAAATTGCTAGAAATATGAGTATTTCTACTATCACTACCACTAATGTTGAAGCTAGTAAACCCAATGGAACCTTTTCTAATAAAAATGGTGAAATTGTTCGAAAAATGGGAAACAATAGCTCTACTACTTTAGATAATAATTATGATTTCGATCTTGATGGTTGCAATATCTCTGAAGTAATTATGTTCCTACAAAAGCTTGCTAAAAGTCCTAATGCTAGTGCTATGAATATGGCCTTTACAAAACACATTACTGATGCTCTCATAAAAATTAAAGAAGAAAAGATGAAACATAAAGCTTCTATTCCTATGAAATTAGAAGATGGTTGGGAACCCATCATTAATATGAAAGTGAATGATTTTGATCTCAAAGCCTTATGTGATATTGATAGTAATGTTTCTATTATGCCTAGAAATATTTATGAAATGCTTGATTTGCCACCATCAGAAGATTGTTATTTAAATGTCCCACTTGATGAAAATGCTAAAAAGAAACTCATGGGGAGTATTAATGATGTTCTTATTATGGTTAACAATACCTATGTCCCCGTTGATTTCTATGTTTTGGATGTTGAATGCAATGCTTCTTGTCCTATAATTTTACGAAGACCTTTTCTTAGAACTGTTGGTGCCATTATTGATATGAAAGAAGGCACCATTAAATATCAATTTCCACTCAAGAAAGGTATAGAACACTTCCTAAGAAGAGAGAGAAGATTCCTTTTTCCTCTCCTATTAAAACAAAATTTTCTCTTAATGCTTCTTCATTTGAGAATACTTGATTCTTTTCTTGCTTCTTATGCCTAACTTAAAGGTGTTAAAGAAAAGTACTTATTGGGAGATAACCCAAAAGTTTTAGTTGAGTCTTGGAAGTTATTGCTTCAGTAATAACCTCCCCTTATCATTTTTGTGTGGTTTTTGTGCCAAGAGTAACCTCTAATGAGAGAGAAGTAATGCTTGGGAAAGTTGTTGTCCCGAAACAGATTTTTGTGCTTCGTTGTATAAATTCGTGAAAAATCTTTGTACATCGGTTTGAGCTGTAATATTTTTGTTCTTATGACCCAGGTTGTTATCCAACTTTCGTTAGTTCAAAACTTTTCGATTTGAGCAACAGAAGGTTTTCAAAAAAATCGGTTTCTACCTGCTGTTCTATTTTGATAGATTTCTGCCATTATTTGCATTTGCTTCTTATTGATTCCTTTTGGGGTTCTTTTTGGGGAAATTGAGCTTTTTAAGGAATTGCTATAGTAGCCTGTGTCTTTAGTGAAAGTTATTCTGTTTAAAACCTAAAACCCCAAAGACTTATTATCTTGAGTACACTAATGTTGCTAATGAAGATTGTGTGAAGTTTTGTATGAAGGAAAATTTTCAGGTGTAGGGAAGAGTAATGGAATGAGATGAAGAATGGAAAAAATATCAAGATTGGGGATGCCACCCCATTTCACCCCAAGAAATATCCAAGAAGTACAAGCGTCAAAGCTTGGGGATGCCCAAGGCATCCCCTTCTTCATCAATAAAATTTCAGGTTTCTTCCAAACACTTCATTTTTATTGTTTCATGCATAGTTGTGTTGTTCTTGGAGCGTCTTCGTTTTTGTTTTTGGTTTTCGTTCGCTTAGTTTGCTTGAATAAATTGGTTGGACCCCCTCATTCATACATTAGTTTTCAAATAAAGTTGGTTTGGATTGGAAAAGAGTAGGAAAAGTTCATGCTTAAGTGGTAAAAAGGAGCTTGTTTTTCACTGTGGCCTATGCTTTGTCATGTCATGCTTGATATTGTTTTGGCTTTATGCTTAGTGATTTTTGCTGTAGCATGACATGTTATAAACAATTGAGATTGCTTAATGTTCCTTGAAAGAATCATGCGTTGTTTTAGCATACTAAAGCATAGTATTGTGGTATTCTCCTTTCATGCTTTATTTGGGTTGACTTGGCGCATGCTCACACCATGTTAAGACTATCCCAAGTCACCATAGCCTCTATGATCATTTATATTTCGACTTGTAATATCACTTTATGCTTTAATTAATGATGTTTTGTCACTTTGCATGATTATGGCCATTATTGCTCTCTTAGTTGGTCGTTCCCAGTCTTTTGCTAGCCTCTATCACCAAGTATGAGTTCCACTCATGAATCCAACTCCAAATAAAACCAAGTCATTCCAAAGAGTCCACCATACCTACCTATTAGCATTTGCTATTCCAAGTATGTTCATGATTTTATCTACCTTCTGAATTAAACTTGTTATGTGAAAATTAGTGAGTAAATATCTCACGAACTTGATGGCACACTTTAGTTTCTTGCACTTAATAATCTTGAACCATTGTGTCCATATTTGTTGCGTATATGCTTGCTCTTTATAAGTTGAAGTTAGCAGAACCATGTATCATGGGGAATGCTTTCACATTGCACTTATTATTCCGTTGATATCATGATTCTTTTGCTTATGGATCCCGACAATGTGAAATAAAAGGGGAACTTGTAAGATCATGGAGTTTGTATGTGTGTTAGAGAAATGCCTGGGCCGCTAGCCTAAGCCATGCCTAATCATGGTGGAAACTTGCAGCATAACTATAATGAGCATTCTACGAAGCATCCTCAATAAAAACCTATGCAAATAGCAAATAAAAAGATCGCTGAGATGCTCATTGTCTGTTGCCTTGTCATTCTGATATGGGATAGTGATACGTCCATTTTGCATCACTATTCTATATCATAATTCACTGTTATTCATTGATATATTTCATATTAAGAGATGATACTTATGTTATTTCATCTGTTTTTGCATGGTTGATGAATTTTGGAGCATGGACCGCTGCAGTTAGGATTTTGATGGAAAAGGTGCTGTTTGGAGGCAAAATTCACGAAGATCAGAAAATCTGGGAAAATATACGGAAAATCCTATTTTTCCAGAAGACGAAGGCTGCCAGAAGAGCGAGTGGAGATGGGCCACAGGGGGCCCACACCACCACCTGGCGCGGGCCACCCTAGGCTGCGCCACCAGGTGGTGTGGCCGCCCTGGCCCACCTTTGGCTCTCCCCTCTGGCGTATATATTCCTCTCGAAACCCTAAGACTCGGGGAGCGACCACAGAAAGATTCCGCCGCCTCTGCGGGGCGGAAAACACCAAGAGAGAAAGATCTCTCCGGCAGACAGATTTCTGCCAGGGGAATTCCTTCCCGGAGAGGGGAGATCATCGCCATCAACACCACCATCAAGCTGGACTTCATCGGGATCAACATCATCATCATCATCACCACCACCATCATCACCATCAACACCCTCATCACCATCTCCATATTGCTGTAACAATTGCGTTGAATCTTGCATAGTTCTTAGGGGAAACTTTCCTGGTGTTGATTACTCCTTGTAGTTGATGCTATTGAGTGAACCATTGAATTATCGTTTATGTTCAGATTGTTATAAATCATTATTCCATCTCTGATCATGAATGTCTTGTGAGTAGTTCGTTTTGTTCTTGAGGACATGGAAGAAGCCATGTTGTTAGTAGTGGAATTGTGTTGAGAAAGATTCAATAGTTTGATATTTAAGTTGTGGTGTACTTCTTGTAGTGGTGTCATGTGAACGTCGACTACATGACACTTCACCTATATGGGCCTAGGGGAATGCATTGTGTATTTGGCTACTAATCGTAGGGGTTGCCGGAGTGACAGAAACATGAACCCCCGTTAGGAAACCATTGCACAAGGGACGTAAGGGTCTTAGAGTTTAAAGATGTGGTTAGGTTTCTACCTTAATTAGCACAGGTTCACCCACACAACACTTAGCAAGCTAAAGAAGATTAATCAACTATATGAAGCGAAAGCACTTGACAGTCTTCCCATGTGTCCTCGAGAACGTTTGGTCATCTTAAGTAATACAACCGGCTTGTCCTTTGCTACATAAAGGATTGGGCCACTTGCTGCATTTATTCCTACTGTCTTTTATTTACTTGGACTTTGTTTACTTGCTTTATCAAAAACCCCTAAAAATCCATTTGCTAAGTATTTGCAGAGAATTCCTGATCCATACCACTAGCCAGCACCTTCTGCTCCTCGTTGGGTTCGACACTCTTACTTATCGAAAATACTACGATACACCCCCTATACTTGTGGGTCATCAAGACTATTTTCTGGCGCCGTTGCCGGGGAGTGAAGCGCAATTGGAGAGTTGAACTGGTAAAGGAATCTTCTACTGTGAGTATTGTTTACTTCTGTTAGTTCCTTTATTTTCGTTATGGATAATTCGCTGAGTTTCTTATTTGGTAATGCTACTACCACTGCTAAGGTAGTAGATGAACCACCACCTGCTGAGAATGATGCTTTTAAAATACCTACAAGAATTATTGATCGTGTTTTGGATAACTACTATGTTGGGGATGGAACTGTCCATCCCGATGATCATTTACTCTTTATACACAAATTATGCGGGTTGTTCAAGTGTGTAGGTATTACTATAGATCAAGTTAAGAAGAAGTTATTCTCATTGTCACTGAAATGAAGAGCTGAGGAATGGTATATGCTGCTGAAGAATGGCCAAGCTCTTGAATGGGAGGAAATAGTGCCTCTCTTTTATTCAAAGTTTTATCCTCCTAGTGAGATTCATAAAGACCGGAATCAAATATACAACTTTTGGCCTCTTGATGGAGAGAGTACAGCTCAAGCTTGGGGGAGATTGAAGTTACTTATGCTCAAATGTCCCATTCATGAGCTCCCCAACAATATTATTATCAATAACTTTTATGCATGCTCCCTCTACATGATAAGGATTTATTGGATGCTTCTTGTGCTGGATCATTCACTCACATGTATGAAGAAGCCAAATGGGATCTTCTGGACCGTATTCAAGATAATGCTGAAGCTTGGGAGAATGACAAAGGAAGAAAGTCAGGTATAAATTATGATTATGAATGCATTGAATCTTTTATGGGAACTGATGACTTTCAAAATATTAAAAATGCTTATGGTCTAGACTCTCAAGCTATTACAACTTATTTTAAGGCTTTTCCTTCCTACATTGAAGTTCCTAAAAAGAAGTGGAATAAGTATCATGACCTTATAAAGATATTGCTAAGTGTGTTCCTGTAAGAAATACTGAATTTTATACTGCTAATCATGTTTTACCTGAACCTTACATTGAGAAAATGCCTTTCCCAGTTAAGATGAAGGAACATTCTATGATAGCTAGTATGTTTAATGAAAGTACAAATAAAGCTGTTGAACCTGATAAACAAATGGTTGATGAACCTATAATAGCAAATGTGAAAGACTTTGTTACTAAATATGTAGAAGAGGGACACCCTATCCTTTGTAAGGATACCTCTAATATTGTTTCACAAAGTAGTGTTATGAGAGCTAGTATTCCTGTGTTTTCTGTTAGAATAAGTGATCATTATTACGATGGTCCTTGTGATAGTTATATTATTAAGTTTATGCATGATACTGAAAGTTACTATGAGAGAGGGAAAAGTGTTCTTATGCATCTCAATAATATCAAGTTTCCTCGTTTTATGCTGAAAGTTTTTATGTTGCACTTCTTTTGACTTCCTATGCTAGTAGCCTCTGGTTTCAACAACTTGTTTGTTTACAAAATTCCCTTGCATAGGAAGTGGGTTAGACTTAAACATGTGTATTTTTGCTTCTTAATGCTCTCTTTCAGCTCAATTCATATTTCTATGTGAGCATCTTCAAAATTATCCTGCCCATCTTAATGGCTATAAAGAAAGAGCTTTTTGGGATACAACCCAATTTATTTTTGCTTTCAGTTTGTTTTTGTTTCTTTGATTCTTGGAAGTTATTACTTCGGTAATAACCGCTCCTTATCCTTTTTGTTTAGTTTTTGTGTCAAGATCAACCTCAAATGAGAGAGAAGTAAGATTTGGGGAAGTGGCTGTCCCGGAACAGATTTTTGTGCTTCACCGTAAAAATTTGTGAGGGATCTCTGTATGTCGGTTTGAGCTGTAATGCTTTGTGCTTTTGACCCAGATTGTTATTTAACTTTCGTTAGTTTTGCACTTTTTGATTTGAGCAACAGAAGATTTTCGAAAAAATGGATCTTTACCTGCTATTCTGTTTTGACAGATTTTGCTACTCTTGCATTTGCTTCTTTATTCGATTTCCTTTTTGAAGTCTTTTTGGGTCTTCGGAAGGAGTTGCTACAGTAGCTTATGTTTTGATGGTTTTCAGTTGAAGTTGAACTAAAAAGGTTTTTATCACTTCACTTATACTAATGTTGCTAATGAGAACTGTGTGAAGTTTAGTGTGAAAGAAATTTCCAGGTAGTGGAGATAATGGTGTAATAAGGAAGTGAAAGGTTTCATGACTCACAATGAGTGTATGAAGATGAAGATATTGATGTTGTTCAAGTGGTGACTCCATAAGAATCCACTAAATACCAAATTCAGAGACCTAGAGAATCCGCTTTTGAATAGGTAACAGTTCTGGTAAGAAAAGTTTCGCGAAAATACTATCCAACTATATTTTTGCAGTTTTTAGCCAATGAGGAAAGCTACGAAGCAAAAGAGGGACGAAAACGGAGCCAGGGTGGATCACACCACCCTGTGGTGCGGGCCCACCCTTGGCCGCGCCACCAGGTGGTGTGGCCACTCCGAACTCCGTCTCCGACCCGTTTTCTCCCAGTACCTTCCTTTTGATGTGAAACTTCGTAATATAAAACCCCCCAAATACCCTGAGGTTCGTATATCGTGTTCTCGTCGTGTTTTTGTTTCGATCTGTTTCTGCCAGGAACTATTCTTGAAAGCTTAGAAGCACAATGGTGTCCACCAAGGATAAGGGAAAGGAGCCTATGGAGGAAGATCTCCAAGACCTCGGGCAAGAAAAGAAGATCAAGAGTGAAGATGAAGAGGAGGCAAAGCACACCAGCACTACCATTGCAAGCTTTGGAGCGGTGGCAAACCCTGCCATGACGATGTCAATTGGAGGGAAGCCTCCTCATCACCGTTCAGATCCCTGGTCACTTCCTTCATGCACCAAGAACCCTTTCCATACTCTTATCCATGAGCATCAACACCAGAATATGCCCAAGGGGAAATTACCCTCCAATTGAGATTTGCCTTGTTCTAGCCATGCAGGAAAAGAAGACTTCCAGGAGAAAGAGTGGGGAAAGAATCACAAGAGCTGGAATTCGCAACCCGACATGATCATGAGCCGCATTGAGCAAAACTCGCAGCTTATTCGCAGTCTCACTTTTGAGATCGAGGACTTGGGGAAACTGATCAAAGAGCTCATCAAGAGGATACCACCACCACCTACGGAGTAATTCATCATCAGGTTTGGCATCCCCTTGGTTTGTTCCAAGCTTGGGGGAGTGCTGCGGTATCACATCACTATCTTCTATCTTTTTACCTTTTTAGTAGAGTCATATCATGAATAGAGAAGTTATCATGTAGGATGGTTTGCATTATGGAAGTGTCCCCTCTCTCGTTAGATATGTATCCCTTGGTGTGATTTGCCGTTATGGAATATTAATGAGAAGTTCTATCATTTACTCGTTTGCATAGCTTATATTAGTTTTCAATTCGTGGTTATATGATTGAACTTGTTGTTAGTATTGGTATCACTTTGGGATCATTGAGTTAATTTAGTTAGTTTTGTCAAATCTGGCTCGGTCAGTAGAAACACTATTTTTGAGAGTTGAATGAAAAGATAAAAGTACTCTAAAGAAAAATAATTTCATCTTATTTCTTTCTTGATTTGCTCATAAGTTTGGTATTCTCTAGTTAAGATCTTTTGTGCTTCCAAGGAAGATTGCATTTTTGTCTTTATCACTTGTATGTTTGTTTGTTTCCTTTAACTCTTATACTTGCTACCTAGCCTTGCTAGCCAAAAACCTGTACTGAGAGGGAATTCTTCTCGTGCATCCACCTCCTTTAAACCAAACCCATGCCATTTATGTCCACCATACCTACCTATTAGCACTAGTCCCATTCCAAGTAAATTCTTGCTTTGTCTACCTTCCAAATTAAACTTGTTATGTGAAAATTAGTGATTAAAGCTCTCACGAACTTGATGGCACACCTTACTTTCTTGCATCTAATAAACTTGAACCATTGGGTCCTTCTTTGTTGCGTATATGCTTGTGCCTTATGAGTTGAAGTTAGCAGAACCATGAATCATGGGGAACGCTGATACGTCCATTTTGCATCACTATTCTATGTCATAATTTACTGTTATTCATTGATATATTTCATATTGAGAGGTGATACTAATGTTATTTCATCTATTTTTGCATGGTTGATGATTTTTGGAGCATGGACCGCTGCAGTCAGGATTCTGATGGAAAAGGTGTTGTTTGGAGGCAAAATTCGCGAAGATCAGAAAATCCAGGAAAATATACGGAAAATTTTATTTTTCCAAAATACGAAGGATGCCAGAAGGAGGAGTGGAGATGGGCCACAGGGGGCCCACACCACCCCCTAGCACGGGCCACCCTAGGTCACGCCACCAGGTGGTGTGGCCGCCCTGGCCCACCTCTGGCTCTCCCCTCCGGCTTATATATTCCTGCCGAAACCCTAAGACTCGGGGAGCGACCATAGAAAGATTCCGCCTCCTATGCGGGGCGGAAAACGCCGAGAGAGAAAGATCTGTCCAGCAGACAGATTTCTGCCGGGGGAATTCCGTCCCGAAGAGGGGAGATCGTCGCCATCAACACCACCATCAAGCTGGACTTCATCGGGACCATCATCATCATCACCACCATCATCACCATCTGCACCCTCGTCACCATCTCCATATTGTTATAACAATTGGGTTGAATCTTGCATAGTTCATAGGGGAAACTTTCCCGGTGTTGATTACTCTTTGTAGTTGATGCTATTGAGTGAACCATTGAATTATTGTTTATGTTCAGATTGTTATACATCATTATTCCATATCTGATCATGATCCATATGATGTCTTGTGAGTAGTTCGTTTTGTTCTTGAGGACATGGGAGAAGTCATGTTGTTAGTAGTGGAATTGTGTTGAGAAAGATTCAATAGTTTGATATTTAAGTTGTGGTGTACTTCTTCTAGTGGTGTCCTGTGAACGTCGACTACATGACACTTCACCTATATGGGCCTAGGGGAATGCATTGTGTATTTGGCTACTAATCGTAGGGTATGCCGGAGTGATAGAAACTTGAACCCCCATTAGGAAACCATTGTACAAGGGACGTAAGGGTCTTAGAGTTTAAAGCTGTGGTTAGGTTTCTATCTTAATTACTTTCTTGTACTTACGGATGTTTGCAAGGGGTATAATCACAAGTATGTATTAGTCCTAGGAAGGTCGGTACATTAGCAAAGGTTCACCCACACAACACTTAGCAAGCTAAAGAAGATTAATCAACTATATGAAGCGAAAGCACTTGACAGTCTTCCCATGTGTCCTCGAGAATTTTTGGTCATCTTAAGTAATACAAACAACCGGCTTGTCGTTCGCTGCATAAAGGATTGGGCCACTTGCTGCATTTATTCCTACTATCTTTTATTTACTCGTACTTCGTTTATTTGCTTTATCAAAAACCCCTAAAAATTCGTTTGCTAAGTATTTGCAGAGAATTCCTGATCCATACCACTAGCCAGCACCTTCTGCTCCTTGTTGGGTTCGACACTCTTACTTATCGAAAATACTGCGATACACCCCCTATACTTGTGGGTCATGAAGACTATTTTTAGGCGCTGTTGCCGGGGAGTGAAGCGCAATTGGAGAGTGGAACAGGTAAAGGAAACATCTACTGTGAGTATTGTTTACTGCTGTTAGTTGCTTTATTTTCATTATGGATAATTTGCTGAGTTTCTTATTTGGTAATTCTACTACCACTGCTAAGGTAGTAGATGAACCACCACCTGCTGAGAATGATGCTTTTAAAATACCTACAAGAATTATTGATCGTGTTATGGATAACTACTATGTTGGGGATGGAACTGTCCATCCCGGTGATCATTTACTCTTTATACACGAATTATGCGGGTTGTTCAAGTGTGCAGGAATTACTACATATCAAGTTAGGAAGAAGTTATTCTCATTACCACTGAAAGGAAGAGCTGAGGAATGGTATAAGCTGCTGAAGAATGGTCAAGCTTTTGAATGGGAGGAAATAGTCCCTCTCTTTTATTCAAAGTTTTATCCTCCTAGTGAGATTCATAAAGATCGGAATCAAATATACAACTTTTGGCCTCTTGATGGAGAGATTACAACTCAAGCTTGGGGGAGATTGAAGTTACTAATGCTCAAATGTCCCATTCATGAGCTCCCCAACAATATTATAATCAATAACTTTTATGCACGGCTCCCTCTACATGATAAGGATGTATTTGATGCTTCTTATGCTGGATCATTCACTCGCATGGAAGAAGAAGCTAAATGGGATCTTCTGGACCGTATTCAAGACAATGTTGACGCTTGGGAGAATGACAAAGGTAGAAAGTCAGGTATAAAGTATGATTATGAATGCATTGAATCTTTTATGGGAACTGATGACTTTCAAAATATTAAAAATGCTTATGGTCTAGACTCTCAAGCTATTGCTTCTTATTTTAAGGCTTTTGCTTCCTACATTGAAGTGCCTAAAAAGAAGTGGAATAAGTATCATGAACCTTATAAAGATATTGCTAAGTGTGTTCCTGTAAGAAATACTGAAGTTTATACTGCTAATCATGTGTAACCTGAACCTTACATTGAGAAAATGCCTTTCCTAGTTAAGATAAAGGAACATTCTATGATAGGTAGTATGGTTAATGAAAGTACACATAAACCTATTGAACTTGATAAACAAATGGTTGATGAACCTATAATAGCAAATGTGAAATACTTTGTTACTAAATATGAAGAAGAGGGACACATTATCCTTTTTAAGGGTACCACTAATATTGTTTCACAAAGTAGTGTTATGAGAGCTAGTATTCCTGTGTTTTCTGTTAGAACAAGTGATCATTTCTATGATGGTTCTTGTGATAGTTATATTGTTAAGTTTATGCATGATACTAAAAGTTATTTTGAGAGAGGGAAAAGTGTTCTTATGTATCTCAATAATATCAAGTTTCCTCGTTTTATGCTGAATTTTTTTATGTTGCACTTGTTTTGCCTTCCTATGCAATGCAAGTAGCCTCTGGTTTCAACAACTTGTTTGTTTACAAAATTCCCTTTCATAGGAAGTGGGTTAGACTTAAATGTGTGTATTTTTTCTTCTTAATGCTCTCTTTCACTTCAATTCGTATTCCTATGTGAACATCTTCAAAATTATCATGCCCATCTTAATGGCTATAAAGAAAGAGCTTTTTGGGAGACAACCCAATTTATTTGTGTTTTCAGTTTGTTTTTGTTTCTTTGAGTTTTGGAAGTTATTACTTCGGTAATAACCTCTCCTTATACTTTTTGATTGGTTTTTGTGTCAAGATCAACCTCTAATGAGAGAGAAGTAAAATTTGGGAAGTTGCTGTCCCGAAACAGATTTTTGTGCTTCACCATAAAAATTCGTGAGAGATCTCTGTATGTAGGATTCAGCTGTAATTTGTTGTGCTTATGCCCCAAATTTTTATTTAACTTTTGTTAGTTTTGCACTTTTTGATTTGAGCAACAGAAGATTTTCGAAAAAAATGATCTTTACCTGCTGGTCTGTTTTGACAGATTTTGCCACTCTTGCATTTGCTTCTTTATTCGATTTCCTTTTTGAATTCTTTTTGGGTCTTCGGAAGGAGTTTCTACAGTATCTTATGTTTTGATGGTTTTCAGTTGAAGTTGAACTCAAAAGGTTTTATCACTTCACTTATACTAATGTTGCTAATGAGAACTGTGTGAAGTTTTGTGCGAAAGAAATTTCCAGGTAGTGGAGATAATGGTGTAGTAAGGAAGTGAAAGGTTTTATGACTCAAGTAATAAGTGTACGAATATGAAGATATTGATGTTATTCAAGTGGTGACTCTGGAAGAATCTACTAGATACCAAATTCAGAGACCTGCAGAGTCCGTTTTCAAATAGGTAATAGTTTTGGTAAGAAAAGTTCCACGAAATACTATCCAACTATATTCTTGCAGTTTTTAGCCAATAAGGAAAGTTACGAGGCGAAAAAGGGACGGAAACGGATCCAGGGTGGCTCACACCACCCTGTGGCGCGGGCCCACCCTGGCCGCGCCACTAGGTGGTGAGTCCACCCCGGACTCCGCCTCCTACTCGTTTTCTCCCAGTACCTTCTTTTTGATATGAAACTTCGTAATATATAACCCCCGGATCTCTTGAGATTCGTATATCGTGTTTTCGTCATGTTTTCCTTTCGATCTGTTTCTGACAGGTAGAGTCCCAGATTTGGAGCCACAATGTCTTCCTCTAGATCAGCCAAGGAAGATTCTTCAGAGGATATCATCAACCCATACATGAGAGAATTGGAGATTCATCCCAAGGAGTTGTTTCTTGAAGATGGGGAGCTCCAGATAAAAGAGGTTCGAGGCCCTAAAGGTGAAGGAAGTCTGGAGGACAAGATGGAAGCCCTGGAGCAAGAAGTCTTTAGGTATAAGAAGATGGCGGAACCCGAAGTGGATATCATCCATAAGATTTGTTCCGAACTCATCGCCGAGCACCAAAAGGAGACTGCTGAACTCAAGGATGAAGTCCTCTCACTCTGCCAAACAACCAACAAAATGCAAGCACAACTCTGCGACATTCAAAATCAAAACTGTGAGTATGAGGTTAGGTTTAAACGCATAAATGCTGCTGCAAGTTTCAGGATGCTGGAAACCACGATGTCCTTTGTTGATGGGAAACCCTTACCCTGGAAGTCGGACGATGATGAGAGAATACCACCACCACCAAAGGAGTAATTCGTCATCAGGTTTGGCATCCCCTTGGTTTGTTCCAAGCTTGGGGGAGTGTCGCGGTATCACATCACTATCCTCTATCTTTTTACCTTTTTAGTAGAGTCATATCATGAATAGAGAGGTTATCATGTAGGATGGTTTGCATTATGGAAGTGTCCCCTCTCTCATTAGATATGTATCCCTTGGTGTGAGTTGTCGTTATGGATTACTAATGGGAAGTTCTATCATTTACTCTTTTGCAGATGTTATATTAGTTTTCAATTCGTGGTTATATGATTGATCTTGTTGTTAGTATTGGTATCACTTTGGGATCATTGAGTTAATCTAGTTGGTTTTGGCAAACCTAGCTCGGTCAGTAGCAACACTATTTTTGAGAGTTGAATGAAAAAGATAAAAGTACTCTAAAGAAAAAAATAATTTCATCATCTTTCTTTCTTGATTTGCTCACAAGTCTAGTATTCTCTAGTTAAGATCTTTTGTGCTTCCAAGGAAGATTGCATGTTTGTTTTTATCACTTGTATCTTTGTTTGTTTCCTTCAACTCTTATACTTGCTACCCAGCTTTGCTAGCCAAAAACCTGTACTAAGAGGGAATTCTTCACGTGCATCCACTCCTTAAAACCAAAAACCCATGCCATTTGTGTCCACCATACCTACCTACTAGCATATGCTATTCCAAGTAAATTCATGCTTTTGTTTACCTTCCAAATTAAACTTGTTATGAGAAAACTAGTGATTAAAGCTCTCACGAACTTGATGGCACACTTTACTTTCTTGCATTTAATAAACTTGAACCATTGTGCTCACCTATGTTGCGTATATGCTTGCGATTTGTAAGTTGTGAATTAGCAGAACCATGCTGTCATGGGGAACGCTTTCAACATTGCACCAGTACTTTGTACCTAGTTGATATCTGATACATTGCAAATGTATCTATAATTTTTGATGTTCCATGCTTGGTTTTATCCACTTTCTTGTGTTTTGTCCACACTTTGGAGTACTTTTCATATGATTTCTTGGAATAACCTATTAACAAGAGCCACAGTGCCAGCTGCCTGTATTCTGCTGTTTTTGGTTCCAGGAAAGTCAGAAAATGAATATTCTCGGAATTGGACGGGACAAAAGCCAAAGTGCCTATTTTTCCGGAAGTCATCAGATGCCAGAGTACGAGACAGAGAGGGGCCGGGGGGCCACCACACCACCTGTCCGCGCGGCCCAGCCTGGCCCGCTCCAGGGGGTGGTCTGGCCGCCTCCGGCACCCCCTCGGCCTCCCCTTCCGCCTATAAGATGCCCTCGGGACGAAAACCCTAAGTGCCTGATCAAAAATCCACGAAAGAGTCTATAGCCGCCATCATCTCCATCCCTAGATCGGGAGGGCTCTGAAGCTCTTCCCGGCACCCTGCCAGAGAGGGGAATTCACCCTGGAGGCCTTCTTCATCATCATGCAAGCCTCCGGTGTGATGCGTGAGTAGTTCATCCTTGGACTACGGATCCATGTAGTAGCTAGATGGCTGGTTCTTCTCCTTTGTGCTTTCATGTCTAGATCTTGTGACCTCCGTTCATGATCAATATCATCTATTTGTAATTCTGCATGTTGTGTTTGCAGGGATCCGATGGATATTGAGATGCTATTTCAGATTGATTATTGATTCTATCATGTCTTTGTTATTTGTGATATTGCATGCTTTCCGTTGTTAGTAGCTATCTTGGCGAAGTAGATGCTAGCAACTCCAAGAGTTAGTATTTATGCTCGATAGTGGGTTCATGCCTCTGGTAATCTAGGGAAGTGACAGAAATCTCTAAGGTACTAGATGTGCTGTTGCTACTAGGGAGAAAACAACAATCCTTTGTTCATAGAACAATCGTATTGTGTTGGGGGGATACCCCCGGGTAGGGTCACGCCGGGGTATAGAGGCCGAGTTAGCCGAGGTACGGCAAGGTCAAAGCGTATGCTGGCCGAGTCACCTCAAGGCAGGCCGACTTACGGGATGTAACCTGTTGTAAAGCAATAATCGTATTGTTTACATTACACGAAGTTCGTAAAGCAATAATATGTTGCTTGCAACTTAATACTGGAGGGGGTTCGGATGATAACCTGAAGGTGGATTATTAGTCATAGATGCAGTTGGATGGCGGTCTATGTATAATGTTGTAATGCCCAATCAAGTTCCAAAGGAGTCAAGATGATTAGTATATGCATGTATTGCTTTCTCGATGTTTGTCAATTGCCCCGCTGTAATTTGTTCACCCGACATGTTATCTCTTAAGGAGAGCCACCTCTAGTGAACAATGGATCCCGGTCCTTTTCTTTACATACAATCTATAAACTGTTTACTGCTTTGTGTTTACTTTTTGCAAACTATTACTTCTTTCCATTCGATACGTTTAATCCTTTGTTTTTAGCAAAACACGGTGATATTGACAACCTCATCGCAAGTTGGGGACAAAGTTCTGTGGTTGTGTTATGCAGGTCTCCATGTTGCTACTAGCACCGGTAGTGCGCCCTGCCAAGGCTCAGCTAGCAACACCTTTGGGGTGTTTCCTTGCTCCTACTGGTTCAATTAAACCTTGGTTTCATAACTGAGGGAAACTTGCTGCTATGCTCATCATACCTTCCTCTTGGTGTTCCCAACGAGCTCTACATCAACACCTCACCAACATTTTTCTGGTGTCATTACCGAGCCATCAAGCATTTTTCTGGCACCGTTGCCGGGGAGTCAAGGACATCTTCACAAGGGGAGTCCCTCATAATCAATCTCTTTACTTTGTTATTTTTGTTTTGCTTAGTTTGCTTGTTTCTTTATAAAAAACACAAAATAATTAGTTTTACAAGTTTGCTTTCTTATTTGAAAACACAAAAAAATGACTACTCTTGAAAACACTCGGTTGTGTGACTTCACTAGCACCAACAACAATGATTTTATGAGCATACCTATTGCTCCACCTGTGCCTGAAGATACTTTCTTTGAGATAAAACCTGCTTTACTCAATCTTATTATGAGAGAACAATTTTCTGGTATTGGTAATGAAGATGTTGCTTCCCATCTAAATAACTTTGTTGAACTTTGTGAGATACAAAAGCATAGGGATATAGATGGTGATATTATTAAGCTGAAATTGTTTCCTTTCTCTTTGAGAGGAAAAGCTAAAGAATGGTTGAATTCCTTAACTAGGAATAGTATTGATTCTTGGACAAAATGCAAAGATGCTTTTATTGGAAATTACTATCCTCCTGCTAAGATTATATCTATGAGAAGTGAAATAATGAAGTTTAAACAATCTGATAATGAACATGTTGCTCAAGCTTGGGAAAGAATGAAATCTTTGGTAAAGAATTGTCCCACTCATGGACTGACTGCTTGGATGATCATCCAAACTTTTTATGCAGGATTGAACTATTCTTCAAGGAACCTATTGGACTCTGCTGCTGGAGGTACCTTTATGACCATCACTTTGGGTGCTGCAACAAAACTTCTGGACAATATGATGGTTAATTATTCTGAATGGCATACTAAGAGAGCTCCACAAGGTAGGAAGGTAAATTCTGTTGAGGAAACTTCCTCCTTGAGTGATAAGATTGATATTATTATATCTATGCTTGTTAATGGGAAAGCCCATATTGATCCAAATAATGTTCCTTTAGCCTCTTTGGTTGCTCAAGAAGAGCAAGTTGATGTGAACTTCATAAGAAATAACAATTTTGGCAATAATTCTTATAGGAGTAATTTTGGTAACAACAATTATAAGCCATATCCTCCCAACAATGGTAATGCTTATGGAAATTTTTACAACAATAATAGGAGTGCTCCCTCTGAACTTGAAGTTATGCTTAAAGAGTTTATTAGTAAACAAACTACTTTCCATAAAACTAATGAGGAAAAACTCTCTAATGCTGAAATAAATATAGCATCTTTAGCTGAAGCTCAATCTTCTTTGAATAAAATGGTTGCTAAACCTGAAACTAATGATAATCCCTTTGCAGCTACTAATGCTATACAAGTAAGAATTGATGAAAATTTTAGACTATTAGCTGAATTACATGCTATGTGGAAGAGAGAAGATGAAATTGCTAGAAACATTAGTGTTTCTACTATTACCACCACTAGTGTTGAGGCTAGTAATAGTTCTACTACTCTAGATGATAAATTTGATTTTGATCTTGATGGTTGTAACATCTCTGAAGTTATTAAGTTCCTACAAAAGCTTGCTAAAAGTCTTAAAGCTAGTGCAATGAACATGGCCTTTACAAAACACATTACTGATGCTCTCATAAAGATTAAAGAAGAAAAGATGAAACATAAAGCTTCTATTCCTGTAAAACAAGAAGATGGTTGGGAACCCATCATTAATATGAAAGTGAATGACTTTGATTTCAAAGCTTTATGTGATCTTGATAGTAGTGTTTCTATTATGCCAAGAAGGATTTATGATATGCTTGATTTGCCTCCACTTGAAGATTATTATTTGAATGTCCCACTTGATGATAATGCTAAAAAGAAACTCATGGGGAGTCTTAATGATGTTATTATTATGGTTAACAATGCCTATGTCCACGTCGATTTCTATGTTTTGGATATTGAATACAATGCTTCTTGTCCTATTACTTTGGGAAGACCTTTTCTTAGAACTATTAGTGCCATTATTGATATGAAGGAAGGCACCATTAAATATCAACTCCCACTCAAGAAAGGTATAGAACACTTCCCTAAGAAGAGAGAGAATATTTATTTTGCTTCTCCTATGAAAACAAAATTTGGTCTTAATGCTTCTTCATTTGAGAACACTTGATTCTTTTTCTTGCTTCTTATGCCTAACTTAAAGGCGTTAAAGAAAAGTACTTATTGGGAGATAACCCAAAAGTTTTAGATGAGTCTTGGAAGTTATTACCTCAGTAATAACCGCTCCTTATCCTTTTTATTTGTGTTTTGTGCCAAGAGTAACCTCTAATGAGAGAGAAGTAATGATTGGGAAAGTTGCTGTCCCGAAACAGATTTCTGTGCTTCACCGTAAAAATTCGTGTAAAATCTCTGAACGTCTTTTTGAGGCGTGAATTTTTGTTCTTCTGCCCCAGGTTGTTATCTAACTTTCTTTAGTTCAACACTTTTTAATTTGAGCAATATAAGGTCTTCGAAAAAATTCGTCTTTACCTGCTGGTCTGTTTTGATAGATTTCTGCCATTTTCTGCATTTGCTTCTTGTTGGTTCATTTTTGAGTTCTTATGGGGAATTGAGCTTTTTGAGGGAAGTTCTACAGTAGCCAGTGTTCTAATTGAAGTTTATTTGGTGTTAGAACTCAACCTTAAGACTTATTTATCTTGAGTGCACTAATGTTGCTAATAAAGATTGTGTGAAGTTTTGTATGAAGGAAAAATTTCAGGTGTATGGAAGGAATAAGTAATGAGATGAAGGATGGACTAAAGCTCAAGCTTGGGGATGCCACACGTGTCACCCCAAGAAATATCCAAGAAGTACAAGCGTAAAAGCTTGGGGATACCCAAGGCATCCCTCTTCATCAATAAAATTCCCAGGTTTCTTCCAAACACTTCATTTTTATTGTTTCATGCACAGTTGTGTTGTTCTTGGAGCGTCTTCTTTTTTGTTTTTATTTTGGTTTTCGTTTGCTTAGTTTGCTGAATAAATTGGTTGGACCCCCTCTTTCATACATTGGTTTGCAAATAGTTTGGTTTGGTTTGGAAAAGAGTAGGAAAGTTCATGCTGATGTGGTAAAAAGAGCTTGTTTTTGACTGTGGCCTATGCTTTGTCATGCCATGCTTGATATTGTTTTGGCTTTATGCTTAGTATTCTTTGCTATAGCATGACTTGTTATAAACAATTGAGATTTCTTAATGTGCCTTGGATGAATCATGCGTTGTTTTAGCATATTAAAGCATAGTATAGTGGTATTCTCCTTTGATGCTTTATTTGGGTTGACTTGGCGCATGCTCACACCATGTTATGACTATCTCAAGTCACCATAGCCTTTATGATCCTTTAGTTTTCAACTTGTAATATCACTTTATGCTTTGATCAATGATGTTTTGTCGCTCTACATGATTATGGCCATTATTGCTCTCTTAGTTTATCGCCCCCAGTCTTTTGCTAGCCTCCACAACCAAGTATGAGTTCCACTCATGCATCCAAATCCCTAAACCAAGTTAGTCCAAAGAGTCCACCATAACTACCTACTAGCTTATTTTATTCCAAGTATATTCTTTCTTTTGTTTACCTTCCAAATTAAACTTGTTATGAGAAAACTAGTGATTAAAGCTCTCACGAACTTGATGGCACACTTTACTTTTTTGCATCTAATAAACTTGAACCATTGGGTCCTTCTTTGTTGCGTATATGCTTGCGCTTTATAAGTTGAAATTAGCAGAACCATGTATCGTGGGGAACGCTTTCAACATTGCACTTGTACTTTGTATCCCATTGATATCATGTTCTTTTGCTTACGGATCCCGGCGGTGTGAAATAAAAGTGGAACTTGTAAGATCATGGAGTTTGTATGTGTGTTAGAGAAACGCCTCGGCCGCTAGCCTAAGACATGCCTAATCATGGTGGAAACTTGCAGCATCACCATAATGAGCACTCTATGAAGCATCCTCAATAAAAACCTATGCAAATAGCAAATAAAAAGATCGCTGAGATGCTCATTGTCTGCTTGCCTTGTGATTTTGATTATGGGAAAGGTCCCGTATCATGTGCAAGGGGTACCCCGTTGGCGGTTCTTTATGATACATATGTACTTACAATGACAAGAGATTACTTGTGACTAAAGTTGAGTAGCATGAGGATCGGTCTTCGTAAGTAAGGGGCAAGAGATTTTGGTTTATAACTTGTCAAGCATATCCTCTTAGTTGTGTCACTTCAACCTTAATCACCTTAAAGATGCTTATGATAGGGGCGATGAGAGATGAAAGCTATAAGTACCATAATTTTTGGAAGCTCTTTATGAGACTTGAATCCCTACTTCCTTCTATGAAGGCCTTTCTTCCACCATTATATTGAGTCTGCACCTTCTAATACCTTTATGTACCTACTTTGAGAGCATAGTGGCCATTCTTAGTTCTATGTGCATTGTCCCAAGACTAATTGATTTATGCATAACTTGATATTGCTTGTTTTAAACTATTTGTATCTAGTCACTCTTATGAACTTTGAAGGTGTCCTATGCACTTATGTTTTGCTACTCTATGAGGGACAAGCTGAATGCTATTATGCTATGTTTTCTTTATGTGAAACAAACAAACGTCTTGCAAAGCATTGTTATTCATGAATCTTTTGTTTGTGCCTTTTCATGTTGCATCTTAGTTTCTTTGTGTTATTGCTAGAACTTTGTCTTTCATGTTATGATTGAAGTACTATGATCCCAGCTTTGAATGTTTTACAAATACTTTGATCAAGTCTTTGATGGTGCATGTCACCTCAAAAATTATTCTTTCTTTTTATCACTTACCTACTCGAGGACGAGCAGGAGTTAAGCTTGGGGATGTTGATACATTGCAAATGTATCTATAATTTTTGATGTTCCATGCTTGGTTTTATCCACTTTCTTGTGTTTTGTCCACACTTTGGAGTACTTTTCATATGATTTCTTGGACTAACCTATTAACAAGAGCCACAATGCCAGCTGCCTGTTTTCTGCTGTTTTTGGTTCCAGGAAAGTCAGAAAATGAATATTCTCGGAATTGGACGGGACAAAAGCCAAAGTGCCTATTTTTTCGGAAGTCATTAGATGCCAGAGTACGAGACGGAGAGGGGCCATGGGGCCACCACACCACCTGGCCGCGTGGCCCAGCGGGGCCCACGCCAGGGGGTGGTTTGGCCGCCTCCGGCACCCCCTCGGCCTCCCCTTCTGCTTATAAGATGCCCTCGAGACTAAAACCCTAAGTGCCCGATCAAAAATCGACGAAAGAATCTGTATCCGCCGTCATCTCCATCCCTAGATCGAGAGGGCTCGGAAGCTCTTCCCAGCACCCTGACGGAGAGGGGAATTCACCCTGGAGGCCTTCTTCATCATCATGCAAGCCTCCGGTGTGATGCGTGAGTAGTTCATCCTTGGACTACGGATCCATGTAGTAGCTAGATGGCTGGTTCTCCTCCTTTGTGCTTTCATGTCTAGATCTTGTGAGCTCTGTTCATGATCAAGATCATCTATTTGTAATTCTGCATGTTGTGTTCGCGGGGATCCGATGGATATTGAGATGCTATTTCAGATTGATTATTGATTCTATCATGTCTTTGCTATTTGTGATCTTGCATGCTTTCCTTTGTTAGTAGCTATCTTGGCCAAGTAGATGCTAGCAACTCCAAGAGTTTGTATTTATGCTCGATAGTGGGTTCATGCCTCTGGTAATCTGGGGAAGTGATAGAAATCTCTAAGGTACTAGATGTGCTGTTGCTACTAGGGAGAAAACAACAATCCTTTGTTCATAGAACAATCGTATTGTTTACATTACACACAGTTCGTAAAGCAATAATCTGTTGCTTACAACTTAATACTGGAGGGGGTTCGGATGATAACCTGAAGGTGGATTATTAGTCATAGATGTAGTTTGATGGCGGTCTATGTATAATGTTGTAATGCCCAATCAAGTTCCAAAGGAGTCTAGATGATTAGTATATGCATGTATTGCTTTCTCGATGTTTGTCAATTGCCCCGCTGTAATTTGTTCACCCAGCATGTTATCTCTTAAGGAGAGCCACCTCTAGTGAACTATGGATCCCGGTCCTTTTATTTACATGCAATCTATAAACTGTTTACTGCTTTGTGTTTACCTTCTACAAACTATTACTTCTTTCCATTTGATACGTTTAATCCTTTGTTTTTAGCAAAACACGGTGAGATTGACAACCTCATCGCAAGTTGGGGACAAATTTCGGTGGTTGTGTTGTGCAGGTCTCCATGTTGCTACTAGCACCGGTAGTGCGCCCTGCCAAGGCTCAGCTAGCAACACCTTTGGGGTGTTTCCTTGCTCCTACTAGTTCGATTAAACCTTGGTTTCATAATTGAGGGAAACTTGCTGCTATGCTCATCATACCTTCCTCTTGGGGTTCCCAACGAGCTCTACATCAACACCGCACCAGCATTTTTCTGGTGCCATTACCAAGCCATCAATATCATCTTCTTTTGTCTATGGATGTCATCGGTGTGAAATGAAAGGGGAGCTTGTAAGTCCATGGTGTTATGCATGTGTGTTAGAGAAATGCCTGGGCCGCTGGTCTAATCCATGCTGACATGGTGGAAACCTACATCGTAACCATAACGAGCATCTATGAAGCATTCTTCTTATAAAAAAAGAGAGATAGAGATTGAGAAAAAGAGAAAAAGAAAAATAGAGATATTATGAAAAGAGGAAAGAGAGAAAAAAGCACCATATTCCCATGGTAAATAAGAAGATTGCTGAGATGTTTGTTGTCTGCTTGCCTTGTCATTTTGATATGGGGATTCTTCCGTATCATCGGGCAAGGGGTACCCTGTTGGCGGTTCTCTATGATACACATATGCTTATGATGACAAGAACTTACCGGTGACTAAAATTGAGTAGCATGAGGAGCGGCCCTCGTATTCAAGGGACATGAGATTCTCAATTTACAACTTGTCAAGCATATCCTCATATTTGATCACTTTAACCTTAATCACCTAAAGATGCCTATGATAGGGGGAATGAGAGCTGAAAGCTAGTAAGTATCATAATTTTTGGGAGCTCTTTATGAGACTTGCAATCCCTGCTTCCCTCTGCGAAGGGCCTATCTTTTACTTTTTCGTTGAGTCAGTAAACCTATTCCCTTCTATCTCAACAAGTATTTTGAGTTGTTGTGTTTCATTCACTCATATGATGATTTATTCAATCATGTTTCTTATGTTCCTTGTTTTGCACATTGCTCTTATCTAGGTGTTTACTACTTTGAAAGCTATCATTGTAAACCAGCTATTTGTGAATTCCAGCAAATTATCAACTATTCTTCGACCAAGAGCTAAGTTTGCCATTACCAATTATGATTTACTTCATGTATCTCTATTGTGTTTCCTTTACTTATTGCAAGTAAGTTATATAATAGTGAGTTGTCTTTTATTATGATCTATGTATTGATGAATGTGATGCTTCTTGTCCGTATTCTTTTATCGACTCTTCACTCCATAAACCTGAGGCCATATTTATTGAGCTCAGTTTCGCTTGGGGACAAGCGAAGTCTAAGCTTGGGGGAGTTGATACGTCCATTTTGCATCACTATTCTATGTCATAATTTACTATTATTCATTGATATATTTCATATTGAGAGGTGATACTTATGTTATTTCATCTATTTTTGCATGGTTGATGATTTTTGGAGCATGGACAGCTGCAGTCAGGATTCTGATGGAAAAGGTGCTGTTTGAAGGGAAAATTCGCGAAGATCAGAAAATCCGGGAAAATATACGGAAAATCTTATTTTTCTAGAAGACGAAGGATGCCAGAAGGAGGAGTGGAGATGGGCCATAGGGGGCCCACACCACCCCCTGGCGCGGGCCACCCTAGGCCGCGCCACCAGGTGGTGTGGCCGCCTTGGCCCACCTCTGGCGTATATATTCCTCCCGAAACCCTAAGACTCGGGGAGTGACCAAAGAAAGATTCCGCCGCCTCTGCGGGGCAGAAAACATCGAGAGAGAAAGATCTCTCCGGCAGACAGATTTCTGCCGGGGGAATTCCTTCCCATAGAGGGGAGATCGTCGCCATCAACACCACCATCAAGCTGGACTTCATCGGGATCATCATCATCATCACCACCATCATCACCATCAGCACCCTCATCACCATCTCCATATTGCTGTAACAATTGGGTTGAATCTTGCATAATTCATAGGGGAAACTTCCCCGATGTTGATTACTCTTTGTAGTTGATGCTATTGAGTGAACCATTGAATTATTGTTTATGTTCAGATTGTTATACATCATTATTCCATCTCTGATCATGATCCATATGATGTCTTGTGAGTAGTTCGTTTTGTTCTTGAGGACATGGGAGAAGTCATGTTGTTATTAGTGGAATTGTGTTGAGAAAGATTCAATAGTTTGATATTTATTAAGTTGTGGTGTACTTCTTCTAGTGGTGTCATGTGAACGTCGACTACATGACACTTCACCTATATGGGCCTAGGGGAATGCATTGTGTATTTGGCTACTAATTGTAGGGGTTGCCGGAGTGACAGAAACCTGAACCCGCGTTAGGAAACCATTGCTCAAGGGACGTAAGGGTCTTAGAGTTTAAAGTTGTGGTTAGGTTTCTACCTTAATTACTTTCTTGGACTTACGGATGTTTGCAAGGGGTATAATCACAAGTATGTATTAGTCCTAGGAAGGTCGGTACATTAGCACAGGTTCACCCACACAACACTTAGCAATCTAAAGAAGATTAATCAACTATATGAAGCGAAAGCACTTGAAAGTCTTCCCATGTGTCCTCAAGAATGTTTGGTCATCTTAAGTAATACAACCGGCTTGTCCTTTGCTGCATAAAGGATTGGGCCACTTGCTGCATTTATTCCTACTGTCTTTTATTTACTCGTACTTCATTTACTTGCTTTATCAAAAACCCCTAAAAATCTGTTTGCTAAGTATTTGCAGAGAATTCCTGATCCATACCACTAGCCAGCACCTTCTGCTCCTTGTTGGGTTCGACACTCTTACTTATCGAAAATACTGCGATACACCCCTATACTTGTGGGTCATCAAACGCTTTCAGCACTTCACTGGTACTTTGTACCTAGTTGATATCATGATTCTTTTGCCTATGGATCCCGGTGGTGTGAAATAACAGGGGAACTTGTAAGATCATGGAGTTTATATGTGTGCTAGAGAAACGCCTGGGCCGCTAGCCTAAGCCATGCCTAATCATGGTGGAAACTTGCAGCATAACTATAGTGAGCATTCTACGAAGCATCCTCAATAAAAACCTATGCAAATAGCAAATAAAAAGATCGCTAAGATGCTCATTGTCTGCTTGCCTTGTCATTTTGATTATGGGATAGCTCCTGTATCATGTGCAAGGGGTACCCTGTTGGCGGTTGTCAATGATACACATGTATTTACAATGACAAGAGCTTACTCGTGACTGAAGTTGAGTAGCATGAGGTTCGGTACTCGTAAGTAAGGGGCATGAGATTTCAACTTATAACTTGTCAAGCATATCCTCTTAGTTGTGTCACTTTAACCTTAATCACCTAAAGATGCCTATGATAGGGGCAATGAGAGCTGAAAGCTAATAAGTATCATAATTTTTGGGAGCTCTTTATGAAACTTGCAATCCCTGCTTCCCTCTGCGAAGGGCCTTTCTTTTACTTTTTAGTTGAGTCAGTAAACCTATTCCCTTCTATCTCAGCAAGTATTTTGAGTTGTTGTGTTTCATTCATTCATATGATGATTTATTCAATGTTTCTTATGTTCCTTGTTTTGCACATTGCTCTTATCTTGGTGTCTACTACTTTGAAAGCTATCATTGAAAACCAGTTATTTGTGATCTCCAGCAAATTATCAACTATTCTTCGACCAAGAGATAAGTTTGCCAATACTAGTTATGATTCACTTTATGTATCTTTATTGTGTTTCCTTTACTTACTGCAAGTTAAGTTATATAATAGTGAGTTGACTTCTATTATGATCTATGTATTGATGAATGTGATGCTTCTTGTCTGTATTCTTTTATTGACTCTTCACTCCATAAACCTGAGGTCATGTTTATTGAGCTCAGTTTCACTTGGGGACAAGCGAAGTCTAAGCTTGGGGGGAGTTGATACGTCCATTTTGCATCACTATTCTATATCATAATTCACTGTTATTCATTGATATATTTCATATTAAGAGATGATACTTATGTTATTTCATCTGTTTTTGCATGGTTGATGACTTTTGGAGCACGGACCGCTGCAGTCAGGATTCTGATGGAGAAGGTGCCGTTTGGAGGCAAAATTCGCGAAGATCAGAAAATTCGGAAAAATATACGGAAAATCCTATTTTTCCAGAAGACGAAAGTTGCCAGAAGAGGTAGTGGAGATGGGCCACAGGAGGCCCACACCACCCCCTGGCGCGGGCCATCCTAGGCCACGCCACCAGGTGGTGTGACCACCCTGGCCCACCTCTGGCGTATATATTCCTCCCGAAACCCTAAGACTCGGGGAGCGACCAAAGAAAGATTCCGCCGCCTCTGCGGGGCGGAAAACACCGAGAGAGAAAGATCTCTCCGGTAGATAGATTTCTGTCGGGGGAATTCCTTCCCGGAGAGGGGAGATTGTCGCCATCAACACCACCATCAAGTTGGACTTCATCGGGATCATCATCATCATCACCACCACCATCATCACCATCAGCACCCTCATCACCATCTCCATATTGCTGTAACAATTGCGTTGAATCTTGCATAGTTCTTAGGGGAAACTTTCCCGGTGTTGATCACTCCTTGTAGTTGATGTTATTGAGTGGACCATTGAATTATCGTTTATGTTCAGATTTTTATACATCATTATTCCATCTCTGATCATGATCCATATGATGTCCTGTGAGTAGTTCGTTTTGTTCGTGAGGACATGGGAGAAGTCATGTTGTTAGTAGTGGAATTGTGTTGAGAAAGATTCAGTAGTTTGATATTTAAGTTGTGGTGTACTTCTCCTAGTGGTGTCATGTGAACGTCGACTACATGACACTTCACCTATATGGGCCTAGGGGAATGCATTGTGTATTTGGCTACTAATCATAGGGGTTGCCGGAGTGACAGAAACCTGAACCCCCGTTAGGAAACCATTGCACAAGGGACGTAAGGGTCTTAGAGTTTAAAGCTATGGTTATGTCGTTGTATTGGGAACAACATACCTAAGGAGGTTAGATAGAGGTGTGGGGACTAGCAGGGAAGCTATCGACGGCGTCCGCAGGCGGGATTGGATATAAGCAACCGTAGCTGGAGGCAGGAAGTACCCAGGTTCGGAGCTCTCGTGATGAGGTAAAGCTCCTACTCCTGCGGGATCTGACTATGAGGCATATACAAACTACAAGTGATCCTTGAGTTGTATTCCCTAGCTACTGCCTTAAATGCACTCAGACCAACCGACTGTCTAACTGAGCTAGTGCGTGTGTATGCCAGAGTGAGAGAGCTAGTACGGAGAGCTAGCTCCCTGTGAATGATCGATGTGTGTGGTGGCTCTATGTGTGAATGGATCAGAATGAGTCCCTCCCTTGCCTTATAAAGATGGCCCAAGAGACATAGTGGGACCAACTATACTATTGCATGTGTTATGCATGATGTAGTGCATAGTGGCACACTAGTGCATACATCATCTGATAAAGTAGTATGGTCCTAGTCTTGTCGCTGTCCTCTCATTGTCCTTCTTCTTATCCCTTCGCTGGAATCAGGTGCCCTTGTGCTAATCGGTAGCTGGAGCGGGTCGGTAGTAGTACAAGCAGGGAGCCAGGCAGCTAGGAGCGACCGAGCCGGCCAGGATCGATCTCTTTGATCCGTGGACACGGCGGACGATGCGGTCACCACCTCCGCAGGCAACCTAGCTAGATGGGGGCGAAGGTGGCCCAATCGAGCGGAGACCGCCAGGCCCAGCCGGGCTGAGTGGCAGCTGGCTAGCCTATTCGGGGAGTGGCCTAGCCAGGGGGCATTCGGGCGGAGGACCATCCGGGTAGCGGGACAGGACCTAGCCGAGCGGGGGAGCGGGAGGCCCAGCCGGGAAGGCTGGGTGGAGTAGAAGTGGGCCGACCGACTCGGTCAGCCGGCCCAGGAGGGTCGCCTAGCCTGAGCGAGAAGGAGGAGGTGCCGCGGGAGGAGTCCCAGCCGGGAGTGGCGTTGCGGGCCGACTGGGGAGCTCTATTCGGCCCAGAGCGCTTGGTGTTGTTTCTTTTCTTCATTTGTTTTTCCTTGTGCCTTTTTTACTGTATTGGGGCGTCTTTGGGGTACCCGGGGATAATCCCCCCAACACTAGCCCCCGAGCGCGCGCTGATTTCGCCCGGAGGAGGAAATTTTCACGAGCTCCACAAAAAACTTGACGTTGTCGTTGTAGATGCAGTTCTTGAATAGCGTCCGGATGGACACCTCCATCCCGGGAAGCAACACAACTATCGCGGGGGCGCGCGAGCGCACCCGCGGGGTGTAGCCCCCGAGATTCGGAGTAACTGACGAAGAAAGGTGCTGCGAATCTTCTATTTCTTGCCCTTTTCGACACCTCGAACTTGCTATCCGGCTGAACGCCTTCAGCCGGACCGAAGAGCTTGATTACACCGGGGGAACGCGAGCGCACCCGATGGGTGTAGCCCCCGAGATTCGAAGTAGTTGGCAAAGACAAGTGCTTCGAATCTTCATTTGTACTTGAAATCCGACTCGGTGCAGTCGTGCAAAACAAACACACAGAAATGAACTTGCTGTCAGTATATCAACATATAGTACACATGCTACCAACCGGATAACGGTTTTATTTTCAAAAACTAGCTCGTGCTTTTCTGAATACTTAGTCACTTTCCCATACGTTCTGTTGTTTACGCTGTGTCCTTGCTGGCCAGCCGGGTTGTGGTCTGGAGCCGGAACTGAAGGGGGAGCTGACAGTACATTGCACACGGTACTAGGGGCTGAGTAGCCGGAAAATACCAACTAGGCACAAGGCCGGAATGTCCGATCTGTCGCACCCTTCGCCGTTTTTCATGTGGGATGCCTCGGGCTTTTGCTCTTGCTAGCCGGACAGGCGGGTTGCGGTCTGTAGCTGAGACGAAGAGTGGGCCTCTTACACCATCGCACCCTACTCAGTCGGTTTACAGGTTTAGCAGGCCGGGCCAACCGGCGAGCCCCCGGGTAGGGGTTGCCGGCGCCAGAAAACTGAAGGCAGGAAGGAAAACAACATCTGGCGAGACCTCGAGGGTTACTCGAGGTCAGAAAAACACTCACATTGTAGCTGTCGGTGTAGCAGGGTAGAAGGCGCGATTCCGCAGACGTTGCGACTGCTGAAACGGTTCAACTGGCGTTCCAGCCGGATAGCCTGGCTCTAGCCGGACAGGCAACCAAACGCGGCATAGCTGGATTCGGTCCCCAGCCGGCCAGGCATCCAAACGCGCCAGGATGCGCCGAGCAGGCCTAGCCCAGCCGGAAAGGGTAGTCGGACGGATGTAGCCTGATCTTTCTTATTTTTTCTTGTTTCAACCGGACTAGCATAGCCGGATTTTTACTTCTCACTTTTCCACTTTCTTTTTCCTCTCATTTTTTTTTCACAACCGGTTGCCAATATCCTGCTCACTTTTTTCTTTCTTATCTGGTCATACTTTTCTTCTCATTTTTTCTATCTTTCTTTTCCCACCGACTACAACTAACAGCCGGTTGACTCTCTCTTTTCTTTCTCTTAACCAGCCAGATCTCTACTTCCCTTTTTTCTTTATTTTTCTGACCGGCCTTTCCATCTCTCTTTTCTTTCTCTCACTTTCTTTTCCTTCTAATTTTCTCTCAACCGGCTAGCTTATCCGAAATCTGCTCTTTCCCAATCGGGTTTTTCTTTTTTACCCGGTCAACATCACCGCGTCCTCCCCATCCGGTCCTGCCTCCACCTTCCTCTTCTCTTTTCTCTTTCTTTCCTCTGCACAGCCGATTGACAGGGACAGGGCGCGGCGAAGCCCTCACCGGCGGTACAGAAGGGGCTCGCGGGGAGGGGTGGTGCAGGGGGCATGGTGGGCGTGCGCACGCGAGGAAACCCGGTGGCTCGGGTCGAGCGTGCGCGGGCGAATGCGGGCGAGGGCGCGGCCACGGGGAGCCACAGGGGGCGGCGCTCGCGGTGGAGCCTGCTGCGGGCGGCGGCGGGCGGAGGGGAGCTCGAGCGGGAGTGGCTGCTGCCGCCTCGGCGAACGGGCACGTCCGCGAGGAGGATTTCGCGGCAACGGGTGGGGCGGCGCGGGGTCACCGGCCGGCTGTCGCCGCGTACACGTGGGAGGTGCAGCCAACCGTGACGGGCAGCGGTGGTGCGGCGATGCAGGGTAGACCTGGCGCGGACGGAGGTGCAGCATACGTGGTGACGCTGTGGTCGCACGGCGCTGCGGACGGGGCCCCTGCGGGCAGAGGAGCTCGACGGGAGGGAGCCCGGCGGCAGCGCGGCCCTGCTGCAGGTGGCGCGGCGTGCAGGTGCGGGCGCGCGCGCGGCCACGACGGCGACGGTGCTGGGCGGTGCCGGGCGGGCTGCGGCTTGCCTGCCGCCTTGCTCTTGCACATGCGCGGGAGCGCTGCCGGCTAGTCGTACGCGGGGAGGCACAGCAGAGGCGCGGACGAGCCCCTCGGCGAGACGACGGTAGCGGCGATCCCCCGGGAACCTTGGCGAGGCAAAGGCAACGACGACGCGAAGGCACGGCGAAGTCGGTGACGACGCAAAGGCGGCCACGAGCCCTGAGAGACGCGGCGAGGCGAAGGCAATCAACGGCGCGGCGACCGCCAAGCCCTCGAGAAACTTGACGGTATGGAGTTGGTGATGACGGCATGACGAAGGCGACGAGCCCCAGAGCGACTCGGTGAGCCCCCGAGTGACTCGAAACAGCGTCGGAGCCGATGATGATGAAGTGGTCCCGTGCGGAACGGAACTCCGGCCGAAGCTATACTAGCCCCACGGTGGGCGCCAACTGTCGTTGTATTGGGAACGACAGTACCTAAGGAGGTTAGATAGAGGTGTGGGGACTAGCAGGGAAGCTATCGACGGCGTCCGCAGGCGGGATTGGATACAATCAAGCGTAGCTGGACGCAGGAAGTACCCGGGTTCAGAGCCCTCGTGATGAGGTAAAGCTCCTACACCTACCGGATCTGACTATGAGGGATATACGAACTACAAGTGCTCCTTTAGCTGTATTCCCTAGCTACGGCCTTAAATGCACTTAGACCAACCGACTGTCTAACTGAGCTAGTGCGTGTGTATGCCAGAGTGAGAGAGCTAGCAGGGAGAGCTAGCTCCCTGTGAATGATCGATGGGTGTGGTGGCTCTGTGTGTGAATGGATCAGAATGAGTCCCTCCCTTGCCATATAAAGATGGCCCAAGGGACATAGTGGGACCCACTTGCCTAACTATACTATTGCATGTGTCATGCATGATGTAGTGCATAGTGGCACACTAGTGCATACATCATCTGATAAAGTAGTATAGTCCTAGTCTTGTCGCTGTCCTCTCGTTGTCCTTCTTCTTATCCCTTCGCTGGAATCAGGTGCCCTGGTACTAATCGGTAGCTGGAGCAGGTCGGTAGTAGTAGAAGCAGGGAGCCAGGCAGCTAGGAGCGACCGAGCCGGCTAGGATCGATCTCTTCGATCCCTGGACAAGGCGGACGATGCGGCCACCACCTCCGCAGGCAGCCCATTCCGCACGTCTCACACCCCTCTCTTCCGCACGCATCGAGGACCCCCTCATGGCGTACTTGTCATCAATCCGAGAACAGTTGGCGCCCACCATGGGGAAAGTGAGCTTCGGATCTGCGTTCCGAGCGGAATCTCCAAGAATCGGAATCGGTGAGACTATCACCGTCGGACGCATCCTCTACGCCAGCGACGTTCCTCTCATCATTCTCGACGAGACTTGGATTCTGGCTAGGGAGGTTGTGACTGCCTACACAATCATGTATTTTGGCGAGATCGATGTTTACATCGGTTTCACTGAACCTGCCTCACCCACCCCAGCGGTGATGATAGAGGCAGAAGGATCTTCTGGGTCCCCTTTGTCCGCGGAGGCGGCAGAGTTCCGGATCTCAGAAAACCCTAAACCCACCCAGCCCACACCAGTTGCGAAGATAGTAGAGAAATCCGAGCCTGAAGAAGACCTAGCGGTCCAAGTCGAATCTGGAGTGAATCTCCCTAGAGGAGCCATATCCCAGATCGACCCACCCGCAGAAGTCGAAATCCAGGAGGAGCATATCAATGACACTGATTCCGGCTCTGATGATGCCAGAACAGACAGACCTTTCCTAAGGTACCTCAGGAAGCACGTGTCGCACTTCGTCGGGTACGTGGGATCCAGACCCGGCTCTGCCGATGCTGGAGAAAACACCAACACGGTGCTAGAGGAAATTGGAACAAACGCCGACATACCTGCATCCTCAGATGAATCGATGACGTCAGCAGATTTCCGAAAGTTCTCCGCGAAATATGAAGAGGAGTACAACTCCAAGGCTGCGGAAGAAGGAGAAGCCATGGATGAAGGATCCGGGGAACACTCTCCTAAAGCACATGATGACATGGATGTCGGAGATAATCCTGAGGTCCAGATGTCCGAAAGTAACGATCAGAGCTTGACTCCGGGAAACGGACCCAAAGCCGTCTTTGCTACCGGCGCTGCCAAGAAGGCAAAGAAGAAGAACAAGAAAAACAAGACCCTGGCAAAAGACCGTCTGGCAGAGGAGGTGATTGCCGAGGAATACGAAGAAGACTCGGATGGAGCACTCATCCCAGAAGAGCCGAGAAAAGAAGAATCGGTGGATGTACACGTGATCACTGAAGGTGCGTGTAAACTCATCGATGCTGCATTAACCACGCCCATCCCTACAGCTGCAGAACTTACTACTGAAGAGCTGGACGAAAGGGCCCAAGCCCTAGAAGTGCATCATCAACAACTCCTGGATGAAGCCAAAAACATCGAGGAGGAGAAGAAACGCATGGCAACTAAGGATTACATGTCTCGGTTGCATCAGAAGACACGGCAGCGTCACACCAATGACGACCAATTCCCACATATCCGTGCCGTCCTTTTCGGAGATGAGATGGGGAAGCCACGGAAAGATAGAAAAGGATATTGGGTATATCCAACCCCAGTACAAAATACCGTGGCGGCCCGAGAAATTCTATCGGCTAATCCAGGACCAGAGGATATCCGTTTGGGTATCAAACTACTCAACAAGGGACTGGAGCAGCAAAAGGTCGCCCTGTCCGGAAGTCAAAAACTGGTCTCGGATTCCGACCAATGTCGCACAGATCCGGCATGGGCTGACGTAAGACCCCACTGTGTTCCAGAGCAGCATTATCGCCCCGAACAACGGGAGGACAATTATTCGAGAACCGGATCGTCAGGATAGCATTGCAGAACTACACGCGACTGGAGAAACGTCGCACCAGCGGCCGAGAAAGAGGCCATCGCTGCTCTGAATCCGAGGAACCCTCCCCGACGAGAATCTAACGATCGAAAGGGAGAAGATAAAGAGAAACATCGGGACGAGGATCGTCAAAAAATGCCACCTCCTAGACATGCAAGCCGTCCGGTTGAGCCCTACCATGGTGGGAACGACGGAAGAAGAAATGACGGAAACCATGCCGCGACAAGCCGGCAGGGGGCTCGTCATAGTCAAGACCCTCCCCGGAATCGGATAATGATGTTCCGGACGGAGGCCGGCGATCAGCCGGAAACTATCCAACTGCCCCACCCTCTCCACCACACAGTCATCACAACGGCTCCCAAGGAGGGCAAGGAGGACAACATGGCGGAGGAGGTGGTGGCAGAAGCCGAAGTCCGGCTCCAAGGCACTGCAGCCACAGCCAACATTCAGGACGATCTCTATCCCCGAACGACGCAAGGCACAGGATCAACTCCAACATAGAGGCCCGGCGCTACGAAAACGATGATATCTACGTGGGCCCAAAGTGCTTCGGACCATGCATCAGAGCTACAAAATTCCCGGAAGGATTTGCTATCTCAAGACATATCCAAGCCTACGTTGGCATTTCTAGGATAGATACCTGGCTACAGGATTTCTTCCAAGTTTGCTGCATCGCTAAAGGCGGCAACAGCCTAGTCGCTACCCGATATCTCCCGCTTATGTTGCGGAAGACGGCACGATCATGGCTCAATGAACTTCCGGAGAACACCATCCATAACTGGTATGACATGCAAAGTGCATTCTTTCAGAATTTCGAAGGCACATATCGGAGGCCCTGTACGGTCGGAGACCTACAGCGTTGCACCCAGAAAGCCGGAGAAACTTGCCGGGACTACCTCGGATGATGGATTGACACCAAGAACTCCTGTGAAGGAGTGAATGATCAAACTGCGATTGAAGCTTTCATTGTAGGTCTACCAATTGGTCTACTGTGCCATCGCTTGAAGTGTGACAAGGTCACTGATTTTGGAGAAATGATAGAAACAGCGAGCAAGTATGCAGATGCTGACGATGATGTAGAGGGATTGCTCAATGCCCTAGCTATGCCTCAGTCGGCAAAACAACCAAAGCAACAAGCTCAGAAGCACAAAAATACCTCGGAGGAAAAACCCAACACGGAAATGGAAGTGGTCACTGCTACTTTCGGGTCTAGAGGGCGAGGAGGACGCGGAGGAGGCCGCGGGCATGGTCGTGGAACTTCAAGAGTCCAGGGTAGAGGAGACCAGCAACCGGGAAAAACATACTCTTGGGCCGACATTGCCAATAACCCATGTGTGCAGCACCTAGACGCCAATGGGGGCTCGTCCCACACCAACGCCAAATGTCGTTTCAATGACGACATCAAAAGAGATGACACCGCGGGCTACAAAGCTAAGCGGAAGAAGGGAAAGAAGAATCCCGAAAAATAAAAAGAGACCAAGGAAGATTATGACATGGAGGAAGCTGATGCTTCAAATCCCAAGTCGGAAGGGAAGAAAACTTTTCCCACCAAGAAGGACACTTATGTCAGTTTCCTCGGATCTCAACCAACAAAGGTCAAGAAAGGAGTTCTACACGAGCTCAATGCAATAGTTCTGGCTGTCCCCCAGTATTTGGACTGGTCGGAAGTGGCAATCACATTTGACCGCGATGATCATCCGCTTAAGTTACACAGGCGAGGAAAATACACTTTAATCGTCAATTCACTGATTGACGGTTATGGTTTCTCCAAGACCCTCATGGACGGTGGTAGCAGTATCAATATTCTCTATGTCGAAACGTTATGCCGGATGAAGATCTCGGAAACACAGCTGAACCATAGCTCTATGATCTTTCACGGAGTTGTCCCAAGAAGACAAGCTAATTCCCTGGGAGAGATCACTTTGGATGTTACCTTTGGAACTCCAAAGAACTATCGGACGGAGGCACTTTCCATCGAAGTGGTCTCGTTCAAGAGCGCGTACCACGCTATATTCGGACGTTCGGCTTACTGGGCTTTTATGGCTCGTCCGTGTTACATTTACAATATGATGAAAATTCCAGGTCCCAACGGCGTGATCACCATCATGGGAGACCTGAAGAAAGCGCGAGAGTGCAAGGATGGAAATGCCGCCTTTGCTGAAGCCGTGATGCACGCCCAGGAGTACCAGGAGATCAAGAAGATCATAGATCCGTCCAAGATGCCTGCAACAAAGAAGGAGGTGACAAAGCCAAATCCGTAGTTCAAGGCATCAGAAGAGACAAAGAAGACGTCGTTGAAGGATGATGACCCCTCCAAGGTGACCCAGAAAGGCGTAGGCCTAGGTAGCGCATAGGAAAGCGCACTCGTCAAGTTCCTCCAAGCAAATCAAGATATCTTCGCATGGCAGCCATCTGACATGACCGGAGTACCTAGGGAACTTGCCGAGCACTCTCTAAATGTAAACCCGAACGCTAAACCCGTCAAGTAGTCCCTACGACGATTTGGCGATGAAAAGCGTAAGGCAATAGCTAAGGAACTAGCACGGCTCAAGTTAGCCGGATTCATAGAGGAGGTCATCCACACTAATTGGTCGGCCAATCCTGTAATGGTACCTAAAAAGGACACCACTGATTTAAGGATGTGTGTTGATTATACTGCCTTGAACAAGGCTTGTCCAAAAGATCCATTCGCTCTGCCTAGAATTGATCAAGTTATCGATTCTACGGCAGGCTCGGAACTCCTCCGTTTTCTTGATGCATATTCCGGTTATCACCAAATCCGGATGAAGGAATCTGACAAAGTCAAAACTTCATTCATAACCCCCTTCGGAACCTTCTGTTTTGTTACGATGCCCTTTGGGCTGAAGAACGCAGGAGCTACGTACCAGCGCACGATGCAGCGTTGCCTGCATGACCAACTCGGACGTAATGTACATGCATACATGGATGATATTGCAGTAATGTCCAAAAAGAAGGAAATGCTGATTTCCGACTTGGAGAAAACATTTGCCAACCTACGAAAATACAACATCATACTTAACCCGAAGAAGTGCTTCTTTGGAATACCAGCCGGAAAATTGTTAGGTCTCATCGTGTCTCAGAGAGGCATAGAGGTGAACCGAGACAAAATCAAGGCTATACTCAATATTTCCAGGCCAACTCGCCTGAAGAACGTACAAAGACTAACTGGTTGCATTGCTGCAGTCAGTCGGTTTGTAAGCCAGCTTGGTGAAAGAGCCGCACCATTATACAAACTCCAGAAAAAGACCAAAGATTTTGTTTGGACTGATGAAGCTGAAGCTGCACTACAAGACCTGAAGAAAGTACTCTCATCTTCTCCAATCCTTGCAGCGCCGGAACCTCAAGAACCGATGTTGCTTTATCTTGCTGCGACAAATAAGGTCGTTAGTATCGTCATGGTGGTGGAGAGACCGGAGGAAAATCAGGAGCACCTAGTGCAGCGTTCGACTTAGTTTGTCAGTGAAGTCCTAATAGAGTCAAAACCGCGGTATCCGCAGTATCACAAATTGGCTTACGGTGTTTTTCTAGCATCTCGTAAGTTACGATACTACTTTCAGGAGCATCGAATTACCGTGGTGAGCACAACTCCCATGAGAGATATAATCAACAACAGTGACGCCACAAGACGCGTCGCCAAATGGGGCATAGAGCTTTTAGCTTTTGACATTGAGTATAAACCTCGGACAACAATCAAATCCCAGATCCTTGCTAACTTTGTCACTGATTGGACAGAGACAAAGGAGAACATGATCCTCCCTGAGTCGGATTATTGGACCCTCTTCTTCGATGGGTCTAAGGCTCGCGGGGGCTCAGGGGCTGGCGTGGTGCTCAAGTCACCCCAAGGAGATAAACTTTTATACGTGTTGCAGATCCACTTCATAGCGACAAACAATATTGCCGAGTATGAAGCACTGCTACATGGAAACCGAATTGCTAAGGATATTGGCATCCAACGTTTGATGTGTTACAGAGATTCGGATCTTGTTGCTCAACAAGTGTCGGATATTTGTAATGCAAATAATCACATGGCAGCATATAAAGCTGTCGTGGATGATCTATCTAAATCATTCGAAGGATTTGAAGTTCAACATATTCCTCGAGTAGAAAATGAGGAAGCAGACGCACTGTCTCGGATAGGTTATGCGTGGAAAGAGGTCCCGGATGGCGCTTTTTTAGAGCACCTCAAGGTTCCCTCAATAAAGGGAGTAGATGAGGAATATCCTACCAAATCCGACTCACCTTTGATAGCAGTTCTGGCTGTGATTCCCAGCTGGACTCAACCCTACCTCGATTATTTGGTAGATGGCAAATTACCCGAAGACGAGGTGCTGAGACGGCAGATTATTCGACGAGCAAAATCCTATACTATTGTTAAAGGTGAGCTCTATAAGTGGAGTGTTTCTGGGGTTTTTCAACGCTGTGTATCTCCGGAAGAAGGAGTGAAAATCTTAAGGGAACTCCACGAAGGCGAGTGTGGTCACCATGCTGTAGCCAAATCATTAGTGGCAAAAGCTTTTAGACAAGGATTTTTCTGGCTTACAGCTCAGGAAGATGCCAAACGATTAGTCAAGACGTGCAAAGGCTGCCAAAAGTACGCCAAACAAGCTCATGTTCTGGCTGATCAGTTGCAAACAATACCTATAACATGGCCCTTTGCGGTCTGGGGGCTTGATATGGTAGGACCTTTTAAACGAGCTCCAAGTGGATTTACTCACCTCTTAGTGATGGTGGATAAATTCACCAAATGGATTGAGGCTAAACCTGTCACTAGTTGTGATGGAGCAACAACCAAAAGATTTGTCGAGGATGTTATAATCCGGTATGGTTATCCACATAGCATTATCACGGACAATGGGAGTAACTTCTCTATGGGAGAATTGGCCGAATTCTGCAACGAGCAAAATATCCGGCTTGACATTGCGTCAGTCGCACATCCACAGGCTAACGGACAAGTTGAAAGAGCAAATGGTTTAATCCTACAAGGCCTAAAACCGAGACTTGAGGCACCACTACGACGTGCTGCGGGGGCTTGGGCAGAGGAATTACCCTCTGTAATATGGAGTTTACGAACAACTCCAAACAGGTCAACCGGATACACACCTTTCTTCTTGGTCTATGGTGCAGAAGTAGTTCTTCCTAGTAATTTGATTCACACCTCTCCTAGAGTGGCCGCGTATATTAAAGAGGATGCCGAGATTTCTCGACAAAATGATCTCGACTTAGTCGAAGAAATTCGCGTCGTTGCTGAAATGAGATCTACAGCCTATCAGCAGAAGTTACGCAAGTATCATAGCCAGAGAGTCAGAAACAGATCCTTCAACAAAGGTGATTTGTTTCTCCGGCTTGTGCAACAAATAAAGCACAAACTTTCCCCAGTATGGGAAGGGCCCTTTTTAGTTAGTCGAGTATTGCACAATGGATCGTACTACTTAACTGACATGAGGCCAGTCAAAGAAAGACCTCTAACTAAGAAGAGAAAGAGAGATGGAGGCAGTACAGATTCGGATGAGTTAGACAGACCGTGGAATATTGCTCAGCTACGTCCCTTTTATTCTTAGTTTATCCTTCTTTGTAAACATATATATGTACATGTTCTGTGAGAAATAAAAGTTTTGGTTGCCTCAATTTTTTCTGAGAAGTTTTTACCATCTTATTTCCGAATGATCATGTCATAGTCGAAAATCCCAGAATGCTTGAAAGTACTTTATGCTCGTGTTCGTTCTGGTTTAGATTTCCGATTCTAAAACTGCTACCCTCGGGTATAACTCTAAAGATTCTAGTCTTTACTTTGGTTATTTGTCTGATTGCTGGATGCGGGCATTTTCCGAGTAGTGATTTGTTGGTACTCGAAGCCGGCTTTGTTTCCGAGTTTAAAATGGTTTAGCAATTGAGCTCCGTTGCTCGGCAAAGTTTCCGGCAGAAGGTTTAGCCGGCTCACGAAAGGGACGAGGCGGAAAGCCAGATAAGAGATATGTAGGGATGAAAAAATACAAGTGCTTATGTAAACATTTCATGCACAAAAAAATTAAAGCCAAAAGTGCCGAATAGATCAAAAGCTTAGCACTAGCAAAATCATAGTAATTTGCATTTACAGACGCATCATGTTTTTTCAGGATAATACAAATATTTCTGGCAATTTATGATGCAGGAGGAGATGAAGGAGCTGCGGGCTCGCTGGAAATGCCGCCTTGATATCGTTCCGAGATGTACGCATCCGAGGTGGTGCGTTCATCGTCGGAAACTTCTACTGATTCTTCTGGAGGAGGAGTTGGAGTATCTACGCGGGTGAAGAAGGGGATCTCGTAGCTAGTCAGGTCAGCCACGTGACACCCATATCCGGCGCAGGAGTGCATGATGGCTTGAAGGTCCTACTCCTGGCCGTCTTCATCTACTTTGCAGTACCCTCTGGTCACTTGCCATATTTCCATGTTTCCATGGTGGCTCATGACCATGGTGAGAGCGTTCTGCGCAGCAGTCCGTGCGTAGGACATGTTCCAATCCTGAACAAGTTGCGGCATCTCCTTTTGCCTTGTCCCGCACCTGAAAATCCGACATGCTAGGCATGTCCGGAATCTTGAGAGCTTCGCCGATGCCCTCAAGGGATTGGCAGAAGTCATGAAGCAGGTCACCGACTTGGGTAAGCCGGTGGGTACGGGGCTCGGTGGAGGAAGAGTCTGTCAAGTTCAGAGGACCTATACACAAAACAAGTCAAGAAAAGTCCGACATTGATAGAAGTCAAAGAAAGTGGAAAAGTCGGACAATTGGAACGTACCGAAAATGACGTCATCGATTTTGGTCTTCTCTTCCCGAAGACTCTGGAGTTCAGCCCGGAGCGCATCGAAAAGATCCTTCTCTCTGCTAAGCTCATTTTTGAGGTCCGAGATTGTTTTATCTTGAGCAGCGATCTTGCGATCACGCTCATCAGTAGCCATGGAGGAGGACTCTAGGATTTGAGCAATGCTCTTTTCATGATCCGCCTTAAGCTTATCTAGCTCTTGACGAAGCTCCTTGTTCTCCACCACCAAGGTCTTGAGGTTCTCGGCCTCTTCAATCATGGCGCAGGATTGTTTCACCAGCGCTGTAAGTCAAAAAGAACAACAGTTCAGAACAAATTCGACATTGAAAATACAAAGACAAGGTTTGAGTCTCGGAATGTTCACCTTCGGCCTTATCCTTGGCAACTTTAAGTTCAACATTTTTAAGTCAGAGAGCCTTGATCTCTCTCCGCTTATCACAAACATTCTTCAATAAATCCTGGTTATAGGAACATACTTTCTGTAAGTCAAAATACCCAAAGTCAGAAACTACTTAAGACTCGGGCTAATATTTTTGCTAATATCAACACGAGCCTTGGGGGCTACACTAGTTCGTTCTTTGGCATCCTAATGAAGCATAAACCCGAATTGTATATCCTACTTCATGCTTGGGGGCTAGAGGATATGATATGAAATAACGGAAAAATAGGAGTTGGAATTCCGACTTACATATTGTTCACGAGTGAGTTTATCCAAACTCGCGTTCACTTCAACGGCCACCTTCTCGGCGAGAGACAGAGGAATCACTGGGGCTGTTGGAAGCTCACCAGTCCTAATCCTCTCGTCGTGAAGGCGCACCTGGGCGAGAAGGTCGAAGAACTTGACGTCCTCTGCTTCTTACGCTTCTTCTTCGGCAGATAAGGTCCTTTTCTCTAGGCATTGCCTGGCGAGCCGCTAGATCTCTTCAACAGATTTCCGGGACAGGCCAAACTTGGCAAGTCCCGGATTGCTGATAAGGTTTTCGGCGAAGGTTTCTGCCGAGGGACCATTACCCAAAGAGGGTTCACCCTTATCTAAATCTGACTCACCCATGGTGACGTCAGTTTGTGACTCAAGGTTTGCAGGCTCCGTTGAAGGAGCCGGATCTTCTGCGGCATCCGGGGAGATCACCGGCGTTGTGGAAGGTTAAGGGGCAGGAGTCGGAGGAGCCACGGCAGGAGAAGCTATGGTAAGCTTCGTCTGCCGCAGCGGCTTCGAATGAATCCCTTTCCCTTTCCCTTGATGAGCGGTTTTGCTCTGAGAATGTAATAAAATCGGAAACATTACATCTCGGAAAGAAATTCGAGTAAAATACAAAGGAGGAAAGTTGTGATTGAAAGTTACCTCTTCACAACAGGCACCTCTTTTCTGCAACAGCCACCGTCGGAGCTTTGCGCTTCCTGCGCGCAAGGTCCGGCAATGGGACTACCTCTGTCTCCTGAGAAAACTCAGGAGGATATCCTTCGAGCGGAGCAAGTTCCGACTCGGGGAGGTTAGCAAGCTGAAAATAAGAAAACATATCAGCATTGCAGTGTAACTCAAAGATTGGGACACATAAAAAGGTGTACTGATAGAAGCTTACCGGCACTACGGGGTTATCCGTCGTATGCATATCTAGAGAAACCTCCGGGATTCTCCTCTCGATCCGCTCCCTAATCAGCCACTTGACCTGGCTTATGTAGCCCTATGTGGTGTAGGCTTTGGGGATGATGCGAAGGGAGTCTTTCTTGGACGACGTGATGGAATGCATCAGTCGGGTTCCGTGGTACTGAAGGGGCTAGATCCGACGTGATACCCAGCACTGGACCAAGTCGGATCCCTTCAGACCCTTGTGTTTGATCAAGTATTTGATCTGCCTCTTAGCGAGGATCAAATCATCGGTGAGAGCCAGAGCAGCCTCGTCCCAGGATGGTTGGGCCGTGGCAGCGCCATCGATGAAAGCCGGCAAAGCAGTGGCTTTGTCGGGAGCCAGAATATCCCTATGATAGAAAAACGTGGCTGGCCATTGTTTAACCGAGTCACTAGCTAAAATTTTGGGATACGCGCGCTCGCGTCTAAGAGAAAAACTAATAGTACCGTGATATAAGGAACACCGGCGGTAATGGAGTTTCTCCGGACATGAAAATAGTACCGGAATAAAGTCAAACTTGGCCTAATGCCGAGAAAGCCCTCACACAACAAAGCGTACGTGCTCATCTCTAAAAGAGAGTTGGGAGGACGATGATGGAGTTGAACTCCGTAATGATCAATCACCTCGGAGAAGAACTCCGAGGGAGGAAACGACAAACCTCTGTGGAGGTGGGTGCCGAAGTGGACCCGCTCGTCGTCGCACGGGTTGGGGACGGTTTCCCCGAAGGCGCTCTGCCAGTTGTCGGCATGGAGGAGCCCTTCATTCTCCACGTTCTTGAGACCCTCATCGTTGAGCGTGCAGGGAATCCAGAGCCCACGAAATCTCTCTTTCTCCGCCACCGATTCCGTCGCCGCCGCCGCTGCCGCCAAGCCGGAAGAGGAAGATGAGGCCATTTCTCCGGCGAGCAGTTGACCTAGAATGGGTGGTGCTGGGAGTTCTTTGGGTGGAACGAGGGAGCTCTATGCACGTAGGGAGATTGGAAGGAGAGGAAAAGGCAAAGGACTGGTGAAAGGAGAAGGAGAAAATCCTAACCCCTTATATTCACCTAACCACGCCAAGATTCGTGCAAATGCTATAGTATAACCGCCACGCGTCGTGGAAGGAACTGGGAAGGTCCCACACGATGATTACATCGCCTCGATCTCCGTGCACGCATTGAAACGGTGCCTCGGTTCCGTGAACCGCGGACCCACCAACGGTCGTGCTGACGAAATGCCTGTTAGATGATGTGACTTGACCATGACTTGTGTCAGGTGGTGTTAGAGACCAAGTTCCGGCTTAGTTTGAAATCAAGCTGGAAAACCCGAGAAACCTGTTGATAGGTCCGACTTATTTTTAAGACCTGGATCGTATTTTTTATTGTGAAGTTTCAGGAACCCTTCAAGATTCTACAAGCCGAAGATTAAGCTAGACGATGATAAATCCGACTTTGGATCTTGGAGGCCTCCGGGGGCTGCTGTTGGAGCTTCCTCATAGTTCCTCACTGACCAGGGTGGCCCACTTCCAGTTAGAGCTTTGCTTCACGGGCGGCCTAGTCAGGGAGAAAAGACGGATTCCAGTCCGGCTACGGGAAGGCCCAGAAGACTTACCGACTTAGGCCCATAGTGTTACTTGTAGTTCAAGATGTACTCTATAACCAACTCTTAGTCGTAGCCGGATAGATCTCTTTTGTAAACCCTAGGCCGGATATCTATATAAGACGTCCTAGGGAGATCCTTTAGGGCACCCTCAATAGTACAGAATCTCAACTCGCACAGGCAAAACCCTTGTAACCCATATTCCGGCTCTGCCGTATTACTGGATTGCTAGCAGGACTAGGATCCGTCCAAAGCCGGCGGATTCAAACCTAGGTAAAATTGTGTGATCACCGTCCTGGAATACCATACGTCTCACACCCCTCTCTTCCGCATGCCTCGAGGACCCCCTCATGGCGTACTTGTCATCAATCCGACGATAGTTGCAGGCCGGCTAGGGAGCTCTATTTGGCCCAGAGCGCTTGGTGTTGTTTCTTTTCTTCATTTGTTTTTCCTTGTGCCTTTTTACTATATTGGAGCGTCTTTAGGGTGTCTTTGGGGTACTCGGGGATAATCCCCCCAATAGGTTAGGTTTCTTGTACTTACGAATGTTTGCAAGGGGTATAATCACAAGTATGTATTAGTCCGAGGAAGGTCGGTACATTAGCACAGGATCACCCACACAACACTTAGCAAGCTAAAGAAGATTAATCAACTATATGAAGCGAAAGCACTTGACAGTCTTCCCATGTGTCCTCGAGAATGTTTGGTCATCTTAAGTAATACAACCGACTTGTCCTTTGCTGCATAAAGGATTGGGCCACTTGCTGCATTTATTCCTACTGTCTTTTATTTACTCGTACATTGTTTACTTGCTTTATCAAAAACCCCTAAAAATCAGTTTGCTAAGTATTTGCAGAGAATTCCTGATCCATACCACTATCCAGCACCTTCTGCTCCTCGCTGGGTTCGACACTCTTACTTATCAAAAATACTGTGATACACCCCCTATACTTGTGGGTCATCAGATAACTCCTGTGTCATGGGGCAAGGGGTACCCCGTTGGCGGTTCTCTATGAAACATATGTACTTACAATGACAAGAGCTTACTTGTGACTGAAGTTAAGTAGCATGAGGTTCGGTACTCGTAAGCAAGGGGCATGAGATTTCAACTTATAACTTGTCAAGCATATCCTCTTAGTTGTGTCACTTTAACCTTAATCACCTAAAGATGCTTATGATAGGGGCAATGAGAGCTGAAAGCTAATAAGTACCATAATTTTTGGAAGCTCTCTTTATGAGACTTGAATCCCTGCTTCCTTCTATGAAGGCCTTTCTTTTACTTTATGTTGAATCTCTATCTTCTATCTTTATGCACTTATTGAGAGTGCATAGTGGTCATTCTTAGTTTAAGGTGCATTGTTCCAAGACTTATTGATTGATGCATTACTTTGATATTGCTTGTTCTTAAACTATATGTATCTAGTCACCCTTATGAACTTTGAAGGTGTCCTATGCATTTATGTTTGCTACACTATGAGGGACAAGCTGAATACCATTCTCATTATGTTTTATTTATGTGAAACAAATAAACGTCTTGCAAAGCATTGTTATTCATGAATCTTTTGTTTGTACCTTTTCATGCTTCAACATAGTTGCTATGTCTTATTGTTAGAACTATATCTTTCATGCTATGTTAAAGTACTATGATCCCAGCTATCAATGTTTTACAGATACTTTGATCAAGTTTGTGATGATGCATGTCACCTAAAAAATTATTCTTTCTTTTTATCGCTTACCTACTCGAGGACGAGTATGAGTTAAGCTTGGGGATGTTAATACGTTGCAAACGTATCTATAATTTTTGATGTTCCATGCTTGTTTTATATCTACTTTCTTATGTTTTGTCCATGCTTTGGAGTATTTTTATACACTTTCTTGGACTAACCTATTAATAAGATGGCACAGTGCCTGTTGCCTGTCTTTTGCTGTTTTTCGTTCCAGAAAAGATAGAAAATGAATATTCTCAGAATTGGACGGGACAAAAGCCAAAGTCAATATTTTACCGAGGGGAACATGGAGCCAGCAGACGCGACGGAGAGGGGCCAGGGGCCAGCCACACCACCTGGCCGCGTGGCCAGGCCTGACCGGCGCCTGGGGATGGTGTTGGCCCCCTGACACTCCACCGACCTCGCCCTTTCGCCTATAAGCAGCCTCCGATATAGAAACCCTAAGTACTGGATCAAAATTCCACGAAAGAGTTTCTAGACGCCGTCATCTCCATCCCTAGATTGGGAGGGATCTGAAGCTCTTCCCGGCACCCTGCCAGAGGGGAGAGATCACCCTGGAGGCCTTCTTCATCACCATGCATGCCTCCAGTGTGATGCGTGAGTAGTTCATCCCTGGACTACGGTTCCATGTAGTAGCTAGATGGTTGATTCTTCTCCTTTGTGCTACCATGTTTAGATCTTGTGAGCTCCATTCATGATCAAGATCATCTATTTGTAATCCTACATGTTGTGTCTTCGGGGATCCGATGGATATTGAGATGCTATTTCAGATTGATTATTAATTCTATCATGTCTTTGTTATTTGTGATCTTGCATGCTTTCCGTTGTTAGTAGATATATTGGCCAAGTAGATGCTAGCAACTACAAGAGGGAGTATTTATGCTTGATAGTGGGTTCATGCCTCTAGTAATCTGGGGAAGTGACAGAAATCTCTAAGGTACTAGATGTATTGTTGCTACTAGGGAGAAAACAACAATCCTTTGTTCATAGAACAATCGTATTGTTTACTTTACACACTTTGCTTAATGCAATTATCTATTGCTTGCAACTTAATACTGGAGGGGGTTCGGATGATAACCTGAAGGTGGATTATTAGTCATAGATGCAGTTGGATTACGGTCTATGTATAATGTTGTAATGCCCAATCAAATCTCATAGGAGTCAAGATGATTAGTATATGCATGTATGCTTTCTTGGTGTCTGTCAATTGCCCCACTGTAATTTGTTCACCCAACATGTCATCTATCGTAACACCCTCGAATCGGCCGTATGTAGATTTCAGCGGTTCCCGCCAAACCCGCATAGAAACGATTCAAAGATGCCCACCAGGCACTTGCGTGCGGGTGGAAGACGAAGTAATACCATTGCACAATAGTCCATGATGGAATCCACAGAACATATATATATATACAACAACGACTCCATGAGTAAAAAATACAGATATACAAAACAAAGATCCAAATCACCTTGAAAACGATACAACATCCGTGTACGGATAAGATGCAAATGGGGCCAAGAGCCCTAAAGAATAACCAATGGCATCCATAACAATGCCCAGGCCAATCCGGAAGGGTAACCCTGCTAACGACGTCGATCGCATACCTGCTAAAATAAAAAGGGGTGCCGACAAAGGGAAAAAGAAAAAGGGAGCGGTCAGTACTGAGGCCAGTACACGGCGAGTCTAGAATTCGGCGGCTCTCGCCTACATAGGTATGGTGGACTGAAGCGGCAGCGCAGCATGCACTAAACAATCTATAGAGACTTGATTCAACTGTCGTCTATTAGAGAGGGATAAGAAAGACCTATTCGGATCCAACCTGATAGTAACACCAAAACATACCCATCCTGGTATTTCCCCCTCGAGACCACACAAGGAATTCAAACCGAGGAACTCACACAGTTGGCAATTTTATTCATTCCATTATAGTTGTGGCACTTACTAGTCAGATACAATTAGCATAATACATTCCAAATCTAGCAGTTGTTGGCACTTTTATTTACTCATTCCGTTGTAGTGAAACTGATTACTAGACATGTCAAAGTCAAATTTATAGCACTACTTTAGTTATAGTTGTGTATGATCGAGATACTGTGCTCCAAGTCATCCATAACCACGGACACGGCTTTCAGAAAGTTTTACCCTGCAGGGGTGCACAAATAGCAACACACACGATCAACCTCGGAAAAACCAATAAAGCCCAATGAGGCTTTCATGACAAAAGCAATCACAGGATTCATAAATTAATTCCGGGGGGGGGGGGGCACCCCACTAAGCTACTCGCGACGAAGTTGTCCGGCTCCGAGACGGACCCAGGGTTTGCATCAATGGCTATAAACGACTAGGAACCCGAAAGTGTGACTGGGCTTGTTGATACCGCGAAAACACTTTGCATTCCAAAATTGTACAGGTGCTCCACGCACAATCGTAAATAAAGCAGTAAAGCATGGCATAAGTACAAGATAGTAATAAAGCTCCAAATTACTTTGTGGCCCCAAGAAATAAAGTGTGAATCAAGCTCAGGCAAAGGGGGATTCATAGAGTCTCCTGTACGTGGATAGTGCGAATAGTCAAGGAACAAGTATCAAGTACTCGGGGCCTATATGACACAAGTGAGCGTGGAAGAACCAAATATTAGCTATTTCCCACCGGTGCCTCTACATTAGTTATATCTATTCCCAGCATTTTTATTATCAGTTGAAATTAAAGTCATGATCATCTCCACCATTAAGCATGTGCCAACCTTCCAACAACGATGGAACATTAAACGACGCGAAGCAGCACCTGAGAAAGCAACTACGACTCGCAAGGCTGACTATCTATCAAACAATAGGCTATAGGATGTGTCCAAAGCAATATAAAGGCTGCAAGGAAATAAATGGTGCACGGAAACTGAAGCATCGCAATACGGATATCAATAGATCAACAGGAGGAAGTAAATACTATAAATGCAAAATAGGTAGAAAGGGGGAGATTGCTCGCCTGGGAAACATTGCGGAAGATTCATTATCCGAAGGACTTGTCGATACTCGCATCAAATCATCGGCCTAATCCGCGAAGAACCAAAGCACTAAAAGAAACACTGGAGGCACTATTTAATACTACGGCAGAAGATCGGGCATGATGCATGTATGATGTATGACATTGTTGGAAATATTCCCAAGTGGCAATAATAAAGTGGTTATTATTATATCTTTATGTTTATGATAAATGTTTACATCCCATGCTATAATTGTATTAACCGAAAACATTAATACTTGTGTGTTTTGTAAACATAAAAGAGTCCCTAGTAAGCCTCTTGTTGAACTAGCTTGTTGATTAATTGATGATCATGGTTTCCTGATCATGGACATTGGATGTGATTAATAACAAGGTTATATCATTAGGAGAATGATGTAATGGACACACACCCATAGTAAGCGTAGCATAAGATCAAGTCATTAAGTTCGTATTGCTGTAAGCATTCAAATACATAGTAACCTAATCCTTCGACCATGAGGTTATGTTAATCACCATCACCGGATGGGTACTTTGATGACATCAAACGCCGCTTCGTAACTGGGTGGTTACAAAGGTGTCATTGGGTATTCTGAAAGTATGTGTTGAAGCGCATGAACCAAGATTGGGATTTGTCCATCCATATGACGGATAGATATGCTCTGGGCCCTCTCGGTGGAGTGTCATCTAGATAGCTTGCAAGCATGTGACTAGGTCACAAGGGATGAAATAACATGGAACGAGTAAAGAGTACTTATCAGTAACGAGGTAGAACTAGGTATAGAGATACCGACGATCAAACCTCGGATAAGTAGAATATCGCGAGACAAAGGGAATTGGTTTCGTATGTTAAATGGTTCAATCGATCACGAAGAAATCGTTGAGTATGTGGGAGCCGTTATGGATCTCCAGATCCCGCTGATGGTTATTGATCGGAGAGGTGTCTTCATCATGTCTGCATATTCACGAACCGTAGGGTGACACACTTAAGGTTCGAAGTTGTTTTAAGTAGATATGGAATATGCGTTGGAGACCGAATGTTGTTCGGAGTCTCAGAATGGATCCGGGACATCATGAGGAGATCCGGAATGGTCTGAAGAATAAGATTCATATATTGGGGATCATTTTCTAAGTTAGGAAATGTTCCGGAGTGTTTGTATGGAGATTCTAGAAGGTTTCGGAATGTTCTGGAAGGTCCTAGAGGATTTCTTGGAGTTTACTTGAAAACCAAGAAAGGGATCAAGGAGACCAAGTGGGGCAAGACACGGATTCGTGGGGGAGGAGGATTCCTCCCCCCTTCCCACCGCCGGCCCAAGGAGGGGAGTCCTACTAGGACTCCCCCTCCCTCGGCGCGCCTCCCTCCTTTAAATAGAAGGGAGGGGCGCCCCCTCTTGCCCCTCCTCTCACAACAACCAATCTCTGCCGCCTCTCTCCTCCACCTTTGTTCTGCACAGGCATAGGAGAAGCCCTGCAGAATTCTCACCTCCACCACCACCACCACGCCATCATGCTGCTGGGATTCCGTGGAGAAGATCTACTATCTCCGCTGCTCGCCGGAACGGGGAGAGGAAGGTCTGCTTCGACTCCGCACGTGTGACCGTCTGCGGAAGCGCTACCGGAACGCGGCGCCGGAAGGATCGTCCACACGATCTTGAGATCGGAAAGTGATCGACTACATCATCCACGAGATCTAATCTCGTAACGCTTTCGGTTCTACGAGGGTTAGTACCAATCTATCTCGTTTCTCATGTCTAATAGATTAGATCTTGGCTTTTATCTAGATTAGATCTAGGTTTTGTTCGTTCTTGCGGTAGAATTTTTTTGTTTTCCATGCTACAAACCCAACAGTGGTATCAGAGCCTTGTCTATGCGTAGATCTGTTGCACGTGTAGAACACAATGATGTTGTGGGCGTTGGTGCTCGTGCCGTCTTTTGCTATGTGTGTACTTTGCATCTTGCGGTATGGTGGGATGAAGCGGCTCGGGCTAACATTACATGTCATCGTACATGAGACTTGCTCCACGCTTGACGTGCAACTTGCTTTGCACAAGTGGCTTTGCGGGTGTCTGTCTCTCCCATCATAGTATAGATCAAATCCACACTTTGCACTTGATATCACTTATATCAACATTGTGGTTCAGTTTCGTAGGTAAGATCCGTTCTTAGTCGAAAGCCCCAAGCCACGTAAAACTTGCAAAGAAAATTAGAGGCGTCTAACTTGTTTTTGCAGGGGTTTTGTGATGTGATATGGCCATCATGTGATTGTGATTGTATTTGATGTATGCAATGATCCTTGTTGTAATATGGCAACCGGCAGGAGCCTAATGGTTGTCTTTAATTCTGTTAAGACCTGCGTGTCTATTCATCTTGTAATAGCTTTGTTCCAAGTAGTTGTAATAGTTGCTAGTGATGATGGACAACCATGAAGCGGCGCCACGGACCTTGACGCAATGCTGGTGATGATGGAGATCATGTCCGTGCTTTGGAGATGGAGATCAAAGGCATAAGAAGAAAGGGCCATATCATATCACACTAATTATGAATTGCCTGTGATGTTAATCCTTTATGCATCTTGTATTGCTTAGATCGCGACGGTAGCATTATAAGATGATCCCTCTCACTAAATATCAAGTAATAAAGTGTTCGTCCTTAGTTGGCACCGTTGCTAAGACTCATCGTTTCGAAGCATCTCGTGATGATCGGGTGTGATAGATTCTACGTGTGCATACAACGGGTGCAAGCCAGATTTGCACATGCAGAAACTAAGGTTAATCTTGACGAGCCTAGCATGTACATACATGGTCTCGGAACACGGAATACCGAAAGGTAGAGCATGAGTCATATGATTGATATGATGAACATGAAGATTGTTCGCCGATGAAGCTACATCATCTCACGTGATGACCGGACTTGGTGTAGTGGATTTGGTTCGTGTAATCACTAAAACAACTCGAGGGATGTTGTTTTGAGTGGGAGTTCTTTTGTAATTTGGATTAGTCAAACTCAATTTATCATAAACACAATCAAAGTAAATTTGCATAGTTTGTTGTAGTCATTGGCATCCGTTCACCACCTTACGCTTAGTTATAGTTGAGATAGTAGAACTATAGAAATTCTGGATATTTGCTTTACGAACTGGTATCGTATTGTTTTGAGTGTCAATCTAAAGTTTAAAAGTCATATTGCAAACTTTTAGCAAACTCCGTTTACTATGTGAAGTTTAATAAACAGTATTAAATCAAGAGTAACAATTCTAGTGTTAGTATCTAATGTATCATGTTTGCCTCCATGATTCTTGATACTCAAAAGATTGTTTTTAATATCAAGTTTATCTAAGAGCTGAAAGCAATGTTTCAGAAACCATCATATGTGAAAGGTATTGCGATATCTAAAACAATGTGTTGGTTACAACATGATAGAGTATATATCCTCATATTTGATGAGAATTTGTGAATGTTGGAGACGCTAGTTGTCCTAATCCTTCAAAAGGTTTTGGAAAATAAACATTTTACTCGCAATTCACCTTTATAAGCTATAGCAGCTTGATCATGAAATTTGTCATGATAAGGATAAATAGAAGATGTAAGTAAAATGTTTACTACACTAAAAGATTACTAAAGAATGGAATTTTGAAAGAATGCCAAACATTTGATGAAGGTGATCCACTTCAAAGTGCAAGTCCAAAGGTATTAGTATTTGACTATACACACTTTGTACTATGTGTCATGTGAATGACACCACTATTGATGTTGATAGATTCTTTTAAAAGAAAAGGAATTGTTGAAAGAGAATCTATAAAATATTTGGAAGAAAAGAAAAGATTGGAGATATCCAACTTAGGTATATAGAAGATACATGTTATGGCTGTATTCCTTGGTTGTTAAACAATGTGGTTCTGCGGTATTGGATACCGAATTAGTTGGTATGAAGTGTCATACAGGACAACACAATTCATGAACTGCAATGGCCTAAGTAACTAGCAAGAGAATATGTGATGATGTTCATCGAAAACAAACAAAGGGTTGTTGTGTTGCTCGTTAACATCAAAGCTTGCCTTCAAGATTTGTTTCAGTAATTGTTATTTTGATCAGGTATTATGACGACAAAAGGTTGTTCAAATAATTACCGTATTCCATAATAGATGGATGATATACAAGTCTGGTTGGAAAAATAACGACCATAAAACTAATGCTAAAATGTCGCAAGACAAATGATTGAAAGATCACTTGCGAAGTGACATCGCCGTTTAAATTATATTGAAAGGGATACATGAAGAAACTCCATGTTGATGGATTTTTGGAGTCTTTGATTTTGATCAAATGACGCTTGTGATACTTTCCTGGAAATAATTAAAACTCCGTTCGTAGGCCAAAAGAGGAACGAACGACTAACTGATTGGAATTTGTACATATTGATGTATATAGTCCATTATGTGTAGTCGTGGGCGATGGATTTCAACTTCATATGCTTTCTCCGAAGATTTGAGTGAGTAGATGTATATACTTACTCAATAATTTCAAGATGAAGTGGAAAATTATTGTAACGAGAAAATAAAAAGTTTATGATTGGATCATAAAGAAAGATGTTTGAGTTACAAAGTTTAGCAAAACACCTAATATTTGAGGAATCGTTCCATGGATTTGCATTTCCCAAAACACCATAGGAGTATGGAGTGTTCAAGATATGTAATGAAACCTTGTTTGACATGGTAAGATCAAAGGAGTCATTTATAAAACTACCATTATATTTTAAAGATTAAAGCTTTAGTGACTACCGCTTTTACACTGAAAAGAGCTCCATCGTGATCCGTTGAAATGACACCATATGAGTTGTGGTTTGGGATAAAACCTGAATTGTCTTTTCTTAAATTTTGGTATGGTATGCATAATTGAAATGTTTACAACCAAAGTCGGATGAGCATGTCTTTGTAGGTTATTTCGAATAACCATTGGGTATTCCTCCATAACACCAAAGACAAAAGTGTTTGTCGCTTGGAACGTCAAGTTTCTTGAGAAGGAATTTTTCGTGAAAAGTTAAGTGGGACGACAATAGAACTTTGACAAGGTTGTTAAACCTTGGCTAATATGTGCTGAGTTGCTCAGCGTTGGTAAGTGTCCCGGAGGCAGCAACAATGCTCATGGCTCACGTGCCTCAAAGGTTGTGGTCATGGAGATCTAAGTTCCTATTGAACCAAGTAGGTCGGGTAAGTAATCAAATGCTAAGATTTGAGAGTTAAATCATTGTTGTTTGACAATGATGAACCGACTACATGCAAAGAAGCAATGATGGGCCCTGACTTCGTTAAGTGGCTTGAAGCCATAAAATCCGTGATAATTCCATACACGAGAAATCAAGCTTTGAATTTGAAAGACCCTCTGGAAAGTTGCATGACCTTACAGTCGTATATGGATCTATAAAGAAATAGACATGGATGTTTCACATCTATGAAATAGTCGACATGTCAGAAAGAGTTTACGACAATATTTAAGGAATTGACTATGATAAGATTTGATCTTTCATAGCGATATTTAGTCTGGACGGATTAATGTAGCAACCACTACATATATTTTGGTATATGGTAGTTGAACAAACAAAACAAATTCTTCTAATAGAATGGTTACCTAGGATGTGTACATGACATGATCCAAAGGGTTTTGTTAATTCAGAGGATGCTAAAAGAGTATGCAAAACTTCAATGGTTGAAGTAAGCATCGCGGAGTTGGAATCTTCACCGTGATGAAACTGTTAAAAGGTTTAATTTCATCAGAGACGATGAAGATGCTTGCATTTTGCAAGAAATTAAGTGGGAGCGCTAAGACATATTTCTAATACATTATGTGAAAGACATATCGTTGATTAGAAATAATGTATCTTTTATTGACACAGGTTAAGAATTTCATTTTGATGAAGAACTTAGGCATAACCCAAGAATTAGGCATCAATGTCTATATGGATAGATTGAGGCGCTAATATGGTTTTGCCAAATGTACATAGATAAGATGTTGAATGAGTTCAATATGGAAACAACAAGAAAGGTTCTTGACTCACGGAAAGGACTGAATCAAGATTCAAGTGTGTTGACACGAGATTCAAGTGTTTTGACACTTGGTGAAATCACAAGAATATTTTGATCAATCATTCTTTGAGATGTACACATCTAGATATGTCCTATGCTCTAAATGTTATGAGCATATACCAGAATGACTCATAAGATGATCATTGGACAATAGTAGGGATATTCCTATGATCTTTGGAAGAACTAAGAATATATTACTTATATAGTGGTGACAAATAGTTCATTGTAAATTGTTACATTGATACTAGTTTTGTCACAAATTAAGTTTATCTCAATTTAAACTATGGGTGGCACAATGTAATGGAAAGTAAGTTCCATAACGGATTTGGTAGAGTACCAAAGTTAAAAACATTGTGACAGATACTACAACAAAAGGCTAAGTATATGACTGCTATTGTAGCAGCAAATGAGGGCATTTGCGTCAAGTAGTTTGTTATCAAACTAGGTGTGGTTCATAGCGGGATAATACTATGAAGATACATTGTACGACAATTGTATCAACATGATTTAATCCCAAGGAACTAAAGGTCTCACCAAAGGACCAAATTTATACAATGCCATCTCATTGGAGAATGAGTAATGCGTAGAGACGCAAGGACATGCAAATACACACGGACCTGGAAGTGTCAGATCCGAAGATTATGTTTACCACTAGCTATAGTGTCTATACAACACCAGAAAGCCATAGGTGTTGAATGCACAAGTTTTTAACTAGATTATTGACTCTAGTGCAAGTGGGAGACTGTTGGAGATATGCCCAAGAGGAAATAATAAAGTGGTTATTATTATATCTTTATGTTTATGATAAATGTTTACATCCCATGCTATAATTGTATTAACCGGAAACATTAATACTTGTGTGTTTTGTAAACATAAAAGAGTCCCTAGTAAGCCTCTTGTGGAACTAGCTTGTTGATTAATTGATGATCATGGTTTCCTGATCATGGACATTGGATGTGATTAATAACAAGGTTATATCATTAGGAGAATGATGTAATGGACACACACCCATAGTAAGCGTAGCATAAGATCAAGTCATTAAGTTCGTATTGTTGTAAGCTTTCAAATACATAGTAACCTAATCCTTCGACCATGAGGTTATGTTAATCACCATCACCGGATGGGTACTTTGATGACATCAAACGCTGCTTCGTAACTAGGTGGTTATAAAGGTGTCATTGGGTATTCTGAAAGTATGTGTTGAAGCGCATGAACCAAGATTGGGATTTGTCCATCCATATGACGGATAGATATGCTCTGGGCCCTCTCGGTGGAGTGTCATCTAGATAGCTTGCAAGCATGTGACTAGGTCGCAAGGGATGACATAACATGGAACGAGTAAAGAGTACTTATCAGTAACGAGGTAGAACTAGGTATAGAGATACCGACGATCAAACCTCGGATAAGTAGAATATCGCGAGACAAAGGGAATTGGTTTCGTATGTTAAATGGTTCAATCGATCACGAAGAAATCGTTGAGTATGTGGGAGCCGTTATGGATCTCCAGATCCTGCTGATGGTTATTGATTGGAGAGGTGTCTTCATCATGTCTGCATATTCACGAACCGTAGGGTGACACACTTAAGGTTCGAAGTTGTTTTAAGTAGATATGGAATATGCGTTGGAGACCGAATGTTGTTCGGAGTCTCGGAATGGATCCGGGACATCACGAGGAGATCCGGAATGGTCCGAAGAATAAGATTAATATATTGGGGATCATTTTCTAAGTTAGGAATGTTCCGGAGTGTTTGTATGGAGATTCTAGAAGGTTTCGGAATGTTCTGGAAGGTTCTAGAGGATTTCTTGGAGTTTACTTGAAAACCAAGAAAGGGATCAAGGAGACCAAGTGGGGCAAGACACGGATTCGTGGGGGAGGAGGATTCCTCCCCCCTTCCCACCGCCGGCCCAAGGAGGGGAGTCCTACTAGGACTCCCCCTCCCTAGGCGCGCCTCCCTCCTTTAAATAGAAGGGAGGGGGCGCCCCCTCTTGCCCCTCCTCTCACAACAACCAATCTCTGCCGCCTCTCTCCTCCACCTTTCTTCTGCATAGGCATAGGAGAAGCCCTGCAGAATTCTCACCTCCACCACCACCACCACGCTGTCGTGCTGCTGGGATTCCGTGGAGAAGATCTACTACCTCCGCTGCTCGCTGGAACGAGGAGAGGAAGGTCTGCTTCGACTCCGCACGTGTGACCGTCTGCGGAAGCGCTGCCGGAACGCGGCGCCGGAAGGATCGTCCACACGATCTTGAGATCGGCAAGTGATCGACTACATCATCCACGAGATCTAATCTCGTAACACTTTCGGTTCTACGAGGGTTAGTACCAATCTATCTCGTTGCTCATGTCTAATAGATTAGATCTTGGCTTTTATCTAGATTAGATCTGGGTTTTGTTCGTTCTTGCGGTAGAATTTTTTTGTTTTCCATGCTACAAACCCAACAGACATGGCAAATGTGCAATCTAATTAGGCCATATTAAGTGGAATTAGGGTCCCGACAATTAATTAATATATTCATATTGTTTAGATACGCCGCAATTTAAATGTTGTCTTAACAAGACAAAACATGTCATCGGTTTGCTACACAAATTTAAATGGAGCCAATATAAGACTAGATTCGCCCGCATATGGTCTTCATATTTAATTATGAGGTGAATCGATAATAAACCCCCAAACAAATGAATATATATGCAAGCATGAACAATTAATATGCAACAAGATAGATATCATATATTGTACAAATAAGGGTCTCGGATAGGGTCACACAATGGGGATCGACTCCGGGGTCTCGTGATCGGTCTTTGGATCTTCGAGATCAGGGCTTGGAGGTTCCGTCTTCGAGTGTTCGTGGAGAACTTGGTTCGGCATAGGTGGTCTAGGGTGAACTTGTTCGGTGCCGGTAGATCTTGGGGTACCTCTTTGGCACCACGGAGAACTAGACACCGGGGTTGTTCTTGTGACGATCCTTTGCGACACATGTGCCTAGGGTGAACCAACTTTCCTTGTAGTGACCGCACTATCTCCATCAAACCACACCAATACATCGATCAAAGCAGCTCCAGGTGAAGCAATAGGAACCACAAGCACAAACACGGCAGCCCCATACCGCAAACACTTGCAGTGTGACACGAATGAAGAGAGGGCCATGACCAGACGACGCGGCGAGCTTGGTGACGGCACGTGAGAGGCTGCGCTTGCAGGGACGTGTGGGCGACATGGAAGAGGGCGGCGACGCGAAGGGGCTCTGGCCAGGCAGGGCGACGGTGCTGCCAGAGAGCAATGTAGGGCCGGCGGTGCTCGAAGGTGGTGGTCGCGGGGGGCGAGCTCGCGTCAGGGAGGAGCCATGACAGGGTCGATGGCGGCCGGGGTTTGGAGAGGACCAAGCATAGGCCTTGGCAATAGAGGAGCGGCAGGGGGCGTCGGAGATCCCCGGCGAGGTGTTGCCGATGGCGACAGCCAGGTCGAAGCAAGGGTGGCGACACATGGTGGAGGAGGCGAGCGGCAAGGTAGAGAGGGCGAGCAAGAGAGGCAAGCAGAGGCGACGGGCCGGAGCTTGCTCGCAGAGGAGTGCGGGGTCGCTATCGGGGGAGGTGCAGAAGTAGTAGAGAGGGACGCGGCTTAGAAACGTAGTAGAGGCAGCGCCGGGAAGGGGTCGAGCGAGGTGGATGGATCGCGAGGTGCGTGTGGGGATTCACGTTGCTTGTCGGTTGCATTGGGGTAGGGCCAAGGTGGGGTTCGTGCGGGGTGCATGCTGGGTGCGGAGCAAGTGGATGGATCGACCGCGTGCATGAGTGCGGTTCCAGGGTGGCGGCAACGGAGAGTGGGATGGCCGCTAGGGTTTGGTTTGTTCCGGACGGGGTTGTAGGCTACTAGCTGCTGGGCATTGGGCCTGCCGACTGGCAGCCTCCCCTAAAACATTTTTTAATTTTAATTTTATTTGTTTTCTTTTTGGATAGGATTTTATAAATAGGTTTTAGACAAATAAAAGATCCGGAAAAGGCCGGGGTTTTATAGTTTGAAATAAAGAGGGAGGCAAATATAAAACAAGTATAGGCTTTTAAAAAATAGTTTTAGGAAAATAATATGCATGATGAATGATGATGCTGAAATGCAATGTGGCATGATGACATGAGCATGCAGTCATGATGATGCACAAAATAAAAATAACATGCGATTTTCTAGTAGGGATTTTATCAGGGTGCTACAATTCGACACCACTAACAAGGGATCTCGCCCTCATGATCCGCCTCATGGTATGGGGAAGAAGGCTGATGGTCGGACTCTCACTTCGTGTAGGTCCTCGCGACACCACTAACAAAGATTCTTGTTCTATCTTTAAATCGGCAACACCACCAAAAAGGGGTCATTGTTCATGTCTGTCAAGAGAACGCTCCGGATAAACAAAGGACGAAGTTAAAGGTCCCAAAAGGTAAGGTCACCTCTAACTTCCATGAAACGAGTAAAAGTCACATTGATCCACCAATTCGATGTACAAGAGTGAACATTAAGAGTCGGGCAGGGTGATCAGTCCATCCCGCACTCGAAGCATTACTCTGTACATGAATAGAAGAATCGTGCAACCAACTCTCGGAATTCAGACTGAAGATCTTCACAAACAATGTTCAGAAACAAAGGAGTAATGCAGGCTCTTCGTCGGATCTGGCGTAGATGATGCCATCGAGAAGGGAAACACCAGAAGATACAAATAAAATCGTATGAAAAGACAAAATGATTAGGTTTCACGATGGTTCCATTGGCATGAACAACACATGCTCAAGGTATACTCCAACTTCACCAATGCTCATCCTTCTCATAAGTTTTTCAACGATACGAATATCTGTCAAGGGCACATATAGATAAACAGTTCAAGAACAGAAAGATTGGATGAATTTACAACACATGAGATACAAATTAGATGATTTTAGCACCACCGTTATAAAAGGGAGGAAGCAAAACCCTGAAGGTACGACAGAAATGTAACATCCCAATTCCAGCAACCCTGATTAGTTGTCCAGAATGCAAAAATTAGGGGGAAATAAATTTTTTTATTGTTAAGTGTTGCAGTGTTCGCTTGTTGTTTGTTTGTGCTTATGCATCTAAATGTATAACATCTGATATACTCCATACCTCACCATAAATTGACAAAAGCCAGTTAACAAAACTATCTTGGCTCATTCTACCTATTCTCAAATGGCCTGGCATTTCAAAAACCCGAGCCAAGGTGCCTTTGCAACCCTAACTATTTTAGTAGCTTCTATTGAAAAAAATTATGGAGATCTATATGATATAATCTCCTTATGCTTTCAAGACAGAGCTTTCAACTACTCTTACCTCTAGGTTCTTCTAAAACTTTTACAAATCTTTTGAATTCTACTCTTGGTAGAAATACCAAGGACTCTCACCTTATTCAAACTCCACCCTTTCAAAATATCCATCCTTACCTCAAGCTAGACTTGGAGGTACCCATGGTAGTAGATTTGTTTTATTTGTAAGATGAATTGTCTTGATCTACTAAGATGAATTGCCTTGATCTGTTGCTTGACTTGATTGCTTAGAAGTAGTATGAGATACCCTAGGAGCTCATCATATCACACTTAGCTAATCCAATTGTATCAACCCTAAGAAATTTAACCAAGCTATATCTGATCTATAGCCACTAGGTGATCATCTAAAACCCTTAACCAGACCAATTCTAAAGTGATCCATTCTAGAAGTTTCCAAGTCAATGAAGACCAATATCAAGCATGGATCTATTCTACTCAATATATACTTCAACATCATCCACATGATGATGCTTTGATACCTTGTAACCCATCAAAAACATCCCCACTCATATTCTAGTCAAAAACCCTAAATCTAATAAATTTTGACTAAGTCTGGAAACTTTTTCAACATCATATCCTGGCGTGCCTCTCTTTCTCAACCCTTGTGCCTTTTTGGTAATGCACTTGAACCATATTGTAGACCATCATAAGTACTACCAAGGACCACTCTTTACCTTGGTTAGACCATCCTCTAACCCACTTGTTCTTGATAGTTTCATAGGCCAGAAATTAGCAATTCCTGCAAATCTTATCAACATGCCTATTTCAGCAGAAGCTCACACCTTGATCCTACCTCCTTTGGACCAAATATTTACATTATTGTTTTCTACTAATAAAGGTATATCCATCCCTACTTCACTTGTTTAAATTGGATTCTTGTGCCTCTAAAACCCACATGGTTTTGAAGGCTACTTGATAATCTCTATGGCACCTTTAATTTATTCAAAGTTTGGTATCAATCCTAGGAAGGATCAATCCTTATCAACCTCAAACATCTATACCATGGTAATCTACAACACTTGGTATATCCATCCATCTACCCCATGAACCAAGGTGAGCTCTGAGCTCCAAGATCCATCCATGTTTTGATGGTATAAAAGTAATAGTGCCCAAGATCCTTTATCCCTTGTTCTCCTTCCAAATCAAGTTAAATCCTCAAAACCAAAGGATGGAAATGATTGATACAACATGTGGACATCATATAACTTGGATATAAGATTTACCAAATATTATCAATAATTATTATGGCTCAAAAACTATTTAATTCGTTTAATGGGTGAAATCTCAAAAACTATTTAATTCGTTTGTTTTTTGACAAAGAACTTACCCAACTCTAAGCACTTTTGAGGCCCATATATCACACCCTACCTTCCCACTTCAAAAATAAATATTTTTGAAGACTATTAATAATTCTTTTTGCCTATTTTCTTAAATGGCAGAAAGGATAAAATAAATGTTTTAAATACTTTTATGCCGCAATAAATCTTGGGAAAATTCTCCAATGTGTGAACTCATAATTGGGATCATACCAAGCCAAAAACCATCCTTGGCAAATTCAAAATATCAAATCAAACCCTAAAAACCACTTCTACACAATTTGAATACTTGATATAAAGTGGACCAAAATTCATCCAATAAATCCCAAATAATTCATGGAGCTGTACCTTGACCATGCCCATCTACCAGTACCATCTCCCCCATCTTTTCCAATGCAAATTTTTGAACTCCTTCACAAGCACTCATGTGATCAAATTTTGCAAAACAGTCAAAACTTAAACTAAATCAAATCCAACCTACCTCCAAACTCGTCTAATACATCAGCCCAGCAACAACACCCCCTGGTCGTGTGCTACAATAGAGTTACTCTAGAAAAACCGTAGCCCCCACTCTTATCCTTACATGCTTGGAAAGAGAGGCATGCCCTTTTAATAAAAGCCAAAATAAAGGGGTAGCAACCACACCACCCCTTCCACCACTCACTGCTCGACCCCAGTGTCCCACCTCAACCCCTCCACCTCCTCCCTCGACCAATATCTGAGCAGCACCCCCCTTTCCCACAAATGGACATAGTCCACTCTACACCCACCCCCTTTGGTTTAAAATGAAAAAGGCCAGCATAGCACCCCCTCCCTGCCTCATTTGCTTCCTCCCTCTCTCCCTATACCCCCACTCCCTCTCCCTGCCCCTTCTTGCCCGGGAAAGAAAGTAAGGGAAGCTCCAGGCCAAGGAGAATATCTGAGCGTAGCCCCTCCATCCCTTGCACTCTCTCCCTGCATGTCACCTCCCCTGACTCCCCTTGGTCTTCTAAAGCTAACCGCGTCCTTATCTTTGACCTGTAGTGAACCCTGGGGGCCTCCCCATCGAGACCGAAGCTTGCACCACCGTGACTCGTGCGCGAGCGTCTTCCCGAGGAAGAAGACCCCACTGCGGCCCCTTGTTAAGCTCAACACGAAGTACCGCTTCGCCCTAGCGCCTCCTCAACCTCCCCCGTGTCCTCAAGTGATCTCTCAGACCCCCGCTGGCGGAACCTAGGGTTTTCCCCTTCCTCGCGCTGGACAAAGGTTGAAGACGTACGCCTTCCATCCATCGCGCATAGATCCAGTGGCTGGTAGCTCTCCTTACCCATTCGGCACCCACTCTCAATGACAATTGGGCCCCGCCTTGGCCGATTTCAAACGTGATCCCGCCGCGCAGTGACGCCTGGGTCGGCCGAATCCTCCCCTGCGGCCCAGGTACTTCGAATTCCTGGCCTGGCTTCCACCTGCCCCTTTTCCTTTTATTATTTTTTGACTTAAATCCAGATCTGCAAGTTTCTTGTTGATTTAAATAGAAATAAAAATGAAAAGTGCTACTTTTTGTCCAGATCTAATTTTTACCAAGTAGCTTAGTGTTTTGTGCAACATGCAGAACTGGTATTTTTCCAAATATAAATATCATTATTTACTGGCATTATATCCACTAAAAAGGTATATTTTGCACTAGATAAATTCCATAGTGAGCTATACATGCTCAAATAGGATGAAAAAACTTCCCCTGAAAGGTTATTACTGTACCTATCAGTTAGCATTTATCTCCTGTCAAGGTGAACCCTGGTTTTACCCCAGTAAAAATAACAAAATCCATCCATATCTACCTTTAGAAAATTCTCTAGGATACATAAATACATATTTTTGGTTGATTCCAACTCTCTGTGATATGGTACACTAAATTCTATCAAAATCCAGGAGATCAAATTTTATTGATCCTGTGTTGAACTTTAGTGAATTAAATACTTCTGTAGGTGGTATTATCACTAGATAAATCATTCCAGAAGTTTGGTAACTCCAAAAATAGTGATTCCAAATCCTACTGGAAGGTATTTGTAATACCTATCCAATTACAATGACCTCATACCATTTGGACCTGTATTTTAAATCTGATTAAAAAGACAAATTTCATGCAGAACTGAGTTTGGGGAATTTACTGAGGGCATTTTGTTAAATACTTTGACATAGTTCCAACAGCCCTACCTAATCACCCAAGGAAATAATTTTTGGACATAACGAACATCTCTGGTGGATTATTTTCTAAAACTAGAGCCTTTATCACTAGAAAATGCTTAATAAATCAAAGAAAAAGGGTAAATTAGTGAAATCACTTTTGTTGACTTCATATTATCACTACCTATCTGTTATTATTATTTCTATACAATGGTATCATACGGAGTATGGCCTTGGTCTAAAGGCCCTCTCCTAAATAATTTTCTAGACTATAAGTTCTATAGGATTTCCTTCAAATGCTTCTATGACAATTTCAATCTTCTAAATCCAATCTTATGAAAACCTACCGCATCGTAAACTTGTGTTGTTCACTTTCTTTCTGTATGTATGTCCACTTGTATGCCTTGTTTTGATTGTGCCTTGCGTGTTTGCATGCATACTCGATGACGATGATAGTTGCGCTTGTATTGACGCCGAGAAGAAGAGATCTTATTGGTATTAGCATTCTTGGTTATCTAAATAAGAAGTCTAGGGATATTTATGCCATATTGCTGATCATAGGCAAGCCACCTTCTTTCTCATAAGCCTTGTCCTACTGTTTTACTTATGCATGATTTATCTACTGTTTATGAAGCTGCATTGTTTTCTTATATGATGATCTATATCCGGTAGTGGCTTGGCTCCTATAAACCATTACACGTTGGTACTACTAAGTACAACCCCCTTGGTGATGCCTACCTGTCACTAGTATGGATATGGTGTATAACACCATACCCTTTGGAGACCCCAATTTAGCCGAAGCAAAGCTATAGGATGGGAAGACCCCGAAAAAGTTTACAAAATGTTTTATGATGAAACCTTGGTGAGGTTAGACCTACCAATATATGTTTGAGGAAATAAAAAGGGTTTTGTTTTACAAAATGCTGAAGGGAAGATGGAGGACAAAGGTTTACAAAAACGCACTTAGTTCTTTGCAGTTTTCCTAGAACAATTAACCCGTATAACCACATTACTCTGCAATGGGACAGGGCTGGATTTGATGTTTATCTATTCCGGTATAAGCTGCCTCGCAACTACTACAGGGGGATATAACAATCCCTGGAGGGTGGGCCTTCTCTGGGAGGGTCCATGTAAAACATTGACCAGGAGAAGGAATGAAGGGTCTACGGGCCTCCACGCGTTACTATGAGCCCCTCATTGAAAGCGCACACTTGGGAAGTGGAAAAAGCACTCCGGTTGGCTTGGGAACTATATAGGGTGTCCTGATGTTGAGGGGAACAACACTCATAGGGTAGGCACTTATATTGGAGTGGGCATCCGGAGAGTCTTGATCGGTTACTCGACTCACGATCGGTGTAGATCAGGGTAGGGTACCCGGATGGTGTGGGTAAAGTGTACAACCTCTGCAGAGTGTAAGTCTATTCGAATAGCCGTGTCCGCGGTCATGGACAGTTGGGAAGGTTGCTGTAGAGCGGTGCTAGTTTTGTTTTCAAAAAGGATTTCAGAAAAGCAATGGCTTTGGAAATTTTTTGACCATGGGATGGTCGGAAAGGATACATGTTTTGACCATGTGATGGTCAGAGAGGAAGGAAAGGAGTTTGGTCATGGGATGACCGGAAGGAGGAACAAATGGGTGACCCAGTCCTTTTGCTTTCCAAAACTTTTCAAAAAGGTTTCCAAAATGTTTACAAAGGTTTCAACAAAGATATGTAGATGCTATATCTACAAGAGAAACTAATTGAGAAAAGAACCTCTTTTGGAGCCCTCCTACTACCACAACCATATTTCATATCCTCTTTGTTATTATTATTATCTTAAGGTGGTTTGCGAGTACATTCAAAGTACTCACTGGCATTGTCCTTGGCTATTAACTTGGTCAGATATCCAGAAGATGGTGGAATTGACGACTATGCGAGCTAGGACGTTCTCCCAGTCAGTTGCCTGTAGGTTAAGGCACGACTCGGGATTTACGCTTGATGAAGTTCCGCTGATGATTATTGATGTAGCCATAATGGGATGTAAGGTATGACATGTATCCGCTTAAGTAATGGATGTTTACTTTGATACTTGTCGGTTATGTGCCACGACTAACTGATCATGGGATCGTGGGGTATGCATAACAGGGATTCTCGGAGGATTACTCCGGGGGCCCCACAATAAACCCAACCACGAGAAATCCTGGACTCAAAGAAAAGATAAGGGTAGATTCAAAACATGCAGGGGTAAGAGGAGAATAGCATAGGGGTAAGGAGTAAAAACAGACCTACTCAGATCTATCCAACCGATTTTGCAAAATAGTTCTGACACTCTACTTTGTCCGTTAGCTAGGTTATCCTATAGGCTAGACTAGTGGGGTATCGCAACAGCTGAGCTCTGATACCACTTTGTAACACCCTCGTATCGGCCCTATGTAGATTTCAGTTGTTCCCGCCAAACCCGCATAGAAACGATTCAAAGATGTCCACCAGGCACTTGCGTGCGGGTGGAAGTCGAAGTAATACCATTACACAATAGTCCATGATGGAATCCACATAACATATGTATATACAACAACGACTCCATGAGTCAAAAATACAGATATACAAAACAAAGATCCAAATCACCTTGAAAATGATACAACATCTGTGTACGGATAAGATGCAAATGGGGCTAAGAGCCTTGAAGAATAACCAATGGCGTCCATAACCCTGCCCAAGCTAAGACGAAAGGGTAACCTTGCTAACGACGTCGATCTCATACCTGCTAAAATAAAACGGGTGCCGACAAAGGGCAAAGGAAAACGGGAGCAGTCAATACTGAGGCCAGTACACGGCGAGTCTAGAATTCGGCGGATCTCGCCTACATAGGTATGGTGGACCGAAGCGGCAGCGCAACATGCACTAAACAATCTATAGAGACTTGATTCAACTGTCGGCTATTAGAGAGGGATAAGAAAGACCTATTCGGATCCAACCTGATAGTAACACCAAAACATATCCATCCTGTTATTTCCCCCTCGAGACCACATGAGGAAGTCAAACCGAGGAACTCACACAGTTGGTAGTTTTATTCATTCCATTATAGTTGTGGCACTTACTAGTCAGATACAATTAGCAGAATACATTCCAAATCCAGCAGTTGTTGGCACTTTTATTTACTCATTCCGTTGTAGTGAAACTGATTAATAGACATGTCAAAGTCAAATTTATAGCACTACTTTAGTTATAGTTGTCTATGATCGAGATACTGTGCTCCAAGTCGTCCATAACTGCGAACACGGCTTTCAAAATGTTTTACCCTACAGGGGTGCACAAATAGCAACACACACACGATCAACCTTGGAAAAACCAAATAAAACCCAATGAGGCTTTCACGACAAAGCAATCATAGGATTCATAAATTATTTCGGGGGGCCACCCCACTAAGCTACCCGCGACGAAGTTGGCCGGCTCCGAGACGGACCGAGGGTTTGCGTCAATGGCTGTAAATGACTGGGAACCCGAAAGTGTGACTAGGCTTGTCGATACCGCGAAAACACTACATTCCAAAACAGTACATGTGCTCCACACACAATCGTAAATAAAGTAGTAAAGCGTGGCATAAGTACAAGATAGTAATAAAGTCCCAAACTACTTTGTGTCCCCAAGAAATAAAGTGTGAATCAAGCTCAGGCAAAGGGGGATTCATAGAGTCTCCCGTATGTGGATAGTACGAATAATCAAGGAACAGGTATCAAGTACTCGGGGCCTACGGGACACAAGTGAGCGTGGAAGAACCAAATATTAGCTATTGCCCACCGGTGCCTCTGCATTAGTTATATCTATTCCCAGCATTTTTATTATTAGTTGAAATTAAATTCATGATCATCTCCACCATTAAGCATGTGCCAACCTTCCAACAACGATGGAACAACAACAACGTGAAGCAGCACCTGAGCAAGCAACTACGACTCGCAAGGCTGACTATCTATCAAACAACAGGCAATAGGATGTGTCCAAGGCAATATAAAGGCTACAAGGAAATAAATGGTGCACGGAAACTAAAGCATCGCAATATGGATAACAATAGATCAAAAGGAGGAAGTAAAGACTATAAATGCAAAATAGGTAGAAAGGGGGAGATTGCTCGCCTGGGAAACATTGTGGAAGATTCATTATCCGAAGGACTTGTCGATACTCGCATCAAATCATTGGCCTAATCCGCGAAGAACCAAAGAACTAAAAGAAACATCAGAGGCACTATTTAATACTATGGCAGAAGATCGAGCATGATGCATGTATGATGTATGACATGGCAAAGGTGCAATGTAATTAGGCCATATTAAGCGGAACCAAGGTCCCGACAATTAATTAATAGGTTCATATTGTTTACATGCCCTGCAATTTAAATGTTGTCTTAACAAGACAAAACATGTCATCAGTTTGCTACACAAATTTAAATGGAGCCAATATAAGACTACATTCGCCTGCATACGGTCTCCATATTTAATTATGAGGTGAATGATAATAAACCCCCAAACAAATGAATATGTAATGCGAGCATGAACAATTAATATGCAACAAGATAGATATCATATACTATGAAAATAAGGGTATCGGATAGGGTCACACATTGGGGATCCACTGCGGGGTCTCGGGATCGGTCTTCGGATCTTCAGGATCAGGGCTTGGAGGTTCCGGCTTCGAGTATCCGTGGAGAACTTGGTTCGGCATAGGTGGTCGAGGGTGAACTTGTTCGGTGCTGGTAGATCTTGGGTAACTCTTTGGCACCACGGAGAATTAGACATCGGGGTTGTTCTTGTGACGATCCTTTGCGACACATGTGCCTAGGGTGAACCAAACATCCTTGTAGTGACTGCACTGTCACCATCAAACCACACCAATACATCGATCAGGGCAGCGTCAAGTGAAGAAATAGGAACCACAAGCACAAAAACGGCAGCCCCATACCGCAAACACTGGCAATGAGACACGAAAGAAGAGAGGGTCATGACCAGACGACGCGGCGAGCTTGGTGACGGCACACGAGAGGCTGCGCTTGTAGGGACGCGTGGGCGACATGGCAGAGGGCGGCGACACGATGGGGCTCTCGCCAGGCAGGGTGACGGCGCTGCTAGAGAGCGATGTAGGGCCAGCGGTGCTCGGAGGTGGTGGTCGCTGATACATTGCAAATGTATCTATAATTTTTGATGTTCCATGCTTGGTTTTATCTACTTTCTTTTGTTTTGTCCATACTTTGGAGTACTTTTCATATGATTTTTGGACTAACCTATTAACAAGAGCCACAGTGCCAGCTGCCTGTTTTCTGCTATTTTTGGTCCCAGGAAATTCAGAAAATGAATATTCTCGGAATTGGACGGGACAAAAGCCAAAGTGCCTATTTTTTCGGAAGACATCTGATGCCAGAATACAAGACGGAGAAGGGCTGGGGGCCGGCCACACCACCTGGCCGCGCGGCCAGGCCTGGCCCACACCAGGGGGTGGTCTGGCCGACCCTAGCACCCCCTCGGCCTCTTCTTCCGCCTATATATTGCCCTCAGGACAAAAACCCTAAGTACCCGATAACAAATCCACGAAAGAGTCTGTAGCCTCCGTCTTCTCCATCCCTAGACCGGGAGGGATCTGAAGCTCTTCCCGGCACCCTGACGGAGAGTGGAATTCACCCTGGAGGCCTTCTTCATCATCATGCAAGCCTCCGGTGTGATGCGTGAGTAGTTCATCTCTGGACTATGCTTCCATGTAGTAGCTAGATGGCTGGTTCTCCTCCTTTGTGCTTTCATGTCTAGATCTTGTGAGCTCCGTTCATGATCAAGATCATCTATTTTTAATTCTGCATGTTGTGTTTGCGGGGATCCGATGGATATTGAGATGCTATTTCAGATTGATTATGGATTCTATCATGTCTTTGTTATTTGTGATCTTGCATGCTTTCTGTTGTTAGTAGCTATCTTGGCCAAGTAGATGCTAGCAACTCCAAGAGTTAGTATTTATGCTCGATAGTGGGTTCATGCCTCTGGTAATCTAGGGTAGTGATAGAAATCACTAAGGTACTAGATGTGTTGTTTCTACTAGGGAGAAAACAACAATCCTTTGTTCATAGAACAATCGTATTGTTTACTTTACATGCAATTCGTAAAGCAATAATCTGTTGTTTGCAACTTAATACTGGAGGGGGGAAGGACGATAACCTGAAGGTGGATTATTAGTCATAGATGCAGTTCGATGGCGGTCTATGTATAATGTTGTAATGCCCAATCAAGTTCCAAAGGATTCAAGATGATTAGTATATGCATGTAATTCTTTCTCGATGTTTTTCAATTGCCCTGCTGTAATTTTTTCACCCAGCATGTTATCTATCTTAAGGAGAGCCACCTCTAGTGAACTATGGACCCTGGTCCTTTCTTTTACATAGAATCAACAAACTGTTTACTGCTTTGTGTTTACTTTCTACAAACTATTACTTCCTTCCATTCGATATGTTTAATCCTTTGTTTTCAGCAAAACCGGTGAGATTGACAACCTCATCGCAAGTTGTGGACAGAGTTCTCTGGTTGTGTTGTGCATGTCTCCATGTTGCTACTAGCACCGGTAGTGTGCCCTGCCAAGGCTCAGCTAGCAACACCTTTGGGGTGTTTCCTTGCTCCTACTGGTTCGATTAAACCTTGGTTTCATAACTGAGGGAAACTTACTGTTGTGCTCATCATACCTTCCTATTGGGGTTCCCCAACGAGCTCGACATCAACACTGAGCCATCAAGTATTTTTCTGGCGCTGTTGCCGGGGAGTCATGGACATCTTCACAAGGGGAGACCCTCATAACCAATCTCTTTACTTTGTTATTTTTGTTTTGCTTAGTTTCTTTTTGCTTTGTTTGCTTGTTTTGTTATCAAAAACGCAAAAAAAATTAGTTTTACAAGTTTGCTTTCTTTATCAAAAGCACAAAAAATGACTACTCTTGAAAACACTAAGTTGTGTGACTTCACTAGCACCAACAACAATGATTTTATGAGCACACCTATTGCTCCACCTATGCCTGAAGGTACTTTCTTTGAGATAAATCCTACTTTACTCAATCTTGTTATGAGAGAACAATTTTCTAGTATTGGTAATGAAGATGCTGCTGCCCATCTAAATAACTTTGTTGAACTTTGTGAGATGCAAAAGCATAGGGATATAGATGGTGATATTATTAAGATAAAATTGTTTCCTTTCTCTTTGAGAGGAAAAGCTAAAGAATGGTTGAATTCCTTAACCAGGGATAGTATTGATTCTTGGACTAAATGCAGAGATGCTTTCATTGGAAAATACTATCCTCCTGCTAAGATTATATCTATGAGAAGTGAAATAATGAAGTTTAAACAATCTGATAATGAACATGTTGCTCAAGCTTGGGAAAGAATGAAATCTTTGGTTAAGAATTGTCCCACTCATGGACTGACTGCTTGGATGATCATCCAAACTTTTTATGCAGGATTGAACTATTCTTCATGGAACCTATTGGATTCTGCTGCTGGAGGTACCTTTATGACCATCACTTTGGGTGTTGCAACAAAGCTTCTGGATAATATGATGGTTAACTATTCTGAATGGCATATTGAGAGAGCTCCACAAGGTAAGAAGGTAAATTCTGTTGAGGAAACTTCCTCCGTGAGTGATAAGATTGATATTATTATGTGTATGCTTGTTAATGGGAAGGCCCATATTGATCCAAATAATGTTCCTTTAGATTCTTTGGTTGCTCAAGAAGAGCATGTTAATGTGAACTTCATAAGAAATAACAATTTTGGCAATAATGCTTATAGGAATAATTTTGGTAATAACAATTATAGGCCTTACCCTCCTAGTAATGCTTATGGTTATAATGGTAAACGTGGATTACCTAGTGAAGGAAGAATTTTAGAAGTTGAAAGGGCTACTAAGAATTTCATGCAAATGCAATATGAGCAAAATCAACTATTCACTAAGACTATGGAAGAACAATCTACCATTTTGAAGAACATTAGCCATCAACTTGAGAGTTTAAATAGGGAAATTCCTAGTTTACAATTGAAACTTTCTAATGTGGAAAGGAATATATCATCTTTGTCTGAAGCTCAATCTTCATTGATTAATAAAATGGCTGCTAAACCTAAAACTAATGACAATCCCTTTGCAGCTACTAATGCCATACAAGTAAGAATTTATGAAAATGTTAGACTATTAGCTGAATTACATGCTAAGTGGGAAAGAAAAGATGAAATTGCTAGAAATATTAGTGTTTCTACTATCACCACCACTAGTGTTAAGGCTAGTAATAGTTCTACCACTCTAGATGATAATTATGGTTTTGATCTTGATGGTTGCAACATCTCTGAAGTTATTAAGTTCCTATAATAGCTTGCTAAAAGTCCTAATGCTAGTGCTATGAACATGGCCTTTACAAAAGATGCTCTCATAAAGATTAAAGAAGAAAAGATGGAACATAAAGCTTCTATTCCTATAAAACAAGAAGATGGTTGGGAACCCATCATTAATATGAAAGTGAATGACTTTGATTTCAAAGCTTTATGTGATCTTGATAGTAGTGTTTCTATTATGCCTAGAAGGATTTATGATATGCTTGACTATCCTCCACTTGAAGATTGTTATTTGAATGTCCCACTTTATGATAATGCTAAAATGAAACTCATGGGGAGTATTAATGATGTTCTTATTATGGTTAACAATGCCTATGTTCCCCTTGATTTCTATGTTTTGGATGTTGAATGCAATGCTTCTTGTTCTATTACTTTGGGAAGACCTTTTCTTAGAACTGTAGGTGCCATTATTGATATGAAAGAAGGCACCATTAAATATCAACTCCCGCTCAAGAAAGGTATAGAACACTTCTCTTAGAAGAGAGAGAAGATTTCTTTTGCCTCTCCTATGAGAACACTTGATTATTTTTCTTGCTTCTTATGCCTAACTTAAAGGCGTTAAAGAAAAGTACTTATTGGGAGATAACCCAAAAGTTTTAGATGAGTCTTGGAAGTTATTACTTCAGTAATAACCGCTCCTTATCCTTTTTATTTGCTTTTTGTGCCAAGAGTAACCTCTAATGAGAGAGAAGTAATGGTTGGGAAAGTTGCTGTCCCAAAAAAGATTTCTGTGCTTCACCGTAAAAATTCGTGTAAAATCTCTGAACTTCCTTTTGAGGCGTGAATTTTTGTGCTTCTGCCCCAGGTTGTTATCTAACTTTCGTTAGTTCAACACGTTTTGATTTGAGCAACAGAAGGTCTTCGAAAAAATTCGTCTTTACCTGCTGGTCTGTTTTGAGAGATTTCTGCCATTTTCTGCATTTGCTTTTTGTTGGTTCCTTTTTGAGTTCTTTTGGGGAATTGAGTTTTTTGAGGGAAGTGCTTCAGTACCTAGTGTTTTAATGGAAGCGTATTGGTGTTAGAAATGAACCTTAAGACCTATTATCTTGAGTGCACTAATGTTGCTAATAAAGATTGTGTGAGGTTTTGTATGAAGGAAAAATTTCAGGTGTATGGAAGGAATGAGTAATGAGATGAAGGATGGACTAAAGCTCAAGCTTGGGGATGCCACGCATGTCACCCCAAGAAATATTCAAGAAGTAAAAGCGTCAAATCTTGGGTATGCCCAAGGCACCCCTTCTTCATCAATAAAAATCCCAGGTTTCTTCCAAACACTTCATTTTTATTGTTTCATGCACAGTTGTGTTGTTCTTGGAGCGTCTTCTTTTTATTTTTGTTTTGGTTTTTCGTTTGCTTTGGTTTGCTTAGTTTGCTGAATAAATTGGTTGGACCCCCTCTTTCATACATTGGATTTCAAATAGTTTGGTTTGGTTTGGAAAAGAGTAGGAATGTTCATGCTTATGTGGTAAAAAGAGCTTGTTTTGACTGTGGTCTATGCTTTTTCATGCCATGCTTGATATTGTTTTGGCTTTAGGCTTAGTATTTTCTGCTGTATCATGACTTGTTATAAACAATTGAGATTGCTTAATGTGCTTTGGATGAATCATGCATTGTTTTAGCATATTAAAGCATAGTATAGTGGTATTCTCCTTTGATGCTTTATTTGGGTTGACTTGGCGCATTCTCACACCATGTTATGACTCTCTCAAGTCACCATAAGCCTTTATGATCCTTTAGTTTTCAACTTGTAGTATCACTTTATACTTTGATCAATGATGTCTTGTCGCTCTACATGATTATGGCCATTATTACTCTCTTAGTTTGTCACTCCCTGTCTTTTGCTAGCCTCTGCAACCAATTATGGGTTCCACTCGTGCATCCAACTCTTGTTTACCTTCCAAATTAAACTTGTTATGAGAAAACTAGTGATTAAAGCTCTCAAGATCTTGATTGCACACTTTACTTTTCTTTCCCTTAATAAACTTGAACCATTGTGTCGTCTATGTTTTATATGCTTGCACTTATTTGTTGGGAATTAGCAAAACCATGATGTCATGGGGAATGCTTTCAACATTGCACTTGGTACTTGTACCTAGTTGATATCATACTCTTTTGTATATGAATGTCGTCGGTGTGAAATTAAAGGGGAGCTTGTAAGTCCATGGAGTTATGTATATGTGTTAGAGAAACGCCTAGGCCGCTGGTCTAATCCATGCTGACATGGTGGAAACCTGCAGCGTAACCATAATGAGCTGTCTATGAAGCATTCTTCTTATAAAAAACAAGTCCTATATTGATAAAAAGAGAAAAAAAGATTATGAAAAGAGGAAAGAGATAAAAAAGCACCATATTCCCATGGTAAATAAGAAGATTGCTGAGATGCTCATTGTTTGCTTGCCTTGTCATTTTGATATGGGGATTCTTCCGCATCATCGGGCAAGGGTTACCCCATTGGCGGTTCTCTATGATACACATGTACTTACAATGACAAGAACTTACCAGTGACTAAACTTGAGTAGCATGAGGAGCGGCCCTCGTATGCAAGGGACATGAGATTTCTAACTTATACTTCGTTAAGCATGTACACCATAGTTTGTTCACTTTAACCTTAATCATTTCAAGATGCTTATGATAGGGGCAATGAGAGCTGAAAGCTATAAGTACCATAATTTTTGGATGCTCTTTATGAGACTTGAATCCCTACTTCCTTCTATGAAGGCCCTTCTTCCACTTATATATTGAGTCTCCACCTTCTACCTTTATGCACCTACTTTGAGAGCATAGTGGTCATTCTTAGTTCTATGTGCATTGTCCCAAGACTAGTTGATTGATGCATAATTTGTTATTGCTTGTTTTAAACTATTTGTATCTAGTCACTCTTATGAACTTTGAAGGTGTCCTATGCATTTATATTTGCTGCTCTATGAGGGACAAGCTCAATGCTATTATGCTATGTTTTCTTTATGTGAAACAAACAAACGCCTTGCAAAACATTGTTATTCATGAATCTTTTGTTTGTGCCTTTTCATGTTGCATCATGGTTTCTTTGTCTTATTGCTAGAACCTTGTCTTTCATGTTATGATTGAAGTACTATGATCCTTGCTTTGAATGTTTTACAAATACTTTGATCAAGTCTTTGATGGAGCATGTCACCTCAAAAATTATTCTTTCTTTTTATCACTTACCTACTCAAGGACGAGCATGAGTTAAGCTTGGGGATGTTGATACATTGCAAATGTATCTATAATTTTTGATGTTCCATGCTTTGTTTCAAGGGAAACTTACTGCTGTCCTCATCATACTTTCCCCTTGGGGTTCCCCAACGAGCTCGACATCAACACTGAGCCATCAGTCGCGCGGGGCGAGCTCGCGTCAGGGAGGAGCCATGACAGTGTCGATGGCGGCCGGGTTGAGGAGAGGACCGAGCATCAGCCTTGGCAATAGAGGAGCGGCAGGAGGCGTCGGAGATCCCCGGCGAGGTGCTGCAGATGGCAGCGGCCGGGTCGAGGGAGAGGGCACGCCGACGGCGGCGGCCGGGTCGAAGCTGAGGCGGTAACGCATGGTGGAGGAGGCGAGCGGCAAGGTAGAGAGGGCAAGCAGGAGAGGCAAGCAGAGGCGGCAGGCCGGGGCTTGCTCGTAGAGGAGTGCAGGGTCACTGGCGGGGGGAGGTGCGGAAGCAGCAGAGAGCGACGGGGCTTGGAAATAAAGTAGAGGCGGTGCCGGGAAGTGGTCGAGCGAGGCGGAGGGATCGCGAGGTGCGGGTGGGGATTCACGTTGCTTGTCGGTCGCATTGGGGTGGGGCCAAGGTGGGGTTCGCGCGGGGTGCGCTGGGTGCGGGGTAGGTGGGGGGCTCGACAGCGTGCGTGAGTGCGGTTCCAGGGTGGCAGCATCGGAGGGTGGGATGGCTGCTAGGGTTTGGTTGGTTCCGGACAGGGTTGTAGGATGCTAGCTGCTAGGATTTGGGCCTGCCGACTAGCGGCCTCCCCTAAAACATTTTTTAATTTTATTTTTATTTGTTTTCTTTTTAGATAGGATTTTATAAATAGTTTTTAGACAAATAAACGATCCGGAAAAGGCCAGGGTTTTATAGTTTGAAATAAAGAGGGAGGCAAACAGAAAACAAGTATAAGCTTTTAGAAAATAGTTTTAGGCAAATAATATGCATGATGAATGATGATGCTCAAATGCAATGTGGCATGATGACATGAGCATGCAGTCATGATGATGCACAAAATAAAAATAACATACGATTTTCTAGTAGGGATTTTATCGGGGTGCTACATCTATCTTAAGGAGAATCACCACTAGTGAACTATGGACCCCGGTCCTTTCTTTTACTATCAATACAATCTACTATTTACTGTTTTCTGTTTACTTTCTGCAAGCTATTACTATCTTCCACACAATACGTTTAATCCTTTGTTTTCAGTAAAACCGTTGAGATTGACAACCTCACTGTAAGTTGGGGGCAAAGTTCTGTGGTTTTGTTGTGCAGGATTCCAAGTTGTAAACAACACCTTGGAGGTGTTTCCTTACTCCTACTGGTTTGATAACCTTGGTTTCATATCAGAGGGAAAACTTGCTGCTGTGCTCATCACACCTACCTCTTGGGGTTCCCCAACAAGCTCGAATATATTTTGAGCCATCAAGGTGCACTAATCGGAGCATCTGCGCGACATTTTTATGTGTGTGGTGGCTTGGTTGGCCTAAAGGGACAGGAAGAGACAAAGAGTTCTTCACTATGTATTTCATGCCTAGATGGGAGAGGTGGTCGTTGTTGATGGCCAAAGGCTTTCTCGGGACATCCCAAAAAAAAACTAAGAAACATTCAATGACTGGTTATGTATTATGTGCAACGATTACAGAAAATGTCTGTATTTTGCGCAGAAAATGTCTATGGTTGTTGTTATGTGCAAAAACCTCCCCAACATGTGGTGGTACTTGCAATATCCTTGCCTCTGATGCTCTCGGGGCGAAGGAATACCAACCATTCAATCTTGTTTCAATAATGGAAGGGAACTCTTGTAAAAATTGATGGAAGGGAACTCTTGTATAGAAAACGATAGAAGGGAACTGCTAGACTGCTCCTATGGCACGTGGTAACTCCTGGATGTCCCGAGCAAGCCTTTTTAAGTGGCCATCAAGAACGACCACCTCTCCCATCTAGGCACGACATACATAGCGAAGAACTCTTTGTCTCTCCCTGTCCCTTTAGGCCGGCCAAGCCACCACACACATAAAAATGCCCCGCAGCTGCTCCGATCAGTGCACCTTGATGGCTCAAAATATATTCGAGCTCGTTGGGGAACCCCAAGAGGAAGATATGATGAGCACATTAGCAAGTTTTCCCTCAGTTATGAAACCAAGGTTATCGAACCAGTAGGAGCAAAGAAACACCTCCAAGGTGTTGTTTCCAACTTGGAATCCTGCACAACACAAACATAGAACTTTGACCCCAACTTACAGTGAGGTTGTCAATCTCACCAGTTTTGCTGAAAACAAAGGATTAAACATATTGTGTGGAAGATAGTAATAGCTTGTAGAAAGTAAACAGAAAAAAGTAAATAGTAGATTGTAGATTGATAGTAAAAGAAAGGACCGGGGTCCATAGTTCACTAGTGGTGATTCTCCTTAAGATAAATGACATGTTGGGTGAACAAATTATAGCGGGGCAATTGGCAGACACCGAGAAATCATACATGCATATACTAATCATCTTGACTCCTATGAGATTTGATTGGGCATTACAACATTATACATAGACCGTAATCCAACTGCATCTATGACTAATAATCCACCTTCAGGTTATCATTCGAACCCCCTCTAGTATTAACTTGCAAGCAATAGATAATTGCATTAAGAAAAGTGTGTAAAGTAAACAATACGATTGTTCTATGAACAAAGGATTGCTGTTTTCTCCCTAGTAGCAACAACACATCTAGTACCTTAGAGATTTCTGTCACTTCCCTAGATTACCAGAGGCCTGAACCCACTATCGAGCATAAATACTCCCTCTTGGAGTTTCTAGCATCTACTCGGCCAAGATAGCTACTAACAACAGAAAGCATGCAAGATCACAAATAACAAAGACATGATAGAATCAATAATCAATCTGAAATAGCATCTCAATATCCATCGGATCCCCGCAAACACAACATGTATGATTACAAATAGATGGTCTTGATCTTGAACAGAGCTCACAAGATCTAAACATGGTAGCACAAGGAGAAGAACCAACCATCTAGCTACTACATGGACCCGTAGTCCAGGGATGAACTACTCACGCATCACACCGGAGGTAGGCATGTTGATGAAGAAGGCCTCTAGCATGATCTCTCCCCTCCGGCAGGGTGTCGGGAAGAGCTTCACATCCCTCCCGATCTAGGGATGGAGATGGCGGCGGCTACAGACTCTTTCGTGGAATTTTGATCGGGTCCTTAGGATTTCTGTATCGGAGGCTTCTTATAGGCAAAAGGGGAGGCCGAGGGGGTGCCCGAGGCGGCTGCATCACCCCCAGGCGTGGGCCAGGCGTGGCCGCGCGGCCAGGTGGTGTGGCCGGCCCCTGGCCCCTCTCCGTCTCGTCTTCTGGCTCCATGTTCCCCTCTGTGAAATATTGACTTCGGCTTTTGTCCCGTCCAATTCCGAGAATATTCGTTTTCTGGCTTTTCTGGAACCAAAAACAGCAGAAAACAGGCATCTGGCACTATGGCATCTTGTTAATAGGTTAGTCCCAGAAAGTGTATAAAAATACCCCAAAGTGTGGACAAAACATACGAAAGTAGATATAAAACAAGCATGGAACATAAAAAATTATAGATACGTTTCCAACGTATCAACATCCCCAAGCTTAACTCCTGCTCATCCTCGAGTAGGTAAGTGATAAAAAGAAAGATTAATTTTTGAGGTGACATGCACCATCATAATCTTGATCAAAGTATTTGTAGAACATTGATAGCTGGGATCATAGTACTTTAACATAGCATGAAAGATATAGTTCTAACAATAAGACATAGCAACTATGTTGTGACATGAAAAGTCACAAACAAAAGATTCATGAATAACAATGCTTTGAAAGACGTTTGTTTGTTTCACATCAAGAAAACTTAATGAGAATGGTATTCAGCTTGTCCCTCATAGTGTAGCAAAACATAAATGCATAGGACACCTTCAAAGTTCATAAGGGTGACAGGATACAAATAGTTTAAGAACAAGCAATATCAAAGTTATGCATCAATCAACAAGTCTTGGTACAATGCACATTAAACTAAGAATGGCCACTATGCTCTCTCAATAGGTGCATAAAGATAGAAGATGGAGACTCAACAAAGAAGTAAAAGAAAGGCCTTCATAGAAGGAAGGAGGGATTCAAGTCTCATAAAGAGCTTCCAAAAATTATGGTACTTATTAGCTTTCAGCTCTCATTGCCCCTATCATGAGCATCTTTAAGTGATTAAGGTTAAAGTGAAAAAATTATGGAGTATATGCTTGACAAAGTATAAGTTGGCAATCTCATGTCACATGAATACGAGGGCCGCTCCTCATGCTACTCAAGTTTAGTTATTGGTAAGTTCTTGTCATAGTAAGTACATGTGTATCATAGAGAACCGCCAACAGTGTACCCCTTGCACATGATACAGGAGCTATCCCATAATCAAAATGACAAGGCAAGCAGACAATGAACATCTCAGCAATCTTCTTATTTACCATGGGAAAATGGTGCTTTTTCTCTCTTTCCTGTTTTCTCATCTTTTTTTCTTTTTCTCAATCTCTATCTCTTTTTTTAAGAAGATTGCTTTATAGATTGCTCACTATGGTGATGCTGCAAGTTTCCACCATGATTAGTCATGGCTTAGGCTAGCGGCCCAGGCGTTTCTCTAACACACATACATAACTCCATGGACTTACAAGCTCCCCTTTCATTTCACATCAACGACATCCATAAACAAAAGAGCATGCTATCAATTGGGTACAATGTACAAGTGCAATGTTGAAAGCGTTCCCCATGACATCATGGTTCTTCTAATCCCCAACGTATAAGTGCAAGCATATACAACATAGACAACACAATGGTTTAAGTTTATTAGGGGGAAGAAAAGTAAAGTGTGCCATCAAGTTCGTGAGAGCTTTAATCACTAATTTTCACATAACAAGTTTAATTCGGAAGGTAGATAAAAACATGAATATACTTGGAATAGCAAATGCTAATAGGTAGGTATGATGGACTCTTTGGAATAACTTGGTTTTATTTGGAGTTGGATGCATGAGTGGAACTTATACTTGGTTATGGAGGCTAGCAGAAGACTGGGAGCAACCAACTAAGAGAGCAATAATGGCCATAATCATGCAAAGCGACAAAACATCATTAATTAAAGCATAAAGTGATATTAAAAGTTGAAAACTAAAGGATTATAGAGGCTATGGTGACTTGGGATAGTCTTAACGTGGTGTGAGCATGCGCCAAGTCAACCCAAATAAAGCATTAAAGGAGAATACCACAATACTATGCTTTAATATGCTAAAATAACGCATGATTCTTTCAAGGCACATTAAGCAATCTCAATTGTATATAACATGTCATGCTAAAGAAAAAATCACTAAGCATAAATCCAAAACAATATCAAGCATGACATGACAAAGCATAGGCTGCAGTCAAAAACAAGCTCCTTTTTACCACTTAAGCATGAACTTTCCTACTCTTTTCCAATCCAAATCAACTTTATTTGAAAACTAATGCATGAATGAGGGGGTCCAACCAATTTATTCAAGAAAACTAAGCAAACCAAGCAAATTAAAACCAAAAACAAAAACGAAGACGCTCCAAGAACAACACAACTGTGTACGAAACAATAAAAATGAAGTGTTTGGAAGAAACCTGAAATTTTTATTGATGAAGAAGGGGATGCCTTGGGCATCCCCAAGCTTTGACGCTTGTACCTCTTGGATATTTCTTGGTGTGTCACGGGTGGCATCCCCAAGCATGAGATTTTGTCCATTCTTCATCTTATCACATTTACTCTTCCCTTACACCTGAAATCTTTCCTTCATATAAAACTGCACACAATCTTCATTAGCAACATTTGTGTAGTCAAGATAATAAGTCTTTTGGTTCAGTTACAACACAAGTAAATCTTCCATTAAAACAAAATCTACTGTAGCACTTCCCTCAAAAATCTCAATTTCCCAAAAAGAACCCAAAAAGGAATCAATGAGAAGCAAATGCAAATAATGGCAGAAATCTGTCAAAACAGACCGGCAGGTAGAAACCGATTTTTTCAAAGACCTTTTGTTGCTCAAATCCAAAAGTGTTGAACTAAAGAAAGTTGGATAACAACCTGGGGCAGAAGCACAAAATATTACAGCTCAAACCGACATTCAGAGAGTTTTCACGAATTTTTACAACGAAGCACCAAAATCTGTTTCGGGACAGCAACTTTCCCAAGCATTACTTCTCTCTCATTAGAGGTTACTCCTGGCACAAAAACCACACAAAAATGATAAGGAGAGGTTATCACCGAAGAAATAACTTCCAAGACTCAACTAAAACTTTTAGGTTAGCTCCCAATACTTTTCTTTAACGCCTTTAAGTTAGGCATAAGAAGCAAGAAAAGAATCAAGTATTCTCAAATGAAGAAGCATTAAAACCAGATTTCTTACCCCTACCTTTCTTACCTTTGTTCTTATCCTTGGGGAACGTGTGATTGTTTGGTGGAGAAGCAAAGTGCATGATGCCCTTTTCCACATCTATTATTGCTCCAAGGAGTTTTAGTAGGGATCTTCCAAGTGTAATTTGTCATTTTCCTACACATTCAATAACAAGATAATCAGTAGACACCATTTTCCCTAGAATTTTTGTAAACACTCCTTCAGATATTCCAATGGGTAATATTGTGGCATTATTAGCAAGAGATATTTCTTCTCCCCCTTTAGAAAGTCCCCAAGATTCAAAGATTCATAGATATCTTTAGGCATAAGACATAATTCAGACATGATATCACAACTCGCATGAAAAGTTTCATTATTTATAACAACTTTTACTGTAGGAAGCCATTTTGAGGGTTCAGAATTTGTTGGAACATAATCATGATGCTCTCTAAGCATGTTATAGCATTCTTTTAAACTAGCAGTGTGGGTCTCAAGAGTGTTCAATGTAGCAAATATGTTTATAAAGGAAGAATCGGATTTGCTAGGCAAGTTATATGTTAAGACCAACTTCTTTATGGCTTTAAAAGCTTCATCCTCATTGCATTGGAGGAAATCTCCTCCTACTACAGCATCCAAAGCATATCTGTAGCAAAGAGCAGTTCCAAAGTAAAAACTAGTAAGAAACAAGCTTTGAGTCAATTTAGGTTCAGTTTTTTCATGTAAATCAAAGATTCTAGACCAAGCTTCTTTGAAACTCTCTTCAATTCCTTGTTTGAAAGTAAAAATCATTTCCTCAGGTGACATAGTGATTGGAGCAATGCTAGACATAATGGCAACTTAGGGCAGGAACTTTTAATAAAAAAATTGTGTTTTAATATAGAAAGCAAAATAGTACAACTAATTTTTTTGTGTTTTTGATAAAGAAACAAGCAAACAAAGCAGAAATAACTAAGCAAAACAAATAAAACAAAGTAAATAAATTGGTTATGAGGGACTCCGCTTGTGAAGATGTCCTTGACTCCCCGGCAATGGCGCCAGAAAAATAGCTTGATGGCTCAAAATATATTTGAGCTCGTTGGGGAACCTGATACATTGCAAATGTATCTATAATTTTTGATGTTCCATGCTTGGTTTTATCTACTTTCTTATGTTTTGTCCACACTTTGGAGTACTTTTCATATGATTTCTTGGACTAACCTATTAACAAGAGCCACAGTGCCAGCTGCTTGTTTTCTGCTATTTTTGGTTCCAGAAAAGTCAGAAAATGAATATTCTCGGAATTGGACGGGACAAAGACCAAAGCCATTATTTCACCGAGGGACACCTGGAGCTAGAATACGAGATGGAGAGGGGCTGGGGCCCGACCACACCACCTGGCCGCGCGACCAGGCCTGACCCGCGCCAGGGGGTGGTCTGGCCGCCCTAGGCACCCTCTCGGCCTCTCCTTCCGCCTATATATTGCCTCTGATACGGAAACCCTAAGTACCCGATCAAAAATCAATGAAAGAGTCTGTAGCCGCCATCATCTCCATTCCTAGATCGGGAGGGATCTGAAGCTCTTCCCGACACCTTGCCGAAGAGGGGAATTCACCCTGGAGGCCTTCGTCATCATCATGCAAGCCTTCGGTGTGATGCGTGAGTAGTTCATCTCTGGACTACGGGTCCATGTAGTAGCTAGATGGCTGGTTCTGCTCCTTTGTTCTTTCATGTTTAGATATTTTGAGCTCCGTTCATGATCAAGATCATCTATTTGTAATTCTGCATGTTGTGTTTGCGGGGATTCGATGGATATTGAGATGCTATTTCAGATTGATTATTGATTCTATCATGTCTTTGTTATTTGTGATCTTGCATGCTTTCCGTTGTTAGTAGCTATCTTGGCCAAGTAGAAGCTAGCAACTCCAAGAGTTAGTATTTATGCTCGATAGTGGGTTCATGCCTCTGGTAATCTAGGGACGTGACATAAATCTCTAAGGTACTAGATGTGCTGTTGCTACTAGGGAGAAAACAACAATCCTTTGTTATAGAACAATCGTATTGTGTTGGGGGGATACACCCGGGTAGGGTCACGCCGGGGTATAGAGGCCGAGTTAGCCGAGGTACGGCAAGGTCAAAGCGTATGCTGGCTAAGTCACCTCAAGGCAGGCCGACTTACGGGATGACCCGGACCGGAGGATGTCCACCTGACTGTGTCCCGGCCGATGTGTGTCGTATGCCGGCAGGCTTTTTGTAACTAGTATGCAGGTACCCACGAGGCCGGATTAACCAGGCATGATCCGGGTTATATCAGGCTTGCAAGAGAAGGAAGGTATCTCACTGGTCAAAAGGTGGTCACTATATGCTGGAGCGTGAGCAAAGCGAACAGAGGGAAGGACCACCAAGGTGTGGCCGACAAGGGTGACGCAGCCTGTGTCAGATGACGCTGGCGCCGCAGAGGCTTACGTAGCATCTGCATGGCTTATGATGGAAAAAGGTGACCCGGTTGGTTTGCTATTTTGGGAGAGGCATATTCCAAAGAATATGCCTCCACGTATGCCCTAGCAAGTAGCTTGGCCTCCCCTTTATAAGGAGCACCAGGACCTCAGTAGAGGGGGATCGCAAGTTGTTTAGTCCTACGCGTGGGCAGTTGGTAGTGGTGAGAGTAAGAGAGCTCCTTCTTCCTCCTCTCCCCAATACAGCTCAAGGAGCATTTGTAAACCTTGTAAACCTTGAGAATACAAAGCATCAGTGTGTGGAATCACCACACTATCCCTCCCTGGATTCCTCTAGTGCATATTGGCCCCACCTTTAGCCTATCCATGGCATCTTCCGTGACACCACCACGACAGTTGGCGCCCACCGTGGGGCTAGCGGCGCTAGCAGGAGTGAAGATCTGGACGGGAAGCATCATCGGCAACGGCGAGCGCATCATCTCTAGGCTCGTTCAGCGCTTTGGAGCGCTGGACTACGTCAGCGACAATGCTGGTTGCTTCGGCAAGCGATCTCCACCGCGCAATGGCGTCTTCATCAAGCTTGGCGCCCACAGGATCTATGTCGGCATCGATGTGTCTTGCGTTCACCCGCGGCACGTTATCGAAGGAGGTGAGCCACCCCTTAGCGCGGCCAACGGTGCGCGTATCACTCGCTCCCCTGACCGCGCTGAGGTGATGATGACAGCACCTGACGCTGGCACGAGCAAGGACCCGACAGTAGATCCGGAGGTAACACCCAAGGCACCGAGGAAAAGTAGGGGTCCTCCGCTAGAGAGGCCAGAAAACGTGTTGCACCAGGTGATAGATAGCTTGGCAAGCCCCATAGCACCTGTGGTAGATCCAACTCAGGCACAGGCCGAGTTAGAGGAAACTAGGCAAAAGATACTAGAAGGTGCGAAAAAGATAGCCGCGGCTCAGCGGTCGTTGAACATGACGCTGCACGAGTACACAAGAGCAAATAAGGTAGATGATGTAAAAGTAAAAGGGAGGAACCTCATCAGTGAAATGAACAAAGAGGGTGATACTAGAGTTGAGGAATCAGAGAACATTTTGTCCATGGGGCTGCCGAAGTATAGCACCCCGACAAAGAACCTCAGAGCAGCGGATGCAGCTGCATCCGAGTTAGAGGGTTTGATGGGTGAAGCCCGGCAAAGACATGAGGATAGGGTCAATGAGTTAGTTCGGATCGCTAACAGACAAAATGAAGAGTTGCTCAGGGCTAACCCGGCAAGAGCTCGGGCTTCCAAAGTCGTTTATTCAGCAGTGGGTAACCCGGAGAAATCTGCTGGAGCTGCATCATCCCCTCATGATGGTCCAAGAAGAGAGGAAGTGGTAACCTTGGCGAGGAGAAACAAACAGATAGTCCCATATGACCCGGCAAGGGCAAGGAAAGGAAAAGTAGTGCAAGGGAATGAGGATCAACGGAGTGTCAGCCGAGGTGAAGCTGGCCGGGGTAACCGCGACCAAGGCAATGCCGGTTAGGGAAACACTGTAAACGGAAATGCTGGACAGCGTAACTCGGCAGGTGCAGGGCAACCGCAGCAGCGAAATATACCACGGCAAGAGCGAAGTGCTGACCAAGGTATGCAACAGAGATGAGCTCCACAAGAACAAGACAGATACAATGATGGTGATTCGGAAATGGTGAATGCAGGATACCAAAGGCCAGATCATCATGTGATAGCATCAAGGTTGGGAAGCAGGAACTTGATGCCTGATGACGCCAGACTAAAGCTGGATCGGCTCTATAGGTCAGAGCTAATTGAAGGGCAAGGTCCTCCGGGTCCGGTGTGCATTGGGCCCCGGATCATGAAAGAGCCTCCAGTACCTAACTTCCAGTTACCCAGAGGCACGAAAACATATGACGGTAGCACCAAGCTGGAGGATTGGCTAATCAACTACGCGACGGCAGTGAAAATTGCTACAGGCAACTTGAGATGGGCAGTGAGATACGTACCTCAGATGCTGGAGGGGCCAACGAGGGTATGGTTAAACAATTTACCACCCGGTAGTATCAACTGCTGGATTGATTTTGAGGAAATGCTCCTCAGTAACTTCTCGAGCACATATCAGAGGCCGAATAGGCCACAGACCCTAGCAATGTGCAAGCAGAGGCCAAATGAGACAGACTGTGAGTTCCTAACCCACTGGTGCACTATGCGAAACTCATGCGAGGGCGTGATTGAGTCATAGGCCATAGCTTGGTTCGCGCAAGGGTGTAGATATGCAAGCATGATGTGGCAAAGGTTACAAAGGGATATGCCAACTACGCTGACAGAGACAATCCGGATTGCTGATTCGTACACCTTAGGCGATCCGACTCAACCCAGGCTTGTGTCAAATGAGTCAAATGAGGAGTACTACCAGCGAGATGGAGCTGGATCATCTCGACGAAATGATTACCGGGGAAGAGAAGAGATGATAGACCGGATTACGGGTACAGTTCGCAGCAAGTGGCTGCTGTAAATCAAGATCAACCCGGAGCAGGGAGTAATCAGCGTCAGAAAACTGGAGGGCAACAATGGATTCCCAGAAATGATGGCAAGAAAACTTGGACACCGGAGAAAAAGAGACAGTGGCAAGAATAGAAAGACCGGCTGAGGTATACGTATGAGGCAATGCTGGATCAGCCGTGCAAATTTCACACGCCGAATTCGAGTAACCCGGCGGGTCATACAACCCGGCAATGTGAGTGGATGAGGAAGATAGAGCAAAGTGGTTTGGGGAATGCTCAGGCACCTCGGAACGATCAACCTCGGCGGGAGTTACCTTGGCAGCAGTTGCTCTCCAGAGCAAACACGCAACAATTGATGTTACCACCACCTCCGCCGAGGTATGAGAATCAGGAGAGAAGGGATGCAGTGCATCAGGTGGAGAACCAACATCATCCAGATCAAAGGTACCCCGGAAATGAGGGGAGAAATGAATACAGAGAGCATCATCAGAGTTACTGTGTGTTTACCACGGAGGAAACAGATAGAAAGAGCTTGCAACACTGACATATGGAAGTGAATGCAGTTATGCTGGCGGTGACGAGGTATATGCCTTGGTCAGATCAAGAAATTACCTGGAGCATCAAAGACCATCCCAAGCCCATTCCGAGTCCTGGTTCATATGCATTAGTGCTGGACCCAACGTTCGTCGGGCCGAATATCAATGTGAGATTCCCCAAGGTGCTGATCGACAATGGCAGCAGCATCAATATCATGTACGTGGATACAATGCACAAGTTGGGTATTTCGGAGAACATGCTCCAAGCTACAAGGACAACTTTCCATGGCATTGCGCCTGGTATCTCCTGTGAACCCATTGGCAAGGTCCGGATCGACGTGTTATTCGACACAAGAGATAACTGCCGAACTGAAAATTTGGAGTTTGAGGTGGTGAACCTAGAAAGCGCATATCACGCGTTACTCGGCAAGCCAGCCCTAAATAACTTCATGGCAAGTAGTCACATCAGTTACCTGAAGATGAAGTTGCCCGGGCCAAATGGAGTAATTACCATAGCAGGAGATTTCCGACGTTCCATTGATTGTGCGTCAGCCGGGTCTAACCTGGCCGAGTCACTCGTGATCGCACAATAAAAGAGAAAGATCCAGGAAGTGGCGGCATTGGCTCAGTCCACACAGCAATATATGCCAGCGCTGAGTAACCCGCATGGAAGTGTCTCATTTCAAGCAACGAAAGATACAAAGAAAGTGCCTGTTGATGATCTGTTCCCAGAGCGCACCGTAACGTTGGTGCTGGGTTAAATGACAAATAGGAAAGCGAGCTCGTCAACTTCCTCCGTGAGAATCAGGATATCTTTTCTTGGTCCACACATGACTTGCAAGGTGTTCCAAGGGAGTTGGCCGAGCACTTGTTGAATGTGAGACCCGGAGCAAAGCCGGTGAAGCAACCTCTCCGCCGCTTCGCCGAAGATAGGAGAAAAGTCATTGGAGATGAGATAGCTCGGCTCCTTGCAGTCGGGTTCATCATGGAAGTGCTTTACCCGGATTGGCTATCTAATCTGGTGCTGGTGGAAAAGAAGAAAGATGATCTGAATGTGGCTGTGGTTTGGCGTATGTGCATCGATTACACGAACCTGAATAAGGCGTGCCCAAAAGGCCCATTCCCACTGCCAAGCATAGATCGGATCATAGATTCTACTGCTGGTGTGAATTGTTGTCATTCATAGACGCATATTCTGGTTTCCACCAGATACCTCTAAACCCGAATGATCAAATAAAGATTGCGTTTATCACCCCGTATGGGGCTTATTGCTATCGCACCATGCCTTTTGGTTTATGTAATGCAGGGGCAACGTACCAAAGATGTATGCAAAAATGTTTACATGACCAAATCGGCCGTAATGTGCAAGTATATGTGTATGATGTGGTTATAAAAACTAAGGAAAGCAAAACGTTCCTTGATGATATCAAACAAACGTTCACGAACCTAAGGAGGTTCCGAATGAAGCTTAACCCGGAGAAGTGTACCTTCGGTGTCCCGGCTAGAAAATTACTCGGATTTCTTGTCTCCAGCCGAGGTATCGAAGCTAACGCAACTAAAATCCGAGCCATAGAGCGAATGGAATTGCCGAAGTGTCTTAACGATGTCCAGAAGTTCACTGGTTGTCTGGCATCCTTAAGTCAGTTTGTATGTCGGATGGGAGAAAAGGCATTGCCTCTCTATCAACTGATGAAAAAGGCGGACAAGTTCGTATGGACACCATAGGCCAATGAAGCCTTCATCCAGTTAAATAAAATTTTAGCCACTGCACCAGTGTTAGCCTCTCCACTATCAGAAGAGCCAATGTTGCTCTATATAGCCGCAACCAACAGAGTTGTAAGTGCAGTAGTAGTGGTAGAGCGTGACGAAGAGGGTAAGTCAGTGCAAAGGCCAGTCTATTACCTGAGCGAGGTACTATTAGCATCAAAGCAAAATTATCCTCACTATCAGATAATGGCATATGGTGTCTATATGGTAGGAAAGAAGCTGAAACACAATTTTGAAGAACACCCAATCAAAGTGATATGTGAAGCCCCTATATTTGAGATAATGAGCAACAAGGATGCGAGCGGCCGGATTGCAAAATGGGCTATCGAGTTAGCCCCTTATGCTCCACAATACGACAGAAGAGATGCGATCAAGTCTCAGGTTGTGGCCGACTTTTTCGTATATTGGCCTGAGATGCAATATGAGCCACCGTTGCCAGACCCGAACTACTGGAGAATGCATTTTGACGGATCAAAAACGAAGACCGGGTTAGGCGCCGGAGTTGTGCTTACCTCACCCAAGAAGGACCAGCTGAAGTATGTGCTGCAGATCCACTTCACAGCATCAAACAATGTTGCAGAATATGAAGCACTTGTGCATGGGCTCAAAGTGGCAAAAGAAATTGGAATACGTCGGATCCAGTGCTTTGGTGAATCGGATTTGGTAGTTCAGCAAGTCTCAGGGCAATGGGATGCTTTGGATACAAACATGGCATTGCACAGATTTCATGTGCAGAAGATATTGGGATATTGTCGTCGGATTGATGACAAGTACGCCATGAGGGGGTCCTCGAGGCATGCGGAAGAGAGGGGTGTGAGATGTACGGTATTCCGGGACGGTGAACACACAAGTTTACCCAGGTTCGAATCCGCCGGTTTTGGACGGACCCTACTCCTGCTAGCAATCCAGTAATACGGCAGAGCCGGAATATGGGTTACAAGGGTTTCGCCTGTGCGAGTTGAGATTGTAGACTATTCAGGTGTTGCCCTAAAGGCTCTCCCTAGGACGGCTTATATAGATATCTGGCCTAGGGTTTACAGAAGAGATCTATGCAGCTACGGCTAAGAGTCGGTTACAGAGTACATCTTGAACTACAAGTAACATTATGGGTCTAAGTCGGTAAGTCTTCTGGGCCTTCTCGTAGCCGGATTGGACTCTGTCTTTCTCCCTGACTGGGCCGCCCGTGAAGCAAAGCTCTAACCCGAAGTGGGCCACCCTGGTCAGTGAGGAACTGTGAGGATACCCGGAAAGTTTATCCCCAACAGAATCCCCCGGAGGGCTCCAAGATCCAAAGTCGGATTTATCATCGTCTAGCTTGATCTTCGGCTTGCAGAATCTTGAAGGGTTCCTGAAACTTCACAACAAAAATACGATCCAGGTCTTAAAAAATAAGTCGAACCTATCAGTAGGTTACTCGGATTTTCCAGCTTGATTTCAAACTAAGCCGGAACTTGGTTCCCAATGCCACCTGACACAAGTCATGGTCAAGTCATGTCATCTGACAGGCATTCCGTCAGCACGACCATTGGTGGGTCCGCGGTTCGCGGAACCGAGGCGCCGTTTCAATGCGTGCATGGAGATCGAGGCGCCGCAATCATCGCGTGGGTCCTTCCCAGTTCCTTCCACGACACGTGGTGGTTACACTATAGCACTTGCACGAATCTTGCCGCAGTTAGGTGGATATAAGGGGTTAGGATTTCTTCCTTCTCCTTCCACCAGTCCTTTGCCTTTTCTTCTCCTCCCAATCCTCCTACACGCACAGAGCTCCCCGTTCCTCCCCCAAAAAACTCCCAGCGCTGCCCCTTTTAGGTGAAACACTGACCGGAGAAATGGCTTCATCTTCCTCTTCCAACTTAGCGGCAGCGGCGGCAGCGGCGACGACGGAAGCGGGGGCGGAGAAAGAGAGCTTCTGTGGGCTCTGGATCCCCTGCACCCTCAACGAGGAGGGCCTCAAGAACGTGTAGAAGGAGGGGCTTCTTGCCGCTGGCGACTGGCGGAGCGGCTTCGAGGAAACCGTCCCCAACCCGCGCGATGGCGAGCGGGTCCACTTCGGCACCCACCTCGACAGAGGTTTGTCGTTTCCTTCCTCAGAGTTCTTCTCCGAGGTGATTTATCATTACGGAGTTCAACTCCATCATCTTCCTCCCAACTCTCTCTTAGATATGAGCGTGTACGCTTCATTGTGTGAGGGCTTTCTTGGCATTAGGCCGAGTTTGACTCTTTTCAGGTACTATTTTCATGTCCGGAGAAACTCCATTACTGTCGGTGTTCCTTACATCACCGGCACTATTAGCTTTTTGCTTAGATGCGAGCGCGCGTATCCCGAAATTCTAGCTAGTGACTCGGTCAAACAATGGCCAGCCACATTTTTCTATCATAGGGATATTCCGGCTCCCGGCAAAGCCACTGCTTTGCCGGCTTTCATCGACGGAGCCGCCACGGCCCAACCTTCTTGGGACGAGGCTGCTCCGCCTCTCACCGATGATCTGATCCTCGCTAAGAGGCGGATCGAATATTTGATCAAACACAAGGATCTGAAGGGATCCGACTTGGTCCAGTGCTGGGTCTCACGTCGGATCCAGCCCCTCCAGTATCACGGAACCCGACAGATGCATTCCATCACGTCGTCTCCGAAAGTCTCCCTCCGCATCAGCTCCAAAGCCTACACCAGTCAAGGCTACATAAGCCAGATCAAGTGGCTGATCCGGGAGCGGATCGAGAGCAGAATCCCGGAGGTTTCTCTGGACATGCACACGGCGGATAACCCCGTAGTGCCGGTAAGCTTCTATCAGTACACCTTTTTATCTGTTCCAATCTTTGAGATATATCACAATACTGATATGTTTTCTTCTTTTCAGCTTGCTGACCTCCCCGAGTCGGAATTTGCTCCACTCGAAGGATATCCTCCGGAGTTCTCTCAGGAGTAGAAGTGGTCCCATTGCTGGATCTTGCACTCAAGAAGCACAAAGCTCCGACAATGGCTGTCGGCACAAAGGAGGTGCCTGTCGTGAAGAGGTATCTTTCAATCACAATTTTCCGCCTTTGTACTTTACTTGAATTTCTTCCCGATATGTAATGTTTCCGACTTTACTACATTCTCAGAGCAAAACCTCTCCTCAAGGGCAAAGGGAAAGGGATTCCTTCGAAGCCTTTGCGGCAGACGAGGCTTACGATAGCTTCTCCTGCCATGGCTCCTCCAACTCCTGCCCCTCAACCTTCTACAACGTCGGTGATCTCCTTGGACGCTGCAGAAGATCCGGCTCCTTCAACGGGTCCTGTGAACCTTGGGTTGCAAACTGATGTCACCATGGGTGCGTAAGATCTAGATAAGGGTGAACCCTCTTTGGGTAATGATCCCTCGGCAGAAACCTTCACCGAAAACCTCCTGAGCAATCCGGGTCTTGCCAAGTTCGGCTTGTCCCTGAAATCTGCTGAAGAAATCCAGCGCCTTGCCAAGCAATGCTTGGAGAAGAGAACCTTATCTGCCGAGGAAGAAACACAAGAAGCAGAGGACGTCAAGTTCTCCGACCTTCTTGCCCAGGTGCGCCTCCGCGACGAGAGGATTAGGACTGGTGAGCTTCCAACATCCCCAGTGATTCCTCTGACTCTCACCGAGAAGGTGGCTGCTGAAGTGAACGCGGGTTTGGATAAACTCACCCGCGAACAATATGTAAGTTGGAATTCCAACTCCTGTTTTTTCCATTGTTTTATATCATATCCTCTAGCCCCCAAGCATGAAGTAGGATGACAATCCGGGTTTATGCTTTATTATGATGCCAAAGAACGAACTAGTGTAGCCCCCAAGGCTCGTGCTGATATTAGCAACAATATTAGCCCGAGTCTTTTGTAGCTTTCTGACTTTGGGTATTCTGACTTACAGAAAGTATGTTCCTATAACCAGGATTTACTGAGAAATGTCTGTGATAAGCGGAGAGAGATCAAGGCTCTCTGGCTTAAGAATGCTGAACTTAAAGTTGCCAAGGATGAGGCCGAAGGTAAACATTCCAAGACTCAAACCTTGTCCTTGTATTTTCAATGTCGAATTTGTTCTTGAACTGTTGTTCCTTTTTGACTTACAGCGCTGGTGAAACAATCCGTTGCCATGATTGAAGAGGCCGAGAACCTCAAGACCCTGGTGGTGGAGAACAAGGAGCTTCGCCAAGAGCTGGACCAGCTCAAGGCAAATCATGAAAAGATTATAGCTCAAGTCCTTGAATCCTGCTCCATGGCTACTGAAGGGCGTGATCGCACGATCGCTGCTCAAGATAAAATAATCTCGAACCTCAAGGATGAGCTTAGCAGAGAAAAGGATATGTCCTAGGCGCTCCGGGCTGAACTCCAGAGTCTCCGGGAGGAGAAGACCAAAATTGACGACGTCATTTTAGGTACGTTCCATCTATCTGACTTGTCTCTTTCTTCGACTTTTATCAATGTCGGATTTTTCTTAACTTGTTTTGTATATAGGTCCTCTGAACTTGACGGACTCTTCCTCCTCCGAGCCCCGCACCCACCGGCTTACCCAAGTCGGTGACCTACTTAATGACTTCCGCCAGTACCTTGAAGACATCGGCGAAGCTCTCAAGATTCCAGACATGCCAAGCATGTCGGATTTTCAGGTGCGAGACAAGGCGAAGGAGATGCCGCAACTTGTTCGGGACTGGAACATGTCCTACACGCGGACTTCTGCACAGGACGCTCTCACCATGGTCATGAGCCACCATGGAAACATGGAAATATGGCAAGTGACCAGAGGGTACTGCAAGGTTGATGAAGACGGCCAGGAGCAGGACCTTCAAGCCATCATGCACTCCTGCGCCGGATATGGGTGTCACGTGGCTGACCTGGCCAGCTACGAGATCCCCTTCTTCACCTGCGTGGCTACCCCACCTCCTCCTCTAGAAGAACCAACAGAAGTTTCCGACGATGAACGCACCACCTCGGATGCGGACATCTCGGAACGATATCAAGGCGGAATCTCCAGTGAGCCGGCAGCTCCTTCATCTCCTCCTCCATCATAGGCCAGAAATTTTTGTATTATTCCAGAAAAACATGATGCATCTGTAAATATGCAGTACTTTAATTTTGCTAGTGCTAAGCTTTTGATCTATTCAGCACTTTTGGCTTTGAGTTTTTTTTTGTGTGCCTAAAATGTTTACATAAGCACTTGTATTTTTTCATCTCTACTTATCGTTTATCTGGCTTTCCGCCTCGTCCCTTTCGTGAGCCAGCTAAACCTTCAGCCAGAAACTTTGCCGAGCAACGGAGCCTAATTGCTAAACCAGTTTAAACTCGGAAACAAAGCCGTCTTCCAGTACCAGCAATTCACTACTCGGAATATGCCCGCATCCAGCAATCAGACAAATAACCAAAGTAAAGACTAGAAACTTTAGAGTTATACCCGAGGGTAGCAGTTTTAGAATCGGAAATCTAAACCAGAACGAACATGAGCATAAAGTACTTTCAAGCATTCTGGAATTTTCGACTATGACATGACCATTCGGAAATAAGATGGTAAAAACTTCTCAGAAAAATTTGAGGAAACCAAAACATCTATTTCTCACAGAATCATGTACATATATATGTTTACAAAGAAGGATAAACTAAGAATAAAAGGGACGTAGCTAAGCAATATTCCACGGTCTGTCTAACTCATCCGGATTTGTACTGCCTCCAGCTCTCTTTCTCTTCTTAGTAGCAGGTCTTTCTTTGACTGGCCTCATGTCAGTTAAGTAGTACGATCCATTGTGTAACACTCGACTAACTAAAAAGGGCCCTTCCCATACTGGGGAAAGTTTGTGCTTTCTTTGTTGCACAAGCCGGAGAACCAAGTCACCTTTACTGAAAGATCTATCTTAGACTCTCTGGCTATGATACTTGCGTAACTTCTGCTGATAGGTTGTAGATCTCATTTCAGCAACGACGCGAACTTCTTCGACTAAGTCGAGATCATTTTGTCGAGAAATCTCAACATCCTCTTCGATATACGCGGCCACTCTAGGAGAAGTATGAATCAAATCACTAGGAAGAACTGCTTCTGTACCATAGACCAAGAAGAAAGGTGTGTATCATGTTGACCTGTTTGGAGTTGTTCGTAAACTCCAAATTACAGAGGGTAATTCCTCTGCCCAAGCCCCCGCAACACGTCGTAGTGGTGCTTCGAGTCTCGGTTTTAGGCCTTGTTGAATTAAACCATTTTCTCTTTCGACTTGTCCATTATCCTGTGGATGTGCGACTGATGCAATGTCAAGCCGGATATTTTGCTTGTTGCAGAATTCAGCCAATTCTCCCATAGAAAAGTTACTCCCGTTGTCCGTGATAATGCTATGCGGATAACCATACCGGATTATAACATCCTCGACAAATCTTTTGGCTGTTGATCCATCACAATTAGTGATAGGTTTAGCCTCAATCCATTTGGTGAATTTATCCACCATCAATAAGAGGTGAGTAAATCCACTTGGAGCTCGTTTAAAAGGTCCTACCATATCAAGCCCCCAGACCGCAAAGGGCCATGTTATAGGTATTGTTCGCAGTTGATCAGCCGGAACATGAGCTTGCTTGGCGTACTTTTGACAGCCCTTGTACATCTTGACTAATCGTCCGTCATCTGCCTAAGCTGTAAGCTAAAAAAATCCGTGTCTAAAAGCTTTTGCCACTAAAGATTTCGCTGCAGCGTGGTGACCACACTCGCCTTTGTGGATTTCTCTTAAGATTTCCACTCCTTCTTCCGGAGATACACATCGCTGAAAAACCCCAGAAACACTCCGTTTATGGAGCTCACCTTTAACAATAGTATAGGCTTTTGCTCGTCAGATAATTTCCGGCTCAGCACCTCATCTTCGGGTAATTTGCCATCTACCAAATAATCGAGTTAGGGTTGAGTCTAGCTGGGAATTACAGCCAGAACTGCTATCAAAGGTGAGTCGGATTTGGTCGGATATTCCTCATCTACTCCCTTTATTGAGGGAACTTTGAGGTGCTCTAGAAAAGCTCCATCCGGGACCTCTTTTCGGGCAGAACCTATCCGAGATAGTGCATCTGCTTCCTCATTTTCTGCTCTAGGGATGTGTTAAACTTCAAACCCTTCGAACGATTTAGATAGATCATCCACGACAGCTTTATATGCTGCCATGTGTTTATTTGCGTAAATATCCGACACTTGCTGAGCAACAAGATCCGAATCTCCGTAACACATCAAACGTCGGATGCCAATATCCTTAGCAATCCGGATTCCATGCAGAAGTGCTTCATACTCGGCAATATTTTTTGTCACTGTGAAGTGTATCTGCAACACGTATAAAAGTTTATCTCCTTGGGGTAATTTGAGCACCACGCCATCCCCTGAGCCCCCTCGAGCCTTAGACCCATCAAAAAAGAGGGTCCAATATTCCGACTCAGGGAGGATCATGTTCTCCTTCGTCTCTGTCCAATCAGCGACAAAGTCAGCAAGGATCTGGGATTTAATTGTTGTCCGAGGTTTGTACTCAATGTCAAAAGCTGAAAGCTCTATGCCCCATTTGGCGACGCGTCCTGTGGCGTCACTGCTGTTGATTATATCTCTCATAGGAGCTGTTCTCACCATGGTAATTGGATGCTCCTGAAAATAATGTCGTAGCTTACGAGATGCCAGAAAAACACCATAAGCCAACTTTTGATAGTCTGGATATCGCTGTTTGGATTCTGTCAGGACCTCGCTGACAAAGTAAGTCAGACACTGCACCAGGTGTTCCTAATTTTCCTCCAGTCTCTCCACCACCATGACGATACTAACGACCTTATTTGTCGCAGCAAGATAGAGCAACATTGGTTCCTTAGGTTCCGGCGTTGCAAGGATAGGAGCAGATGAGAGTACTTTCTTCAGGTCTTGTAGTGCAGCTTCAGCTTCGTCAGTGCAGAAAAAATCCTTGGTCTTTTTCAGGAGTTTGTATAGTGGTGTGGCTCTTTCACCAAGTCGGCTTACAAATCAACTGACCGCATCAATGCAACCAGTTAGTCTTTGTACGTTCTTTAGGCGGGTTGGCCTGGAAATATTGAGTATAGCCTTGATTTTGTCTCGGTTCACCTCTATGCCTCTTTGAGACACGATGATACCTAACAATTTTCCGGCTGGTATTCCAAAGAAGCATTTCTTCGGGTTAGGCATGATGTTGTATTTTCGTAGATTGGCAAATGTTTCCTCCAAGTCGGAAATCAGCGTTTCCTTCTTTTTGGACATTACCACGATATCATCCACGTATGCATGTACATTGTGTCCGAGTTGGTCATGAAGGCAACGCTGAATCGTGCGCTGGTACGTAGCTCCTGCGTTCTTCAGCCCAAAGGGCATCGTAACAAAACAGAAGGTTCCGAAAGGGGTTATGAATGAAGTTTTGACTTTGTCAGATTCCTTCATCCGGATTTGGTGATAGCCGGAATATGCATCGAGAAAATAGAGGAGTTCCGAGCCTGCCGTAGAATCGATAAATTGATCAATTCTAGCCAGAGCGAACGGATTTGCTTAAATCAGTTCAAGGCAGTATAATCAACACACATCCTTAAATTAGTGGTGTCCTTTTTTGGGACCATTACAGGATTGGCCGACCACTCAGTGTGGATGACCTCTTCTATGAATCCGGCTAACTCGAGCCACGCTACTTCCTTAGCTATTGCCTTACGCTTTTCGTTGCCAAACCGTTGTAGGGACTATTTGACGGGTTTAGCATTCGGGTTTACATTTAGAGAGTGCTTGGAAAGTTCCCTAGGTACTCCGGTCATGTCAGATGGCTACCATGTGAAGATATCTTGATTTGCTTGGAGGAACTTGACAAGCACGCTTTCCTATGTGCTACCTAGGCCTACGCCTATCTGGGTCACCTTGGAGGGGTCATCATCCTTCAACGGCACTTTCTTCGTCTCTTCTAATGCTTTGAACTCCGGGTTTGGCTTTGTTAGTTCCTTCTTTGTTGCGGGCATCTCAGACGGATCTATGCTCTTCTTGATCTCCTGGTACTCCTGGGCGTGCAGCACGGCTTTGGAAAAGGCGGCATTTCCATCCTCGCACTCTCGCGCTTTCTTCGGGTCTCCCCTAATGGTGATCACGCCGTTCGGACCTGGAATTTTCATCATATTGTAAATGTAACACGGACGAGCCATAAAAGCCCAGTAAGCCGGACGTCCGAATATAGCATGGTATGCGCTCTTGAACGGGACCACTTCGAAGGAAAGTGCTTCCGTCCAATAGTTCTTTGGAGTTCCAAAGGTAACATCCAAAGTAATCTCTCCCAGGGAATTAGCTTGTCTTCCTGGGACAACTCCGTGAAAGATCACAGAGCTATGGTTCAGCTGGGTCTCCGAGATCTTCATCCGGCGTAGCATTTCTACATAGAGAATATTGATGCTGCTACCACCGTCCATGAGGGTCTTGGAGAAACCATAACCGTTAATAAGTGGGTTGATGATTAAGGCGTATGTTCCTCGCCTATGTAACTTAGGCGGATGATCGTCGCGGTCAAACGTGATTGCCACTTCCGACCAGTCCAGATACTGGGGGACAGCCGAAACTGTTGTATTGAGCTCGTGTAGAACTACTTTCTTGACCTTTGCTGGTTGAGATCCGAGGAAAGTGACATAAGTGTCCTTCTTGGTAGGAAAAGTTTTCTTCCCTTCCGGCATGGGATTTGAGGCATCAGCTTCCTCCATATCGGAATCTTCCTTGGTCTCCTTGTCCTTTTTGGGATTTTTCTTTCCCTTCTTCCACTTAGCTTTGTAGCCCGCGGTGTCATCTCTTTTGATGTTGTCATTGAAACGACAATTCAGCGTTGGTGTGGGACGAGCCCCCATTGGCGTCTAGGTGATGCACACATGGGTTATTGGCAATGTTGGCCCAAGAGTAGGTTTTGCCTAGTTGCTGTTCTCCTCTACCTTGGACCCTTGAAGTCCCACGGCCACGCCCGCGGCCTCCGCCACGTCCTCCTCGTCCTCCAGACTCGAAAACAGTAGTAACCACCGCTGTATCTGTGTTGGGTTTTTCTTCCGAGATATTTTTGCACTTCTGAGCTTGTTGCGTTGGTTGTCTTGCCGACTGAGGCACATCTAGGTCATTGAGCAATCCCTCTGCATCGTTGTCAGCATCTGCATACTTGCTCGTTGTTTCTATCATCTCTCCCAAATCAAAGACCTTGTCACACTTCAAGCGATGATGCAGTAGACCAATTTGGAGACCTGCAATGAAAGCTTCAATCGTAGTTTGATCATTTACTCCTTCACAGGAGTTCTTGGTGTCGATCCATCGTCCAAGGTAGTCCCGGCAAGTTTCTACGGCTTTCTGGGTGCAACGCTGTAGGTCTCCGACTGTACAGGGCCTCCGATATGTGCCTTCGAAGTTCCGAAAGAATGCACTTTGCATGTCATACCAGTTATGGATGGTGTTCTCTGGAAGTTCATTGAGCCATGATCGTGCCGTCTTCTGCAACATAAGTGGGAGATATCGGGTTGCGACCAGGCTGTTTCCACCTTTGGCGATGCAGCAAGCTTGGAAGAAATCCTGTAGCCAGGTATCTGGCCGAGCAATGCCATCGTATGGTTGGATATGTCTTGAGATAGCAAATCCTTCCAGGAATTTTGTAGCTCTGATGCGTGGTCCGAAGCACTTTGGGCCCACGTAGATATCATCATTTTCGTAGCGCCAAGCCGCTATGTTGGAGTTGATCCTGTGCCTTGCGTCGTTCGGGGATAAAGATCGTCCCGAATGTTGGCTGTGGCTGCGGCGCCTTGGAGCCGGAGTTTGGCTTCTGCCACCACCTCCTCTGCCACGTCGTCCTCCTTGCCCTCCTTGGGAGCCGTTGTGATGACTGTGTGGTGGATAGGGTGGGGCAGCTGGATAGTTTTCGGCTGATCGCCGGCCTCCGTCCAGAACGTCATTATTCCGATTCCGGGGAGGGTCTTGACTACGACGAGCCCCCTGCCTGCTTGTTCTGGCGTGGTTTCTGTCGTTTCTTCATCCGTCATTCCCACCATGGTGGGGCTCAGCCGGACGGCTTGCATGTCTAGGAGGTGGCATTTTTTGTCGATCCTCCTCCCGGCATTTCTCTTTATCTTCTCCCCTTCGATCGTTAGATTCTCGTCGGGGAGGATTCCTCGGATTCAGAGCAGCGATGGCCTCTTTCTCAGCCGCTGGTGCGACGTTGCTCCAGTCGCGTGTAGTCCTGCGATGTTGTCCTGACGATCCGGTTCTCGAATAATTGTCCTCTCGTCGTTCGGGGCGATAATGCTGCTCCAGAACATGGTGGGGTCTTACGTTAGCCCATGCCGGATCTGTTCGACATTGGTCGGAATCCGAGACCATTTTTTGACTTCCGGACAGGGCGACCTTTTGCTGCTCCAGTCCCTTGTTGAGTAGCTTGATACCCAAACGGATCTCCTCTGGTCCTGGATTAGCCGATAAAATTTCTCGGGCCGCCACGGTATTCTGTACTGGGGTTGGATATACCCAATATCCTTTGCTATCTTTCCATGGCTTCCCCATCTCATCTCCGAAAAGGACGACACGGATATGTGGGAATTGGTTGTCATCTGTGTGACGCTTCTGTGTCTTCTGATGCAACCGAGACATGTAGTCCTTGGTTGCCATGCGTTTCTTCTCCACCTCGATGTTTTTGGCTTCATCGAGGAGTTGTTGACGACGCGCTTCTAGGGCTTGGGCCCTTTCGTCCAGCTCTTCAGTAGTAAGTTCTGCAGCTGTAGGGATAGGTGTGGTTAATGCAGCATCGATGAGTTTACGCGCACCTTCGGTGATCACGTGTCCATCCAACGATTCTTCTTTTTTTGGCTCGTCTGGGATAAGTGCTCCGTCCGAGTCTTCTTTGTATTCCTCGGCAATCACCTCCTCAGCCAGAGGGTCTTTTGGCGGGGTTTTATTCTTCTTGTTCTTCTTCTTTGCCTTCTTGGCAGTGCCGGTAGCAAAGACGGCTTTGGGTCCGTTTCCCGGAGTTAAGCTCTGCTCGGTACTTTCGGACATCTGGACTTCGGGATTATCTCTGATGTCCATGTCATCCTGCGCTTTGGGAGAGTGTTCCCTGGATCCTTCATCCATGGCTTCTCCTTCTTCTGCAGCTTTGGAGTTATACTCCTCTTCATATTCCATGGAGAACTTTCGGAAATCCGCTGATGTCATTGATTCATCTGAGGATGCAAGTACGTCGGTGTTTGTTCCAATTGCCTCCAGCACCGAGTCGGTGTTTTCTCTAGCATCGCCAGAGCCGGATCCGGATCCCACGTACCCGACAAAGTGTGACGCGTGCTTCCTGAGGTACCTGCGGCTTTCACGATCAGCCATGTCGAAACTTTTGATGGTCTCGAGAATTACATCTGCGCTTTCGCCTTGCAGTATCATACGTCGTAATGTGTACCTTAGAAAAGGTTTGTTTGTCCCGGCATCATCAGAGCCGGAATAAGTGTCACTGATATGTTCCTCCTGGATATCGACTTCCGCGGGTGGGTCGATCTGGGATCCGTCTCCTCCAGGGAGATCCACTCTAGACTCGACTTGGACCGCTAGGTCTTCTTCAGGCTCGGATTTCTCCACTATCTCTGCAACTGGTGCGGGTTGGGTGGGATTAGGGTTTTCTAAGATCCGGAACTCTGCCGCCTCCGCGGACAAAGGGGACCTAGAAGATTCTTCTGCCTCTATCATCGCCGCTGGGGTGGGTTGGGCAGGTTCATCGAAACCGATGTAAACATCGATCTCGCCAAAGGACATGATTGTGTAGGCAGTCATGGCCTCCTTAGCCGGAATCCAAGTCTCGTCGAGAACGATGAGAGGGACGTTGCTGGCATAGAGGATGTGACCGACGGTGATAGTCTCGCCGATTCTGATTCTTGCTGATTCCGCTCGGAACGCAGATCCGAAGCTCACTTGCCCCACGGTGGGTGCCAACTGTCGTCGGATTGATGACAAGTACGCCATGAGGGGGTCCTCGAGGCGTGCGGAAGAGAGGGTTTGAGACGTATGGTATTCCGGGATGGTGAACACACAAGTTTACCCAGGTTCAAATCCGCCGGCTTTGGACGGACCCTACTCCTGCTAGCAATCCTGTAATACGGCAGAGCCGGAATATGGGTTACAAGGGTTTCGCCTGTGCGAGTTGGGATTGTAGACTATTCAGGTGTTGCCCTAAAGGCTCTCCCTAGGACGACTTGTATAGATATCCGGCCTAGGGTTTACAGGAGAGATCTATCCGGCTACGACTAAGAGTCGGTTATAGAGTACATCTTGAACTACATGTAACATTATGGGCCTAAGTCGGTACGTCTTTTGGGCCTTCTCGTAGCTGGATTGGACTCCGTCTTTCTCCCTGACTGGGTTGCCCATGAAGCAAAGCTCTAACCCGAAGTGGGCCACCCTGGTCAGTGAGGAACTGTGAGGATACCCGGAAAGTATATCCCCAACAGATACTTCGAGGGATGCGAGTTCCACCATGTACCTCGGTTGGAAAATGAGGCTGCCGACATACTGTCGAAGCTCGGATCAACTCGACAAGCGATTCCACCGGGTGTAGCACTAGAGCACCTCAGAAAGCCATCTATCAGGCTGTCCCCAGAATCCGAGTCAATCTATATCCCGGCCGATCCGGTGTCCGGAGCTGTACCCATGGACATTTATGTGGGAAGTGGCTCAGGAAACATGGGGACTGCTTCGCGGAACCCGGGTACTGCGCGGCGTGATCCGGCTGAGGTTATGTCGGTGGATCAAATGGAAATTGACGAGGAGATGTTTCCGGTGCGAGCTATACCATCTTGGGCACTACCCATATTCCAATTCCCGAGGGATGGAACTTTGCCCAATGAAGAAGTGCTTTCCAGGCAAATTCAGAGGCGCGCAAAGGCATACACGATTATCAATGCCGAGATATACAAGAGAAGTGTCACAAATGTCTTGCAACGGTGTGTTGACCTGGAAGAAGGGCTTGACATCCTCCGAGATATACATCAAGGGGAATGTGGGCATCACGCCTCATCTAGAGCTTTAGTAGCAAAAGCTTTCCGGCATGGATTCTACTGGCCAAGTGCCTTGGAACAAGCAGAAGATCTAGTAAGAAAATGCAATGGTTGTCAGAGGTATGCTACCAAGACACACATGCCAATGTCGGAGCTCAAGACCATACCAATTACCTGGCCATTTGCCGTATGGTGTTTGGATATGGTTGGCCCATTTAAGCCGGCGAGAGGAAATATGACTCATATCTTGGTTATGGTTGACAAGTTTACAAAATGGATTGAAGTAAAACCAATAAGAAAATGTGATGGAGCTACATCCGTGACATTCCTCAAAGATATCATTCTGAGATATTGCTATCCTCACAGTATCATAACAGATAACGGCACCAATTTCGCTGAAGGAGCATTTGCACGATTCTGCCGGTATAAGAAGATCCGACTGGACGTTGCTTTAGTAGCCCACTCCGCATAGAACGGACAAGTGGAAAGATCCAACGGATTAGTTTTATCCGGGCTAAAACCCCAGCTCATTGAGCCGCTGCAAAGATCAGCGGGGTGCTGGATAGAATAACTACCAGCGGTACTGTGGAGTTTAAGAACAACTCTGAATCGATCAACATGCTATACGCCATTTTTTCTGGTATATTGGGCAAAAGCTGTATTACCAGCCGACATAGAGCATGATTGGCCTAGGGTCACCCAATACACAGAAGCCGAAGTGCGAGAAGCCCGGCAAAATGATGTTGATCTGCTGGAAGAAGCGAGAGAATTGGCATTGTCTAGATCCGCCATATATCAGCAAAATCTCTGACACTATCATAGCCAGAAAGTAAATCCTCGAGTCTTCCGGGAAGGTGATCTGGTACTTCGGCTGGTACAACGTGCTGCTGGCATACATAAGTTATCCCCCCATGGGAAGGGCCATTCATTGTGAGAAAAGCATTGCACAATGACTCTTATTATCTCATCGATGCAAAACCATAGGAGAAGAACAAGGCGGACAGGTCCGGCGAGGAATCTAAGCGTCCATGGAATGTAGCTCTACTTCGTCCGTTTTACACTTAACAAAGAAGTGTGTGTATCTGAGTCTCTCATACGTTGGTACGTATGCCGACAATGTGTTTATCAATGAAATCTTGGCACCTCGAGCAGTAACTCGAGGACTGCCTTAATAATATTTGTTGTCTTCTGTGCTTGCTATTTATTTTTATGTCGGCTAGCTTAAGTTGCTTCTGCCTAAGCCGGATTAGTAGTGTGTGAGCACCAAAAACTCAACTCTTTGACTTGCTGCTGTCCAACAAGATTTGGCTTCATGGCAAGCAAGAGAACAAGTTTGGAATTGCGTAGCACATGAAAAACGACTAAGGAAAAGAACGTAATCGAGCTAACTTTATGTTTACCTTGTTTTTACTATGCTGGATTATTTTGAGCTAGTCCTAAAGTTTCCAAGTATTGTTAAGTCAATTTTTGAAACTTGGACTCATAAGTCACAAAACCGAATCAAGGTAGACGCGAGCCGAGCCATGAAATTGGAGAAACAAGAAAAGGAAACTCGGGGACTATGCCCAAGTTAATCCGGAGTGAACAATTTAGTAGCAAAACATAATCAGTATGCTTAATACATCTGCACCCGGCATACCGAGGATCTGATAAATTTCAAAGTGTTTTTTGGTGCTCAAGGAGCAGCAGCAGGAGGGGGTAACTCGGCGCCAGCGGGTGCAACAGCAGCTTCAGCCTCGTTGTCCGGGTTAGCTTCAGCCCCGTCGTCATCTTCATTCTCTTCGGTATCTGAAGCTTCATCCTCTTCCTCGTCATCTGAACCATCTTCGACGTATTCGTCGTCAACAGCACCAAGGAAACTTGGTCCTTCATTCCATTGATGGACGGGGGAAAACTGGATGAGGTTGTGGGCACAAGCCTTATGCCGGGCTACCCAATCCGGGTCATTTGACCACCTTGATCCGGTGCGCAAGCACTCAAGAAGCTTTAGATCTAGCTTTTCATACCATGTGAGCACGAAGTGGAGGACAGTTTCAGCTCCGACGCGTGTGGCGGATTCCCTCCAGAGGTCAAGCTAGGTCTCGCAATCCATTAATTTGTTGATCAGGGCAGTGGATCCCTCCGGAGCATCCTCACCAGGCCAAAGCGCACGGAAGATCCGAACGGCTACATCCATAAGACCCGAACCATAGTTCTTCACAACTTCAATGCGAGAGGACAGACTGACCAGCAGATCCTCCATGTCATAGGGAATGTTTTCAGAACCACGACCAGTTGGAGTACCCCTCTGTTGGCAGAACTTGGTAACTGCAACAACCGCTATGGCATCGCCCTCTGGGAATTTGCCTGGAAACAAGACAAGTAAAATAAGTAAAAGAATTTAACCCGGAGAAATACATGCTGGCTGAGGAAAAAGGAACTTACGTGAGATATGACTGTGGATCCGGGTCAGCTCCGTGGTGCAATCAGCACGCCTCTTCTGGAGTTTCTCAAGTTCAACATTTGTCGATTCAAGCTTGACGTCGGCCTCCTTCAGTAGCTCTTGATCTTTTGCAAGTTGAAGGTTGAGACGTTTTCGCTCCTCGGTGAAGTCTTGGCCAGCTTTCTCTATCTCAGTCTTGTGGAGCTCCTTGAGTTTTTTCATCTCAGCCTTGAGCTTGGAAATTTCATCATCCTTGGCCTCGGAGTTTGGCAAGCTCGTCGTCCTTCTTCTGGAGCTCAGCCTGGTGCTGCCCTGCTTGTTCGAGAAAATGCAGCATCATATCAGGCACAAGCACACTATCTTCAAGGGATGCTGAAATAGTTTGTTGACCCGGCAAAGCCGAGGTATGAATATCTGCCGAGCTCAGGAGAAAGGAGAGAGAGCACGAAAATTGAGTAATCAAAGCGAATTACCTTTTATCTCGGCCAAGTTCTTCCTCATAATTGTATTCTCGGACTCCACTCCGGCTGCGCAATCCGAATGACAGATTAGTTCGGCGGAAAAACAAGGAAGGATAAGGAAGAGGTCGAAGAGAAAACTTACCCTTTTTTCTCGACTTCAGCAAGAAGAGAAGCATGCTTCGTGCACAGCATCTTGTGGGAGTCCAGGAGGCGCTAAAACTCAGTAGTCCGTCAATTGGCAGTGATCTGAAAAGAGCAAGGTTGGATCAGCTATGTGCATATTTGAAGTATACAAAATCCGGGCCAAGTGGAACTTAACCCGGCTCTAGGTGTGTGCATATTCGAAGTGTACAAAATCCGGGCCAAGTGGAGCTTAACCCGGCTCTTGGTGTGTGCATATTCGAAGTGTACAAAATCTGGGCCAAGTGGAACTTAACCCGGCTCTAGGTGTGTGCATATTCGAAGTGTACAAAATTCGGGCCAAGTGGAACTTAAACCGGCTCTAGGTGTGTGCATCTTCGAAGTGTACAAAATCCGGGTCAAGTTGAACTTAACCCGGCTCTAGGTGTGTGCATATTCGAAGTGTACAGAATCCGGGCCAAGTGGAACTTAACCCGGCTCTAGGTGTGTGCATATTCAAAACTACTAAGGAGCTACGCTAGTTCTCTAAGGAGCATCCGGTCGAGTAACAAGTTACTCCCCGGAGGCTCGGGGACTAATGGATATATCTCTAAGCACTTATGCGTATTAAGTAAAAAAGCAAAGTAGCGTACCTCCATCATCCGGCCAGCAAGGTTGATTGCCTTGGCGGCTGTGTTCATTTGTACGCTAAATTCGGCGAGCCCAAATTTCTCTGGGAGATCGTCGTCAGGATTGACGAACTCCGCTTTGTTCTAGTTGTTTACATATTCAATCAAGGCTGGAGGATAGCCCTCTCCACTAAGCATGTGAGGCGCCACCAAACCTTTGGCATGGGCCTCTCTCCTCGCAACTTGGGCAGCAGCAGGCCTAGTATGCAGTGCGAGTTGCTTGCTAGCTGACCTAGGGGAGGCATCTTTCTTCGGCAGATTTTTCTTCGACAGCATGGACGCGAGCGTGCGCTGTCCAGCTTCGATGGATGCTGCCCTGGTGGCCCTAGAACCTTTCCTGGCCTTGGGTTGTTGTTGGGAGGCTGAAGTTTGAGCTGCAGATTTGGATTTGGGTGCAGCCTTGGTGCTAGCTGGGTCTTCTCGCCGAGTCTTGGAAGACTCGGACGAGGCAGAAGGAGTTGGTGCTGGTGCTGGTGCTTGTGTTGCTGCTGGTACTTGTGGTGTTGTTGTTGGTGCTGGCGCTGATGCTTGTGCTGGTGCTGGTCTTGGCGGTGGTGCTGTTGCTGCTGTTGGTACCTCGGAGGTGACGGGTTGTGGCTGAGCCGATGAGGAGCTGGGAGCATCCGCTACCTCGGCAGAGCCACTTCCCCCTGCTCCAAGGTTTCCCTCCTCTGGACGAGGTGGGATAGAACCCGAAGCAGCCACTGAACCCTCCTGAATTGGGCTCAGCAGGCATGTATCGTCACCACGAGGGGGAGATGGGCTGTGCCGGAAGGAAGATGAGATGCTGGAGCCGCTCTGGGGAACCTCCACCGCAGCCCTTCTGAATCAAACGATGAATAACAATTGGTAACAAAAGAAAGGCATATAGACAGAAATGCATGAAGTAGAGAATTGGACAAAGAGAAAAGTGACTTACTCGTCAGAAGTCAAAGGCTCCCTGGGCTTTCGAGCTCTCCGGACTATGGCTTTAGTCGGAGGCTTGGTGGCGGTCTTGTCGGTGGACTTCTTTTGCCTCTTGGTTGTTTTGGGAGGTCCGGAGGAAGCAACGCAAGTGGCAGCCCGTTTCTTGGACGCGGCTGTGGTCGGCTCACCCGTAGTGAGAGCAGGATCTTCATGGATCTCCCCAGTCGGGTTAGCTGAAGCCGGAAATGCTTAAGAAATGGGTACCGCATCAAATACCTCCACCACCTCAATGTCGGAATCATCTTCATCGTGAGGCCAATCCCTTGATGAAGAGAAGTTACCAGAGGGTCGCTTGGTTGCATCCGGGAATGGCAGGAACATTTCCTGATCCGGCTCCTCCTCATCTGAGACAAGTCGATCCTTCCCCCATTTGAGGGAAGGCTCGGTGCCATCTTCCAGGGTCTGCTGAAGAAACAACTAAGAAGAAAAACGCAAAGGGATCAAATAAACAACATACTCCGACATAGGATATAACTCGAAAAAAGATTGAATCACGAGATTTACCGTAGGAGGAGGCTTGTCCCGGCAGTAATGCTCCAACCCCCACTCCCAATCATTGGAGAAGTCTTTGTCGGTCGTAAAGAGGGCGTTGACCCGGCGGAATATCTCGGTATTGTTCAATTCGAAGGAAGAAGTCCGGTTGGGGTCAAGTCGCCAGCTCATGTGGCAAGTTTGTGTGTGCGCTTATGGAGAGGGGAGATCCGGCTGCGGACGAATGTGATCATCGCGTCCTCGTTGTGCAGCCCTAGATCCTTCAGCTCCTGGAACAGCTTATTGACTTGATTCGCCAAGACAGTTGGTTTCTTGGAAACCCGGTCCCACAAATCTGGATTAGGAGGACCTGGAGTAAAGGGGCGCAGCCGGATCAGATTCTCATCCGTGCCATTCCTCACATAGAAGAAGGTCCGGGCCCAGCCCTTGCAAGAGTCAAGCCCCGTGACTCGGGAGAGGACAGATTGTTTCCGAGGAGAGATGGAGGCGGCACCAAATTGAGTCAGATGTTTTTCCTCCAGGGCATGCATCTTATTCAGAATCACGTTCCTTCACAGACCGAAGAACCAGATCCAGAGCTCTTTGGTGGGCCACAAGCCGACATATCCTTCTACGGTGGAGGCGACTGAAGAAAGGGACGTAATGGCATTCGCCGGAAGATGGTGAGGTTGGAGTTCATAGATGTTGATGAAGTCATGGAAGAAATCACTCACTGGCAGGCCAAGCCGCGCTGGAAGTGGGATAGGAAGACGACGAACTCACCCGGATTGGGTGAGGGAGCGATCTCCTCGGAGGCAAGGCGAGCAATCACGCCCTCGGGGATGCAGCGGGTGTGGTAGAGCCAATCCAGGTCATCCTGGCACACCCAAGAACCGGCCCAGGCACCACGCTCCATGGTTTCACCCTCCTGCACCATCTCTTCTTCAGCAACGTCGAGCTCCTCCTGGGTCATCTCCAGATCACTGTCCTCACTAGCCCAATCGGAAGTGGGGGGAAGAGGCTTGGATTGGCACGGACCCGTGACGTTGAGGCAGCATGGGAGCGATAGCGAGGCTAGTGCGAAAAACACGGTGCGGCAGCGGCGCTATCGCAAGGAAGAAGAAGAGGAAGATGGGCAGAGGGGCGCGCAAAGTGGGAAAACCACCAAGGGACGCGCCCCCTCCCCTATTTAACCACGCCCCAGCGGTGGGTAGTGGGATCGCGCTGTGCATCGAGGCCACACGGTGTGGCCGTGTATCTGCCGGGTCAGCCAATCAGAGGCAAGCCACAGGAAGGGCCACAGGGCGCAGGAGATCCCATGACGCGACGTGGTGAAACAGTTAACGAGGAGGCAGTCGCGACGCAACGTGCGCTGATGTTAACACTGACAATAAGTACAGTAACGGGTGCAGGCCCTTAAAATGAGGCAAGATAATGATTACCCTCCACGTAGGATGTGGGAAGGTGTAAGAGAGAAGGAAGGATAACCTGGAAAACAGAAGGGTGCCCCGGCCAGTGAGTGATAACTCGGAATGTGCCAAGGGAAAGCTAGCCACGAAATCCGAGCTACAAATTAACTCGGAAAGGGGAGCAAAAGTCTCAGTAAATTGAACCTGCCGTGGCCTTAGCAGCTGAAGTTGCTAAGACCGCACCAGCTTCGGGGACTAATGTTGGGGGGATACCCCCGGGTAGGGTCACGCCGGGGTACAGAGGCCGAATTAGCCGAGGTACGGCAAGGTCAAAGCGTATGCTGGCCGAGTCACCTCAAGGCAGGCCGACTTACGGGATGACCCGGACCGGAGGATGTCCACCTGACTGTGTCCCGGCCGACGTTTGTCGTATGCCAACAGGCTTTTTGTAACTAGTATGCAGGTACCCACGAGGCCGGATTAACCAGGCATGATCTGGGTTATACCAGGCTTGCAAGAGAAGGAAGGTATCTCGCTAGTAAAAAGGTGGTCACTATACGCTGGAGCGTGAGCGAAGCGGATAGAGGGAAGGACCACCGAGGCGTGGCCGACAAAGGTGACACAGCCTATGTCGGATGACGCTGGCGCCGCAGAGGCTTACGTAGCCTCTGCATGGCTTGCGGTGGCAAAAGGTGACCCGGTCGGTTTGCTATTTTGGGTGAGGCATATTCCAAGGAATATGCCTCCACGTATGCCCTAGAAAGTAGGCTGGCCTCCCCTTTATAAGGAGCACCAGGACCTCAGTACAAGGGGATCGCAAGATGTTTAGTCCTACACGTGGGCAGTTGGTAGTGGTGAGAGTAAGAGAGCTCCTTCTTCCTCCTCTCCCCAATACAGCTCAAGGAGCATCTGTAAACCTTGTGAACCTTGAGAATACAAAGCATCAGTGTGTGGAATCACCACACTATCCCTCCCTGGATTCCTCTAGTGCATATTGGCCCCACCTTTAGCCTATCCATGGCATATGCCGTGACACCACCACGACATATTGTTTACTTTACATGCAATTCATAATGCAATTATCCGTTGCTTGCAACTTAATACTGGAGGGGGTTCGAATTATAACCTGAAGGTGGATTATTAGTCATAGATGCAGTTGGATGGCGGTCTATGTATAATGTTGTAATGCCCAATCGAATCTCAAAGGAGTCAAGATGAGTAGTATATGCTTGTATGCTTTCTCGATGTTTGTCAATTGCCCCGCTGTAACTTGTTCACCCGGCATGTTATCTATCTTAAGGAGAGCCACCTCTAGTGAACTATGGACCTCGGTCCTTTCTTTTACTTTCAATCTAAAATCAATTGTTTACTACTTTGTGTTTACTTTCCGCAAACTATTACTTCCTTCCATTTGATAAGTTTAATCCTTTGTTTTCAGCAAAACCGGTGAGATTTACAACCTCATCGCAAGTTGGGGGCAAAGTTCTGTGGTTGTGTTGTGCAGGTCTCCATGTTTCTACTAGCACCGGTAGTCCGCCCTGCCAAGGCTCAGCTAGCAACACCTTTGGGGTGTTTCCTTGCTCCTACTAGTTCGATTAAACCTTGGTTTCATACTGAGGAAAAACTTGCTGCTGTCCTCATCATACCTTCCTCTTGGGGTTCCCCAACGAGCTCGATATGTTTTGGGCCATCAAGATACTTTTTTGGTGCCATTGCCAGGGAGTCAAGGACATCTTCACAAGGGGAGTCCCTCATAACCAATCTCTTTACTTTGTTATTGTTGCTTTGCTTAGTTTACTTTTGTTTTGTTTGCTTGTTTCTTTATCAAAAACACAAAAAAATTAGTTCTACAAGTTTGCTTTCTTTATAAAAAACACACAAAAAATGACTACTCTTGAAAACACTAAGTTTTGTGACTTCACTAGCACCAACAACAATGATTTTATGAGCACACCTATTGCTCCACCTATTCCTGAAGCTACTTTCTTTGAGATAAAGCCTGCTTTACTCAATCTTGTTATGAGAGAACAATTTTCTGGTATTGGTAATGAAGATGCAGCTGCCCATCTAAATAACTTTGTTGAACTATGTGAGATGCAAAAGCATAGGGATATAGATGGAGATATTATTAAGCTTAAATTGTTTGCTTTCTCTTTGAGAGGAAAAGCTAAAGAATGGTTGAATTCCCTAACTAGGAATAGTATTGATTCTTGGACTAAATGCAGAGATGCTTTCATTGGAAAATACTATCCTCCTGCTAAGATTATATCTATGAGAAGTGAAATAATGAAGTTTAAACAATCTGATAATGAACATGTTGCTCAAGCTTGGGAAAGAATGAAATCTTTGGTTAAGAATTGTCCCACTCATGGACTGACTGCTTGCATGATCATCCAAACTTTTTATGTAGGATTGAATTATTCTTCAAGGAACCTATTGGATTCAGCTGCTGGAGGTACCTTTATGACCATCACTTTGGGTGCTACAACAAAATTATTGGACAATATGATGGTTAATTATTCTGAATAGCATACTGAGAGAGCTCCATAAGGTAAGAAGGTAAATTCTGTTGAGGAAACCTCCTTCTTGAGTGATAAGATTGATGTTATTATGTCTATGCTTGTTAATGGGAAAGCCCATATTGATCCAAATAATGTTCCCTTAGCCTCTTTGGTTTTTCAAGAAGAGCAAGTTGATGTGAACTTTATAAGAAATAACAATTTTAGCAACAATTCCTACAAGAATAATTTTGGTAACAATAATTATAAGCCATATCCTCCCAACAATGGTAATTCTTATGGAAATTCCTACAACAACAATAGGAGTGCTCCCTCTGAACTTGAAGTTATGCTTAAAGACTTTGTTAGTAAACAAATTGCTTTCAATAAAACTATTGAGGAAAAACTCTCTAATGCTGAGAAATATAGCATCTTTGGCTGAAGCTCAATCTTCTTTGAATAAATGGATGCTAAACCTGAAACTAATGATAATCCCTTTGCAGCTACTAATGCCATACAAGTGAGAATTGATTAAAATGTTAGACTATTAGCTGAATTGCATGCTAAGTGGGAAAGAGAAGATGAAATTGCTAGAAACATTAGTTTTTCTACTATCACTACCACTAGTATTGAGGCTAGTAATAGCTCTACTAGCTTAGATGATAATTATGAATTTGATCTTGATGGTTGCAATATCTCTGAAGTTATTAAGTTCCTACAAAAGCTTGCTAAAAGTCGTAAAGCTAGTGCTATGAACATGGCCTTTACAAAACACATTACTGATACTCTCATAAAGATTAAAGAAGAAAAGATGAAACATAAAGCTTATATTCCTATAAAACAAGAAGATGGTTGGGAACCCATCATTAATATGGAAGTGAATGACTTTGATTTCAAAGCTTTATGTGATCTTGATAGTAGTGTTTCTATTATGCCTAGAAGGATTTATGATATGCTTAATTTGCCACCTCTTGAAGATTGTTATTTGAATGTCCCACTTGATGATAATGCTAAAAAGAAAGTCATGGGGAGTATTAATGATGTTCTTATTGTGGTTAACAATGCCTATATCCATGTTGATTTCTATGTTTTGGATGTTGAATGCAATGCTTCTTGTCCTATTACTTTGGGAAGACATTTTCTTAGAACCGTTGGGGCCATTATTGATATGAAAGAAGGCACCATTAAATATCAAATCCCACTCAATAAAGGTATAGAACACTTCCCTAAGAAGAGAGAGAAGATTTATTTTGCCTCTCCTATGAAAACAAAATTTGCTCTTAATGCTTCTTCGTTTGAGAACACATGATCCTTTTTCTTGCTTCTTATGCCTAACTTAAAGGCGTTAAAGAAAAGTACTTATTGGGAGATAACCCAAATGTTCTAGATGAGTCTTGGAAGTTATTACTTCTGTAATAACCGCTCCTTATCCTTTTTATTTTCTTTTTGTGCCAAGAGTAACCTCTAATGAGAGAGAAGTAATGATTGGGAAAGTTGCTGTCCCGAAACAGATTCCTATGCTTCACCGTAAAAATTCGTGTAAAATCTCGGTATGTCCTTTTAAGGCGTGAATTTTTGTGCTTCTGGCCTAGGTTGTTATCTAACTTTCGTTAGCTCAACACTTTTTGATTTGAGCAACAGAAAGTCTTCGAAAAAATTCATCTTTACCTGCTACTCTGTTTTGACAGATTTCTGCCATTTTCCGCATTTGCTTCTTGTTGGTTCCTTTTTGAGTTCTTTTGGGGAATTGAGATTTTTGAGGGAAGTTATACAGTATCTAGTGTTTTAGTGGAAGTTTTATTGGTGTTAGAACTGAACCTAAAGACTTATTATTTTGAGTGCACTAATGTTGCTAATAAAGATTGTGTGAAGTTTTGTATGAAGGAAAAATTTTAGGTGTATGGAAGGAATGAGTAATGAGATGAAGGATGTACTAAAGCTCAAGCTTGTGGATGCCACGCGTGTCACCCCAAGAAATATCCAAGAAGTACAAGCATCAAAGCTTGGGGATGCCCAAGGCATCCCCCTCTTCATGAATAAAAATCCTAGGTTTCTTCCAAACACTTCATTTTTATTGTTTCATACACAGTTGTGTTGTTCATGGAGCGTCTTCTTTTTCGTTTTTGTCTTGATTTTTCGTTTGCTTTGGCTTTGTTTGCTGAATAAAATGGTTGGACCCCCTCTTTCATGCATCTGGTTTTCAAATAGTTTGGTTTGGATTGGAAAAGAGTAGAAAAGTTCATGCTTAAAGTGGTAAAGAGAGCTTGTTTTTCACCATGGCCTATGCTTTGCCATGCTTGATATTGTTTTGGCTTTATGCTTAGTATTATTTGCTGTAGCATGACTTGTTATAAACAATTGATATTGCTTAATGTGCCTTGGAAGGATCATGCGTTGTTTTAGCATATTAAAGCATAGTATTCTGGTATTGTCCTTTGATGCTTTATTTGGGTCGACTTGGTACATGCTCACACCATGTTATGACTATCACAAGTCACCATAGCCTTTACGATCCTTTAGTTTTCAACTTGTAGTATCACTTTATGCTTTGATCAATGATGTTTTGTCGCTCTACATGATTATGGCCATTATTGCTCGCTTAGTTTGTCGCTCCCAGTCTTTTGCTAGCCTCCGTAACCAAGTATGAGTTCTACTCATGCATCCAACTCCTTAAACCAAGTTATTCCAAAGAGTCCACCATACCTGCCTACTAGCTTATTCTACTCCAAGTATATTCTTGTTTTTATCTACCTTCCAAATTAAACTTGTTATGAGAAAACTAGTGATTAATGCTCTCACGAACTTGATGGCACACTTTACTTTTCTTGCACTTAATAAACTTGAACCATTGGGTACTTCTTTGTTGTGTATATGCTTGTGCTTTATAAGTTGAAGTTAGCAGAACCATGTATCATGGAGAACGCTTTCACAATTGCACCTGTACTTTGTACCCCGTTGATATCATGTTCTTTTGCTTATGGATCCCGGCGGTGTGAAATAAAAGGGGAACTTGTAAGATCATGGAGTTTGTATGTGTGTTAGATAAACGCCTGGGCCACTAGCCTAAGCCATGCCTAATCATGGTGGAAACTTGCAGCATCACCATAATGAGCAATCTATGAAGCATCCTCAATAAAAACCTATGCAAATAGCAAATAAAAAGATCGTTGAGATGCTGATTGTCTGCTTGCCTTGTCATTTTGATTACGGGATAGCTCATGTATCATGTGCAAGGGGTACCCCGTTGGCGGTTGTTTATGATACATATGTACTTACAATGGCAAGAGCTTACTCGTGACTAAAGTTGAGTAGCATGAGGTTCGGTCTTCGTAAGTAAGGGGCATGAGATTTCAGTTTATAACTTGTGAAGCATATCCTCTTAGTTGTGTCACTTTAACCTTAATCACCTTCAAGATGCTTATGATAGGGGCAATGAGAGCTGAAAGCTATTAAGTACCAGAATTTTTGGAAGCTCTTTATGAGACTTGAATCCCTACTTCCTTCTATGAAGGCCTTTCTTTTACTTTTACGTTGAGTCCCCACCTTCTATCTTTATGCACCTAGTTTGAGAGAATAGTGGCCATTCTTAGTTCTATGTGCATTGTCCCAAGACTTGTTGACTGATGCATACTTTGATATTACTTGTTTTAAACTATTTGTATCTAGACACACTTATGAACTTTGAAGCTGTCCTATGCATTTATGTTTTGCTACTCTATGAGGGACAAGCTGAATGCTAATATGCTATGTTTTCTTTATGTGAAACAAACAAATGTCTTGCAAAGCATTGTTATTCATGAATCTTTTGTTTCTGCCTTTTCTTGTTGCAACATAGTTTCTTTGTCTTATTGCTAGAACTTTGTCTTTCATGCTATGATTGAAGTACTATGATCCCAGCTTTGAATGTTTTACAAATACTTTGATCAAGTTTATGATGGTGCATGTCACCTCAAAAATTATTCTTTCTTTTTATCACTTACCTAATCGAGGACGAGCAGGAGTTAAGCTTGGGGATGTTGATACATTGCAAATGTATCTATAATTTTTGATGTTCCATGCTTGGTTTTATCTACTTTCTTATGTTTTGTCCACACTTTGGAGTACTTTTCATATGATTTCTTGGACTAACCTATTAACAAGAGCCACAGTGCCAGCTGCCTGTTTTCTGCTATTTTTGGTTCCAGGAAAGTCAGAAAATGAATATTCTAGGAATTGGACGGGACAAAAGCCAAAGTCATTATTTTACCGAGGGACACGTGGAGCCAGAATACGAGACGGAGAGGGGCTAGGGCCCGGCCACACCACCTGGCCGTGCGGCCAGGCCTGGCCCACGCCAGGGGTTGGTCTGGCCGCCCCAGGCACCCCCTCGGCCTCTCCTTCTGCCTATATATTGCCTCTGATGCGGAAACCCTAAGTACCCGATCAAAAATCCACGAAAGAGTCTCTAGCCTCCGTCATCTCCATCCCTAGATTGGGCGGGATTTGCAGCTCTTCCCGGTATCCTACTAGAGAGGGGAATTCACCCTAGAGGCCTTCTTCATCATCATGCAAGCCTACAGTGTTATGCGTAAGTAGTTCATCTCTGGACTACGGGTCCATGTAGTAGCTAGATGGATGGTTCTCCTCCTTTGTGCTTTCATGTTTAGATCTTGTGAGCTCCGTTCATGGTCAAGATCATCTATTTGTAATTTTGCATGTTGTGTTTGCGGGGATCCGATGGATATTGAGATGTTATTTCAGATTGATTATTGATTTTATCATGTCTTTGTTATTTGTGATCTTGCATGTTTTCCGTTGTTAGTAGCTATCTTGGCCAAGTAAATGCTAGCAACTCCAAGTGTTAGTATTTATGCTCGATAGTGGGTTCATGCCTCTGGTAATCTAGGGAAGTGACAGAAATCTCTAAGGTACTAGATGTGTTGTTGCTACTAGGGTCCTTTGTTCATAAAACAATCGTATTGTTTACTTTACATGCAATTCGTAATGCAATTATCCGTTGCTTGCAACTTAATACTGGAGAGGGTTCGGATGATAACCTGAAGGTGGATTATTAGTCATAGATGCAGTTGGATGGCAGTCTATGTATAATGTTGCAATGCCTAATCGAATCTCAAAGGAGTCAAGATGACTAGTATATTCTTGTATGCTTTCTCGATGTTTGTCAATTGCCCCGCTGTAATTTTTTCACCTAGCATGTTATCTATCTTAAGGAGAGCCACCTCTAGTGAACTATGGACCCCAGTCCTTTCTTTTACTTTCAATCTACAATCAAATGTTTACTGCTTTGTGTTTACTTTCTTCAAACTATTACTTCCTTCCATTCGATACGTTTAATCCTTTGTTTTCATCAAAACCGGTGAGATTAACAACCTCATCGCAAGTTGGGTGAAAAGTTCTGTGGTTGTGTTGTGTAGGTCTCCACGTTGCTACTAGCATCGGTAGTGCAGCCAGCCAAGGCTCAGCTAGCAACACATTTGGTGTGTTTCCTTGCTCCTACTGGTTTGATTAAACCTTGGTTTCATACTGAGGGAAAACTTGCTGATGTGCTCATCATACCTTCCTCTTGGGGTTCCCCAACGAGCTCAATATATTTTGGGCCATCAGAACCCCAAGAGGAAGGTATGATGAGCACATCAACAACTTTTCCCTTAGTTATGAAACCAAGGCTATCGAACCAGTAGGAGCAAAGAAACACCTCCAAGGTGTTGTTTCCAACTTGGAATCCTGCACAACACAACCACAAAACTTTGCCCCAACTTACAGTGAGGTTGTCAATCTCACCGGTTTTGCTGAAAATAAAGGATTAAACGTATTGTGTGGAAGATAGTAATAGCTTGCAGAAAGTAAACAAAAAACAGCAAATAGTAGATTGTAGATTGATAGTAAAAGAAAGGACCAGGGTCCATAGTTCACTAGTGGTGATTCTCCTTAAGATAGATGACATGTTGGGTGAACAGATTACAGCGGGGCAATTGAGAGACACCGAGAAAGCATACATGCATATACTAATCATCTTGACTCCTCTGAGATTTGATTGGGCATTACAACATTATACATAGAACGTAATCCAACTGCATCTATGACTAATAATCCACCTTCAGGTTATCATCCAAACCCCCTACAGTATTAAGTTGCAAGCAAGAGATAATTGCATTAAGAAAAGTGTGTAAATTAAACAATACAATTGTTCTATGAACAAAGGATTGTTGTTTTCTCCCTAGTAGCAACAACAAATCTAGTACCTTAGAGATTTCTGTCACTTCCCCAGATTACTAGAGGCATGAACCCACTATCGAGCACAAATACTCCCTCTTGGAGTTGCTAGTATCTACTCGGCCAAGATAGCTACTAACAATGGAAAGCATGCAAGATCACAAATAACAAAGACATGATAGAATAAATAATCAATCTGAAATAGCATCTCAATATCCATCGGATCCCCACAAACACAACATGTATGAATACAAATAGATGATCTTGATCATGAACGGAGCTCACAAGATCTAAACATGGTAGCACAAGGAGAAGAACCAACCATCTAGCTACTACATGGACCCGTAGTGTAGGGATGAACTACTCACGCATCACACCGGAGGCAGGCATGGTGCTGAAGAAGGCCTCCAGGGTGATCTCTCCCCTCCGGCAGGGTGCCGGGAAGAGCTTAAGATCCCTCCCAATATAGGGATGGAGATGGCGGCGGCTACAAACTCTTTCGTGGAATTTTGATTGGGTCCTTAGGGTTTCTGTATCGGAGGCTTCTTATGGGTGAAAGGGGAGGCCGAGGGGGTGCCCGAGGCGGCTGCACCACCCCCAGGCATGGGCCAGGCCTGGCCGCGCGGCCAGGTGGTGTGGCCGGCCCTGGCCCCTCTCCATCTCGTCTTCTGCCTCCGTGTTCCCCTCAGTGAAATATTGACTTTGGCCTTTGTCCCGTCCAATTCCAAGAATATTCATTTTCTGGCTTTTCTGGAATGAAAAACAGCAAAAAATAGGCAACATGCACTATGGCATCTTGTTAATAGGTTAGTCCCAGAAAGTGTATAAAAATACTCCAAAGTGTGGAAAAAACATAAGAAAGTAGATATAAAACAAGCATGGAACATCAAATATTATAGATACGTTTGCAACATATCGCACCTCCATTGACGAGTCCAACACATGGGCGAATGGCGATATCAGTCCCTACCATGGTGATAGCGGGGAGTCTATTGACGGGCTGTACTATTCTGACACACCGAAAGGTATTTTTTCTGACGAGGACCCTGCTTACCGTCATCTGATGGAGGGCACGCTGCCGGCAGAGAGAAAAGAGGAGGAGGAGGAGTGGGGGAAGGAGGATCCTTTGTCTTTCCTCTATGAAGGAGACATCATCTATAAGAAGAATTCACTCGATCCATCCTCCATCGGCAAGAAGAACAGGGGGCAGGAGGATGAGGGTCGGAAGATTTATGGCCATTTCTCGACATCGTCTCCAAGAAGAGTGCACTCGATCCCGCCTTCATCGGCAATGAGAAGAGGAAGGAGAAGCAGGCGGGAGGTTTGAAGAAGAAGAAGACAGCGAGAGCTGGGGGATGCCACAGGAAGTGGAATGACGATGCCAGCACGAAGGTGACAGCGGAAGGATTCAGGTCCAAGAAGACGAAAAAGTCTTAGGATTAATTTTGTTTAATTTCACCTCTACTTCCTTTCTATAATAATGTTCGGAGATTGAATATTATTATCAAGTGCAAATTAGAACAGTGTTTGCGATCTAGTAGTAGCATAAGTACTCCATTTGTCATTTCATCTTCCACTGTGACACAATAAAACCTCTTGTATTACCGAGGAAGGTGAAATTACTTCCCCCCCTTAATTTTTGCATGCGTTCGAGGAAAGAAGGGTTCCAATACAGAGAAACCCATGTTAATTACTCACGTGAATTTAGGTAAATAATACGAAAATGAACAAGCCTGGGAACCCGCATGTATTCTTTAATTACTAATATCAATCATTATAAGTGAAATACGAATTAGTAGTATATCAAAGTCCATGGATAAAAAATAACATTTGTGCAGTCCACGTAAATCATCTCCTTGCACGACATTGATTTGAAATTATTTATTGTCACATTAATTTGAAAAATCAACTGTGCCCAACATGCCACATGATCTCCCCTATCCCCTGGCCATCACCGTGGCACGTCAAAAAGGTTGCGTCGCTGATGACTGCAAGTGCACAGATCGTTTGTAGCTAGTTTCAAAATAAAGATATCGATCCCACAGGGAGCAGTAGGCGAAAGACTAAAATCCTTTTAACTACAACTAAACGAAGTACTTAAGATATAACTTTAAGATGCAAGAAAAGTAGAGTTGTTTTTGGGTTTTTTGTTGAACAAGGTAATTTAAAGTAAGGCAAAACTTAATGTAGAAAGTAAGAATCGCGTGTCTAATAGAACTTTGGAACTACAATAGGGAAAAGGCATTCTCGGGGAATAGCGGATACACCGCTAGCAATTTAGACTAATCAATCAATATTATTATAACGAATATTCTCATAATGCATATGTATGTGGGAGGAGCTCCATATATGGATGAATAGCCAGCAACCGTTGCACACATCATCCTCATAACCACAGCAGACAACAATCAACATCAATCAAATTACTACGCTATTAAGGGATTTCTCCCATGGCATGGACATGGATTTGTGAGTTCTCCTTGATTCCCCAAGTTAGTACGTAAAGAATGACAACAGCTTTATAGTCACAGTAAGTGCTATCATCCCTCCATCTACCAACAAGAAATCACCTTCATTGAGTCCCTATAAAAGGCAAATGTTAAGGAGGTGCACAACTCCCAACATCAAGATGAAGACAATTAACAATTACACATAGTGATGTATAACATAATAATCTCTATCTCATCTTAGTCATATGCTAGAGTTTCTCCATCTCCCCAAGAACTAGAGATCTACTCATACATGGAGGCAATCGACAACATAGCAATGGTAATGGAAACAATCATAGATGAATAGTACTTGTATACATCCACAACAAGTACGGGAATTACAACAAGATCTGGACAAGATGTAGATGGGATGGATGGAGATGGTGATGATGTAGCGGTGGATGATGAAGATCGATGCTTAGCCTCCTAGATCTGCGCAGGGCGAAGATGGATCCCTTGTGGACGAGTTGCCCCTCCAGATGCCTTACGGAGGTGAGGTTTTAGCGATTTCTGGGTGTTTTGTATGTTGTCTCTCCCAACCAGTTGCACGAGGTGAAACTATTTGATGAGGCGGAGGCGGCGCCAACTATACAGCCGGAGCTATACGGCCGAAAAATTTGCTCCGGTCATATAGTTGGTCATTGAACTCTCTGCCTCCTTTGTTCGCTTCTGGTTTTCTTCTGGTATTATTAATATTTCCCAAATAAGCGATTTACGTTGTTTTTGACTCCTTTTATCCGCAGTACAACTGCTCCAAGAATTTTATCCATTGGATCCATCATCGGTCCTGATCCTGGTGAAAACAGACATAAAATGTGCGCGCGAGCACCGTAAAATACCAAGATCCTACATCTACTATGCAAAATAATAATGTAAAACATGATGCAAATATGCACTCATCAACTTCCCCAAGCTTAGACTCTTGCTCGTCCCGAGCAAGTTTTAGCTTAATGGATGTGATCCTCATATTCATGAAGCCGAGTCGATAAAATAAATGAGGCAGTTGCAGCATGTGTTTATCCTATACGATACATAGGAATAAGTTCATGAATAGTACCTTACTCGAACCATCTGAATAGTATTAGCATGCTTCCACATGTTAGTGATCAACAATTCATAAAAGATGAATCTCAACATAATGTAAAAGTATTCGGGTTGACCGAATGAGTTAGCGAGGTAGTCCCAAGTGTTTTTAGGATCAACGTATTTACTTGGGATTCAAAATCTCAAAAGTGTATCTTTGTCATACTACAAAGCAGTCGTATATGCCTATTTGCTCTTTGCACATTCGCTCTTTTTCTTCTTCCTTTTCTTTCTTATGTATATATGCTCACACTTTTGTTTAAGTGTTGTGCAAAGGAGCTAGCCATACATTCCACTTCATGTAGGAATCTCAAAGTTTAATGATCTCAATTATCAAATTCCAATTGTATATGAAACATCGTTATGAATTGAAAATTCTACCTCAACTTGTTCTCACTCTATTTCGATATCACTTTCATTTTTCTTTGTTCAAGGTTCTGTTTCAAACTCAATTGTATAGATAATTTCTCTTTGAAAATCAAATCGTAGACTTACAACATATTAACCAAATTATATTTAAGTGTTCCATTAATACCAATGGTGTGGAAGACTCCTATTGATATCATCAAGTGCAAGTAAAATTATACTCAAGCCATTCATATATCAATAAAGCAAACACAAACTCAAAATTGTTCCATATATAATAATAAACTCGGAATTTCACAAAAGGGATCGACTATTCCTGAAGGGAATTCTAATGATGTCGACTTTATTTGTAGTTTCAACTAATGCAAAAATGGTAATATAAAACTTATAAGAAAGATTGCAAGGTCTTTAAAGATCTCCCCAAGCTTGGAGTCAAGCCAGGCGTGATCAATTAACTACTTGTTGGTACCTATTCCTCCTCCTGGGTAGAAAGAGCATCGCCTGCTTTTTTTATGTTGCCATCTTTAACTATGCTAGCAAAGTGAATGCTGAGCTCGGCCATGTCATATTGGAGCTTCAACATTTTCTTCTTAAGGAATTTCTTCTCGCCTGTCAACTCAAAGACAATTTTAATAAAGAAACGAACTCTACCATCGATGTCATCGACCTTCTTCTCAAGGTCTTTGCTCGTCATCCAGTAGGAGTCAATCCCTCTCCAATTGTTTCAACACATGCCTTAGAGGCCTTTTCTAACTCACAGATCTTATCATGAATCTCATCTTGCTGCACCTTCTTAGGTTTAAGAGGTGATGGACCAAGAGGAGGTTTATAATAGGATCCTATATTGTAACAATAAGGATTAGGGAGGTACTCATCCTTGTTCCTTCCCCGTTCAGCTTGTCTCATCATCTCCATCCTTTGCGGGAACATGTCCTCCCAATTTGGGAGAGGCTTGATCTCTGGGCCGGATGATGACGACGATCCTTTAGGTTCTGCTTCTTCGATCCTCTTCACGGGATTCTCTTCTTTCTTCTTCTAGATCTTGTTGACATGGAAGGGTTGCATGGCTTCGCTACACAGATGTTGTTAAAGGGTCTTGTATAGGGATGACGGGGATTTTTCGAGGTTGGAGGCTGTAGCTCTGCGAAAACTTAATGAAAAGGGTTAGATGAGATCATCTTTAAAAGGAGAGGTCAAAAACCCAAGCCGCTTTACGTAACGAGCAACTATACGGGCACGACCCATATAGCTCCTGCCGTATAGTTGTGAACCGACTATCGATTAAATCTACAGTGGAACTAACTATATGCCGGAACTATACGGGTGGGAATTTTTATTCCCGCCATATAGTTGGTCGTCAAACTCTCTGGATTCTGAATTTTTTTTGGAGATGAGCTGATAATTATACAATTAAAACTATATGGGCGCAATTTTCAATTCTGTCTGTATAGTTAGTCATTGAACTCTCGGTACTGAGGAAATTATTTTGTCAAAGGTGTTGATAACTATATGACCCAGCTATACAGGCGGAATTTTTAATTCCGGCCGTATAGTTGGTCGTTAAACTCTCGGCACCTTTTGTGGATGGAAGGGTTGATGTCTCAATAACTATATGGCCGCATTTATACGGCCAGAAGTTTTATTCCTGCCGTATAGTTGGTCGTTAAACCTTCTGTATCCACCAATTTTTCTCCGCTTCTCCAAGGATTCTTTATTAATTTGAAACTTAACGAAATATCGAGTTTTGGGAGAAAAATGTCAGCTTTGATTTTCGACCAATTTTGGCATTATCAATCCTCCTTCTTCTTTGCTAGAGCATCAATTGTTTCTCATTTAACACAATACTCAAACTAAACTTTAATTGAAAATTTTAAAACTTACTCAAACCTTTATTTCACATGGGTTGCCTCCCATGAAGCGCTCTTTTATGGTCAATAGCTTGACCATAGTACTGCTCGTCCCGTCTCGAGTCCATTCTTCTTGCAGTTGCCATTCCTTGTATATCTCCGCTTTATCAATTCTTCTGGGGTGCTCAATTATATAGTGACTGCACTTATATCTTATTTTACCCAATAATGCTTCAAATGTTGTCCATTTACCACCCATGCAAAGAGAGAGTATTTTTCCTTGGAGCTTCACTACTCCCGATGAATAGGCTTCTTCAACTACATATGGACCTTCCCACTTTGATCTGAGCTTTCCTGGAAACAACTTAAGACAAGAATTATAGAGCAACAATTTATCTCCACCTTTAAAAGTCTTATTCTCTATTTTTCTATCATGCCATCTTTTCACTTTTTCCTTAAACAACCTAGAATTCTCATAGGCTTCACTTCTAAACTCATCTAAAGCATGAATATCTAATAAACACTTCTCCCCTACTACTTTGAGATCATAATTTAGGTTCTTGATTGCCCCAAAATCTTTGTGTTCCAATTCTAAAGCTAAATGGCATGCCTTACAGTACACCATTTTATAAGGTGTCACACCCATTGGAATTTTGAACGCAGTACGGTATGCCCATAGAGTGTCATTTAACTTGTATGACCAATCTTTTCTTGATTTGTCCATCGTCTTCTCGAGTATGGTCTTCAATTCTCTATTAGAGAGTTCTACTTGACCACTTGTTTGGGTATGATATGGTGAAGCAACACGGTGAGTTACTCCATACTTGCTGAGGATTTTCCTGAAAGTTCCTTTCATAAAATGAGAAGCACCATCAGGAATTAAAAATCTAGGAACTCCAAACCTCGGGGATATGACATCCTTGATCGTCTTCACTGAGGTAGCTGCATCCGCATGATTTGTTGGGATAGCTTCAACCCATTTAGTAACATAGTCAATAACAACAACAACAATATGTGTATAACCATTCGACTCTATAAATGGTCCCATGTAATCCATTCCCCATACATCAAAGGGTTCAATTATGAGAATATAATTTATTGCCATTTCTTGTCTCCTACCTATATTACCTCTTCTTTGGCAAGCATCACAGTATTCCACATACCTGTCTGCATCCTTGAGCAAGGTGGGCCAATAGAATCTAGATTGGAGTACCTTTGCAGCAGTTCTCTTATCTGCATGGTGCCCTCCATATGGACTGTCATGACAAGCTTTCAATATCACATTCATTTCATTGTTAGGAACACACTTCCGAATCATTCCGTCAAGTCAATGACGATATAGATACGGATCATCCCAAAAGTAATATTTAAGATCATTAAAGAATTTCATTCTTTGATTTCTTGACGTACTAGGAGGTATAAATTTTGTTGCTAGATAGTTAGCATAATCTGCATACCATGGATCAGCAATTTCCACATTTGCTAAATATTCTCCCAGAAATGATTCATTAATAGGTATGGGGTCATTGATTATTCCCTCCATCCTAGAGAGATGATCTGCTACCGGATTATCCTTACCCCTCCCATCTACTATTTGTAAATCTTATTCTTGTAGTAATAAAACCCACCAAATCAACTTGGGCTTAGCATCCTTTTTCACAAGGAGGTGACGCAAAACTTGGTGATCCGTATGAATTATTACCTTAGAATTAATTATGTAAGAACTAACTTTCACAAGCAAAAATTATAGCTAAAAACTCTTTTTATGTAGTAGCATAATTTTTCTTAATCTTATTAAGGGGTCTACTAGCATAATAAATAACATTCAAATTCTTTCCATCTCGCTGTCCCAACACAACCCCTAAATCATAGTCACTAGCATCACACATGATTCCGAAAGGTTCATCCCATTTTGGAGATTGCATGATAGGTGCTGAAACTAGTTTATTCTTAATGTTCTCAAAAGCTGCAATGTAGTCATGATCTAGATAGAATGGAGTTTCCTTATCAAGAAGATTGGTGAGGGGCATAGCTAATTTAGCAAAATATTTTATAAACCTCTTATAAAAACCTGCATGTCCCAGAAACATTTTTAGGTTTTTAATGTCCTGAGGTATTGGAAGATTTTCGATAGCATTTATATTAGTTTTATCTATTTCTATTTCCTTCTCTGAAACTTTATGCCCGAAAACTTTACCTTCTCATTCCATGAAACGACATTGTTCCCAATTCAAAACCAAGTTTCATTTCCTACATCTCTTCAAGACTTTGGTCAGATTGTAGAGGCAATTATCAAAAGTTGTTCCACAAAGAACAAAATCATTTGTTAGAACTTCCATAGTCTTCTCAACAAAATCATCAAAAATCTTTAGAACACATTCCTAAATCATTTGAAAGTTGCTTTCTCTTGATCTTTCGGTTGTATGGTAATTTGAGAATATCCAGAATAACTGTCAGGAAAACAAAAGTAAGAATTATTGCTAAGTCTTTCTAATATTTTATCCATGAATGGTATAGGTTTATGATTTTTAGGTGTCTCATAGTTTAGGTTCCTAAAATCAATGCACATACGATATCCTAAATTGGTCTTATAGGAACTAGCCCACCATCCTCATTCATAGCAGCATCAAGACCACCTTATTTTGGTATGCAATGAGCTGGGCTAACCCACTTACTGTCAGAAATAGGATATATTATGCCAGCATCTAGTAAGCGTATAACCTATTTTCTTACTACTTCCATCATTTTAGGAATAAGCCTTCTTTGTGTATCTACTACAGGTTCAGCATCATCAAGCATGGTAATCTTATGTGTTACGATAGATGGATCTATTCCTTTAATATCACTCAATGTATATCCGAAGGCTTCACGGTGCTTAACTAAAACTGAAATGAGTTTATTTGTTTCATTTTCCGATAGATTCTTTCTAATAATGACATCACATTTATTCTCATTATCTAAAAACTCATACCTCAGGTTGTCTGGAAGTTTTTTCAATTCTATTGGTGGAGCCTCTTCATCTCCTGTTCTTACCAGTTCTTCTTAGTCATGTGGATTTTGTGCTTCTGGAATTGAATCAAGGTAATCATCTATGCCTTCTTTCTCCTCATCATCTGGTGCTTCCTCCCAATTAATCAGGATCCTCTCTAATTCACCTTGTGGAGTACTGAAATGAATTACCGCTAGCTCGGCAATTGTCTTCTCTTCCTTAATATCCTCCACTTCATATGGCCTCTTCTTTAGTTTGGCAAAGTGGAATGTCATTTCCTCTTCTCCAAACTTCAGTGAAATAGTTTCCTTCTTATTATCTACTCAAGCTTTGGTAATGGAAATAAAAGGCATGCCTAAAAGAATAGGACAAAGAGAATCTCGAGGCATATCAACAATATGAAAATCAAGGGAGTATATGAGTGAACCAATAAAGATATAGATATTTCTGATCACTCCTTCTTGTTTTATATTGGTTCTATTTGACAATTTAATAATAGTATCTACCGGTTCCACATCTGGATAATTTAAATTGTAGCGGAGTTCCTCATAAAGTGATGAAGGAATAATATTTATAGTGGAAATTGGTTCACAAATTCCATATAAGAATGTTTCTCCACAATATATAGGGGTCATTGGTTTAGTAGTTTCGTTACCTCGAACCTTACCTTTGATGTATTCTGAGGTTTAGAGGTCTAACATAACCACTTCATCGTCCACTATTCGTGCTTCCATAAAATCCTTTAATATAACATTATTTATATTTGTAGCTTTGGAATTCCTTTCTGGTTTCTTTGATCTCTTTTTGTCTTTTCTCAAAAATCCCCTGAATAGGTATCGAGGAGAACTCTTCCATTAGCGCTCTTGCATGCTTCTTTTCTTTGAGGGGTTTATGAGGCTCCCATTCTATAGGTACATGCAAATGCCCTGCATAATTCTCAATAATTTTCTTTACTGAGTAAGAGTCAATGCCGAGGGTTTTAATCATTGTATCTGTTCTTTCATCTGAAAGGAAATCATTAATGCAAGCATATTCAGAAAAACTATTTGTAATGTTTTGCTTATCTTCAAGATTTTCCGTTGCTTCTCTCATTTTTATTATTAGATTCCAAGCTTCATCATAGGTATAAGATACAAAACTACCATTAGAAGCAGTGTCTAGATTCATCCTATTTTCAATGTTTAGCCCTCCATAGAAGGTATGGGTGATTAACCAATGAGGAAAACGATGATGGGGGGAATTATCTAGGTATATTTTGTACCATAGATATCCTTCATATAAGCCCTCACTAGGATTAGTTTTGAAATTGATAATAATACCTCTCATCCTGTGAGCTTTGCTTTCAGAATAATATTTTGATAGGAATTTGGTTATCAATTCCTCCTAAGTACTTGGTGCTTCTGCACAAATAGATCTATACCAGTCGCAAATATTATTAGAGAGAGTTTGTCTAAACAACTAGGTTTTAACCATATCAAGATTACAGTCGTTGAAAATAAAGGAACTGAGAACGTCTTCAAAGAATTGTAAGTGTCCATATGGACTTCCTTCATTGGTTCCTACAAATTTCTTAGAATGCAATAATTCAAATAATAAAGGATGGATCTCGACTCCATTAGGGTTTATGCTTTTATTGATAGCTATAAAAGCGTCCATGGGCGAACCAATTTTCCTTACTGCCTCAAGCTGGTTTAAATACTGAGTGTTGTCCATTGTTGCGGTCCTTCAACTCAAGTAAAAATTAGTACAATGGAAGTAAATAACTAAAACTAAAGTGACTTATAGCGCTAAGCTCCCCGGCAACAACGCCGGAAAATAGCTTGATGACTGCAAGTGCACGGATCGTTTGTAGCTAGTTTCGAAATAAAGATATCGATCCCACAGGGAGCAGTAGGCAAAAGACTAAAATGCTTTTAACTACAACTAAACAAAGTACTTAAGATATAACTTTAAGATGCTAGAAAAGTAGAGTTGTTTTTGGGTTTTTTGTTGAACAAGGTAATTTAAAGTAAGGCAAAACTTAATGCAGAAAGTAAGAATCACATGTGTAATAGAACTTTGGAACTACAATAGGGAAAAGGCGTTCTCGGGGAATAGCGGATACACCGCTAGAAATTCATACTAAGCAATCAAGATTATTATAAAGAATATTCTCATAATGTATATGTTTGTGGGAGGAGATCCATATATGGACGAATAGCCAGCAACCGCTGCACACATCATCCTCATAACTATAGCAGACAACAATCGACATTAATCTTATTACTGCGCTATTAAGGGATTTCTCCCATGGCACGGACATGGCTTTGTGAGTTCTCCTTGATTCCCCAAGTTAGTACGTAAAGAATGACAACAACTTTATAGTCACAGTAAGTGTTATCATCCCTCCGTCTACCAACAAGTAATCACCTTCATCGAGTCCCCGTAAAAGTCAAATGTTAAGGAGGTGCACAACTCCCAACATCAAGATGAAGACAATTAACACTTACACATAATTATGTATAACATAATAATCTCTATCTCATCTAAGTCATATGCTAGGGTTTCTCCATCTCCCCAAGAACTAGAGATCTACTCAGACATGGAAGCAATCGACATCATAGCAACGGTAATGGAAACAACCATAGATGAATAGTACTTGTATAAATCCATAATGAGTATGGGAAATACAACAAGATCTAGACAAGATGTAGATGGGATGGATGGAGATGGTGATGATGTAGCGGTGGATGATGAAGATCGATGCCTTAGCCTCCTGGATCTGCGCAAGGCGAAGATGGATCCCTTGTGGGTGAGTTCCCCCTCCATATGCCTTCCGGAGGTGAGGTTTCAGCAATTTCTGGGTGTTTTGTATGTCGTCTCTCCCAACCAGTTGCATAGGGTGAAACTATTTGCTCCGGTCGTATAGTTGGTCGTTGAACTCTCTACCCCCTTTGTTCGTTTCTGGTTTTCTTCTAGTATTATTAATATTGCCCAAATAAGCGATTTACGTTATTTTTGACTCCTTTTCTCCTTAGTACAACTGCTCCAAGAATTGTATTTGTTGGATCTATCATCTGTCCTGATCCTGGTGAAAACAGACATAAAATGTGCACGCGAGCACCATAAAATACGAAGATACTATATCTACAATGCAAAATAATAATGTAAAACATGATGCAAATATGCACTCACCAGTCGCCTGCAAAATCAAGCAAGCACGAAACATCGGTCTATATACGCCAGAAGAATCCAGTAGACACATAAACATCAGAATCATAACCCTAGCTAGCCTCGGTCCCTTTGATTCTCACCGGCGAGGTACCTATGATTACATCAGCATTAAGGTGCACCTTTGATACGTTGCAAACATATCTATAATTTTTGATGTTCCATGCTTGTTTTATATCTACTTTCTTATGTTTTGTCCACACTTTGGAGTATTTTATACACTTTCTAGGACTAACCTATTAACCAGATGCCACAATGCCAGTTGCCTATTTTCTGCTATTTTTGGTTCCAGAAAAGCTAGAAAATGAATATTCTCGGAATTGGACGGGATAATAGCCAAAGTCAATATTTCACCGGGGAGAACACGGAGCCAGAAAACAAGACGGAGAGGGGCCATGGGCCGGCCACACCACCTGGCTACGCGGCTAGGCCTGGCCCGCGCCTAGGGGTGGTGTAGCCGCCTCGGGCACCCCCTCGGCCTCCTCTTTTGCCTATAAGAAACTTCTGATACAGAAAGCCTAAGTACCCGATCAAAATTCCATGAAAGAGTCTATAGCCTCCACCATGTCCATCCCTAGATCGGGAGGGATCTGAAGCTCTTCCCGGCACCCCGCCGGAGGGGAGAGATCACCCCGGAGGCCTTCTTCATCACCATTCCTGCCTCAGGTGAGATGCGTGAGTAGTTCATCCCTGGACTACGAGTCCATGTAGTAGCTAGATCGTTGGTTCTTCTCCTTTGTGCTACCATGTTTAGATCTTGTGAGCTCCGTTCATGATCAAGATCATCTATTTGTAATCTTACATGTTGTGTTTCCGGGGATCCGATGGATATTGAGATGCTATGTCAGATTGATTATTGATTCTATCATGTCTATGTTATTTGTGATCTTGCATGCTTTCCATTGTTAGTAGCTATCTTGGGCGAGTAGATGCTAGCAACTCCAAGAGGGAGTATTTATGCTCGGTAGTGGGTTCATGCCTCTAGTAATCCGGGGAAGTGATAGAAATCTCTAAGGTACTAGATGTGTTGTTGCTACGAGGGAGAAAACATCAATCCTTTGTGAAGGAAATATGCCCTGAGAGGCAATAATAAAGTTGTAATTATGTATTCCTCGTATATGATAGATGTTTATTTTTCATGCTATAATTGTATTGATCGGAAACGTCAATACATGTGTGTTTAATAAACAAAAAGGGTTCCTAGTTATGCCTCTCTTATAGACTAGCTTGTTGATTAACAAGATGATCAAGGTTTCCTGATCATAGATATTGGATGTTGTTAATAACAAGGTCACAGCGTTTGTGAAATGACGTGATGAACATTCATCCGAAGTATAGCATTAGGATCAAGTCATTATGTTTATATTGATATAACATCATACAAAGTAATCTTTATCCTTAGACCATGAGATCATGTTAATTGCTAACACCAGAAGAGTATCTTGATAATATCAAACGTCACACCGTAACAGGGTGACTATAAATATGGGTTCAGTGGTATGAAGGTGTTATGTTGAGGCTCATGGATCAAGAGTGGAATTTTTCAATCCCGATGACGGATAGATATACTCTGGGCCCTCTCGGTGATATCACATTAAGATATCTTGCAAGCAAGTGATGTGATCACTAGAATGTTATATCACGGGAACAAGAAAAGAGTGCATGTCGGTAACGAGATCAAACTAGGTATTTGGATACCAATGATCAAATCTCGGACATGTATTATATCATGAGACAAAGGGATTAAATTGCTAGCGTTAAAGGTTCTCACGATCACAGAAGTCGTAGTTGAATGTACGGGAGTCAGTATGGATCTCCAGGTCCCGCTTCTGATTATTGATCTGAGAGGAGTCTCAATCATGTCTGCATTATTCGCGAACCATAGGGTGACACACTTAAGGGTTGTCGGACACCATTTAGGAGCACATATGTTCCAGACAAAAGGTTTGCAAAGCGCAGTAAATGTTTCGATTGAAACAGGAATTGTTTCGGGTAAAATTGCAGAAAGTGGTTCTGCATGTGATATTGAAATGTTGCAAGGGGTTTTATGTGAATGTTTGTTAATTAAAGTAATTAACAAAATTCTGAATAAATTTAATAAAAGAGTTTTATTAAATGAGAGAGCATTAAACTTAGAGAATTTTAATGCATTTAAAGTGGAGACTTTAAAAGGGAATGTGAAGAGGCCTTTTAATGTGGAGGGAGTTACCACCACATGAATGGAGGAGGTGAGGGGTCACCTCCATGAGGCGCCGGCCATGGAGGGGGTACCCCCTCCTCCTATAAAAGGCCCTCCCTCTTCCTCCTTCTTCCTCACACCTCCTCGTGAAGGATCTCTCTCCCCCTCTAGAATTATTCCCCCATGGTCTCGGATTAGCGAGATACATGTTCCCGGTGGCATTTTGTCTAGAAGGAGTTGCTGCTTCCGCTACATCGCTAGAGCGAGGAGGTGGAGGTTGTCCGGTGGCTTGAACGTGTGTGTGAGAACGGATGCGCTGCTGATTTGCGACGCTCGGACTTCCACACGATCTTGAGATCGGCAAGTGTACGACTAGATCAACCACGAGTTCCTACTTGTTAACAAAACTCGTTGTCTGCGAGGGTAAGTTCTGGATGGATGTATGTCCACCCGTTGCTCTGTATCTAGTAGATAGATCTTGGCGTATAGTTCTATGCTGCGGACCCAACACTTTGTTCATAGAACAATCGTATTGTTTACTTTATACACTTTGCTTAATGCTATTATTTGTTGCTTGCAACTTAATACTGGAGGGGGTTCGGATGATGCAGTTGGATTACGGCCTATGTATAATGTTGTAATGCCTAATAAAATCTCATAGGAGTCAAGATGGTTAGTATATGCATGTATGCTTTCTCGGTGTCTGTCAATTGCCCCGCTATAATTTGTTCACCCAACATATCATCTATCTTAAGGAGAATCACCTCTAGTGAACTATGGACCCTGGTCCTTTCTTTTACTATCAATCTAGAATCTACTATTTACTGTTTTTTGTTTACTTTCTGCAACCAATTACTATCATCCACACAATATGTTTAATCGTCTATTTTCAGCAAAACTGGTGAGATTGATAACCTCACTATAAGTTGGGGGCAAAGTTCTGTGGTTGTGTTGCACAGGATTCCAAGTTGGAAACAACACCTTGGAGGTGTTTCCTTGCTCCTACTGGTTCGATAACCATGGTTTCATAACTGAGGGAAAACTTGCTGTTGTGCTCATCATACCTTCCTCTTGGGGTTCCCCAACGAGCTCGAATATATTTTGAGCCATCGAGCTCAAGCTTGTGTGTTACCCACAAGAAATAGAAAATTGATTTTCCCTCTCTCCTCTCTCTTCCATTTTCTATGTTCATGCCGATTTTCACTAGAAATATCATCCGTTTGCACTACAGGTGTCACATAGTTTTGCTCATGATTTTTTAACATTGGTAGCTCCACAATATGTCATTTCATCAAAATTTCCAAAAAAGATTCACGAAACAACTTTTTGGTGCACAAGGTGTTCTTCTATGTGTTGTAGGGTCGGGCCATGATTGGTCAAGACCTACCTCACACGGATCGTGGCCACCCACTTTAGGATCCTCTACGATCCAACGAGCTTGATATATCCATGGTATCTCCCTTTTTGTTCAAATTCGGCACTAGATCACTAGTTTGACACCGAGGCCATAAAAAAAGTTCTTCGAAAAACCCTAGCCTTTTTCGCTGATGTTTCATATAATTTGAAATTTGTGAGGCTTTTTAGGAGTCGTTCCCTTTGTAATTTGAAATTTGTGAGGCTTTTTATGAAATTTTTTAAATTTTAAATCCTTGGGTCATTTTGTGATCGTTTTTATAAGCTAAGATTTATGAGATGTTTACAAATATAGGATCCCTTTTATAGTTTGAATTTTGTGAGGATTTTTTGATCCTTTTTATAAGTTGAAATTTGCGAGGATGTTTATAAATATATGACCCTTTATATTTTGAAAATTGTAAGGCTCTTTGTGTTGCTTTTTATAATTTGAAATTTGTGAGGCTGTTTATGAACCTGTGTTGCTTTCTATAATTGTTTTCAAAACACGGTCAAATTATGAGGCATGGATATTCATAGCAAGAAGTTGAATCTTGCCAAACTCTCACTCATTCTCGATACATTGACTACCTGGTGGGTCCACTGAACATATTTTCGCAAGGTGTGAAGTTAATTTCGAAACAAAGCCAAAATTGGGAAACACGGTGAGTCATAGCCTCTTTGATTGTTTTCAAAACACGGTCAAATTTCTAGGCATGCATATTCTTATAAATAAGTTGAGTCATTCCAAACTCTCACTCGTTCTCGATACATTGACTATCTGGTGGGTCCAGTGAACAGATTTTCACAAAGTGTGAAGTTAATTTCAAAACACACAAAAAATTTCAAAACACGGTGAGCCATAGCCACTTTGATTATTTTCAAAACACGGTTAAATTTTTAGGCATGCATATTCTTAGCAATAAGATGAATCATTCCAAACTCTCACTCATTCTCGATACATTGACAGCCTAGTGGATCCACTAAACAGATTATCGGAAGGTGTGAAGTTAATTTCGAAACACAACCAAAATTTCAAAACAGGATGAGTCATAGTCTCTTTGATTTTTTTCAAAACACGGTCAAATTTTGAGGCATGCATATTGTTAGCAAGAAGTTGAATCTTGCCAAATAACTCTCACTCGTACTCGATACATTGACTGCCTGGTGGGTCTAGTGAAAAGATTATTGCAAGGTGTGAACTTAATTTCGAAACACAACCAAAATTTCAAAACACGGTGAGTCATAGTTCCTTTGGTTGTTTTCAAAACACGGTCAAATTTATAGGCATGCATATTCTTAGCAAGAAGTTGAATCTTTCCAAACTCTTACTCGTCTCGATACATTGGCTGCCTGGTGGTGGGTCCACTGAACAGATTTTCGCAAGGTGTGAAGTTAATTTCGGAACACAGGCAAAATATCAAAACACGGTGAGTCATAGTCTCTTTGATTGTTTTCAAAACACGATCAAATTTCTAGGCATGCATACTCTTAGAAAGAAGTTGAATCTTTGCAAACTCTCACTCGTTCTCAAAACATTGAATACCTGGTGGTGGGTCCACTGAACAGATTATCTCAAGGTGTGAAGTTAATTTCGAAACACAACCAAATTTCAAAACACGATGAGTCATAGTCTCTTTGATTGTTTTCAAAACACGGCCAAATTTCAAGGCATGCATATTCTTAGCAAGAAGTTGAATCTTGCCAAACAACACTCACTCGTTCTCTATGCATTGAATGCCTGGTGGGTCCACTAAATAGATTATTGCAAGGTGTGAAGTTAATTTCGAAACACAACCAAAATTTCAAAAGAGTCATAGTCTCTTTGGTTGTTTTCAAAACATGGTCAAATTTCTAGGCATGTATATTCTTAGCAAGAAGTTGAATCTTTACAAACTCTCACTGGTCTCGATACATTGACTTCCTGGTACTGGGTCCACTGAACAGATTTTCGCAAGCTGCAAAGTTGATTTCGAAACACGGTCAAAATTTCAAAACATACTGAGTCATAGTCCCTTCGATTGTTTTCAAAACACGGTTAAATTTCTAGGCATGCATATTCTTAGCAAGAAGTGGAATATTTCCAAACTCTCACTTGTTCTCGATACATTGACTGTCTGGTGGTGGGTCCACTGAACAGATTATCGCAAGGTGTGAAGTTAATTTCGAAACACAGCCAAAGTCTCAAAACTCGGTGATTCATAGTCTCTTTGATTGTTTTCAAAACACAATCAAACTTCGAGGCATGCTTATTCTTAGCAAGAAGTTGAATCTTTCCAAACAACTCTCACTCGTTCTCGATACATTGACTGCCTGGTGGGTCCACTGAACAAATTACCGCAAGGTGTGAAGTTAATTTCGTAACATAGTCAAAATTTCAAAACATGGTGAGTCATAGTCTCTTTCATTGTTTTCAAAACACGGTCAATTTTCTAGGCATGCATATTCTTAGCAAAAAGTTGAATCTTTCCAAAATCTCACTCATCTCGGTACATTGATTGCCTGGTGGTGGGTCCACTGAATAGATTTTCGCAAGGTGTGAAGTTAATTTAAAAACACGGGCAAAATTTCAAAACATGGTGAGTCATAGTCTCTTTCATTATTGTCAAAACACCGTCAAATTTCTAGGCATACATATTCTTAGTAAGAAGTTGAATCTTTCCAAACTCTCACTCGTTCTCGATACATTAACTGCCTAGTGGTGGGTCCAGTGAACAGATTATCAAGGTGTCAAGTTAATTACGAAACACAACCAAAATTTCAAAACACAGTGAGTCATAGCCTCTTTGATTGTTTTCAAAACACGGTCAAATTTCTAGGCATGCATATTCTTAGGAAGAAGTTGAATCTTTCCAAACTCTCACTCTTTCTTGATACATTTACTGCCTAGTGGTGGCTCCACTTAACAGATTATCGCAAGGTGTGAAGTTAATTTCGAAACCCAGCCAAATTTCAAAACAGGGTGAGTCATAGCCTCTTTGATAATTTTCAAAACACGGTCAAATTTCTAAGCATGCATATTATTAGCAACAAGTTTAAACTTGCCAAACAACTCTCAGTCGTTCTTGATACATTGACTGCCTGGTGGGTCCACTGAACAGATTGTCAAAAGGTGTGAAGTTAATTTCAAAACACAGCCAAAATTTCAAAATAGGGTGAGTCATAGTTTGTTTAGTCATTTTCAAAACATGGTCAAATTTCTAGGCATGCATATTCTTAGCAAGAAGTTGAATCTTGCCAAACAACTCTCACTCGTCTCGATACATTGACTACATGGTGGTGGGTCCACTAAATAGATTATCGCAAGGTGTGAAATTAATTTTGAAACACGGGCAAAATTTCAAAACACGGCGAGTCATAGTCTCTTTGGTTGTTTTCAAAACACGGTCAAATTTCTAGGCATGCATATTTTTAGAAAGAAGTTGAATCTTCCCAAACTCTCACTCGTCTCGATACATTGACTACCTGGTGGTCCGTCCACTGAACAGATTTTCACAAGGTGAGAAGTTAATTTCAAAAAATAGGAAAATTTCAAAACATGGTGAGTCATAGCCTATTTGATGGTTTTCAAAACACGGTCAAATTTCGAGGCATGCATATTCTTAGCAAGAAGTTGAATCTTTCCAAACTCTCGTATCTATACATTGACTGCCTGGTGGTGGGTCCACTAAACATATTTTCGCAAGGTATGAAGTTAATTTTGAAACACAACCAAAATTCAAAACACGTCGAGTCATAGCCTCTTTGATTATTTTCAAAACATGGTCAAATTTCTAGACATGCATATTCTTAGGAAGAAGTTGAATCTTGACAAACTCTCACTCGTTCGCGCTACATTGATTGCCTGGTGGGTCCAATGAACAGATTTTTGCAAGGTGTGAAGTTAATTTTGAAACATAGCCAAAATTTCAAAACACGTTGAGTCATAGCCACTTTCGTTGTTTTCAAAACACGATCAAATTTCTTGGCATGCATATTCTTAGCAAGAAGTTGAATCTTTCCAAACTCTCACACGTTCTCGATACATTGACTTCCTGGTGGTGGGTCCACTGAACATATTATCGCAAGGTGTGAAGTTAATTTTGAAACACAGCCAAAATATCAAAACACAGTGAGTCATAGTCTCTTTGATTGTTTTCAAAACACAATCAAATTTCTATGCATGCATATTCTTAGCACAAAGTTGAATCTTGCCAAATAACTCTCACTCGTTCTTGATACATTGACTACCTGGTGGTGGGTCCACTGAACATATTATCACAAGGTGTGAAGCTAATTTCTAAACACAGCCAAAATTTCAAAACATGGTGAGTCATAGTCTCTTTGATTGTTTTCAAAACATGATCAAATTTCTAAGCATGCATATTCTTAGCAAGAAGTTGAATCTTGCCAAATAACTCTCACTCGTTCTCGATACATTGACTGACTGGTGGTGGGTCCATGTAACATCCCAAAACTTTAATCCAAGCTTATCAAGATCAAATCATCCAAAAATGGAGTTAACAAAAACTTTTCCAAATTCAAAATGAAAGCATACATATATCTGTGCATTTAAAATAGGAGTTGTTTGAATTGCCATGATTGATTGATCCAATGCTTGTAAAATGTTTCTTAGGTGATTTAAACATCATCTACATCATTCCCAAACTTTTCCTAAAGAAAATCAAATCAAAAAGAATTAAAATGAAGGAATGGTCATTTTGACAAATTTAACTCTCATGCCTACTTTGGCTATTCCTAGTACTCATTTCTTAACAGAAACAATTCTTGATCTTTGCACCCCTTGATAGAACACATAATGAGGTACCAAGGCCCACCTTTTGATCTACTAAAAACATTCTGTAAACTATTTTAAATGACAGTTTAAAATTGAATCTAATGCATATGCATAGATCACCCCTATTTCAAAAACCATCTAATTGAGCACCATTTTCAAAACCCTTGCAACCAGAGACTACCTATCACTAGTGGAGATCACCCAAAATTTTTGAACTCAAAATTCAAAACTTTTTCTCTTGCGGCCAGTTCATCAAACACTTGGCAGGCAGATTTCAAACTAAACAAATTTCACTATTTTAAATAGTGTTCTGGCTAAACTTGTTCCCCATCTTGCCACCAAAACCTCTCCACTACTCCCCCTAACCCCTATCTAGCCTAGCCACCCACTGTGCCACGACCAAATGGTCATGGCCATTAAGGCCGAGCCCCCACTTGGGCACCCCACCGGCGACAACAAGCCACAGCCGCCGCCAGCGCCATCCACCGTGTCCTGGAGATAGCCCGTGGTCCACCTCCACCGCCCAACCAGTCCCAGCCCAAGGACAGTGACCAGAACGACCAGGAACCGCCGCGCCCCGAGCCTGTCGACCATGCCGCCGCCGCCGCAGAGCACGCACTGTCCCCGCTCACACCGACCGCCCCTTGGCACCAGCCTGCGCCCACCGCTCTGCCTCGACTTAGAGAACACCCTAGACACCTTCGTTCGCCGCCCAAAGCCCCACAACCACCGCTCGCCGTGGACATAGCCGCTTCGGCCGCGCAGAGCGCCACCTCGCCCCGACCGCATGCCACCGCCCCTACGGCCGCATTGAAGCACTAGAGCACCGCTAGGGAACCGCCCACCGATCGCAATCCCTAGCCATGCCGCTAGCTCGTTGTAGCCATGTCGCCACCGTCGACCGCCCATCCCGCTCGGTCTCACCGTCGAGCCTATAAAATAAGCCCTCCCCAGCACCAAAGACTCACACCATTCCACTCCCCTCACCTCTCTGAACCTCACCCACCTCTCGCCGGAGCAAGTGGAGCAGCAGCTCGCCGGAATTAGAGCCGGTGCCACCGCCTCTGGAGAAGAACGGTGTCGTTGATTCCGGCCACCCCAAGCTCCGCCGCGACCATGCCTCGCCTCGCCGTCGTCTTCCACTTAATTCGCCCGCCTCGCCGACCCCACTGGAGCCCTAGTACGCCCCCCGTAGACCCCCACTGAGCCGCTAGGGTTCGAGCTCGCCGGCGACCTGTCCGTCGTCGACGACGACACTCAGCCGTAGATCTAGCCTCTAATCGCACGGACCACAGCGCGCGTACCGTTTCGCGTTTTAAGTACCGCTGACAAGTGGGACCCCCCTGTCAGCTGAGCCCCGCGCCGTGTAGCGCCACTAGGCCGGCCCATTTCCTTTCCCGCGCAAGCCCGTAGATTCAAATCTAGATTTTTCTTTTTAGTTAGAATATAGTTTCTGTCCAGTGTTTCAAAATTCAATTCTGAGAGTTTGACAACTCCAAATTACATGAAACTAATATTGTCTGAAAGGTATTGAAATGCTCTATCGAAGCCCGTTGGATTTAATTCATTTAGAGTTATAGATTTCTCCTAATAAAAATAAGAAGATAGAAGCTTTTGCAACTTGAAACATTTTTATAAAATCAACCAAGTTAGCTTTTGAGTTGTTTCCAACTCTCAAAAATCACATTTCATCATATCTATCCAAATAAGTAATAATATTAAGGTTTACAGGCAGTGACTTTGGACTAGTACCAAAATAATGCTATATAGGCATTTCTAGTCACTTTAAATCATTAAATAATAAACTTAAACCAAAGTAATATTGATCCAACCTTTAAATCTCATTCCCACATGTTAGAATATGTGGTGAGGACATGTGTCCACATTATCCCATATTTTGGTGGTGAATATTAAATTTTAGTTAATTTTTCAATGAGTAGAAATTACTTCTCCAAAATAAAAAGGTTGAAACTATTGAATTAAACTTGTGATGTTTGGGATGACAATAGATCATCAATTGTGTGGTTTACAATACTACTTAGCCTAGTTAAGTATTGTTTGGTGATTGTGCACTCCCTATGTATTTCTAGACAATAGTACCGAACAAGCCTTCGAGGAGGAGGAGTTCTACCAAGAAGAAGAAGAAAACTTCAACCACTGCACCAACCAAGGCAAGCTATTAGTGGCAAGCTAACCCTTGCAAACATGCTTTAGTAAGCTATTGTTAGCAAGCTAGAATAAAACTAGATTGTTTAGTAAAGATGCCTTAAGCATGCTTTGATCACACCCCTTTAACTATTAGTACCCCAAGTCTTATTGACAAGTTTTACCTCCCTTAGTTTACACAAAGTTCTTTGATTAAATTGTGAAGGTAGCATAAAGAGTATAAAACTTGACCTACTTAGAAACCTTTAGATGTCCTTCTATGGCATGAGATTGATCCCATCTTTCCACATTAGTGAACACTCTTAACTTATTATTTTAGAATAGCTCAAAAACTTGAGTCACTTTAGATGGGAACACTTGGTGAAAATGAGTTATGAAAACCTTGGAATGATGAGTCATTCTATTGAGATGTTTTGACATGTGTTGAGAAACACAATTGGTTTATGATGATGAAAATGATGAGGCATGATCCTTAACCCTTTTATAAAACTGATGGTTGGATTCAGATGCGATACCATTCCAAATTTATCGTACAACCACATTACCTAAATTGGGTAAGGCTTAGCTGGAAATTTATATGCATTAGTATTAGTTCCCTCATGGGAGAGGTTTGAGATGAGGCTACCTTTCAATGATGTCCACCTATGCAGTCCCCAAGAAGACTGATGGTCATGGTTGGGAGGCCATGCTCATAGGAGAGGTGCTTGTACTAGGGTGTGTAAAGGGAAGGTTATGTTTGATTATCTGCATACTAAGTATGATGATTCAGGGTTATCCCTGAAAGATGTATCGAATCTTGTGGTGAAAGTGTACCACCTCTGCAGAGTGTCAAACTATTCGAATAGCCGCGTCCGCGGTTATGGACAGTTGGAATGGCCATACTGTTTCGTTGTCAGATGTTTTCTAAATAACTTGAAATGAATGATGACCTTTGACTTGACCACAACAGGGTTGTGTTAATGATAATAGCTTCCCAACTTAAGTGATTCTAGAACTTTACTTTATCTTTTCTTGCTTCAGAACTCAGCTTAGGTTTCAACTTAACTTGATAGTTATTCTTTAAATTTAGCACTTTAACTTAGAATTATAACCCTTGTTAGTAGTATTTTGCGAGTACTTAAGAGTACTCATGGATTTTGTCCCTGGCTATTATCATGGCCAGACTATGAAGGAGATTATCAAGATGATGGTTAGTAGGACGGCTATGATAACTAGGACTATCTGCCTTCGTCGGCATTGCCTGTGCCCCTGAAGATGGACCCCACCGCTATGCTATCGTTTATTTACGCTGCTTGTTGTATTGAAGACTGGATCATGAGATCCTTATTCGTGTAAAACCTTATGTATGGTTTGTAATGGATGATGTACTGTGATATCCAATCCGTTATGTCTCGCAAAAATTGTAATCCTGGGATTGCGAGGAATGGCATAACGGGCATCTGGGATTAAAAATCCCGGTGTTGACAAGTTGGTATCAGAGCCATCCTGACCATAGGAGACCCTAGTTAGAATGGGCGTCCAAACCAAAAACTTAGCTTCAAAACCAAAGTGAGTATTTATGAAAAACTATTTCCCCTCTTACCCTTGTGAACTCATTCTTTCTCAAAAATACATGTTCCTCAAAATTCTTACATTACTACTTAAAAATTGACACACTTGATCACTTCACTAACTTCCTCATCCTAAATTCTTGTAGATGGAGACTCAGTTCAGCAAGTTTTACCAGTTGGGAAACGGAGGTCAGCTGATCTTCGAGAGGGATCTGGATTCACTGTCGGAGTTACTGGGACGCCCACATCCGAAGTTTCTTGGAGCTCAACTTTCAGGAACCCCCAGGAGGACACCTACAATGGCTAGTCACTGCAGATCTTCGAGGAAGCATTGAAGCACCAACTTCCGGGAGAATTCAGTTCTCCGTGAGAGAGAACAACTGGCTAGAAGGATTAGCCAGGGCAATGCATGAAGCTCCCGCACGTCTATGTGCCCTCAGCACCAACAAGATTCAAGGAACCCGTTTTTCCCACTATGCAAGACGTGATTTCATGGGAATGCCGATGGAGATGCCAAGTCACCCAGAGTTGAGGCGTCAAGTGGAGAACCTTGACTTCTTGCTTCATGACCGACAGCAGGAACTGGACAATGCCGGAGAGTTAGCCAACCAGAACCGTGCCATTGCCGACCAGAAGGCCCAGACTTTCGCACTGCTCGTCCAAGATCGCTAGTCTCTTTGTCGCCAGCGTGCCAAGAAGGATCGCACCATCGCTCGTCTTTGCAAGAAGGTGGCCGACCTCGAGAAGACCGTCAAGGAGCATGAAGCTCAGCTTGCCGCCAAAGAAGAAGATGATGAGGGAGAAGACATCCAGGGAGATATGGATTCTTACCTCAGCAACGATGACGATTTTCTGGTAGAGGATGCTGTGGACTTCTACACTGATGATGAAGACTCCGACTTCATCGATGATGAGTAGATGCACTAGAGCACTGTCGTAGCATGAGATGTAGCATCTCATTGTATCGTAGTTTGCAGAATGGTTCTTAAAACCATCTGTTTTCCCCCTTTGCTTGTTGTGGTGTGTGTTGTATCGTGTGCTTGCTTGCATGAATGAAAAAGAAGTTAGTTGAAAAACCTGAGTTTAACTCCAAGTTTTAGCTTTGAAAACCCAAAACCATGAACCTTAGAATTTCCCTCTTACCCCTATACCTATCTCAATCTTCAGATGACTTGTGGAAACCAAGGAGGGAGCAGCTCATCGCAGGACCCAATGTTGCAGATCTTGCAGAATATCATCGCAGACCGTGAAGCAAGCAGGGCCGAGCGTCAAGCCAACTTAGCAACATTGCAGCAGATCGCCCAGATGGCTCTCAACAACCAAGGACATGGAAATCAGGATCACCATGGATCTAAACTCAAAAAATTTCAGAACACCAATCCACCAATCTTCAACCAATCTGAAAACCCATTACATGCTGATGACTGGTTACGAACCATAGAAAACAATCTCAAAGTTGCAGGAGTTGAGGAGAATGAGAAAGTTCTCTTCGCCACCCACTATCTAGCAGGAGATGCAAGAGCTTGGTGGAATAGCATCCGCAATATGAACCATGGCCAGGTGATGACCTGGGAAGCATTCAAGGTCAAGTTCAGCCGCACCCACGTGCCGCAAGGTCTTGTCAACAGGATGAGAGATGAATTCCGTGAACTGAAGCAAGGAATATTGACTGTAGTAGAGTACCGTGACAAATTCTTGTCACTTGCCAGATATGCACCGGATGAGATCAACACGGAGGCCAAGAAGAAAGAGAGATTCTTAAACGGACTGCATGATGAGATGCAGACTGTCCTCGTCAACATCCGTTTCTAGGATCTCAAAGAGTTAGTCGACTCTGCCATTCAGATGGAAGGGAAGATTAACCAGGAAAACGACAACCGCAAGCGTCGTATGATGCATCAGTCTGGATCCAGTAATCACCAGAAGTACCATCCTAACCCCTCACCAGTATATGCACCAAGGAACAACCGACCCCCAAATTCTCGCCCAAGCTACCCCAACCGTAGCGGAGGAAATGTGAAGTCCGGAGGAAACAATCATCACCCAGGCAACGCCAACAACTTCAACCGTGCCCCTCCCAAGAGCAACAACAACAACATGGCACCTAGAACTGGCATCAATGTTGTACCTGTCGCAGTCAAGGACAAGTCCCAGATCACTTGTTTCGAGTGTGGAGTGAAGGGTCACTACTCCAATGAGTGTCCCAAGAAGACTGCCGCCAATGCCCCTGTGAATGCCCCAGCTCAGTAGCAGCATCGTTTTCAACCAGGAAGGAGATTTGCCCCAGGGAACCCGCACAACCGCAACGGTCGTCTCTTCCACATGAACGCAGAAGAAGCCCAGGAAGCACCAGATGTAGTGCTGGGTATGTTTTCTGTCAACTCAGTTTTACCAAGAGTATTGTTTGATTCTGGAGCATCGCATTCATTTGTCACCAAAAAATTTATATGCGCTAGTAAGATTTGTCCAACCAACCTGAAGCATGTCATGATAGTTCAAATCCCCGGTTCAACCACAAAAGCTAGAAAAATTTGCAAAGCTATACCTATCAGAATTCGTCGGATAGATTTTTATGCCAACCTAATTGTACTTGGAACCAAAGGTTTGGAAGTAGTACTAGGTATGGACTAGATGTCAAGGCATAAAGGACTGATAGACTGTGCTAAGAAAGCCATCACCATGACCAGTAGTTCTGGAGTAACAGTAGAACATATCTCTGAAACCTTACCCCGTCAATTCAAATGCAACAAAAGTGTAGCCCTGCCTACCATTGACCAAGTTAGAGTAGTCTGTGAATACCCCGACGTATTCCCAGATGAATTGCCAGGTATGCCCCCGGATAGGGATATAGAGTTCATTATCGAACTAATCCCCGGAACCGGACCTATAGCCCAGAGACCCTATACCATGAACCCCTCAGAGTTAGTTGAACTGAAGAAGGAGTTGGATGCCATGTTAGCAACAGGCTTGATTCAACCAAGTGCATCGCCATGGAGATCACCAGTGTTATTCGTCGACAAGAAGGATGGAGGCAACCGTCTGTGTACAGACTACAGAAAGTTGAATGATGTCACCATCAAGAACAAGTACCCCTTGCCAAAGATAGAGGATCTATTTGATCAGTTGACTGGAGCTCAGGTATTCTCAAAGATTGATCTTAGGACTGGTTATCACCAACTTAAGGTTCGTGCGACGGATATTCCGAAGACCGCCTTTACTACTCTCTATGGTTTATACGAGTATATGGTTATGTATTTTGGATTAACCAATGCCCCTGCTTATTTCATGAATCTCATGAATAAGATCTTTATGAATTTCCTAGATAAGTTTGTAGTTGTGTTTATCGACGACATCCTTATCTACTCCAAGTCAAAGGAAGAGCATGAGCAACATCTGAGAATCATCCTAGAAACCCTGAGAGAGCATCAGTTATATGCGAAGTTTAGCAAGTGTGAGTTTTGGCTAAAAGAAGTAGGATTCCTAGGACATATTGTGTCTGCCGGAGGAGTCTCTGTTGATCCCAGCAAGATCAAAGATGTCGAAGAATGGGAAGCACCAACCAATCAAACCCAAGTTCGTTCATTTCTCGGATTAGCGGGATATTACCGCAAGTTCGTAGAAGGATTCTCGAGCATAGCCCGACTAATGACCCAATTGTTGAAGAAGGACAAGAAGTTTGAATGGACAGAAAAGTGTGAAGTTAGTTTCCAGGAGCTGAAGAAGAGATTGATATCAGCCCCAATTTTGATCATGCCCGACATCAAGAAGCCTTTTGATGTGTATTGTGATGCATCCAAGATTGGTCTAGGATGTGTATTGATGCAAGAAGGCAAAGTCATCCCGTATCTGTCTCGACAACTGAAGCAGCATGAGCAGAACTATCCGACCCATGATCTTGAGCTAGCAGCCGTGGTTCTAGCATTGAAGACATGGCGTCATTAATTTGATGGGAAATCGTTGTGAGATTTACTCGGACCATAAGAGCTTGAAGTATATCTTCACCCAGAAGGAATTGAATATGAGGCAAAGAAGATGGATAGAGTTAATCAAGGATTATGACCTTGACATTCACTATCACCCCGGCAAAGCCAATGTGGTAGCGGATGCTCTTAGCAGATTGCTGTGTAGGCTAAACACCATGATCAAAGAGAAGCAACTAAGTTTGTATGAGGAGTTGGAGCAGTTCAAGACTGAATTAGTTAGCAAAGGATTCCTAGCTAGCATTGAACTTCAACCCACTTTGATTAGCCAAATCAAGGAAGCCCAGAAGGGGAATGAAAGTATCGACGGGATCAAACGTCGTATTGGTACAGGCAAAATACCTGGATTCACCGAAGACGAAGAAGGTGTACTGTGGTACAAGGGACGTATCTGTGAGTCAGCAGATTTGGAGCTGAAGGAAATTATCATGAAGGAATCTCATGATACTCTTTATTCTATCCACCCCGGAGGAACAAAGATGTATCAGGATTTGAAAGAGCAATTTTGGTGGCACAAGATGAAGAGAGAGATCGGAAGCTACATCGCCAAATGTGACATCTATCAAAGAGTCAAAGCAGAGCATCAGAGACCTGCAGGATTGTTGCAACCATTGCAGATTTCGGAATGGAAATGGGATTCCGTCGGAATGGACTTTATCACCGGTTTACCTACTTCTAGTAGGGGAAATGACTCAATTTGGGTCATAGTTCATAGACTATCCAAGGTAGCCCACTTCATACCAGTCAAGACAACCTACCAGAGTGCAAAACTAGCAGAATTGTACATTGCTAGGATTGTCAGTCTGCATGGAACCCCCAAGACCATCATATCAAATCGAGGAACTCAGTTTACTTCAGGATTTTGGCAGAAAGTTCAGGAAGGATTAGGAACCAAGTTGAACTTCAGTACCGTGTATCACCCGCAAACAGATGGACAGACTGAGAGAGTCAACCAGATCTTGGACGATATGCTTAGAGCTTGTGTGTTGGAATACGGATCAAAATGGGAAGACTACCTGCCCTTCGCAGAATTCTCATATAACAACAGTTATCAAGCTAGTTTGCAGATGGCACCATTTGAATTCCTATACGGAAGAAAGTGCCATACCCCTTTGAATTGGGTGCAAGTAGGAGAGAGTCAGATCTTTGGACCCGACATTCTCCGAGAAGCAAAAGAGAAAGTTCACAAAGTTCGTGAGCACCTCAAGACCGCTCAATCCAGACAGAAGAGTTATGCTGACAAGAGAAGGAGAGACCTGACTTTCAATGTCGGAGATTTCGTATATCTCAAGGTTTCACCATTAAAGGGAACTCAACGCTTTAGTCTGAAGAGAAAGCTCCCAGATATATCGGACCTTTTAAGATTCTGAACCGTCGAGGAGAAGTATCGTATCAGCTGGAATTGCCTGAAGAGATGTGAGCCATCCACAATGTGTTCCATATCTCGTTACTTCGCAAATGCTTGGAAGTGCTTGAGAAGACTGAAGTTTTCAAGAATATCGATCACAGAGCAGTGGAAATCAACAATGACCTGACCTATCAGGAAGTGCCCATCCGTATCTTAGAAGAAGCCTACAGAACCACCAGGACCAGGAGTATCAAGTTTCTCAAGATTCAGTGGAGCAACCATACTGAGGAGGAAGCCACTTCGGAGCGCGAGGATTACATTAGGACAGAGTTCCCATATCTCTTTAGTTCCTAGTTTTCTTTGTAAATCTCGGGACGAGATTTTGTTTAAGGGGGGAAGGTTTGTAACATCCCAAAACTTTAATCCAAGCTTATCAAGATCAAATCATCCAAAAATGGGGTTAACAAAAACTTTTCCAAATTTAAAATGAAAGCATTCATATATGTGCGCATTTAAAATAGGAGTTGTTTGAATTGCCATGATTGATTGATCCAATGCTTGTAAATTGTTTCTTAGGTGATTTAAACATCATCTACATCATTCCCAAACTTTTCCTAAAGAAAATCAAATCAAAAAGAATTAAAATGAAGGAATGGTCATTTTGACAAATTTAACTCTCATGCCTACTTTGGCTATTCCTAGTACTCATTTATTAACAGAAACAATTATTGATCTTTGCACCCCTTGCTAGTACACATAATGAGGTACCAAGGCCCACCTTTTGATCTACTAAAAACATTCTGTAAACTATTCTAAATGACAGTTTAAAATTGAATCTAATGCATATGCATAGATCACGCCTATTTCAAAAACCATCTAATTGAGCACCATTTTCAAAACCCTTGCAACCAGAGACTACCTATCACTAGTGGAGTTCACCCAAAAATTTTGAACTCAAAATTCAAAACTTTTTCTCTTGAGGCCATTTCATCAAACACTTGGCAGGCAGATTTCAAACTAAACAAATTTCACTATTTTAAATAGTGTTCTGGCCAAACTTGTTCCCCATCTTGCCACCAAAACCTCTCCACTACTCCCCCTAACCCCTCTCTAGCCTAGCCACCCAGTGTGCCACGACCAAATGGTCATGGCCATTAAGACCGAGCCCCCACTTGGGCACCCCACCGGCGACAACAAGCCACAGCCGCCGCCAGCGCCATCCACCGTGTCCTGGAGATAGCCCGTGGTCCACCTCCACCGCCCAACCAGTCCCAGCCCAAGGACAGCGACCAGAACGACCAGGAACCGCCGTGCCCCGAGCCTGTCGACCAAGCAGCCGCCGCCCGCAGAGCGCGCACTGTCCCCGCTCACACCAACCGCCCCTTGGCACCAGCCCGCGCCCACCGCTCCTCCTCGAACTAGAGAACACCCCAGACAACTCCGTTCGCCACCCAAAGCCCCACAGCCACCGCTCGCCGTGGACAGAACCGCTTCGGCCACGCAGAGCACCACCTCGCCCCGACCACATGCCACCGCCCCTACGGCCGCATTGAAGCACTAGAGCACCGCCAGGGAACCGCCCACCGATCGGAATCCCCAGCCATGCCGCTAGCTCGCCGTAGCCATGACGCCACCGTCGACCGCCCATCCCGCTTGGTCCCACCGTCGAGCCTATAAAAGAAGCCCTCCCCTGCACCAAAGACTCACACCATTCCACTCCCCTCACCTCTCTGAACCTCACCCACCTCTCACCGGAGCAAGTGGAGCAGCAACTCGCCGGAATTGGAGCCGGAGCCGCCGCCTCTGGAGAAGAAGGGTGCCGTTGATTCCGGCCACCCCAAGCTCCGCCGCGACCATGCCTCACCTCGCCGTCGTCTTCCACTTTGTTCGCCCGCCTCGCCGACCCCGCTGCAGCCCTGGTACGCCCCCAGTAGACCCCCACCGAGCCGCTAGGGTTCGAGCTCGTCGGCGACCTGTCCGTCGTCGACGACGACCCTCAGCCGTAGATCTAGCCTCTAATCACACGACCCACAACGCGCATACTGTTATGCGTTTTAAGTGTCGCTGACAAGTGGGACTCCCCTGCCAGCTGAGCCCCGCGCCGCGCAGCGCCACTGGGCCGGCCCATTTCCTTTCCGGCGCAAGCCCGTAGATTCAAATCTAGATTTTTCTTTTTAGTTAGAATATAGTTTCTGTCCAGTGTTTCAAAATTCAATTCTGAGAGTTTGACAAATCCAAATTACATGAAACTAATTTTGTCTGAAAGGTATTGAAATGCTCTATCCAAGCCAGTTGGATTTAATTCATTTAGAGTTATAGATTTCTCCTAATAAAAATAAGAAGACAGAAGCTTTTGCAACTTGAAACATTTTTATAAAATCAACCAAGTTAGCTTTTGAGTTGTTTCCAACTCTCAAAAATCACATTTCATCATATATATCCAAATATGTAATAATATTACGGTTTACAGGAAGTGACTTTGGACTAGTACCAAAATAATGCTATATAGGCATTTCTAGTCACTTTAAATCATTAAATAATAAACTTAAACCAAAGTAATATTGATCCAACCTTTAAATCTCATTCCCACATGTTAGAATATGTGGTGAGGACATGTGTCCACATGATCCCATATTTTGGTGGTGAATATTAAATTTTAGTTAATTTTTCAATGAGTAGAAATTACTTTTCCAAAATAAAAAGGTTGAAACTATTGAATTAAACTTGTGATGTTTGGGATGATAATAGATCATCAGTTGTATGGTTTAGAATACTACTTAGCCTAGTTAAGTATTGTTTGGTGATTTTGCACTCCCTATGTATTTCTAGACGATAGTACCGAACAAGCCTTCGAGGAGGAGTTCTACCAAGAAGAAGAAGAAGAAGAAGAAGAAGAAGAAAACTTCAACCACTGCACCAACCAAGGAAATCTATTAGTGGCAAGCTAACCCTTGCAAACATGCTTTAGTAAGCTATTGTTAGCAAGCTAGAATAAAACTAGATGGTTTAGTAAAGATGCCTTAAGCATGCTTTGATCACACCCCCTTAACTATTAGTATCCCAAGTCTTATTGACAAGTTTTACCTCCCTTAGTTTACACAAAGTTCTTTGATTAAATTGTGAAGGTAGCATAAAGAGTATAAAACATGACCTACTTAGAAACCTTTAGATGTCCTTCTATGGCATGAGATTGATCGCATCTTTCCACCTTAGTGAACACTCTTAACTTAGTATTTTAGAATAGCTCAAAAACTTGAGTCACTTTAGATGGGAACACTTGGTGAAAATGAGTTATGAAAACCTTGGAATGATGAGTCATTCTATTGAGATGTTTTGACATGTGTTGAGAAACACAATTGGTTTATGATGATGAAAATGATGAGGCATGAGCCTTAACCCTTTTATAAAACTGATGGTTGGATTCGGATGCGATACCATTCCAAATTTATCGTACAACCACATTACCTGAATTGGGTAAGGCTTAGCTGGAAATTTATATGCATTAGTATTAGTTCCCTCACGGGAGAGGTTTGAGCTGAGGCTACCTTTCAATGATGTCCACCTATGCAGTCCCCAAGAAGACTGATGGTCATGGTTGGGAGGCCATGCTCATAGGAGAGGTGCTTGTACTAGGGTGTGTAAAGGGAAGGTTATGTTTGATTATCTGCATACTAAGTATGATGATTCAGGGTTATCCCTGACAGATGTATCGAATCTTGTGGTGAAAGTGTACCACCTCTGCAGAGTGTCAAACTATTCGAATAGCCGCGTCCGCGTTTATGGACAGTTGGAATGGCCATACTGTTTCGTTGTCAGATGTTTTCTAAATAACTTGAAATGAATGATGACCTTTGACTTGACCACAACAGGGTTGTGTTAATGATAATAGCTTCCCAACTTAAGTGATTCTAGAACTATACTTTATCTTTTCTTGCTTCAGAACTCAGCTTAGGTTTCAACTTAACTTGATAGTTATTCTTTAAATTTAGCACTTTAACTTAGAATTATAACCCTTGTTAGTAGTAGTTTGCGAGTACTTAAAGAGTACTCATGGCTTTTGTCCCTGGCTATTATCATGGCCAGACTATGAAGGAGATTATCAAGATGATGGTCAGCAGGACGACTATGATAACTAGGACTATCTGCCTTCGTCAGCATTGCCTGTGCCCCTGAAGATGGACCCCACCGCTACGCTATCGTTTATTTCCGCTGCTTGTTGTATTAAAGACTAGATCATGAGATCCTTATTCGTGTAAAACCTTATGTATGGTTTGTAATGGATGATGTACTATGATATCCAATCCGTTATGTCTCGCAAAAATGGTAATCCAAGGATTGGGAGGAATGGCATAACGGGCATCTGGGATTAAAAATCCGGGTGTTGACAGTCCATTGAACATATTATCGTAAGGTGTGAAGTTAATTTCAAAACGCAGCCAAAATTTCAAAACATGGTGAGTCTTAGTCTCTTTGATTGTTTTCAAAACACGATCAAATTTCTAAGCAAGCATATTCTTAGAAAGAAGTTGAATCTTGCCAAATAACTCTCACTTATTCTCGATACATTGACTACCTGGTAGGTCCACTGAATAGATTATCGCAAGGTGTGAAGTTAATTTCGAAATGCAACCAAAATTTCAAAACACGATGATTTATAGTCTCTTTGATTGTTTTCAAAACATGGTTAAATTTCTAGGCATGCATATTCTTAGCAAGAAGTTGAATCTTTCCAAACTCTCACTCATTTTCGATACATTGACTGCATGCTCTCCCTCTATAATTTTACATTTTGAGGATTTTATGATGCTTTTTATAATCAGGAGGCTACACGACATGCCAAGAAATGAAGAGCAAGCAGAGACGAGCAGAGAATAGAAAATCCCCGAGAAATAGTAGTATAGAGTAGCAAAATGAATTGCCTTGGCTGTGTGGTCAGGCAGCAAGGCTTTAGCCAATCGCTAGGCATCGGGGCCCACCTGGGATGTGCATTTGAGCACCTGTGTCTCTGGCGTCTCCCTAGGAATCGTGGTATGAGGACAGCTATAACATCCAAAAACTTTAATCAATATTATCAAGATCCAAATCACCCAATTTAGGGTTAACAAAAACTTTTTATTATTAAAAACAATTATGAATTCATGTGTGTTGCATTAATATAGAATTGTTTGAAAATGCCATGTTTGTTTGTTCTAATGGTTGTAAAGTGATTCAAAGATGAATGCCACATCATCTAGATCCTTCAAAAACAAAATCCAAAGAAAAAGAAATCAAATAAGAATAAAAAGACCAAATGGTCACTTTGGCCATTTTAAACCACTAGGTCACTTTAGGTGTTCCTAGAAGTAAATTCTTAACAGAAACATTCTAAAATCTTTTCACCCCTTGCTAGTACAAGTAAAGATGTACCAAGGCCCACTTTACAAACTTACCAAAACATTTAACCACTAATTTTAAATGGCATTTGAAAATGGAATTCATTTCATATGCATAGATCCCACTTTTTCAAAAACCACTCAAATGAGTTCAGCATGACAATCCCAAGCAACCATAGATGATCAAGCTTATGACTAACACACCCACCAAAAATCTTTTCAAAATTCAAAATTAAATTTCTTGCGGCCATTTGGTCGAACACTTGGCAGGCAAAAATAATCTAGCCTAACTAACACTGTTTCTAATCAAGTTCTTGTCCCCCATTTAACCCTCTCATCTCTCCTCTGTCCCCTTTTAGACTAACCCTTCCTAGACAACATCCCCTCTATGCCGCGGCGCCAGTACCGCGCCGCCCGAGAATGGTCGCCGCCGGCCAACCATGCCCAATCCACAGGAGACCAATCCGCCCCTCGCGCCGTGTCTAGGAGGTACGCCAGACCACACTGCCACCCCTGTCCTTTCCCCAAGCCCAGCCAGGCACTAGACCACCGAGGCACGCATGTGCTCTCTGGCTCTACACCGTGCATGGACCACGCCAGTGCGCCGCCCCTGACAGCCTCGCACAGAGCCCGCCTTGCCCTCAAATAGCACGCGTGCACCTGCCTTAACACCAGCACGCCCCCAGATATCCCCGCTCGCCGCCGTTTGACCCGCAGCCACCTCACCTCACGTCGCGTCGAACATCGCCTCTGCCGGTTAGAGCATGAGCCGCTCCCGACCAATTGCCACCACCCCTATCCGCGCCATTACGCTGTAGCGAACCGCACATCGTCGCCGCTCGCAGCCACGCCTCTAGCAGCCCGTAGCCATGTCGCGACCGTCGCCTGGCCACGCCGTTTTGTCCCGTCGTCGAGCCTATATAAGGAGGCCACCCCCAGCCTCATGCTGCACACCACTCACCTCCTCTCTTGCCACTGAGCCTTCCCCACTTCTCCCTGGAGCCGGTCGAGCCCTCAGTCGCCAGAATTGTGCCGGAGCTCACCGTAGCAGAGGAGAAAGGTGGCCGTTGATTGCAACCACCCCAGGAGCCACCTCGACCACCCCAGGAGCCACCGCGACCACTCCTGAGACCGTCGTCGTCCACCAGTTCGATCGCCCCCATCGCCACATTAGCTGGAGCCCTAGTAAGCCCCCAATCGACCCCCACCGAGCAGCTAGGGTTCGTTCTCGTCGTCGAAAATGAGCCACGACCGTCGATTTCTAATCTAATCACACGGCTGATATCGCCCATACCATTTAGGGTTTTAAGTGTCGCTGACATGCGGAACCCCCTTGTCAGTTGCCCTCTGTGCCACGGAGCGTCACTGGGACGGCCCGTTTAGTTTCCCGCGCTGGCCCAAAAATTCAAATGAATGTTTTTCTAATTAAGTTTAAACTAGGTTCTGTCCACTAGTTTAAAAATCAGAGAGATCCACTTAAACAAAATGCATGATTCCAATTGTGTTAGAAAGATAATTAAAATCTCTATCCAAGCCCGTTGGATTTAAATCAATTGGAGTTAGAGATCACATATAGTAAAAATAACAAAATAGAGACTTTTCTACATTCAACATTTTTCAAAAATCAACCATAATAGCTTTTGAGTTTATTCCAACTCTCAAAAATCGCATTTGACAATACCTATCTGAATATGTAATAATATTTAGTTTTGCCTGCAGTGACTTTGGACTAGTACCAAAATAATGCTATATAGGCATTTCTAGTCACTTTAAATCATTTAAATAATAAACTTAAACTTATTGAAATATGACCAAACCTTTAAATCACATTCCCATGTATTAGAATATGTTGTGATGACATGTGTCCACATGATCCCATATTTTAATTGGAGAATATTAAATCTTAATTAATTTCAATGAGTAGAAATTACTTTTCTCAAATAAAATAAATGAAACTAGTTCATTAAATCTTGTGATGAATGTGATGATACTAAATCATCAAGTGTGTGCCTCAGTGTGCTAAATACACTAGTTAAGTATTGTTTGGTGATTGTGTATCCCGTATGTATTTATAGACGATAGTACCGACCAAGTCTATGAGGAGGAGGAGTTCTACCCCGAAGAAAACGAGGAGAATTTCAACCACTGCACCAATCAATGAAAGCTATTATTGGCAAGCTAATACCTGCAAGCCATCACTAGATACAAAATAACCTAAGCAAGTTGCATTAGGCATGTTTTGGTTATACCCCTTGATTTATAACTATGGGGCCCTCGGATTAATCCTCCGAGAATCCCTCTTACGCATACAACCACGATCCCATGATCAGTTAGTCGTGGCACATAACCGACAAGTATCATTACAACATCCAAGAATATATCGAATTACAAGACTTACATAAATGCCATTATGGCTACATCCATAATCATCAGCGGAACTTCATCAAGCGTAGAGCCCGAGCCATGCCTTAACTTACAGGCAACTGCCTGGGAGAATGTCCTAGCTCGCATAGTCGCCACACAACCTTCTCCTTGAGATCTGGCCAAGTTAATAGCCAGGGACAATGCCAGTGAGTACTTTGAATGTACTCGCAAACCACCTTAAGATAATAGTAATATCAAGAAGATATGCATTAAGGCTGTGGTAGTAGGAGGGCTCCAAGGAAGGTTCTTTTCTCAAATAGTTTCTCTTATAGATATAGCATCTACATATCTTTGTTGAAAATGTTTATAAAGCATTCCGGGAACCTTTTTGAAAAGTTTTGGAAAACATTAGGACTGGGTCACCCGTTTGTTCCTTTCTCCTGGTCGTCCCACGACCAAACTCCTTTCATTCCTTTCTGACCATCCCATGGTCAAAACCTTTCTCCTTTTCGACCATCCCATGGTCAAAAATATTTTTTAAAGCCTTTTTTTGAGAATTTTTGAAAACAAAACTAGCACCGCTCTACAGAAGTTTGTCCAATCCTTCCTTAACCACGGACACGGCTATTCGAATAGATTTACACTCTGGAGAGGTTGTACACCTTACCCACACCATCCGGGTACACTACCATGATCTTCACTGATCGTGGGTCGAGTAACCGATCAAGACTCACCGGATGCCCACTCCAATATAAGTGCCTACCCTATGAGTGTTAATCCCCTCAAAACCGGGATGTCGGGTACCGAGGACCAACCAGAGCGCTTTTTCCACTACTCGAGTGTGCGCTTTCAATGAGGGGCTCGTAGTAACGCGTGGAGGCCAGCAGACCCTTTGTTCCTTCTCCAGGTCAATGTCCCACATGGAACTTTATCGAAGAAGGCCCACCCTCCAGGGATCCCCGATCCCCTGTAGTAGTTATGAGGCAGCTTGTACCAGAATAAACAAACATCAAATCTAGCCCTGTCCCATACCAGAGTAATGTGGTTGCACGGGGTAAGTTGTTATAGCTAGACTGCAAAGAACCGGGTGCGTTTTTGTAAACCTTTTTCCTCCATCTTTCATTCAGCATTTTGTAAAACAAAACCTTCTCTTTTTCAACATCTCTTGGGAGGTCCCATCTCACCAAGGTTTTATCATAAAACATTTGGTAAAACTTTTTCTAGGGTGTTCCCATCCTCTAGCTTTGCTTCGGCTAAAACAGGGTTTCCAAAGGGTTATGGTGTAAATACACCATCTATTCCACTACGGACAAATAGGTATCATCAAGGGGGGTTGTACTTAGTAGTACCATTGAGTAATGGTTTGGAGGAGCCAAGCCACTACCAGATATACAACATCGTATAGTAAAACAATGCAGTTTCAGAAATAGCAGATAAAACATGCATAAGTAAAATAGTAGGACAAGGCATATGAGGAAGAAGGTGGCTTGCCTGATGATCAGCATTGTGGCAATATGTCCCAAGACTTCTTTTTTAGATAACCAAGAATACTGATACCAATAATAATAAGATCTCTTCTTCTCGGCGTCAATACAAGAGCAATTATCGTCGTCATCAGGTATATATGAAAACAAACAAGTCCACAATCAAACAAGGCATTCAAGCATCCAAAACCATACAGCAATAAGAACATACCACATATTACTCAAATCAGTATGTTTTGAGAGGGTTGGATTTAGGAGGTTAAGATGGCCTTGGAGAAGGGAATGAACACCCCTTAGGGTTTATTGTCGAGGAACTACCTAAGAGGGGGTTTTGGACCAAAGACCTAGTCAGTATGATACCATTGTGTACCAATGATACCAATGGATAGGTGTTGATATAATGAAGCCAACAAAAGTGGTTTCACTAATTTATCACTTTTCTTTAATTTCTTATGAATATTCTAGTGATAAAAGCTCTAGTTTTAGGAAATAATTCACCAGGAATGTTCTGTATGTCCAAAAATTATTTCCTTGGGTGGTTAGGTAGGAACTGATGTACTTGTTCACTGAGAGTTGGAATCCTGTCAAAATAATTACAGAATGCCCTCATGAAATTCCAAAAGGCAGTTCTGTATAGTTTTTCTCTTTTTCACCAGATTAATTATACAAAGGCTATTGAGTTGATTCCAAGGGAATGTGGTGGAAACTTTGAATACCTTTCTATAGGAATTGTATTCACTCAATTTGGAGTTTCGAACCTCCTGAAGTGATTTATTTAGTGAAAATACCCCTTACAGAAGTATTTAAATCACAAAAAAATTCAACCACAGCTCAATAAATTATGAGCTGCTAGGATTTGATAGAGGCTGGTACTATGAGGTACTAGGAGGTGGAATCAGGTCAAGATAATTACCAGAATGCCCTCAGGAAATTACCAAAGGCAGTTCTGTAGACATTTTGTCTTTTTAACCAATTTTAATCTACAGAAGGTTTTGGTTTGATTCTAAGGACACAGTGTAGGTAGTGGGAATACCCTTCTATATAAATTGGAAGCAACCTTTTTGGAGCTATATAACTATTGTAGTGAATTTAGAGGTGAATAAACCATGCACAGAATAGTTTAATTCACATAAAAACATCCAAGGCTCAATAAATCATGAGCTCCTGGATTTAGATAGATATGGATATACCACATCCTTGGGATTTGGAATTGGTTAAATTGGACTCATGTTTTGGTGTAGGGAAATTTCCAAAGGCCTAACTACATGAATTTTGTTATTTTTGCTGCAGACAAACTAGAGTTCACCTTGACATGAGACCTATGTTGATTGATTGGTATAGAAATTACCTTCCAGGAGGACTTGGGTTCATCCCAAATGGATATGTAAAAATCACAAAAGGTTTTTATTAGTGGAAAGGGTACTTCTGGGAAATAGTTTTATTAGGATTATTCTGGACCCTAATCGGAGCAACCAATGGTGCTGCATGATTAGTAAAACATTCATGGACATCAGGAATTTTAGCTCTAGCCAATTGGTGTGGGTTTTCATTTTCAAACAGATTTAAACTAAAGTCCAAAATTTTGGATCTAGGGAAAAATAATAAAAGGCAGGGGGGTTACTGGGCCAGATCCGCAGGGTTAAATGGGCTGGTGGGCAGATTCGGCCCACCCGGGCTCGAGGGGGCGCGCGGGGGGGAGCAGTTTGAAACTGCCAGGATGGCCCTGGCCGCCAGAGAGAGAGAGAGCATGCAGGGGGTATGGGGGCACTATCCACCGTTGGATCAGGCCGCGATGGACGGCAGGGGCTCGTCTTCCTCGCTGGGTTAGAGGAAACAGAGGGGAAACCCTAGGGGGCGGCGACGGCGAGATCACGGAGGCTCACCGGGGGCTCGGTAGGTGGCGAGGAGGGGTGGAGGCGACGCGGCGCTCAACGGCGAGCCTAGGGAGGGGCGGCACGAGGGGTCTCCGCGCCGGGAACTGGCTCGCGTGAGGACGCCCGAGGGAGAACTCGTCGGAGCTCGACGGCGGCGATGGCAGAGGGGGTCCTAGGAAAAACAGAGGGTAGGGTTAGATGCATACGGCCGAGAGGAGTCCGGTGGTAGCACATGAAGAGTGAGAGGACAGAGGGGGAAGAGGCTTAGCTCGATGGAGGGGAGAGGCCGAAGCTCTTTCTTCTCCCTGTCTTGCGCAGCTCGGGGTAGGGAAGAGGGAGTGGTGGACAGGGGAGGTAGTAGAGTCGGATAGGAGGCAAATGATCTAGGGCTGGGGATGTGCGGTGGCCTGTGGCCTTCATACCAAGGGGGGAGATGGAGGAAATGTACCATTTGGACATGGGGGAGGGGGAAGGCTGGCCAGGGATTGGTCCAGAGGGAGGTGGGGAGGGGTAGGAATGGTATTGGTTGCTATGGTGATTAATTGAGGTAAATCTTTGCAAGATTGGGGATTGTCTCTCTCTCTCTCTGCCAACACCCAGATTTTTAATCCCAGATGCCTGTTATGTCATCTATCGCAATCCGAGGATTACCATTTTTGCGAGTAATAACAGATTGGATATCACAGTACATCATCCATTACAAACCATACATAAGGTCATACACAAATAAGGATCTCATGATCCAGTCTTAATACAACAAGCAGCGGAAATAAAAGATAAGCTTAGCGGTGGGGTCCATCTTCAGGGGCACAGGCAATGCTGACGAAGGCAGATGGTCCTAGTTATCATAGTCGTCCTGCTGGCCATCATCTTGGTAGTCTCCTTCATAGTCTGGCCATGAGAATAGCCAGGGACAAAAGCCATGAGTACTCTTTAAGTACTCGCCAACTACCACTAACAAGTAGTATAGTTCTAAGTTAAAGTGCTAACTCTATGTTTAACTATAAAGTTAAGTTTGAAACCTAAGATGAGTTCTGAAACAAAGAAAGATAAAATAAAGTTCTAGAATCACTTAAGTTGGGAAGCTATTGTCATAAACACAAACTTGTTGTGGTCAAGTCAAGATTCACCATTCCTTTCATAAGTTATTTTGAAAACATCTGACAACGAAACAATATGGCCATTCCAACTATCCATAACCGCGGACACGGCTATTCGAATAGTTTGACACTCTGCAGAGGTGGTACACTTTCACCACAAGATTCGATACATCTTTCAGGGATAACCCTGGATCATCATACTTAGTATGCAGATAATCAAACATAACCTATGCTTTACACACCCTAGTATAGGCACCTCTCATATGAGCATGGCCTCCCAAACATGACCATCTGTCATCTTGGGCACTGCATAGGTTGACAACATTGAGAGGTAGCCTCAGCTCAGACCTCTCCCGTGAGGGAACTAATACTAATGCATATAAACTTCCGGCTAAGCCTTACCCAATTCAGCTAATGTGGTTGTATGGTAAATTTGGAATGGTATCGCATCCGAATCCAACCATCAGTTTATAAAAAGGGTTAAAGCTCATGCCTCATCATTTTCACCATCATAAACCATTTGTGTTTCTCAACACATGTCAAAATATCTCAATAGAATGACTCATCATTCAAAGGTTTTCATAATTCATTTTCACCAAGTGTTCCTGATACATTGCAAAAGCCAAAGCCAAAGTGTCAAAATATCTCAATAGAATGACTCATCATTCAATAGAATGCTCCATGCTTGGTTTTATCCACTTTCTTGTGTTTTGTCCACACTTTGGAGTACTTTTCATATGATTTCTTGGACTAACCTATTAACAAGAGCCACAGTGCCAGCTGCCTGTTTTCTGCTGTTTTTGGTTCCAGGAAAGTCAGAAAATGAATATTCTCGGAATTGGACAGGACAAAAGCCAAAGTGCCTATTTTTCCAGAAGACTCCAGGAGCCAAAATACGAGACGGGGGAGGGCTAGGGGCTGGCCACACCCCACCCCCCCCCAGGCGCGGGCTGGGCCTAGCCGCGCTAGGGCATGGTGTGGTGGCCCCAGGCACCCCCTCGGTCTCCCTCTTCGCCTATAAGAAGCCTTCTGACCTAAAAACTTCGGGGGGGTTCGACGTTTTTCCAGAAGAAGTTCCGCAGCACCGCCACCACCAAAGGGGAGATTCGGGAGACAGAAAGTCTCTGTTCTGGCACCTTGCCGGGATGGGGAAGTGCCCCCGGAGCCATCTCCATCGATCTCCACCATCATCTCCATCGACCATCCATGTTTCCCCATCTATGAGTGGGTAATCCCCCGCTGTAGGCTATGGGAATGGTAGGGATTGGATGAGATCGTTCATGTAATGGCATCAGATTGTTAGAGCATGGTGCCTAGTATCTTTTATTAGTCCTTTATGACTTTGTTGCAACTTGTTGTGCTTAATGCTTGTCACTAGAGCCTGAGTGCCATGATTTCAGATCTGAACATGTTATTGATTTATTATGATAGTATTGTTCTTGGTCTTATCTACAAGTTGTATACACACTTTGTTGTCCGGAACCTATGGCCCCGAAGTGACAGAAATCGGGATAACCAGAAGGGAAAGGCTTTGATGTGAGGATCACGTGTGTGCACAGAGTGTTAATGCTTTGCTCTGGTGCTCTATTAAAAGGAGCACCTTAATTGCCAGTAATTCCCTAGAGGCCCCGCTGCAAATGGGCTCGCAGGACAAAAGATGTTGTGCAAGTTCTCATTGCGAGAATGTATGACTATATATGGAACACATGCCTAGGATTGTCTAGTACTTGGATGCTTTATCTTATTTGTCTACAATTGCCCTATGTTCTGATTGCTATGTGAATTGTCTTGTCCATGCAACGCCCGTCCATCCATCCCTATGCCTACCACACTCGAATCCCACTGTTTACTGCTATTGTCACTACTGTCTTTGCTTTACTACTACTATTACTTTGCTATTCCTACTACAAAACTATTGCTACTGATAAACTGCTATGAGCAAGATTGTTTCCAGGTGCAGCTGAATTGACAACTCAGTTGTTAAGGCTGATAAATATTCTTTGGCTCCCCTTGTGTGGAATCAATAAATTGGGTTTCACTTCCCTCAAAAATACTGCGATATACCCCCTATACTTGTGGGTCATCAAGACTATTTTCTGGCGCCGTTGCCGGGGAGGATAGCTTTATTTATCAAGTCCACTTGGATTCACTATTGTTCAAGCTACGTTTATTTTCTCCTTGTTTGCTTGTTTCTTTATCAAAAATACAAAAAAATTAGTTCCTCTCTAGTTGTTATTTTCGTTGGTCTATTATTGTCTTGCCTTATCATGCTTGTTGTCAGTGGTTGGTTTCTTTGAAACTGAAGCTTATTGGCAAGGTGGGTTCACGGAAGATCAAAAATATTATTATAAGGAACACCGCTTGTCACAAAAAGGGAAACAGTTATGGGAACAAATTGATAGATTGTATACCATTGCTAGAAACGTGTGCTCTACTTGTAATGTTACTTATTCCTGTGATGAGTCTTGTTGCAGAAAGAGGTATAAACACCTCCCTTTTCAATGTGAGTATAATGATAATGATACCATATCTTCCTATGCTAAAGGAATTTATGACTTTTATGATGTTGAACAAATTGAAGAATTTATTGCTTGGAAGGGTGCTTTTGAGCTTGCTAGTTTGTTTGAAAGTATTGATTATTCACCTTACAAATATGAGGTTTATGGTATCCTTAAATTTTGCATTTATAATTACAAGGATGAAAATGGCTATATTCTTGAATATTTTAGATGCTTTCCACAAATGGAAGAGACTAATGCCTTGCAGGACCCTATGGAAGAAGAAATTGATGAACCTGAAATCTCATTAGATGAAAAAGAGGAGGAGAGTGATGAACAAAAGGAGGAAGAATGGATTAGCTACCCATGCCTACCTTCTGATGAGAGTAACTCTTTATCCCTTACATTATTTGATTGTTCTCCATGCTTACTAAAGGAGGATGAATGTTATGTTCCTGAGGATTCTTTTGAAAGTGTTTATAATAAAGCTCTAGTGCTTGTAGATCATGAAAAGCATGCTTTATGTGATAGTTATATTGTTGAGTTTCTTCATGAGGCTACTGAAAATTATTAGGAGAGAGGAAAATATGGTTGTGGAAGTTTTCATGGTATTGAAACACCTCTCTATGTGTTGAAAGTTTTGAAGTTACTCTTGTTTTATCTTCCTATGCTTGTCACTTTGTTCTTTGTGAATTTATTTGCATACACGATTCCTCTGCATAGGAAGTGGGTTAGACTTAAATGTGTTTTGAATTTTCTTCTTGATGCTCTCTTTTAATTCAACTCATATTTCTTATGAGAGCATCCTCTCAAAAATTTTATGCCTAAAGATTATATTATGTCTACTATTCTTGGGAGACCTTTTCTTAAATACTGCAGGAGCTGTTATTAATTGTAATCAAGGGAAGGTGACCTTCAGTGTCAATGACAAGGAACATACTATCTATTTCCCCAAGAATATTGATAGACTTATGGTTTGAATTCAATTGAACATGTTTAGGGCATTCAAGTTGGAGAAATATATTGTCCTATACCAAGAGAAAAATTTGAAACTATTATGATTGGGACCATTGCTATCAAGGTTGAGGTAACATAATCATTAGTGGAATACAAAGTCTTGTATCATATGAAATTGTTTTGGTAACAAGACCTGATCAACCTTGTTAACAAAAGGATTTCATTGAACAAAATAATGTTTTCACCATGATTATCTCCGCTTACTTCTATTTTTATCCATTTTCAGTTTTTGCTTTTGCCTAACTTAAAGGCGTTAAAGAAAAGTACTTATTGGGAGATAACCCAAAAGTTTTAGATGAGTCTTGGAAGTTATTACCTCTGTAATAACCTCTCCTTATCCTTTTTATTTGCTTTTTGTACCAAGAGTAACCCTCTAATGAGAGAGAAGTAATGATTGGGAAAGTTGCTATCCGGAAACAAAATTTTGTGCTTCACCGTAAAAATTCGTGAGAGATCTCTGTATGTCGTATTGAGCTGTAACTTTTTGTGCTTCTGCCCCAGGTTGTTATCTAACTTTCGTTAGTTCAACACTTTTTTATTTGAGTAACAGAAGGTCTTCTAAAAAAATCGTCTTTACCTGCTGGTCTGTTTTGACAGATTTCTGCCATTTTCTGCATTTGCTTCTTGTTGGTTCCTTTTTGAGTTCTTTTGGGGAACTGAGCTTTTTGAGGGAAGTGCTACAGTATCTAGTGTTCTAATGGAAGTTTATTTGGTGTTAGAACTGAACCATGAGACTTATTTATCTTGAGTGCACTAATGTTGCTAATAAAGATTGTGTGAAGTTTTGTATGAAGGAAAAATTTCAGGTGTATGCTAGGAATGAGTAATGAGATGAAGAATGTACTAAAGCTCAAGCTTGGGGATGCCACACATGTCACCCCAAGAAATATCCAAGAAGTACAAGCGTCAAAGCTTGGGGATGCCCAAGGCATCCCGCTCTTCATCAATAAAGATCCCAGGTTTCTTCCAAACGCTTCATTTTTATTGTTTCATGCACAGTTGTGTTGTTCTTGGAGCGTCTTCTTTTTTGTTTTCATTTTGGTTTTTCGTTTTTTTGGTTTGCTTAGTTTGATGAATAAATTGGTTGGACCCCCTCTTTCATACATTGGTTTTCAAATAGTTTGGTTTGGATTGGAAAAAGAGTAGAAAAGTCCATGCTTAAGTGGTAAAGAGAGCTTGTTTTTGGCTGTGGCCTATGCTTTCTCATGCCATGCTTGATATTGTTTTGGATTTATGCTTAGTATTCTTTGTTGTAGCATGACTTGTTATAAACAATTGAGATTGCTTAATGTGCCTTGGAGGAATCATGCGTTGTTTTAGCATATTAAAGCATAGTATTGTGGTATTCTCCTTTGATGCTTTATTTGGGTTGACTTGGCGCATGCTCACACCATGTTATGACTATCCCAAGTCACCATATCCTTTATGATCCTTTAGTTTTCAACTTGTAGTATCACTTTATGCTTTGATCAATGATGTTTTGTCGCTCTGCATGATTATGGCCATTATTGCTCACTCAGTTTGTCGGTCCCAGTATTTTGCTAGCCTCCATAACTAAGTGTGAGTTCCACTCATGCATCCAACTCCTAAAACCAAGTTATTCCAAAGAGTCCACCATACCTACTTACTAGCATATGCTATTCCAAGTATATTCATGTTTTTGTCTACCTTCCAAATTAAACTTGTTATGAGAAAACTAGTGATTAAAGCTCTCACGAACTTGATGGCACACATTACTTTTTTGCACTTAATAAACTTGAACCATTGCATCCATATTTGTTGCGTATATGCTTGCGCTTTATAAGTTGAAGTTAGCAGAACCATGTATCATGGGGAACGCTTTCAACATTGCGCATGTACTTTGTACACCGTTGATATCATGTTCTTTTGCTTATGGATCCCGGTGGTGTGAAATAAAAGTGGAACTTGTAAGATCATGGAGTTTGTACGTGTGTTAGAAAAACGCCTGGGCCGCTAGCCTAAGCCATGCCTAATCATGGTGGAAACTTGCAGCATCTCCATAATGAGCACTCTATGAAGCATCCTCAATCAAAACCTATGCAAATAGCAATTAAAAAGATCGCTGAGATGCTCATTGTCTACTTGCCTTGTCATTTTGATTATGGGAAAGATCCTGTATCATGTGCAAGGGGTACCCCATTGGCAGTTCTTTATGATACATATGTACTTACAATGACAAGAGCTTACTTGTGACTAAAGTCTTCATATGTAAGGGGCATGAGACTTCGGCTTATAACTTGTCAAGAATATCCTCTTAGTTGTGTCACTTTAACCTTAATCACCTTCAAGATGCTTATGATAGGGGAAATGAGAGCTGAAAGCTAATAAGTACCATAATTTTTGGAAGCTCTTTATGAGACTTGAATCCCTACTTCGTTCAATGAAGGCCCTTCTTTTACTTTTATGTTGAGTCTCCACCTTCTATCTTTATGCACCTACTTTGAGAGCATAGTGGCCATTCTTAGTTCTATGTGCATTGTCCCAAGACTTGTTGATTGTTGCATAACGTTGATATTGCCTGTTTTAAACTATTTGTATCTAGTCACTCTTATAAAACTTGAAGGTGTCCTATGCATTTATGTTTGCTACTCTATGAGGGACAAGCTAAATGCCACTATGCTATGTTTTCTTTATGTGAAACAAACAAATGTCTTGCAATGCATTGTTATTCATGAATCTTTTATTTGTGCCTTTTCATGTTGCAACATAGTTTCTTTGTCTTATTGCTAGAACTTTGTCTTTCATGTTATGATTGAAGTACTATAATCCCAGCTTTGAATGTTTTAAAAATACTTTGATCAAGTTTATGATGGTGCATGTCACCTCAAAAATTATTCTTTCTTTTTATCACTTAGCTACTCGAGGACGAGCATGAGTTAAGCTTGGGGATGTTGATACATTGCAAATGTATCTATAATATTTGATGTCCCATGCTTGGTTTTATCTACTTTCTTATGTTTTGTCCACACTTTGGAGTACTTTTCATATAATTTCTTGTACTAACCTATTAACAAGAGCCACAGTGCCAGCTGCCTGTTTTCTGCTGTTCTTGGTTCCAGGAAAGTCAAAAAATGAATATTCTCAGAATTGGACGGGACAAAAGCCAAAGTCAGTTTTTCACCGAGGGACACCTGGAGCCAGAATACGACACGGAGAGGGGTTGGGGCCCGGCCACACCACCTAGCCGTGCGGCCAGGCCTGGCCCACGCCAGGGGATGGTCTGTCCACCCTAGGCACCCCCTCGGCCTCTCCTTACGCCTATATATTGCCTCTGATACGGAAACCCTGAGGACCCGATCAAAAATCAACGAAAGAGTCTGTAGCAGCCATCATCTCCATCCCTATATCGGGAGGGATCTGAAGCTCTTCCCGGCACCCTACCGGAGAGGGGAATTCACCAAGGAGGCCTTCTTCATCACCAAGCAAGTCTCCGGTGTGATGCGTGAGTAGTTCATCTCTGGACTACAGGTCCATGTAGTAGCTAGATGGCTGGTTCTCCTCCTTTGTGCTTTCATGTCTAGATCTTGTGAGCTCCGTTCATGATCAAGATCATCTATTTGTAATTCTGCATGTTGTGTTTGCGGGGATCCGATGGATATTGAGATGCTATTTCAGATTGATTATTGATTCTATCATGTCTTTGTTATTTGTGATCTTGCATGCTTTCTGTTGTTAGTAGCTATCTTGGACAAGTAGATGCTAGCAACTCCAAGAGTTAGTATTTATGCTCGATAGTGGGTTCATGCCTCTGGTAATTTGGGGAAGTGACAGAAATCTCTAAGGTACTAGATGTGTCGTTGCTACTAGGGAGAAAACAACAATCCTTTGTTCATAGAGCAATCTTATTGTTTAGTTTACACGCAATTAGTAATGCAGTTATCCGTTGCTTGCAACTTAATACTGGAGGGGGTTCAGATGATAACCTAAAGGTGGATTATTAGTCATAGATGCAGTTGGATGGCGGTCTATGTATAATGTTGTAATGCCCAATCGAATCTCAAAGGAGTCAAGATGAGTAGTATATGCTTGTATGCTTTCTCGATGTTTGTCAATTGCCCCGCTGTAATTTGTTCACCCAACATGTTATCTATCTTAAGAAGAGCCACCTCTAGTGAACTATGGACCCCGGTCCTTTCTTTTACTTTCATCTACAATGAACTGTTTACTGCTTTGTGTTTACTTTCTGCAAACTATTACTTTCTTCCACTCGATACGCTTAATCCTTTGTTTTCAGCAAAACCGGTTAGATTGACAACCTTATCACAAGTTGGGGACAGAGTTATGTGGTTGTGTTGTGCAGGTCTCCACGTTGTTGCTGGCACCGGTAGTGCGCCCTGCCAACGTTCAGCTAGCTACACCTTTGGGGTGTTTCCTTTCTCCTACTAGATTGATAACCTTGGTTTCATAACTGAGGGAAAACTTACTGCTCAGCTCATCATACCTTCCTCTTGCGGTCCCCCAACGAGCTTGTTAATACACGAGTCAGCACATGCCAAGAAACGAAAGAGCCAGAAGAGACAAGTAGATAGAATAAAATGCAGATGGTGTTGAAGACATGCATGCAGTCCTCGTTCTCCCCCCTCAACACTGTACACTTTGCGACAGGCCCCAGGTTTCTCTGTCACTCTCTAGGTAACACCTTCTCCATTTCCAAAAAAGGCGTAGACCTTCTTACCACTCACGCGGGTAGGATCTGTTTGTCTGGTATAGTACTATACAGAGTAATAAGTACCTGATTTACTCTCACCTGTCAAATTTCTGCAACCTTCGTTCAAAAAAAACTCAATGCTGCATAAAAATTCTGGACTGTGGGCACTACATTGGTGAGCCGAGCTTCCAGGGAACCACTCCAATGCTGGGTGCGTCGACGGATTCCACCAAGAGCTAGCCGGCGATGGACAAAGACGAGCTAGCGCCGATAACTATTCTATGCCGCCACGATGGCTGCCTCACCATGGTCGCCTACCACAAGCTCGACGACCACAAGGTCGCATGCCCGTATAGCCTGTGCGGCTGCATGGAGGTTGGCTGCATATTCACCGCCTCGCTGATCGAGCTCCTTTTGCACCTCAACAATGTCCACAAGGTACAAGTGCATATGCTATCGTACGGCCAGCCCATGGAGTGTATAGTAACTATGTCGTTACCATCCTTTCTACCATCCATGGTCATCGTCTATGGTGATGATCCTACCATGTTCAGCCTCATCATCGGTGAGCTCGTCCAGGCTGCCGCCGTTTCTTTGGTGTGCATTAGGACAACCTCGTGCTGATGGCCCCAGTATAGGGTGAAGCTATGCGCGACTGGCCCGTAGTCACCGGCGGATTTCTCGACGGACACCCTTAATGGGGTCATTGAGCCCACGAGTTGCGCGTCGCCCGGTAGTGTTGGCGTCAAAGATCTGATGTTCCTCACAATGCCACCGCGGTACATTACCGTGGCTGATGGACAGTACTGGATGATCAAGGTATTGTCTTTCTACGTTTGCATCGACGGGATGAATTGATCTTAATCTCTGGCTAAGTGATCCTAATGCGATGGTAATGATGTATTACTAGTTAATTTAGTTGTAGATAAGTACCACTCGTTTACTAGTTAATGTAGTAGTAGTCGGAATCTTTTGGCACTAGGAAGGGTGTATTTTGGCTGTAAACTGTCTTTGTTGCTAATGTTCATATTTTGGATTTTAAGTGTTTTCTGAAATTGTTCAACTACTAATCCACGTGCCGACTGCAAGGGGGACTCAGATCAACATGCCCTTGTATCTACCATCCAATATTCATCCGATGGACAAAAGTGATCCAAAGCAACGTACAAAAGAAAACATCTCACACTTACGCCTCAGGTTTAAACTATGTTTAATTTTTTAGACACTAGACAATAAAAACATTTTGCCAGTCATTAATAGTTCAAATACATGCATATGTTTATTAAAATATATAGACATATAATTTTACCGAATTTGCATAAATTAATTTTCATACTTTTGTCTGCACACTATATATAATAGTGGTAAGATAAGATAAGAAAGACTATCAATAGTATCTTGTCGATGCTAAAATGGAAATGAAGATCCAACGTCTGACAATGTTGGGATTCGAGTCTTGATCCAATGGTAAATATTCAAAGTTATTCATACACTATACAATGCTAAGAGAAAAAATGAGAAACATGTGTTTTGACACCTTTGAATTCAAAAAATGCTCTGGCTTCTTCACAATATGTATTGGCCTACGGTGTATGAACATTCCTGGTTTTGACCCGAACAGCCAAGGTCATGACCATATTGACATCATGTATAGTTTATGATACAGTTCCTACATCTGGTAGATTCGTGCATCTTTTTCAACAAGATCTGTTGAAAGTGAGCAGTGCGTTGTTTTCTTTTGTTAAGCAAGTACACTAGTCTTACCATTACCACTATCTTAACACTATATGGTGTATGGAAAACTTATAATATTATTTATTGGATCAAGACTCACGAATCCCAACATTTCCAGCCGTTGGATCTTCTTTTGCATTCTAGCATCTAGAATATTCTATTGATAGTCTTCATCACAATGAAATGCTATATACACAAACCTCAAAACACACTTCTCCATCATTCTAGAATCTCCCCCCTCGTTTCTATAGACCATGTTACCAAAATTTTCATGTATTTGACTTTAGGGTCCTTTGTGCTAAATGTATGGACTTGGATGTATTTTTCATTTTTTTAGGTCCTTGGTGAACATGTACACATCCACTTACCGTGTTAATTAATTGAAGAATCTCTCTCCCTCGGGACATATACCTTAGTCAAAACTAGTATGAAAAGTATGGCTCGATGAGCCGCTCTCTCAAGAAGGAGCCATACCCGACAATTTTCCTTGCTTGGTTTTGGGGTCCTTTGAGCTAAACGTATGGACCTCGATGTAATTTTTCCTTTTTATGTCCTTGGTGTAAAATGTACTCCCACCATCCGTTTAAAATTATAACCAAAAAGTGTAAGTGGTGAAATTTAAACGAATTTAAGCGTACTTGTCAATGAGTATGACCATTCTTGGATTTCAAGCCAAACGACCAAGGTCAAGGCCATATCAACATCATACTTTATGCTGATGATCCCATGTTAGAGAATTTTCATGGCAACAGATCTTGCCATGTTTTGAAAACAATCGAAGAGGATTAGTATTAAGAGTTTGGCTCAGATCAGCTGATCTCTCGAGAATGAGTCGACCTAGAATTTTTTCTTTTAGGGTCCTTTATGCTAAATATATATGGACCTAGTTGTAATTTTTACTATTACGAGGTCCCTGGTGTAAAATGTGAAGGAAATATGCCCTGAGAGGCAATAGTAAAGTTGTTATTATGTATTCCTTATATATGATAGATGTTTATTTTGCATGCTATAATTGTATTGATAGGAAACGTCAATACATGTGTGTTTAATAAACAAAAAGGGTTCCTAGTTATGCCTCTCTTATAGACTAGCTTGTTGATTAACAAGATGATCAAGGTTTCCTGATCATGGACATTAGATGTTGATAATAACAAGGTCACAACATTTGAAGTATGTGATGAACATTCATCCGAAGTATAGCATTACGATCAAGTCATTATGTTTATATTGCTATAACATCATACAAAGTAGTCTTAGTCCTGAGACCATGAGAGCTATAACATCAAACGTCACACCGTAACAGGGTGACTATAAAGGTGGGTTTAGTGCTATGAAGGTGTTATGTTGAGGCTCATGGATCAAGAGTGAAATTTTTCAATCCCGATGACGGATAGATATACTCTGGGCCCACTCGGTGATATCACATTAAGATAGCTTGCAAGCAAGTGATGTGATCACTAGAATGTTATATCACGGGAACGAGAAAAGAGTGCATGTCGGTAACAAGATCAAACTAGGTATTTGGATACCGATGATCGAATCTCAGACCTGTATTATATCATGAGACAAAGTGATTAAATTGCTAGCGTTAAAGGTTCTCACGATCACAGAAGTCGTAGTTGAATGTACGGGAGTCAGTATGGATCTCCAGGTCCCGCTTCTGATTATTGATCTGAGAGGAGTCTCAATCATGTCTGCATTATTCGCGAACCATAGGGTGACACACTTAAGGGTTGTCGGACACCATTTAGGAGCACATATGTTCCAGACAAAAGGTTTGCAAAGCGCAGTAAATGTTTCGATTGAAACAGGAATTGTTTCGATAGAAACCGGAATTATTTCGGGTGAAATTGCAGAAAGTGGTTATGCATGTGATATTGAAATGTTGCAAGGGGTTTTATATGAATGTTTGGTAATTAAATTAATTAACAAAATTCTGAATAAAATAAATAAAAGAGTTTTGTTAAATTGAGAGTTGCATTTAATTTGGTGGAAATTAAATACATGTGAGTGGGATTTTGGGTGGAGGCCATGTTTATGTGAGTGGAGGTTCACCACATGAATGAAGGAGGGGAGGAGTCTCACCCCTCATGCGCCGGCTATGGGAGGGGAGGGGTCTCCCTCCCTCCTATATAAAGCCCCCCTCTCCCCTCTCACAAACCACACCTCCTCGTGAAGGATCTCTCTCCCCCTCTAGATATTCCCCCATGGTCTCGGATTAGTGAGATACATGTTCCCGGTGGCCTTGCATCTGGAAGGAGTTGCTGCTTCTGCTGATTCACTGGAGGGAGGAGGTGGAGGTTGTCCGGTAGCTTGGACGTGTGTGTGAGGACGGATGCGATGCTGATTTGTGGCGCTCGGACTTCCACACGATCTTGAGATCGGCAGGCGTACGACTACATCAACCACGAGTTCCTACTCGTTAACAAAACTCGTTGTCTTCGAGGGTAAGTTCTCCATGGATGTATGTCCACCCGTTGCTCTATATCTAGTTGATAGATCTTGGCGTATAGTTCTCATCATAGGAAATTTTTTGTTTTCTATGTTGCGGACCCAACAGTGGTATCAGAGCCTGATCTATGCGTAGGTGCTTTGCACGGGTAGAACACATATGTTTATATGTGGGCGATGATGATCATGTTATTGCATCTTCTATGTACTTTGGATATTGGTGGCATAGTGGGATGAAGCGGCTCGGACCAACCTTACATGTCATCGTACATGAGACCGGTTCCACGACTGACATGCAACTAGTTTTGCATAAGTGGCTAGCGGGTGTCTGTCTCTCCTACTATAGTCAATATCTGATTTACAACGAGTTGCTAATAACTTGGTTATCCTCGTTGTGGTTCATGTTCGTAGGTAAGAATGGTTCTATCTCCGAAAGCCCTAAGCCACGTAAAACTTGCAATTGATAATTTAGAGGCGTCTAGTTTAGATCGTTGCTGGGCTAGTGTCTTGATATGGTATTGTTGTAAGTAGATGTATGATAGATACTCTTACAACTCACTTAACCTGTAAGTTCCATAGACCTTGGCCTTACACACAAAGGAATGATAGAGATCATACCACGATGCAAATGATAGAGATCAAATGCATGGACCATATCATCTCACTTCACACATTAGATGTTAGCATCTTATATTGCTAGTTTGGCGCTTTTGGTAGCATTATAAGATGATCCCTCATTTAGATATCAAGATAAAATGTGTTCTTCCTTAAGTATGCACCGTTTTGTGGATCGTGTTTTGAGGCATCACGTGATGATCGGGTGTTTTCGACTATACACTTTCATACGACGGGTGTAAGACAGTTTTACACACGCAAATACTAAGGTTCTTACTTGGCGAGCCTAGCATGTACATACATGGCCTCGGAACACGGACCGAAAGGTTAAGCATGAGTCATATAGTTGATATGATGCCCATATAGATGCTCGCCTTTGAAGCTACACCGACTCACGTGATGATCGGACTTGGTGTAGTGGATTTGGTTCATGTAATCCCCAAAAGGACACGAGGGATGTCGTTTTTGAGTGGGAGTTCATTAGTAATTTGGATTAGATGAACTCAATCTATCATAAACTTAGTCTAAATATACTTTAAAAATTCTGTTGTAGATGGCACCACCTGCTTTTAATTTCAATGTGTTCATGGAGAAAGAGAAGCTTGCTGCAAATGGTTGCAACTTCACCAACTAGGCTATGAATTTGAGGATTCTCCTCACTGCAGCACAAAAGCAATATGTGCTAGAGGCGCCGCTAGGCCCCCCACCAGCTCCTGATGCCCCTGACAATGAAAAGAACGTCTATATAACTCGTCAGGAGGACCACAATTTAGTTCATTGTGGCATACTATATGGGCTAGAGCCAGAACTTCGAAAGCGTTTCGAAAATGGCAATGCTTTTGATACCATGGGAGAATTGAAAATGATTTTCAATACCCATGTTGCCGTAGAGAGTTATAATGCTTCTGAAAAGTTCTTTAGCTGCATGATGGAGGAGAACAGCTCCGTTAGTGAGCATGTACTCAAAATGTCTGGGTACGCCGATAAGCTTGTGTCCTTGGGAATAACAATTCCCACTGACTTAGGCATACATCGTGTTCTCCAATCTCTGCCACCTAGCTACAAGAGCTTCGTGATGAACTATAATATGCAGGGCATGAAGAAGTCTCTTCCCGAGCTTCTGTCAATGCTTAAGACTGCAGAAGTGGAGATTAGGAAAGAACATCAAGTGTTGATGATCAGTAAGACCACCGGTTTCAAGAAGGACAAGAAAGGCAAGCAGAAGGGAAAGAAGGGCAGCAAATCTATTGCCGCGCCTGAAAAGAAACCCCGAGCTGGCCCTAAGTCTGATACCGAGTGCTACTATTGCAAGGGGACTGGCCATTGGAAGCGCAACTGCCCCAAGTATTTGGCGGACAAGAAGGCCGGTAAGGAAAACAAAGGTATATGTGATATACATGTTATTGATGTGTACTTGACTAGTACTCGCAGTAGCACCTGGGTATTTGATACGGGATCGGTTGCTAATATATGTAACTTGGTTCAGGGGCTGCGGAACAAGCGACAACTAGCAAGGGATGAGGTCACGATGCGGGTAGGCAATGGATCAAGAGTTGATGTGATCGCCATCGGAACGTTGCTTCTCCATATGCCATCGGGATTAGTTATAAACCTAAATAATTGTTATTTGGTGCCTGCACTGAGCATGAACATTGTATTCGGATCGTGTTTGATGCAAAGTGGTTATTCATTTAAGTCTGAAAACAATGGTTGTTCGATTTATATGAATAATATCTTTTATGGTCATGCACCTATGTTGAATGGTTTATTTTTGTTGGATCTTGATAGTAGTATTATGCATATTCATAATGTTGATGCTAAAAGGATTGAGCTTGATAATGATATATCTGCATATGTGGCACTACCGTCTAGGTCATATTGGCGTTAAACGCATGAAGAAACTCCATTCTGATGGACTTTTGGAATCACTTGATTTTGAATCATTTGATACATGTGAGCCATGCCTTATGGGCAAGATAACTAGAACGCCATTTTCCAGTTCAATGGAACGGGCGACAGATTTATTGGAAATCATACATACTGATGTGTGTGGACCAATGAGTGTGTCGGCGCGAGGTGGATATCGTTATTTTGTCACTTTCACAGATGATTTGAGTAGATACGGGTATATCTATTTAATTAAACATAAGTCTGAAACCTTTTAAAAGTTCAAGGAATTTCAGAATGAAGTGGAAAATCATCGTAACAGAAAGATCAAATTTCTGCGGTCCGACCGTGGAGGAGAGTATCTTAGTTACGAGTTTAGCATGCATATGAAAGACTGTGGAATAGTTTCACAACTCACGTTTGCTGGTACACCACAACGTAATGGTGTGTCAGAACGTCGTAATTGTAATTTATTGGATATGGTTCGATCTATGATGTCTCAGACAGACTTGCCACTGTCATTTTGGGGTTATGCACTGGAAACCGCTGCATTCACTTTAAATAGGGCACCATCTAAATCCGTTGAAAAGACACCGTATGAATTATGGTTTGGAAACAAACCTAAGCTATCATATCTTAAAGTTTGGGGATGTGATGTTTATGTGAAGAAACTTCGCCGGATAAACTCGAACCCAAAGTGGAAAAATGCGTCTTCATAGGATACCCTAAGGAAACGATTGGGTATACCTTCTATCATAGATCCGAGGGCAAGGTCTTTCTTGCTAAGAATGGATCCTTTCTTGAGAAGGAGTTTCTCGCGAAAGGTGTGAGTAGTCGGAAGGTAGAACTCGAAGAGGTTATTGAACCTTCTCTTCATGAAATGGCGAGTAGCACAGCACCGCAAGTTGTTTCGGAGTTGACTTCACCTAATGAGGAGAGAGCTAATGATATTGATCATGAAACTCCGAAAGAGGACACTACCGAACCTCGTAGGTCAAGCAGGACACGTGCAGCTCCTGAACTGTACGGCAATCCTGTTATGAATTTCATGATTGATGAAATAGATGACCCTGCGACGTATGAAGAAGCGATGATGAGCCCTGATTCCAACAAATGGCTAGAAGCCATGAAATCCGAGATGGAATCCATGTACGAAAAACAGGTTTGGACCTTGGTGGACTTACCTCACGATCGAAAGGCCGTTGAGAATAAATGGATTTTCAAAAGAAAAACTAATGCTGATGGTAATGTAACCATCTATAAGGCTCGACTTGTCGCAAAGGGGTTTCGACAAATTCAAGGAGTTGACTACGATGAGACATTATCTCCCGTAGCGATGCTTAAGTCGGTTAGGATTATGTTAGCAATTGTTGCATATTTCGATTATGAAATATGGCAGATGGATGTCAAAACTGCATTCCTCAATGGTAATATTGAAGAAGAGTTGTATATGATACAACCTAAGGGTTTTGTCGATCCTAAGGATGCTGATAAGGTATGCAAACTTCATTGATCCATCTATGGACTGAAGCAAGCATCCCGGAGTTGGAATCTCCGCTTTGATGAGGTGATCAAAGAGTTTGGATTTATCCAAACTTATGGAGAGGCTTGTATTTACAAGAAAGTGAGTGGGAGCAATGTGGCATTTCTAATATTATATGTGGATGACATATTATTGATTGGAAATGATATAGATCTTTTAAACAGTGTTAAAAATTATCTAAACAACAAATTTTCGATGAAGGACCTTGGTGAATCTTCATATATATTGGGCATTAAAATCTATAGAGATAGATCAAGACGCCTAATTGGGCTATCGCAGAGTACATACCTTGATAAGATATTAAAGAAGTTTAATATGGACGGAAGTAAGAAGGGGTTCTTACCTATGTTGCAAGGCAAGACATTGAGTAAGACTCAAAGTCCGGCTACGGCGGAAGAAAGAGAGATAATGGATAAGATCCCCTATGCCTCAGCCATAGGCTCTATAATTTACGCCATGCTATGTACAAGACCGGATGTGGCACATGCTATTAGTTTGACTAGTAGGTACCAATCTGATCCAGGTTCGGAACACTGGATAGCGGTCAAGAATATCCTTAAGTACTTGAGAAGAACTAGGGATATGTTTCTTGTATACGGAGGTGAAGAAGAGCTAGTCGCTAAGTGTTATGTCGATGCTAGCTATGACACTGATCCAGATGACTCTAAGTCTCAATCCGGATACGTATTTCTCTTGAACGGAGCAGCAGTTAGTTGGAGGAGTTCCAAACAACCTGTGGTGGCTGGATCAACAACGGAGGCGGAATATGTTGCTGCTTCAGAAGCGGCACAGGAAGCAGTTTGGATGATGGAGTTCATAACGGAACTAGGTGTGGTTCCTAGTGCGTTGGACCCAATGGTGATCTATTGTGACAAGAATGGAGCCATAGCCAACGCCAAGGAACCAAGGTCTCACAATAATTCCAAGCATATTAAGCGCCGGTTTCACTCCATCCGCGAGCATGTCAAGTATGGAGATATAAAGATTTGTAAAGTGCACACGGACCTGAATGTAGCAGATCCGTTGACTAAAGTTCTCCCTAGGGCAAAACATGATCAACACCAGAACTCCATGGGTGTTAGATTTATCACTATGTAAACTAGATTATTGTCTCTAGTGCAAGTGGGAGTATAAAGGAAACATGCCCTGAGAGGCAATAATAAAGTTGTTATTACATATTCCTTGTATATGATAGATGTTTATTTTGCATGCTATAATGGTATTGATAGGAAACGTCAATACATGTGTGTTTAATAAACAAAAAGGGTTCCTAGTTATGCCTCTCTTATAGACTAGCTTGTTGATTAACAAGATTATCAAGGTTTCCTGATCATGGACATTGGATGTTGATAATAATAAGGTCACAACATTTGTGAACATTCATCCGAAGTATAGCATTACGATCAAGTCATTATGTTTATATTGCTATAACATTATACGAAGTAGTCTTAGTCCTTAGACCATAAGATCATGTTAATTGCTAACACCGGAAGAGTATCTTGATAACATGAAACGTCACACCGTAACAGGGTGACTATAGAGGTGGGTTCAATGCTATGATGGTGTTATGTTGAGGCTCATGGATCAAGAGTGGAATTTTTCAATCCCGATGACAGATAGATACACTCTGGGCCCTCTCGGTGATATCACATTAAGATAGCTTGCAAGCAAGTGATGTGATCACTAGAATGTTATATCACGGGAACGAGAAAAGAGTGCATGTCGGAAACGAGATCAAACTAGGTATTTGGATACCGATGATCGAATTTTGAACATGTATTATATCATGAGACAAAGGGATTAAATTGCTAGCGTTAATGGTTCTCACGATCACAAAAGTCATCGTTGAATGTGCAGGAGTCAGTATGAATCTCCAGGTCCTGCTTCTGATTATTGATCTGAGAGGAGTCTCAATCATGTCTACATTATTCGCGAACCATAGGGTGACACACTTAAGGGTTGCCGGACACCAATTAGGAGCACATATGTTCCAGACAAAAGGTTTGCAAAGCGTAGGAAATGTTTCGATAGAAACAAGAATTGTTTCGGGTGAAATTGCAGAAAGTGGTTCTGCATGTGATATTTAAATGTTGCAAGGGGTTTTATGTGAATGCTTGTTAATTAAAGTAATTAACAAAATTCTGAATAAAATAAATAAAAGAGTTTTATTAAATTGAGAGTTGAATTTAATTTGGTGGAATTTAAATACATGTGAGTGGGATTTTGGGTGGAGGCCATGTTTATGTGAGTGGAGGTTCACCACATGAATGAAGGAGGGGAGGAGTCCCCCCTCATGCGCCGGCTATGGGAGGGTAGGGGTCTCCCTCCCTCCTATATAAAGCCCCCTCTCCCCTCTCACAAACCACGCCTCCTCGTGAAGGATCTCTCTCCCCCTCTAGATATTCCCCCATGGTCTCGAATTAGCGAGATACATGTTCCCGGTGGCCTTGTGTCTGGAAGGAGTTGCTGCTTCCGCTGATTCGCTGGAGTGAGGAGGTGGAGGTTGTCCGGTAGCTTGGACTGTGTGCAAGGACGGATGCGCTGCTGATTTGCGGCGCTCGGACTTCCACACGATCTTGAGATCGGCAAGCGTACGACTACATCAACCACAAGTTCCTACTCGTTAACAAAACTCGTTGTCTTCAAGGGTAAGTTCTCCATGGATGTATGTCCACCCGTTGCTCTGTATCTAGTAGATAGATCTATGCGTATAGTTCTCATCATAGGAAATTTTTTGTTTTATATGCTGCGGACTGAACAAAATGTACCCCGATCGACCGTGTAAAGTTCTAACCTAAAAGTAAGTGGTGAAATTTAAATGAATTTAAGTTTAGTTGTCAACGAGTATGAACCATTCTTGTATTTCAAGACGAACGACCAATGTCAAGGCCATATCTACATCATACATTATGCTGATGATCCCATATCCAAGAATTTGCATGCCCACAAATTTGGCCATATTTTGAAAACAATCGAATATGAAGTAGTATGTAGAGTATGGCTTGATCAGCTACTCTCTAGAGAAGGAGTTGAACCTGATTGTTTACCTTGCTTAATTTAGGGTCCTTTGTGATAAATGTATGGACCTCGATGCAATTCCCCCCTTTTGTTAGGTCTAAAAGTGTAAGTGGGGAAATTTAGACGATTTTAAGATTACTTGTCAATGAGTATGATCATTCTTGGAATTCAAGCCAAACGACCAAAGTCAGGGCCATATCTACATCATACTTTATGCTAATGATCCCATATCCAAGAATTTGCATGCCAACTAATTTGGCCATATTTTGAAAACAATTGAAGATGAAATAGTATGAAGAGTATGGCTCGATCAGCTACTCTCTAGAGAAGGAGCTGAACCCGACTATTTTCCTTGCTGAATTTTAGGGTCCTTTGTGCTAAATGTATGGACCTTGATGTAATTTTCCCCCTTTTCTTAGGTCTAAAAGTGTAAATGGTGAAATTTAGATGATTTTAAGCTTACTTGTCAATGAGTATGAGCATTCTTGGATTTCAAGCCGAACGACCAAGGCCAAGGCCATATCAACATCATACTTTATATGATGATGATCCTGTGTCAGAGAATTTGCATGGCAATAGATCTGGCCATGTTTTGAAAACAATTGAAGAGGAAGTAGTTGATGACCCACAATTATAGGGGGTGTATCGCAGTATTTTTGTTAAGTAAGAGTGTCAAACCCAACAAGGAGCAGAAGGTGCTATCTAGTGGCTTGGAGCAGGAATTCTCTGTAAATACTTAGCAAACGGATTTTTAGGGGTTTTTGATAATGTAAGTAAATAAAGTACGAGTAAATAAAAGACAATAAGAATAAATGCAGCAAGTGGCCCAATCCTTTATTCAGCAAAGGACAAGCCAGTTGTATTACTTAAGATGACCAAACATTCTCGAGGACACATGGGAATACCGTCAAGTGATTTCGCTTCATATAGTTGATTAATCTTCTTTAGTTTGCTAAGTGTTGTGTGGGTGAACCTGTGCTAATGTACCGACCTTCCTAGGACTAATACATACTTGTGATTAAACCCCTTTCAAGCATCGGCAAGTACAAGAAAGTAATTAAGGTAGAAACCTAACCACAACTTTAAACTCTAAGACAGTGATGAGGATGATTTTGAAGATACCTCGGATGAGTTGGAAAGTATGGACACACTTCAGCTAGATGATGTGTCAAGTCCAGATACTTCTGATATTGACTATCGTCCATCAAAGAGGCAAGTTGTTCCACATACGGTGCGTCGTACTCCACGTCAGCACGGTTGTACTCCGGGAATGTAGGATGAACGTCGTATCTTCTAGGGAGCGTGACCTTGAGAAGGAATGTCCCAGTGGTGATACGGGAGTTAGACTTTGAGCACTTGATGTAACTAAATAAGTGGGATAGTATCCACATGAGTTGTAATACCTAAATGGTATATGCTTGTAATGAAATTGTACTGACTATGTTGTTTGTAATGTATAATATGTGAAATGCATATTTAGTTCTTATTTGGATTTTGTTTTCCATTGTGTGACTAGTTCTGTGCATGAAGTTGAGCTCGGAACACATATGCATGATGTAATTATGAGTGTTCACTTTATGTTACAGGACTAGGGGGTATGGAAACGGGTGTAGAGGATGAGACCGAACAACAGCACATGGAGTGTGAAACTAAGGAAAAGGCGGATGAAGACACTAGAATGCAGGAAAATTTACCACCACCACTAATGAGGCTGTTAATGGAGAAGAACTTTATGCAGTACATGCAAATGATGCAAGTGTCCGAGAACAAGTTCATGGAAGGGTTAGTGGATCGAGTGGGACATCAGAGGGAACCTGAAGGACGTGGTGTGAGTCTTTCTGACTTTCAAAATGCAAGGCCGTTACCTTTTGCATCAGCCCCTGAGCCAATGGATGCAGAGGATTGGCTAGCAGATATGAAGAGGAAGTTAAAAACTGTAGGATGCAATGATGAGGAAAATTTGAGGTATGCAACACATCTCTTAACTGGACCTGCATCATCTTGGTGGGAGAATCAGCTAGCAATGAAACCTCTAGGTAGGGAGTATACCTGGGAGGAGTTTAAGCTGAGATTCCATGAGTATCATGTTCGAGAAAGTGTGTTGGAGTTGAGGTGTAGGGAGTTTGAAGAGCTTCAACAGGGATATGCCAGTGTCATGAAGTACATCCGGGAGTTTAGTCAACTATCTCAGAATGCTGAGGATGAAGTGAGCACTAAGGAAAAGAGGAAGAAACGTTTCCAGCATGGTTTAAATCCATTTGTGAAGATGCAGTTGAGGCTGACCAATAAACCAACTTTTCAACAGTTACTAGATGCAGCTATCACATTTGGGGATGATTATAAGAATGTCCAAGAGGACTGAATGAAGAGAGCAAAGAAAGAAACTAAGAGGATTCAAGCAAGTAAGCCTAAACCCAATTTGGAGTTCAAACCTAGGAGTCGACCCTTCAATAACAACAACAATAATACTAACAAGAATAGCCGTGGAGGTCATTCCAACCCTAGGAGGAATATTATATGCGACAATTGTGGTATTCCAGGGCATTTCCAAAGGGAATGTAAGAAGCCAGTAATCATACGTTATGGTTGTGGTCAGAAGGGGAACATTAAGCCTGATTGCCCAAGCAAACCACCAGGTGGTTGGCCTACAACATGAAGTGGTCAAGCAAGAGGCAGACGTGGACAACCTAATAGAGGTGGAAGCTATGGCAAAAACGACAATGGCAAGAAAGGCAGGCCTACTAGAAAGCTGAATTGTGCAACCTTGGAGGAGGTGGATGACTCAGATCAAGCAGTGATAGGTATGCTCAATATTCTCACAAATCCTGGAAAAGTTCTGTTTGATAACTGTGCAACTAATTCATTCATATCTGAACAATTTTGTGATAAGTTCGGAATTATAAGGGCACCGTTAGAAAAACCTAAGAGAGTAGTTACCGCTGGAGGGATAGTGGTAGTTAGAAACATTAAATTAAACCAAGTTATCTCACTATGTGATCAAACCTATTATGCGGATATTTATGTGATTCCATTAAGGGGAATAGCAGTAGTGTTGGGAAAGTATTGGATGATGGACTATGGAGCTCAGATCAATTGTGAGGAGAAAACCGTTTCAATCAAGTCTCCAAGTGGAGGAAGGATAGTCTATCAGGTGGATAAACATAGTCATATAATGGTAGATCTGCAGTTGAACTCAATGAAGGAGGTCAAATTGGAAGATATTCCTGTAGTGAAGGAATTTCAAGATGTTTTTCCAGCAGAGTCACCAGGAATGCCACATGATCAAGAAATAAGCTTCACTATTGACCTGATACCTAGTACAACACCAATAGCCCAAGCACCGTATAAGATGGGACCGAAAGAATTAAAAGAGCTTAAGGAGCAAATTGATGAATTAGCTAGAAAAGGATTTATCCAGGAAAGTGTATCCCCATGGGGAACTCCGGTAATTTTTCTGGATAAAAGAGATGGAGGACGAAGAATGTGTGGTGATTACAGAAATCTCAACAATGTTACCATCAAGGACAAATATTCATTGCCAAGAATCCAAGACCTATTTGACCACGTCAAAGGAGCTGGAGTGTTTTCCAAAATTGATCTAAGATTAGGATACCATCAGATAAAAATTAAACCTGAAGATGTTCCAAAAACAGCATTTATGTCAAGGTATGGACACCATGAGTATCTCGTCGTACGTTTTGGATTGACCAATGCACCGGAAATATTCATGAACTTGATGAACAAAATCTTCATGCCGTATCTAGATAAGTTGTCATAGTGTTTATTGATGATATTTTGAGATACTCTAAGGATAAAGAAGAGGATGCTGATCATTTGAGGATAGCATTGGAAATCTAGAGAGAACATAAGCTGTATGCTAAATTCAGCAAGTGTGAATTTTGGTTGGACAAGGTAGAATTTCTTGGTCATATCATCAGTAGGGATGGAATTGTGGTAAATCCATCCAAAGTTCAACCAGTGTTGGAATGGAATGCACCAACCAATGTGAAACAAATTCAAGGTTTCCTAGGCATGGCAGGCTATTATCGGAGATTCATTGAAGGTTTTTCCAAGATAGCTGGACCAATGACCAAATTACTAAGAAACAATGCACCATTCATATGGGATGAGAAGTGTGAAACATTTCAGGATTTGAAAACCAGATTAACATTCGCACCAATCTTAGCTATACCGGAAATGGGAAAAGATTACATAGTATATTGTGACGCATCCAAAGAAGGACTAAGATGTGTGCTAATGCAAGATCACAAGGTAATTGCTTATGGGTCTAGACAACTCAAACTACATGAAGTCAACTACCCAACTCATGATTTGGGAGACGTGGTCTTTGATTTAAAGGGATAGAGACATTTTCTCTATGGAGCAAGATGTGAACTATACATGGATCATAAAAGTCTTAAATATTTCTTTACTCAGAAGGAGCTGAATATTAGGTAGAAAAGATGGAAGGATTTGAGCAAGGATTATGATCTTATAATTAATTATACTCAAGGAAAGGCTAATGTAGTAGCAAATGCTTTAAGTTGAAAGAGTACGAATACTCAACAAATCAATAGAGAATAACCAAAAGAGTTGCAAATGGATTTGGAAAGGTTAGAAATACAATTCTTAAGGACAGAAGTTCGTGTAGGTTTAGCTACCATGAGGGTTGTAGAAGAGCAAAGTAGTGATCTTCGTCATGAGATCTATCAACATCAACTTGATTATCCATTTATTGTTGAAGAAATTAGAAGAATTTCCGAAGGACAAAAATCAGTTTTTCACCTAGGAGATTATGGATCTTTATGGTTTCAAAACCGTCTTTGTGTACCAGATGTACCGGAGATCAGAGAGGTGATACTCCGAGAAGCACATGAAACACCATGTTCAATTCATCCTGGAAGTACGAAGATGTACATGGATCTTAAGGAATTATTCTGGTGGAATAACATGAAAAGGGATATTGCAAAGTATGTATCTGAATGTCATACTTGTCAAAGGGTAAAAGCAGAACATCAAAGTCCAGCAGGACGATTACAACCTTTAGAAATTCCGGAATGGAAATGGGAAGAAATTGGTATGGATTTTAGCACAGGATTACCTATGACACCAAACAGGAAGGATATGATATGGGTGATTGTGGATAGATTCAAGAAAAGTGCACATTTGATCCCGGTAAATCAAAAGGATAATGCCGAGAAGTTTGTAGAAATCTATGTCAAAGATATAGTAAGTAAGAACGGAGTACCCAAGAAAATTTTATCAGTTAGAGGATATGTGTTTACTTCAGCATTTTGGAAACAAATACATGAAGCACTTGGCTCAAAGTTGGATTTCAGCACATCCTATCATCCAGAAACTAGAGGCCAAACGGAAAGGACCAATCAAATCTTGGAGGACATGCTTAGAGCTTGTGCATTAGATTTTCGAGGTTCGTGGGAAGATCATCTACCATTCGTAGAATTTTCTTATAACAATAGCTATCAAAGTAGTTTGAAAGCAGCACCATATCAAGTACTTTATGGGAGAAAATGTAGATCACCAATATGTTGGTATGAACCTAGTAGTAACAAGGAATTTGCACCAGAATATATCAAGGAGAAGCAAGATGTCATTGATATTATTAGAGATTGATTGAAGATAGCTCAAAGTTACTAGAAGAGTTATGCTGATCAAAGTCGAAGATCATGGCATCCAGAAGTGGGAGATATGGTATATCTCAAAGTAAGTCCAATGAAGGGAGTTAAAAGATTTGGAGTCAAAGGAAAACTAAGTCCAAGGTATATCTGACCATTTAAGATACTGAGTCAGAACAGAACAATATCCTATGCTCTTGAGTTACCAAAAAGATCGGCTCAAGTTCATAATGTTTTCCATGTGTCACAATTATGGAAATGTCTTAAAGTTCCTGATGATTAATTACCCATCAAGAAGTTTAGTTACAGGCAGATTTGACTTATTTGGTGGAAACCCTGTAAAATTCTGGAAGAGAACTAGAAAAGGTTGAGAAACAGGGCAATCAAATACAGCAAAGTATAATGGGAACATCACCCAGAGAGAGAAGCTACATGGGAGAAAGAGGATGACTTAAAAGAAGCATATCCTGAACTATTCAGGTACACATCAGCAAACTTCGGGATGAAGTTTAATTTAAGGGGTGAAGTCTATAACACCCGAGCATTTAGGAACCAACGAAGGGTTCAAATAGGAATTTGTGCATATGCATGGATTCAATTGTAAAATTAGGGTAAATTTTCCCCCAAACCAAAACCTAAAGAGATCGGAGTTTCTTTCACTATCTAGAGGTAGGAATAGCTCTATGTGGTGATTGCTATAAATTTTGACATGACCTTTAGGCATTATTGTGTTTTGGGGGGAATATTTTGAATTCACATTTGAAATTCAAATCATTCGAATAATATTTGAAAATTAGAAGTTAGAATCATTAAGTGGTTTTCCAATATAGGTATTAACATTGTTTGATTATGGTATAGATATATTAAACAACAATATGAATTTAAGACAGGTAAGTTCAAATAAGAAATGAATTCTTATTTATTTTCTTTATTCCATAATAAATATTACAAATGGAGATCATTACATGAAGACAGATAATTACAAGGAAGAAATCTCAATAGAATGAATCTTTATTAAATCATAGAATAACTATTACAAGATTCTATAAAAAGCAAATAGAAATAATATTACAATAAGAATCTACACTATTTATCTATTCCTAGACTACATCTTGACAATCCAGACTTTGTTCCTGCAAAATAAGGTAAACAACTCAACAAAGAAAGAAAATGTTAGTGATTAGTTTTACTCTCAGTGGTGAACAGGGAAGTGCACTGTTCATATTACATCATAGAGTAATTTGAAGGGGCAAGTTTCACCAAAGTGTAGTATCTGTTCTTCTAAGTAAATAGTTTTAGTGTCACAATATAAGCCAAATAGACAAGTGATAAGTTTCACCAGGTCAAGTAACAGTAAAAGGATGGGAAAGTGAAATCATATTTACATGATCTCATCCATAGCTAAAGCAAACAGGGAAGAAGCTCACACACCTAAATGCATGCATTGAGATGTCGACAGCAGAGAGCAAGGAAGCAATTTAAATCACAACATCTTAGAGCAAAGCAAGCTTTGCTATTCACTTCACAGCAAGCCCAACAACAGCTTTTTGCCAGCACAACCAAGAACAACACTAGATCTTGCAACAATATCACTACATCAAATCACTTTCCACCATAGAAAACCTAGGAGATCACCAGCATAGATGGTGACTTGAGGAGGGGGAAGTAATGGATGGACAACAAGGTCACAGGAGCAACAACACCAGGAAGAGCAAGACAAGGCCAAAATGAAGCCAACACAAATCCAAGGCTACCTGTAACATCCCAAATTTTACAATTTCATATGTTACTAGAAGCATGCATCATATCATATGCATCAAGGCATCACACAATAAAAGCCGCATCAAATACTTTCCCTAAACCCTATAGTCATATAAAGACAAAAATGGGTTAAACAAAAACTGGCCTCCTAAACCCTTGCAAAAGTGTTATTTTATATCCCCATAGTAATCACCTTCTTTTTACAAAATTTTAGAGACAAATTTCATTAAATTCGGAGTCCGTTTGTAAAAGTTATAAGACAAATAGGAAATCAGTAAATAAAAAGAATATTTACAAAAAAAGGGGGATCTAGCATAACCGGGCCAGCTGAGCCGGCCCACCCCTATCTACCGCGCGAGCCAGGCGCAGGCGGAGCGCAGCAGCAGCCACATGGGCCGGCCCAGCAAGCATCGCGCAGCCTGCACCGCGCCCCCGCAGCCGCCGACAGGCGGGACCCACCCCATCGTCATCATTCCGACGAGTTTAGAATGAACTCGTTCCGCCGCCGCCTCTGGGAACTGATTCCCGGCCGAATCAGAGGCAAACTCCGTGACCCCCGCCCTTATCCTCTAGCCCCTTTTAATCCCCACGACGAGCCGCATCGAAACCCTAAAAAAATCCCTCTAAACCACCACAGGGCTGCCGCTCGTAAGCTCGCCGCCAATCTCGCCGGAGTGTGCCGCCGAGCTCGACGGACAGGGTTCGAAGCGACCCCTCCACCTTATCTCTCCCTCTCTGTCTTCCCCTTATAGTACCGCAATGACTCACCTATTTTTTCCCCTTGAACAGAGCCCTGTGCCGCACGCAATTCGTCGACGGAGTCTCGCCGGAGCTCGTGAAGATCAGCCGCCTCCTGACACTGCTCAAGGAGGAATTAGGCGACACCGACTTTGGGAACGGAACCGGGAGAAGATTCTTCACGCCGTCATCTACTTCGCCACCCTGCGAAGTCGTCGGAACACTGCCGAGCACCACCGCCGACGCGCCGCCACTGTTTGTCGTCGCCGTCGAGCCATCATCGCTGCCACGTCAGTCGCCTTCGCTCCCGACCATTAGATCACGAACCGATGGCGCTGATTAGATCCCTGGGCTGAAGAGGTACTAGCTAGTAGCGTAGCGCCGCGTGTCGTATGCACGCGTCAGTGCCGCGTGCCACACTAGACCAATCTGGTGCGGCCACTTGTCGCCGCGTAGCTGCCCGCCGTTCTGTTTTTTAATAGGAAGAAATCGTTTTAATCTCGTTTAATTCATAGTAAATCGAGTACTTGTCCAACAAATGCGTATAATATACCTTTGGATTCATAAATTGTGTAGAACACAGATCTGCAATAATATTGCTGGTTTTCTGCAGTAATCTTGTGGTAGGATTTAAAGTCTAGATTGGAGTATTTTAATTCTAAAAAAATATCTGTAACCCCGTTTTAGTTGATTTTTATTGCGTTGGCTTTGTATTTACGAGATCTTCTGTGGAAAATTGTTATATCATGCTTAGAGTGTTTAGATTTGTTTCGAGGTAGATTGGAAGTGTAGATCTATTTATGAGCATATTTAATTAAGTATTAATCCAAAATACTTAAAATCTGTGGGAAATCGATACTAATGACATCCCCAACTCAACAACACCCCTAAATAAAACCCTTGGTCGAAGTTGAACCCATCCTTGCATATTACCATGTTGCATGCATGCATAATTACCTTCGTGGCATTGTTTTGTGCAAATTGTGATTGGATCTATGTTTGTGTTTCGTCAGATTGTTCGGAGTGCGCTGAGGAGTACTGTTGTGTAGAGTGCTTCTCGGATCAAGGCAAGTTACACCACTTGTACATATTATGTCCTAGTTTTTGACTATGCATGTTTTACTCTTCAAATCTTGTAGTATGCATGTGTAGGTCTTTAGTAGATTTTCTTAGTACTATTTTTGCAAGTGCGGTTTTGTAGTATGCCATGCGTAGCTTTATACTTAGGAATTTCCGTCCTAATAGGTTTCCCCTATTTTTGCTAAGTATTGCTTGCTATTCCATATATATATACTAAGTATCGTTGGGGGGTTCGAAAGACTCAAAATTTTCCTAAGTATGAAAGCTCTCTCGACCGAACTTTTCTTCTCAAAAACCCCCTTCAAAATAAAACTCAGTTTTCTTCTGGGCAGAATGGTTGTTGGGTCCACGAGTGGATATTTGGTGGAGGACGGCCGCCTAGGAATCAAAGAAGTCTGCCATGTTTCAGAATTCAGAAGCTTCCAGTGCAATCACAATACGTATGGGCTCTGTATTGGCTTAGTACTTAGTGGGAAACCTCACCGGGTTACCAACATTTGGAGGTTCTTGGCACGGTTGGATCCTGCTGGTAGAAGGGCTACTAAGGGAAGGCTTCGCCATGGTCTTGTATGTAAAAGGACCTGATCGTGGATTATGGGGAAAGTGCACAACCTCTCGAGAGTATTGCAATCTGATCGATCAGCCAAGTTCACGGAAAAGAACACTTTGAGCATCTGAAGGATGGAGCCTCTGAAAGATCTTCCTCTCTATTTTCCAAACTGAAAGTTTTATAAACCCCAAGACGTGAGTAATATCGCCATTGGGTGGGATTTTGGGGACTTGGTGCGTAATATCCAAGTGCTAGGTTGATTGGACACTTGGTGAGTAATATCCTCGTGTTCCACTCGACCCTATACTTCTTATCAATGTTTACAAAGTAGGGTAAACTCTCCCTCTTTTCTTCTTACTTAGAGAAAATTGGCCTTATGCAAAAGAACCCCAAAGCCTACACTTAGCCTTTCATGTAGAGATAGTTTTATTCTTTCCTTGGTGTAATTTTCCAATACATTCAAAGTATTGACCCAACTTGTTGGATGCACGTCTTATGTGCAGAATCCGAAGACTGAAAGGTGCGTAGGGATCGCGGGTCTTCATGCAACTAGCCTGAGGCGTTGATGGACTCAAGATTTACTTAGTTTCTGCTGTTCTATTTGAGCTAGCTATAAGCTATGCAAGTTGTAATAAATATACTCTGGATTATTCGTGTAATAATGACTTGTGTTTTACATGATATTCATCGACTGTGAAGTGCTAGCTATTGATCCAGGGACTAGCATGCTAATCACAGGGACTTAGGATCCTTATCAATCTGAGGTCATAGCAGATGGTATCAGAGCACAAAGTTGCCTGTAGGACATGACCCCTAGGATTGGAAATCACCTTTACCATTGTGTGTTTTTGCTTTCTATATTCTTCTAACTTATTTGTACTCTTCTAGTAATTCTCTTCCTTATCACTTTGTGACTAATCTTCATTCTCCTAACTTAAAGATGACGACCTTCTACTACGACACCGCCGAAGACATCAAGTACCTGCGCTTTGGGGAATGCCTTATGGACATCATCAAGACGTTGGAGTTGCCCATGCCATCAATCAAGGGAACCGAGTTGAGGAAGATGCACAAGGAAGGATGCTGGGCAATTAAAGTCATCCAACCGGGGCAAAGCGAGTCTGAACCCAACATGGAGGCCATTGTACTCAACGTCACCAGCGACTCCAAGGAGAAAGGACTTAGCACCAACATGCAGGAGCTCATTGGACGCGTATGTGGACGCCACCATGAAGAGGTTGAAGGCCACTACATCAAACTCTTTGGAAGACATGGTGAGAAGGGAGTTCCAATCAAGTTAACCTCGGAGGAAAGGGCGATATGCAAGCGTCAAAGGATCCAATACCAAGACTTGGAGTGCCAAATCAACGATCTTGGGGAGGGAAGCTGCTTTGAGATTATAAGGAATGACGAGTTATGCGCTCTAGTCAAGGAGAAGGACGAGAAGATCGAAGAGCTGGTAGAGAAGATCAATTCCCTAGGAGGGAAGCTCACCGCCCAAGACAAGAAGTTTGGTAATCAAGAGAAGAGGGTGCAGGATAAGAACAAGAGGATTAGGGAACAAAGTCTTATACTCACAAAAAACAAGATGGAGTTCAAGAACTTTGCTATCATGTTGAAGGACCTACGAGCAGCTAAGAGGAGCTTGGAGGATAAGATCGCGCCCATGACTAAGGAATCAAGCTTGATCAAGGAGCTGCAGGAGGAGAAGAAGGAACTTCAAGAGAAGCTCGAAGCTGCTACCCAAGAGCTGCAAGAGGTGAAGGAACTTCAAGAGACGATCGAAGCTGCTACATCGGAGCCGCATGAGGTGAAGGAACTTCAGGAGAAGCTTGAAGCCACGACAAAGGACATGGAGTTATACAAGTCAATGATGGAGAAGGAAGGCTTCACTACTGAGGATGAGGAAGTGGATGATGAGTAGAGTAGATAGTTGGACCACCTTTATTTCTATAGTCAAACGTTATTCGCGATTGTAATAAGTACCAAAATTATATTGGTTTAGTTAAACTTGGATGAGTTGTGTTAAACTTTGTGCTATGTGTGCCTTTTGTGTTTCTCGTGTGTCTTTCTCGTGTTTACATAAGGGTAGGAGCTTATTCCTTAGGCTTTCTATCTATTTCTTAACTTGTTTCCCAAACCCCACAGATGGCGAGACTTGGGAACAACAATATGCCCCCAAAGATGGCACAACTTCTGAACTCCCAGAATCAATTGATCCAACTCCTCACTCAAAACATGCAAAAACAACAACAACAACCCGCCGCCTCCACCACCTCCACCGCCTCAACAGGATCGCCTGACTCGGTTCTTGAGATTGAACCCTCCTACTTTCTCAAGTAGTTCTGAGCCAATTGTGGCAGATGACTGGCTCTACACCACCAACAAGAAGTTAGACACCGTCCAAGTTGTTGGAGCTGACAGGGTGCGCTTTGCCGCGCACCAACTTGAGGGACCAGCTGCTGAATGGTGGGATAACTACAAAGTCACCCACCCTGATATTGAAGCTATCAACTAGAAATAGTTTGAGGTGGCTTTTCGTACTCATCATGTAGCTGGTGGTGTCATGTCACTGAAGAGACGTGAGTTCCGCGTCTTGAAGCAACTACACTGCTCTGTCTCCGAGTATGGGGACCTTTTCAACAAGCTGGCATGTTATGCACCTGATGATGTTTCCACTGATGCCAAGAGGCAGGAAGAGTTCCTAAGGAGACTTAATGATGAGATATCCATTCAGCTTGTGGCTCTGAAGTTTGATAACTATCAGGAACTTCTGGACAGGGCAGTTGTGGTTGAAGCAAAGCAAAGGAGTATAGAGAACCGCAAGAGAAAGTCCACCTCACACAAGAACAACTCAGCCCCATATCAGAAGCAACGCACTTCGTCACCACCACCCCACAACCACAACGGCCACAACCATAATGGTCATCGTCATGGAAGACATAACCACAATGGCCATAAACACTGCAATGGAAATGGCAATGGGAAGGATCTGAGTGAAGTGACATGCTTCAAGTGTAACAAGATAGGGCATTATGCAACTACTTGCCCCGAAAAGATGAAGAATGGGAATGGCAACGGGAACGGCAACGGACACAACCATGGTAATGGTAATGGAAATGGGAAGAAGTCTAATCCATTCGTCAAAGCCACGGTGAATCATGTCTCCATGGAGGATGCTCGTGAGGCACCTGACTCCGTGATTGGTAAGTTCAAGCTTAACTCCACCCCCGCAGTTGTTCTTTTTGATACTGGTGCATCGCATTCATTCATATCAACGGTATTTGTGGATAGAGGCAAGATACCTACGGAGACTATTAGTACTCCCCTAAGGGTAAGTTCTCCTAGAGGGGAAATAGTGGCAAACTCTGGATGCCGTGGGTTAGAACTAAGGATTGGGGCACACATCTTTCCCACAAGTCTAGTCGTTCTGGAGTCACAAGGCTTAGACATAATTTTGGGCATGAATTGGATGACCGAATATGAGGGAGTCATAGATTGTGCCAAAAGGACTATCGCACTCACAACTCCGGATAAGAAAAGGATCCGCTTTAAGTCATCTTTTGCACTCAAAGGAAGTATGGTGAACTCTCTTAAGGGGGTTAGCTTGGAGGATGTGCCAATTGTGAAGGAATATCCAGATGTCTTTCCGGAAGAGTTGCCAAGGATGCCTCCTGACCGAGACATGGAGTTTCTCATTGACTTGATGCCTGGGACTAGACCGATAGCAAAGAGACCATACAAGATGGATGTTGATGAGTTAAAGGAACTTAAGAAACAACTTAGAGAGCAATTGGACAAAGGCTTCATTCAACCAAGTGCGTCGTCTTGGGGAGCGCATGTCTTATTCATGGAGAAGAAGGATAAAACCAAGAGACTAGTTGTGGACTACCGGTCATTGAATGAAGTGACAATCAAGAATAAGTACCCACTACCCAATATCACTGACCTGTTCGATCAATTAAAGGGAGCTACTATATTCTCTAAGATTGATCTCCGATCAGGTTATTTCCAGTTAAAGATCTGAGAACAGGATGTACCCAAGACAGCCTTCACCACAAGGTACGGATTGTATGAGTACACCGTGATGTCTTTTGGCCTAACCAATGCCCCAGCATACTTCATGACTATGATGAACAAGGTGTTCATGGAGTACTTGGATAATTTTATTGTGGTATTCATTGATGACATACTCATATATTCCAAGGTAGAGAAGGAACATGAGAGGCATCTGCGCCTAATTATGGAAAAGTTAAGGGAACACAAGTTGTATGCCAAGTTTAGCAAATGTGAGTTCTGGTTAAAAGAAGTGGGATTCCTTGGTCATATTGTGTCAACTAAAGGAGTTGCCGTGAACCCAAGTAAGGTAGCTTCCATGACAGAATGGGAGTCACCTAAGAATGTGGGTGATATCAGGAGTTTCTTGGGCCTTGAAGGGTATTACCGAAGGTTCATTGAAAACTTTTCCAACATAGCAAAGCCTATGACAGAATTGTTGAAGAAAGAAAAGAAGTTCCAATGGACCGAGGCATGTGAAGCGAGTTTTCAAGAATTGAAGAAGCGCCTAGTAACAGCACCAGTTTTGTGTCTCCCTGACATCCAAAAAGATTTCCAAGTCTATTGTGACGCTTCTCGACAAGGACTTGGTAGTGTACTTATGCAAGATGGAAAAGTAATGTCATACGCCTCTCAGAAACTTAAGAACCATGAGAATAACTACCCCACACATGACTTGGAACTAGCGTCAGTTGTGCATGCGCTCAAGGTATGGAGACATTACCTCATGGGCAAACATTGTGATGTGTTCACGGATCACAAGAGTCTTAAATATATTTTCACTCAAAAGGAGTTAAATATGAGGCAAAGGAGTTGGCTTGAACTCATAAAGGACTATGACTTGGACCTGCAGTACCATCCTGGAAAGGACAATGTTGTGGCTGACGCCTTAAGCCGGAAAGTCTATGTAAATGGACTTACCGTGGGAGAACTTCCAAAGGATTTGTGTGAACAGTTCAAGGATCTCAGGCTGGAATTAGTTCCGGAAGGATACTTAGAAACTATGGAGATAGTGCCAACGCTTCTGGACCAAATCAAAGAGGCCCAGAAGGGGGACAAAGAGTTGGAAGAAATAAAAGCTAATATAATCAAGGGTAAAGCAAAAGGGTTTCATAGGGATGAACAAGGGACACTTTGGTATGAGAAGCGTGTGTGCGTTCCCGATGATCCCGATGTCAGGAAGTTAATTCTTCAGGAAGCTCACAATTCGCCTTACTCAAATCATATTGGTAATACAAAGATGTACATGGATGTGAAGGATAGATTCTGGTGGAATAACTTGAAAAGATAAATTGCTGAATACATCTCTTTGTGTGACATGTGCAACAGAGTCAAGGCCGAACATCAAAAAACAGCAGGGCTGCTGTAGCCATTACCTGTGCCAGATTGGAAGTGGGACAAGGTAGGCATGGATTTTATCACAGGACTACCCCGGAATCGTTCTAGGTATGATTCCATATGGGTTATGGTCGATCACTTCACAAAGGTGGCCCACTTTATTCCCGTAAAGACCACCTATACAAGTGCTAAACTTGCCAAGATTTATATGTCAAGAATCGTAAGTCTTCATGGTGTGCCCAAGGGGATTGTCTCTGATAGAGGTACCCAATTCACCTCGAAGTTTTGGTGACAGCTACACGAGTCTCTAGGGACACGACTGGAGTTTAGTACTGCTTTCCACCCGCAAACAGATGGACAAACAGATAGAGTTAATTAGATCTTGGAGGACATGTTAAGATCCTGTGCACTAGACTATGGGTCTAGTTGGGATGACAACTTGCCATATGCGGAATTCTCATACAATAATAGTTACCAAACTAGTAGCAATATGGCTCCATTTGAAGTTCTGTATGGCAGGAAGTGTAGAACTCCGCTGCTATGGAATGGGGTTGGAGAACATAGTTTGTTTGGACCTGAGCTGATCAAGGATGCCGAAGAAAAAGTAAGATAGATTCAAGACAGATTGAAAGTAGCCCAATCCAGGCAAAAGAGTTATGCTGATTCTAAGCGCAGATATGTAACTTATGGAGTGGGAGACCGTGCATATCTCCGAGTTTCACCACTACAAGGACTTAAGTGATTTGGAATCAAGGGTAAGTTGGCACCTCTATTCATAGGGCCCTATAAGATTTTGGTTCGTAGAGGGGAGGTTGCCTATCAGTTGGAATTGAAGGGCATTTTGACTATTCATGATGTATTCCATGTGTCACAACTAAAGAAGTGTCACCCGAAAATGGCTGAAATGCCGCTAAAGGATACAGTTCCTTTGGATGAGGTTCAACTGGAAAACGATCTCACCTATGAGGAAAAACCCACCAGGATTCTAGAAACAACTGAGAGGATTACTCGTACCAAGACTATCAGGTTTTGCAAAGTTCAATCGAATCACCATTCCGAAGAAGAGGCCACGTGGGAACGTGTCGTGGTGGTGTCACGGCAGATGCCATGGATAGGCTAAAGGTGGGGACTAATAGCACTAGGGGAATCCAGGGAGGGATAGTGAGGTGATTCCTCACACAGAAGGTCTGTATTTGATTCACTTCACAGATTACAAGTGCTCCTCGAGCTGTATTGGAGAGAGGAGGAAGAAGGTACTCTCTTACTCTCCCCGCTAGCTAGCCCTCAGGAACCAAGTCACAACTAGTCTATAGAGATCAATGCCATAAGCTCTAACCAATTGAGACCAACCCCTTCTAAAGAGGCCGTAGCCCCCCTTATATAGGAGTGGCTAGGTCTCCACTTAGGGCATACGTGGAGGCATATTCCAGGGAATATGCCTCCTCCCAAAATAGCAAGCCGACCGGGTCGCTTTTCCCCCGCGTCATCCATGAAGAGGATACGTGAGCCTCTTCGGCGCCTGCGTTCACCGACATCGACGTCGTCACCTTTGTCGGCCACGCCTCGGTGGTCCTTCCCCTGTCCGCTTCGCTCATGCTGTGCGTACCTAGGTTACTTTTGACCAGCGAGATACCTTCCTTCTCCTAGAAGCTTGATATGACCCGGATCGTAGTTGATCCGGTCACACCTGTTCCTGCATACAAGTTAGATTCATCTATCCGGCTTAGGGCTTAAGTCGGATGAGACTCAGTTAGGCGGACATCCACTGGTCTGGGTTACCTCGAGATTCGGCCTGCCTTGAGGTAACTCTGCCAGCATTCGCTTTGACCTTGCCGTACCTCGGCTAACTCGGCCTTTATACCCCGGCGTGACCCTACCCGGGGGTATCCCCCCAACATTAGTCCTCGAAGCTGGTGCGGTCTTACTGGCCTTAGCCGCTAAGGCCACAGCAGGTTCAATTTCACCGAGCTTTGTGCTCCTTCTCCGAGTTACCTCTTATCTCGGATCTCATGGGTTTACTTTCCCTTGGCACATTTCAAGTTTTCACTTGCTGACCGGGTTACCATAATCTCATTCGGGTCATCTTTCCTTCTCTCATACGCTTCCCCACATGGAGGCTAATCATTACGTTGCCTAATTTTAAGGGCCTGCCTTAGTAACCGCTGCAGTAATTGTCAGTTATCATTGTAGCGCACGTCACGTCTGGCCTGCCTCCTCGTTAACTGCATCAATGTGTCACGTCATGGGATCTGCTACACCCTATGGTCCTCCGTGTGGCTCTTTGCTGATTGGTCCATCTGGTTTATACACGGCCACACCGTGTGGCATATCCACATAACGCGATCCCACTTCCTCCTCGATGGAGTGGTTAAATATGGGAGGGGTGCGCCCCTTGGGTCTTTTCCTACTTCCGCCCCCCTCTACCTCTAGTTCTTCTTCTTCGTCTTCTCCCGCGACAGCGCTGCCGCCACCGCATCTGAGTAGCAGCACCGCCGCCACACTGCTTCCACACGCACCTGCGTCGCTGCCGCCGCTGCGCATCTCCTCCGCCACGGGTCGCTGTCAGTCTACGCCGCCGCCCCCCACCACCGCTAGCGCGAGTCAGGGCAACGAACTCGAGATGACAGAAGAAGAGCTCGCCGTTGCCAAACAGGAGATGGAGGAAGACGCTGCGACGGCGGACCGCGGTGTGTGGGCTGGATCCTGGGTCTGCCAGGATGACCTAGATTGTCTCTACCGCACCAGGCGCATCCCCGCAGGCGTCACTACACGCCTCGCCTCTGCCGAACTCGCCCCCTCACCCAATCTGGGTGAGTTTGTGGTGTTCATGTCACACTTCTAGCGGGGATTCGGTTTGCCCATTAGCGATTTTTTCCATGATTGGTTGAACACCTATGAACTCCAGTCGCACCACCTTCCTGCCAATGCCATCACATCTCTCTCTGCTTTCGCCTCCACGATTGAAGGCTATGCCATATTTTGGCCCACAAAGGAGCTATGGATCCGGTTCTTTGGCCTTCGTCGTAACGTAATTCCGAATGTCGATCTAGAGCCGGAGGACAAACAACTTACGCAGTTCGGCGCTGCGTCCATTTCTCCCCGGAGGCTCTCCGTCTTTCCCCGGGTTACCGGGCTGGACTCCTGCAAAGGATGGCCTGGACCTTCTTTTATGTTCGGAACGACGGCACTGAAGACCTGATCCGGCATCGCCCCTATGCTCCGGGTCCTCCTAACCTGGAGTTGTGGGACATTGTCCCCAAGAAGCCCACAGCCTTGGCTAACCAGTTCAACAAAAGGTGCGTGGAGCTGAAGGAGCTCGGGTTGTGCAACAAGGACACCATGATCACATTCATCCGCAACCGGATCTCCCCTCTCCAGAAGCGCACTCACAAGGTGTGCCACATGAGCTGGGGCCGCGACCCCAACCGGACCTCGTCTTTCGAGCTGAGCAACACAGAAATCTATCGCCGGGTCATGGCCCTCTTCACCACCCACAAGGACTTCTCCTCTGAGTGGACATGGGGAATTGAGCACTATTGCCGGGATAGGCTTCCTCCCGTGGTAAGCTTCGTGCCGCAAACTTTCTCCAAATCAGATCTTATGTCGGTCGCTGCTGTATCTTTTACTCTGTCGACTTTTCTTTCCTTTAGAAATTCCTTCAGCAAACTATTGAGGATGGCACTGATCCTACCCTCAAATGTGCGCCTGACCGGGAGACCTCGGACAACGAAGAACCGGATCAGGAGATGTTCATCCCAATGGCCGACGCGACCAAGCGACCCACCGGTAAACTCTCTTCCATTAGAGATTGGCCCGACGATGAAGATGACTTAGATGTTGAGGTGATGGAAGCATTTGACGCTGTCCCCCTTTCTTATGCTTTTTCGGCATCAGCTAACCCCGATGGGCAGATCCATGAGGACCCTCCCCTTGCCGTGGGTGATCCTGTTCCGGTTGCATCGAAGAAGAAAAGGGAAGCCGCATCCACTTCATACTCCGGGCCTTCTCAGCGAGCCAAAAGGCGAAAGAAGTCCGGGGATAAGACTGCCTCCAAGCCTGCAACCAAGGCCCCAGCACGAAGGGCTCGGTAGCCCAAGGATCCGCTGACCTCGGATGCGTAAGCCCTTTTCCATCTGCCATTTACTTGTTCTTGCATTGTTATAGTTTCTCATCTGACACTATTTGATTCGGCAGGGCTGCGGTGGAGGTCCCCCAGAGTGGATCTAGCATCCCTTCGCTGCTCCGACTCAGCCCTTCTCCCCCTCGTGGCGACGATTCATGCCCGATGAGCCCTATTCCGGAGGGTTTAGCGGCTGCTCCGGGTTCCAGCCCACCTCGTCAAGAGGGGGGCAACCTCGAAGTGGGGGAGACTGACCCAGCCGAGGCAGCGGCATCCACCACTTTGGCTTCGCCGCAACGAGCTACTACCGAGTCTACTTCAGTACCTCCTGCAAAGAAGAAAACAGCACCAGCACCAGCACCAACTCCAGCACCAGCCACAAAAGCAGCAGCAGCACCAAGAGCAACGGCAACGATGCCAAGCCCCTCCGCCTCGTCCGAGTCTTCTCAGTCTCGATGAGAAAGCACCCAGGCAGCTCCCAAGGGTAAATCTGCTGCAACCAGTTCCTCCTCTCAGCAGCCCAAAGGCAAGAAGGCCCCTGACGCCATTAGGGAAGCGTCCGTCGAGGCTGAACAACACACTCTCGCGTCCATGCTTTCCAAGAAGCCTCCAGCACCGAAGGACGCCCCTGCCGAGCCAGCTAATGCGCAGCAACTTGTCTTGCACACCAGCCCGGCCCTTGCTCAGTTTGAGAGGAGGGAAGCACATGCCAAGGCTTGGTGGCGCCCCACATGCTCAGCGGTGAACGATATCCTCCGACCCTGATCAAGTTCATGAACAACTAGAACAAGGCAGAGTTCATCTACAATGACGATCTCCTGGAGAAGTTCGGTCCCGCCGAGTTTTCTGCTCAGATGAACACAGCCGCTAAGGCGATTAACCTTACGGGTCGGATGATGGAGGTACGTTACTTCACCTTTTCCTTAGCATGCTGTATATATTAGTGATATAACCATTAGTCCCCGAGCCTCCAGGGGAGTAACTTCTTACTCGGTCGGATGCTCCTTAGAAAACTAACATAGCTCCTTGACAATTTCAAATATGCACACACCTAGAGCCTTGTTAAGTTCCACTTGGCCCGGATCTTGTACACTTCGAATATGCACACACCTAGAGCCGGGTTAAGTTCCACTTGGCCCGGATCTTGTACACTTCGAATATGCACACACCTAGAGCCGGGTTAAGTTCCACTTGGCCCGGATCTTGTACACTTCGAATATGCACACACCTAGAGCCGGGTTAAGTTCCACTTGGCCCGGATCTTGTACACTTCGAATATGCACACACCTAGATCCAGGTTAAGTTCCACTTTGCCCGGATCTTGTACACTTTGAATATGCACACACCTAGAGCCGGGTTAAGTTCCACTTGGCCCGGATCTTGTACACTTCGAATATGCACACACCTAGATCCGGGTTAAGTTCCACTTGGCCCAGATCTTGTACACTTCGAATATGCACACACCTAGAGACGGGTTAAGTTCCAGTTGGCCCGGATCTTGTACACTTCGAATATGCACACACCTAGAGCCGGGTTAAGTTCCACTTGGCCCGGATCTTGTACACTTCAAATATGCACAAGGCCTAAGTTATATTTTTGTACTCTTTTTAGGTGACCACCAACCGCCGGAGCGCTGAGTTCCAGCGTCTCCTGGACACTCACAAAATGCTGCTCGCAAAGCATAATGCACATCTTGCTGAGCACGAAAAAAGGGGTAAGTTCTCTTCTTCACATTTTTCTGTTTTCCTTCACCTTTTTCTGCTGAACTAATCCATCATTCGGTTTTCGCAGCTGGGGTGGAAGCTGAGAATATCATAATGAGGAAAAAGCTTGAGCAGATCAAGGGTAATTTACTTTTGCGCGACCATGCTTTGCTTTCTATCTCCTTTTCTCCTTGGCTCGGCAAACATTCATACCTCGGCTTTGCCGGGTTAACGAACCATTTCAGTATCGCTGGAAGATAGTGTGCCCGTGCCTGATATGATGCTGCATTTTCTCGAACAAGCAGGGCAGCATCAGGCCAAGCTCAAGAAGAAAGACGATGATCTTGCCCTCCTCCGAACCAAGGATGATGAGATCGCCAAGCTCAAAGCAGAGATGAAGAAATTGAAAGCGCAGCACCAATCCGAGCTTGAAAAGGTTGGCCATGACTATACTGAAGAGCGCGAGCGCCTTAATCTCCAAATTTCCAAGTACCGAGAACTTCTCCAGGAGGCCGACGTCAAGCTTGAGTCGGCAAACGCTGAACTTGTGCAACTCCGCAAAAGACGCGATGACTGTACCAAGGAATTGACCCGGATCCACAGCCACATTTTACGTAAGTTCCTTTCCCTTATCCAGCATATTTCTCCGGGTTACTTCACATGTCTTTTCATTACCTGCTTCTCTTGTCTCGTTTTCAGGCAAATTTCCAGAGGGTACTGCCATTGCGAGTGCCGTTGTTGCTAATTTCCGCCGAGATAGGGGTACTCCCGTTGCTCCTGACGGTGAAGACATTCCCTATGACATGGAGGACCTGTTGGTCAGCCTGTCATCTCGCTTGGAAATCATCAAGAACTATGGCAAGGATCTCCTTGGCGTTGCAGTCCGAATCTTCAACACGTTTTTTCCTGTCGAAGACACTCCGGAGGGAACCGCAGCTCTTGCTGAAAAGTTGATGGAAATCAAGACACAGCTCGACCTTTGGAGGGAGTCCGCTGGATGTGCCGCAGCTGAGACCGTTCTCCATTACGTACTTACGTGGTACGAGAAGATCGACCTTAACCTCTTACCGCGCATGCGCACCGGATCCAAATGGACCAGTGACCCAGAGTGGGTAGCTCGGTGCCAGGCTTGCGCCCATAGCCTCATCGAATATGCTCCCATTCATGAATGGACTGAGGGACCGAGCTTCCTGGAAGTTGCTGGTGACGAAAATGCTGAGAATGTTGAAGATGGCTCGGATGAGGATGAAGAGGGAGATGCCTCTGACATCGAAGACAGCGAAGATGATGCCGAACTTCCTCCTCCTGCTGCTCCTTGAGTGAAAACACTTCAAAATTTATCAGATCCTGGTATGCCGGGTGGAATTGTATCCAATACACATGTGATATTTTGCTACTAAGTTTTTATGCCGTATTAACTTGGGCGTAGTCCCCGATTTTCATTTTCTCGTTCGTCCAATCTTCTGGCTCAGCTCGTGTCTACCTTCATTCGGTTTTACGACTTATGAATCCGAGCTTCAAAAATTGTCTTAACAATACTTGGAAACTTTAGGCTTAGCTCAAAATAATTCAGCATAATAATTTGAAAGTAAATACAAGGTTAGTCCGAAAAACAAACGTTGGCTCGATTAAGTTCTTTTCCTTAGTCGTTTTTCATGTGCCAGGTAATTCCAAACTTGTTCTCTCGCTTGCCATGAAGCCAAATCTTGTTGGACAGCAACAAGTCGAAGAGTTCGGTCTTTGGTGCTCACACACTACTAATCCGAGTTAAGTGGAAAAACTTACTCCAGCTGACGCACAAATAATACAAGACAACAAATATTATTAAGGCAGTCCCCGAGTTACTGCTCGAGGTGCCAACATTTCATTGATAAGCTCATTGCCGGCATACATACCGACATATGAGAAGACTCAAATACATACACTTCTCTGCTAAGTGTAGAAAGGACGAAGTAGAGCTACATTCCATGGACGCTTAGATTCCTCGCCGGACCTGTCCGCCTTCTTCTTTTCCTGCGGCTTCGCATCGATAAGATAATAAGAATCATTGTGCAGTGCTTTGCTTACAATGAATGGCCCTTCCCATGGGGGGATAACTTATGCATGCCAGCAGTACGTTGTACCAACCGGAGCACCAGATCGCCTTCCTGGAAAACTCGGGGGCTTACTTTCCGGATATGATAGCGTCGGAGTTTTTGCTGATATATGGCGGATATGGACAATGCCAATTCTCTCGCTTCTTCTAGCATATCAACATCATTTTGCCAGGCTTCTTGTACTTCGGCTTCTGTGTATTGGGTGACCCTAGGCGAATCATGCTCTATGTCGGCTGGTAATATAGCTTCTGCCCCATATACCAGAAAAAATGGCGTATAGCCTGTTGATCGATTCGGAGTTGTTCTTAAACTCCACAGTACCGCTGGTAGTTCTTCTATCCAGCACCCCGCTGATCTTTGCAGCGGCTCAATGAGCCGAGGTTTTATCCCAGACAGTACTAATCCGTTGGATCTTTCCACTTTTCCATTCGATGCGGGATGAGCTACCGAGGCAACGTCCAGCCGGATCTTCTTATCCCGGCAGAATCGCGCAAATGCTCCTTCAGCAAAATTTGTGCCATTATCAGTTATGATACTGTGAGGATAACCGTATCTCAAGATGATGTCTTTGAGAAATGTTACGGCCGTAGCTCCATCACACTTTCTTATTGGCTTCACTTCAATCCATTTTGAAAACTTATCCACCATGACCAAAATGTGAGTCATATTCCCCCTTGCTGGTTTGAACGGGCCAACCATATCCGAACACCATACGGCAAATGGCCATGTGATTGGTATGGTCATGAGTTCCGACATAGGCATATGTGTCTTGGTAGCATACCTCTGACAACCATTGCATTTTCTCACCAGATCGTCTGCTTGTTCTAAGGCACTTGGCCAGTAGAATCCATGCCGGAAAGCTTTTTCCACCAAAGCTCGGGACGAGGCATGATGCCCGCACTCCCCTTGATGTATATCTTGGAGGATGTCAAGCCCTTCTTCCGGGTCAACGCATTGCTGGAGGACATTGGTCACACTCCTTTTGTATGGCTCGGAATTGATGATTGTGTATGCCTTTGCTCTCCTCTGAGTTTGCCTGGATAGCACCTCCTCGGTGGGTAACGTTCCATCTTTCAGGAATTGAAATATAGGCAGTGCCCAAGCTGGTATTGCTCGCACAGGGAACACATCCTCATCAATTTCCATCTGATCCACCGGCATAACTTCAACCAGATCACACTGAGCAGTCCCCGGGTCCTGTGAGGCAGTCCCCGGGTTCGCTGAGGCAGTCCTCGGGTTTGCTGAGACAGTCCCCGGGTTTCGCTCACCACCTCCCATGTCAACGTCCATGGGCACAGCTCCGGATTCTGTATCCTCCGGGACGTAGATTGAGTCGGTTTCTGGGGACGGTCTGATAGATGGTTTTCTGAGGTTCTCTAATGCTACACCCAGTGGAATTGCTTGTCGGGTTGATCCGAGCTTCGACAGCATGTCGGCAGCCTCATTTTCCACTTGGGGTACATGACGAAATTCACATCCCTCAAAATAACCAGATATTTTCTGCACATGGAATCTGTATAATGCCATGTTTGGATCAAGAGCGTCCCACAGCCCCGATACTTGCTGAATTACCAAATCCGAGTTGCCAAAGCATTGGATCCGACGTATCCCAATTTCTTTTCCCACTTTGAGCCCATGCACAAGTGCTTCATATTCAGCGACATTGTTTGACGCCGTGAAATGGATCTGTAGCACATATCTCAGCTGGTACTTCTTTGGCAAGGTAAGTACAACTCCGGCACCTGGCCCGGTTTTTGTTTTTGACCCATCAAAGTGCATCCTCCAGTAGTTCGGATCTGGTAGCGGTGGTTCGTATTGTACCTCGGCCTAGTCCACAAAAAAGTCGGCCACATCCTGAGACTTGATTGCTTCTCTTCTGTCATATTGTGGTGCATAGGGAGCTAGTTCAATTGCCCATTTCGCAATCCTACCACTCGCATCCTTGTTACTCATTATCTCGGATATGGGAGCTTCACATATTACTTTGATGGGATGCTCCTCAAAGTAATGCTTCAACTTCTTAGCTGCCATATAGACATCGTAGGCCACCTTTTAATAGTGTGGGTAATCCTGCTTTGAGGCATATAATACCTCGCTCAGATAATACATTGTCCTTTGCACCGACTTACCCTCTTCGTGCCGCTCTACCATAATCACTGCACTTACAACTCGGTTGGTTGCGGCTATGTAGAGCAACATTGGCTCCTTTGATAGTGGAGAGGCTAACACTGGTGCGGTGGCTAACATCTTCTTTAAGTGGGCAAAGGCTTCATTGGCCTGCGGCGTCCAAACGAACTTGTCCGACTTTTTTATGAGTTGGTAGAGAGGCAACGCCTTTTCTCCCAACCGACATACAAACCGACTTAACGATGCCAGGCAACCAGTGAACTTCTGGACATTGTTAAGACACTTCAGAAGTTCCATTCGCTCAATGTCCCGGACCTTAGTTGGATTAACTTCGATACCTCGGCTGGATACGAGAAATCCGAGTAATTTTCCAGCCGGGACACCGAAGGTACATTTTTCCGGGTTAAGCTTCATCCGGAACCTTCTTAAGTTCGCGAATGTCTGCCTGATATCGTCAAGGAGCGTTTTGCTTTCCTTGGTCTTGATAACCACATCATCGACATACACTTGTAAATTTTGACCTATTTGGTCGTCCAAACATTTCTGCATACATCTTTGGTACGTTGCCTCTGCATTACGTAAACCAAACGGCATGGTGCGATAGCAATAAGCCCCATACGGGGTGATGAATGCAGTCTTTATTTGATCATCCGGATTCAGAGGTTTCTGGTGGAAACAAGAATATGCATCAATGAATGACAACAATTCACATCCAGCAGTTGAGTCTATGACCTGATTTATCCTTGGTAGTGGAAATGGATCTTTTGGGCACGCCTTGTTCAGGTTCATGTAATCGATACACATACGCCAAACCACTGCCACGTTCGGATCATCTTTCTTCTTCTCCACCAGCACCGGATTAGATAGCCAATCCGGGTAAAGTACTTCCATGATAAATCCTGCTTCTAGTAACCGAGCTATTTCATCTCCAATGACTTTTCTCCTATCTTCAGCAAAGCGGCGGAGAGGTTGCTTCACCGGCCTTGCTCCGGTTCTCACGTTCAAAGAGTGCTCGGCCAACTCCCTCGGAACACCTTGCAAGTCCTGTGTGGACCAAGCAAAAATATCCTGATTCTCACGGAGGAAGTTGACGAGCTCGCTTTCCTATTTATCATTCAACCCGGCACCAATTGTTACGGTGCGCTCTAGGAACATATCATCAACAGGCACTTTCTTGATATCCTTTGTGGCTTGGAACGAGATGCTACCATGCGGATTACTCAACGCCGGCATATATTGCTGCGCGGACTGAGCCAACGCTGCCACCTCCTGGATTTTTCTTTTCTCTTGAGCAATCACGAGTGACTCAGCTAGGTTAGACCTGGCCGACTCACACTTGATGGAACGTCAGAAATCTCCAGCAATGGTAATCACTCCATTTGGCCTGAGCAACTTCATCTTCAAGTAACTGATGTGACAGATCACCATGAACTTGTTCAATGTTGGTCTTCCGAGTAACGCGTGATATCCACTTTCTAAGTTCACCACTTCAAACTCCAAATTCTGAGTTCGGCAGTTATCTCTTGTGCTGAACAAAATATCAACCCGGACCTTGCCTATTGGCTCACAAGAGATGCCTGGCACAATGCCATGGAAAGTTGTCCTTGTAGCTTGGAGCATGTTCTCCGAGATACCCAACTTGCGCATTGTATCTGCATTCATGATGTTAATGCTACTGCCATTGTCAATCAGTACCTTGGAGAACCTTACATTGATGTTAGGCCTAATGAATGTCGGATCCAGCACTAACACATAGGAACCAGGACTCGGCATAAGCTTGGGATGATCTTTGATGTTTCAGGTAATTTCCTGGTCCGACCAAGGCATATACCTCGTCACTGCTGGCATTACCGCATTAACCTCCATATGTCGGCGCTGCAAGCTCTTTCTATCGGTTTCCTCAGTAGTAAACACACAGTAACTCTGATGATGCTCCCTGTACTCATTCCTCCCCTCATTTCCAGGGTACCTCTGATCCGGTTGATGCTGGTTTTCTACTTGATGCACTGTATCTCTTCTCTCATGGTTATCATACCTCGGCGGAGGGGGAGGCAACATTAGCTGTTGCATGTTTGCTCCGGAGAGCAATTGCTGCCGGGGTAACTCCTGCCGAGGTTGATCATTCCGGGGTGCCTGAGCATTCCCTGAGCCACCTTGTTCTATCTTACTCATCCACTCACATTGCCTTGTTGTATGACCCGCTGGGTTGCTCGGATTCGGCGTGTGAAATTTACACGGTTGATCCAACATCGACTCATAAGTGTACCTCGAACGGTCCTTCTTTTCTTGCCACTGTTTCTTCTGCTCTGGCATCCAAGTTTTCTTGCCATCATTTCTTGGTGTCCATTGTTGCCCTCCAGTTTTCTGACGTTGATTGCTCCCTGCTCCGGGCTGATCTTGATTCACAGCTGTAACTTGTTGCAAACTGTACCGGTGATCCAGTATGTCATCTCTTCTTTTACCTCCGTAATCATTCCTCCGAGATGATCCAGCTCCATCTCTCTGGTAGTACTCCTCATTCGACTCATTTGACACGAGCCTAGGTTGAGTCGGATCACCCAAAGCATACGAATCAGCAATCCGGATCATCTCTACCAAAGTAGTTGGCATTTTCCTTTGCAACTTATGCCACAGCTCGCTTGCATACCTGCACCCCTGCGCAAACCATGCTATGGCCTGTGACTCTATCACACCCTCAGACGAGTTTCTCATGGTACAACACCGGGTTAAAAACTCCCGGTGTGTCTCGTTCGGTCTCTGCTTACACATAGCTAGGGTATGTGGCCTATTTGGCCTCTGATACGTACTTGAGAAATTGTTGATAAACATTTCCTCAAAATCGATCCAGCAGTTAATACTTCCGGGTGGCAAATTGTTTAACCATACCCTTGCTGGCCCCTCCAACATCTGGGGTACGTATCTCACATCCCATCGCAAGTTGCCTGTAGCAATCTTCACAGCTGTAGCATAGTTTATCAACCAATCCTCCGGCTTAGTACTGCCGTCATACGTCTTTGTGCCTCTGGGTAACTGGAAGTTAGGTACCGGTGGCTCCTTCATGATCCGGGGTCCAAAACACGCAGGAACTGGAGGACCCTGACTTTCGATCTGCTCCGACCTATACAGTCGATCCAGTTTCAACCTGGCGTCATCAGGCATCAGAGCCCTGCTTCCCAATCTCGACCCTATCACATGATAGTCCGGCCTTGGGTATCCTGCATTCACCATTTCCGAATCTCCATCGTTATATCGGTCTTGCTCTCGTGGTGCACCTCTCTGTTGCATACCTCGGTCGGCACTTTGCTCTTTCCTTGGTATATTCCGCTGCTGCGGTTGTCCTACCAAGTTGCGCTGTCCGGCATTGCCATTTATAGCATTTCCTTGACCGGCATTGCCTTGGTCGCGGTTACCTCAGCCAGCATCACCTCGGCTCACGCTTCGTCGATCATCGTTTCTCTGTACCTCTTTTGCTTTTCCTGCCCTTATCGGGTCATACGGAACGATCTGTTTGTTTCTCCTGGCCGAGGTTAGTACCTCTCCTCTCCTAGGACCACCATGAGGAGATGATGCGGCTCCAGCGGATTTCTCCAAGTTACGCACCGCAGAATGAACAATCTTGGAGGCCCCAGCTCTCTCTGGGTTAGCCCTGAGCAATTCCTCATTTTGCCTGTTCGTGATCCGAACCAACTCATTGACCCTATCTTGCTGTATCTGAGAGGCTTCACCCGTTAGACCCTCTAACTAGGACGCAGCTACATCCGCTGCTCTGAGGTTTTTCGTCGGGGTACTATACTTCGGCAGCCCCACGGACAAACAGTTCTTTGACTCCTCAATCCTAGTATCACCCTCTTTGTTCATTTCACTCATGAGATTTCTCCCATTCACTTTTACAGCATCTAGTTTATTTTCCTTTTACGTACTCACGCAGCGTCATGTTCAACGACTGCTGAGCTGCAGCTATCTTTTTCGCTCCCTCTAGAATGTTTTGCCTAGTTTCCTCTAGCTCGGCCTGTGCCTGAGCCGGATCTATCACTGCTGCTACCGGGTTTGCCAAGCTATCCATAGCTTCTCTCAGTACATTCTCAGGCCTCTCTAGTGGAGGACCTCTACCTTTCCTCGGTGCCTTAGGTGTTACCTCTGGATCTGGTGCCGGATCTTTGCTTGTGCCTGCACCAGGCGCAGTCATCATCTCCTCAGCATGGTCCGGGGAGCGAGTGATACGCTTCACGTGAACCACGCTAAGGGGTGGATCCCCTGCCTCGATGACGTGTCGCGGATGAACGCATGACACATCGATAGCAACGTAGGCTTTGTGCACACCGAGCTTGACGAAGAGGCCGTTGCACGGAAGTGGGCGTGTGCCGAAGCAGCCAGCATTGTCGCTGACAAAGTCCAGCGCTCCAAAGCGCTGAACGAGCCCGGAGACGATGCGTTCGCCGGTGCCGATGAGGTTTCCCGTCTGGATCTTGACCCCTGCTAGCGCCGCTAGCCCCATGGTGGGTGCCAACTGTCGTGGTGGTGTCACGGCAGATGCCATGGATAGGCTAAAGGTGGGGACTAATAGCACTAGGGGAATCCAGGGAGGGATAGTGAGGTGATTTCTCACACAGAAGGTTTGTATTTGATTCACTTCACAGATTACAGTTGCTCCTCGAGCTGTATTGGAGAGAGGAGGAAGAAGGTACTCTCTTACTCTCCCCGCTAGCTAGCCATCAAGAACCAAGTCACAACCAGTCTATAGAGATCAATGCCGTAAGCTCTACCCAATTGAGACCAACCCCTTCTATAGAGGCCCTAGCCCCCCTTATATAGGAGTGGCTAGGTCTCCACTTAGGGCATACGTGGAGGCATATTCCAAGGAATATGCCTCCTCCCAAAATAGCAAGCCGACCGGGTCACTTTTCCCCCACGTCATCCATGCAGAGGCTACGTGAGCCTCTGCGGCGCCTGTGTCAACCGACATCGGCGTCGTCACCTTTGTCGGCCATGCCTTGGTGGTCCTGCCCCTGTCCGCTTTGCTCATGTTGTGCGTACCGGGGTTACTTTTGACCAGCGAGATACCTTCCTTTTCCTAGAAGCTTGCTATGACCCGGATCGTAGTTGATCCGGTCACACCTGTTCCTGCATACAAGTTAGATTCATCTATCTGGCTTACGGCTTAAGTCGGATGAGACTCAGTTAGGCGGACATCCACTGGTCCGGGTTACCCCGAGATTCGTCCTTCCTTGAGGTAACTCGGCCAGCATTCGCTTTGGCCTTGCCGTACCTCGGCTAACTCGGCCTTTATACCCCGGCGTGACCCTACCCGGGGGTATCCCCCCAACAGAACGTGAAGAAGACTTGAAGATAGAACACCCACACCTATTTGCTAACCATCCTGAATCCCGGGGACGAGATTCTTCTTAAGGGGGGTAGGTTTGTAACATCCTAGATTTTACAATTTCAGATGTTACTAGAAGCATGCATCGAAACCCTAAAAAAAATCCTCTAAACTGCCACAGGGTTGCCGCTCGAAAGCTCGTCGCCAATCTCGCTGGAGTGCGCCGCCAAGCTCGACGGATGGAGTTCGAAGCTACCCCTCCACCTTATCTCTCCCTCTCTATCTTCCCCTTATAGTACCACAAGGACTCACCTATTTTAACCCTTGAACAGAGCCCTGCGCCCCCCGCAATTCGTCGATGGAGTCTCGCCGGAGCTCGTGAAGATCAGCCGCCTCCTGACGCTGCTCGAGGAGGAATTAAGCGACGCCGACTTCGGGAACGGAACCGGGAGAAGATTCTTCACGCCATCATCTACTTTGCCACCCCGGGAAGTTGTCGGACCGCTGCCGAGCACCATCGCCGACGCGCCGCCACTGTTCGCCGTCACCGTCGAGCCATCATCGCCGCCAGGTCAGTCGCCTTCGCTCCCGACCGTTAGATCGCGAACCGATGGCGCAGATTAGATCCCCGGGCTGAAGAGGTACTAGCCAGTAGCGTAGCGCCGCGTGGCGTATGCACGCGTCAGCGCCGCGTTAGCGTCGCGTGCCACGCTGGACCAATTCGGTGCGGCCACTTGTCGCCGCGTAGCTGGCCGTCGTTCTGTTTTTTTAATAGGTAGAAATCATTTTAATCTCGTTTAATTCATAGTAAATCTAGTACTTGTCCAAAAATTGCGTATAATATACCGTTGGATTCGTAAAATTGCGTAGAACACAGATCTGCAATAATATTGCTGGTTTTCTGCAGTAATCTTGTGGTACAATTTAAAGTCTAGATTGGAGCATTTTCATTCTAGAAAAATATCCGTAACCCTGTTTTAGTTGATTTTTATTGCATTGGCTTTGTATCTATGAGATCTTCTGTGGAAAATTATTATATCATGCTTAGAGTGTTTAGATCTGTTTCGAGGTAGATTTGAAGTGTAGATCTATTTATGAGCATATTTAATTAAGTATTAATCCAAAATACTTCAAATTTGTGGAAAACCGATACTAATGACATCCCCAACTCAACAACACCCCTGAATAAAACACTTGGTCAAAGTTGAACCCATCCTTGCATATTACCATGTTGCATGCATGCATAATTACCTTCGTGGCATTGTTTTATGCAAATTGTGATTGGATCTATGTTTGTGTTTCGTTGGATTGCTCGGAGTACGCTGAGGAGTACTGTTGTGTATAGTGCTGCTCGGATCAAGGCAAGTTACACCACTTGTACATATTATGTCCCAGTTTTTGACTATGCATGTTTTACTCTTCAAATCTTGTAGTATGCATGTGTAGGTCTTTAGTAGATTTTCTTAGTACTATTTTTCCAAGTGCGGTTTTGTAGTATGCCATGAGTAGCTTTATACTTAGGAATTTCCGTCCTAATAGGTTTCCCCTATTTTTGCTAAGTATTCCTTGCTATGCCATATATAAATACTAAGTACCGTTGGGGGGTTCGAAAGACTCAAAAATTTCCTAAGTATGAAAGCTCTCTCGAGCGGACTTTTCTTCTCAAAAACCCCCTTAAAAATAAAACTAAGTTTGCTTCTGGGCCGAATAGTTGTCGGGTCAACAAGTGGATATTTGGTGGAGGACGACCGCCCAGGAATTTAAGAAGTCTACCATGTTTTAGAATTCAGAAGCTTCCAGTGCAACCACAATACATATGGGCTCTGTCTTGGCTTAGTACTTAGTGGGAAATCTCACCGAGGTACCAACATTTGGAGGTTCTTGGCACGGTTGGATCCAGCTGGTAGAGGGGCTACTAAGGGAAGGCTTCGCCATGGTCTTGTCTATAAAAGGACTTGATCGTGGATTGTGGGGAAAGTGCACAACCTCTCGAGAGTATTGCAATCTGATCGATCAGCCGAGTTCACGGAAAAGAACACTTTGAGCATCTGAAGGATGGAGCCTTTGAAAGATCTTCCTCTCTATTTTCCATACTTAAAGTTTTATAAACCCCAAGGCGTGAGTAATATCGCTATTGGGTGGGATTTTGGGGACTTGGTGCATAATATCCAAGTGCTAGGTTGATTGGACACTTGGTGAGTAATATCCTCGTGTTCCACTCGACCCTATACTTCTTATCAATGTTTACAAAGTAAGGTAAACTCTCCATCTTTTCTTCTTACTTAGAGAAAACTGGCCTTATGCAAAAGAACCCCAAAGCCTACACTTAGACTTGCATATAGAGATAGTCTTATTCTTTCCTTGGTGCAATTTGCCAATACATTCAAAGTATTGACCCAACTTGTTGGCCGCACATCTTATGTGCAGAATCCGAAGACTGAAAGGTGCGTACGGATCGCGGGTCTTCATGCAACTAGCCTGAGGTGTTGATGGACTCAAGATTTACTTAGTTTCCGCTATTTTATTTGAGCTAGCTATAAGCTATGAAAGTTGTAATAAATGTACTCTGGATTATTCGTGTAATAATGACTTGTGTTTTACATGATATTCATCGACTGTGAAGTGCTAGATATTGATCCAGGGACTAGCATGCTAATCATAGGGACTTAGGATCCTTATCGATCCAAGGTCACAAAACTACCACAAGCTAGAAGTAAGGCAACATCAAGACAAGGCAACCAGAGTATGTTCCAACATGTAGATCTAATCATTTTCTATCTTGCACATTCATTTTCTTGCAAGCACATGATAAGTAGACAAATTAGGCAGCAGATAATCAATAGCCAAATTATGCAAGAGTTCTTGCATAGGCAAGGCTCAGACTAGCATCATAGACCTATAATCCATTTCTATCTAGAAAGTATACAACACAGCTGCTGATACATGTCACATTCCTAGGAGGGTACCACCTCTATACCTAGCAAGATCAAGTCTGCTTGAGTACAAGCTCAAGTAGATCTTCTTCAACATAAATAATCATCTTCCTAAATGATTTAGGAATCATAAATAAAACACTTTCTTTTAAAACAGACAGTAAAGGTCTATCACTAGGCCACAGTATATAGAAATCACTGAGTTAATCATTTTCCTACAAGCATATAGGAATCATATCATTATAAATCACCTTCTTATTAATCCCAGAGCAGGGATTAGCACTAGCACAGATTTACACAGTAACAGGATTAAATCCTGAAACTGAACATAGCAGAGTTTCACAAGTAACAATTAACCAAGCATCAGTACCGAGAGCAGTCAACTTAACTCCATAGGAGTAAATCCATAGCCACAACAATTTGAGCATCCACAGTAATCTAATCATGATTTTGCAGAGCAGCCTAGAATAGAGAACAGAGTAACACAAGCATGATCAGCAGAGTATTCTCTGATAGAGAACAAAGTAACAAACATGCTTAACCAAGTCTGACATTACACTAACAGTAAATCAACATCCATGGATTTGCATAGGCACGATTAAACCCTAGAGCTATGCTAAATCACCACTATAGGGGGGATGAACCCTAGAAATTTAGGGATTAGCATTAAATGGGAAATCCATCGCAAGTGACCACATGGCAGGGATTAGAGGCAAGGTAGAACACAGAGAGGAAGATAGGGCACTTACTTGAGGTCCTCATAAAATTATCGAAGAGGAAGTAGAGAGGAGGTCGGCGACAAAGGGATGGCGGCACAGGGAGCACCCCAAGGGGGCGCTGCAACACAGGCTTGCACACAACAGTGGAGGTCATGGAGGAGCGGCGCTACGAGCACCACAGCGCCATCGAGAGAGCGCCAAAACACGGCGAACCCTAACACTAGCCTCGTGCAGGGGTTAGCGCGGCCAGAAGAGGGCACCAGTGATGAATCGACTTGGACAGCGACATCGAATTGGTCATCCGGTACCGCGGCGGCCGGACTTGGCCGGAATCATGCGCAGCAGCGCCGGCGGCATCGAGCGCCAGAGAGAGTCATGAGAGAGATAGGGATGAGGAAGAGAGAGGGCGCGTGGGGGTACTGGGCCGGTCGGCTGCCCAGTACAGCCCAGGTGGTCTTTGACCAGGCCGAGTGGGCCGGTGAAACACCCCGTCCACTAGGCCCGGGGGTATCACTCCTAGCAGCTTAATAGGATATCTAGACTGGCCCCACAGACCAACCTAGTATTTTCTGCGCACTTTGTCCTCACTCAGGCGCACTCGGTATCCACTTCCAGTCGGTCACCCATCCTAGAATTGCTCTAGGCCAAGCACGCTTAACTTGTTGGTATGAGTATTCTATCAATCTCATTAAGCCATGTACCTGGTCTCACAGTCGGGTCTGGTTGGGCCAGACCAGCCCAATGGGCCAGGCCCATGTCTCAAAAGACGTATCTAAAAATAAATATTTACAAATATGCCCCTGGAACAAAATCAGCTCTAGAAAAATAAATAAAAATCCTAAAATATAAATCATATATCTTTGAACTCACAAAAATATCCTTTACCTAACAAAAAAAGTAAGAAATAATTTTAAGCAATTAAATATAGATCCATTATTAAAATTATAAATAACTTATGGAATTTTATAAAAATATACAAAATACTTAAAATTGAATAAAACTCATTTTTAAGATTCTAAAAGGAAGTACTATTATAGAAAAACTAGCACAGTGGCCCGTGCACTGCACGAGCAGCATTTTTTCCATATTTTAGTTCCATAATAAAGTTATTATTCTTTGCAATAAACTATTGTTTTCTTTCGATCTAAAATGCTACTCTTTGTAAGAAATATCATTTCCATCAAAACCATTGGAAGTATTGTATTACACTTGCTCATCGATTTGATCTTCCTTACTGGTGCTATAAAACACATTGAATACAATATCCTTATTTTGGGAAACTTGGAAAAATAAGTTAATTTATATAAGCTCAATTATCCCCATAAGGCATGTCCATCTAGAGTTCATTACTGGGGAACGACACTAATATCCAAAACTATTTCAGTAAATTTTGATTTGTGGTGTTTTGATATTTCAATGGCTATATATGTTTGCATGTTCTACAGAATACCATGGGTAACGGTTTGCATCGTAAAACCCAAACATCATGTGTAAAATACCCAAATATGGTAGATCAAGTTATTTTATTTCGCCATGGCACTTCAAGATTATGTGGATTACTATCAAGAAATAAATTTTGACCATATGGAGAAAGAATTGGGGTTTCTTTCGTGACCGAATGCAAATCTTGCTTGATTAAGCGCAACACAATAGATATATGTATATTTGTGAAGAGTATATGTGGGAATGTGTAATCAATTTACCAATTGAATAACTCAAATTATAGTCTAGTGTGCGGATAAATTAATACGGTCCTAAAAAATTTCTAGGTTTTCTAGAATAAAAGTTTCTATAGATAAGATAACCAATTAGTTTATCAATCGTACCTACCAAGTATATCTAGTAAATGCAAAATGAATACATAAGAGATATGGGTTTCAGATGCCATAGAAAATTTATTTAGCTATGATTATTTATAGATAGCCTTTTATTTCGAGTACATGAGGCATAGAGAATGACAAGTTACCACCCATATAAGTTGTATCACTTTACGTGCGAAGCATCTTGGAAATACGAGCATGTACCAGGTAACTAAAATTACTTTTGTTGCATCTCATCAATAGAAATACGAGGTTAATTATATACCACTTTTCATTTTGTGCTAAAAAGGAGGAAAAGAACTTAACACAACAATTTTTAAAACATACCATAAATACGTGGTACATACAATCTAAGTACAGAAAGAAGCACATAGGTAGTGTAAGCCTGACTCAAGTCGCTACCAACTCAACTTTGGAGCGAAAAAATTCTATTTTGATTATAGACTTATAGTATGTAGAAATTGGATGTGCTATCACCTCCATTAAAATAAACCCGGCTTCTTCGTTGATACTATTTGTTGCCGTCTGAGATAAAAATTTATCCATATATTAATTCTCCGGTTTAATTATTTTAAGAAATTTATCAACTCATTTGGGATTTCACATGTCTAGTCATCCTAGAAACCGGAACATTCAAAGAAGAAAGATTAAGACCTTCGTTGAAAGTACAACTATAGTTCTCCCTTTTATGACAAGTGAATACCATACTAATACTATTTCTCTAGTAAGGTATCTAGTGCCATGATTCAAAAAATATCCACTAAAAGACTCAAAATACAATGTGAAAAAGATGAAACAGTAGAGACGTATTAGCGCAAGTCGAAGCACAAGCGAATACCATACTAATACTATTTCTCTAGTAAGGTATCTAGTGACATGATTCAAAAAATATCCACTAAAAGACTCAAAATACAATGTGAAAAAGATGAAACGGTAGAGAAGTATTACCGCAAGTCGAAGAATTTATCCATTGTGAGTACTCTTGCACGCTCACCAAAAATTCTACATACAACTGTAATACAATAATTATTAGATAAATAGCATTTATAATTAGAGTACTTGATAGTCTATTTCCATCGTATTCAACAATAGAAGTATACAAGGAAAAATGAATTACCTTGACATCTGATTTTTTATATGCTTGGCTCCTTTGAGGTTTGCATGTTCTACTGTAAGACATGTGTATAATGTTTTCTTCTAACTACTCAGGTGATCATTTTGATTTTTGACTTATCTAGCTGTTTCCACCTCTTTGAGTATAGATCCAATGCGTCATAGACTTACCAAACTTTAGTGCATGTTCATCTAAAAAATCATAAATATTCATTAAAACTTATAGTAGTTCCCTAAGAGTAGCCATTATATGATCTAGTGTACCAATAATGCAGTGCCAATGGAAACAAATATTCTCAACAGCTATAGTGACCCTTGGTGCCATTTTGGCACTTAAATACCGAACGAAGTTAGAATGACCAAATTTAGCTTTTTGTATTAACGGTACTTCTGGCCAGAATAATCAAGAAGAATGGAACCATTATACCATACACCAAGTAATGGGGAAGATGTAAAGTTGTGGAGTGGAGAATAAGTGTATTTTTTTCCATGATATGTAATGGAAAGAATCATAGCAAAGAGTTTATTTAGTATGAGTGTTGAGGGCTTAAGCTAGGTGTTCACATTGCTAGCGGTCTGAGCTCACATGTAAACAGTTAGGATTCTATAGCTAGCAGTTAGTACTATACTAATGTGTATGGAGACCTCTACTGACTACTGAAATCAAAGGACATTGCTAAGCTATACAGGTATAGATGTTTTATTTAGAGTCCTCTCGCTCTTTGCTACTCTGTTCAGAAATATAAGATGTTTTAGCTTTGTGAATCGAACGTATTTAGATATTTTTAGTGTATAGATTCATAGAGGTTCAGAGTGAATCTATACACAAAAAAGCATCTGCATACATTTATTTTACAAAGCTAAAATGTCTTATATTTCTGAACGGAGGGAGCATAATGATGGGAGAAAAGAAGAAAATAGACACCGAGAGCATTGGAGAAAATAAGAAAAAACTGCACAAACTACTACTTGTATTTCTTCAATGCGGTGCAGCTAATGACGTCCTTACGTCGTCCAACATGGGTACATGATCTGAATTCAGCAGAAGTGCCCCAACTTCCTCTTATGTTTATATGCGAGAGATGATCATGTACACATATTGTATTGCTGCTACACTTTCAAAACGGAAAGGTTGAAGAACTAGTTGAAATCATAAATTTTTATTACTTCTTTTTGTAAAGATTGTTGATTCACACATGTCTTGCCAGTAATTGATATCTAATCGATTTACTAGGAAGAAAAAAAGATGTACAGAGATATAGAGCTTAGCTGCCGGCCAAATTTGCATCCAACTAAGCATCACTCAAAATCCTCCGCCCCCTCCATGATGGGGGCCTCCAGAAAAAGGAGAGCGCAATAGGGAGAACCGCTGCCTAATCAAAGTGATTGATCCTCGGGTGGCAAAATCAATCTTCTCTGCGATCATCACCAAAAATTACCAGCTAGCATCCCTAATGTCTGAATCTATTCATGCGGGAGAACGCCATGAACCGGGCAGTATGATGAAACATACCATACGGCATAGAAGTAGACACTCGTGGGTTCCTGAATTTGATGCAGATCGGATTAGGAACTTTTGGAGGAAATTAAAAAAAAGTACACTAAAGTAGATGGAGTACTTACAGGAAAGTTCAGCTCACGTGCCATTACCTAGTTTTGGGCTTTCCGGCTGTGTGCACGATGCCTTGATTCCATCGATCCATCTTGTATGGCTGCACGCCTCCATCGTGTATGCATGAGGCAATATTAAAACCTCACCGACGTTTATGTCCATGCACGTGGAGATTCAATCTCGATTCGACTGAGATGCATGTATTAATTCAGATTCCACTGAATCTATCCAATCTTTGTATGGCTGCAGATGTCTCCATGGTGTATGCATGACGCATGATTAAAATCTCGTTGAAGTTGATGTGCATGTACGGGGCAGACCTTGATCGGCTGAGTGCATCAACGGGAACACGGCGGCGGCGGCGGCGTGCGTGAGGACACAGTAGAATACGGCGGCGGTAACCTAGTACAACTATAGTCTACAGGATGCAACGGCCATGTTATGAGAAAAAAAGAAAAAGGCGACGCAGAAGCCAAGTTTTTTTATTCTATAATGGCAACGGTGGGTAATTTTCCACTAATCTAATCTAATGGTTTAGATTTTTAGTCTAGCAAATAAATGGTCGGATGTTTTGCTTTTTTGTGGAATTTTCTAGCATTTTTCCTTGTTTCTGGTTAACCCGTCATGTACTTTTAATATATAATAGATACTAATTTGTATTTTTGGAAAGTAAATCATGTATAATATAAATAAAGTCTTATTTCTTTAAAGGAATTTTAGTTAAATAGTTAAAAGAGTTAAAAATTAAATAAATTCATTTTAAACTCTTAGAATAATACTAGTTATTATAAAATTACTAAATGTCAAAATAATATGAATTTAATGATTTCTTAAATAATGCTTTTCTTTTATTAATTAAAAGAAACTTAAAACCTATACAAGATGGGTAAAACACTCAAAGAAGGAAGAAAATGAATCATTGCATGACATTACTATGCACTGCATATTGCTTCTTTAAATATTGTCCTTACCGGGCAATAATGGTTTTCTGTAGAAATTGGAGCTCAAGGTCAGGTGGAAGTATCCCACTTCACTACCTTGCATTCACAAGGAAAGTTCACCACTGGCTCATGTCCTTTGAAGAGTCTTTTTGAAAGTATTTGAAAATTGTGTGTTATCACCTATGTTCTAAAAGAGACAGAAAATAAGTATTTTCCCAAACAAATGAAATGCTATTATCATCCTAAGTAATGATAAATATTAAGAATTGTAAGGGAATCTAAGATTCCAATTGCAAAACAACTAGGACTTAATAATCCATGACATTAGTGATTCTAGCGCCGTATATTACGCGTTAACCATAAGGTTTGGAATGGGACGGAGAAGTCAGTTGTATCTTCTTCCTCTCGCATGCATCCGGATGGCCATGTCATGGATGTTATCCTGGTAGCATGCATTTATTGCTAATTCGTAGAGGATATGCAGCATATGGGTGGGAACCCTCAACGTCCCACGATAGTTCTGGCATCTGACGGTCTATACTGACCATTGTCGTAATTCAAGATGTGGGCATGGTGTATACCAAGGATACATGCGGGGTCACGAAGGGGGCAGTGATTGGCTTGGATCATCTACTAGGCCCCACATCATGGAATTGTGGACGGGAAAGTACGCCCAGTTGTGCAACAAGGACTTGGACTCTTATGGGTAAAGCAACGCACCTCTGCAGAGTGTAAGAATTGCGACATCTTACTCCCTGTTCCGAGAAGGAGCTACGAACGTGGCAGGAAAGGAACTCCATGAAGTTCTGGTCAACCTGTGAAGGCTCATGGGCATAGTTTTTAATAATAAAATCAATCTTTGAAGAAATGTTTACCAAAAACTACATAGTACCAAGGACTTCCGAGGTGGTAGTTAGAGCATCAAACTTCCCACCTTGCATATAGTGAACTTGATGGGTAACGCTGTTACTCACCCTTTTCTTTGAACCCCTTGCTGGAATTTGAAGACCAGGAGAATAACCAGGTCTATGCTATAGAGGTCCAAAACGATGTTTACTATGAAGAGTCGGACCTGTCTGGTGGAATCGAAGGGGTGGACTACGGAATACACTATGGAGCTGAAGACAAGGAGTCAGAGTAGTTGTCAGGCCATAGAATAGTTATCTAGGTTGAGCCGAGCAGCACGAACCCTATAGAATAAGTTGTTGAGATCACATCTTTATTACCGTTGTTTTTTTTGTTCTTCCGCTGAACTTATGAAATAAGTTATTTGGTTTGTAAGTTTGAATATCTTGAAGTCTCGAACTTCTTGTATTGTAATAATAATGAAGTGTGTATGTTTGTATTTTGGACCCGCAATGTTTTTGTTGTACCACTCTGAGGGATGTGATATTTACGAAACGGTGTACTGTGAATGTCATGTAAATGACTATAGTGTACTACACATGCAGTGGTATGCTGGGTCACCGCATAATGATATGCATAGTGATGTCACCGTTAATCCCAAGTAAATCCCTCACATATAGCCGTACTACCCCTTCTGTCACTAGGGTTCCCAACCTGTAGATTAGTCATTACTCATACTCCCTATACCTGGCTCAACCCTCGGGGTCTTGGGTACCTGACAAGTCCTTAGATTGAGGCAAGAGAGGATACAATAATCATCATGTCATAAAAACTAATACATGATCCGACCTATGATAAATAACATGCACAAACGCTACATGGCTAGGCCGAATCCCTTAGCCCAAGAAGAATTAATCACACGTAGTGATGAGATCAACAATCACAAACATTATAATGAAAATCATAAGATTGATAGCAATAGTCTTACAATGTCGCCAATCAAAGAAGAGATCTACTATTACAGCTGGTGGAATATGGCTATGGAGATGGAGAAGGGTTTTAAGATCTAGAGGCGACTGGTGATCTGTGGCAGAGACTTTTGGGCGAAGCTGGGGATGTTTTCTCGTCGCCTGAGGCTTCTTTATATAGGGGTCCCTTCACGAAAGTTGTTCTGTTTGACCTAACAATGGCGGAGCCAACTATACGACCGGAGCTATACAGCCAGAATTTTGCTCCTGTCGTATAGTTGGTCGTTAAAGCGTCTTCCTCCGCTTCATGGCTCCTGGTTTCTTCTGGTTGTTGGAAATCTCGTATCTTTGAATTTAATGTAGTGATTCCCATCTTCAAACGACATTATCTATGGATGAAAAATATAAAAAGAAAGGAATGCATACCCCTCTGAATATTAGGCATTAGTGGCAGGGTTTAGAGAGATATTTCATCAAAAATATGAATAATATATAGTTTAAATGTGGACGAAGATGGCTATATTTCAGAGCCATCAAGAGGCGGCCGAGGATGTGGCCGTGGAACTTTTAGAGTCAAAGGTAGAGGAGACCAGCAACCTGGCAAAACCTACTCTTGGGCCGACATTGCCAACAATCCATGCGTGCATCACCCAGATGGTAACGGGGGCTCATCCCAAACTAATGCGGAGTGTCGTTTCAATGACGACATCATGAAAGATGAATCCGGTAGCTACAGGGCCAAGCGACAAAAAGGAAAGTAAAATTCTAACAAAGAGAGAGAGAGTCTGATACGTTGCTAATGTATCTATAATTTTTGATGTTTCATGCTTGTTTTACATCTACTTTCTTATGTTTTGTCCACACTTTGGAGTATTTTTATACACTTTCTTGGACTAACCTATTAACAAGATGCCACAGTGTCGGTTGCCTGTTTTCTGCTGTTTTTGGTTCCAGCAAAGTCAGAAAATGAATATTCTCGGAATTGGACGGGACAAAAGCCAAAGTCAATATTTTACCGGAAGACACATGGAGTCCAAAGGAGAGACAAGGGGGGCCACAGGGCGGCCACACCACCCCTTGGCACAGGCAGCCCTGGCCGCGCCAGGGCATAGTGTGGGCCCCCTGGACGACCACCGACCTCGCCTCTTCGCCTATAAGATGCCTCTCGATGAAAAAACTCAAAATCGTCAAGCCTCCAGCCACGGAAAGTTCCACAGCGCCGCCACCACCAAAGGGGAGATTCGGGGGACAGAAAGTCTCTGTTCCGGCACCCTGTCAGGATGGGGAAGTGCCCCCGGAGCCGTCTCCATCGATCTCCACAACCATCGCCATCACTGTTGTTGATTCCCATGATGATGAGGGAGTAGTTCTTCCTCGAGGCTAAGGGTTCTACCGGTAGCTATGTGTTCATCTCTCTCTCTATGCATGATCATATTGTGATCATGAGCTTTGTAATCAAGTAGATCTACCTTGCTCCTCAAGTGCTTTAATATATCTCTGCTCTCCCCATGTGTGTGAAAGTGACAACGTGCACACCATGGTGGCACTTAGGCTAGAGATTACAAATACTTGTTATGAGTTATATTTGGAGTTGGATGTTTCTATGAAATTGTGGTGTTTGTTGGAACCATCTATCGCTCAAGGTGACAGTGTGTGGTTATCTAGATGGGAAAGGCTTACTTTGAGGTGTGATGTTATAGCCCTATCATGGATTAGAGTGTCCAACCGGAGAGTAGTTAAGAGTAGTATCATAAATATAAGATATTTATATGAGAGTGTTCAGTAGCGAAAGTATGATCCCTAGGCCTTGTTTCTAAGCATTGAAACACCGTTTGCAACTAGATCTGTTACATGTTTGCTTGCTTCCATCTTTATTTTAGTTTGCCTTTAGTCTCTTCCACGCCATTAAAGCTAGTTTCTGGCACCGTTACCACTTATAATTATCCATACCACTTGTATTTCACTATCTCTTTGCTGAACTAGTGCACCTATATACCTGACAAGTGTATTGGGTGTGTTGGGGACACAAGAGACTTCTTGTATCTTGATTGCAGGGTTGCTTGAGAGGGGATACCATTGACCACTTCCTCCCTGAGTTCGATAAACCTTGGGTAATCCACTTAAGGGAAAACTTGCTGTTGTTCTACAAACATCTACACTTGGAGGCCCAACAACTGTCTACAAGAATTGAAGTGCGTAGACATCAAGCTATTTTCTGGCGCCGTTGCCGGGGAGGTAAGGTAAAAGGTACTCACATCCTCCGGTGTGAGTGCTCGAAGTTATTTCCTTTAGATTCTGCAATTTTGCCTTTTTGTTTCTTGTTTTTATTTTCACTACTTAGGCTTAATGGAAAACAACAACAAAATTAGAGAGATTTATAGTATTTATCTTGAGTTAGGACATGAAGTGTTTGAAGAGAAAATTAAAAAACCTATGGAACTTTATTTGCGTGCTAATAGCAATGTTAGTATGAATTCTTTGAACACCATTATTTCTAATGCTATGGAAAAGTCTAAGCTTGGGGAAGCTAGTTTTTATGAAAATGATATTTTTAGTCCCCCAATATATGATGATACTATACCTCCAATATATGATGATTACAATGATGAATATGATATGTTCACTCCACCTACTATTGAGGAGGAAATTAATTATGACTACAATATGCCTCCTATATTTGATGATTATGGTGATGAGAATAATAATGATAGCTATTTTGTTGAATTTCCTCCCACTACAATTAATAAGAATAACTATGCTTATGTGGAGAGTAATAATGATTAAATGCATGTGGTTCATGATAAGAATGTTTTATGTGATAGTTATATTGTTAATTTTATTCATGATGCTACTAAAAGTTATTATGAGAGAGGGAAACATGGTTTTATGCATCTCAATAATATTAAGTTTCCCCTCTTTATGTTGAAAGTCTTGAAGTTGCACTTGTTTTGCTTTACTATGCTTGTTGCTTTGTGCTTTCATGACTTGTTTATTTACAAGATTCCTATCCATAGGAAGTGGGTTAGACTTAAATGTGCTTTGAATTTGCTCCTTGATGCTCTCTTTTACTTCAATTCATATTTCTTATGTGAGCATCTTCTCAAACTATCCTGCCTACCTTAAAGGCGTTAAAGAAAATTACTTATTGGGGGATAACCCAAAAGTTTTAGATGAGTCTTGAAAGTTATTACCTCTGTAATAACCGCTCCTTATCCTTTTTATTTGCTTTTTGTGCCAAGAGTAACCTCTAATGAGAGAGAAGTAATGATTGGGAAAGTTGCTATCCCGAAACAGATTTTTCTGCTTCACTATAAAAATTCGTGTAAAATCTCTATACGTCGTTTTGAGGTGTGAATTTTTGTGCTTCTGCCCCAGGTTGTTATCTAACTTTTGTTAGTTCAACACTTTTATATTTGAGCAACATAAGGTCTTCGAAAAAAATGGTTTTTACCTGCTGGTCTATTTTGACAGATTTCTGCCATTATTTAAATTTGCTTCTTGTTGATTCCTTTTTGAGTTCTTTTTGGGGAATTGAGATTTTTTAGGAAAGTGCTACAGTAGCTTGTGTTTTAATATACATTTTATTGGTGTTGAAACTGAACCAAAGACTTATTATCTTGAGTGCACTAATGTTGCTAATAAAGATTGTCTGAAGTTTTGTATGAAGGAAGAATTTCAGGTGTAAGGAAAGAACAATGTAATGAGATGAAGAATGGACTAAATATCAAGCTTGGGGATGCCACACGTGTCACCCCAAGAAATATGCAAGAAGTACAAGCGCCGAAGCTTGGGGGTGCCCAAGGCATCCCCTTCTTCATCAATAAAAATTTAAGGTTTCTTACAAACACTTCATTTTTATTGTTTCATGCATAGTTGTGTTGTTCTTGGAGCGTCTTATTTTTCATTTTCATTTTGGTTTTTTGTTTGCTTGGTTTTATTAGTTTGCTGAATAAATTGGTTGGACCCCCTCTTTCATACATTGCTTTTCAAATAGTTTGGTTTGGATTGGAAAAGAGTAGAAAAAGTTCATGCTTAAGTGGTAAAGCGAGCTTGTTTTTGACTGTGGCCTTTGCTTTGTCATGCCATGCTTGATATGGTATTGGATTTATGCTTAGTATTCTTTGCTGTAGCATGACTTGTTATAAACAATTGAGATTGCTTAATGTATCTTTGAAGAATCATGCGTTGTTTTAGCATATTAAAGCATAGTATTCTGGTATTCTCCTTTGATACTTTATTTGGGTTGACTTGGCACATGCTCACACCATGTTATGACTATCCCAAGTCACCATAGCTTTTATGATCCTTTAGTTTTCAACTTGTAATATCACTTTATGCTTTGATTAATGATGTTTTGTCGCTCTGCATGATTATGGCCATTATTGCTCTCTTAGTCGGTCGCTCCCAGTCTTTTGCTAGCCTCCATAACCAAGTATGAGTTCCACTCATGCATCCAACTGCTAAAACCAAGTTATTCCAAAGAGTCCACCATACCTACCTATTAGCATTTTCTATTCCAAGTATATTCTTGTTTTTATCTACCTTCCGAATTAAACTTATTATGAGAAAACTAGTGATTAAAGCTCTCACGAACTTGATGGCACACATTACTTTTCTTGCCCTAATAAACTTGAACCATTGTGTCATCTATGTTGTATATGCTTGCACTTATATGTTGGGGATTAGCAGAACCATGCTGTCATGGGGAACGCTTTCAACATTGCACTTGTACTTTGTACCTAGTTGATATCATGCTCTTTTGTCTATGGATGTCGTCGGTGTGAAATGAAAGGGGAGCTTGTACGTCCATGGAGTTACGTATGTGTGTTAGAGAAATGCCTAGGCCGCCGGTCTAATCCATGCTGTCATGGTGGAAACCTGCAGCGTAACCATAATGAGCTGTCTATGAAGCGTTCTTCTTATAAAAAAGAGTCAGATATTGAGAAAAAAAAGAGAAAAATAAAAAAACAGATATGAGAAAAGAGGAAAGAGAGAAAAAAGCACCATTTTCCCATGGTAAATAAGAAGATTGCTGAGATGCTCGTTGTCTGCTTGCCTTGTCATTTTGATATGGGGATTCTTCCGTATCATCGGGCAAGGGGTACCCCGTTCGTGGTTCTCTATGATACACATGTACTTACTATGATAAGAACTTACCGGTAACTAAACTTGAGTAGCATGAGGAGCGGCCCTCGTATTCAAGGGACGTGAGATTTCCAACTTATACTTTGTCAAGAATATACTCCATAGTTTGCTCATTTTAAGCTTAATCACTTCAAGATGCTTTTGATAGGGGCAATGAGAGCTGAAAGCTAATAAGTACCATAATTTTTGGAAGCTCTTTATGAGACTTGAATCCCTACTTCCTTCTATGAAGGCCTTTCTACCATTTTTATATTGAGTCTCCACCTTCTATCTTTATGCACCTATTGAGAGAGCATAGTGGCCATTCTTAGTTCTATGTGCATTGTCCCAAGACTTGTTGATTGATGCATAACTTTGATATTGCTTGTTCTTAAACTATTTGTATCTAGTCACTCTTATGAACTTTGAAGGTGTCCTATGCATTTATGTTTGCTACTCTATGAGGGACAAGCTGAATGCCACTATGCTATGTTTTCTTTATGTGAAACAAACAAACATCTTGCAAAGCATTGTTATTCATGAATCTTTTGTTTGTGCCTTTTCATGTTACAACATAGTAGCTATATCTTATTGTTACAAATTTATCTTTCATCCTATGTTGAAGTACTATGATCCTAGCTATCAATGTTTTACAAATGCCTTGATCAAGATTGTGATGGTGCATGTCACCTCAAAAATTATTCTTTCTTTGTATCACTTACCTACTCGAGGACGAGCAGGAGTTAAGCTTGGGGATGTTGATATGTTGCTAACATATCTATAATTTATGATGTTCCATGCTTGTTTTATATCTACTTTCTTATGTTTTGTCCACACTTTGGAGTATTTTTATACACTTTCTTAGACTAACCTATTAACAGGATGCCACAGTGCCAGTTTCCTGTTTTCTGCTGTTTTTGGTTTCAGGAAAGTCAGAAAATGAATATTCTCGGAATTGGACGGGACAAAAGCCAAAGTCAATATTTTACCGGAAGACACATGGAGTCCGAAGGAGAGATGAAGGGGGGCCACAGGGCGGCCACACCACCCCTTGGCACGGGCATCCCTGGCCACGCCAGGGCTTGGTGTGGGCCCCTGGCCGGCCACCGACCTCGCCTCTTCGCCTATAAGATGCCTCCCGATGCAAAAACCCAAAATTGTCAAGCCTCCAGCCACGAAAAGTTCCGCAGCGCCGCCGCCACCAAAGGGGAGATTTGGGGGATAGAAAGTCTCTGTTCCTGCACCCTGCCGGGACGGTGAAGTGCCCTCGGAGCCATCTCCATCGATCTCCACCACAATCTCCATCGCCGTTGCTGATTCCCATGATGATGAGGGAGTAGTTCTTCCTCGAAGCTAAGGGTTCTACTGGTAGCTATGTGTTCATCTCTCGCTCTATGCATGATCATATTGTGATCATGAACTTTGTAATCAAGTAGATCTACCTTGCTACTCAGGTGCTTTAATATATATCTGCTCTCCCCATGTGTGTGAAAGTGACAGCGTGCACACCATGTTGGCACTTAGGCTAGAGATTACAAATACTTGTTATGAGTTATATTTGGAGTTGGATGTTTCAATGAAATTGTGGTGTTTGTTGGAACCATCTAGTGCTCAAGGTGACAGTGTGGGGTTATCTACATGGGAAAGGCTTACTTTGAGGTGTGCTGTACCATGGATTAGAGTGTCCAACCGGAGAGTAGTTAAGAGTAGTATCATAAAGAGAAGATATATATATATGAGAGTGTTCACTATCGAAAGTATGATCCCTAGGACTTGTTTCTAAGCATTGAAACACCGTTTGCAACTAGATCTGTTACATGTTTTCTTGCTTCCATCTTTATTTCAGTTTTCCTTTAGTCTCTTCCACGCCATCAAAGCTATTTTCTGGCACCGTTACCACTTATAATTATCCATACCACTTGTATTTCACTATCTCTTCGCCGAACTAGTGCACCTATACACCTGACAAGTGTATTGGGTGTGTTGGGGACACAAGAGACTTCTTGTATCTTGATTGCAGGGTTGCTTGAGAGGGGATACCTTTGACCTCTTCCTCCCCTAATTCGATAAACCTTGGGTAATCCACTTAAGGGAAAACTTTTTGTTGTTCTACAAACCTCTGCACTTGGAGTCCCAACAACTGTCTACAAGAATAGAAGTGCGTATACATCAGAGTCCAAGGAAGATTCCGACATGGAGGAGGTAGAAGCTTCAAATCCCAAGTCGGATGGAAAGAAAAGCTTCCCAACCAAGAAAGACACTTATGTCTGCTTCCTTGGATCCCAACCAGCTAAAGTCAAAAAGGCAGTGATGCATGAGCTCAACATAACTATTCCGGCCATCTCTCAGTATCTGGACTGGTCGGAAGCTACAATCACCTTTGACCGAAGCGATCATCCGCCTAAACCACAAAGGGGAGGAAAGTACGCTCTGGTCATCTATGCACTTATTGATGGCTATGGGTTCTCCAAGACCCTCATGGATGGCGGCAGCAGCATCAACATCATCTACGTCAAAGTGCAGCGTCGGATGAGAACATCGGAAACACAACTGAACCATAGCTCTATGAATTTTCACGGAGTTGTCCCCGGAAGACAAGCAAATTCTCTGGGAGATATTACTTTGGACATTACCTTTGGAACTCCAAAGAACTACCAGACAAAAGCACTTTCCTTCAAAGTGGTCTCGTTCAAGAGCGCATACCACACTATCTTTGGGCGTCCAGCTTACTAGGATTTTATGGCTCGCCCTTGTTATATTTACAATACAATGAAAATTCCAGGTCCCAATGGCATCATCGCGATCCAGGGGACCCAAAAATTCCAGGTCCCAATGCGAGGAAGGAAATGCCACCTTTGCTAAAGCTGTACTGCATGCTGAGGATTACCAGGAGATCAAGAAGAACATCGACCCATCCAAGATACCCGCGATGAAGAAGGAGGTGACAAAGCCGACTCTGGAGTTTAGGTCATCGGAAGAGATGAAGACAACGCCATTGAAGGATGATGACCCCTCCAAGGTGACCCAGATAGGCATATGCTTAGGCCACTCATAGGAAAGCATGCACGTCGAGTTCCTCAAAGCCAATAAAGATATCTTCACATGGCAGCCATCTAACATGACTGGAGTACCTAGGGAACTTGCCAAGCATAGCCTAAATGTATACCCAAACGCTAAATCCATCAAATAGTCCTGACGATGTTTCAACAATGAAAAGCGCAAAGAAATAGCCAAGGAACTAGCCTGGCTCGAGTTAGCCGGATTCATCGAAGAGGTCATCCATACTGATTGGTCGGCCAATCCTATAATGGTCCCTAAAAAGGACACCACTGAATTAAGGATGTGTTTTGATTATACTACCTTGAACAAGGCTTGTCTCAAAGATCCATTTTCTCTGCTTAGAATCGATCAAGTTATTGACTCTACAGCAGGCTTGGAACTCCTATATTTTCTCGACGCATATTCCGGATATCATCAAATTCGGATAAAGGAGTCAGACAAAATAAAGACTTCGTTCATCACCCCTTTTAGAACCTGTTGCTATGTAATGATGCCCTTTAGGCTCAAAATGCAGGAGCCACGTACCAACACACTATGTAGCGTTGCCTCCATAATCAAATCGGATGCAATGTACATGCCTACATGGATGACATAGCTGTGATGTCCAAAAATAAAGAAACTCTAATTTCCAACTCAGAGGAAACATTCAGCAATCTATGAAAATACAACATAATGCTTAACCCGAAGAAGTGTTTCTTTGGTATACCAGCCGGAAAATTGTTAGGTTTCATTGTGTCTCAAAGAGGCACAGAAGTGAACCGTGACAAAATAAAAGCTATACTCAACATTGCCAGGGCAACTCAGTTGAAGGACATACAACGGCTAAATGGCTACATTGCCGCAGTTAGTCAGTTCGTAATCCGGCTCGGTGAAAGAGCCACACCTTTATACAAGATCTTGAAAAAGACCAAGAACTTGGTGTGGCCTGATGAAGCTAAAGCTGCACTTCAGGATCTGAAAGCCGTATTTTTGTTCGCCCCTATTCTTACAGCACCGGAACCACAAGAACCAATGTTGCTTTACTTAGCTTCAAGAAATAGAGTCGTCAGTGTCATCATGGTGGTGGAACGGCCGGTGGAAAAACAGGATCACCTAGTGCAGCATCCAACTTATTATCTCAGCGAGGTCTTGACCAAATCAAAGTAAAGTCATTACCAAAAATTAGCCTATGGTGTGTTCTTCGCATCCAGAAATCTATGACATTATTTTCAAGAGCACAAGATTACCGTGGTGAGCACAACTCCCATGAGAGACATAATCAATAATAACGATGCCACACAACGCGTCGCTAAGTGGGGCATAGAGCTAGCAGCTTTTGATATTGAGTATAAACCTCGGACAACAATCAAATCCCAGATCCTTGCTGACTGTGTCGTTGACTGGACAGAGATAGTAGAAAACACAGGTCTCCTAGAGACAGAAGTTTGGACCTTACACTTTGATGGGCCTAAAGCGCTCGGGGGCTGGCGTGGTGCTAAAGTCACCCCAAGGTGATAAATTGTTCTATGTATTGTAGATTCACTTCACAGTGACAAACAACATTGCCGAATATGAAGCCCTGCTGCATGGAATTTGAATTGCAAAAGACATCACCATTCGCTGACTCATGTGTTACGGAGACTCGGATTTAGTTGGCCGGCAAGTATCCGATCTTTGTAATGAAAATAAACACATGGCAACATACAGAGTTGTCGCGGATGAACTATCTAAATCATTCGAAGTGTTTGAAGTTCAACACATTCCTTGAACAGAAAATAAGGAAGCCGATGCTCTATGAAGAATAGGCTTTGCACGAAAACAGGTTCCGGATGGTACTTTTTTGGAGCACTTGAGAGTTCCCTCTATGACAGAAGTTGATGAGGAGTTGATAGCTGTGAGATTCGACACATTTTTTATGGCCTTTATTGATGGTTTTCTCCCGGATTTGATCGTTTTCTAGCTTGACCTAACGCTAATACTTTGGTAGCAAAGAAAACTTGGATTTTAATGTGTGTTTTAGGTTCTGAACGTCAATAGAAGGATTGAACTAGAGAAATACAATATTCTGGAGAAAACAAGCAAGTCCCACTTTGGAAGCATCCGAGGAGAGCTGACAAACAGCGTAACGACCAACTATATGGCAGGAATGGCCGTATAGTTCCCGCCATATAGTTGGCGCCACCTCTGTCTTGTCAAAAGGGATAACTTCCATGAAGGGATGGGGGATGAAAACAGAACACAGCAGCCACCACACCATCCAGAAGGGAGAAAGAAGAGATCCAGAGAAGAGGGCACTACTAGGAAATAGCTTATCTGTGGCGCATGAAAATGGTACTTCTGTGGCCCATATGCCAGTCGCCACTGTTACCTCGCCACTGATAACTGACTTCTGTGGCGCATTTCGTCATATGCGCCACAGGAAGAAGTTCAGTGGCGCATTTACATATATGCGCCACAAAAAGCCTATGAGGCACTGACTATATAATGATATGCGCCACTGATTGTGTAACACATATTCAAAGTAAAATACGTTCCTGGTGTATAATCAGGTATTTATATAGTATTTATCCAGATGAGTATAAAGTACATTGCACAAGTAGTAGATGCATGAAAACCGACATATATATAATACAAACACTTAGAGCCCGATCGAGATACATATATAGTGTCAAGTGCCGAATTTTTACACAAGTGCCGAATACAAAGTTCATATCATCTCACTTTACAAATATGAAGTGGTCACCGCAGCCTATACAAGGATCAAATAGAATACAGCTGAGATGATGGTGAGCAAGAGCATGAGCCCGACCAATATCTTCATCCGGTTCTTCTTCCATAGGTGGTTCCTCCACTTGGCTACCGCCTCCTCTCTAGTCGTGTATCCTTTGTAGATGTTGCCACTGAACTTGTTCACTTGTTTGTGACAATCCTCCCACTCTTCGTAGACTCCTGGAACCCTACCCATGTACACCACATACCACCTCGTCGCCATCTCTATAGACCATAAGGCATATTAGTAAAAAAACAATGAAAAGAATTAATAAAGGGTTCACATCCATATATATAAATATATTCACAGAATATAAAACAACGGATCCATAAACCTAAAAGATAGCATCTCGCGATCATCATAGAAGTAATAAGTTCAACGACAACACGACCACACAAGGTAGTTTAAGTCTAACAACAATGAACATTTCGACCACAAGATAGTAAAGTTTATGACACACACACTATAATAGGCGTCCATCAAGAATATACACACACTGGATCATGCTAGAGGCACACATCGATCATGAAGACTTCTTCTCGCTCGGCTTCGGGAATGGTAGATAACCCTCTTTCGTCATCCACGTCCTTGTGTCACGCTGCTTACGGAGGCGTTCTTCGATCTCCCTCTTACTCAACCCTCTGGCTTGTTGTAGGCCCCCCTTGTGTTGACATCTTCAATGATGATTCGTGACAACTTCTGCTGAATGTGATGGAAGTCTTCTCTAAGATCATCATCGTCGCTTCGCGCCAAAGTTTCGGCCCATCCTCGGAGACTACATGGCAGCGTTAGGTTCTGGCAATCCCGAACATATCCTTTAAGGTGATGGAGGACGTAGAAGGCCTCCTTGGCACCACCACTAGCCGCCTACTTGACGCAGGGGAACTTGAGCACGTGCTTGAACACGTGTTTTCCATCCTTGATACATTCCCCCTTATCTACGAAGGTGCATCCCTTTTTGGCGTAGCCCTCGAGAGCCTCATTGAGAACACCCCTTATTCTGGTGTAGTCTTTCTTCTTCGTCAAACTCCCTGAGTCGAAATATGTGGCTAGCGAATACCTAGGGGCAAGGACAATGATTGTGCAGCATTTGTCTCTGCGCAATATAATTGGAACGGAATGTTGGAAAAAGAGCAAAGGAAGAAATCTATAAGAAATGCATAAGTTACGGCGGCAATGAGTGAGTGTGTGTACTTACTCAGGAAAGAAAGTCAAAAGAAGTGTGTCCTTCCTCTTGTTGTCCACCATGAACTTCTCGAGGTACGCCATCGCCTTGGTCCGTGTCTCTGTTCCTTCGACCAACTGGCTATCCCGCATGTAGTAGGGATCCACTATCACGATATCCGGGGTACTCTCTCTCTCTCTCTTGATCTTGATCGCCAGATTGAGCGCGTATAGGTGGACCAAGTTATAGTCCAGCCGTTTCATGAGAAATAGCTTGAATGTGTCCTTGTACGCTATGAAGAATATATCCGCGGGGGGTTCAGCGACAAAGCCCATGTCCAATGGCACCTTGGCCGTGAAAATCGGGTAATTTGGATCTTTGTCTTTAAGAAGGATGCCCTCTAGTGTCTTGACACCCTCGTGCAAAGTTAACATGGCTCCAACCATGATGTGGAGCATATCCAGAGTTAATATCGGATCACCAGCTACATGCACTCAGGGCAAGCCATATTGTGTGGATGGTACGACGACGGCGTCCTGAGCCCGGATCCTCTTCGGAAGAGGCTGGCTCGCACCCTTCTTATTATTATTACCTCTCTTCCTGTAGTGCTTCTTCTTCACAATAGTGTCAGCCACTGCCATCTGCTCATCAGCCACCTTTCGGAGTGTGTTGGGGCGGACAGCCAATCCCGGTTTCTCCTATGGTGGATCGGCGGCTGGAGGCATCTCTTGAGAAAGACCATGGAAGACCAGGCGTTGCGTGCATGTATTGGGCCGACCAGTTTGATGGTCGCGAGCTGTGAAGGGTTCTTCATCCATAGAAGGCATATACAATCCTTTGTCGGTGTCGGTGTTGATGAAGTCATCAATGTTGACCAATTCATCATCATCTTCATGGGTGCCATCATGTGGTGGTGGTAGCAGGGGCGACGGCGGTTGCGGCACAACATCTTTGCCATGTGGCGGTACACATGCTGCCAAGAGATGCTGGTGATAGCTGGTGGTGGCGACGATAGTGGCTGCTGGCTTCCGAGGTGGTGGCCGGGCGATCGATCGAGAGGTGGCATCGGTGCTCCCCTCGGAAGACGAATCTGGGTCTTCGGCCATGTCAAGGGCCAGTTGTAGCATTCTCCAAGGGTCTTGTGTTTGTCGGCTCCCTGAGGTTGAAAGGGGGGTCCATGTCGCGCACCCTGGCAACACCCGAGCCAACCTAACCCTCATCACGTCATCATCCATTGGATTGTTGTGCATCGTGCAGCTCGTTAGTTGTATGAGAGTGCCCTTGGTAACATCCTTCAACTCACCATCGACATCTTTAAGCAGGAGTACGCAAGAAGTGTCCTGAGGAAAAACATGTTGTTGGGCATCATGAGATGGCAACAGTCATGCATCAAAGGCATAAAGGAGATGACGTGCACTGACTAATTAGTTACCTTGGTGATGGCGTGGAGCTCGACTAATGTAGAGAAACAGCCGATGCCGGCAGCCGGCCTATCATCATCTGCATTCTCCCGCTCGGGTGCCTCACGAAGCACCACATCCGTCTACTACGCCTTATTGGTATCTATGGCGGGAGGGGGCGTAGGGTGTGACCAAAATGAGCGGCTGTGTCCCGACGTTGACGGCCGGCAGGGTAACCAGGTCCGGCGACACGTTAACATTGATGCCTAAGTTAATGCCGCTTAAGCTGGGCAGATGTATCGGCCCTTGTCGACCTCCCGCATTCCAAGCTGTAAGCCCCTCGAAAAACTCAAGGGGGATCATCGCACGGAGCTTCTCTTCACTAACTTGTCCACCATTTTCTCGTCCACCGCCTTCTTCTCCAGTGTCTGCACCTTCATCTTCAGCTCTTCAACAGCGGCTTTATCCTTAGCCACCGACTGGTTCTTCCTCACCCTTCTTTTCTTGGCGTCCTCTTTGTAGTACTCCTTGAACTTCATGCTCATACCGAAGACAGACACATGGCCAGCTGAGGACGGCGGCAACCCCTTGTCCCTCTTCTTGTAAGCATTCGTCGCCCTGTTGAAAACCGTGTCCCACGGCTCCGTCGAATCCTAGGATGACTCTATGGCAGGAGCATTTAGTTCCTCCTCCTGCAGAGACAAGGAAAGGTGAACCCATTTAGATTCTTGGCTTCATTATTTTAATTAGAACGCAATAGAATTAAGATCGGCGATAAATTCCTTACCAGCTTCTTCTCGAATTCCTTCACCTCTGGATCATTGGTGATGAACTCCCATGTTTCCTTGTCCAGGTAGTAGCAGGCCCAAACAAATTGCCTAAGCTGCAAGTCCGTGATTTTAAGCCAAGGGTTGTCTTTACCAAGGCATTCAAGCTTGACGTCCTCCTTGTCCCAAATGGCATGTTTCCCCCTGTAACCGCCGCTTCCAAGGCGGTGGTTACCTATATTATGTTCCCGCATAGTCTTGCCCCAATTAGTCCAATGTATAGCGTCAGTGATAGCTATATCCGCCTTGAATATCTTAAACTCCTCTTCGTCGAGCATCGGATTTTTCTTACTAATAACCTCCCAGCTTTCACCTTTGACAATGCTATTCTTCACCTAGGTTTTCCAGCTGCTCAAGGCGTTGCTCATCTTCATGAGGGCTAGTTTGTTCACCGGGTTCTTTCTCTCGAGGTTTCTAAACCGCTCTAGGAATCTGTATCGCTTGTGAAGCTTCTTAAGGAGGTTATCGACCAAAGCTGCATTGTCAGCATGTCTGATGTACTTCGTGTTGATCGACATGCTTTCTCGGATTATGCACCCGAGTTGCATGCCGTACCCTTTAGCAATCGCCTCTGGTGCAATGGGTTGGCCACTTTCTGTGACCTCGGTGAACTCATCGCACACAGTGGCAAGCACTGGCACCTTCCGATCCATCTTTTCCTTCTTATTCTTCTGAGAAGCGGTCGGGTTGCCGCTACCGCCATCCGTGTGCTCACCGCCATCGGTACAGGTGCTACCATCGGTGGTGTCATCCTCTTCACCGCCGCCTTCACTAGTTCCATCATAGTCGTCTTTGTCCCCCTCGTAATGAGTATCTCCTCCCTCATTGGCCCCAGCAGCTCTGGCGACGGTCACCTCCTCCTCCGGTGGTGGTGTCATCCTCATCGCCTCCTCCTCCTGTTTGGACTCCCTCCAGAATGACTCGTTGGCATGTCTAGCTTGTTCTTCGACGCTGATCATGTGCTTAGAAGGGCCGGCCTCGTTGTTGGCCGACATGTTTGCACTACTCTATTAAAAAGAGGCAAAAAGTTAGCACAAATCTCGGCCGAAAAATTCGGCATGACTTTTGCTAATTTTTTGACCCAGGAGTGCCCATTTCTCAACCGAAACGGAAGTGAATTGACACTTCGGGAGAAATGGGCAACTCAAAAGAAATCCCTGCAAGACAAAGCACCCCATCCCCATATTGACAGTCCTATCCCCATATAGCATCACCATATAACAACACCATATAGCATCACCTTATAACAACACCATGTAACAGTAGTTATGTAACAACACCATGTAACAGCACCATATAACAGTACCATGTGCTGGTTGGATGTTTGGAGCTAACCAGCACCAATTAGAAAGGACAGTGATTCCACCAACACTGCTATCAGTAAACTAATATAGAGCACTAGTATGGTATTCACCTAGTCACGTCACTTCAGTTCACCTTCAGCTGACAAGATTGTACTACATAGTAAGTAAAGAGTAGGCCTGGATAAAAATGCTACCTTAGGCAAATTACAAGCACAAGCAAGATGAACAACTAAGACTACCATTAGTAAACACACGGTATGGTATTCTCCTGAAAACTTACATAGCTATGGCAACAAACACCCAAGACCAAATCAATACCACTACCACTAAAATATAAACCAACCAGATCGTTTAATTTGTTCCATGATTGCATCCTTGTTACTCAATCTACCACTCGTTAACAATCAGTCACTACCAGGCCTAGCTAGTTGATTGATCAGCATTCAACTTGCACATGCAAAAGATTAGCCTTCACTAAATATCCAAGAATTCCATCAAACTTTAGCATCTAGTGCACATACCTCACAAACAAAACAGGATTACATGCATAAAGGATGATCCAAAGATACTAAAAATAATTCTAACCATTGCAATAGATGAGTACAGAATGATGGCACACTTTCAATTTACCTTGAGTATGTTTCTGGGGGCTCAATTCACAAGTTGATTAAGGAGTATGGACCTTTTAAGGCACCTGTTATTCGCAACTATACTGGTAAAATTCTCTCTGGTCTTGCATATTTGCATGGGAAGCATACTGTCCACAGGTATATATAGCTTGTATAATTATTTAGTCTTTCATAGGTAGTACGAAATTGAACAATTGTTTAATAGTTCTTTTTCTTGGCAGAGATATTAAAGGATCAAACATACTTGTTGACCCTAATGGTGAAGTTAAACTTGCTGACTTTGGCATGGCTAAGCATGTATGCAGTTTTGCCTTTCCATCCCCTTCCCTACCTCCGCTCTGTGTGTATCACTATGTAGTTTCACTATCACAAGATTTAGTATTTTCGGGCTCCTGCCAATAATTTTCTCCTCTGATGCTTCCTATTTGGTTCTACCTATGATCAATTTCGTTTGACTTCCCCTTGAAGAAATATAGCTATTTATGTATTCAATTTATGAAACCGAGTATGCAACTACTTATAGAAAAAAGGAGAACATAACAGTGGTGTCAGATGTTCTGTACTAGTGTTTGTGGGAGAGGTTGAGAGGGATCTTGCCCAGGAGGCAAGGTAGCTTGATCTCAGAAGGGTTCATGGCAGTTCTTTATATAGGACCAAGAAAATAAGCAACTAGGGTTCAGAAGGGGGTGGGGGGTGGGGGGACAAACCACGCGCGTTGTTGCTGTGGTGGTCGACGACGACGAGGGTGGCAGGCTCTAGCATGGCGGCACCTCCTCTAGTGGCTCCTCCTCCGACAGCTCCTCCTCTACGGGTTGCACGGCTGCAGGGGCGGCTCCTCCTCTGGTGGCTCCTCCTCCATGGGTTCGTCGGGCGGCTCCTCCTCCACGAGCTGCTAGCGCTCCGTCGCTGCGGTGGCTAGGGCTCCGGTGACGAGGGTGGTGCTAGGGTTTGTGCGCGGGCGACGACAGAGAGGTTTCTCGAATTTTGGCTAAGTGTTGGATTAAGAGAGAAAGGGGGATTAGGGGGAGAGGCTGGACCGGCTATTTGGCTAAGTGTGAAAGTTTTGTGGTGCATTCCCACAGAATGCGGCACAGAAGTTGGAACTTCTGTGGCGCATTTTGTGGGAATGCGCCACAAAACTTTTGGACATAGTACAAAAAAGCGTGGCGTCGTAGTATGACAAGATCTGATACTTGTCCTAGTGGTCTTGCTCGCTCTCTCTCACCTGGGGCAGCCAGGTTCGCATCCTGGTTGTCTCACACTTTTTTTATTTTTTTAAAGTATTTTTAATTACACACATATGCATATTTATTCAAAAAAAAACAAGAACATATACATATATGCATATTTATTCACATATTCATATTTATTTAAAAAAAGTAAGAACATATACATATATGCATATTTATTCAAAAAAAGCAAGAACACATGTGCATATTTATTCAAAAAACCCTCCCGAATCATATATATATATATATATATGTGTGTGTGCTTGTCACACACAAATGTGAATTTGTATACCCACACGAATATCACATTATATGTTTTAGTCTCTAACTAATACCCACACGAATTAATACACCAAAAAGTCACACAGTTGCTAGTGTCTCTTCACAACCTTCTTGCCCTTTTTCATCGCGGTTGAATACTTTAGCCCGTGCAATTTGAGATTTCTTCTTGTGAATGGACAACCTTTAGTAGGTAGTGTGGTCTTCCTTCTTACTTTAGTAGTAGTAGGCATGTCGAAGTACTTGTTGAATTCCTCTTCGATCTTTGGGTCGCCGTTTTTGTCAAAGTTTTGCTCGTTGGTGGCTCCTTCCAATCCGACGATGCTCCTCTTTCCCCTCCTAACTACAACACGGTTGGGCTTTGACGGATCGGTAATAAGAAAGCATTGATTAACTTGGCTAGCGAGTACCCAAGGCTCATTTTTTGCGGAGGCGTTCTTCGTCGATTTGGCATATGGTATAACCATTGTGGTGAAATACCGGCCTTCTTTTTCCACGTTCTTGGCCCATATAACACGGAACATCGGTACGATCTCTCCACAGTAGTCGAGCTCCCATATCTCCTCGATCCTTCCGTAGAATCTTTCCATGATAGTAGTCTCGTCATCAGCAAAGGATAACATAGTTACTCCTGAGTTTTGATATTCGCTATTCCTATCCTTTTCCTCGGTGTAGAATCTATAACCGTTTATGTCGTATGACTGATAGGTCCTTAGGTTGTGCCCTGGGCCCTGTGACAAGGAGAATATGAGTTTTTGATCTTCCGTAGAAGGCGTCTATGGGGGATTATCCAGTTGCCTTTTCTTGAACCAACCCGTGAAGCTAGATTTGTGCTCTCTCATTATGTCTCCCTTCTTCCTCGGCTGGCCCTGGTCGACGTACTCCTGCTCGATTAAGCTTCTGTGCTCTTCCACCCAATGGCCGACCACTTCAATGTGTTGTAGCACGACTCGGTGTGCCCTGTCAAAATCAGTGCGTCGACCATCAATGCCGGCATGCAGTGAGCGGAAGCCCTCGTGGTGACCATATCCACCGAGCCTTCCGAGGTGCTTCTTGGTGGGTATTCCAACATCCTCATTCTCGGTGGTTAGATAATTATGGCAGAAGGAGATATACTCGTAGATCAAAAAGCCCTTGGCTATGCTTCCATCTAGATGGGACCTGTTGTGAACAAATCCTTTGATGACACCGATTAGCCTTTCAAACGGCATCATGTTGTGCAGGAATGTCGGCCCGAGCTGGATGATGTCGTCCACGACATGTACAAGCAGATGCACCATGATGTCGAAGAATGCGGGCAGGAAGTAAATCTCAAGCTCGCATAGTATCATCACAATCTCTTCCTATAGCCTGTCGAGCTGCTTCACACTGATCGACTTCCTACAGAGGCCAAACAGCGTCTCACGGACATGCTCGTCCATTATCCCGCAGAACGCAATGGGGAGTATCTGGGTCATCAGCACGTGACAGTCGTGAGACTTCATACCGCTGAACCTCTTCTTCGCCACGTCCAGATATCTTCTTATCTTCCCTGAGTAACCGTGAGGAACTTTCACTCCTAGGAGGCACCTGAAAAACTGCTCAAGCTCCTCCAGACTCAGAGTGAAGCAAGCAGCGCAAAGCACCACCTCATTCTTCTTAACTCTTTTGCAGCGACCTTGAGTCCCTTCCGTCTGATCATCATCATCATCACTATCAGGGTACTAAAGATCTTTCTTGATGCCAAGCAATTTAAGGTCCTTTCTTGCTTTCGGCCCATCCTTGATCCTCTTCGGCATGTTCAGTAGAGTGCCAAGCAGACTCTCGGTAACGTTCTTCGTGATGTGCATTACATCGAGGCTATGGGGAGTGTGAAGGACCTTCCAATATGGCAGGTCCCAGAAAACAGACCTTGCTTTCCATACACCTAGCAGCAGCTTTGTCCTCGATCATTTTTTTCCCGGCGCAGGGCAATCTACCCAATTATTCAAAAGCTCCTCGATTTCTTCGCCGCTCCTCGGACACGGGGCTCTTTCGAGCTCGTCCTTACCATTGAACAGGTCACCACGTTTTCTCCACGGGTGATCCATGCGGAGCCACTTTCGAGTACATTGGAACACGGTTTTCGAAGACCCGGGATCCCTTGGTAGCTGGAGATGCGGTGTCTCATCCATGCACTTGATGCATGCATTGTGTCCGTGGTTCACCTGGGTCACTACATATATGTAACCAGGATAGTCTTGCACCTTCGTGAGCAATGCGGCTCTTAGATGGAAATATTCTTTAGTGTAGGTGTCCCACGTATGGGACGACGTCTCCCACAAGCTGGCTAACTCCTCTCTCAATAGCCCGAGATACAAATGCATATTGATACCTGGTTGTTTTGGCCCCTGAATAAGAATGCTCATATGTACGTACCTTTGCTTCGTGCATAGCCACGGGGGGAGGTTGTACGGCCATACAAACACGGGCCAGGTGTTATGTGTGCTACTATGGTTTCCAAAAGGATTGAGTCCATCGGTGCTCATACCCAGCCTGACGTTCCTTGCATCGCCCCCAAACTCTTCGAACTCGATGTCTAATGCATTCCACTGGCTAGCGTCTGAAGGGTCTGTTAGGATCTTGCCCTTCTCTGGATCATCTTCGGGTTTCTCTGTTACCGCGTGCCATTGCATGAGCTTTGCTTCCTTAGGATCTACGAAATATCGCTGTAGACGAGGGGTGATAGGAAAGTACCATACCACTTTCGAGGAACTTTCTTGTTCCCTCTCTTGTACTGTCCTTGGCCGCACACCGGACATGTGGTTCTATCCGCGTACTCGTTCTGATAAAGTGTGCAATCATTGATGCATGTGTGGTATTTAATGTGTGGTAGGTCGAGAGGGCACACGATTTTCTTGGCCTCCTCGATACTTGTTGGCAATGTGTTCCCCTTAGGAAGTCAGTCGTTCCCGTATTCCATGTTCGCGTTGAAGCTCACATCGATCCATTTGTATTCAGCCTTCATCTCCAAAGCCTTGAGCGTTACACTCAAACGTGTATCCTCGGGGCGACACCCAGGATACAATGGAGTCACCCTGTCTACCTCCATTTGGGCCAGCTTGGCTTTCTCTCTAGCTACAGCTTTGTCCTTGCTCGTCTCCTTGAGGAGAAGATCTTGAACATGAGGGTCCTGCAAGACCGAAGTTAGCAGCGTCTGTGTGTTCGCGTCTTCTCCTTCTTCATGATGATCATGCCCGTCGCCATCTCCTTCTCCATGCTGATCATGATGGCCGGCATCTCCTTCTTCATGATGATCATGCCCGTCGGCATCTCCTTCGTCATGATGATCATTCCCGGTAGACTCTTCGTCTTCTCGCCCGCCCACGTCTTCGTGACCACCATGTCCTGTCGGCGCCTCATTGAGGTCGCGCATGAAATCGCGCTTGAGCAGGTGACCCTCCAATTGTCCAGAATCACGGTCGATCCAGCGCTGGAGTTTGCATGTTTGACATGGACATCTTATCATGGTCTTGTAGTTCAGAATCATGTCCTCCTTCACGTCTTTCTTGTACCTAGCAATTCGAGCTTCGCTCATCGTGAGGACCATGGTTGCCTGAGCGGTCAAAACAGAGAGTATAGGTCAGAACCACACCATATTCACACACACATGCATGAATGCTAGCCAGAAAAAATCGGCATGATCTTTGCTAAAATTAAGACATATGGGTAGTGCAAAAATTTGCCGAAATGGAAATGAATCAACATTTTGGCAAACATGCATGCACCACACTGGCCGGGGTAACAACAAGCAAGCAACAAAAAACTTCCTCCCAATGCAAACATTCATGCACCACACAAGCATCGTCTCGCCATGCATCGGACACACACCGCCCGCGCAACAAGCTTCACCTACATGCTCATGGCCAAGTACTCACCTAGTAGACACAATAATAGCGAGGCGAGACCGCGTGATGAGAGAGTGTGGACAAATAGATCTACAAGTTGGTGGAGAGGAAATTAGTAAACAAATAGAGATGTGAGAGAGAAAAGTAAGGAACTTTTAGATCTAGAAGTTGGAGGGAAGCTTCCACTTACCGATCTATGGACTAAAGTAGGTTTAGTTACAAGAAAATGTAGAAACTATGGGAAACATGGGGTGAGAGGGAGGAGGAAGACGAGTTGAGAGGAGGTAGAAAGGAAGAAGAGATGTGAAATGGGTGGTGGTGGATAGATAGGGTGGGAGCCTGCCACCCTTTTCACATGGATCTGGATGCCCTCATCTGTGGCGCATATGGCAGAAATGCGCCACAGATGCTCAAACTTCTATGGCGCATATGGCCATATGTGCCACAGAACATATGGTGCAGGTTAAAGTGGTGGGACCTAGGGTTAGGTTTTTGTGGAGCATGTGTGGATATGCGCCACAGAAGTGAAACATATCTGTGGCACATATCCACGCATGCGCCACAGGATCGTGGGTGAAAAAGTATCCGTGGTGGGGCCCGCCTCTAAGTTCTGTGGCGCCACATAAGAGGAAACTTTTGTGGTGCATATTTCGTTATGCGCCATAGAACTTGGATCGCCCCACCCCGGCTGGCGGGTCCCACCAAACATCTGTGGCGCATGTTGTACGTAATGTGCCACATAACTTCTTAGAGTATGTGGCGCATGTTTCCTAATGCGCCACTGACAAGTCTCTGTGGTGCATGGATTTACATATGCGCCATAGAGTAACTTTTCTACCTATAAGTTGTTTCCTAGTAGTGATGCCTAATGCTTGTTGTCCAATTAAGGGCCTAGACAACATGAAACCTTGTTCTACATAGATAAGATCTTGTACGCTAGTGGACCGGTGACCCATGGGTGACACAGGGATATCAATGGAAAGCTAGTTGACTCGAGGATAACGAGTAACCAATGTGATTATTGCATTAGTCTGATCCAAGGAGCTTAATCGCTAAGCAACCTGAAGGGTCTTAATCGTCTAGTTTCTGACCATGGTTTTGGTAGCTGATGACCCACAAGTATAGCGGGTGTATCGCATTATTTTCGAGGGAAGTGAAACCCAATTTATTGATTCGACACAAGGGGAGCCAAAGAATATTTATAAGCCTTAACAACTGAGGTGTCAATTCAGCTGCACCTGGAAACAATCTTGCTCACAACAGTTTATCAGTAGCAACAGTTTTGTAGTAGGAATAGTAAAGTAGCAGCAGTAGTAAAGTAAAGACAGTAGTAACAATAGCAGTAAACAGTAGGATTCGAGTGTGGTAGGCATAGGGATGGATGGACGGGCGTTGCATGGACAAGACAATTCACATAGCAATCAGAACACAGGGCAATTGCAGATAAATAAGATAAAGCACCCAAGTACTATATAATGCTAGGCATGTGTCCCATATATAGTCATACATGCTCGCAATGAGAACTTGCATAACATCTTTTGTCCTTCCAGCCCGTTTGCAGCGGGGCCTCAAGCGAACTACTGGCAATTAAGGTGCTCCTTTTAATAGAGCACCGGAGAAAAGCATTAACACTCTGTGAACACATGTGATCCTCACATCAAATCCATTCCCTCCGGTTATCCCGATTTCTGTCACTTCGGGGCCATTGGTTCCGGACAACAACGTGTGTATACAACTTGTAGGTAAGACCATAAACAATACTATAATAATGAATCAATAACATGTTCAGATCTGAAATCATGGCACTCGGGCCCTAGTGACAAGCATTAAGCATAACAAGTAGCAACAAAGTCATAAAGCACTAATAGAAGATACTAGGCACCATGACCTAACAATCTGATGCCATTACATGAACGATCTCATCCAATCCCTACCATCCCCATAGCCTACATTGGGGGATTACTCACTCATAGATGGGGGAAACATGGATGGTCGATGGAGAAACGATGGTGATGATGATGGCGATGATCTCCTCCAATTCCCCGTCCCGGCAGGGTGCCAGAACGGAGTTTCTGGTGCTGTCTCGTGGAATTTGGTGGTGGCGGTGGAGCGGAACTCCTTCTGGAAAAACATCGAACCCCTCCTGAGTTTTTAGGTGAGAAGGCATTTTATAGGCGAAGAGGGAGACCGAGGGGGTGTCTGGGGCGACCAGACCACCCCCTGGCACGGCCAGGCCTAGCCCGCGCGGCCAGGTGGTGTGGCTTGGCCCCAGCCCCACTCCGTCTCGTATTCTGGCTCTAGGAGTCTTCTGGTGAAATAGGATTTTTGGCATATTTTCCGGGATTTTTCCTGATAGTTGATTTTCTGCACAAAAAATAGACACCCAGGCAATTCTGTTGAAAACAACGTCAGTCCATTTTAGTTGCATCCAAATCACACAAGTTTAGAGTAGAAACAATAGCAAAAGTGTTTGGGAAAGTAGATACATTTTGGACGTATCAACTCCCCCAAGCTTAGCTTATTGCTTGTCCTCAAGCAATTCAGTTGAAAACTGAGTACGATAAAAGAAACTTTCACGAACACATTTTCTTCATATGATGTATATAATCTCAGCATGTGATCAACTACTTAGCTAATTCATAATAAGGAGTATGCAACTAAGTTTACTTAATAGGCAATGCAAGCTATGAAAAGATTCCAACTCAAAAGTAATAAGTAGCATGAAACATAAACATAAGCAACATTACAATGCTCATAACAAGGTATGATAGAGTGGTACCTCGCTTGCCTTTGATTATGAATGCCAAGGCACCTCTGAAGTTCAGGTGAAGACTAGAAGTAAAGATGTTAAAGATACAAGCATCAAAGTCATAACACAAATAATCAAGTTTTGAGGCAAGAACATTACACTAAGAATGACAACTATGCTCTCAAGGAAGTGCTCAAAGAATGTGTGGCGACTAAACAAGGAAATGAAAAAGGTTTTAAATAGTTTGAAAGGCTTCCAAATGCTGAAAGTATGGTACTCATTAGCTTTGAGCTCTCATTGCCCCTATCATAAGCATCTTTAAATGGTTAAGGTTAAAGTGACACAACTAAGAGGATATGCTTGACAAGTTATAAATCGAAGTCTCATGCCCCTTACTTATGAAGACCGATCCTCATGCTACTCAACTTCAGTCACAAGTAAGCTCTTGTCATTGTAAGTATATACGTATCATAGAGAACCACCAACGGGGTACCCCTTGCATATGATACAGGAGCTATCCCATAATCAAAATGACAAGGTAAGCAGACAATGAGCATCTTAGTGATCTTTTTATTTACTATGTGCATAGATTTTTATTAAGGATGCTTCATAGAATGCTCATTATGGTTATGCTACAAGTTTCCACCATGACTAGGCATGGCTTAGGCTAGCGGCCAAGGCGTTTCCCTAACACATATACAAACTCCATGATCTTACATGTTCCACTTTTATTTCACACCACCGGGATCCATGAGCAAAAGAACATGATATCAACGAGGTACTAAGTACCAGTGCAATGTTGCAAGCGTTCCCCATGACACATGGTTCTGCTAACTTCAACTTATAAAGCGCAAGCATATATGCAACAAAGAAGGACGCAATGGTTCAGGTTTATTAAATGCAAGAAAATAAAGTGTGCCATCAAGTTCGTGGGAGCTTTACTAACTAACTTTCTCATAACAAGCAAACATTTTATTCGGAAGAAAACAAGGCATATTGAATATGCACGGAAATAGCAAATGATGCTAATATGTATGGTGGACACTTCGGAAATATTTGGTTTTAGGGAGTTGGAAACATGAGTAAAACATACTCAGTGAAAGTGAAGGCTAGCAATAGTAAGGGAGCGACAAACGAGAGAGCAATAGCTATCATAATCATACTTGCAACAAAACAGGACTAATCATGGCATGAAAGTGATTCAACAACCTCAAGGCAAAATAATTCATCGAGGCTTAACTGATTATTTCAGTTATATGCATGCATGAGCATGTGCCAACTCAATTCAAATGAAACATTCAGAGGAGGATACCACGGTGTCATACCAAGTTATGAATAGAGTAATGCAAGCAAACATTCATAAGACACACTACAAACTATTAGCAAGCTGGAACTAATCATATGAAAGCAAGGACTACTAAGCATCCATAAATAACATACACCCTATACGAACAGACTAAGCATGCCCAAATGATGAGTATATGTACAAAAATGAAAACAAATAGAGGTCGTTACCAGCCTCTTACCACACCTCAAGTTGTCATTAATCCTCATTATTGCACTTCACTTGTGTGGCTTGAATAATAATATGAAACCAAATCCCACTGAGGACTGCTGAACCCTGCAACAAACTCACAAAGCCAAAGAAGAACAGCAAATATTTTTGGTGTTTTCAATTTTTAAAGCAAGAACCAAAAAGGAAAAACAAGCAAAGCAAAATCTTTTTGGGTTTTTCGAATAGTTCAAACAAAGAAAAAAGGGAAAAGCAAACCAAGGCAAAAAGAAGAAGAAGCAAACAAAGAGAAACAACAGAAATATTTTTGGTCTTTTTGTGTTTTAGAAAGAGAAAGCAAAGAAAGAACGAAAACTAAAAAGAGAATGAAACATGAATACACAAAGTACCAACGCAACATGATAAGGAGATGAGTGTGATATCGGCGTACCTCCCCCCAAGCTTAGGCTTTTGGCCTAAGTGGGTGTCAATCCATGTACGAATAAGGGTTCCAAGCAGGCGGGTCATGATAAGAATGATCGTAGTTGGTCCTGTGGGAAGAAGAAGAAGCTCCCCAATCATAAGCAGGCTGCTGATATGAAGACTCCCCCTCATTCGAGGGATGGACTAAATCATCCGTGACCTCCCTTTTAGTATCATGCTCCTGCTGGGAGAGCTCTCCCAAATACATATCAAACTCCTCCTCCGTGAGAGACCATCCTACCCTGTTATCAAGGTTAAACAAAACAGGTGCAGGCAAAAGAACAACACGCTCGGACTTGCTCCTTCTCCAACCAGCTTTGAGAAAGGTTATTTCATAAGACAACTCACTTATATTAGCCCAAGAAGAAACAAATTTATGCTGTATCATGGAATTAAGATCAAGCCTTTCTATGGGAAACTCTAGGTCTAGATGATGGGGCACTAAACCATGCAATGCTACTAAACGAGAAGCAATGAGGCCCCCACAAATTCCACCTTTCTCACAGTTAGCAGCAAGATGGAAAGCTATCGAAGCACCCAAGTTGTAAGACCTATCTCGTTTAAGAGCAGCAAAGATGAATGCTAGATCATATGAAGATAACTTATTGGCAGTTTTCCTAGCAAGAACACACTTGGCAATAAAGTAGGCAAAGTAGCGAATGGAGGGGAGATGAATGTTACGGATTTTTCCACTCTCCTTCGAGAAGCTGCTCCCTTGGAAAATTTCTGCGTATAAATCCATGAGTGGTGTAGGTTGCTCTTTAATCCTTCCACATGATCCCCACTGAGGTACCTTAATAGCTGCACAAAAGTCATCGAGAGAAAGGTCGACAGCAATATTGTAAATTTTGTAGTGGACCATGGGGTTAGGCAAAGAGTAACTAAATTGAAATTCCTGCACCACAGACATGGTTAGCTTCACAAACTGACAAGGTTCATCTTCCAAAAGTGCTCCAACCCTGCATTAGAAACCAAAGTGTGGAAATCCTGTAGAATTCCTGCGGCTCTCATGAATTCAGAGCATGGGTAAATGGAAGGAAAAACTTCCTCCTCCTGGTGAACCTTCATGACCTCAGGCACCCATAGTTCATGTTGGTTTAGTTGGTGTTCATTCATCTTCTATTCTGAAATTTAAACACCTATTAAACAAGTGATTGCAAAGTGAATATAACGAAGGGCACTACTCATAGGGACTTGTAAGAGGCCTAAACATGCATCAAAACTATATCTCTAAGCATCAAACAAGCTTACAAGCTCTCATAACCTGTCACCTTACAGCAGCACAATACTCAAGATATAATCCACTAAACACAAATCTACTTGGACAAGCGGAGGATAACAAATGCTCCAAATTTCAGCAGCAAAGATGGGTTGAGCAAGGAGATCGAAAAATCGAGAGCAAGCACAACAAGAACGCGATTTTGAGTAATGAACTGGAGCTTACTCGGAAGAGAGAAGGAAGTGGCAAGTGAGAGAGTGAGTGGAGGGCCAGGGGTGGCCCACACCATGGCATGGCGCCACCCAGGGTAGGCCGCGCCACCAGGTGGTGTGCCTGCCTGTTGGGTTGATGGCTCAGTGTGGGCGCCAGGAAAATGCTGGTGCGATGTTGATGTAGAGCTCGTTGGGAACCCCACGAGGAAGGTATGATGAGCACAACAATAAGTTTCCATCAGTTATGAAACCAAGGTTTAATCGAACCAGTAGGGGCAAGGAAACACCCCAAAGGCGTTGCTAGCTGAGCCTTGGTAGGGAGCACTACCGGTGCTAGTAGCAACGTGGAGACCTGCACAACACAACTAATAGAACTTTGTCCCCAACTTGCGATGAGGTTGTCAATCTCACCGTGTTTTACTGAAAACAAAGGATTAAACGTATCGAATGGAATGAAGTAATAGTTTGCAGAAAGTAAACACAAAGCAGTAAATAGTTTATAGATTGTATGTAAAAACAAGAACCGGGATCCATAGTTCACTAGAGGTGGCTCTCCTTAAGATAGATAACATGATGGGTGAACAAATTACAGCGGGGCAATTGACAAACATCAAGAAAGCAATACATGCATATACTAATCATCTTGACTCCTTTGAGACTTGATTGGGAATTACAACATTATACATAGACCGCCATCCAACAACATTTATGACTAATAATCCACCTTTAGGTTATCATCCGAACCCCCTCCAGTATTAAGTTGCCAGCAACAGATTATTGCTTTACGAACTGCGTGTAAAGTAAACAATACGATTGTTCTATGAACAAAGGATTGTTGTTTTGTCCCTAGTAGCAACCACACATCTAGTACCTTAGAGATTTCTGTCACTTCCCCAGATTACTAGAGGCATGAACCCACTATCGAGCATAAATACTAACTCTTGGAGTTGCTAGCATCTACTTGGCCAATATAGCTACTAACAACGGAAAGCATGCAAGATCACAAATAACAAAGACATGATAGAATCAATAATCAATCTGAAATAGCATCTCAATATCCATCGGATTCCCGCAAACACAACATGCAGAATTACAAATAGATGATCTTGATCATGAACGGAGCTCACAAGAGCTAGACATGAAAGCACAAAGGAAGAGAACCAACCATCTAGCTACTACATGGATCCGTAGTCCAAGGATGAACTACTCACACATCACACCGGAGGCTTGCATGGTGATGAAGAAGGCCTCCAGGGTGAATTCCCCTCTCCGACAGGGTGCCAGGAAGAGCTTCAGATCTCTCCCGATCTAGGGACGGAGATGACGGCGGCTACAGACTCTTTCATGGATTTTTGATCGGGTACTTAGGGTTTTCGTCCCGAGGGCATCTTATAGGCGGAAGGGAAGGCCGAGGGGGTGCCGGAGGCGGCCAGACCACCCCCTGACGCGGGCCAGCCTGGGCCGCACGGCCAGGTGGTGTGGTGGCCCCCTGGCCCCTCTCCGTCTCGTACTCTGGAATCTGATGACTTTCGGAAAAATAGGCACTTCGGCTTTTGTCCCCTCCAATTCCGAGGATATTCATTTTCTGACTTTCCTGGAACCAAAAACAGCAGAAAATAGGCAGCTGACACTGTGGCTCTTGTTAATAGGTTAGTCCAAGAAATCATATGAAAAGTACTCCAAAGTGTGGACAAAACATAAGAAAGTGGATGAAACCAAGCATGGAACATCAAAAATTATAGATACATTTGCAATGTATCAACATCCCCAAGCTTAACTCCTCCTCGTCCTCGAGTAGGTAAGTGATAAAAAGAAAGAATAATTTTTGAGGTGACATGCACCATCAAAGACTTGATCAAAGTATTTGCAAAACATTCAAAGTTGGGATCATAGTACTTCAATCATAACATGAAAGACAAAGTTCTAGCAATAAGCAAAGAAACTATGATGCAACATGAAAAGGCACAAACAAAAGATTCATGAATAACAACGCTTTGCAAGACGTTTGTTTGTTTCACATAAAGAAAACATAGCATAATAGTATTCAGCTTCTCCCTCATAGAGTAGCAAATATAAATGCATAGAACACCTTCAAAGTTCATAAGAGTGACTAGATACAAATAGTTTAAAACAAGCAATATCATGTTATGCATCAATCAACTAGTCTGTGGACAATGCACATAGAACTAAGAATGGCCACTATGCTCTCAAAGTAGGTGCATAAAGGTAGAAGGTGGACACTCAATATAATGGTGGAAGAAAGGCCTTTATAAAAGGAAGTAGGGATTCAAGTCTCATAAAGAGCTTCCAAAAATTATGGTACTTATAGCTTTCAGCTCTCATTGCCCCTATCATAAGCATCTTGAAGTGATTAAGGTTAAAGTGAACAAACTATGGTGTACATGCTTGACGAAGTATAAGTTAGAAATCTCATGTCCCTTGTATACGAGGGCCACTTCTCATGCTACTCAAGTTTAGTCACTGGTAAGTTCTTGTCATTGTAAGTATATGTGTATCATCGAGAACCGCCAACGGGGTACCCCTTGCCCGATGATACGGAAGAATCCCCATATCAAAATGACAAGGCAAGTAGACAACGAGCATCTCAGCAATCTTCTTATTTACCATGGGAATATGGTGCTTTTTTCTCTCTTCCCTCTTTTCATAATCTCTTTTTTTCTCTTTTCTCTTTTTTTCTCAATATAGGACTCTTTTTTTATAAGAAGAATGCTTCCTAGGCAACTCATTATGGTTATGCTGCAGGTTTCCACCATGTCGGCATGGATTAGACCAGCAGCCCAGGCGTTTCTCTAACACATATACATAACTCCATGGACTTACAAGCTCCCCTTTCATTTCACACCGACGACATCCATATACAAAAGAGCATGATATCAACTAGGTACAAGTACCAAGTGCAATGTTGAAAGTGTTCTCCATGAAAGCATGGTTCTGCTAATTCCCAACAAATAAGTGCAAGCATATAAAACGTAGACAACACAATGGTTAAAGTTTATTAAGGGCAAGAAAAGTAAAGTGTGACATCAAGTTCGTGAGAGCTTTAATCACTAGTTTTATCATAACAAGTTTAATTTGGAAGGTAAACAAAAGCATGAATATACTTGGAATAACATAAGCTAATAGGTAGATATGGTGGACTCTTTGGAATAACTTGGTTTAGGGAGTTGGATGCATGAGTGGAACTCATACTTTGTTGTGGAGGCTAGCAAAAGACTGGGAGCGACAAACTAGGAGAGCAATAATGGCCATAATGATGTAGAGCAACAAAACATCATTGATCAAAGCATAAAGTGATACTACAAGTTGAAAACTAAAGGATCATAAAGGCTATGGTGACTTTTAGATAGTCATAACATGGTGTGAGCATGCGCCAAGTCAACCCAAATAAAGCATCAAAGGAGAATACCACTATACTATGCTATAATATGCTAAGACAACGCATGATTCATCCAAGGCACATTAAGCAATATCAATTGTTTATAACAATTCATGCTACAGCAAATAATACTAAGCATAAATCCAAAACAATATCAAGCATGGCATGACAGAGCATAGGCCACAGTCAAAAACAAGCTCTTTTTACCACATAAGCATGAACTTTCCTACTCTTTTCCAAACCAAACCAAACTATTTGCAAACCAATGTATAAAAGAGGGGGTCGAACCAATTTATTCAGAAAACTAAGCAAACTAAAGCAAACTAAAAACCAAAACGAAAACAAAAAATAAGATGCTCCAAGAACAACACAACTGTGCATGAAACAATAAAAATGAAGCGTTTGGAAGAAACCTGGGATTTTTATTGATGAAGAAGGGGATGCCTTGGGCATCCCCAAGCTTTGACGCTTGTACTTCTTGGGTATTTCTTGGGGTGACACGCGTGTCATCCCCAAGCTTGAGCTTTAGTCCATCCTTCACCTCATTACTCATTCCTTCCATACACCTGAAATTTTTCCTTCATACAAAACTTCACACAATCTTTATTAGAAACATTAGTGCACTCAAGATAAATTAAGTCTTAAGGTTCAGTTATAACACCAAATAAACTTCCATTAGGACACTAGCTACTGTAGCTCTTCCCACAAAAAGCTCAATTACTCAAAAGAACTCAAAAAGGAACCAACAAGAAACAAATGCAGAAAATGGCAGAAATCTGTCAAAACAGACCAGCAGGTAAAGACGAATTTTTTCGAAGATCTTCTGTTACTCAAATCAAAAAGTGTTGAACTAACGAAAGTTAGATAACAACCTGGGGCAGAAGCAAAAAAATTCACGCCTCAAAAATACGTTCAGAGATTTTACACGAATTTTTACGGTGAAGCACGAATATCTGTTTTGGGACAACAACTTTCCCAATCATTACTTCTCTCTCATTAGAGGTTACTCTTGGCACAGAAAGCAAATAAAAAGGATAGGGAGCAGTTATTACAGAGGTAATAACTTCCAAGACTCATCTAAAACTTTTGGGTTATCTCCCAATAAGTACTTTCCTTTAACGCCTTTAAGTTAGGCATAAGAAGCAAAGAAAAAGAATCAAGTGTTTTCAAATGAAGAAGCCTTAAGACCAAATTTTGTTTTCATAGGATAAGCAAAAGAAATCTTCTCTCTCTTCTTAGGAAAGTGTTCTATACCTTTCTTGAGTGGGAGTTGATAATTTATGGTGCCTTCTTTCATATCAATAATGGCACCAACAGTTTTAAGAAAAGGTCTTCCCAAAGTAATAGGACAAGAAGCATTGCATTCAACATCCAAAACATAGAAATCAACGGGGACATAGGCATTGTTAACCATAATAAGAACATCATTAAGACTCCCCATGAGTTTTTTTAGCATTATCATCAAGTGGGACATTCAAATAACAATCTTCAAGAGGAGGCAAATCAAGCATATCATAAATCCTTCTAGGCATAATAGAAACACTACTATCAAGATCACATAAAGCTTTGAAATCAAAGTCATTCACTTTCATATTAATGATGGGTTCCCAACCATCTTATTGTTTTATAGGAATAGAAGCTTTATGTTTCATCTTTTCTTCTTTAATCTTTATGAGAGCATCAGTAATGTGTTTTGTAAAGGCCATGTTCATAGCACTAGCATTAGGACTTTTAGCAAGCTTTTGTAGGAACTTAATAACTTCAGAGATATTGCAACCATCAAGATCAAAATCAAATTTATCATCTAAAGTAGTAGAACTATTACTAGCCTCAACACTAGTGGTGGTAATAGTAGAAACACTAATGTTTCTAGAAATTTCGTCTTCTCTTTCCCACTTAGCATGTAATTCAGCTAATAGTCTTACTTGTATGGCATTAGTAGCTACAAAGGGATTATCATTAGTTTCAGGTTTAGCAGCCATTTTATTCAAAGAAGAGTGAGCTTCAGCCAAAGATGCTATATTTCTTTCAGCATTAGAGTGTTTTTCCTCAATAGTTTTATTGAAAGTAGTTTGCTTACTAATAAAGTCCTTAAGCATAACTTCACTCAGAGGGAGCACTCTTATTATTGTTGTAGGAACTTCCATAAGCATTACCATTGTTAGGAGGATATGGCTTATAATTGTTGTTACCAAAATTATTCCTATAAGAATTATTGCCAAAATTGTTATTTCTTATGAAGTTCACATCAACTTGCTCTTCTTGAACAACCAAAGAGTCTAAAGGAACATTATTTGGATCAATATGGGCTTTCCCATTAACAAGCATGGACATAATAATATCAAATTTATCACTCAAGGAGGAGGTTTCCTCAACAGAATTTACCTTCCTACCTTGTGGAGCTCTCTCAGTATGCCATTCAGAATAATTAACCATCATATTATTCAGAAGTTTTGTTGCAGCACCCAAAGTGATGGTCATAAAGGTACCTCTAGCAGCAGAATCCAATGGGTTCCTTAAATAATAGTTCAATCCTGCATAAAAAGTTTGGATGATCATCCAAGCAGTCAGTACATGAGTGGGACAATTCTTTACCAAAGATTTCATTCTTTCCCAAGCTTGAGCAACATGTTCATTATCAAGTTGTTTAAACTTCATTATTTCACTTCTCATAGATATAATCTTAGCCGGGGGATAGTATTTTCCAATGAAAGCATCTTTGCATTTAGTCCAAGAATCAATACTATTCCTAGTTAAGGAATGCAACCATTCTTTAGCTTTTCCTCTCAAAGAGAAAGGAAATGTAACGGACCGGTTTTTGGAGTTTTCGAAAACTTTTATTTATAAATGAGGACTAGAAAATTTCGGTTAAATAATTAAGGCTTAACTAAAATTTTCAAATGCAAAACGGCTTTAACATGAATTAATACCAACGTGAATATAAATTTAAATTTTTTATTTTCCTCAAATCGGATTGTATTCTTGTCTTCTTTATAGCATATTAAAATATGCACCTTTGAATTTGTTTTGTTTTCTTAAATCAATTCCAACATAGTTGGAATTATTTTGATATATAAAAAGACTAATTTCTCATAATTAATTTTAGTACTGTTATTTGGATTTGCCTTTAAATTTCTATTTGTTGCCAATTTGCTTCTTATTTGATTATGTTCAAACGAATCCTATTGGCCTAAGCCACACTCGTGTGATGCCATGCATGCCTAGCCATGTGTATATATATACATCCTATTCCCTCCAATCTTGTTTTTTATATGTATATGTATACATCCTACTCTCTCCTCCTAATTTTTTCTTCTTCTTCTCTATTGACCATGTGAGTAGACTGAGTGAAGTGTACGTGCCAAGTACTACAACCAGATGAAGCGATGTTTCTTCTTGGTCTTCATTCACACAGCGCACATGCACATGGTGCTTTCCTTCATGTCCCTTTCTCATGCACGTAACAAGTACTATACATCGACTCTTATTCTATTCTTTTTATTTATTAGCGATGCATCACTCCAACTAGTCAAGCGAAACGTCAACTTCCGCATACCAAGCGTCGCGCTGCTCATCTTCCGGCATCGCACGCCTGCACAGCCAGCCGAAGTGCATGGACGACCTGAAACGGTAGCTCGCCCAAACATCTGGCCACCACCTCGTCTCTTTCTATAAATCGTGGAGTTGCCTTCCCTTCTCTTTTCTTTCCATCACTGCCGCCACCCCGCACCTGTACCTCGCCCCCAGGATCCAATCTCGTGGAGCTTCGTTCAGACCACCGCTGGACGCTGTGAAGTTTCCCGGCTACTCCGGCCACATCACACCGAGCTGCTTCACCATTAGTACTGTACGGAGGAGGAGAACTGATCCAAGAAACCAGAACCTCGATAGCCACAGCTCATGAAGTTCTCCATCTACAGAAGCCCGATCTAAAACTTTATCAGAAGAATTCGTCGCGCAGGGTGAGAATCATTTCTATCCCTCAGAGTCTCATCTCATCTAAACCTAACTCTTAGAAAAGTTTTTGCAGCCATCTATACTGTTAGCCAGGCCAAGTATTAATCATGCCTTCTATACTTGGCACCACACTTGAGTAAAATCCCATCGCAGTCACCTGTGTGCAATGCCATGCACATGACGTGCATGCAATTCCTATTGGCTAGCCTTCTACTGCACGTTGTCGATGGTTCTCTCTCCTCGTATTATTTTCTTAATATCTTCTGTAAACCACTAAATTGATTAGCTCTAGAATCACGTTCACAGCGCTAAGACCAACAGGCCACACGTGAAGTCCGCGCCGAGTACCCCAACAGCACGAAGTGTCACACATTGTTCTTGCGCACGCACACACACGCCATCAGCCGAACCAACTCGTAGTAGAAACTGTCGTCATTAACTCGTGTTCACTCAACGCGGAAGTTTATTCTTCACTATAATCGCGTCATTTGAAACGCCCTGGACTCCTCTACAAATACCCCAGATATCCCCTTGCATAGCAATCCCCAACCTTCCAATTTTGACCCTGAAGGTCTGCCGGTTTTTGGCTGTGATCTTCAAGGCCGAGCAAGGTGAGCAACCCTAGGCTAATTCCTTCTATCCATGATCTTTTCTTGAGCTCGCCTACCTCCTAGACAACCTCGTAGATGTTATCGTTTTGGTTGACCGCGTTGCCGGTGAACCGAATGCCACCGGATGACATCAGCCTGGTAGTGGACCTTGCACATGTCGGATCAACTCCAGCCCAACACTAAAAGTGTGCCAGGTGTAGTGGTATTAGTTTTCATAGTTGATGGCTATATTTTGATAATTACAAAAGCATACATATATGGTTGAGTGTTATTTTCCGGTGAACATACACTAGTCTGCAGCGTACTAGATCATCTGTAGGTTTTATGTTTTTCAGAGCATGTAGTAGACTAGATACCTGTTGTTATTTACCTAGCTATAGACATTTTGAATTATTTGCATGACTAGAACTTGTCAGGTGTACGTATCATGCTACTGTCTATTATTCTTCGTATTTTCATTTCAGATTTGTTGATTAGAGATAGAATTTGCCTCACTACTATTGTTGTAGCATAATATTTAGATATTTATTTATTACCTAGAAGTTTATTTCATAATTGTTTTACTTTTGATCAAGTAGCATATTAGTTTGTTTGGTAACCTATGTTCATAATTGTTAATATGATTTCTTGACATGCTAAGACTATGCATGTTTACTTCTAATTATACATGTTCGTAGCTTTGGATGCTCAACATACATATCTAGTGTCCATGTTCCAATACATGCTTATTAGTGATCTATAAATTATATTGGTACTATTATGTTTATACCATGAGTCGTTCTTCTTGTTTGTTTGTTTGTTTGTTTGAGGTGCGCATAGTATAACTATTTCATTGCATTTCTATCACATGAGTAGTTCTACAATAGTCGATGGAATGTTTGTGCATGGCATACTAAGACTAAACCACCTATTGTGGTTATATCAAGAACATATATATTATTTTCTTAATATGTATTATTATTAGTTAAGAACGGTAGACCAGCTGATATACCTTAAGCCATCTAAACCTAGCAAGCCTATCCATATATCTTATCACAACATTATGTTCAGGTAATCTATCCCAACATCCTAGAATCCTAGCTATACTATTCGATTGATTCATATTCGATTTACTAAAACTTACTTCCTTGATCCTAACTAAATTGTACTATTCTAGACCAACTCATCATTCGTTTTGATTTGGATTTCATTTGGTATTTATTGCCTTGGTATTTATTTGGTTGTCATTTGCTAGTGTTACAATGAGTAGGGAGTGACGAGTTTGGTTGTGGACATAATCAGCTTATTGAAGAAGAAGTATTCATCAACGAAGGCATGCCCCTTTCATAATTGTCCCATGTTTTACAAGTACATGTTATTATTGTTTTACAAATATTACTGCTATTTTAGTTACCCACATACCTTGATACACCTGTCGTCATACACAACCCTGAGTAGAGATTATATATTAATCCTGTAGAGTAGAATTGCTTAGCCATGCTAAATAATATTTAGGATCCTTGATCTCCCCTCTTCGGAGGAATTGGATGACCATTGGGTCAGATATACCCTTTTGAAACTGGATGAGCTTGCTGAGCTAGCCGTTGTTGCTTCCTCTACTCTATTCTACTCTGGGTGAAACTTACCATCTAAACACTAGCGCGGGCGACAACTGGATCAAAGGAAGGAGCGATTGGCTGCCCTTCACTAGTTGAAGGGGGCAATCCGTCATCCGTGCCGCATGAGGGCCTAATAAGTCTTGGATTTGAAGATTGTGACCATCCGTACAATGACATGCTATAATGGGCCCTGACTTGGTCAAGTAAGTTAGTCAGTCTTAGGTGTCGATGTCGCCGTACTGCTGATGAGGTGTCTGCCTGCGGGGGAACCTTCAGCACAGATGGGGGAACCGGTTTGGGGACGTACTCTCAGTTCCGTGCGCCATACCCGGTGGGCATGTCACATCTTTGGGGGATCTAGCTAAAAGACCTTGTCACAATCCCTCTGCCGGAACACCAATTGGTGTATATTAAACCAGCGACGGCTGGTGGGCATCAGGACGGGATTGTGTCATGTGGGAAAAGTGTACAACCTCTGCAGAGTTTAAACCTATTCGAATAGTCGTGTCCACGGTCATGGACGATACATGAATCTTTCTTGACATACGGGAACCTGTCTTGCTACTTCCCTCTTTGCCCTTATCCTTATCCTGGAATCTAGGGACTATGTGAGTTGTCGTGGACAATCACACTATTGAGAAATACCACATTGTTGATAAACATGTTTTCGTCTGAAACCGCTTTTATCAAAACTACTATTAGTTGCAAATAAAATTGGCTTTTATGCAAAAGAACCCTATGACCTCCGCATAAAGCCACATGTAGATATATCAGGTTTTGTATAAGGGGTATGTTGAGTACGTCATGTACTCGTGGTAATACTTTTGTTGAATTCAGAATACTATGAAGGGGAGGACTATGACTACTATGATGGCGCTGATGAGTGAGGCCTCATGGACTACATCGACTGCCTGTGGCTGAGATGAAGTCACTACGCGTTTTATATTTATGCTGTGTTTTCTAGATGTAATAAATGTTAGTAGACATTTTACTATATTGTTATCCAGACTTTATAATAAATTACTTTTGTACGTCTGCAATGATATGTATTTCGTTCTGTCGTCAACATTGATCTTGGGATTGACGAATAAACAGAGGGGGTCTGGAAGTTAAGTTCCGGTCCTCACAGAAGTGGTATCAGAGCCGATGTCGACCTAGTCACGTGGCCTTAGTTAGAAATGGAAAGCCTTACACACTGTTTGCAAAAAGTAAAAACTATTTTTTTTAAAATCTAGTAGTCTAATTCTTGACTATTTTAGTTCCTTGTCTTTTCTTATTTAACATTGTATTCGAATGCTTCTTACCTAAATACTTCTCTAGTATACCATTCCCTATTCATGAGAAGACTTTTCAAGAATTCAAGGAGTCAAGAGTCGTTAACCACACTCTGCATTCTTCAACGTGGAAGATCGGCACCAAAACTTGATGTGACCAAACAACCATATAGGGTAAGGTTGGATAGATCCTTGGTAGCTATATAGTATAACGTTAGACAAAAAAAGTTTTTGCTTGAGCAAGGTCTGCATATTTTTGGCCTTTGGCACCTTTTCCTATGCAGTCATGCTAAAACCCCTGCAATTTCAAAGAAACTATTGGTTCTTCTAAATTCTTCGTTTGTAGTCTTTTGCCTTTTCTCGTATTTTATTCTTGGATACTCCTCAAAATAAGGTTCTATTACCCATATTATGTTATTCCCTCTTACCTATGGACCCAAAGTGGACTTTGGTGATGGTACTAAGTACTGAAGCTCTCATGGCCGTAGAGGACGAAAAGAATCACATGTTACCCACACCCAAGACTATTTCTCCCACGTTCCATACCAATCAAGAAGGATGAATTATGCATGCAAACTTTCAGATGAGATTGGAAACAATTCCCAAGGACACCGAGGAAGTTTCCCTAACGTCGATGGAAATCACCCGCTTGGAAAATGCCTACATCTAGAGTCGGATTGGTTTGTTTGCGAATCAACATATCATTACCATATACCATGCTCATTCAACTCTATGGTGCAATGTGAGATCAAGAAATGCAATGAAGACATGCTAGTTGGCCTAAAGAATATGATTGAAGAATCTAAAGCAGTGCCACTTGTATTAGCTACAACCTCATACTGATCAAAGCCAAGCCAAGAAGAAAGCAGGAGATCAGCCGAGCAACCCATTAGCCATAAGCTGAGGAGCCACCCAGAAACCATTCTGTAGTGAGCCTGAATCTCGAGGACGAGATTCTGTTACGGGGGTAGATTTGTAACGGACCGGTTTTTGGAGTTTTCGAAAACTTTTATTTGAAAATGCGGACTAGAAAATTTCGGTTAAATAATTAAGGTTTAACTAAAATTTTCAAATGCAAAACGGCTTTAACATGAATTAATACCAACGTGAATATAAATTTTATATTTTTATTTTCCTTAAATCGGATTGTATTCTTGTCTTCTTTATAGCATATTAAAATATGCACCTTTGAATTTGTTTTGTTTTCTTAAATCAATTCCAACATAGTTGGAATTATTTTGATATATAAAAAGACTAATTTCTCAAAATTGATTTTAGTACTGTTATTTGGATCTGCCTTTGAATTTCTATTTGTTGCCAATTTGCTTCTTATTTGATTATGTTCAAACGAATCTTATTGGCCTAAGCCACACTCGTGTGATGCCATGCATGCCTAGCCATGTGTATATATATTCATCCTATTCCCCCCCATCTTGTTTTTTTTGGCCGAGCTAAACACACCGTGTATATGTATATGTATACATCCTACTCTCTCCTCCTAATTTTTTCTTCTTCTTCTCTATTGACCATGTGAGTAGACTGAGTGAAGTGTACATGCCAAGTACTACAACCAGATGAAGCGATGTTTCTTCTTCGTCTTCATTCACACAGCGCACATGCACATGGTGCTTTCCTTCATGTCCCTTTCTCATGCACGTAACAAGTACTATACATCGACTCTTATTCTATTCTTTTTATTTATTAGCGATGCATCACTCCAACAAGTCAAGCGAAACGTCAACTTCCGCATACCAAGCGTCGCGCTGCTCATCTTCCGGCATCGCACGCCTGCACAGCCAGCCGAAGTGCATGGACGACCTGAAACGGTAGCTCGCCCAAACATCTGGCCACCGCCTCGTCTCTTTCTATAAATCGTGGAGTTGCCTTCCTTTCTCTTTTCTTTCCATCACTGTGGCCACCCCGCACCTGTACCTCGCCCCCAGGATCCAATCTCGTGGAGCTTCGTTCAGACCACCGCCGGACGCTGCGAAGTTTTCCGGCTACTCCGGCCACATCACACCGATCTGCTTCACCATTAGTACTGTACGGAGGACGAGAACTGATCCAAGAAACCAGAACCTCGATAGCCACAGCTCGTGAAGTTCTCCATCTACAGAAGCCCGATCTAAAACTTTATCAGAAGAATTCGTCGCGCAGGGTGAGAATCATTTCTATCCCTCAGAGTCTCATCTCATCTAAACCTAACTCTTAGAAAAGTTTTTGCAGCCATCTATACTGTTAGCCAGGCCAAGTATTAATCATGCCTTCTATACTTGGCACCACACTTGAGTAAAATCCCATCGCAGTCACCTATGTGCAATGCCATGCACATGACGTGCATGCAATTCCTATTGGCTAGCCTTCTACTGCACGTTGTCGATGGTTCTCTCTCCTCGTATTATTTTCTTAATCTCTTCTGTAAACCACTGAATTGATTAGCTCTAGAATCACGTTCACAGCACTAAGACAAACAGGCCGCACGTGAAGTCCGCGCCGAGTACCCCAACAGCACGAAGTGTCACACATTGTTCTTGCGAACGCACACACACGCCATCAGCCGAACCAACTCGTAGTAGAAAATGTCGTCATTAACTCGTGTTCACTCAACGCGGAAGTTTATTCTCCACTATAATCGCGTCATTTGAAACGCCCTGGACTCCTCTACAAATACCCCAGATATCCCCTTGTGTAGCAATCCCCAACCTTCCAATTTCGACCCTGAAGGTGTGCCAGTTTTCGGGTGTGATCTTCAAGGCCGAGCAAGGTGAGCAACCCCAGGCCAATTCCTTCTATCCATGATCTTTTCTTGAGCTTGCCTACCTCCTAGAAAACCTCCTATATGATATCGTTTTGGTTGACAGCGTTGCCGGTGAACCGAATGCCACCGGATGGCATCAGCCTTGTAGTGTACCTTGCACATGTCGGATCAACTCCAGCCCAACACTAAAAGTGTGCCAGGTGTAATGGTATTAGTTTTCATAGTTGATGGCTATATTTTGGTAATTATAAAAGCATACATATATGGTTGAGTGTTATTTTCCGGTGAACATACACTAGTCTGCAACGTAGTAGATCATCTGTAGGTTTTATGTTTTTCAGAGCATGTAGTAGACTAGATACCTGTTGTTATTTACCTAGCTATAGACATTTTAAATTATTTGCATGACTAGAACTTGTCAGGTGTACGTATCATGCTATTGTCTATTATTCTTTGTATTTTCATTTCAGATTTGTTGATTAGAGATAGAATTTGCCTCACTACTAATGATATGGGTGTGTGTCCATCACATCATTCTCCTAATGATATGATCTTGTTATTAACGACATCCAATGTCCATGATCAGGAAACCATGATCATCCATTAATCAACAAGCTAGTTTAACAAGAGGCTTACTAGGGACTCTTTTATGTTTACAAAACACACAAGTATTAATGTTTCCTGTTAATACAATTATAGCATGGGATGTAAACATTTATCATAAACATAAAGATATAATAATAACCACTTTATTATTGCCTCTTGGGCATATCTCCAACTGTCTCCCACTTGCACTAGAGTCAATAATCTAGTAAAAAATTTGTGCATTCAACACCTATGGCTTTCTGGTGTTGTATAGACACTATTGCTAGTGGTAAACATAATCTTCGGATCTGACACTTCCAGGTCCGTGTGTATTTGCATGTCCTTGCGTCTCTACGCATTACTCATTCTCCAATGAGATGGCATTGTATAAAATTGGTCCTTTGGTGAGACCTTTAGTTCCTTGGGATTAAATCATGTTGATACAATTCTCGTACAATGTATCTTCATAGTATTATCCCGCTATGAACCACACCTAGTTTGATAACAAACTACTTGACGCAAATGCCCTCATTTGCTGCTACAATAGCAGTCATATACTTAGCCTTTTGTTGTAGTATCTGTCACAATGTTTTAACTTTGGTACTCAACCAAATCCGTTATGGAACTTCCTTTTTATTACATTGTGCCACCCATAGTTTAAATTGAGATAAACTTAATTTGTGACAAAACTAGTATCAATATAACAATTTACAATGAACTATTTGTCACCACTATATAAATAATATATTCTTAGTTCTTCCAAAGATCATAGGAATATCCCTACTATTGTCCAATGATCATCTTATGAGTCATTCTGATATATGCTCATAACATTTAGAGCATAGGACATATCTGGATGTGTACATCTCAAAGAATGATTGATCAAAATATTCTTGTGATTTCACCAAGTGTCAAAACACTTGAATCTCTTGTCAACACACTTGAATCTTGATTCAGTCCTTTCCGTGCGTCAAGAACCTTTCTTGTTGTTTCCATATTGAACTTATTCAACATCTTATCTATGTACATTTGGCAAAACCATATTAGCGCCTCAATCTATCCATATAGACATTGATGCCTAATTCTTGGGTTATGCCTAAGTCTTTCATCGAAATGAAATTCTTAACCTGTGTCAATAAAAGATACATCATTTCTAATCAACAATATGTCTTTCATATAATGTATTAGAAATATGTCTTAGCGCTCCCACTTAATTTCTTGCAAAATGCAAACATCTTCATCGTCTCTGATGAAATTAAACCTTTTAACGGTTTCATCACAGTGAAGATTCCAACTCCGCGATGCTCACTTCAACCATTGAAGTTTTGCATACTCTTTTAGTATCCTTTGAATTAACAAAACCCTTTGGATCGTGTCATGGACACATCCTAGGTAACCATTCTATTAGAAGAACTTGTTTTGTTTGTTCAACTACCATATACCAAAATATATGTAGTGGTTGCTACATTAATCCGTCCAGACTAAATATCGCTATGAAAGATCAAATCTTATCATAGTCAATTCCTTTAACATTGTCGTAAACTCTTTCCGACATGTCGACTATTTCATAGATGTGAAACATCCATGTCTATTTCTTTATAGATCCATATACGACTGTAAGGTCTTGCACCTTTCCAGAGGGTCTTTCAAATTCAAAGCTTGATTTATCGTGTATAGAATTATCACGGATTTTATGGCTTCAAGCCACTTAACGAAGTCAGGGCCCATCATTGCTTCTTTGCATGTAGTCGGTTCATCATTGTCAAACAACAATGATTTAACTCTCAAATCCTGGCATTTGATTACTTACCCGACCTACTTGGTTCAATAGTAACTTAGATCTCCGTGACCACAACCTTTGAGGCACGTGATCCATGAGCATTGTTGCTGCCTTCGGGACACTTACCGACGCTGCGCAACTCAGCACATATTAGCCAAGGTTCAACAACCTTGTCAAAGTTCTATTGTCCTCCCACTTAACTTTTCACCAAAAATTCCTTCTCAAGAAACTCGACATTCTAAGTGACAAACACTTTTGTCTTCGGTGTTATGGAGGAATACCCAATGGTTATTCGAAATAACCTACAAAGACATGCTCATCCGACTTTGGTTGTAAACACTTCACTTATGCCTAGCATACCAAAAAATTAAGAAAGGACAACCTGGGTTTTATCCCAAACCATGATTATATGGTGTCATTTCAACGGATCACGATGGAGCTCTTTTCAGTGTAAAAGCGGTAGTCACTAAAGCTTTAATCTTTAAAAATATAATGGTCGTTTTATAAATGACACCTTTGATCTTACCATGTCAAACAAGGTTTCATTACATATCTCGAATACTCCATACTCCTATGGTGTTTTGGGAAATGCAAATCCATGGAACGATTCCTCAAATCTTAGGTGTTTTGCTAAACTTGTAACTCAAACATCTTTCATTATGATCCAATCATAAACTTTTTATTTTCTTGTTAAAATGATTTTCCACTTCATCTTGAAAGTCTTTGAACATTTTTCAAATGTTTCATACTTCTTCCTTATTTATTAAGTATATACATATACTCACTCAAATCTTCGGAGAAAGCATATGAAGTTGAAATCCATCGCCCACGACTACACATAATGGACTATATACATCAATATGTACAAATTCCAATCAGTTAGTCATCCGTTCCTCTTTTGGCCTACGAACGGAGTTTTAATTATCTCCAGGAAAGTATCACAAGCGTCATTTGATCAAAATCAAAGACTCCAAAAATCCATCAACATGGAGTTTCTTCATGTATCCCTAATATAATTTAAACGGCGATGTCACTTCGCAAGTGATCTTTCAATCATTTGTCTTGCGACATTTTAGCATTAGTTTTATGGTCGTTATTTCTCCAACCAGACTTGTATATCATCCATCTATTATGGAATGCGATAATTATTTGAACAACCTTTTGTCGTCATAATACCTGATCAAAATAACAATTATTGAAACAAATCTTGAAGGTAAGCTTTGATGTTAACGAGCAACACAACAACCCTTTGTTTGTTTTTGATGAACATCATCACATATTCTCTTGCTAGTTACTTAGGCCATTGCAGTTCATTAATTTTGTTTTCCTGTATGACACTTCATACCAACCAATTCGGTATCCAATACCGCAGAACCCCATTGTTTAACAACCAAGGAATACAGCCATAACATGTATCTTCTATATACCGAAGTTGGATATCTCCAATCTTTTCTTTACTGCCAAATATTTTATAGATTCTCTTTCAACAATTCCTTCTCTTTTAAAAGAATCTATCAACATCAATAGTGGTGTCATTCACATGAAACATAGTACAAAGTGTGTATAGTCAAATACTAATACCTTTGGACTTGCACTTTGAAGTGGATCACCTTCATCAAATGTTTGGCATTCTTTCAAAATTCCATTCTTTAGTAATCTTTTAGTGTAGTAAACATTTTACTTACATCTTCTATTCATCCTTATCATGACAACTTTCATGATCAAGCTGCTATAGCTTATAAAGGTGAATTGCGAGTATAATGTTTCTTTTCCAAAACCTTTTGGAGAATTAGGACGACCAGCGTCTCCAACCTTCACAAATTCTCATAAAATATGAGGACATATACTCTATCATGTTGTAACCAATACATTGTTTTAGATATCGCAATACCTTTCACATATGATGGTTTCTGAAACATTGCTTTCAGCTCTTAGATAAACTTGATATTAAAAACAATCTGTTGAGTATCAAGAATCATGGAGGAAAACATGATACATTAGATACTAACACTGGAATTGTTACTCTTGATTTAATACTGTTTATTAAACTTCACAGAGTAAACGGAGTTTGCCGAAAGTTTGCAATATGACTTTTAAACTTTAGATTGACACTCAAAACAATACGATACTAGTTCGTAAAGCAAATATCCAGAATTTCTATAGTTCCACTATGTCAACTATAACTAAGCGTAAGGTGGTGAATGGATGCCAATGACTACAACAAACTATGCAAATTCACTTTGATTGTGTTTATGATAAATTGAGTTTGACTAATCCAAATTACAAATAAACTCCCACTCAAAACAACATCCCTCGAGTTGTTTTAGTGATTACACGAACCAAATCCACTACACCAAGTCCGATCATCACGTGAGATGATGTAGCTTTAAAGGCGAACAATCAACATGTTCATCATATCATCCATATGACTCATGCTTTACCTTTCAGTATTCCGTGTTCCGAGACCATGTCTGTACATACTAGGCTCGTCAAGGTTAACCTTAGTATCCGCATGCGCAAATCTGGCTTGCACCCGTCATATGCACACGTAGAATCTATCACACCCGATCATCACGAGATGCTTCGAAACGACGAGTCTTAGCAACGGTGCCTACTAAGGACGAACACTTTATTACTTGATATTTAGTGAGAGGGATCATCTTATAATGCTACCGTCGCGATCTAAGCAATACAAGATGCACAAAGGATTAACATCACAGGCAATTCATAATTAGTGTGATATGATATGGCCCTTTCTTCTTATGCCTTTGATCTCCATCTCCAAAGCACGGACATGATCTCCATCATCACCAGCATTGCGTCAAGGTCAGTGGCGCCGCTTCATGGTTGTCCATCATCACTAGCAACTATTACAACTAGTTGGAATAAAGCTATTACAAGATGAATAGACTCGCAGGTCTTAACAGAATTAAAGACAACCATTAGGCTCCTGCCGGTTGCCATATTACAACAAGGATCATTACATACATCAAATATAATCACAATCACATGATGGCCATATCACATCACAAAACCCCTGCAAAAACAAGTTAGACGCCTCTAATTTTCTTCGCATGTTTTACGTGGTTTGGGGCTTTCGAATAAGAACGGATCTTACCTACGAAACTGAACCACAACGTTGATACAGGTGCTATCAAGTGCAAAGTGTAGATTGGATCTATACTATGATGGGAGAGACAGACACCCGCAAAGCCACTTGTGCAAAGCAAGTTACACGTCAAGCGTGGAGCAAGTCTCATGTGCGATGACATGTAAGGTTAGCCCGAGCCGCTTCATCCCACCATACCGCAAGATGCAAAGTACACAAAGCAAAAGACGACACGAGCACCAACGCCCACAAAACCATTGTGTTCTACTCGTGCAACAGATCTACGCATAAACCTGGCTCTGATACCACTGATGGGTTCGTAGCATGGAAAACAAAAAATTTCTACCGCAAGAACGAACAAAACCCAGATCTAATCTAGATAAAAGCCAAGATCTAATCTATTAGACATGTGCAACGAGATAGATCTGTACTAACCCTCGTAGAACCGAAAGCGTTACGAGATTAGATCTCGGGGTTGATGTAGTCGATCACTTGCCGATCTCAAGATCGTGTGGATGATCCTTCCGGCGCCACGTTCCGGCAGCGCTTCCGTAGTCGGTCACACGTGCGGAGTCGAAGCAGACCTTCCTCTCCCCGTTTCAGCGAGCAGCGGAGGTAGTAGATCTTCTCCACGGAATCCCAGCAGCACGACAGTGTGGTGGTGGTGGAGTAGAGAATTCTGCAGGGCTTCGCCTAAGCCTGAGCAGAGGGAAGGAGGAGGAGAGAGGCGGCGGCTAGGGTTTGTTATGGGAGAGGTATGGGGGGTGGTGCCCCCTCCCCTCTATTTAAAGGAGGGAGGCGCCATGGGAGGGGGAGTCCTAGTAGGACTCCCCTCCCTCCTTGGCCGGCGGATTGGGAGGGGGGGAGGAATCCTCCTCCCCCATGAATCCGTGTCTTGCCCTACAAGGATTCCTTGATCCTTTCTTTGTTTTCAAGCAAACTCCAAGAAATCTTATAGAACCTTCCGGAACATTTCGAAACCTTCTAGAATCCCCATACAAATACTCCGGAACATTTCCTAACTTAGAAAATGATCCCCAATATAGGAATCTTATTCTCCGGAGAATTCCGGATCTCCTCGTGATGTCCCAGATCCAATCCGAGACTCCGAACAACATTCGGTCTCCAATGCACATTCCATATCTACTTAAAACAACTCCGAACCTTAAGTGTGTCACCCTACGGTTCGTGAACATGTAGACATGATGGAGACACATCTCCGATCAATAACCATTAGCGGGATCTGGAGATCCATAACGGCTCCCACATACTCAACGATGACTTCGTGATCGATAGAACCATTAACATATGAAACCAATTCCCTTTGTCACGCGATACTCTACTTATCCGAGGTTTGATCGTCGGTATCTCCATACGTAGTTCTACGTCGTTACTGATAAGTACTCTTTACTCGTTCCATGATATGTCATCCCTTGTGACCTAGTCACATGCTTGCAAGCTAACTAGATGACATTCCACCGAGAGGGCCCAGAGCATATCTATCTGTCATATGGATGGACAAATCCCAATCATGGTCCATGCGCTTCAACACATACTTTCAGAATACCCAATGACACCTTTATAACCATCCAGTTACGAAGCGGTGTTTGATGTCATCAAAGTACCCATCCGGTGATGGTGATTAACATAACCACATGGTCGAAGGATTAGGTTACTATGCATTTGAAATCTTATAGCAATACGAACTTAATGACTTGATCTTATGCTACGCTTACTATGGGTGTGTGTCCATCACATCATTCTCCTAATGATATGATCTTGTTATTAATGACATCCAATGTCCATGATCAGGAAACCATGATCATCCATTAATCAACAAGCTAGTTTAACAAGAGGCTTACTAGGGACCCTTTTATGTTTACAAAACACACAAGTATTAATGTTTCCTATTAATACAGTTATAGCATGGGATGTAAACATTTATCATAAACATAAAGATATAATAATAACCACTTTATTATTGCCTCTTGGGCATATCCCCAACATATATATTAATCCTGTAGAGTAGAATTGCTTAGCCATGCTAAATAATATTTAGGATCCTTGATCTCCCCTCTTCGGAGGAATTGGATGACCATTGGGTCAGATATACCCTTTTGAAACTGGATGAGCTCGCTGAGCTAGCCGTTGTTGCTTCCTCTGCTCTATTCTACTCTAGGTGAAACTTAACATCTAAACACTGGCGCGGGCGACAACTGGATCAAAGGAAGGAGCGATTGGCTGCCCTTCACTAGTTGAAGGAGGCAATCCGTCGTCCGTGCTGCATGAGGGCCTAATAAGTCTTGGATTTGAAGATTGTGACCATCCGTACAACCACATCCTATAATGGGCACCGGCTTGGTCAAGTAAGTTAGTCAGCCTTAGGTGTCGATGTTGCCGTACCGCTGATGAGGTGTCTGCCTGCGGGGGAACCTTCGGCACAGATGGGGGGACCGGTTTGGGCACGTACTCTTAGTTCCGTGCGCCATACCCGGTGGGCATGTCACCTCTTTGGGGGATCTAGCTAAAAGACCTTGTCACAATCCCTCTGCCGGTACACCAATTGGTGTGTATTAAACCAGCGACGGCTGGTGGGCATCAGGACGGGATTGTCTCGTGTGGGAAATGTGTACAACCTCTGCAGAGTGTAAACCTATTCGAATAGCCGTGTCCATGGTCATGGACGACACATGAATCTTTCTTGACATACGGGAACCTGTCTTGCTACTTCCCTCTTTGCCCCTATCCTTATCCTGGAATCTATGGACTATGTGAGTTGTCGTGGACAATCACACTATTGAGAAATACCACATTGTTGATAAACATGTTTTCGTCTGAAACCTCTTTTATCAAAATTACTATCAGTTGCAAATAAAATTGGCTTTTATGCAAAAGAACCCTATGACCTCCACATAAATCCACATGTAGAAATATCAGGTTTTGCATAAGGGGTATGTTGAGTACGTCATGTACTCATGGCAATACTTCTGTTGAATTCAGAATACTATGAAGGGGAGGACTATGACTACTATGATGACGCTGATGAGTGAGGCCTCGTGGACTACATCGACTGCCTATGGCTGAGATGAAGTCACTATGCGTTTTATATTTCCGCTGTGTTTTCTGGATGTAATAAATGTCAGTAGACATTTTACTATGTTGTTATCCAGACTTTGTAATAAATTACTTTTGTACGTCTGCAATGATATACATTTCGCTGTGTCGTCAACATTGATCTTGGGATTGACGAATAAACACAGGGGGTCTGAAAGTTAAGTTCCGGTCCTCACAGGAAACAATTTCAGCTTAATAATATCACCATCTACATCCCTATGCTTTTGCATCTCACAAAAAGTTATTTAGATGGGAAGCAACATCTTCATTACCAATACCAGAAAATTGTTCTCTCATAACAAGATTGAGTAAAGCAGGTTTTATCTCAAAGAAAGTATCTTCAGGCACAGGTGGAGCAATAGGTGTGCTCATAAAATCATTGTTGTTGGTGCTAGTGAAGTCACACAACTTAGTGTTTTCAAGAGTAGTCATTTTTTGGGTTTTTGAATAAGAAAGCAAACTAGTAAAACTAATTTTTTATATGTTTTTGATAACAAAACAAGCAAATTAAGAAAAAAGAAACTAAGCAAAACAAAAATAACAAAGTAAAGAGATTGGTTATGAGGGACTCCCCTTGTGAAGATGTCCTTTACTCCCCGGCAACGGCGCCAGAAAAATGCTTGATGGCTCAGTGTTAGCGCCAGGAAAATGCTGGTGCAATGTTGATGTAGAGCTCGTTGGGAACCCCAAGAGGAAGGTATGATGAGCACACCAGCAAGTTTCCCTCAATTTTGAAACCAAGGTTTAATCGAACCAGTAGGAGCAAGGAAACACCCCAAAGGTGTTGCTAGCTGAGCCTTGGTAGGGCACACTACCGGTGCTAGTAGCAACGTGGAGACCTGCACAACACAACCACAGAACTTTGTTCCCAACTTGCGATGAGGTTGTCAATCTCACCGTGTTTTGCTGAAAACAAAGGATTAAACGTATCGAATGGAATGAAGTAATAGTTTGCAGAAAGTAAACACAAAGCAGTAAACAGTTTATAGATTGTATGTAAAAACAAGGACCGGGATCCATAGTTCACTAGAGGTGGCTCTCCTTAAGATAGATAACATGCTGGGTGAAAAAATTACAGCAGGGCAATTAACAAACATCGAGAAAGCAATACATGCATATACTAATCATCTTGACTCCTTTGAGACTTGATTGGGCATTACAACATTATACATAGACCGCCATCCAACTGCATCTATGACTAATAATCCACCTTTAGGTTATCATCCGAACCCCCTCCAGTATTAAGTTGCAAGCAACAGATTATTGCTTTATGAACTGCGTGTAAAGTAAACAATATGATTGTTCTATGAACAAAGAATTGTTGTTTTTTCTCCCTAGTAGCAACAACACATCTAGTACCTTAGAGATTTCTATCACTTCCCCAGATTACCAGAGGCATGAACCCACTGTCGAGCATAAATACTAACTCTTGGAGTTTCTAGCATCTACTTGGCCAAGATAGCTACCAACAAAGGAAAGCATGCAACATCACAAATAACAAAGACATGATAGAATCAATAATCAATCTGAAATAGCATATCAATATCCATCGGATCCCCGCAAACACAACATGCAGAATTACATATAGATGATCTTGATCATGAATGGAGCTCACAAGATCTAGACATGAAAGCACAAAGGAGGAAAACCAGCCATCTAGCTACTACGTGGATCCGTAGTCCAAGGATGAACTACTCACGTATCATACCGGAGGCTTGGATGGTGATGAAGAAGGCCTCCAGGGAGAATTCACTCTCCGGCAGGGTGCCGGGAAGAGCTTTAGATCCCTCCCGATCTAGGGATGGAGATTACGGCGGTTACAGACTCTTTCGTGGATTTTTGATCGGGTACTTAGGGTTTTCGTCTCGACGGCATCTTATAGGCGGAAGGGGAGGCTGAGGGGGTGCCGGAGGCGGCCAGACCACCCCCTGGCACGGGCCAGGCTGGGCCGCACGACCAGGTAGTGTGGTGGCCCCCTGGCCCCTCTCCGTCTCGTACTCTGGCATCTGATGACTTCCGGAAAATAGGCACTTCGGCTTTTGTCCCGTCCAATTCCGAGAATATTCATTTTCTGACTTTCCTGGAACCAAAAACTGCAGAAAATAGGAAGCTGGCACTATAGCTCTTGTTAATAGGTTAGTCCAAGAAATCATATGAAAAGTACTCCAAAGTGTGGACAAAACACAAGAAAGTGGATAAAACCAAGCATGGAACATAAAAAATTATAGATACATTTGCAATGTATCATGGGTCCCCCTGGTACCTTCCAGGCACTCCTCTGCCCCTTTTTTCACGTAAAAATTTAATATGAATTTTTTGGAATTTTTTGAGACACTTTATTTTTGGGCAATTTTCAGGTATAGATGAATGATTTTCTGACAGATAGACTTTTTGGAAAAATGATGCAATGACAAAATAAGGCTAGAACTATAGAAGTTCTAAGACACACTAACATGCAAGCAACTAACAATAGAAAAGAAAACTAAACGAAAGCAAAAACTAAAATGGATAGAATAGAAGTAAGCGGAGATAATCATGGTGAAAACATTGTTTTGTTCAATGAAATTCTTTTGCTAACAAGGTTGATCAGGTCTTGTTACCAAAACAATTCCATATGAGACAAAACTTTGTATTCCACTAATGATTATGTTACGTCAACCTTGATAGAAATGGTCCCAATCATAATAGTTTCAAATTTTTCTCTTGGTATGGGACAATATATCTATCCAACTTGAATGCCCTCAACATGTTCAATTGAATTCAAACCATAAGTCCTTTCAATCTTCTTGGGGAAATAGACAGTATGTGCCTTGTCATTAACATTAAAGGTCACCTTTCCTTGATTACAATAAATAACAGCTCCTGCAGTATTAAGGAAAGGTCTCCCAAGATAATAGATATATTATCATCTTCAGGCATTTCAAGCACACCAAAATCAGTTAATGTGAAGCAATTATGAGCCACTTGAACAGGTACATCCTCACATATACCAATAGGAATAGTGGTAGATTTATCAGCCATTTGCAAAGATATATCAGTTGGTATTAATTTTTCTAGTTGAAGTCTCTTATAGAGAGAGAAAGGCATAACACTAACTCCAGCTCCCAAATCACACAAAGCAGTTCTAACATAACTATTCTTAATAGAACAAGGGATAGTTAGAATCCCTATATCTCCAAGTTTCTTTGGAACCTTACCATTAAAGGAATAATTAGCAAGCAAAGTAGAGATTTCTTCATTAGGGATCTTCCTTTTATTCGAGACAATATCCTTCATATACTTTGAGTAAGGAGGCAATTTAATAGCATCAGTCAAAGGAATTTGCAGGAATAAAGGGTTCATCCACTCACAAAACTTATTATAGTGTTCATCTTCCTTTGACTTGTGTTTCTTATCAGGGAAAGGCATAGGTTTTTGGACCCAAGGCTCTCTTTCACTACCATGTTTCTTAGCAATAAACTCTTCTTTAGTGTATTTACAATTCTTAGTGTGCTTTTGAGGTTCTTCTTCAACTTTTTCATCATTTGGAGCTTCATTTTCTTCATTATCACTTTCAGTTTCAGCATCAGAGATAGATATACTATTAGGATCTTTAGCAGGTTCAGAGGGTTCTATAATAGTTTTATGTTTCTTTTTCCTTTTCTTACGAGTAGAGCCACTATTTTCAGCTTGTTGAGAATTCTGCTCAATTCTTTTGGGATGCCCCTCAGGATATAGAGGATCCCGGGTAGCAGCACCACTTCTAGTTCTAATTTCATAAGCATGTTTTTCTTTAGCAGCATTAACTAGCAAGTCTTTTTGCACTTTAATGAGTTGATCTATTTGGGTTTGAACCATTTGAAAGTGTTTATCATTTTAACATCATTAGAGGTTGTTTCCACAATATCTTTTAACTCAACAATAGCTCTAGAGTTTTCCATTAGATGATTTTGCACCCTTTTATTAAAATTATCTTGTTTAAGAATAAAGATATCAAATTCTTCTAAGCATTGATCAGGAGGTTTAGAGTAAGGGATATCACCTTCATCAAAGTGTTCGAGAGAGTGTACCTGATACATTGCAAATGTATCTATAATTTTTTATGTTCCCTGCTTGGTTTTATCCATTTTCTTGTGTTTTGTCCACACTTTGGAGTACTTTTCATATGATTTCTTGGACTAACCTATTAACAAGAGCCACAGTGCCAGCTGCCTGTTTTCTGCTGTTTTTGGTTCCAGGAAAGTCAGAAAATGAATATTCTCGGAATTGAACAGGACAAAAGCCAAAGTGCCAATTTTTCCAGAAGACTCTAGGAGCCAGAATACGAGACGGAGGAGGGCCAGAGACTGGCCACACACCCCCCCGAGGCGCGGGCTGGGCCTGGTCGCGCCAGGGCATGGTGTGGTGGCCCCAGGCACCCCCTCGGTCTCCCTCTTCGCCTATAAGAAGCCTTCTGACCTAAAAACTCCGAGGGGTTCGACGTTTTTCCTGAAGGAGTTCCGCTTCGCCGCCACTACCAGATTCCACGAAACAGCACCAGAAACTCCGTTCTGGCACCCTGCCAGGACGGGGAATTGGAGGAGATCATCGCCATCATCATCACCATCGCTTCTCCATCGACCATCCATGTTTCCCCCATCTATGAGTGAGTAATCCCCCGATGTAGGCCATGGGGATGGTAGGGATTGGATGAGATTGTTCATGTAATGGCATCAGATTGTTAGGGCATGGTGCCTAGTATCTTTTATTAGTGCTTTATGACTTTGTTGTGACTTGTTGTGCTTAATGCTTGTCACTAGGGCCCGAGTGCCATGATTTCATATCTGAACATGTTATTGATTCATTATGATAGTATTGTTTTTGGTCTTATCTACAAGTTGTATACACACGTTGTTATCCAGAACCAATGGCCCCGAAGTGACAGAAATCGGGATAACCGGAGGGAATGGCTTTGATGTGAGGATCACATGTGTTCATGGAGTGTTAATTCTTTGCTTCGGTGCTCTATTAAAAGGAGCACCTTAATTGCCAGCAGTTCCCTTGAGGCCCCGCTGCAAACGGGCTGGCAGGACAAAAGATGTTGTGCAAGTTCTCATTGCGAGCACGTATGACTATATATGGAACACATGCCTAGGATTATCTAGTACTTGGTGCTTTATCTTATTTGTCTGCAATTGCCCTATGTTCTGATTGCTATGTGAATTGTCTTGTTCATGCAACGCCCGTCCATCCATCCCTATGCCTACCGCACTCGAATCCCACTGTTTACTGCTTTTGTTACTACTGGCTTTGCTTTACTACTGCTGCTACTTTACTATTCCTACTACAAAACTGTTGCTACTGATAAACTGCTGTGAGCAAGATTGTTTCCAGGTGCAGCTGAATTGAAAACTCAGTTGTTAAGGCTTATAAATATTCTTTGGCTCCCCTTGTGTCGAATCAATAAATTGGTTGTCACTTCCCTCGTAAATACTATGATACACCCCCTCTACTTGTGGGTCATTAAGACTATTTTCTGGTGCCGTTGCCAGGGAGCATAGCTTTATTTATCAAGTCCACATGGAATCACTATTGTTGAACCTAAGTTTATTTTGGCCTTATCATGCTTGTTGTCAATGGTTGGTTTCTTTGAAACTGAAGCTTATTGGCAAGGTGGGTTCACGGAAGATCAAAAATATTAGTATAAGGAACACCGCTTGTCACAAAAAGGGAAACACTTATGGGAACAAATTGATAGATTGTATACCATTGCTAGAAATGTGTGCTCTACTTATAATGTTACTTATTGCTGTGATGAATCTTGTTGTAGAAAGAGGTATAAACACCTCCCTTTTCAATGTGAGTATAATGATAATGATACCATATCCTCTTATGCTAAAGGAATTTATGACTTTTATGATGCGGAACAAATTGAAGAATTTATTGCTTGGAAGGTTGCTTTTGAACTTGCTAGTTTGCTTGAAAGTATTGATGATTCACCTTACAAATATGAGGTTTATGGTATACTTAAATTTTGCTTTGATAATTACAAGGATGAAAATGGCTATATTCTTGAATATTTGAATAGATGCTTCCCACAAATGGAAGAGACTAATGCCTTGCAGGATCCTATGGAAGAAGAAATTGATGAACCTGAAATCTCATTAGATGAAAAAGAGGAGGAGAGTGATGAACAAAAGGAGGAAGAATGGATTAGCTACCCATGCCTACCTTCTTATGAGAGTAACTCTTTATCCCTTACATTATTTGATTGTCCTACATGCTTACTAAAGGAGGATGAATGTTATGTTCCTGAGGATTTTTTTGAAAATGTTTATAATAAAGCTCTAGTGCTTGTAGATCATGAAAAGCATGCTTTATGTGATAGTTATATTGTTGAGTTTATTCATAAGGCTACTGAAAATTATTATGAGAGAGGAAAATATGGTTGTAGAAGTTTTCATGGCATTGAAACACCTCTCTATGAGCTGAAAGTTTTGAAGTTACTCTTGTTTTATCTTCATATGCCTGTCACTTTGTTCTTTGTGAATTTATTTGCATACACGATTCCTATGCATAGGAAGTGGTTTAGACTTAAATGTGTTTAGAATTTTCTTCTTGATGCTCTCTTTTACTTCAACTCATATTTCTTATGTGAGCATCCTCTCAAACTATCATGCCTAAAGATGATAATATGTCTATTATTCTTGGGAGACCTTTTCTTAAATACTGTAGGAGTTGTTCTTAATTGTAATCAAGGGAAGGTGACCTTCAATGTTAATGACAAGGAACACACTCTCTATTTCCCCAAGAATATTGAAAGGACTTATGGTTTGAATACAATTGAACATGTTGAGGGCATTCAAGTTGGAGAAATATATTGTCCCATACCAAGAGAAAAATTTGAAACTATTATGATTGGGACCATTGCTATCAAGGTTGAGGTAACATAATCATTAGTGGAATACAAAGCTTTGTCTCATATGAAATTGTTTTGGTAGCAATACCTGATCAACCTTTTTAACAAAAGGATTTCATTGAACAAAACAATGTTTTCACTATGATTATCTCCGCTTACTTCTATTCTATCCATTTTAGTTTTTGCTTTTGCCTAACTTAAAGGCGTTAAAGAAAAGTACATATTGGGAGATAACTCAAAAGTTTTAGATGAGTCTTGGAAGTTATTACCTAAGTAATAACCGCTCCTTATCCTTTTTATTTGCTTTTTGTGCCAAGAATAACCTCTAATGAGAGAGAAGTAATGATTGGGAAAGTTGCTGTCCCGAAACAGATTTTTGTGCTTCACCATAAAAATTCGTGTAAAATCTCTGAACGTCTTTTTGAGGCATGAATTTTTTTACTTCTGCCCCAGGTTATTATCTAACTTTCGTTAGTTCAACACTTTTTTATTTGAGCAACAGAAGGTCTTCTAAAAAATTCGTCTTTTCCTGCTGGTCTGTTTTGACAGATTTCTGCCAATTTCTGCATTTGCTTCTTGTTGGTTCCTTTTTGAGTTATTTTGGGGAATTGAGCTTTTTGAGGGAAGTGCTACAGTAGCTAGTGTTCTAATGGAAGTTTATTTGTTATTAGAACTGAACCTTAAGACTTATTTATCTTGAGTGCACTAATGTTGCTAATAAAGATTGTGTGAAGTTTTGCATGAAGGAAAAATTTCAGGTGTGTGGAAGGAATGAGTAATGAGATGAAGGATGGACTAAAGCTCAAGCTTGGGGATGCCACGCGTGTCACCCCAAGAAATATCCAAGAAGTACAAGCATCAAAGCTTTGGGATGCCCAAGGCATCCCCTTCTTCATCAATAAAAATCTCAGGTTTCTTCCAAACACTTCATTTTTATTGTTTCATGCACAATTGTGTTGTTCTTGGAGCGCCTTATTTTTTGTTTTTTGTTTTGGTTTTCATTTTCTTGGTTTGCTTAGTTTGCTTAATAAATTGGTTGGACCCCCTCTTTCATACATTGGTTTTCAAATAGTTTGGTTTGGTTTGGAAAAGAGTAGGAAAGTTCATGCTTAAGTGGTAAAGAGAGCTTGTTTTTGACTGTGACCTATGCTTTGTCATGCCATGCTTGATATTGTTTTGGCTTTATGCTTAGTATTATTTGCTGTAGCATGAATTTTTATAAACAATTGAGATTGCTTAATGTGCCTTGGATGAATCATGTGTTGTTTTAGCATATTAAAGCATAGTATAGTGGTATTCTCGTTTGATGCTTTATTGGGTTGACTTGGCGCATGATCACACCATGTTATGACTATATCAAGTCACCATAAGCCTTTATGATCCTTTAGTTTTCAACTTGTAGTATCACTTTATGCTTTGATCAATGATGTTTTGTCGCTCTGCATAATTATGGCCATTATTGCTCTCTTAGTTTGTCGCTCCCAGTCTTTTGCTAGCCTCCACAACCAAGTATGAGTTCCACACATGCATCCAACTCCCGAAACCAAGTTATTCCATAGAATCCACCATACCTACCTACTAGCTTATGCTATTCCAAGTATATTCATGCTTTTGTTTACCTTCCAAATTAAACTTGTTATGAGAAAACTAGTGATTAAAGCTCTCACGAACTTGATGGCACACTTTACTTTTCTTGCCCTTAATAAACTTGAACCATTGTGTCGTCTGTGTTGTATATGCTTGCACTTATTTGTTGGGGATTAGCAGAACTATGCTGTCATGGGGAACGCTTTCAGCATTGCACGGGTAATTTGTACCTAGTTGATATCATGCTCTTTTGTCTATGGATGTCGTCGGTGTGAAATGAAAGGGGAGCTTGTAAGTCCATGGAGTTATGTATATGTGTTAGAGAAACGCCTGGGCTGCTGGTCTAATCCATGTTGACATGGTGGAATCCTGCAGCGTAACCATAATGAGTTGTCTATGAAGCATTCTTATTATAAAAAAAGAGTCCTATATTGAGAAAAAAAGAGAAAAAGAAAAAAAGAGATTATGAAAAGAGGAAAGAGAGAAAAAAGCACCATATTCCCATGGTAAATAAGAAGATTGTTGAGATGCTTGTTGTCTACTTGCCTTGTCATTTTGATATGGGGATTCTTCCGTATCATCTGGCAAGGGGTACCCTGTTGGCGGTTCTCTATGATACACATGTACTTACAATGACAAGAACTTACCGGTGACTAAACTTGAGTAGCATGAGGAGCAGCCCTCGTATACAAGGGACATGAGATTCCTGACTTATACTTTGTCAAGCATGTACACCATAGTTTGTTCACTTTAACCTTAATCACATCAAGATGCTTATGATAGGGGAAATGAGAGCTGAAAGCTATAAGTACCATAATTTTTGGAAGCTCTTTATGAAACTTGAATCTCTACTTCCTTCTATGCAGGCCTTTCTTCCACCATTTTATTGAGTCTCCACCTCCTATCTTTATGCACCTACTTTGAGAGCATAGTGGCCATTCTTAGTTCTATGTGCATTGTCCCAAGACTAGTTGATTGATGCATACCTTGATATTGCTTGTTTTAAACTATTTGTATCTAGTCACTTATGAACTTTGAAGGTGTCCTATGCATTTATGTTTGCTACTCTATGAGGGACAAGCTGAATGCCACTATGCTATGTTTTCCTTATGTGAAACAAACAAACTTCTTGCAAAGCATTGTTATTCATGAATCTTTTGTTTGTGCCTTTTCATGTTGCATCATAGTTGCTATGTCTTATTGTTAGAACTTTGTCTTTCATGTTATGATTGAAGTACTATGATCCCAGCTTTGAATGTTTTACAAATACTTCGATCAATTTTATGACGGTGCATGTCACCTCAAAAATTATTCTTTCATTTTATCACTTACCTACTCGAGGACAAGCAGGAGTTAAGCTTGGGGATGTTGATACATTGCAAATGTATCTATAATTTTTGATGTTCCATGCTTGGTTTTATCCACTTTCTTGTGTTTTGTCCACACTTTGGTGTACTTTTCATATGATTTCTTGGACTAACCTATTAACAAGAGCCACAGTGCCAGCTGCCTGTTTTCTGCTGTTTTTAGTTCCAGGAAAGTCAGAAAATAAATATTCTCGGAATTGGACGGGACAAAATCCAAAGTGCCTATTTTTCCAGAAGACTCCAGGAGCCAGAATACGAGATGGAGGAGGGCCAGGGGCTGGCCACACCCTCCCCCCAGGCGCGGGCTGGGCCTGGCTGCACCAGGGCATGGTGTGGTGGCACCAGGCACCCCCTCGGTCTCCCTCTTCGCCTATAAGAAGCCTTCTGACCTAAAAACTCCGGGGGGTTCGATGTTTTTCCAGAAGGAGTTCCGCTCCACCGCCACCACCAGATTCCACGAAACAGCACCAGAAACTCCGTTCTGGCACCCCGCCGGGACGGGGAATTGGAGGAGATCATCGCCATCATCATCACCATCGCTCTCCATCGACCATCCATGTTTCCCCCATCTATGAGTGAGTAATCCACCACTGTAGGCCATGGGGATGGTAGGGATTGGATGAGATTGTTCATGTAATGGCATCAGATTGTTAGGGCATGGTGCCTAGTATCTTTTATTAGTGCTTTTTGACTTTGTTGCGACTTGTTGTGCTTAATGCTTGTCGCGAGGGCCCGACTGCCATGATTTCAGATCTAAACATGTTATTGATTCATTATGATAGTATTGTTTTTGGTCTTATCTACAAGTTGTATACACACGTTGTTGTCCGGAACCAATGGCCCCGAAGTGACAGAAATCGGGATAACCGGAGGGAATGGCTTTGATGTGAGGATCACATGTGTTCACGAAGTGTTAATGCTTTGCTCTGGTGCTCTATTAAAAGGAGCTCCTTAATTGCCAGTAGTTCCCTTGAGGCCCCGCTGCAAACAGGCTGGCAGGACAAAAGATGTTGTGCAAATTCTTATTGCGAGCACGGATGACTATATATGGAACACATGCCTAGGATTATCTAGTACTTGGGTGCTTTATCTTATTTATCTGCAATTGCCCTTTGTTCTGATTGCTAGGCATGTGTCCCATATATAGTCATACGTGCTCGCAATGAGAACTTGCACAACATCTTTTGTCTTGCCAGCCTGTTTGCAGCGGGGCATCAAGGGAACTACTGGCAATTAAGGTGCTCCTTTTAATAGAGCACCGGAGCAAAGCATTGACACTCTGTGAACACATGTGATCCTCACGTCAAAGCCATTCCCTCCGGTTATCCCGATTTCTGTCACTTCAGGGCCATTGGTTCTGGACAACAACGTGTCTATACAACTTGTAGGTAAGACCATAAACAATACTATCATAATGAATCAATAACATGTTCAGATCTGAAATCATGGCACTCGGGCCCTAGTGACAAGCATTAAACATAACAAGTCGCAGCAAAGTCATAAAGCACTAATAGAAGATACTAGGCACCATGCCCAAACAATCTGATGCCATTACATGAACGATCTCATCCAATCCCTACCATCCCCATAGCCTATAGCGGGGGATTACTCACGCATAGATGGGGGAAACATGGATGGTCGATGGAGAAGCGATGGTGATGATCTCCTCCAATTCCCTGTCCTGGCAGGGTGCCAGAACGGAGTTTCTGGTGCCGTTTCATGGAATCTGGTGGTGGCGGCGGAGCGGAACTCCTTCTGGAAAAACGTCGAACCCCCCTGAGTTTTTAGGTCAGAAGGCATCTTAGAGGCGAGGAAGACCGAGGGGGTGTCTGGGGCGGCCAGACCCCCCTGGTGCGGCCAGGCCCAGCCCACACGGCCAGGTGGTGTGGCTGGGTCCCAGCCACACTCCGTCTCGTATTCTGGCTCCGGGAGTCTTCTGGTGAAATAGGATTTTTGGGATATTTTTTGGGATTTTTCCTGATAGCTGCTGCACAAAAACTAGACACCAAGGCAATACTGCTGAAAACAACGCCAGTCTGTGATAGTTGCATCCAAATCACACAAGTTTAGAGGAGAAACAATAGCAAAAGTGTTCAGGAAAGTAGATACGTTTTGGACGTATTAGTAGCAGGCTAGTCGGATTATTGAAGTTGGGATGAAATCTACCAAGAGGAGTTCCGGCTAATTATGGGTTACTCGCCTAGACATATATCTATAAGATTATAATTATTACATTCACCATTCATCCACATGGCACATTTACTATCACTATGAACTGAATCTCCCCGCACCTTCTATTGTCATCTGCAAGAAACAACAAACAAGCAAAGCCAGTCTTTACTTTTATGCTTTATATTTTTGAAGTTTACTTTTTGAGTTATATTTACATATATCACATTTAATCAAAACTAGCTACAAACTATATGTGCACTTGTAGTCATCAAGCTATTTTCTGGCGCTGTTGCCAGGGAGCTAAGCGCTAAGTGTTTGTCTTTTGACATTTCAGGTGTTTCTACTACAAAATGTTCTCCTTAGGAGACAAAGGGTCTACACGCTCTGGTAGGGCCTACCTGCCGGATTATATTGAGCACGTTCCTGCTTATAGGCACGAAGAAATTATTGAAAAACTTTTAAGATCAAATAAAGTTGAAGTTGACAATCTGAGTGATATTATGGAAATTATGTCTATTTACAGGACAACTCCTATGAAACCTGAGAAAACTCTCAGGGAATACAGTGCTCCAAAGTTCTGAATTTCTTAAACAACCAATAGAATTCCCTAATCCTGGAGTTAGAGAATATCGATTTGATAGTGGAATTATTAAAAATTTGCAGGAGAAAGCTTTCAGTGGAAGGGAAGATGAAGACGCAGGAAGACATATTAGAGAGTTTGACAACGTGATAACATTGTTTGGACCAAAGGGTTTGCCAAGAGACTTCTCTCGTCTTAAATTATTTCGATGGTATCTTAAAGTTAAAGCCCTAGACTAGTTATATTCTCTCCCTCGCCATTACAATAAATGTTGGGAAAACTGCATTACTAAATTCATAGAAAGGTTTCTTCCTTTTAAAATGGTAACTGAACTAAGAAAGAACATAGGCAATTTTAGACAAAATGTGGGAGAAAACTACCCACAATCCTGGGAAAGATTCTTTGGAATGATCAATAGTATTCCTAATCATGGCTATTCTGAATTAACAATTTGTCATTTATTTTACCATGGTCTCAATACTCAATGTAGAGAGTTGCTTGACTTATCAGTAGGAGGATCAATAAATACTTTAACTATTAAAGAATGTTTGGAATTAATGTCTACTAGGGCTAAGAATGACTCTCTATATAATCCTGATTTTTGTACTAAGTCGGAAAAAGGGATACTTCGGATAACTCTTGATCTTATGTCTGAGGTACGCAAAACTATGAAAGAAAAAGGTATACCTCCTAAAATTGCTAAGGAAAACAAAGAAGATTTGTTCCAAGTTTTTACTGAAGAAGATGAAACTACAAAAGTTTTCTAAGAATTAAAACATCGACAAGTAAAATCTCATAATAATTTGCATAAGCATTTCCAAAAACACAAAAAGATTTTGGCAGAACTCACTGAAAATTATGATGAGATTGGCCAAGAAATAAAACGGTTTCACAAGTACTTTAGTATGATTGAAACCTAGTGTTAACAAATAGCATCTGGTTATCAAATGTTTCTTCGTGAAGACAAAGATATTTTTATTTCTGCAAATGTTATCACTAGAAGGGGTGCAATTGTTACAGGACCTTTATGACCACCAGAATACAAAGCCGAAAAAGTGCGAAAGGAAAAATCCTTGCTAGAAGCAAGCCAAGAAGATGATACATTGGTGGATCCTCAAGATGAAGCTGAAACCCAAGAACAAAACAAGGAAGACCAGAATGATGCACAAGATGATCATTATGACTCTGATGCAGAAACAGTTGATCCAAGATAAGATAAAGAAACAAGTAGAGAAGATGAAGTTGTTATAGTAGAAAAGAAGGAAAGCAATAAGCAACAACAAAAGAAAGCAACGAAAGAGCCTGACCCCCCCCCCAAGGTAAAAGACAAGAGTAAGTCAGGTGAGAAAAAGCTTCCTTATCCTGATCAAAAAAAGAAAGCACCGGATGAGGTAATTTATAATTCTTTTACAAAGGCACTTAGTGACCTTTGTCTGAAAATCTCATTTGCGGATGCGATCAAAATCCCTACTTATGGTAAATTCCTTTGTGATATTCACAGTAGAAAGAAAGAAATAACTGAAATTGTTGCCATGGTAACTAGCTATCCTGCTAACGAGAAGCTGTTTTCTAAGTCTGGAGATCCCGGAACCTGTTGGTATGATTGAGGATGTCTTACTTAGGATAGATGAACATATTATTCCCACTAATTTTATTATTCTTGAAATGCCGAAAGATGAAAGATTATCTATAATACGTGGAAGACCTTTCCTTAGTACTGCAGGTGCATCAGTAGATTGTGCAGAAGGGAAGATAATCTTTAATGTTTATGATGCTGAAATCATCCGGTATTTTCCAAAGAAGCTAGAAGCAAGAGAAAGGTATGTCACACCGGCAAAACGAGTTCACGTGGTAAGTGCCATTGATAAGGGGCAACCAAAGGTAAGAATTCGAGAAGAGAGAAGAGGTTGAGTTATTCAACCATTCTTAATAAATGCTTGATGGGAGTTAACCCAGTTTTTCAATTTAGTAGAATAAAAAATAAAAAATTCATCGCATTCCTACCACTTTTTCACAGACATTCTTGATGGAAGTGCGCCCGTGAAGATGCAACTGTCAAAAAGTTATTCAACCATTCTTAAAAAATGCTTGATGCTTCTTAATAAATGCTTGATGGAAGCGCGTCCGTGAAGATGCAGCTGTCAAAAAGTTGTAGAAACATCGATTGAATGAGTATATAATAATAAAAAGAATTAAAGTTTGAGTTTCCCACTTGTAGAAGCTAAAATTTCACTTTTAATATGCTAATGTTGGTTGACAGTTTTTACTGCCATTTTTCTGTTAGAAACTAGGTATTTTTCCAAGTTATGAAATAAAAAGGTATCTTGGAAGAAATATAATTTTTTTGATGTTTACTGATGGTTTAACGACCAACTATATGGAGGGATAAAAAAATTCCGACCGTATAGTTATCTTTGCATCACCAAATTTTCTTCGAAGGCATAGAGAGTTTAACGACCAACTATACGGCGGGAATAAAAATTCCAGTCGTATAGTTCCAGACGTATAGATATCGATGCCTTCGCAGATTTTCTATTCCAAAAGTACTGGGAGTTTAACTACTAACTATACGGCGGAAATAAAAATTCCAGCCGTATAGCTCCGATCGTATAGATATCGAAGCTAGTTTTAGAAATTTATCTCGGGAGACAGATGGTTTAACGACCAACTATACGGCAGGATCATTTTGATCCGGCCGTCTAGTTGCGCCCATATAACTGATTTTTGATTAAAGAAACCCTAGTTGTCGATGCCGCCGCAACTATACGGGCGGAGCAACATCATTCGCCTGTATAGTTCCAGCCGGATAGGTCGGCACGACCCCTTAATCGCACCAGGGAGGCGGGTTCTTCCTCCTCCCCTCATTATTTCTCTCATATTGTCTCTCCAAACCTCTCAAAATCCACCGATAACTCTCGATTCTTTGCAGATTTCATTAGTTTGAGTGGGGAGTCAATAGATCGGTATGTTTCTCTCCCTATCCTTGCTTTATTTTCAGATTTCCATGGTTGAAATTTTCGGATTGATCTAGTAGATGAACTCAAGCTTATTTAGTTTTTCCTGTTAGTTTCTCATGTTAGGATTGAATTTTTCCACGTAGAATCGTTCATATATCATATAGAAACTATATGCCTAAGGTTTTATGGTGAAATTTTTTAGTACATCACGATGAACAAAATCAGTAACCTCTTTCGTTCGAGCAAGCGCCAACGCGGAGAGGGCGCAAGTTCAGGGGGCCGAGCTCCATGCAACTCCAAGAGGGACATTGTTTTATCGAGGAGGGTGCTGCCCACGCGTTGGGCCGACCACAACTTCCTCACCATGGCGGGGTTGAAGACAGACTTTGACCTCATGTGCAGCAGGTCGGGGTTGGTGGTGATCAGCTTCACGAGCCACGACACCTACGCTGAACTCACCCATGAGTTCCTGGCCTTCTGCTGCGACGACCACAAGGAGAAAGGTAACATGTGCACTATCAGCTTCAACATGAACTGGCAGCACTATGATATAAGCTTCGAACAATTATGTGATGCCTTTAGCCTCCCTCATATTGGGGAGCCCAATATTACTAACCTCTATAGCGCCATGAGTGGAGAGACTTGGGAGGCTATTTCTGTCAATGGTGGCAGTCACTTCTATTAGAAGAAGATGTCCACCATTCAGAACCAAACCATTCGCTACCTTGCTTTGTTCCTCGCCAACACAATGTTGGGAAGGGGTGACACTAGTTCCATGGCCATTGTAGACATGGCGATGATCACCAAGGCTCTCTTCTCGACTACCACGCAAAGCCCCTGTCCTGCGGCTCTACTCATCCAGCACTTCCACCACCAGAGCAACAAGACCAAAGGTGATATTTGCATTGGTGGATTGGTAACCCACCTTGCCTATTCATTGAACATTGTACTACCTGTCATGGAACCTGTTGACGGCTCCAAACTTATGGATGTCAAGTATTTGACTGCTTGTGGCTTCCTTGGTGTTTACCATGCTAACCCGAAGCTCCGAGCATATCAATTTGGTTACCTTAATGATGTACAAGGTGAGTAGGTTCAGCTTCCATGTCCAAAGCCTTCTCGATTATGGAGAAGGACACTTGGATCCTCAGCAAGGACCAAGTGATGGAGATCTTAGCCGAGCTCCAGCCCGAGGAAGAGGAAGATGAAGGGCAGCAGGATGAGCATGAGAAGGAGCAGGAGGGAGAGCAGGGACACAACCCTGTTTGGGAAGGACAAGAGTAGTAGTAGCATCCAGGAGGAGCCTAGGAACCGTGGCCCAACTAGCCACAACAGGGGTACAACTACGTCCCCTACCAGGAGTTCCAGCAGCTCAACCAGCCTGTTGGGGAGATTGACCATAGTCTTCAGGATGTGAATGAACATGTGAACACTTTGACTCACAACTTCAGTCACTTCATGACTCACTTCCCTGACTTCTATCAGCAGTACCCGCACCAGCCGCCGAATGATGGCAACAACTGAGCCTTGCAATTGCCTAAGCTTGGGGGAGGTTTGAAAACCTCCAAACTTTGCATTCATGTTTTTATTTCTTATTTTGATTTATTTCTTAAAAAATTGCATGTTTATTTTCAGTTTTGCATTCCTAAACCAAAAATACAAAAAAATAGTTGTAATTTTATTTGCAAGTTTGTTTCTTTATTTCTCTTGGAGATTGCTTGATTTCAAGTGATTTGGCAATATGGAAACATAGGAGAGGTTTGACTCGAATACAAGAACAAAGCAAGCAAGAAGAGGTATCACTTTCCTTTCATCATACTCCTTGCAACCTTAAATTGATCCGACAATTATTTACTTGCTTGCACTGGAGTCACTCCCCACTTAGCTTGTTATCCTACAAATTCTATTCCTTTGCTAGGGACGAGGGTTAAACTCATCAATGCCCATTGTTATGGACTTGGGTTTTAGAGAAGGAGGGAGCGCTGGAGGCATCAGTCAGCTAGCAAACAAGCACACAGGGACGCAAGGTTTCCCCAGGTTCAGGCCTCGTAGAGGCCCCTACTCCTTCATGTCTGCTCTTGGAATTAACGAAGGAATCGAAGATTACAAGGGCACGCATATGCAATCTGGCGAGAGTTGTGGAAACTAGGGTTGCATGTTTCCTCCTCGCCGCCCCCTCCTAGCATTTATATAGATAGGCTAGGTCTCGGGTAGCAAGGTCGAGACGGTTACAGGTTAGGGTTTCCCTTTAAACTTTATATCTTTAGGCTTCTTCTTATCTCGCAAGTAATCGAGATTCCATGGGCCACTCGAAGTCTCCATCGGGCCTAGGCAACACCGTGGGCTTCCGCAGTATCTGGACCATATATACCAAACTCGAGTACCTGCAGGGTATACCCATGTCAGTAGCCCCCGAGTGTCCAGTGGAATCGTAGATTCGACTGGGGACTTTATGAAGCCTTTCGAGTGCATGAATGAGTATTTTTTCGAGTGTTCTGTTTATGTCATAGGGATTGTTGATATGCATGCCTGATTTAATCGATGTATCGGCATAAGTTAACTTCCTTAGGGCAAAACAACGCAATCTACTCAAACTCGAGTCCCCAGACTCGAATTAGGAAAAGTACTGGTGTAATTGGACTCAAGCCGTGGAGGTCTGACAGGAGTCGAATTCCGGTATATGGGTGTGAGCACTCGACGCGTCCGTCAAGGCATGTTCATCGTACCTGTAGGCACGGATATATTTCTGGTAGTGTGCAGCAAATGCGTTGCTAGGCCTTATTCAGGTCTTATCATCACGCTGCAAGCGCGGCATCTGAATTTCTGGTCATCGTGGAGATGATTCGGGTGGCCCAGGAGACGTAGTCTCTTTGTACGGAAAAATATGAGGCGGTGTCACCCCAGACTTCGAGTGTGGATGTTATCAACACATAGTACGACGTACAAATAATCATAGGGTGCACGACCAGCTCTCCCTATGGGAGTAGGCCCCGAGTGCCTGGTTGAGTCGAAGACTCAGGAAGGGGCTAAAGAACTTGTTGCGACTTCCATCGTCTTTTGTTGCTTGTTTTAGTCGAATTTGCTTCCGGCGCTCCCTATGGGAGTAACCCATGATCCATAATCGAATCATAGATTCGAGTGGTTGGGTATGCTTTTGATGTTCATATTCCTTCAAAAAGATAAATTGTAGGGTGCGCGACCAGCGCTCCCTATGGGAGTAGCCCCCGAGTGCTTGGTGGAGTCGAAGACTCGAGCAAGCACTAAAGTAGTCGACATCTTCTGCTGCTATACTTTGATGACATCAGTGCTGACGATGTGATGACCTCAGTTGTCCACGTGAGCGTATTTGACGGGACGTGACGAGCGGTGGGTCCCACTTTCTGATTTCGATTTGACCGAGCGTGCGTAATCTTCCGTTTTAACTACGTCTCCTCGATTTCCGCGCGTAATGGATATAGTGGGGGAGGGTTCGTGTTTTGGCCTCTCCACGTGTCGACAATGATGTGTGCACGCGTCCAGTAGGGTTTCTGCTGGCCGTTGGATGGCATTCGCAAGGGGGTTAAGTAGCAGCACAGCTGTAGTAATTTTCCCATCTGCTCTTTTATCTGCTTTTGCTTCCATCGCCATTGCGCTGCTCTCTGCTTCCTAGAGCTCATCATCTTTGTGGCGCTGGACCAACTCCACGTGTTCCTGAGCTACTTCCTCTGCTTGCACCGCCATCGCAAGATGGGGAAAAAGAATGGAGGCGCCGCCGCTGAGTCCACCGCCGCCATTGCTGCTGCCAAGAAGAAGGGCGGCTCCGCCACTGTGGGCACCAGCGCCGCCGGAGCTGCGAAGAAGAAGGGCGCGGTTACCCGTGTCACAAATGGTGCGTGGCGTGCATCCGTCATCAAACCATCCGAGCTTCGTCCTCTGAGTCATGATGGAGTTTTGTCCCCGTGGTCGATGACTCGCGAGTGCCAGGTGGCGAGGTAACTCCTTGTCCTCCTGTTGGTTTCTGGGTGATGTTCCTAGCATTCATCATCCGTGGTCTTTCTCTGCCCCTGCATCCTTTCTTCAGGGGCCTCCTTTGCTTCTACGGGCTCCAGCTACATCAGCTGTCCCCAAACTCTATTATCCACATCGCCTGCTATATTACACTTTGCGAGTGCTGGCTCGGAATCGAGCCACACTTTGGTCTCTTCAAGATGTTGTTTAAGCTCAAACGGCAGTCGGCTTCTGGTTTGGTAGTCTACGACGTAGGAGGCTGCGGAATCCATGTCGGCTCCTCCGCCAGTTACTTCGATATCAAACTCATGGTGTTCGTCCAAGGGTGGAGAGACAAGTGGTTCTACATCCGCGACCAGAAGGCCAACGGAGAACACTACGGACTCACGCCCTTCGATCCCACGATGCCATGCAGGAGGAGGCATTCTTGGAAGAATGTAGTTATGCCTGGCGAGTCCGAGGAGATGGAAGTGTTATACAAGCGCGTCTGTGACCTCGAGAACCGCATGGGTAAAGAAGAGGGAGGCTCCGCCCTCATTTGCACATGGCTGCGCCATCGCATCCAGCCTCTGCAGGCTAGAGTCCACCCCATGTTCCAATGGGCTGGTGCGGACGATGCCACTCGCGTACCTCCGATGGCATTTCCGCGGGTGAAGTAGATAAGAGGTTGCGACTGGTGACAAAGTACACCACCAAGGAGGTTCTCCCAGGAGAACCAGTTGTACCTCCCTTCGATGCCTATAACCCTCCTCCTGAGGTAGGATTATGCTACGAAGTAGCTTTATTTGTCGATTGCTTCTATTTTCTTGATGTACAATTAAATTGTTTTCTGAATGCAGGATTAGAAGGTGTCTCCCAATTTGCCCCCTCTTCCTGAGGGGGTTATTCCTCGCGTAGTGGGTGAAGATGACGAGTCGGAATTGACTGTCCCACTTGAAGAGGAGGAGGGAGCCCCCGAGTCCAGTGATCCGGACACTCTCAAGCGTTCTCGCAGCAAGGATTCAGATGCTTCATCTCCTTCGACTCTGGAGGGCTCGTCTATTGGTGCAGAGGAGCCGATTCCCACTGTTCCTGTGCGGTCCATGGCGCCATCTACTCACAAGAAAATGCGGCTGCCGAAGGAGTCATCGGAGTCGGAGGAGCAAACTTTCGACTTTGACAAGTTTGACTGGTAAGTCTATAACTCTCATCTTGGTTCGTTTTGGAGTTACATTTCCTGATGCTGTATTTTGTTTCATAGTCAACAGGCGTCGTCATCTTCTGGTGACGTCCAATTGTGAAAGAATCCGGAGTCGCAGACTCCAAGGCCAAGGAAATGGCTAAACGACCCTTCTCTCCTCCATTGGTAGCCCACTCCAGGCACAACTCATCGAGTTCTCCACACGCTGGGATCACCAGATGATTGCCCGGACGACTGCGTGGCAATCACCTTTAGAGTCTCTGGAGGAGCATGTAAGTGTGATTTTGTTTTGCAGTCGAATTTGTGGTCCATGCTATCTGCTGATCCTTTATTTTTCATCTGAGGCAGCTCATTGTGAAGGAAGCTGCTCATTTGGCGGAGCAGGTACTTGCGATGGGTCGACAGCATGCAGTGATAGACAATCGCCATCGCGTCATCGAAGGTTAGTATTTGCTTCTTCTTTTTTGTTCTTGCGAGATTTTATACATTCGACTGATGATCCATCTTGTATTTTTGCAGCTGACCATAACAAACTTCTCCGTGATGCTGCTTCTCTAGAAAAGATGCTCGCTGCGGCGGTGAAGAGTCGTGACGAGGCAATCACTGCACTGGATGAGTCACGGAAACGCGAAGAGGATTTGCGCACCTCCATCGCTGAGAGGGAAAAGTTGTTCGAATAACAGCTCATCTCGATTGCTAAGTCTCTTTCAGGTATTTATTCGTATGGATTTTCATCGTTTTCTTTCTTTGATATCTTGTTATTATGTTGACCCTTTGCTCTGTGTAGATGCTGGCGGTCTGACCTTCAACACCTAGGCACTTCGTCGTGATGATGCTTTGGCAGGTGCTGTGGCGGCAGTCGAGGACCGCAGCGCTTCCCTTCAGGGGACGCTGACGAAGGCCAAGGTTGTGCTCAATCGCATCTGCGAGGAGCTGACGCCCAAGGCTGAGCTGATTGAAAACATGGAGGAACTGGTGGAGTCCCTTACTGGAGGTAATCCCGCGGACTTCAGGAAACCGCAGCGCGCGGTTGGCGCTTCCATGGCACTCGCAATGGTGCAAGCCCATGGCGTGGAGGTGGATCCTTCTGCAGTCTCCAACACGATGCCCGTCGGCGCAGATGGTCAACAGGTAGTTTTTGCTCCTTTTGCAACTGTCTGCGGCATGTACAGGCCACAACTGATCAACATAGTCGCCAAGTATTCTGAGGAGCTGCAGCGAGCCAAGAAGGCGGCGAAGGCTACGGCATCAGGGGCTGGCGGGAAGTCTGTGGCATCTGAGACTGCCACGGACTCGATGAGCCCCTGAAGCCGAAGTCCAAGTCAAAGAAGCAGGCTACTCCTCAGTAGTCATATTTGTAATAGTTAATAGTTTAGCTCCTTTTGTTGAAAACATGTCGTTGGCCGAATGTCTTTGTTGATACTTTTGTCATGTTTGAATGCACTTGACCTTTTTGTCCATGTATTGCTTGGTCCCTTATTCGCTCTTGCTTGTCTTGTGATAGGGTACGTCGAGTGGTCCTTCGAGTGTTCCTCGGGATCCACCACCCGCTGATGAGACCTTGGCACAGTCGCGTTCAAGGGTGGATGAGTTATCCCTGCTTTCACGACTGCGTGATCGTGTTAAGCAGCTGGAACATGAATTGCCCATCCTCCACGGTAACACCGATGTATGGATGTCGAAGGCAGAGAAAGCCTCTGCTCGCGAGAAGTACTTATTGGAGGAGGTGGCCCAGCTGAATGAGCAGTTCAAGTGTTAGCCTTCTATCCTCTTATCTCTTCCTTTAGTCAGTCGCGGTGATGCCTGTCTTTCACACTTTGCTTTTTGTGTAGTGTAGTTGTCAGTGCTCGCCATTCGCAGGATGAAAAAGATCGGATCGCTGTTCGAATGCATGATTTGACCCTGGAGCAGCTGCAAGCGAGTGGATACTTCTGGGTGGATCATGACCGTGCAATTACACTTGCGACACTGTAGGATCGTGTGCCTCGCGTGCTTCATTTTCTGAAGAATGCGAAGTCGTGCCTTAGGCACATCTATCAAACGATGTTTCCCCTGGACGCCGTCCCTTCGAGCCTGCTGGCTCTTCTGGCTAAGTTTTAGGATTTGAATGTAGTTCGTGAGTACGTGCATCAGCAGTTAGTGGCTGGTGCCAAGGCTGCTTTGTCGCTGGTGCGACTGCATAGGCCTAATGTAGATGTCGCAGCTGTTGTTGCGAGGCCACCGACTCGGCCGGCAGGTTCGACCTGGAACATGGTTCCTCATTACCAGGCGATGGATCGTCCAGCGGAAGAAATTGTCGATTTCTTTGAGGAACAGACAAACGTTCTTCTGCTGCAGCAGTAGTGTAACCTGTATCCTGCACATAAGTGTACCAGTGTTATAAATTTTGTATGTATATGCTGGATGTAAATGATTTATGTTGATATGTAAAGAGCTTGCTAGCTTATATGTTTTGCAAGTGTATTTCTACTCTGCAGTTCCTTTTCGTTAGGCTGACTTATTTTATCTCAGCACCTTGCCAACCTGTCAGGTGCATTGCAACTGGGTTAGTGTTATATCAAGGGTTTGATTGTTGTTGTGTCAGCTACTTGGGATACTGCAACTTGTTCGTAGAACGAGGGTGTAAAGGGTGGCGTAGCATCCAAGTGATAAAATTGCTATAAAAATGAGGAAAAACACAGAGTTTTGGGGAACTTAGCTTTATTTATTCACAAAATCAGTATGAGGTACAATGTGTGGCTAAGTAGCCTGGCTGAATAGCCTTATTTCTAATGAAAAAGAAAAACGACTAGGGGTAGAAGCGTCGCAGCTGCGCGACGTTCCAGGGGTTGGAGTGTGCGACTCCTGTCTCGAAATCTTTAAGGCGATATGCGCCATCTGGGGTTACTTCTGTAATCACGTATGGTCCTTCCCAAGGGGACTCGAGCTTGAGGTGCCCTTGCTACTTCAGTCGCAGGACCATGTCTCCTTCGATGAAGGATCTGGGGCATAGCCTTCAGCTGTGGTAGTTGCGCAGGTTCTGTTGGTACACCGTCGATCTTTCTGCTGTGATGTCTCGTGCCTCATCAAGGAGATCGATGAGTCTTCGAGTGCAAGTGTGGATTCCTGCTTGTTGTACGCAACCACCCGTGGGGCTTTAAAGCGTACTTTTGCGGGTAGTACTGCTTCAGCGTCGTGCACCATGAAGAACGGGGTGTATCCCGTGGTGCTGTTTGGGGTTGTGCGTAGGCTCGAAAGTACGGACTGCAGTTCGTCTGGCCAACATCCGGCGGCTTTCTCGAGTGGCTGGAGGAGTCGCTTCTTGATTCCGCCACAAACGAGGCCGTTGGCCTTTTCGACTTGACCGTTGGTCTGTGGATGAGATACAGAGGCATAGCTTATGTTAATTCCCAGGTTTTCGCAGAAACCCTGGAACTCCTCGGAGGTGAAGTTCGTTCCATTATCCGTGATGATTCTATGTGGCACTCCGAAGCGATAGACAATGGACTCGAAGAACTTGATGGCACTGGCTCCTGACTAGTTTGTCACCGGCATGGCATCTATCCACTTGGTGAATTTGTCGACTGCGACCACGAGGTAGACGTAGCCCCCTCGTGAGGACTTTGGGAGCTTGCCGACCATGTCGAGTCCCCACTGTGAAAAGGGCCAAGCCAATGGTATTGGCCGAAGCTCTATGCCAGGTGCGTGCGGTTTGTCCGCGAATCGCTGGCAAGCATTACAACACTAGACGATGTCCTGGGCATCGAGCATGGCCGTGGGCCAGTAGAATCCAGCTCGTAGAGCTTTGGCGACTTGGGCGCGACTGCCAGCATGGTGCCCGCAAGTTCCTTCATGGATGTCGAGGAGGGTGGCCCGTCCGTCCGCGTTGGAGACGCACCGTTGGAGTACTCATGTGATGTTGCGCTTGTATAGCTCGCCATTGATGACGACGAATGCCTTGGACTACCGTGCAATGTGTCGCGCGTCAGTCGGGTCTTCAGGCAGCCTCTTGCTTAGGAGATATGTGATGTAGGGTTGAGTCCAAGATGGCTCGATCATCATGACACTCATTGGTCCCTCGAGTCCTTTGTCAAGCTCCAGGTCATCGAGTGCCATTGGCTCATTGGGTGGTGTACCCCCCGAGTCTGTTGTTGCGCTTATTTTCTTCTCTATGGCCTTTGGCTTGATGGAGCGTTCACAGATTCACTCGAGAAATACCCTAGGTGGTATGGGGGCGTAGGTGGAGCCAATGTTGGCGAGTGCATCCGCCTTTTCATTGCTTTCGCGGCCAACGTGACACAGTTCATAGTCGTCGAAGTCCCCTTCGAGTGTGTCGTAGAGGTCACGATAGGCGATCATGTTGTCGTTCAGTGCATCGCACTCGTGCATCGTTTGGTTGACCACCAGTTTGGAGTCACCGTAGATGATGAGCCTCTTGGCACCACAGGCTTTCGCCATCCGCATCCCGTGGAGTAGAGGCTTGTATTCAGCTTCATTGTTGGAGGCAGTGAACTGCATTCACAGAATGTATTTCAGCTTGTCTCCTTGTGGCGATGTTAGTATGACACCTGCGCCAGCCCCGTCCTTTCGTTTGGATTCGTAAAAGTACATTGTCCAGAGGTAAGACATATCTGGCTTTTTAGGGAGCTAGTTCTCCATCCAGTGCACGAGGAAATCAAAGAGAACTTGCAACTTAATTGCGTCGCGCTTTTTGTATGTAATGTCTCGTTGAGACAGCTCGATTCCCCAAAGCGCGACTCGTCCGATGGCGTCTGGGTTGTTGAGGATATGCCCAAGCGGGTCGTCGTTGACCACCACGATTCGGTGCTCCTGTAAGTAGTGGAGCAGTCACCTGACTGTCATGAAGACGCCGTATGCCAGCTTCTAGTAGTGCGGGTACCACTGCTTTGTTGGTGTGAGCACCTCGCTGAGGTAGTAGACTGGGCGTTGCACCCCATGGACCTTATTTTCCTCGACGCGTTCTAGTACGAGCACCGTGCTGACCACCTGGTTGGTGGCAGAGATGTAGAGCAACAATGGTTCTTTTTCGCGTGGAGTCACCAGTACTAGCGAGGTGGATAATAGACGCTTGAGGTCTTCGAATGCTTCCTGCGCCTCGTCCGTCCACTCGAACTTGTCGGTTTTACGGAGAAGTTGGTAGAAAGGTAGTGCCTTTTCACCCACAGACGGCGCCAATTGACGAGGGTTAAACTCATCAATGCCCATTGTTATGGACTTGGGTTTTGGAGAAGGAGGGAGCGCTGGAGGCATCAGTCGGCTAGCAAACAAGCACACAGGGACGCAAGGTTTACCCAGGTTCAGGCCTCGTAGAGGTCCCTACTCCTACTTGTCTGCTCTTGGAACTAACGAAGGAATCGAAGATTACAAGGGCGCGCAGATGCAATCTGGCGAGAGTTGTGGAAACTAGGGTTGCATGTGTCCTCCTCGCCGCCCCGTCCTAGCCTTTATATAGATAGGCTAGGTCTCGGGTAGCAGGTCGAGTCGGTTACAGGTTAGGGTTTCCCTTTAAACTTTCTATCTTTAGGCTTCTTCTTATCTCGCAAGTAATCGAGAGTCCATGGGCCACTCGAAGTCTCCATCGGGCCTTGGCAACACTGTGAGCTTCCATCGTATCTAGACCGTATATACCAAACTCGAGTACCTGCAGGGTATACCCATGTCAGCTAGTGTCTCCTTTTTAGCTTTGAAACAATGAGCAATGAACTTGGTTAAAATACTTCCTACTTTTTTACAACAAGAAAAAGCATCTGAAAGATGACTTCAATCCATGTTTAGCTCAAAGAATTTGATTTTAGAACTACTCCATCCCAATTGTGCTTAATATAAATAGACTCGATAGTACCCTTGATTAAAATTGTTTAATTAAATGGATGCTTCGAAGTAGTAGAAATTATGCCACTACTTTTTCTAATAATTACCGTAAGATATTGCTTTACGCATGTCATTACAACTCTGTTGTGCTCCATGGTGAATTATTAACTCTGCTGGCCAACGAACGATCTAAATGTGGGAAACTACTTGATTTCGGCTATTGAGTTATGTAAACGTCCGTAACATCAATGCTATGACTTGTAAAACATTTAGTCTCCCTATGGTTTCACGTTCCAAGTGAAGTTGTAGTACTCCTCTAGCCCATTATTGCTCAACATTATTTATTGGCTTGGTCACGAGTGCACAACATAGCCCCAATTAACATGTTAAAAAATAGTGGCACGATTTCTCTATGAAAGAGCTGAAGTTTTTGAAAGACAAGAGAAAGAAAAAGGTGCTTTGAGAGTCTTGAAATTTTGACATGGGAGTAGATGAGTTGTTCTTAAATTAAATATTTTGATGCCAACTTGAGTACTCTTAATTGGTTAAATAAGCAAGAACAAAAAGTTTTCATCTCTCAACAAAGAGAGGCACCAAAAGAACTTGTCTCACCTTCCTAGCTAAAACTACTGACACTTTCTTAGGCATATGATTTATTTGCTAGCAAGATATACATGGTTAGGAAGTGGACTCAGTGCAATCTTGTGAATAATTGTATAATCATATTTAAGATTACAGGGATTGAGAAGAAAAGAATTTGACACCACTTTGAACTTGTAAGTTCCTTTACTTTCAGTCTCGAATCTCTGCTATTCTTCCTTATTTCCTTGTCACTCGAGGGCGAGCAACATCTAAGCTTGGGGGAGTTGATAGCTGTGAGATTTGACACATTTTTTATGGCTTTTATTGATGGTTTTCTCCTAGATTTGATTGTTTTCTGGCTTTACCTAACGCTAATACTTCGGTAGCAAAGAAAACTTGGATTTTAATGTGTGTTTCAGGTTCTGAACATCCACAGAAGGATTTAACTATAGAAATACAATATTCTAGAGAAAACAAGCAAGTCCCACTTTGAAAACAAGCAAGTCCCACTTTGGAAGCACAGACGGTGTAATGACCAACTATGCGGTGGGAATGGCCATATAGTTCCCGCCGTATAGTTGGCGTCGCCCCTGTCTTGTCAAAAGAGACAACTTCCATTAAGGGATGCGGGACAAAAACAGAACACAACAGCCGCCACACCATCCAGAAGGGAGAAAGAAGAGATCCGGAGAAGAAGGAGGAGACGTTCTTCATCTCGCTGCACATTCTTCGACCTCCTAGCCAATACACCCCCATAGCCACTACTTGTACTTGAGAGAGAGAGAGAGGGATCTCCACCTTGCAAGACTAGGATTTGAGATTATTTCTTCCCATCTTGAATTGTGTTGGATATTTTTCTATTCTTATTGTGGATCTCCACAGTAATACCAAGAAGAATTCCCTTTATTCAATTGTATTTATGATCTGTTCTTCTCTCATGTGTGAGTAATTCCCTTGGGCGTGGGAGATGTAGGGATTGGTGAGATGTGATGTGCCTTCATATATTTTCCACTAATTTGTGATTGATTCTAAATACTATAATATGTGTGCTTGACTATCTGTGGGATGCCTAATGCTTGTTGTCCAATTAAGGGCCCAGACAACATGATACCTTGTTCTACATAGATAAGATCTTGTACGCTAGTGGACCGGTGACCCCTGGGTGACATAGGGATGTCAATGGAAAGCTAGTTGACTCGAGGATAACGAGTAACCATTGTGCTTATTGCATTAGTCTGATCCAAGGAGATTAATCGCTAAGCAACCTGAAGGGTCTTAATCGTCTAGTGTCTGACCATGGTTTTGGTAGCAGGCTAGTAGGATTATTGAAGTTGGGATGAAATCTACCAAGAGGAGTTCCAGATAATTATGGGTTACTCTCCTACACATATATCTATAAGATTATAATTGTTACATTTACCATTCATCCACCTGGCACATTCACTATCACCATGAACTGAATCTCCCCGCGCCTTCTTTTGTCATCTGCAGGTAACAACAAACAAGCAAAGTCGTTCTTTACTTTTATTGTTTATCTTTTTGAAGTTTACATTTTTAATTTTACATCTATCACATTTAATCAAAATCTCATTCTTATTTCAATACTTCTAGTCGATTCAGTCGAAGACTTGTGACAACTTCGGGTGTGATAGAGACTTCACCAATAAACACTTACCTTTGGGCTGCCTGTGGGATCGATATCTGAACTTCGAAACTAGCTACAAACGATATGTGCACTTGCAGTCATCAGGAGTATCCGACCAAATCCGACTCACCACTTAAAACACATCTAGTTGCAATTCCTAGCCGGACACAAGCCTACCTTGATTTTTTGGTAGAGAGAAAATTACCCGAAGACGAAGTACTAAGCCAACAGATCGTCTGACGAGCAAAATCCTACATAGTGGTGGGAGATGAGCTCTATAAGTGGAGTGTGTCTAGGGTTTTCCAGCGTTGTGTTTCTCTGGAAGAAGGCGTGAAATCCTAAGGGAAATCCATGAAGGCGAATGCGGACATCACGCTGCAGCCAAATCTTTAGTGGCAAAAGCCTTCAGACACGGATTTTTCTTGCTCATAGCTAAGGCAGATGTTGAACGGCTGGTCAAGACATGCAAAGGTTTCCAAAAATACGCAAAATAAGCCCATGTTATGGCTTATCATCTATGAACAATTCCAATTACATGGCCTTTTGTGGTCTGGGGGCTTGACATGGTAGGACCGTTTAGACGGGCTCAAAGTGGATACACTCACCTTCTTGTGATGGTGGATAAATTCACGAAATGGATTGAGGCAAAACCCGTCACAAGTTGTGATGGAGCAATAGCCAGAAAGTTCATCGAGGACATGATCATCCGATTTAGGTATCCGTACAATATCATTACAGACAACGGGAGTAATTTTTCCATGGGAGAACTAGTCGAATTCTGCAATGAACAAGGGATCCGACTTGACATTGCATCAGTCGCACATCCACTAGCCAAAAAACAAGTCGAAAGGGCAAATGGTTTAATTATTGAAGGCCTACGACCGAGACTCGAAGCACCACTACATCATGCTATGAGGGCTTGGGAGGACGAATTGCCATCTATGATATGGAGTTTATGAACCACTCCTAACAGGTCAACCAGATATACAACTTTTTCTTGGTCCATGGTGGAGAAGCTATTCTTCCGAGTGATCTTATTCATACTTCTCCCTAACTTGCTGCGTATGTCGAAGAGGATGCCGAAGTCGCTCGACAAGTGACCTCAATATGCTCGAGGAAGTTTGTGGCGCTGCTGAACAGAGATCCACATCCTATCAGCAGAAGTTAAGCAAGTATCATAGTCAAAGAGTCAGAAATCTGTCTTTCAGAAAGGGTAATCTGGTTCTCCGACTAGTGCAAAAAAGAGAGCATAAAATTTCCCCTATATGGGAAGGGTCCTTTATGGTTAGTCGAGTATTGCATAATGGTTCTTACTACCTAACTGACATGAGGCCATAAAAATAAATACCTTCTACTAAGAAGAGAAAAAGAGCAGGAGGTAATACAAATCCGGAAGAAAGAGACCATCCATGTAATATTTCTCATCTATGTCCCTTTTATTCTTAAATTTCTTTCTTTGTAATCATATCCATGTACATGTTCAAAGTGAAATAAAGTATTGGCCCTCAATGTTTTTTCTGTGATTTTTTTATGTGCCATCTTATTTCTGAATGATCATGTCATAGTTGAAAATCCCAGAATACTTGAAAGTACTTTATGCTCATGCTTATTCTGGTTAGATTTCTGATTCTAAAAATGCTACCTTTGGGTATAAGTCTAAATTTTCTAGTCTATACTTGAGTTTTTGTCTGATTGCTGGATGCGGGTATTTTTTCAAGTAGTGAATTGTTGGTATTGGAAGCCGGCTTTGATTCTGGGTTTAAATTGGTTTAGTAATTGAGCTCCGTTGCTCGGCAAAGTTTCCGTGCTAAAGGTTTGTTGGCTCACGAAAGGGATGAGGAGGAAAGCTAGATAAACCATAAGTGTAGACAAACTAAGTGCTTAAGTATTTTTCGAGCACACCAAATAAAAAAGGAAAAAGTGCTAAAAAGAGTAAAGCATAAGTTCATACAATCTTAGTACCAGCAAAATAATATTTTACTCATTACAATCAGATTGTTTTTCAGAATAACACATTGTTTTTTTGGTACATTCTATGATGCAGGTGGAGACGAAGCAGTTGTCGGCTTGCTGGAAACATTACTCGTATCACCCCGGTATCTTTTTGAGGCGAGTATGTCAGACTCAGTCTGCTCATCGTCTTCAGAACATTCAGCAACTTCTTCCATGGGGGAAGGTGGCACTTCAGCAGGCGTGAAGAACGGCTCATCATAGCTGGTTAGCTCATCCACGTGGCATGCCGTCTTCATTGACAGTCGAATAACCCTTGGTAACTCGCCATATTTCCATGCTTCCATGGTGGCTCATTACCATTGTTAGGGCATTCTATGTCGCTATGCATGCATACGACATGTTCCAATCCTTGACAAGGTTGAGAATATCCTTCGCCTTGTCTCGTAGCTCAAAGGCTAACATTGAGTTCAAGCCAGAGAGTTGGAAGGATTCGAAAATTTCCTCCAAAGACTGGCAGAAATCATGGATTAGGTCCGTAATGGCAACAACTGGCTGGTACGGGACTTGGATGAAGAGGCATCAAGAATGTTGAGAGGACCTGACGATAAGAAAACAAGGTCAACGATATATCCGAGTATACAAAGTCGAAAAAATAACAATTCAGAGACAACAAACTTACCAAAGATAACATCATCTACTTTGGTCTTTTCCTCACGAAGACTTTGGAGTTCATTCCTATGAGCTTTAGAGGTATCTTTCTCCCTGTCCAAGGCATTTTGCAATTCCAAGATTGTTTTGTCTTGTTTGGCTATGGTGCGGTCACGCACCTCAGTAGCATGATTGCTGGATTCAAGACCACTGGTGATGTTAGTCTCGTGGTCTACTTTGAGTTTTTCCAGCTCAGCATGCAGGTCAGTTGACGAGGGGTTAACTCATCAATGCCCATTGTTAATGGACTTAGGTTCAAGGAAGTGGGGAGCACTAGAGTCATCGATCAACTAGCAAACAAGCACACAGGTGACATGAGGTTTACCCATGTTCAGGCCTCGTAGAGGACCCTACTCCTGCTTGTCTGCTCTTCATTATGAGGGAGTCAAAAGTTACAAGGATGCGCAGATGCAATCTAGCGAGGTGTATGTGGGGGTGTATGAGTTGGTCCTCCTTGCCTCCCCCTCCTGGCCTTTATATAGAGAGGCTAGGTCTCAGGGGAGCAGATCGAGTGGGTTAGAAGTTAGGGTTTTCCCTTTAAGTTTCTATCTACACTTTGTCGTGTCCTCCAAGCAGTCGAACTCCCATGGGCCACCTGAATCTCTGTTGGCCTTCTGTTGCACCGTGGACTCCTTCTAGGGTTGAACCGCATAGGCTAATCTCAGGTACCTAAAAGGTATGCCCACGTCAGTAGCCCCTGAGTGTCCAGCCGAATCGTAGATTCGTGTGGAGACTATAAGTCTTTCGAGTGTGTGGGATATAAGCTCATCGGAAGTTATTTCGGGTACCACAGTTTATGTCATAGGGACTGTTGATATGCGTTCCTGATTCATTCGATGGATTGGGATCAGTTAACTTCCTTAGGGCAAAACAACGCTATCTACTCAAATTCGAGTCCGTAGACTCGAATTTGGAATAATGCTAGCGTAATTAGACTCTAGCCACGGAGGTCTTACATAGTTCGAATTCCAGTGGTTTAAGTGTGGGCACTCGACACGTCCATCAAGGCTTATTTCATCGTGCCTATAGGCACAGTTTATATCTGGTATAGTGCAGCAGATGTGTTGCTAGGCTGATTTCAGGTCTTACCTTCACATTGTAAACACGACATCTGAATTTTTAGTCACGACGGAGGTGATTCGGGTGACCCAAGAGACGTAGTCTCTTTGTAGGGAGAATATGAGGCCGAGTCGCCGTTTCGAGTGTAGACGTAGTCGACACACTATTAATGACTTTGATTTTTCATAATGTGTGTGGCTAGCGCTCCCTATGGTAGTAGCCTCCGAGTTCCTATTCGAGTCGTAGACTCGGGTGGGGACTTTGAACTTTGTCGACTGCTGTCCTTTTTTGGTTTTAGCCGAATATGATTTCAGTGCTCCCTATGGGAGTTTCCCCCGAGTACATAATCGAATTACTGATTCAAAGAGGGGCAGTAACTGGTGAAGGCAGTTATATGTCTATGAAATCTTCGGGTGCACGACCAGCGCTCCTATTAGGAGTAGCCTGCGAGTGCTTGGTCAACTCGCAGAGTCAACCAAGGACTAGATAAGTCAAAAAGAAGCTCCTACGGGAGTAAGGTTATGTTGGAAGATGTCATGTTAATGTATTATTGTGGTAATATTCGGGTGCACGGCCAACGCTCCTGTTGGGAGTAGCCCCCGAGTGTTTGCTCGACTCGCGGAGTCAACCAAGGACTAAGTAGTCGAAGATATCTTCTACTGGGGTAGATGACGTCAGTGCTGATGATTAGATTATCTCATTTTCCCTTCTAAGCGGTATTGATGGGACATGATGAAAGTGGGGCCCCATCTCTGACTGGGATTTGACCAGGCATGCGTAATCTTCGTTTTAACTGCGCCTCCTCGATTTTCGCACGTAGTGGGGAAAGTGCGGCGACGGTTCACTGTTTCCATTGCCATGCGTCTATGGTGATTTGCGCCACACGTCTGGTTGAGTATTTTTTGTCCATTAGATTGCATCTACCCTGTTGTTAAGTAGAGGTTCCCGTGCGGTAAATTTCCCCACAGTTCATCGTCTTCCTTCTTGCGCACTGCTTCCGTTGCTCCTTGTTGCTGCTCCGTCGCCCACGCCTCCACTGTTGCGCTGGACGGTCTCAAAACCTTCCCAAGTTACTTCATGCGATCCTATCATCACCGGAAGATGGGGAAGAAGAAGGGTGCGGCCGCGTCAGGATCTGCTGCCATCGCTGCTGTGGTGAAGAAGAAAGGCATTGTCACTACCAGTTCCGACACTGCTATTGCAGCCAGAAAGAAGAAAGGCGCGGGGATGCGCGTCACCAACGGTTCGTGGCGGCGGACCACCATAAAGGAGCTAGAGACATACAATCATCGTCGGGATGGATTGCTCCTCGCTGACCAGGCGGACACGAAGATGCATGGCTTGGAGGTAATCCTTAATCCCCTTGTTGGATTTGGGGTGATGTTTCTTGCCTTCATTGTCCGCGGCCTCTCTCTCCCCCTCCACAAGTTTGTGCGAGAGTTACTCTATTTTTTGGTGTCTAACTGCATTAGCCAAAATCAAACTCAATTTTACACATTGCGTCCTATATCACTCTTTGCGAGTGCTGGCTCGGAATTGAGCCGCACTTCAACCTCTTCAAAAAACTCTTCAACCTAAAGCTACAGTCGGGCTCTAGATTTGTGGTCTATGATATTGGAGGCCGCGGCATCTACATGGACCTAACCGTCTAATACTTCTCCCTCGGGATTAATGATTTTGTCCAAGGGTGGAGGGAGAAGTGGTTCTACATCCGCGACCAGAATGTCGACAATGAACTTTTCAGGCTTGCACCTTTTGATTCGAAGAAGGAATGCAAGAGGAGTAGGTCTTGGAAGAATGTAGTGATGCCCGGCGAAGCCAAAGAGGTCGAGGTCTTGTACAAGCACGTCTATGATCTTCAACTCATCCGAGGAAAAGAGATTGCTGGTGCAGACCTCATGCGTACCTGGATGCACTGTCGGGTGCAGCCACTGCAGGCTAGGGCACACCCGATGTATTGCCGGACTGGCGCCGATGACATCACCCGCATCTCTAGGGAGAACATTTGTTTGGGTGAGGTAGACAAGAGGTTCAGGGGGCTGACCAAGTTCACCACCAAAGAGAAGCTCCTAGGTGACCCAGTCATGCTCCCGTTCTACGCGGGTCACCCTCCACCTGATGTAAATTTATCATTTTATACTCGACTGTTCTTCGATTGCCTGTAAGTCTTGTGTAATGGTAGTGTGCTTATTGCTATACTAATGGAAAGTGGTGACCGTCCTGCCCCCACAGCCTAAGGCTGAGGAGGAGGACGAATCTGGCTCCACTATCCCTATTGTTGAGGAGCAGGAAGCCCCCGAGTCCAGTGAGGGCGGCACTCGCAAGAGCTCCCAAATCAAGGACTCAGATGCTTTGTCGCCGGAGACGCCGAAGAGTCCTTCGACGGAGGTAGATGCTCCGATCCCTGCAGTGCTCGTGCACGCTGTAGCTCCTCCTGCACGGAAGCAGCTGAGGAAGCAGAAGGAGGAGTCGGAGGACTCTTTTAACCTCGACAACTTTGACGGGTAAGGCTTTTAATTTTACTAATTTAACTTTATGTCTTGAAGATCTTTTCTCTGAAGTTAGTTGCGAATTTTGTTGTAGCAAAACTGTCTCGTCATCATCCGATGACTGTTGCTTCATGAAAGAGACCAGAGTTGTAGACTCCAAAGGCAAGGATGTGGAGGAGTGCTTGTGCTCTCCCCAGGTAGCGGCCAACTCTGACGCCAATTCCTCGAGTTCCCCCCACGCGGGGGACCACAAAATGGTTGCCCGGACGTCCACCTAGAAGGAGACTTCGGAGTCCCTGGATGACCATGTAAGTGCCTGCATTCTTGCCATTTGAAGTTATGTTGGTGCTGATACTGTGTTATCTTTTACAGCCTGTCTTGAAAGAGTCTATTTGCCTTGGCGAATAGATTGCATCATTGGGTCGGCAGCATGCCTGGCTAGATAATCGGAATTCCCAGCTCGAAGGTAAGCTTCTTTTTTTATGGCTGGCGCAGAAAATATGATTCAGCTTGAATTTTCTATATCGTCCTTGTAGCCAAGTACAACAATCTCCTCCATCGTGTTACTACCCTCTAGAAGGGTCTTAACACTGCAGAGAAGAAAAGATATGAGGCACTCGAAGCCCTCGAGCGCTCTGAGCAGGAGTCAAAGAGGCACGGAAGATGTTCGCGGAATAGCTTCATGCCGTCACCAAAGCGCTTTTAGTATCTTTATGTTACTGTTTTGCAGCACTGCAATTTTCTGCCAAAGTCATATGGGTCTACTGCAGATGATACTGAGGTAAGTTTCGACCCCCAGGATCTTTCTCGCAATCCCACGATGTCATCATGAACCCTAGCAAGGTCTCCATGATGATGTCGGTTGCTGCGGATGGCCAGCAGGTAGTATTCGCTCCCTTTGCCACTCGTTGTCACAAATGTGGGCCTCGGCTCATAGAGACACTCTCGAGGTACTCGGAGGAGCGTAAACGGTCGAATATGGTGAAGGCCATAGTGTTAGGGGCTATAGCTAAGAAGGCCACGGCGTTGGAGGCTGCCACTGAGTCGATGAAGCCCCCGAGTGCCAATGTGCAGCTATAGGCTTAATCATGCTGTCTTTTTTAATCGCGTTGATACTTGCAAGCCTTGTCTTGCAATTATGTTTGTGGGGAGTGTCCCTTATGAAAACTTGTTAAGTTTGATGGTTAATTCTTCTGTGCTTTGTTCCTTTCGAATTATGGGTCTTATCCTTCTATTCTTCTACCTGGTTAGGGTCCTTCGAATGATTCACATGATGTGCCTTCTGCTGATGCACCTGGTCAATCCTCCCCTGGCGAACCTGTTGCGCAGCCACATTCGAAGGTGGAGGATCTATCACTCCTGTCTCGACTATGCGACCGTGTGAAGAATTTAGAGCGAGAGGTACCAGTCATCCGTGGTATCATCAATGTCTGGAAATCGAAACCCAAGAAAGCCATCGACCGCGAGAAGTGTAGCACCCCGCTAAAACCACTACTAGAAAATCACTGTGTTTTTGTGCATTGCATCATCATGACCGCATGCTCATGTCATTATGCCACATTGCATTTGAGCATCGTCATCAGCATGCATATGTTTGTCTGGAACTATTTCGAAAAACCTAGTTTTAGTTTTCTAAATACCCCGTCTTGAATTCAAATCAAACCCGGGTCTCCGGATTATTTTGTTTCGTCTAAAAATGAAGTCTAAAAGTCTTGTTGTGACAAATAAAATATTTATATTATTTTTAGGGGGCAGCCGAACCAGGCCCGAACGGCCCAGCCGGCCACCCCCAAAACACCCTAACCCTAGATCTACCCAAACGCCAGCCTACCTACCCCCCTCCTCCCTCCAACTCCCTTTTTCAGCCGCCGCCTCCCGCCTGCTGCTCCCGCCCGGTGCTCCCGCCTCACCACCACCATCTCCCGACAGCATCTGGCCCCACCTCCTTTTTCCCGCCTGGGCGCGCAACCCACCACCACTCCCGTCGCCCGGCCCCACCACCTGGGCCCAATCCCGATCGCCACCTACCCCGCACGGTACGCGCCTAGCGCTGCACGCATCCGCCAGCCCCGATCCACCCCACCCCGCTTCCCTTGTTCGTTTCTGGGCACCAACCACGCCCCTGCGTGGACCCCACCCCGCTCTCTCCCTCGCCTCGCTTCCTCCCAGGACCACACACGACCAACTCCTCCCCCCGCAATCCTCGATCCCCGCCGCCTCCCTGTGCCTCTCGTCGCCTCACCCTCCTCTCTGCTGCAATCGGCCGTCTGCCGGTGCTCGTAGCGCCGCCACCCACCTACCCTCTACCGCCATGGCCGCCGAGCTCCTTCCCAAGCGACGCTGCTGCCTCTCCCTCTACCTGCCACGCGTGGCCGTGCCTTGGAGCTTCATCGTCCTCGCCTCCGCGACCCGGCGTGTTCCTCTCTGACGCGTCTCCGACATCCGTATGCGAGCACCCGTCTTTCGGGACGGCCTCATCTCTGCCGTGCCGCCGCCGGGCGCCTCACCCTCACCGCCAGGCCCACGATCTCGCCAGCGCTCCCTCATCTCATGTCCTTCTCTAGTGGTCGCCCTAGCTCATGAGCCCCCTAGCCGACGAGCGCCCCGCCACCAGATGTCAACCGTCTTCGTCACTGGACGTGCGATGCCACAGGAGCCTGGCCACACCTTCCTCGCTGCCACCAGCGTGCCCGCAGGGCCCTGCCGCCGCGCGCCTGCCTGCCCTCGAGCTCAGCGCTGTACCGCTCCTCAAGCCCAGCACTACCTCGCCTCCTGATGCCCCTACAACTCGAGCCCGTCCGAGTCAGCATCGCCCGCCCATCTTCGCCCATCGCACATGTGCTCCCTCTCGCCTCCACCTTGCCACTCTCCCGCTCAAGCTGTTGCGCCAGGCTGCCCCGACGTCGATGCCATGGTCCTCGACCCCACATGACATCGTTCCGAGTCCACCTGGACGTCCTCTGCCGAGCCTTTGGGTGTTGGCCATCTCGTGTGTGTGCTGCAGGTACAGCCCCAGACGCCTTACCTGCTCGCTCCTGGTACCCATGTGTGCATGTAGGAGCTCAAGCTAACATTTCTTTTTCTCCCTTCAATCGATGGCCCCCTGTAGTTTGGTGTTGACACAGTGCTGCTGCTCTTTAACCAAGCCAGTGAGATGTAGTTAGTGCCACCCACGACAAGATCTTCCACACATCCAGAGAATTGACATCGACTCCGAGGACCACCGTGATAATTCAAGTCCGTCATCGCCACCGAAACCAGAACCGTAAGCTCCATGACACGGACCCGAAGATCTCCTTCATGGAACGCCAAGTTCCCCCTTCACGGAACCCGAAGACAGATCTTGTCGACCCGAACCATAGAACTCCAAGATCGTCGAGTCCCCTATGTGTGACCCCTTTATCTGAGCCCTATTTTATTAATTGACATATATATGAATTGTGGCATATCAATTGTACATGCTTGCATACATATTTTGTGGGTCCGGGTTGTATAGTCGATCCACCTCATAATTAAATATGGAGGCTATATACGGACTATATTTGTCTCATATCGCCTCCATTTAAACTTGCATAGCGAACCGATGACATGCTTTGCATTGATAAATCAACATTTAAATTGCCGGGTTTCTAAATAACTTGAACCGTGTAATTAATTGTCGGGACCCCGGTTCCGCGGAATATTGCCTAATTGCACCTCATCTTTGCCATGCCATGCATCATACATACATCATGCCGGATCTTTTGCCATAGTATTAAATAGTGCATCCGGTGTTTCTTTTAGTGTTTTGCTTCTTCACGGATTAGGCCATTGAGTTGATGCGAGTATGGGCAAGTCCTTCGGATATGAACCTTCGGCAGTGTTTTCCAGGCGAGCATTCTCCCCCTTTCAACCTATTTTGCAGTTATAGTCTTTATTTCCTCCTGTTGATCTATTGCTATCCGTGTCGTGATGCTTTAGTTTCCGTGCACCAGTTATATCCCGTGCAGCCTCTATATTGCCATGGACAGCTCCTAATACTTGTTGTTTGGTAGATAGCTAGCCTTGCGAGTCATAGTTTCTTGCTCACGTGCGATCTCGTGTTGTCGAGTACCACAATTGTTGGAATGCTGGCAGATGTTTATGGTGGAGTGATCATGACTTTAAATACAACTATTAAATTGCTGGGATAACTAATGAAAGAGGCACCGGTGGGAAATATATGCTATTTGGTTTTTCATGTCCACTTGTGTCCCGTAGGCCCCGAGTACTTGATACATGTTCCTTGACTATTCGCACTATCCACATCCGGGAGACCCTATGGATCCCCCTTAGCTAGAGATTGATTCATTTCTTATTTCATGGGGCCACAAGTAGTTTGGGGCTTTATTACTATCATGTACTTATGCCATGCTTTACTGCTTTATTTATGATTGTTCGTGGAGCACCTGTACTATTTTGGAATGTGGAATGTTTTCGCGGTATCGACAAGCCCAGACACACTTTCGAGTTCCCAGTCGTTTACAGCCATTGTCACAAACCCTGGGTCCGTCTCGGAGCCGGCCAACTTCGTTGCGGGTAGCTTAGTGGGGTGGCACCCTGAAATATTTTATGAATCCTGTGATTGCTTTGTCGTGAAAGCCTCGTTGGGTTTTGATTTGGTTTTTTCGAGGTTGATCGTGTGTGTGTGTTGCTATTTGTACACCCCTGCAGGGTAAATCTTTCTGAAAGCCATGTCCGCGGTTATGGATGACTTGGAGCACAGTATCTCGATCATAGACAAGCATAACTAAAGTAGTGCTATAAATTTGACTTAATATGTGACTAGTAATCAACTTCACTACAATGGAATGGATAATAAAAGTGCCAACAACTGGTGGAACTGGTGTGTATCGTGTCATGTTATACCTGCCTAGTAAGTATCTCAACTCCAATGGAATGAAATAAAAGTGCCAACAATTGCTGGGTTTGGGATGTCACATGCTAATCATATCTGACTAGTAAATGTTCCAACTACCACGGAATGGTAATTAAAACTGCCCACTACTTTTGCTTCAGGATGACTCATGCTATCTATATCTGACTAGTAAGTGCTTCAACTACAATGGAATGAATAAAACTGCCAACCGTGTGAATTCCTCGGTTTGACTTCCTCGTTTGGTCTCGAGGGGGAATACCAGGATGGGTATGATTGGTGTTAGTATCAGGTTGGTCCTGAATAGGTCTTTCTTACCCCTCTCTAATAGCCGACAATTAATCGAGTCTCTATAGGTTTTTTAGTGCATGCTGTGCTGCCGCTACAGTCCACCATACCTATGTAGGCGAGAGCTGCCGAATTCTATCCTCACCGTGTACTGGCCTCAGTACTGACGCTCCTCTTTTTCCCTTCGCCCTTTGTCGGCACCCCTTGTGTTTAGCAGGTATGAGTTCGACGTTGTTTGCAGGGTTACCCTTTCGGCTTGGCCTGGGCAGGGTTATGGACGCCATTGGTTATTCTTCAGGGCTCTTAGCCCCATTTGCATCTTGTCCCTACTCGGACGCTGTAGCGATTTCAAGGTGATTTGGATCTTTGTACTGTATATCGGTATTCTTGACTCATGGAGTCGTGTTGTATATATATCTGTTCTGTGGGTCCCATCGAGGACTGTTGTGTAATGGTATTACTTCATTTTCCACCCGCACAAAAGTGCCTGGTGGGCGTCCTTGAATCGTTTCTATGCGGGTTTGGCGGAAAAGGGCTAAAACTTGCATAGGGCCGATTCGAGGGTGTTACAGAGTGGTAATTGTAGCACCCCGCTAAAACCACTACTAGAAAATCGTTGTGTTTTTGTGCATTGCATCATCATGACCGCATGCTCATGTCATCATGCCACATTGCATTTGAGCATCGTCATCAGCATGCATATGTTTGTCTGGAACTATTTCGAAAAACCTAGTTTTGGTTTTCTAAATACCCCGTCTTAAATTCAAATCAAACCCAGGTCTCCGGATTATTTTTTTTCATCTAAAAATAAATTCTAGAAGTCTTGTTGTGACAAATAAAATATTTATATTATTTTTAGGGGGCAGTCGAACTAGGCCCGAACCGGCCCAGCCGGCCACCCCCAAAACACCCTAACCCTAGATCTACCCAGACCCCAGCCTACCTACCCTCCCTCCTCCCTCCAACTCCCTTTTTCAGCCGCCGCCTCCTGCCTGCTGCTCCCGCCTCACCACCACCATCTCCCGACAGCATCTGGCCCCACCTCCTTTTTCCCGCCTGGGCGCACAGCCCACCACCACTCCCGTCGCCCGGCCCCACCACCTGGGCCCAATCCCGATCGCCATCTACCCCGCGTGGTACGCGCCTAGCGCTGCACGCATCCGCCAGCCCCGATCCACCCCACCCCGCGACATAGCGCCCTTCCCGTCTCGCACGCAACCATTCCCTGTCACGACCCCGCTTCCCTTGTCCGTTTCTGGCCTCCAACCGCGCCCCTGCGTGGACCCCACCCCGCTCTCTCCCTCGCCTCGCTTCCTCCCAGGCCCGCACACGACCAACTCCTCCCCCCGCAATCCTCGATCCATGCCGCCTCCCTGCGCCTCTCCTCGCCTCACCTTCCTCTCTGCTGCAATCGGCCACCGGTCGGTGCTCGCAGCGCCGCCACCCACCTACCCTCTGCCGCCATGGCCGCCGAGCTCCTTCCCAAGCAACGTTGCTACCTCTCCCTCTACCTGCCACGCGTGGCCACGCCTTGGAGCTTCATCGTCCTCGCCTCCGCGACCCGGCGTGCTCCTCTCTGTCGCGTCTCCGACGTTCATGCGCGAGCACCCCTCTTTCGGGTCGGCCTCGTCTCTGTCGTGCCGCCGCTAGGCGCCTCACCCTCACCGCCAGGCCCACGAGCTCGCCAGCGCTCCCTCGTCTCATGTCCCTCTCTGGTGGTCGCCCTAGCTCATGCGCCCCCTAGCCCGTGAGTGCCCCGCCACCATATGCCAACCGTCTTCGTCACCGGCCATGCGACGCCACAGGAGCCCGGCCACACCTTCCTTCGCGGCCCCTCCTCCCGCAGGTCCGCCATCCGCCCGGCTTCCTCGCTGCCACCAGCGAGCCCGCAGGTCCCTGCCGCCGGGCACATGCCTGCCCTCGAGCTTGGCGCCGTACCACTCCTCATGCCCCGCAGGACCTCGCCTCCTGATGCCCCTACAACTCGAGCCCGTCCGAGTCAGCATCGCCCGCCCATCTTCGCCCATCGCGCGTGTGCTCCCCCTCGCCTCCACCTTGCCACTCTCCCGCTCAAGCTGTTGCGCCAGGCTGCCCTGACATCGATGCCATGGTCCTCGACCCCACATGACATCGTTCCGAGTCCACCTGGACATCCTCTGCCGAGCCTTCGGGTGTTGGCCATCTCGTGTGTGTGCTGCAGGTACAGCCCCAGACGCCTTACCTGCTTGCTCCTGGTACCCATGTGTGCATGTAGGAGCTCAAGCTAACATTTGTTTTTCTCCCTTCAATCGATGGCCCCCTGTAGTTTGGTGTTGACATAGTGCTGCTGCTCTTTAACCAAGCCAGTGACATGTAGTTGGTGCCACCCACGACAAGATCTTCGACACATCCAGAGAATTGACATCGACTCCGAGGACCACCGTGATAATTCAAGTCCGTCATCGCCACCGAAACCAGAACCCTAAGCTCGATGACACGGACCCGAAGATCTCCTTCATGGAACGCCAAGTTCCCCCTTAACGGAACCCGAAGATAGATCTTGTCGACCCAAACCATAGAACGCCAAGATCGTCGAGTCCCCTATGTGTGACCCCTTTATCCGAGCCCTATTTTATCAATTGACATATATATGAATTGTGGCAAATCAATTGTACATGCTTGCATACATATTTTGCGGGTCCGGGTTTTATAGTCGATTCACCTCATAATTAAATATGGAGGCTATATACGGACTATATTTGTCTCATATCGCCTCCATTTAAATTTGCATAGCGAACCGATGACATGCTTTGCAATGATAAACCAACATTTAAATTGCGGGGTTTCTAAATAACTTGAACCGTGTAATTAATTGTCGGGACCCCGGTTCCACGTAATATTGCCTAATTGCACCGCATCTTTGCCATGCCATGCATCATACATACATCATGCCGGATCTTTTGCCGTAGTATTAAATAGTGCATCCGGTGTTTCTTTTAGTGTTTTGCTTCTTCACGAATTAGGCCGTTGAGTTGATGCGAGTATCGGCAACTCCTTCGGATGTGAACCTTCGGCAGTGTTTCCTAGGCGAGCATTCTCCCCCTTTCTACCTATTGTGCATTTGTAGTCTTTATTTCCTCCTGTTGATCTATTGCTATCCGTGTCGCGTTGCTTTAGGTTCCGTGCACCAGTTATATCCCGTGCAACCTCTATATTGCCATGGACACCTCCTAATACTTGTTGCTTGGTAGATAGCTGGCCATGCGAGGCGAAGTTGCTTGCTCAGGTGCGATCTCGTGTTGTCGAGTACCACAGTTGTTGGAATGCTGGCAGATGTTTATGGTGGAGATGATCATGACTTTAAATACAACTATTAAATTGCTAGGATAACTAATGAAAGAGGCACCGGTGGGTAATTTATGCTATTTGGTTTTTCATGTCCACTTGTGTCCCGTAGGCCCCGAGTACTTGATACCTGTTCCTTGACTATTCGCACTATCCACATCCGGGAGACCCTATGGATCCCCCTTAGCCAGAGCTTGATTCATTTCTTATTTCTTGGGGCCACAAGTAGTTTGGGGCTTTATTACTATCCTGTACTTATGCCATGCTTTACTGCTTTATTTACGATTGTGTGTGGATCACCTGTACTATTTTGGAACGTGGAATGTTTTCGCGGTATCGACAAGCCCAGTCACACTTTCGGGTTCCCAGTCGTTTACAACCATTGTCACAAACCCTGGGTCCGTCTCGGAGCTGGCCAACTTCGTTGCGGGTAGCTTAGTGGGGTGGCTCCCTGAAATATTTTATGAATCCTGTGATTGCTTTGTCGTGAAAGCCTCGTTGGGTTTTGATTTGGTTTTTCCGAGGTTGATCGTGTGTGTGTTGCTATTTGTGCACCCCTGCAGGGTAAATCTTTCTGAAAGCCGTGTCCGCGGTTATGGACGACTTGGAGCACAGTATCTCCATCATAGACAAGCATAACTAAAGTAGTGCTATAATTTTGACTTAATATGTGACTAGTAATCAGCTTCACTACAATGGAATGGATAATAAAAGTGCCAACAACTGGTGGAACTGGTGTGTATCGTGTCATGTTATACCTGCCTAGTAAGTATCGCAACTCCAATGGAATGAAATAAAAGTGCCAACAATTGCTGGGTTTGGGATGTCACATGCTAATCGTATCTGACTAGTAAATGTTCCAACTACCACCGAATGGTAATTAAAACTGCCCACTACTTTTGCTTCAGGATGACTCATGCTATCTATATCTGACTAGTAAGTGCTTCAACTACAATGGAATGAATAAAACTGCCAACCCTGTGAGTTCCTCGGTTTGACTTCCTCGTTTGGTCTCGAGGGGGAATACCAGGATGGGTATGATTGGTGTTAGTATCAGGTTGGTCCCGAATAGGTCTTTCTTACCCCTCTCTAATAGCCGACAGTTAATCGAGTCTCTATAGGTTGTTTAGTGCATGCTGCGCTGCTGCTACAGTCCACCATACCTATGTAGGCGAGAGCCGCCGAATTCTAGCCTCGCCGTGTACTAGCCTTAGTACTGACGCTCCTCTTTTTCCTTTGCCCTTTGTCGGCACCCCTTTTGTTTTAGCAGGTTTGAGTTCGACATCGTTAGCAGGGTTACCCTTCCGTCTTGGCCTGGGCAGGGTTATGGACGCCATTGGTTATTCTTCAGGGCTCTTAGCTCCATTTTCATCTTGTCCGTACTTGGAGACTGTAACGTTTTCAAGGTGATTTGGATCTTTGTATTGTATATCTGTATTCTTGACTCGTTGAGTCGCTGTTGAATATATATCTGTTCTGTGGGTCCCATCGAGGACTGTTGTGTAATGGTATTACTTTGTTTTCCACCTGCACGAAAGTGCCCTGTGGGCGTCCTTGAATCGTTTCTATGCGGGTTTGGCGGAAAGGGCTAAAACTTGCATAGGGCCGATTCGATTGTGTTACAAGAAGTATCTTCTTGGCAAGGTGGGCCAGCTTAATGATCAATTGAATGTGAGTTTCTCTGAATATTCTTCTCTGTCTGCACCACTTGTAATGGCGACTCACTCCTATGCTTTTTGATTGCATGTTGTAGTTGTGAGTCTTCGTCTCCCACAGGAAGATAAGGACCGTATAATATATGACTGAATTCCCTGGAAGCTAGTGGTTACTTCTGGGTTGACCGGGATCATGCAATCACATTGGCGATGCTGCAAGATTGCGTGTCGCAAGTGCTACACTACTTGAAGAAGGCATAGTCATGCTTGAAGCATATCTTCTGCGCAATGTTTCCATTGGATGTGGTGCCCTTGATGACCCACAAGTATAGGGGGTGTATCGCAGTATTTTCGATAAATAAGAGTGTCGAACCCAACGAGGAGCAGAAGGTGTTGGCTAGTGGCTTGGAGCAGGAATTCTCTATAAATACTTAGCAAACAGATTTTTAGGGGTTTTTGATAATGTAGGTAAATAAAGTACGAGTAAATAAAATACAATAAGAATAAATGCAGCAACTGGCCCAATCCTTTATTCAGCAAAGGACAAGTTGGTTGTATTACTTAAGATGACCAAACGTTCTCGAGGACACATGGGAATATCGTCAAGTGCTTTCGCTTCATATAGTTGATTAATCTTCTTTAGTTTCCTTAAGTGTTGTGTGGGTGAACCTGTGCTAATGTACCGACCTTCCTAGGACTAATACATACTTGTGATTATACCCCTTGCAAGCATCTGCAAGTACAAGAAAGTAATTAAGCTAGAAACCTAACCACAGCTTTAAACTCTAAGACCCTGACGTCCCTTGTGCAATGGTTTCCTAACGGAGTTCAGGTTTCTGTCACTCCGGCAACCCCTACGATTAGTAGCCAAATACACAATGCATTCCCCTAGGCCCATATAGGTGAAGTGTCATGTAGTCGACGTTCACATGACACCACTAGAAGAAGTACACCACAACTTAAATATCAAACCATTGAATCTTTCTCAACACAATTCCACTACTAACAACATGACTTCTCCCATGTCCTCAAGAACAAAACAAACTACTCACAAGACAGCATATTGATTATGATCAGATATGGAATAATGATGTATAACAATCTGAACATAAACAATAATTCAATGGTTCCACTCAATAACATCTACTACAAGGAGTAATCAACACCGGGAAAGTTTCCCCTAAGAACTATGCAAGATTCAACCCAATTGTTACAGCGGTATGGAGGTGGTGATGATGGTGCTTGTGGAGATGATGGTGGTGATGATGATCATGATGATCCCGATGAAGTCCAGCTTGATGGTGGTGTTGATGGCGACGATCTCCCCTCTCCGGGAAGGAATTCCCCCGGCAGAATTCTGTCTACTGGAGAGATCTTTCTCTCTCGGTGTTTTCCGCCCTACAGAGGCGGCGAAATCTTTCTGTGGTTGCTCCCTAGGTATTAGGGTTCCGTGGAGATAATATACGCCAGAGGGGAGAGCCAGGGGTGGACCAGGTGGGCCACACCACCTGGTGGCGCAACCTAGGGTGGCCCGCACCAGGGGGTGTTGTGGCCCATCTCCGCTTCCCCTTCTGGCTTCCTTCGTCTTCTGGAAAAATAGGATTTTCCATGTATTTTCCCGGATTTTCTGATCTTCGTGAATTTTGCCTCCAAACAGCACCTTTTCCATCAGAATCCTGACTACAGTGGTCCATGCTCAAAAAGTCATCAACCATGCAAAAACAGATGAAATAACATAAGTATCATCTCTTAATATGAAATATATCAATGAATAACCGTAAATTATGATATAGAATAGTGATGCAAAATGGACGTATCAACTCCCCCAAGCTTAGACTTCGCTTGTCCCCAAGCGAAACTGAACTCAATAAACATGACCTCAGGTTTATGGAGTGAAGAGTCGATCAACGAATACGAACAAGAAGCATCACATTCATCAAAACATAAATCATAATAGAAGACAACTCACTATTATGTAACTTAACTTGCAATAAGTAAAGGAAACACAATAAAGATACATAAAGTAAATCATAATTGGTAATGGCAAACTTAGCTCTTGGTCGAAGAATAGTTGATTATTTGCAGGAGTTCACACATAACTGGTTTTCAATGATAGCTTTCAAAGTAGTAATCACCAAGATAAGAGCAAAGTGCAAAACAAGGAACATAAGAAACATGATTGAATAAATCATCATATGAATGAATGAAACACAACAACTCAAAATACTTGCTAAGATAGAAGGGAATAGGTTTACTGACTCAACTAAAAAGTAAAAGAAAGCCCCTTCGTAGAGGGAAGCAGGGATTTCAAGTTTCATAAAGATCTTCCAAAAAGTATGGGACTTATTAGCTTTCAGCTCTCATTGCCCCTATCATAGGCATCTTTAGGTGATTAAGGTTAAAGTGACACAACTAAGAGGATATGCTTGACAAGTTATAAGTTGAAATCACATGCCCCTTACTTACGAGTACCGAACCTCATGCTACTCAACTTCAGTCACCAGTAAGCTCTTGTCATTGTAAATACATATGTATCATAAAGAATCGCCAACGGGGTACCCCTTGCACATGATACAGGAGCTATCCCATAATCAAAATGACAAGGCAAGCAGACAATGAGTATCTTAGCGATCCTTTTATTTGCTATTTGCATAGGTTTTTATTGAGGATGCTTCATAAAGTTCTCATTATGGTTATGCTACAAGTTTCCACCATGATTAGGCATGGCTTAGGCTAGCGGCCCAGGCATTTCTCTAACACACATATAAACTCCATGATCTTACAAGTTCCCCTTTTATTTCACACTGCCGGGATCCATAGGCAAAAGAATCATGATATCAACGGAATATAAGTACAAAGTTGAAAGCGTTCCCCATGATACATGGTTCTGCTAACTGCAACTTATAAAGCGCAAGCATATACGCAACAAAGATGGACACAATGGTTCAAGTTTATTAAATGTAAGAAAGTAAAAGTGTGCCATCAAGTTCGTGAGAGCCTTAATCACTAATCTTCACATAACAAGTTTAATTTGGAAGGTAGATAAAAACAAGAATTTACTTGGAATAGCAATGATGCTAATAGGTAGGTATGGTGGACACAAATGGCATAGGTTTTGGTTTAAGGATTGTATGCACGAGAAGCATTCCCTCTCAGTATAGGTTTTTGGCTAGCAATGTTGGGTAGCAAGCATAAGAGTTGAAGGAAACAAACAAACATACAAGTGATAAAAACAAACATGCAATCTTCCTTGGAAGCACAAAAGATCTTAACTAGAGAATACTAAACTTACGAGCAAATCAAGAAAGAAAGATGATGAAATTATATTTCTTTAGAGTACTTTTATCTTTTTCATTCAGTTCTCAAAATAGTGTTGCTACTGACCGAGCCAGGTTTGCCAAAACCAACTAATATTAACTCAATGATCCCAAAGTGCTACCAATACTAACGACAAGATCAATCATATAACCATGAATTGAAAACTAAAATAAGATATGCAAAAGAATGAATGATAGAACTTCTCATTTATATTCCATAACGGCAACTCACACCAAGGGATACATAGATATCTAACAAGAGGGGGACACTTCCATAATGCAAACCATCCTACATGATAACTTCTCTATTCATGATATGACTCTACTAAAAAGGTAAAAAGATAGAAGATAGTGATATGATACCGCGACACACCCCCAAGCTTGGAACAAACCAATGGGATGCCAAAACCTGATGATGAATTACTCCTTTGGTGGTGGTGGTATTCTCTCGTCATCGTCTGACTTCCAGGGTAAGGGCTCCCCATCAACAAAGGACACCGTGGTCTCCAGCATCCTGAAACTTGCAGCAGCACTTATGCGTTTAAACCTAACCTCGTACTCACAGTTTTGATTTTGAACGTCGTAGAGCTATGCTTACAGTTGGTTGGTTGTTTGGCAGAGTGAGAGGACTTCATCCTTGAGCTCAGCAGTCTCCTTTTGGTGCTTGGCGATGAGTTCGGAACAAATGTTATGGATGATATCCACTGGTTCGTGAGAAGACTTCTTGCTCCAGTGCTTCCATCCTGTCCTCTAGACTTCCTTCACCTTTAGGTCCTTGAACCTCCTTTATCCGTACCTCGCCATCTTCAAGCAACAAATCCTTGGGATGAATCTTCAACTCTCTCATGTATGGGTTGATGATATCCGTAGAGGAATCTTCCTTGGCTGATCCAAATCTAGGACTCTACCTATTAGAAACAGATCGAAACGAAAACACGACGAGAACACGATATACGAACCTCGGGGGATCCGGGGGATTATATATTACAAAATTTCACAACAAAAGGAAGGTACTGGGAGAAAACGGGTCAGAGACGGAGGCCAAGGTGGCCACACCACCTGCTGGCGCGGCTAGGGGGCCCGCACCAGGGGGTGGTGTGAGCCACCCTGGCTCTGTTTCCGTCCCTCTTTCGCTTCCTAGCTTTCCTTGTTGGATAAAAACTGCAAAAATATAATTGGACATAATCTTCGCGGAACTTTTCTTACCAGATCTGTTACTGACATGTGTATACCCTGCAGGTACTCGAGTCTTGTATATACGGTCCAAATATGGTGGAAGCCCACGACATTGCCACGGCCCAATGAAGACTTCGAGTGGCCTACGGACTCTTGATAACTTGCGAGACAAGAAGAAGTCTGAATATAGAAAGTTTGAATGGCAAACCCTAAACTGTAACCGACTCGACCTACTACCCGAGACCTGGCCTATCTATATAAAGGCCAGGACTGGGCGGCGAGGAGGACACACGTAACCCTAGTTTCCACAACTTTCGCCAGATTGCATCTGTGCGCCCCTGTAATCTTCGATTCCTTCATTAATTCCAAGAGCAGACAAGAGGAGTAGGGACCTCTACAAGGCCTGAACCTGGGTAAACCTTGCGTCCCTGTGTGCTTGTTTGCTGGCCGATTGATGCTTCCAGCGCTCCCTCCTTCTCCAAAACCCAAGTCCATAACAATGGCATTGACGAGTTAAACCCTCGTCAATTGGCGCCGTCTGTGGGAATTGGGAGTGCTGATGTTGCGGCTTCTTCGGCATCATCAACCGCGATCTACAACTCCGCAACAGTGGAGATCCGCCAGCTCTTCGGCGCGTTCGACTTCACCGTCCACATGCCAGCCACTCGCCCGGCTTTCGAGTCCGTGGGCGATGGAATCAGCCTGGCGATCGGGAGCTTCCGCTTCCAGGTTGGTCAGATGGGCACGCTTTGCATGCCTGACCAGCCAACGGCATCCGCGATTGCTCTAGCACCGTGGTTCCCGCCGCCCATCGGTGCCCTCAGCGAGATCAACACCTCAGCAACAACTGAGAGCATGGATAGCGACAGCAGTCGCGGATCCGATCTGGGCGGCCTAGCAATGGAAGATGGAGTCTACGGCTCCGGATCCGAGAGTTGCGGAAGCAATAGCTTCCCTAGCCACTTCATGTGCGTCATCATCAACACTGGCGACTCCACCGCTAATCGCGAAAATGGTGGCAATGGTTCTGACCCACCCAACGGTGGCATACCTAACGGCAGGCCACCCAATGGCGGCCCCACCAACGGTAGCAATGGCGCACCAGTCAACAATGGAGGGGAAGTCGAACCTCCTACCATGGTGAACGAACACACTGGCGAACGTGTCGTGATCAGGCTCAACGATCTCGAGTGGGCCCGCTGCCGAGAAGCTTTGTGAGGCAATCCTCTACCTCCAGGCACGTCACAAGAGATGTTGATGGGCTACCATTGGCTACTAAAGGAGGAGTATAGACGCCAGCTACAAACGATCGCGCAACTCGAAGCACATAAAAAGGCGGCGGACGAGTCGAGCCTTCGAAGGGCCGGGCTCTCCTCCCACGGAGGATCCTCCTCCAAAGGCAACGAATATGTGGCCAACAAGAGACGATCTCGAATGGCCCACCTCACCGAGCAGGAGTGCATAGAAGCTGCGAAAGTCCTCGACTTCAGCTCTATGACAGTCGACACTCGGGGCAACGTGGTCCCAAAGACGCCGCAAGCAGCGGTGACAACGGCCACCATATACCTACTAAACAACCAGCCGCCGGCTGGAGATCCCCGAGCCGCCATGCACCGATCTACGGTCGCAGGCTTGGGGCTAATCGAGGCCGCTCTCGACAAAGAGCCAATGCCAGAGCCGAAGAAAAACAAGGCTCTGGCAAAACGCTATTCCTCACCTTCGTCTAGCGACGACAGTCACGATCTGTCTCGACGTCGCCGCTCACGGCGACACGACCACGACTACGATGCGCGTGATGACATCACGCAACGCAAGATCGACAAGTCTAGGGCAGGACGTGCCCGATCGAATGACTCAGAAGACAAAGACATGGAGCTCTGTGGCACTAGATGCTTCAGTAGAGCCATCAAGTAGAAGCGAATTCCCAAGGGGTTCAAGCTCCCCTCGGAAAACCCAAAGTTTGACGGCCTGCAGGACCCGAAAATCTGGTTGGAGGACAACATCTCCTCCGTCAAGCTCCTTGGTGGGAGTTGAAGTATGGCCATGCAATGCCTGCAGCTACAGCTGCAGGGCACCGCCCGGGCATGGCTCAACAACCTCCCGCGCGGATCCATTCGCAGTTGGGACGAGCTGGTCTATAGCTTTGTATGCAACTTTAAGGGCACCTACAAAAGGCCCGCGTCAATCGAAGAACTAAGGTGCTGCCAGCAAAGGTCGGGCGAATCGCTATGCTCGTACATCCAGGGGTGGTCCATCATCAAGAACTCCATAGAAAATATCTCGGAGGACCGGGCAATCGATGCATTCAATGGCGGCGTTCACCGCATAGAGCTCATGGATGAGCTGGGTCGCTCGAAGTCCAAAACCATTGACCACCTGATGGAAATCGCGAATCAGTGGGCAGATAGAGAAGACTCTGTGAAAAATCGCGTTCACTCCGACGACAAAGCAGAGCTTGAGCGCAGACGCGATCGTCGAAGCAAATGTCGAATGCGCATCTACGATGACCGCGACGACGTAAACATGGTCGTAGCCAGCTATGCCGACAGGCACGACGACAACCGCAACAACGGCTATGGCAGCGGTGGACACCGCGACTCCAGGAAAACCACGCAAGTATGGCAGCACCGCACTCGCGAAGAGGCAGCCGCAACAACAATCGAGGACAAACTGTTCGGGCCGTGCAATGTGCACTTCTACATCGACAAACACGATGGCAAGAAGAAATCCATCCACCTTCTCAAGGATTGCCACGCGTTCCTCAAGCTCCACGAGGGTTTGGCTCAGATGAACCGTGATGCAGTCAACAGGGGCTACGGAGTCGCCCCAGGCACTGTAGCACATGGAGCTCCTCCACCACCACCTAGAGTGCCACCACCCGCGGCCGCTCCGGTCCACGATCAAGGCGGCGAGACATACCCACGGGTTGTGGGCAACATGATGATCCAAAAGGGACGCCCCTCGGATGGGGTGCAGAAAGCCATCACTCGCCAAGTAAATTTGGCAACAAACTCACCACCATCCACCACCGAGTACCTCAGTGGAAGTGACTCCTGCATCACCTTCGACAAGCGTGACCATCCGCGCCAAGTACCTCGCCTAGGCCATTGTCCCCTCGTACTCGAGGCACATATTGGAGGCTTTGACATGAGTCGCGTTTTCATGGATGGTGGAAGCGGCATTAACCTTATGTCCGCAAGTACCTCGCGAGCTATGAGGATCCCTCTAACCTGCCTAGAGGTCTCGGACACGTAATTCCACGACATCGTCCTAGGCAAGGGCATATATCCCCTAGGCAAAATCAACCTCCACGTCATTTTTGGCACGCCGAAAAACTTTCGACGTGAACGCATCGACTTCGAAATTGTCGACTGGCTCTCGCAGTACCACTGCATCCTCGGACGCGTCACGTTCGCCAGGTTCATGGCAGTACCACACTACGCCTACCTGCAGATGAAAATGCCAAGCCCGAACGGCGTCATCACAATCAACGGGAGCTTCGAGAGGTCCGACAGTTGTGACAGGGAATTCAACGGAATTTCCCAGTCCTTTGGCATGCAGGAAGAACTCGCAAGATTGAAGGAGTCGACAGACAACAGTCTGCCTCCCCTGAGCCGGCCAAGTTCACCCGACATGTCCTTCGACTCGTCGGTGCACATGAACAAAGTTTAGGTCCACCCATCGGACCCAGCCAAGATGGCCCTCATCGCTAACAACTTGAGTCCCGCATAGGAACTCACGCTCGTTGAATTCCTCCGTGAGCACTGGGAAATCTTCGCCTGGTGTCCAGCGGACATGTCAGAGGTTCCCAGGGAATTCGCCGAGCACGCACTCAATGTCAATCCATATGCAAGGCCAGTCAAGCAAACAATCCGGCGACTGTCTGAGCCAAGAGCAAAAGTGGTCGGAATGGAGATCAACAGACTCCTCGACACCAAATTCATACGCGAGATCAAGGAAAGCACTTGGCTCACCAATACGGCGCTAGTACCGAAAAAGGACACGGATATCCTACGGATGTGCGTGGATTTCACCTCTCGAAATAAGCACTGCCCAAAGGATCACTTTCCGCTGCCGAGAATCGACCAGATCATCGACTCCACCGCAGGATGTGAGCGCCTCTGCTTCCTCGATGCCGACTCAGCTATAATCAGATTCGAATGAAGGAGGAAGATCAAGAGAAAACGGCATTTACAACGCCTTTCGATGTGTTCTTCTATAACACAATGCCCTTCGGGCTAAAAAACGCAGGAGAAACCTATCAGCGGTGCATGCAGGATTGCCTCAAGAACCAACTTGGTCGCAACATCCAAGTCTATGTTGACGACATCGTAATCAAGACCAAACAGGAAGCCTCGCTAATCGACGATTTACGTGAAACCTTCAGCAACGTCAACCGCTACCCGATCAAGCTCAATACGGACAAATGTGCCTTCGGCATACCATATGGGCAACTACTCGGATATCTCATCCCCGCGAGGGGGATCGAGGCGAAACCGAAGAAAATAAAAGCCATACTAACCATGGAGAAACCGAAGAACGTAAGAGGTGTCCAGCAGCTGGCTGGGCGAATTGCGGCGCTCAGTCGATTCATCAGTCGAATGGGCGAAAAGGAACTGCCCTTCTACCAACTTCTCCGCAAGGCTGACAAGTTCGAGTGGACAAATGAGGCACACGAAGCATTCGAAGACCTCAAGCGTCTATTGTCTACCTCACTAGTACGGGTGACCCCACGCGAACAGGAACCACTGTTGCTATACATCTCTACTACCACCAGGTGGTTAGCACGGTGCTCGTGGTGGAACGAGCCGAGGAAAACAAGGTCCACATGGTACAGCCCCCAGTCTACTACCTCAGTGAGGTGCTCACGCCAACAAAGCAGCGCTACCTGCACTATCAGAAGCTGGCATACGGCGTCTTCATGACAGCCAAGCGACTGTGCCGCTACGTCTAGGAGCACCTAATCATGGTGGTCAATGACGCCTCGCTTGGACACATCCTCAACAACCCTGACGCCACCGGACGAGTCATTACATATGAAAAGCGCGACGCGATCAAGTCGCAAGTTCTCCCTGACTTCCTCGTGCACTGGATGGAGAATCAGCTCCCTGAAAAACCAGATATGTCTTACCTCTAGACAATGTACTTCGACGGATCCAAGCGAAAGGACGAAGCTGGCGCAGGCGTCATACTGACATCGCCCTAGGGAGACAAGCTGAAACATATTTTGCGAATGCAGTTCACCGCCTCCATCAACGTAGCTGAATACGAGGCCCTGTTGCACAGGATGCGGCTGGCAAAAGCCTGCGGCACCAAGAGGGTAATAATCAACGGCGACTCCAAGCTGGTCATCAACCAGACAATGCACGAGTGCGACGCACTAAACGACAATATGATTGCCTACCGCGATCTCTACGACACACTCGAAGGGGATTTCGATGGCTGCGAACTACGGGCGTAGGCCGCGAAAGCAACGAAGAGGCGGATGCACTCGCCAACATTGGCTCCACTTGCGCCCCTAAAATTGCCAAAAGCTCTCAATGGAAAATACTTGAAAAAGTATTATCCTAGCATGTGGCACGAAGCTTAATAATGCCATGGCCGATACATTATTTGGAGTATCGCCCTAAAAACATTTTGGCCGATATGTTACTTGAAATATTGTCCTAAGAGATTTGCCGATGTGTTTATTGGACATCGCCCTAAGCAACTATATGTGGCCGGTGAATGGATAAAAATCGTCCTGAGGTAATAGTATAGTGTTTTTGATAAATATAATTGTACCAAAAAACAGGGGGGCATGTGTTGATTACATAATTTGGCTACTAAGTGTTCATGAGCCAAATTAGTATAGATGATTATGGCTGGATTATTAGCTGACGTATATGTTTGAAACATACTGATAGTTTACAATGCAGTCTTGGTTGAAGTCAAGTGCAGATATCTCCGCAACAGGGTCAGGTGGAAGGAGCTACTTAACTAGAGAAATACATGCAGTATTTTCGGGACTGACGCTGCAGATGACAAGCTTTGGATCAGTTTAGGAAAACTGACGATGCCAAACTGAGGACAAGTGCTACAAGAATACAAATATACGCCTGGGACAAATCCACATCAGTCGTGATCACATGCTAGACCAAGACGTATGAGTTGCAAAGAATGCCAAGGAAGGAATATGGCTTCATTTACGGATGGTTCAAGGTAGCAAGACAGGCCGTGCTAGTATTAGGGTCTACATCTACGGATGGTTCAAGGTAGCAAGACAGGCCGTGCTAGTATTAGGGTCGATGCAATATGTATATAGTATATTATTAGATGCATGGCCGGGTCGGTTTAGAGATTAGTAATAAATTATTTGACTTGCATGCGAAGGAAATCTCTTCCGTGTCCATTTGTAATTGCCAAAGACCAGGCGCCCTATTTAAATACGGGTCGTGGCCGATTGGAAGAACAATCGATCTATTATCAAAACACTACTTTTTCATGTACGTTTACTTTCTCGCTGTTTATCTCCTGCTGAGCCCTAGCCGTCTAGGGTTTTGTCGGATCTTTGCCGTTTTGTTCTGAAAAACGGTCGGATCTCCTCCACGAAAGCGAGGAATTCTTTGTTAATTTGCTCGAAAATCATCGGTTCGTCGTCACGAAAGCACGATGATTATCCTGGTGTTGCGCGGCAACACAATTGGCGACTCCGCTGGGGAAGAAGAACAAAGGAGACACGATGGATTCCGATCCGAAGAACTTATGCGACCTCAACCAGGACAACGTCATCCCCGTCACGCTTGACGATCTGTCCGAGGATGAGCGCCGCGAGTTGGAGCGGGAACTTGAAGCGGATAAGGCCGAGAAGCTGAAGCGATACTACAAGATGAGGAACGGCGCCGTCAAAAAGGTAACGGCGCCGAGCCCTTCTCCTGCACTTGGCTCGAAGGTAATTAATTCAACCGAAGATATTGCTCATCTAATTGATGCATCCATAGCTAGCAAGTACGGTTCTGACATGGCAGATGCGTCGCGTACCGTTAATGAATTAGCTAGTAAATTTGGCGAGTTTATGGAGCAGTTTAGTAAAGAAATCGAAAATAGTTTATCTCGCCAGGTTCTCTCGTTAGTGCTGCAAATCAATGATGAACATCGCGACAAACGGGCGATGCTTTCGGAAAATAATGAATTCGTCAATTTACCTGGTCATACGTGTATACCCGGTGCATCGGTTAATGTAGCACAACCTCTCGTTAATTTCAACAACAATCAAACTGGCCGAAATTATGCTAGTAGTTTGGCCCATAATTTTGTACCTAGTGTTTCTCCTGCCAGAGTTTCGACTTCGGTTCCACAAGCTTGCAACAGCAATAACCGAAATGTGGGTTTTAACTCTAATTTGCAGCAGCCTAGTTATCAAACGGTAGCATATAATACGCCACCTTTGCCACCGGTTGGTACTGGGGTTCCTTACGGGCCAGTACCGGATTCATATTTTAACGCATCTCCGCAACAAACAACATATGCTCAAGTTGCTTTGCCTGAGATGCCACCACGTACTGTTTTTCCATCTGTTCCACAAAATAGTTCTCCACAACCTACCGATAGTTTTAAAGATCAACTTGCTAATATACTAAGGGAATTTGGTTTGAAACCTAAAGGTAGAGCACGTGCATATCAGAATCCATATCTTGATTATTTTGACTTGACACCATATCCTCGTGGTTTTAGAATTCCAGATTTTGTTAAGTTTATGAGTGAGGATGGTAGATCAACTTTTGAACACATAGGTCAATTTTTAGCACAATGCAGTGATATTGGCACATCTGATGTTTATTAGGGTAAAATTATTTCCTTTGTCTTTGTCTGGTACTGCATTTACTTGGTTTACATCGCTTGCTCCTAATTCTATTTCAACATGGGCATCATTGGAGTAAAAAATTCATGAGTATTTTTATAGCGGCGAAACTGAACTTCGACTTTCAGATTTAACTATGGTTAGGAAAAAATATAATAAAAGTGTTCATGAGTATATCAGGAGGTTTAGGGATGTTAAAAGCCGTTGCTTTAGCCTTAACATAGCCGAAAAGGATTTAGCTGATATTGCTTTTTCGGGTTTGCTCAATCATATTAAGGATAAGTTAGAAGGTCAAGAATTTTCAGATGTTAATCAAGTTTTGCAAAAGGCTTTGGCGCAAGAAAACCGGACTAAAGATGTTAAACAATATAGCCGATTTAAAGATAATAAAATTAAGGAGAAAGAAAATCGCATGGTTAATGCTGTAGATTATGATGACGATTCGGCTAGTGAAGATGATGTTGATATATGTGTAGCCGAATGGGTTCAATCATCTAAGTCAAAACCTTTTGTATGTCCTGCATTGAAACCTACACCTGCTAGAAGAGATAAAATTAGATACACTTTTGATATTAGCAAGTGTGATAGAATTTTCGATATGCTACTACAAGGAAAATTAATTAGATTGAGAGAGGGTCATGTAATTCCGAGTCCAGAAGAATTGGCGAGACGAGCATATTGTAAGTGGCACCATTCTTTTTCTCATGCTACTAATGATTGTAATGTGTTTCGTCGATAGGTGCAATCGGCCATTAGTGACGGACGATTGACATTTACAGAAGGTTCTAAGATGAAACTCGATAGTGATCCGTTTCCTATCAATGTAATTGAAGTTGAGACAAAGAAGATGCTTATTCGGTCGGATCAGGCTGAATCCGCGAGAGATAAAAATCTTGTTGATGATAAAGCTCCTCCAAGGATGATCAAGCCAAAAAATCCAAAAGTAGGAGTGTGGAAAGTCAATGGAAGAAAGAAACTAGCTCCGAGGCCGAAGCCGACTGTTAGCATGCTGCTAGAGAAGTACACATCACGCAAGGCCGACAATGTGTTTAATCGGATTGGAGGAAATAATCGTCTGAGGTCTCCTCCTAGACCATGGGCTCATGAGCCATGGCGAGGAAATTCATATGATCAGCAACCTTATTTTCCAGTGTCACCGGCATATTGGGGTTGCCCGTCTCCTATGTATCCTCAATATCCTCCATGGAGCTTCAGTCCATGGACACCGCCATATTCTACAGGACCAGGAAGCTATTTCCAGCCCGGATGGAATCCGATGAGGCCTATGTTTAGACCAGATATGCATATGAAAAGAGCTCGTTTTGATCATGAGACTCGGTTGCGTGATGCAATTGTTGTGCAAAGGAACCAATCGCCGAGTCGCGGTGCCGGTGGCAAGAATTATAGAGGTGACAGTCAGTGCATTTGGGTGCTGAAGCGTGTTGAATCAAAGCTAGTGGAAAATTTAGATGATATGAAAGTTGCTCACGGTCTGAAACTTAAAGAATCAAAAATAGCGGACATTGACCGTGGTGAACAAAAGCAACAGCAAAAATCGGATGTGATCCAGAAAGCGGCATCGGTGGAAGTTAGCTTGCAAAATGGAAGTGATCGTGTTAGCTATGCAGATGTGGTTACGGGAGCTGAATCTAAGCATGGCAGTACTAATCAAAATGAAAATCAAGATACTAGTTTACACGCTAATGTAGAGTGCAGCTTGGAGCGTAACATGCATGCATATTCAAATAGGTTTATTGCGTGTCCTACTAGCAGTAAGTCGGCTAGTGTATTTTCTGATGTACGCATAAGAGGCATCAGCAAGTTTGAGGCTGGTGGTTCATCTAATCAGAAGAGGATTTTTTCTGCTAAGTACAGGGAGTTTGCACCAACAGCAGCAGTCCGTCAATATAGACCGAGAAATTCATGGAGCAGCCAAATTATGTCAGTCGCACCAGGAACTAAACCAGGACCTCAGTGGTGCCCGGAGAGTCTTACACATACCCAAAAGCGACGGGTACATCGATTGCGAGCATTGGAAATTAAAGAAAAGATCGCTGACAAGAGGCGCGATGAATGGTTTAATCGAGCTAGCCCAATGGTGGTGCCTACGAAAACTTGGAAGGAGAAGCGCATCGCCGCCGAGGAAAATAAAAATTCTGATGACACGCCTGCTGATGCTGATGATAATTCAGAGAGTAAAGATGAGGTGCCTACTGATATGGATGTTAATATGGTGTTCGCCTTGCCCGCTGATTTCCGTGCACCTGAGGGTGAGGTTGCAGAGCTTGCTCTTGGTCTAAAAAATGCGATGTTTGAGAAACCAGAGAAGCACGGACAGCACCTAAAACCATTGTTCATCCGAGGCCACATTGATGGTAAGCCGATTGGTCGCATGCTCGTTGACGGCAGTGCCGGTGTTAATATTATGCCTTTTTCGGTCTTTTCTAAATTGAACCGAAAAGAGAGCGAGCTAATGAAGACCAACATGGGACTTAGCGGATTCTCGGGAGAATTATCTGAAGCTAAGGGCGTTATATCTATGGAGCTCACAGTCCGAAGCAAAACATTGCCGACTGCATTTTTTGTTGTTGATGTCAAAGGCCGCTACAATATCCTTTTGGGCCGCGACTGGATTCATGCGAATTGTTGCATCCCTTCTACTCTACACCAGTGCTTAATTCAGTGGGTTGATGATGATGTGGAGGTAATTGAGGCGGATAATTCTACTTGCATTGCTTTGACAGAGGCGCCGGTTGATTGGCAACACGGTGAGATGCGATGTTTGACCGGTAGGGATTTATCGGATTATGATTATATCAATATCGGTAGAGATGGTTTTGTACCCATAAATACACAGCCGGCTAGCATAGCTCGGCTTAACAATTTATCTATATAAATGATGAGTAAAGATGATAATATTAAGTGGCTGCAAAAGTGCACCGAGGATTATCGTTCCGGAAAGAACGATATGCATGAGACAATTGAAGATTTTGGTGATATGGAGAAACTCGGACATGGATTTTCATCGGCTGACCCACTTGAAGAGGTAGATATTGGTGATGGAAGCATTCTAAGGCCTACATTTATTAACGCTAATATGGAAGCCGATCATAAAAGCGAGGTATGTGCATTACTTAAAGAATTTGTTGATTGCTTTGTTTGGAATTATGGCGAGATGTCCGGTTTGAGTAGAGAATTAGTTGATCATAGACTACCTATTAAATCTGGTCTTAGGCCGCATAAACAACCCGTAGAAGTTTTAATTCTAATTTATATGACCGCATCAAAGAAGAAATTGATCAGTTGATGAAAGCTGGGTTTATTCAGCCGTGTAGATATGCGGAGTGGGTTTCTAATATTGTGTCCGTTGAAAAGAAAAATACTAATAATATCAGGATCTGTGTTGATTTTAGAGATTTGAATAAATCTACACCTAAAGATGAATATCCTTTGCCTGTAGCCGACTTGCTTGTTAATGATGCTTCGGGACACAAAGTAATTAATTTTTTAGATGGTAATGCTGGTTATAATCAGATATTTATGGCCGAACAAGATATGTCCAAGAGTGCTTTTCGTTGCCCAGGTTTTGTTGGTTTATTCGAGTGGGTCGTTATGACGTTTGGTTTGAAAAATGCCGGCGCTACATACCAACGTGCTCTGAATTTGATATTTCATGATCTATTAGGCATAGTACTAAAAGTGTATATTGATGATATAGTTGTTAAATCGGATGAGTTTGATAATCATTTATCCGATTTGCGTTTAGCTTTTGAAAGAATGCGCTGGTATGGTTTGAAAATGAATCCAATCAAATGTGCTTTTGGTGTGTCGGCTGGAAAGTTTTGCGGCTTTATTATTCATGAACAAGGCATAGAGATTGATTCTACAAAAGTATTGTCGATTAGAAAGTTGGAGGAGCCCAAATATAAAAAGGATGTGCAGAAATTATTAGAAAAAGTTAATTACTTGAAACGATTCATATCTAACCTTGCAGGAAAAATTAAATCGTTTGTACCTTTAATTCGGCTAAAACATGAAGCCGAATTTACTTGTGGGACAGAACATCGGGATGCTTTTAATGATATAAAGAGATACTTGTTGAGTCCTCCGGTATTGCGAGCGCCCAAGTCTGGTGTGCTGTTCAGGTTATATATTGCTGCACAAGATACAATGATCGGCGAGGTATTGATACAAGAAGACAATGAAAAGGAGTACATGATTGCATATCTAAGTCGTCGTTTGCTCGACGCCGAGACACGGTACGTGTTTATTGAAAAATTATGCTTGTCTTTATATTATGCATGTACCAAGTTTCGGCCTTATCTACTTTCTAGTACATGTGTAGTAGCCTGTCAAGCCGACGTAATTAAGTATATGTTACAACGACCGATTCTTAGTGGTAGGATTGGAAAGTGGGCTTATGCGATAATAGAATATAATTTAGTATATGAATCGCTGCGTGCTATAAGGGGTCAAGTCATCGCCGATTTTATTGTTGATCATAGAGTTAAGGATGAGAAAGACATTAGTTATGTTAGCATTTGGCCATGAAAACTTTATTTTGATGGATCGGTTTGTAGAGATGGACAAGGCGTCGGCAATGTTTTAATTTCACCGGTCCGTCTAGAATATGATTGTACTAACAACCAAACTGAATATGAGGCTTTGTTGTTTGGTTTACAAAGTCTAGTGGATGTGGGTATAAAAGATATAGATGCTTTTGGAGATTCGCTTCTGGTGGTACAACAAGTTAAAGGCGAATTTCAGTGTTTAGACGGCTTATTGAATAGCTACTTGGACCGATGTCTAGATATAATAAAACTTTATATACGTTTACTATTAATTATATACCTAGAGAAGAAAATTTTAGAGCTAATTTTTTAGCACAGCAAGCGTCTGGTTACCTTATTAGCAGGGGAAATTTTTGGTACTGGAAAAAGCAGCGCTAGTTGCTGTAGGGAATAAGACTGAACTACTGGGTACTAGCTCGGTGCATGGTTTGGCTGGCCTGGTCCAGGCCAAGAATTGGCGGTACATGGAAATCATGATTTGGTGCATGAGTTAGAAGCTACCAAATTACAAAATAACTTAGAACCTATAAATTGGAGAGTTTCATTAATAAATTATTTAAAAGCAAGGGATAGAAAAATTCGGCGACAGGCTTTAAAATATACTTTGTTAAACAACGAATTATATCGCCGAACTATAGATGTATTACTTTTAAAATGCTTAGATCCTGATCAGTCTAAAATAGCTATGAGCGAAGTGCATGAAGGTATATGTGGAACACATCAGTCAGCTCATAAAATGCGATGGTTATTAAAAAGAGCGGGTTTTTATTGGCCGACTTTGTTGGAAGATTGTTTTCGATACTATAGAGGGTGTGAAGCGTGTCAGAAATTCGGGAATATACAATTAGCACCCGCGGATATGTTGAATCCTATAATTAAGCCGTGGTCGTTTAGAGGATGGGGCTTAGATTTTATTGGTGAAATACATCCTTCATCTTCTAAAAGACATCGCTTCGTCCTAGTAGCTACAAACTATTTTACCAAGTGGACCGAAGCAGTTCCTTTAAAAAAAATATGACTCATGTAGAGTTGATTAGTTTTGTCTTAGAGCATATTATTCACAGATTCGGTATTTCTCAAACTCTAACTACTGATCAAGGTTCTTCTTTTATGTCGCATCAATTCCGTGAGTTTGCCGAATTTTTTAGAATTAAGCTGTTGAATTCGTCGCCTTATTATGCTCATGCTAATGGACAGACCGAATCTAGTAATAAGACTCTAGTTAAGCTTATAAAGAAGAAAATTGAGGAGCATCCGAAAAGATGGCATGAAGTGCTTTCGGAAGCTTTGTGGGCTCATCGGATATCTAAGCATGGGACGACCCAAGTGACACCGTATGAGCTAGTATATGGACAGGAGGCGGTATTGCCTGTCAAGGTTAATTTACAAGATCTTCGAGTGGCTAGACAAAACGATTTGTCGGTTATAGATTATAATAATTTGATGATGGATAGAATAGACGATGTTTCAGAAAAAAGATTAAGAGCCTTGCGAGAGATTGAAAAAGAAAAATTAAGAGTAGCTAAGGCTTATAATAAAAAGGTAAAGAAAAAATCATTTCAAATAGGAGACTTAGTGTGGAAAACGATTTTACCTGTTGGTACTAGAGATAAAAAATTCGGCAAATGGTCGCCGAGTTAGGAAGGACCTTATAGAGTTGTAGAGATTGTTCTGGAAATTCATATTTTGTACAATCTTTGCAGGGAGTGAAATTGCCAAAAGCTCTCAATGAAAAATACTTAAAAAAGTATTATCCTAGCGTGTGGCAGGAAGCTTAATAATGCCATGGCCGATACATTATTTGGAGTATCGCCCTAAGAACATTTTGGTCGATATGTTACTTGAAATATTGTCCTAAGAGATTTGGCCGATGTGTTTATTGGACATCGCCCTAAGCAATTATATGTGGCCGGTGAATGGATAAAAATCGTCCTGAGGTAATGGTATAGTGTTTTTGATAAATATAATTGTACCAAAAAACAGGAGGGCATGTGTTGATTACATAATTTGGCTACTAAGTGTTCATGAGCCAAATTAGTATAGATGATTATCGCTGGATTATTAGCTGACGTATATGTTTGAAACTTACTGATAGTTTACAATGCAGTCTTGGTTGAAGTCAAGTGCAGATATCTCCGCGACAGGGTCAGGTGCTACTTAACTAGAGAAATACATGCAGTATTTTCGGGACTGACGCTGCAGATGACAAGCTTTGGATCAGTTTAGGAAAACTGACGATGCCAAACTGAGGACAAGTGCTACAAGAATACAAATATACGCCTGGGACAAATCCACATCAGTCGTGATCACATGCTAGACCAAGACGTACGAGTTGCAAAGAATGCCAAGGAAGGAATATGGCTTCATTTACGGATGGTTCAAGCTAGCAAGACAGGCCGTGCTAGTATTAGGGTCGATGCAATATGTATATAGTATATTATTAGATGCATGGCCGGGTCGGTTTAGAGATTAGTAATAAATTATTTGACTTGCATGCGAAGAAAATCTCTTCCTTGTCCGTTTGTAATTGACAAAGACCAGGCGCCCTATTTAAATACGGGTCGTGGCCGATTGGAAGAACAATCGATCTTATCCTGGTGTTGCGCGATCTTACCTGATGTTGCGCGGCAGATTTTCGTGGCAACAGCCATCCAATAAGCCAATGGCACTCGACAACCTGGAGCTTGACATAGGATTCGAAAGACCAATGGCGATCATGATGATCAAACCCGCTTGGACTCAACCCTACATCACATACCTTCTCAGCAAAAGGCTGACGGACGATCCAACTGACGCGCGGCAAATCGCACGACGATCCAAGACATTCGCCGTCATCAACGGCAAACTATACAAGCGCAGCATCACAGGAGTACTCCAACGGTGCGTCTCCAACGCTGATGGAAGGGATGTTCTCCTCGACATTTATGAGGGGACTTGCGGGCACCACGGCAGTCGCGCCCTCGTCGCCAAAGATCTACGATCCGGATTCTACTGGCCCACGGGCATGTGCAACGCCAAAAACATCGTCCAAAGATGCAACGCTTGCCAGCGATTTGCAGACAAACCACACGCACCTAGCGCGGAGCTCCGGCCAATACCATTGGCTTGGCCTTTTACGCAGTGCGGACTCGACATGATCGGCAAGCTCCCAAAATCCTCATGAGGAGGCTACGTCTACCTCTTGGTCGCAGTCGACAAATTCACCAAGTGGATAGAAGCCATGCCGGTGACTAACCATTCAGGGGCAAGTGGAGTCAAATTCTTCGAGTCCATTGTCTATCGCTTCAGAGTGCCACACAACATCATTACGGACAATAGAACAAACTTCACCTCTAAGGAGTTCCAGGGTTTCTGCGAAAACCTAGGAATCAACGTAAGCTATGCCTCCGTAGCTCATCCACAGACCAACGGTCAAGTCGAAATGGCTAACATGCTCGTCTGCAGCGGAATCAAAAAGAGACTCCTCAGGCCACTCGAACAATCCGCAGGATTCTGGTCAGGCGAGCTGCAATCCGTACTCTGGAGCCTGCGCACAACCCCAAATAGTGCCACGGGGTACACCCCGTTCTTCATGGTACATGGTGCTGAAGCAGTGTTACCCGCAGATGTACGATTCAAAGCACCGCGAGTGGTCGCTTACAGCGAGCAGGAGTCAACTCTTGCACTCGAACACTCTGTCGACCACCTCGATGAGGCACGGGAAATCGTGGCAGAAAGATCAACGATCTACCAGCAGAACCTACGCAACTACCACAGCAGAAGGCTACGCCCCAGATCCTTCGTCGAAGTAGACCTGGTCCTGCGACTAAAACAGCAAGGGCATCTCAAGCTCGGGTCCCCTTAGAAAGGACCATACGTGATTATAAAAGTAATCCCAGGTGGCGCCTATCGCCTCAAAGATTTCGAGACCGGAGTCGCATACTCCAACCCCTAGAACGTCGCGCAGCTGCTGCGCTTCCAACCTTAGTCGTCTTTTTATTTCTTTTATTACAAATAAGGCTATTCAGCCAAGGCTACTTAGCCACACATTGTACCTCGTACTGATTCTGCGAATAAATAAAGCTAAGTGCCCCGAAACTCTGTGTTTTTCTAGCAATTATATCACTTGGGGGCTACGCCACCCTTTAACACAACTGTTCTACAAACCAATCGCGATGTCCCAAGTAGCTGATGCAATAATCGAACCCTTGACAAACACCAACCCAGCTGCAACGCACCTGGCAGGTTGGCAAGGCCCTGAGAAAAACACAAGTTAGGCTAACAAAAAGGAATCGCATAGTGCAACGCACTCGCAAAGCACACGAGCTAGCAAGCTCTTTACACATCAATGATAATCAATTATATACAGCATATCAATATGAACTTTACAACACTAGTACATTTATGTGCAGGATACAAGTTAAACTACTGCTGCAGCAAAAGAACGTTTGTTTGCTCCTCGAAGAAGTCAACAATCTCCTCTACTGGACGATCCACCGCCTGGTAATGTGGAACCATATTCCAGGTGGAACCTGCTGGCGGCGCCGGTGGTCCAGCAGCAACAGCTGCAATATCTACTTCGGGCCTATGCAGTTGCACCAGCGATAAAGCAGCCTTGGCACCATCCACCAACTCTTGCCGCACGCAATCTCGAACTGCACTCAAGTCTTGAAACTTGGCAAGGAGAGCCAACTGGCTCGAAGGAGTGACATCCAGCAGAAACATTGTCTGATAGATATTTCTTAAGCATGATTACGACTTCTTCAGAAAATGAAGCACTCGTGAGGCACGATCCTGCAGGGTCGCAAGTGCGAGTGCACGATCATGATCCACCCATAAGTACCCACTTGCCTGGAGCTACTCCTGGGTTAGGTCGTTCATGCGAATGGCGATCATGTCCTTCTCATCTTGCGGATGACGCGCGCTGACAACTATACCAAACAAGAGGCAAAAAGTATGAAGACAACGAACTACCATGATTGTCTACAAGAAAAGATAAGGAGGCAGAAAGCTAACACTTGAACTAGTCACCCAGCTGCGCCACCTCCCCTAGTAGATATTGCTCTCGGTCGGTAGCCTTCTCTGCCCTTGACTTCCATACATCCGTGTTATCGCGGAGGACGGGCAGTTCGCGCTCTAGCTGCTTAACACGGTCACGTAGTCGCGAAAGCAGAGACAGCTCATTCACCCTTGAGCACAACTGCGATAGGGTATCATCAGTGGATGGAGGATCCCGAGGCTCACTCGAAGGACCACTCGATGTGCCCTATCACAAGCCAAGAAGGAGATAATAAGAAGACCAAGCAACGCATGGACAAAAACTCAAGGGCATTCAAGCATAAACAAAATATCAAAAAAAACACCCGCCAGTGGCATGTTCTAGACAAAAGGGGTCAAGCTATTAACTATTACAAATATGACTACTGAGGAGAAGCCTGCTTCTTCGACTTTGACTTCGGCTTCGGAGGCTTCATCGATTCCGTGGCGGTATCAGATGCCACAGACTTCCCGCCGGCCCCTGACGGTGCAGCCTTCGCTGCCTTCTTGGCTCGCTACAACTCCTAAGAGTACTTGTCGACTGTGTTGATGAGCTGAGGCCCGTACTTGCCACATGCAGTTGCAAAAGGAGCAAAAACTACCTGTTGACCATCCGCGCCGACGGGCATCGCCTTGGAGACCACAGCGGGATCCACCTCCACGCCATGGGCTTGAACCATCGCGAGTGACATGAAAGCGCCAGCCGCACAAAGCGAGTTCTTGAAGCCCGCAGGACTACCTCTAGCAAGGGACTCCACCAAGTCATCAACGTTCTCGATTAGCTCAAATTTGGGCGCCAGCTCCTCGCGGATGCGACTGAGTACACCCTTAGCTTTGGTCAGCGTCCCCTGAATGGAAGCGCTACGGTCTTCGACTACCGCGTCGTCGCCTGCCAAAGCATCATCGCGACGAAGCGGCTAGGCGTCGAAGCTCAGACCACCAGCATCTACACAGAGCAAAGTGTTAGAAAAAAGTCAGCACAATAACAAAGTCGAAAGAAAGGAAACAATGGAAATCCAGACGAAAGAATACCTAACAGAGCCTTGGCAATCGAGAAGAGCTGTTCTTCGAACAACTTCTCCCTAGAAACGATGGAGGCGCGCAAATCCTCTTCGCGTTTCCGCGAATCATCAAGCGTAGTGACTGCCTCATCGCGACCCTTCACCGCCGCGGCGAGCGTCTTTACAAGGGAAGTAGCATCGTGAAGAAGCGCGTTATGCTCAGCTGCAAAACATACAAAGATAGATCATCAGTCGAGTACACAAAAAAATCACAAGGATGAAGAAGAAGAAGCAAAAAGCACTAACTTACGTGATCAGCAATAAGCTGCAATAGAAGAAACAACAAAGGATCAGCAGATAGCATGGATGATTAATTCGACTGCAAATAAAAGCAACATCACACATACTTGATCCTCCAGAGACTCCGGAGTGGATTGTCGTGCAGTCGTCCGGACAACCATCTGATGCTCCACATCATGTGGAGAACTCGATGAATTGTCCCCGGAGTTGGCCACCAATGGAGTGGAAAGAGTCCGCTCAGCCACTTCCTTGGCCTTGGAGTCCGCGACTCCAAACTCTTTCAAAAATTGGATGTCGCCAGAAGATGACGATGCCGGTTGACTACGGAACAAAATCAACATTAGGAAACGCAACTCCAAAAAACAACCAAGAAGAGAATTGTATACTTACCAATCAAACTTGTCAAAATCGAAGGTTTGACCCTCCGACTCTGATGACTCCTGGAGGAATCGGCGACTCTGCACCAATCAAACTTGCGGGAAGATGGCGCCACAGAACTCATAGGGACAGCAGGAATTGGCGACTCTGCACCAATAGCTGGGCCTCCTGGAGTCGAAGGAGACGACGCATCTGAATCTTTGCTGCGCGAATACTTGCGAGTGTCTGGACTGCTGGACTCGGGGGCTTCCTCGTCCTCTTCAAATGGGACGGCCGATTCCGACTCGTCCTGTTCATCCACCACGCGAGGAATAACCCCCTCGGGAAGAGGGGGCAAACTGGGAGACACCTTCTGACATGGGTATACCCTATAGGTACTCGAGCTTAGTATATACGGCCTGAATACGTAGAGGCCCACGGTGTCGCCAAGGCCCAAATGAAGAACTCGAGTAACCTACGGACTCTCGATTGCTTGAAGAACAAGAAGAAGCTAAAGATAGAAAGTTCAAAGGGGAAAACCCTAACATGTAACCAATTCGACCTGCTACCCGAGACCTAGCCTATCTATATAAAGGCTAGGAGGGGGCGGCGAGGAGGACACACGCAACCCTAGTTTCCAGAACCCTCGCACCATTGTAAACCTCGATTCCTTTCATAATTCCACGAGCAGACAAGGAGGAGTAGGGACCTCTACGAGGCCTGAACCTAGGTAAATCTTCGAGTCCCCTGTGTGCTTGTTTGCTAGCTGATAGATGTCTCCAGCGCTCCCTCCTTCTCGAAAACCCAAGTCCATAACAATGGGAATTGATCAGTTAAACCCTCGTCATTTGGCACCGTCTGTGGGAATTGGGAGTGCTGATGTTGCGGCTTCTTCGGCCCCATCAACCATGATCTACAACTCCGCAACAGCGGAGATTCGCCAGCTCTTCGGCGCGTTCGACTTCACCGTCCACACGCCGGCCACTCACTCGGCTTTCGAGTCCGTGGGCGACGGAATCAGCCTGGCAATCGGGAGCTTCCACTTCCAAGTTGGTCAGATGGGCACACTTCGCATGCCTGACCAGCCGACGGTGCCATCGATTGCCCCAGCATCATGGTTCCCTCCATCGATCAGCACCCTCAGTGAGCTCAACGCCCCGGCAACAGTCGAGAACACAGTCAGCGACAACAGTCACCACTCTGATCTGAGTGATCTAGCAACTGAAGATGGAGCCTACGGCTCCGGATCTGAGAGCTGCGGGAGCAGCAGCTTCCCCAATCACTTCATGTGCGCCGTCATCAACGCAGGCGACACCTCCACCAACCGCGACAACACGGGCAATCGCGGTAACGAAACCGACCTGCCTAATGGCGGCAACGGTGGCAATTGCACCCCGTCAACAATGGAGGAGCAATCGAACCTCCAACCATAAGAAACGAGCAAACCGGCGAACGCGTCGCGATCAGGCTCAACGAACAAGAATGGGCTCGCTGCCGTGAGGCCTTACGAGGCAACCCTCTACCCTTCGGATCTCCGCAAGAACTGTTAATGGGCTACCACTGGCTCCTGAAGGAAGAATTGAAGCGCCAAGTGCAAACTATCGCGCAACTCAAAGCGCGCAAAAAGGCGGCACACGAGTCGAGCCTTCGACGTGTCGGGCTCTCCTCCCATGGAGAATCCTCCTCAAAGGGCAACGAGTACCTCGCAAACAAGAGGCGATCTCGGATGGCTCATCTCACTGAGCAAGAACGCATAGAAGCTGCAAAGGTCGACACATGGGGCAACATGGTCCCCAAGACGCTATAGGCCGCGGTGACAGCAGCTGCCATGTACATCCTCAACAACCAGCCGCTAGCTGGAGATCCCCGAGCCGCCATGCACCGATCTATGATCACGGGCTTGGGACTAGTCGAAGCTGCCCTCGACAAGGAACCAACACCAGAGCCAAAAAAAGGCAAAGCGCTAGCAAAGCGCTACTCCTCGCCCTCATCCAGCATGACAGTCATGACCTTTCTCGACGCCGCCGCTCATGGCGACACGACCATGACTATGATGCCCGCGATGACCTCACACAGCGCAAGATCGACAAATCAAGGGCGTGACATGCTCGGTCAACTGACTCGGAAGAGGAAGATGTGGAGCTCTGTGGCGCCATATGCTTCAGCAGGTCCATCAGGAAAAAGCGACTGCCCAAGGGGTTTAAACTCCCGTCGGAGAACCCGAAGTTTGACGGCCTACAGGACCCAAAGATCTGGCTAGAGGACCACATCTCCTCCGTCAGGCTCCATGGAGGCAGTCAAAGCACGGCCATGCAATGACTACAGCTACAGCTGCAAGGCGCCACTCGAGCATGGCTCAACAACCTCCCACGCGGATCCATTCGCAGTTGGGATGAGCTGGTTTACAGCTTCATGCGCAACTTCAAGGGCACATACAAGCGTCCTGCATCAATCGAAGAGCTGAGATGTTGCCAGCAAAGATCAGGAGAATCGCTACGCTCCTACATCCAAAGGTGGTCCATCATCAAGAACTCCACAGAGAACATCTCAGAGGATCGCGCGATTGACACATTCAACGGCGGCGTCTGCCGCATAGAGCTCAGAGAGGAGCTGGGCCGCTCAAAGCCCAAGACCATCGACCACCTGATGGAAATCGTGAATCGGTGGGCCGATGGAGAAGATTTGGTGAAAAATCACGTTCACTCTGACGAGGAGGCAGAACTCGAGCGCAGACGCGACCGCCGAGGCAAATGCCGCATGCGCATCTACGATGACCGCGAAGATGTCAATATGGTCGCAGCTGGCTACGCCGACAGACACGATGATAACCGCAACAGCGGATACCGCAGCGGTGGATACCGCGACTCCGAGAAAACCACGCAAGCGTGGCAACGCCGCAATCGTGATGAGGCACCCGTGACATCCATTGAAGACAAACTGTCCAGGCCATGTATGGTGCACTTGTACATCGACAAACATGATGGAAAGAAGAAGTCCAGCCACCTCCTCAAGGACTGCCGCGAGTTCCTCAAACTACATGAGGGATTGGTTCGGATGAACCGCAACACGGTCGGAAGAGGCTACAGAGTGGCTCCAGGCGCCGTGGCACATGGCGCACCGCCAGCGCCACCTGGAATACCCCCAAACGCAGCTGCGCCGGACCAGCACCAGGGAGGAGAACTATACCCACGAGCCATGGGTACCATGATGATCCAAAAAGGACGCCCCTCCAACAGGGTGTAGAAGGCCATCACTCGCCAAGTCAACTTGGCCACAAACTCGCCACATTCTATCACTGAGTACCTCAGCGGAAGCAAGTCCTACACCACCTTTGACAAACGCGATCATCCGCCTCAAGTACATCGTCTAGGCCATTGTCCCCTCGTACTCGAGGCGCAAATTAGAGGTTTTGACATGAGTCGCGTCTTCATGGACGGCGGAAGCGGCATCAACCTTATATTCGCGAGTACCTTGCAAGCAATGAGGATCCCTCTGACTTGCCTAGAAGCCTCAGACACAACATTCCACGACATCATCCCAGGAAAAGGCGTATACCCCCTAGGCAAAATCAACCTCGACGTCATCTTCGGCACGCCGAAAAACTTTCGGCGCGAGCGCATCGACTTTGAAGTCGTCGACTGGCTCTCATAGTACCACTGCATCCTCGGACGTGTCGCGTTCGCCAGGTTCATGGCAGTACCACACTACGCCTACCTGCAAATGAAAATTCTGGGTCCCAATGGCGTCATCACAGTCAACGGGAGCTTCGAGAGATTCGACAGTTGCGACAGGGAATTCAATAGAATTTCCCAGTCCTTCGGCATGAAGGAAGAACTCGCGAGACTAAAGGAGTCGACAGACAACAGTCTGCCTCCCCTGAGCTGGCCAAGTTCGCCCGATCTATCTTTTGACTCATCGGTGCACACAAAGAAAGTGCAGGTCCACCCATCGGACCCCGCCAAAACGGCCCTCATCGCCAACAATTTGAGTCCTGCATAGGAACTCGCGCTCGTCGAATTCCTCCTTGAGCACTGGGAAATCTTCGCCTGGTGTCCAGCGGACATGCCAGGTGTTCCCAGGGAATTCGCCGAGCACGCACTCAACGTCAACCCAGACGCAAGGACAGTAAAGAAACAATTCGGCGATTATCTGAGCCAAGAGCAAAGGCAGTCAGAATGGTTATCAACATACTCCTCGACGCAAAATTCATACACGAGATCAAGGAAAGCACTTGGCTCGCCAACACGGTGCTAGTACCAAAAAAGAACACGGATATCCTGCGGATGTGCGTGGACTTCACCTCTCTAAATAAGCACTGTCCAAAGGATCACTTCCCGCTACCATGAATCGACCAGATCATCGACTCCACCGCTTGATGCGAGCGCCTCTGCTTCCTCGACGCCTACTCAGGCTATAATAAGATTCGAACGAAGGAGGAAGATCAAGAAAAAACAGCGTTTACAACGCCCTTCGGTGTGTTCTGCTACAACACAATGCCTTTCGGGCTAAAAAACGCAGGAGCCACCTACCAGTGGTGCATGCAGGCTTGCCTCAAGGATCAACTTGGCCGCAACATTCAAGTCTATGCCGACGACATAGTAATCAAGACCAAGGAGGAAGCCTCCCTAATTGACAATTTACGCAAAACCTGCGCCAACCTCGACCGCTACCAGATCAAGATCAATCCGGACAAATGCGCCTTTGGCATACCATCTGGGCAACTACTCGGGTATCTCATCTCCGCGAGAGGAATCGAGGCAAACCCAAAGAAAATAAAAGCCATACTGGTCATGGAGAAGCAGAAAAACATAAAGGGGCGTCCAACAGCTGGCTAGGTGAATCGTGGCCCTCAGTCGATTCGTTAGTCGGATGGGTGAAAAGGCACTGCCCTTCTACCAACTCCTCTGCAATGCTGAAAAGTTCGAGTGGACCAACGAAGCGCAGGAAGCATTTGAAAACCTCAAGCGCCTGCTATCCACTTCGCTAGTATTGGTGACCCCACGAGAAAGGGAACCACTATTGCTGTATATCTCCGCCACCAACCAAGTGGTCAACACAGTACTTGTGGTCGAACAAGCTGAGGAAAACAAGGTCCACGGGGTACATCGCCCAGTCTACTACCTCAGCGAAGTCCTCACGCCAACAAAACAGCAGTACCCGCACTACCAGAAGCTGGCGTACGACATCTTCATGACAGCCCGGCGGCTGCACCACTACTTCCTGGAACACCCAATCGTGGTGGTCAACGACGCCCCGCCGGGGCATATCCTCAATAACCCTGATGCCACGGGACGAGTCACGCTTTGGGGAATCGAATTGTCTCCACGAGACATTATATACGAAAAGCGCGACGCAATCAAGTCGCAAGTTCTTCCTGACTTCCTTGTGCACTAGATGGAAAACCAGCTCCTCGAAAAAACAGATATGTCCTACCTCTGGACAATACACTTCGATGGATCCAAGCGGAAGGACGGAGCAGGTGCAGGTGTCATACTGACATCGCCCTAAGGGGACAAGCTAAAGTACATCATGCGAATGCAGTTCACCGCCTCCAACAATGAAGCTGAATACGAGGCCCTGCTACACGAGATGAGGATGGCAAAAGCCTGTGGCGCCAAGAGGCTCATTATATACGGCGACTCCAAGTTGGTTGTCAACCAAACAATGCATGAGTACGACACACTCGAAGGGGACTTCGACGGCTACGATCTGCAACACATAGGCCGTGAAAGCAATGAAGAGGCGGACGCACTCGCCAACATAGGCTCTACCTGCGCCCCCATACCACCTGGGGTATTTCTCGAGCGCATCTACGCACGCTCCATCAAGCCAAAGGCAGCAGAGAAGAAAACAAGCGCAGCAACAGACTCGGGAGCTACGCCACCCAATGAGCCAATGGCACTTGACGACATAGAGCTGGATACAGGACTCGAATGACCAATGAGCGTCATGATGATCGAATCATCCTGGACTCAGCCGTACATCACGTACCTCCTCAGCAAAAGGCTACCGGACGATCCGACTGATGCACGGCACATCACGTGGCGATCCAAGGCATTCGCTGTTATCAACGGCAAACTATACAAGCGCAGCATCATAGGAGTACTCCAGCGATGCGTCTCCACGGCCGAGGGAAGAGCTATTCTCCTCGACATCCATGAGGGAACCTACGGACACCACGCTGGCAGTTCACCGCCTCCAACAACGAAGCTGAATACGAGGCCCTTCTACACGGGATGAGGATGGCAAAAGCCTGCGGCGCCAAGAGGCTCATTATATACGGCGACTCCAAGTTGGTTGTCAACCAAACAATGCATGAGTATGATGCACTCAACGACAACATGATCGCCTACCGCGACCTCTACGACACACTCGAAGGGGACTTCGACAGTTGCGAGCTGTGACACGTAGGCCGCGAAAGCAATGAAGAGGCGGACGCACTCGCCAACATAGGCTCTACCTGCGCCCCCATACCACCTAGGGTATTTCTCGAGCGCATCTGCGAACGCTCCATCAAGCCAAAGGCAGCAGAGAAGAAAACAAGCGCAGCAACAGACTCGGGGGCTACGCCACCCAATGAGCCAATGGCACTTGACGACATAGAGCTGGATACAGGACTCGAAGGACCAATGAGCATCATGATGATCGAATCATCCTGGACTCAACCGTACATCACGTACCTCCTTAGCAAAAGGCTACCGGACGATCCGACTGATGGACGACACATCACGTGGCGATCCAAGGCATTCGCTGTTATCAACGGCAAACTATACAAGCGCAGCATCATAGGAGTACTCCAGTGACGCGTCTCCACGGCCGAGGAAAGAGCTGTTCTCCTCGACATCCATGAGGGAACCTGCGGACACCATGCTGGCAGTTGCGCCCTCGTGGCCAAAGCTCTATGAGCTAGGTTCTACTGGCCTATGGCTATGCGCGACGCCAAGGACATCGTCCAGAAATGCAACGCGTTCCAGCGATTCGCGGACATGCCGCACCCACCTGGCACAGAGCTCCGGCCAATTCCATTGGCCTGGCCCTTCGCGCAATGGGGACTCGACATGGTCGGCAAACTCCCCAAGTCCTCGTGAGGAGGCTACGTCTACCTCCTGGTCGCTGTCGACAAGTTCACTACGTGGATAGAGGCCGTGCCAGTGACCACTCAATCAGGGCACAACGCAGTCAAGTTCTTCGAGTCCATCGTCTTCCGCTTCGGAGTGCCACACAACATCATCACAGACAATGGAACTAACTTCACATCCAAGGAGTTCCAAGAATTCTGCGAGAATCTGGGATCAACATCAGCTACGCCTCGGTAGCGCATCCACAGACCAACGGTCAAGTCGAAAAGGCGAACGGGCTCGTCTGTGGCGGCATCAAGAAACGACTCCTCCAGCCACTCAAACAAGCCGCGGGTTGCTGGCCAGACGAACTGCAATCAGTACTCTGGAGCCTACACACAACTCCAAATAGTGCCACATGATACACCCCGTTCTTTATGGTGCATGGCGGTGCTACCCGCCGAGGTACGGTACAAAGCGCTGCGTGTGATCGCTTACAGCGAGCAGGAGTCATTCCTTGCACTCGAAGACTCCGTCAACCTCGTTGATGAGGCAAGGGAAATCGCCGTGGAAAGATCAATGATCTACCAGGAGAACCTACGCGACTACCACAGTAGGAGGCTATGCCCCAGATCCTTCGTCGAAGGCGACCTGGTCCTGGGACTGAAGCAGCAAGGACATCTCAAGCTCGAGTGCCCCTGGGAGGGACCATACCTGATTACCGAAGTAATCCCAGGTGGCGCCTACCGCCTTCAAGACGTATAGATAGGAGTCGCATACTCCAACCCCTAGAACGTCGCGCAGCTGCGATGCTTCTACCCTTAGTCATTTTTACTTTTACATTACAAATAAGGCCACTCAGCCAAGGCTACTTAGCCACACATTGTACTTCGTACTGTCTCAGAAATAAATAAAGCTAATGCCCCAAAACTCTGTGTTCTCCTTTATTTTTGCCTAACTTATCCACTCGGGGGTTGTGCCACCCTATACACATCTGTTCTACGAACTAAAACGCGATATCCTGAGTAGCTGGCACATCAATCGAAACCCTTGACACACATCAACCTAGTTGCAACACACCTGACAGGTTGACAAGGGACTGAGATAAGCGCATGGCTAGGCTAACGAAAAGGAGTCGCATAGTGCACCGCACTCACAAAACATACACGCTAACAAGCTCTTTATACATCATCAACAATCAATTATGCACATCATTACATACGAACTTTACAACACTGGTACATTTATGTGCAGGATACAAATTAAACTACTATTGCAACAAGAGAATGTTGGTTTGCTCCTCGAAGAAGTTGACGATCTCCTCCGCTGGGCGATCCACTGCCTGATAGTGAGGCACCATATTCCAAGCAGAACCCGCTGGTGGCGCAGGTGGACCAGCAGCTATTGCCGCAACGTCTACATCAAGCCTATGCAGTCGCACCAGCGACAGAGCGGCCTTGGCACCAGCCACCAACTGCTGCCTTACACACTCAAGAACCGCAGCTAGGTCTTGGAACTTGGTAAGGAGGGCCAGCAGGCTCGATGGATCAACATCCAGTGGAAACATCGTCCGATAAATGTTCTTCAAGCATGACTGCGACTTCTTCACAAAGTGCAGCACTCGCGACACACGATCCTGCAGGGTCGCCAGCGTGATCGCACGATCATGATCCACCCAGAAGTATCCACTCTCCTGAAGTTGCTCTTGGGTCAGATCATGCATGCGAATGGTAACTCTATCTTTCTCATCCTGCGGATGGCGAGTGCTGACAACTATAGAAAACAACAACGGAAGTGTGAGGATAGCACACCATTGCGAGTGACTACAAGGAAAAGATAAGAGTAAGCAAACTAACACTTAAATTGGTCGCCCAGCTGCGTCATCTCCCCCAACAGATACTGTTCTTGGGCTGTGGCCTTCTCTGCCTTTGACTTCCATACATCCGCGTTACCGCGGAGCACGGGAAATTCACGCTCCAACTGCTTCACGTGATCACGCAGTTGCGAGAGCAGAGACAGCTCATCCACCCTTGAGCGCGGCGGTGCCAAAGTATCATCAAGGGGCGGCGAATCCTGAGATTCCCTCAAAGGATCACTTGATGTGCCATACCACAAGCCAAGCAAGAAGCAATAAGAATACCAAATCGACACACAGACAAAAGATTCGAGTGCATTCAAGATTAGCAAAAGTATCAGCAGATACACTCGCCAAAAGGCATGTTCTTGACAAAAGACATAAACTAATCAACTATTACAATGTTACTGAGGAACAACTGGCTTCTTCGACTTAGACGGCTTCGGGGGCCTCATCGAGTCCGTGGCAGTATCAGATGCCATTGACTTTCCGCCGGCCCCTGATGCCACAGCCTTTGACGCCTTCTTGGCTCGCTGCAGCTCCTCAGAGTACTTCGCAACTGTGTTAATTAGCTACAGCCCATACTTGCCACAGGCAGTCGCGAAGGGAGCAAAGACTACCTGCTAGCCGTCCGTGCTAATGGGCATCGCACTTGAGACCGCGGCAGGATCAACTTCGACTCCGTGGGCCTGCACCATGGCAAGTGACATTGACGCACCAGCCGCACGGTGCGAGTTCTTGAAGCTTTTAGGGACACCCCCGGCGAGAGACTCCACCGGCTCGTCCATGTTCTCGATTAGCTCAGCCTTGGGCATCATCTCCTCCAGGAGGCGACTGAGCATGCCCTTGGCCTTGGAGAGCATATCTTGCACGGCGGCGCTGCGGTCCTCGACTGCTGAAAGCGCACCCACCAAGGCATCGTCACGACGGAGGGCCTGAGGATTGAAGCTCAAATCACCAACATCTGTACATAAACCCACACATGGGCACGAAAGTCAGCACCAGCGACAAAATCGAACAAAGAACAATAATGATACCCAAGCAAGGCACCTGACAGGGCCTTGGCAATCAAGAAAATATGTTCTTCGAACAACTTCTCCCTAGCTGCAATGGAGGCACGCAGGTCCTCTTCGCGCTTCTGTGCCTCGTCACGCGCCGCGATTGCCAAATCATGGCTCTTCATAGCCGCGGCGAGCGTCTTTTCCATGGTGGCGGCGTTGCGCAGAAGGGCATTATGTTCAATTACAAGAACAAAACAAAAGGGATTGACTATCAGTCGACTACATGAATGCGATGAAGAAGAAGGAGAAGTGAAGAGCACTTACTTTCTACCACGCGATGGCGCGTATCCAGCATTGCATGCACCTGCTCCGCCAAGTGAACGGCTTCTGTAACAAGAAGCTATCGCAAAAAAAACAAAAAAAAACAAAGGATCAGCAGAAGTCATAGATAACATCGACTGCAACATGAAAAGAAGAAATACAACACTTACATGATCCTCCAATGACTCTGAAGTCGATTGTTGTGCAGTCATCCGGGCAACCATCCGATTCTCCCCATCATGTGGAGAGCTGGAAGAGTTGTGCCTGGAGTGGGCCGCCAATGGAGGGGAAGGAGCACACTCGACCTCTTTCTTGGCCCTTGAGGTTGTGACTCCCGATTCTTTCAAAAATTGGACGCCGCCAGAAGATGACGACGCCTGCTGACTGCAAGACAAAACCAACATCAAGAAAAAGGCAAATCCAAAAGAAGAATCAGAAAGGACAACTCGAAAACTTACCAATCAAACTTATCAAAGTCAAAGGATGGCTCCCCCGACTCTGACGAGGACTCCTTTGGCAGTCACATCTTCTTGCGAGAAGATGGCGCCATGGCACTCACAGGAATGATAGGGATCGGCGACTCTGCACCAACGCCTGCACCTTCCGGAGTCGAAGGAGACGATGCATCGGAATCCTCGCTGCGCAAACGCTTGCGAGTATCCGGACTACCCGACTCGGGGGCTTCCTCCTCCACATCAGATGGGACGGTCGACTCCGACTCGTCCTCTTCCAAGGCTTCGCGAGGGATAACCCCCTTAGGAAGAGGGGGCATACAGGGCGACACCGCCCAATCCTACATATGGACCACAATTTAGCACAAAGCAAAGAAACAGCAAAGAAGCAATCAACAAACTAGGCTACTACGTAGCACAGTTATACCTCAGGAGGAGGGTTAGGAGCATCGAACGGAGGAACGACTGGTTCACTGGGGAGCACATCCTTCACGGTGTACTTGGTGACCAGTCGAACCCTTTTATCTACCTCACTCGCGGACATGCCATCGGCAGACACGCAAGTGACATCGTTAGCGCCAGCCCACTGAAACATGGGGTGGACTCTGGCCTACAGGGGCTAGACGCGACAACGCAGCCACGTGCGAATGAGGGCGCATCCTCCCTCCTCCTTTCCTATGCGACTCTCGAGGTCGCAGACACGCTCGTACAGCACATCTGTCTCCGCGGACTCGTTGGGCATAACCACATTCTTCCAAGAGCGCCTCCTCTGGCACGACATCACGGGGTCGAAGGGTGCGAGTCCGAAGTGTTCTCCGTCAGCCTTCTCGTCGTGGACGTAGAACCACTTGTACCTCCACCCTTGGATGGACATCGCCAGCTTGATGTCGAAGTATGTGGTGGATGGATTGACGTGGATTCCGTAGCTGCCTACATCGTAGACTACAGAGCCAGACGCCGATTGACGCTTCAACTTGAAGAGGCGCTTGAAGAGGCCAAAATGCGGATCAATTCCGAGCCAGCACTCGCAAAGGGTGATGTAGCAAGCTACGAGGAGGATGGAATTGGGGGACAGCTGATGGAGCTGGAGCCCGTAAAAACAAAGAAGGCCCCTGAAGGGGCAACAAGAGGATGCGAATGATGAGCGCTAGGAACATCACTCGAAAACCGGCAGGAGGAGAGGGGATTACCTCGCCGCCGGGGATGCGCGCGTCGGCGACTGCGACGGACAACACTCCGTCTTGGCAAAGAAGATGAAGATCCGAGGACTTGATGACAGATGGACGCCACGCGCCATTCGTGACGCATGTGCTCGTGCCCTTCTTCTTCCCGCTGGCGGTGGTGCTGGTGCCAGCAGCGGTGGAGCCGCCCTTCTTCTTCATCGCAGCAATGGCAGCAGCGGAATTGGCCGCAGCACCTCCTTTCTTCTTTCCCATTACGCGGTGGCGATGCGACCGGAGGAAGTAGCTAGGAAATGTGCGGAGCTGGTCTAGCACTGTGAAGGGAAACAAGCGCAGAGAAAGCAGAGGAGCACCAACAATGGTGATGAAGGCAAAGGATGAATGGAAGTAGATGTGAATTTTACCGTCGCAGCGTCACTACTTAACCCCTAGAAGATGCAATCCAATGGCTCAGAAAAACCCTACCAGACGCGTGTCGTTTATCGTGCTCGACACGTGGAGGAGCTGAAACGCGAACCGTCCCCTCACTACTCCCATTACATGCAGAAATCGAGGAGGCGCAGTAAAATAAAGATTACGCACGCCCGGTCAAATCAAAGTCAGGGAATGGGACCCACCGCTCGTCACGTCCCGTCAAACTCGCTCACGCGGGCAACTGAGGTCATGAAATCGTCAGCACTGATGTCATCAAAAACTACATAGCAGAAGACTTCGACTACTTTAGTCCTCGCTCGAGTCTTCGACTCCACCAAGCACTCGGGGGCTACTTCCATAGGGAGCGCTGGTCCCGCACCCTACGATTTTCTTCTTATTTTATAGGAACATGAGCAATCAAAGCAAAACCCAATCACTCGAAATATGGTTCGACTATGGACATGGGTTACTCCCATAGGGAGTGCCGGAAGCAAATTCGACTGAAACAAGCAAACAAAAGACGACAGCAGGCGCAAAAGTTCTTTAGTCCCTGCATGAGTCTTCGACTCAACCAGGCACTCGCGGGCTACTCCCATAGGGAGCGCTGGTCGTGCACCCTATGATTATTTGTATAAAGTACTGTGTGTTGATAACATCCACACTCGAAGTTTATGGCGACACCGCCTCATAATTTTTCCCTACAAAGAGACTGCGTCTCCCGGGTCACCCGAATCGTCTCCGCGATGATAAAATTCGGATGACGCGCTTACAGCGTGAAGATAAGACCTGAATAGGGCCTGGCAATGCATTAACTACGCACTACCAGAAATATATCCGTGCCTACATGTATGATGAACATGCCTTGACGGACGCATCGAGGGCTCACACCCATATACTGGAATTCGACTCCTGTAAGACCTCCGCGGCTTGAGTCGAATTACACCAGCACTTTTCTGGATTCGAGTCCGGGGACTCGAGTTCGAGTAGATGGCGTTGTTTTACCCTAAGGTAGTTAACTGATTCCGGTACATCAGTTAAAACAGGCACACACATCAATAATCCCTATGACATAAACAGAGCAGTCGAAAAACATACTCAGTCATGCACTCGAAAGATTTCATAAAGTCTCCAGTCGAATCTGCGATTCCACTGGACACTCGGGGGCTACTGACATGGGTATACCCTACAGGTACTCGAGCTTGGTATATACGGCCTGAATACGTAGAGGCCCACGGTGTCGCCAAGGCCTAAATGAAGAACTCGAGTAACCTACGGACTCTCGATTGCTTGAAGAACAAGAAGAAGCTAAAGATAGAAAGTTCAAAGGGGAAAACCCTAACATGTAACCGACTCGACCTGCTACCCGAGACCTAGCCTATCTATATAAAGGCTAGGAGGGGTGGCAAGGAGGACACACGCAACCCTAGTTTCCACAACCCTCACCAGATTGCATCTGTGCACCATTGTAATCCTGGATTCCTTTGATAATTCCACGAGCAGACAAGCAGGAGTAGGGACCTCTACGAGGCCTGAACCTGGGTAAATCTTCGAGTCCCCTGTGTGCTTGTTTGCTAGCCAATAGATGTCTCCAGTGCTCCCTCCTTCTCCAAAACCCAAGTCCATAACAATGGGCATTGATGAGTTAAACCCTCATCACCTTCCAGTTCTACATAAAGAAGCAAGTCAGCACACATCAAGAAAAATCAGAAGCACTCGACAAAATAAAGCTACTTTGTAGCACAATCATACCTCAGGAGGAGGGTTAGAAGCATGAAAAGGGGGCATGACTGGTTCACTGGGGAGTACATCCTTGGCAGTGTACTTGGTCAGTAGCCGCACCCTCTTATCTACTTCACTGGCGGAACTGCCATCGGCAGATACGCGAGTGGCATCATCTGCACCAGCCCATTGGACCATTGGGTGGACCCTCACCTGCAGGGGCTGGAGGCGATGGCGCAACCATGTGCGAATGAGGGCGCAACCTCCTTCTTCTTTACCCATGCGATTCTCGAGGTTGCAGACGTGCTCGTACAACACATCTGTCTCCTCAGACTCGTCGGGCATCACCACGTTCTTCTAAGAGCGCCTCCTCCTGCATGGCGCCACGGGATCAAAAGGCGCGAGTCCGAAGTGGTCTCCATCGGCCTTCTGGTCGTGGATGTAGAACCACTTGTCCCTCCACCCTTGGACGGACGCCATGAGTTTGATGTTGAAATACATGACGGAGGAGTCAACATGGATCTCGCAGCTTCCTACGTCGTAGACTACGGAGCCAGATGCCGACTGGCGCTTCATCTTGAAGAGACGTTTGAAGAGACCAAAGTGTGGCTCGACTCCGAGCCAGCACTCTCAAAGTGTAATATAGCAGGTGATGTGGAGAATAGAGTTGGGGGACAGCTGATGCAACTAGAGCCCATAGAAACAAAGGAGGCCCCTAAAGAAAGGATGCAGGGGCAGAGACAGACCGCGGATGATGAATGCTAGGAACATCACCCGGAAACCAGCAGGAGGACAAGGGTTACCTCACCACCTGGGTATACCCTGTAGGTACTCGAGTCTTGTATATACGGTCCAAATATGGTGGAAGCCCACGACATTGCCATGGCCCAATGAAGACTTCGAGTGGCCTACGGACTCTCGATAACTTAGGAGACAAGAAGAAGTCTGAAGATAGAAAGTTTGAAGGACAAACCCTAAACTGTAACCGACTCGACCTACTACCGGAGACCTGTCCTATCTATATAAAGGCCAGGAGGGGGCAGCAAGGAGGACACATGCAACCCTAGTTTCCACAACTTTCACCAGATTGCATCTGCGCGCCCCTGTAATCTTCGATTCCTTCATTAATTCCAAGAGTAGACAAGCAGGAGTAGGGATCTCTACGAGGCCTGAACCTGGGTAAACCTTGCGTCCCTGTGTGCTTGTTTGCTAGCCGATTGATGCTTCTAGCGCTCCCTCCTTCTTCAAAACCCAAGTCCATAACAATGGGCATTGACGAGTTAAACCCTCGTCACCTATTTGAAAACGGACTCTGCAGGTCTCTGAATTTGGTCTTTGATAAATTTTTCCGGAGTTACCACTTGAAAAGCATCAACATCTTCATTGTATGAATCTCCAGCAATATAGTGCTTGAGTCGCTGCCCATTCACCACTTGTGTAGTGTTATCTTTTAAAGAAGAAATTTGTATTGCTCCTGAACGGTACACTTCTTCAATAACGAAAGGTCCTTCCCTTTTTGATAGTAATTTCCCTACAAAAAATCTGAGACGAGACCTAGACAATAGAACTTTCTCATGGACATGGAATTTTCTCTTAAGTATTCGCTTGTCATGCCATCTTTTAACTTTTTCCTTAAAAAGCCTAGAATTCTCATATGCTTCAGTCCTCCATTCATCCAAAGAACTTAAGTGAAATAATCTTTTTTCACCAGCAAGCTTACAATATCTATTAAGTCCTTTAACTGCCCAATAAGCTTTGTCTTCTAATTATAAAGGTAGGTGACAAGCTTTCCCATAAACCATTTTAAAGGAGACATCCCCATAGGGTTTTTATAGGCATTCCTATAAGCCCATAAAGCATCATTCAACTTTTTAGCCCAGTTTTTTCAAGATCTATTAACAGTCTTTTGCAAGATGGATTTAATTTCTCTATTTGAGAACTCTACTTGCCCACTAGTTTGGGGATGATAAGCTAAAGCGATTCTATGATTAACGTCATATTTAGCAAGGGTCTTTCTAAAACCACCATGAATGAAATGAGAACCTCCATCAGTCATGAGATACCTAGGCACTCCAAACCTAGGAAAGATAACATCCTTAAGCATTTTTAGAGAGGTCTCCCCATCAGCACTCTTCGTAGGTATAGCTTCTACACACTTAGTGACATAATCAACGGCAACACGAATATGAGTATAACCTTTCGAGGGAGGAAAAGGACCCATAAAGTCAAATCCCTAGCAATGAAAGGGTTCAATAACTAGAGAGTGGTTCATAGGAATTTCATTGCGTCTAGAAATATTACCAACACACTGACACTCATCACAAGATAAAACATATTTTCTTGCATCTCTAAAAAGGGTTGGCTAGTTGAAACCTGATTGTAGCACCTTTTGCACAGTTCTATCTCCTGCATGATGTCCTCCATAGGCACTACCATGACATTTCCACAATATCTCCTTTTGTTCATATTCTGCAACACATCTTCGCATAATACCATCCACTCCTTTATATAAATGTGGGTCATCCCAAAAATAATGCCTCGGATCGTAAAAGAACTTCCTTCTTTGCTGAGCTATGGAAGTTGGAGGCAAATACTTGGAGACAATAAAGTTAGCATAATCAGCATACCAAGGGCTCCCTCACGAGCTTACCCCTACTGCAGCCAACTGTTCATTTGGGAAACTATCATTAACAAGCATAGGATCAAAAGAGATGTTTTCCAATCGAGATAAATTATCAGCTACAGGATTTTCAGCACCTTTCCTGTCTATAATATGTAGGTCAAACTCCTGTAAGAGTAGCAGCCATCTAATAAGCCTAGGCTTAGCATCTTTCTTCGTCATAAGGTACTTAATAGCAGCATGATCAGTATGAATGGTAACTTTTGAGTCTACAATATAAGGTCTAAACTTATCACAAACAAAGATGATGGCTAGGAATTCTTTTTAGTAGTAGCATAATTCCTTTGAGCAGCATCAATATTCTTACTAGCATAATGGATAACATTTAAGTTTTTATCAATTCGTTGCCCAAGGACAGCACCTACAACAAAATCACTAGCATCACACATTATTTCAAAGGGTAAGCTCCAATCAGGTGGTTAAACGATAGGGGTTGTAGTTAAAGACTTCTTTAGAGTTTCAAAAGCTTCCTTACAATCATCATCAAAGGCAAAGGGTACATCTTTTTGAAGGAGACTAGTGAGGGGTTTTGATATCTTAGAGAAATATTTAATAAACCTTCTATAGAAACCAGTGTGCCCAAGGATACTACGAATACCATTGATGTCTCTTGGACAGGGCATTTTCTGAATTTGCCTCAACTTTAGCTCTATCAACTTCTATGCCTCTTTCAGAAACCTTATGTCCAAGTACAATACCTTCATTCACCATGAAGTGGCATTTCTCCCAATTAAGAACAAGATTAGTTTCTCCACATCTCTACAAAACTTTATCGAGGTTGTACAAACAATTATTAAAAGAAGTTCCGTAGACAAAGAGGTCATGCATGAACACTTCCACAATTTCCTCACAAAAACCATGAAAGATAGCAGACATGCATCTTTGAAAAGTAGCGGGAGCATTACATAAACCAAAAGGCATACGTCTATAAGCACAAGTTCCATAAGGGCATGTAAAAGTAGTTTTTTCTTGATCTTGTTGTTTAACAGCAATTTGAGAGAAACTAGAATATCCATGAAGAAAACAAAAATGGGTCTTTTAGACAACCTTTCTAACATTTGATCAATAAAAGGAAGTGGGTAATGATCTTTCTTAGTAACTTTGTTAACTTTCCTGAAATCAATGCACATTCTATAGCCTACTGCTATTCTTTGGGGAATAAGCTCATCATTATCATTAGGGACGATGGTAGTTCCCCCTTTTTTAGGAACACATTGAACAAGACTAACCCATTCACTATCAGCAATAGGGTAAATAATACCAGCATCAAGGAGTTTCAATACCTCATTTCTGACCACTTCCTTCATCTTAGGATTTAGACGCTGTTGAGCTCTACCACTGGCTTTGCATCTGGTTCTATATTGATAGCATGCTGGCATATAGTAGGAGAATTCCCTTTTAAATCATCCAGAGTGTAGCCCATAAACCTCGGTCTTTCTTCACTACCTCCAATAACCTTTCTTCTTCCTTCCCTGAAAGTTTAGAGCTAATAATAATAGGATTTCTCTTATTATCATCAATGTAAGCATATTTAAGATCATCAGGTAAGGGTTTCAAATCGAAGATTGGATCCTTTTTGGGTGGCAACATGGTACCCAAGTCTTCTACAGGCAAGTGATGCTTAAGCATCTTGGGTTGATGATGGAGAATCTCGTCAATCTCATTCCTTTCTTCCATGAAGATCTCACTTTCCTGGTCTTCCATAAATTGCTGCAAAGCATTATTAGGAGCAAGAGAAATAGAAGCAAGTTGTTCGACTCTAAAATCCTCATTATGGGTGTCATTTTCACAAGGTTCCTTAGTAAATTTCAAAAAATTAAACTCATAAGATTCCCCATCAGATTTAGTCAAGATTTTCTACCTTTTGCAATCTATAATAGCTTGATACATTGCAAATGTATCTATAATTTTTGATGTTCCATGCTTGGTTTTATCCACTGTCTTGTGTTTCGTTCCAACTTTGGAGTACTTTTCATATGATTTCTTGGACTAACCTATTAACAAGAGCCATAGTGCCAGCTGCCTGTTTTCTGCTGTTTTTGGTTCCAGGAAAGTCATAAAATGAATATTCTCGGAATTGGACGGGACAAAAGCCAAAGTGCCTAATTTTCAGGAAGGGAACAAGTGCCAGAATACGAGACGGAGAAGGGCCAGGGAGCCACCACACCACCTGACCGCACGACCAGGCCTGACCCGTGCCAGAGGGTGGTGTGGCCGCTCCCGGCACCCCCTCGGCCTCTCCTTCCGCCTATATATTGCCCTCGGGACGAAAACCCTAAGGACCCGATCAAAAATCCACGAAAGTGTCTGTAGATGTTGTCTTCTCCAACCCTAGATCGAGAGGGATCTGAAGCTTTTCTCGGCACCCTTCCGGAGAGGGGAATTCACCCTAGAGGCCTTCTTCATCACAATGCAAGCCTCTGGTGTGATGCGTGAGTAGTTCATCCTTGGACTATGGTTCCATGTAGTATCTAGATGGATGGTTATCCTCCTTTGTGCTTTCATGTTTAGATCTTGTGAGCTCCGTTCATGATCAAGATCATCTATTTGTAATTCATACATGCTGTGTTTGCGGGGATCCGATGGATATTGAGATTCTATTTCAGATTGATTATTGATTCTATCATGTCTTTGTTATTTGTGATCTTGCATGCTTTCCATTGTTAGTAGCTATCTTGTCCAAGTAGATGCTAGCAACTCCAAGAGTTAGTATTTATGCTCGATAGTGGGTTCATGCCTCTGGTAATCTGGGGAAGTGACAAAAATCTCTAAGGTACTAGATGTGCTGTTGCTACTAGGGAGAAAACAACAATCCTTTGTTCATAGAACAATCGTATTGTTTACTTTACATGCAGTTCGTAAAGCAATAATATGTTGCTTGCAACTTAATACTGGAGGGGGTTCGGATGATAACCTGAAGGTGGATTATTAGTCATAGATGTAGTTGGATGGCGGTATATGTATTATGTTGTAATGACCAATCAAGTCTCAAAGGAGTCAAGATGACTAGTATATGCATGTATTGCTTTCTCGGTGTTTATCAATTGCCCCACTATAATTTGTTCACCTAGCATGTTATCTGTCTAAGGAGAGCCATCTCTTGTGAACTATGGATCCCGGTCCTTTCTCTTTACATACAATCTACAACTGTTTACTTCTTTGTGTTCACTTTCCGCAAACTTTTACTTCTTTCCATTGGATACGTTTAATCCTTTGTTTTCCACAAAACACGATGAGATTGACAACCTCATCGCAAGTTGGGGACAAAGTTCTGTGGTTGTCTTGTGTAGGTCTCCACGTTGCTACTAGCACCGATAGTGCGCCCTGCCAAAGCTCAGCTAGTAACACCTTTGGGGTGTTTCCTTGCTCCTACTGGTTCGATTAAACCTTGGTTTCATAACTGAGGGAAAACTTGCTGCTGTGCTCATCATACCTTCCTCTTGGGGTTCCCAAGGAGCTCTACGTCGAACGACGAGCACATCAAGATATTTTTTGGCGCCGTTGCCGGGGAGTCAAGGACATATTCACAAGGGGAGTCTCTCATAACCAATCTCTTTACTTTGTTTTTTTTGTTTTTCCTAGTTTCTTTTGCTTTGTTTGCTTGTTTTGTTCTTCAAAAACACAAAAAAAAATTAGTTTTACTAGTTTGCTTTCTTATTTGAAAAACACAAAAAAATTAGTTCCTATCTTAAGTTGCCTTCATGTCTAGCCTTGCTCCAATCACTATGTCACCCGAGGAAATGATTTTCACTTTTAAACAAGGAATTGAGGAAATTTTTAAGGAAGCTTGGTCTAGAATCTCTGATCTACATGAAAAAACTGAGCCTAAAATGACTCAACGTTTGTTCCTTAGCAGTTTTTACCTTGGGATTACTCTTTGCTATAGATATGCTTTAGATGTTATTGTGGGAGAAGATTTCCTCCAATGTAATGAGGATGATGCTATTAATGCTATAAAGAAACTGATCCTCACTTACAACATGCCTAGCGAAACTGATATTTCTTTTGCAAAAATATTTGCTAGGTTGAACACTCTTGAGACTAGCACTACTAGCTTAAAAGATTGCTATAATACGCTTAGGGAGCATCACAATTATGTTCCAATAAGTTCTGAACCATCAAAGTGGCTCCCTATAGAAAAGATTGAGATAAACACTGAAACTTTTCAAGCCCGCTGCGATATCATGTCTGAATTTTGTCTTATGCCCAAAGATATTTATGAATCTTTGAATCTTTGGGGGCTTACTGAAGGAGGAAAAGAAATATCTCTTGCTAATAATACTACCATATTACCTCTTGGAATAGCTGAAGGAGTGTTTACAAAGATCCTTGGGAAAATGATTTCTACTAATTATCTTGTTATTGAATGTGTAGGAAAAGGACAAATTACACTTGGAAGGTCCCTATTAGAACTCCTTGGAGCAATAATAGATGTGGGAAAGGGGACCATGCACCTTTATTCCCCATCAAACAATCACATTTTCCCAAAGGTTAAGAATAAAAATAAGAGAGGTAAGGGCAATAAAGTTGGTTTTAATGCTTCTTCATTTGAGAACACTTGATTCTTTCTTTGCTTCTTATGACTAACTTAAAGGCGTTAAAGAAAAGTACTTATTGGGAGATAACCCAAAAGTTTTAGATGAGTCTTGGAAGTTATTGCTTCAGTAATAACCTCTCCTTATCCTTTTTATTTTTCTTTTTGTGCCAAGAGTAACCTCTAATGAGAGAGAAGTAATGATTGGTAAGTTGCTGTCCCGAAACAGATTTTTGTGGTTCACCGTAAAAATCCGCGAGCGAGATCCGTATGTCCGATTCAGCTGTAATTTTTTGTGCTTCTGCCCCAGGTTGTTATCTAACTTTCGTCAGTTCAACACTTTTTGATTTGAGCAACAGAAGGTCTTCGAAAAAAATCGTCTTTACCTTATGGTCTGTTTTGATAGATTTCTGCCATTTTTTGCATTTGCTTCTTGTGGGTTCCTTTTTGAGTTCTTTGGGGAATTGAGCTTTTTGAGGGAAGTGCTACACTAGCTAGTGTTCTAATGGAATTTTATTTGGTGTTAGAACTGAACCTTAAGACTTATTTATCTTGAGTGCACTAATGTTGCTAATAAAGATTGTGTAAAGTTTTGTATGAAGGAAAATTTTCAGGTGTATGGAAGGAATGAGTAATGAGATGAAGGATGGACTAAAGCTCAAGCTTGGGGATGCCACGTGTGTCACCCCAAGAAATATCCAAGAATTACAAGCGTCAAAGCTTGGGGATGCCCAAAGCATCCCCTTCTTCATCAATAAAAATTCCAGGTTTCTTCGAAACGCTTCATTTTTGTTGTTTCATGCACAGTTGTGTTATTCTTGGAGCGTCTTCTTTTTCCTTTTTGTTTTTGTTTTGGTTATTAGTTTGCTTGGTTTGCTTAGTTTTCTGAATAAATTGGTTGGACCCCCTATTTCATACATTGGTTTGCAAATGGTTTGGTTTGGTTTGGAAAAGAGTAGGAAAGTTCATGCTTATGTGGTAAAAAGAGCTTGTTTTTGACTGTGGCCTGTGCTTTGTCTTGCCATGCTTGATATTGTTTTGGCTTATTGCTTAGTATTCTTTGCTGTAGCATGCCATGTTATAAACAATTTGGATTGCTTAATGTGCCTTGGATGAATCATGCGTTGTTTTAGCATATTAAAGCATAGTATAGTGGTATTCTCCTTTGATGCTTTATTTGGGTTGACTTGGCGCATGCTCACACCTTGTTATGACTGTCACAAGTCACCATAGCGTTTATGATCCTTTATTTTTCAACTTGTAGTATCACTTTATGCTTTGATCAATGATGTTTTGTCGCTCTGCATGATTATGGCCATTATTGCTCTCTTAGTTTGTCGCTCCCAGTCTTTTGCTAGCCTCCACAACCAAGTATGAGTTCCACTCATGCATCCAACTCCCTAAACCAAGTTATTCCAAAGAGTCCACCATACCTACCTACTAGCTTATGCTATTCCAAGTATATTCATGCTTTTGTTTACCTTCCAAATTAAACTTGTTATGAGAAAACTAGTGATTAAAGCTCTCACGAACTTGATGGCACACTTTACTTTACTTGCCCTTAATAAACTTGAACCATTGTGTCGTCTATGTTGTATATGCTTGCACTTATTTGTTGGGAATTAGCAGAATAATGCTTTCATGGGGAATGCTTTCAACATTGCACTTGGTACTTGTACCTAGTTGATATCATGCTCTTTTGTATATGGATGTCGTCGGTGTGAAATGAAAGGGGAGCTTGTAAGTCCATGGAGTTATGTATATGTGTTAGAGAAACGCCTCGGCTGCTGGTCTAATCCATGCTGACATGGTGGAAACCTGCAGCGTAACCATAATGAGTTGTCTATGAAGCATTCTTCTTATAAAAAAGGAGTCCTATATTGAGAAAAAAGAGAAAAGAAAAAAAGAGATACTATGAAAAGAGGAAAGACAGAAAAAAGCACCATATTCCCATGGTAAATAAGAAGAATGTTGAGATGCTCGTTGTCTGCTTGCCTGGTCATTTTGATATGGGGATTCTTCCATATCATCGGGCAAGGGGTACCCATTGGCGGTTCTCTATGATACACATATACTTACGATGACAAGAACTTACTGGTGACTAAACTTGAGTAGCATGAGGAGTGGCCCTCGTATACAGGGGACATGAGATTTCTGACTTATACTTCGTCAAGCATGTACACCATAGTTTGTTCACTTTAACCTTAATCACTTCAAGATGCTTATGATAGGGGCAATAAGAGTTGAAAGCTATAAGTACCATAATTTTTGAAGCTCCTTATGAGACTTGAATCCCTACTTCCTTTTACAAAGGCCTTTCTTCCACCATTATATTGAGTCTCCACCTTCTATCTTTATGCACCTACTTTGAGAGCATAGTGGCCATTCTTAGTTCTATGTGCATTGTCCCAAGACTAGTTGATTGATGCATACTTTGATATTGCTTATTTTAAACTATTGTATCTAGTCACTCTTATGAACTTTGAAGGTGTCCTATGCATTTATATTTGCTACTCTTTTGAGGGACAAGGTGAATACTATTATGCTATCTTTTCTTTATGTGAAGCAAACGAACGTCTTGTAAAGCATTGTTATTCATGAACCTTTTATTTGTGCATTTTCATGTTGCATCATAGTTTCTTTGCTTATTGCTAGAACTTTGTCTTTCATGTTATGATTAAAGTACTATGATCCCAACTTTGAATGTTTTGCAAATACTTTGATCAAGTCTTTGATGGTGCATGTCACCTCAAAAATTATTCTTTCTTTTTATCACTTACCTACTCAAGGACGAGCAGGAGTTAAGCTTGGGGATGTTGATACATTGCAAATGTATCTATAATTTTTGATGTTCCATGCTTGGTTTTATCCACTTTCTTGTGTTTTGTTCCAACTTTGGAGTACTTTTCATATGATTTCTTGGACTAACCTATTAACAAGAGCCACAATGCCAGCTGCCTGTTTTCTGCTGTTTTTTGGTTCCAGGAAAGTCAGAAAATGAATATTCTCGGAATTGGACGGGACAAAAGCCAAAGTGCCTATTTTTCCGGAAGGGATCAAGTGCCAGAATACGAGATGGAGTAGTGCCAGGGAGCCACCACACCACCTGGCCGCGTGGCTAGGCCTGGCCCACGCTAGGGGGTGGTGTGGTCGCTCGCGGCACCCCCTCGGCCTCTCCTTCCGCCTATATATTGCCCTCAGGACAAAAACCCTAAGGACCCGATCAAAAATCCACGAAAGAGTCTGTAGCGCCGTCATCTCCATCCCTAGATCGGGAGGGATCTGAAGCTCTTCCTGGCACCCTGCTGGCGAGGGGAATTCACCCTGCTGGAGAGGGGAATTCACCCTGCTGGAGAGGGGAATTCCCGGTGTGATCTGTGAGTAGTTCATCCTTGGACTACAGATCCATGTAGTAGCTAGATGGCTGGTTCTCCTCCTTTGTGCTTTCATGTTTATATCTTGTGAGCTCCGTTCATGATCAAGATCATCTATTTGTAATTCATACATGTTTTGTTTGCGGGGATCAGATGGATATTGAGACGCTATTTCAGATTGATTATTGATTCTATCATGTCTTTGTTATTTGTGATCTTGCATACTTTCCGTTGTTAGTAGCTATCTTGGCCAAGTAGATGCTAGCAACTCCAAGAGTTAGTATTTATGCTCGATAGTGGGTTCATGCCTCTGGTAATCTAGGGAAGTGACAGAAATCTCTAAGGTACTAGATGTGTTCTTGCTACTAGGGAGAAAAAAACAATCCTTTGTTCATAGCACAATCGTATTGTTTACTTTACACGCAGTTCGTAAAGCAATAATCTATTGCTTGCAACGTAATACTGGAGGGGGTTCAGATGATAACCTGAAGGTGGATTATTAGTCATAGATGCAGTTGGATGGCGGTCTATGTATTATGTTGTAATGCCCAATCAAGTCTCAAAGGAGTCAAGATGATTAGTATATGCATGTATTGCTCTCTCGGTGTTTGTCAATTGCCGCGTTGTAATTTGTTCACCCAACATGTTATCTATCTAAGGAGAGCCACCTCTAGTTAACTATGAATCCCGGTCCTTTCTCTTTACATACAATCTACAACTGTTTACTTCTTTGTGTTTACTTTCCGCAAACTTTTACTTCTTTCCATTCGATACGTTTAATCCTTTGTTTTCCGCAAAACATGGTGAGATTGACAACCTCATCGCAAGTTGGGGACAAAGTTCTGTGGTTGTGTTGTGCAGGTCTCCACGTTGCTACTAGCACCGGTAGTGCGCCCTGCCAAAGCTCAGCTAGTAATACCTTTGGGGTGTTTCCTTGCTCCTACTGGTTCGATTAAACCTTGGTTTCATAACTGAGAGAAAACTTGTTGTTGTGCTCATCATACCTTCCTCTTGGCGTTCCCAACAAGCTCTACATCGAACGACGAGCACATCATAGCTCCACACGTACTCAAGAAAGGTGTACCAAAAATGATGGGATAAGTTTTACTAGCAGCTGAACCAAGTACTAGAAAATCAGCAGGATATTTAATCTTACCACAAAGAACTTCTACATCCCGCACAATACCAATTGGAGATATGGTTTGCATATTTGCAAGGTGAATTACCACATCAATCTCTTCCAGTTCGCAGGGACTGATTTCATGCATAATTTCTTTGTAAAGCTCATAAGGAATAACACTTGAACTTGCACCAATATCACATAAACCATAATAGCAATGATCACCAATTCTAACAGAAAGCACAGGGACACTAGCCTTTTTAGTTTTATTAGGATGTGAGACAATATTAGAAGCATCTTCACAAAAGACTATGTGTCCATCTTCTACACTTTTAGTGACAAGGTCTTTCACAACTGCTACAACAATTTCAATGTTTATTTGTTCATCAGGTTTTACAATTCTCTTTGCACTTTTATTGATTACACTAGTTATCATAGGATGATCCTTTACTTTATCTGGGAAGGGTATTTTCTCGATATAAGGTTCAGGTAGGATGTGATCAATAGTGCAAACTTTAGTACTCCCAATAGGAACACAGTCAACAATATCTTTATAAGGTGCATGGTACTTGTTCCATCCCTTTTTCGGAATTTCAATATAAGAAGCAAAAGCCTTAAAACAATTTTTAATAACTTGAAAATCAAGACCATAAGCATTGCTAATATTTTGAAAGTCATCAGTTCCCATAAAAGATTCAATGCATTCATAATCATAATTTATACCTAACTTTCTGCCTTTGTCATTCTCCCATGCTTCAGCATTGTCTTGAATATGGTCTAGAAGATCCCATTTGGATTCTTCTTCCATGCGAGTGAATGATCCAGCACAAGAAGCATCCAATAAATCCTTATCATGAAGAGAAATCCTTGCATAAAAGTTATTGATAATTATATTGTTGGGGAGCTCATGAATGGGACATTTGAGCAATAGTAACTTCAATCTCCCCCAAGCTTGAACTGTACTCTATCCATTAAGAGGCCAAAAGTTGTATATTTGATTCCGATCTTTATGAATCTCACTAGGAGGATAAAACTTTGAATAAAAGAGAGGTACTATTTCCTCCCATTCAAGAGCTTGACCATTCTTCAGCAGCTTATATCGTCCTTCAGCTCTTCCTTTCAGTGATAATGAGAATAACTTCTTCTTGACTTGATAAAGAGCAAATGATCACCGAGATGGACAGTTCCATCCCCAACATAATAGTTATACATAACACGATCAATAATTCTTGAAGGAGTTTTTGTCTGATTGCTGGATGCGGGTATTTTTTCAAGTAGTGAATTGTTGGTATTGGAAGCCGGCTTTGATTCTAGGTTTCAATTGGTTTAGCAATTGAGCTCCGTTGCTCGGCAAAGTTTCCGTGCTAAAGGTTTGTTGGCTCACGAAAGGGATGAGGCGAAAAGCTAGATAAACGTTAAGTGTAGACAAACTAAGTTCTTAAGTATTTTTTGAGCACACCAAATAAAAAAGGCAAAAGTGCTAAAAAGAGTAAAGCATAAGTTCTTACAATCTTAGTACCAGCAAAATAATATTTTACTCATTACAATCAGATTGTTTTTCAGAATAACACATTGTTTTTCTGGTACATTCTGTGATGCAGGTGGAGACGAAGCGGTTGTCAGCTTGCTGTAAACATCACTCGTATCACCCCGGTATCTTTCTATGGCGAGTATGTCAGACTCAGTCTGCTCATCATCTTCGGAACATTCAGCAAATTCTTCCATGGGGGGAGGTGGCACTTTAGCGGGCGTGAAGAACGGCTCATCATAGCTGGTTAGCTCATCCACGTGGCATGCCGTCTTCATTGACAGTCGAATAACCCTTGGTAACTCGCCATATTTCCATGCTTCCATGGTGGGCTCATTACCATTGTTAGGGCATTCTATGTCGCTATGCATGGATACGACATGTTCCAATCCTTGACAAGCTTGGGAATATCCTTCGCCTTGTCTCGTAGCTCAAAGGCTGACATTGTGTTCAAGCCAGAGAGTTTTAAGGATTCGATAATTTCCTCCAAAGACAGGCAGAAATCATGGATTAGGTCCCTAATGGCAACAACCGGCTGGTACGAGACTTGGATGAAGAGGCATCAAGAATGTTGAGAGGACCTGAAGATAAGAAAACAAGGTCAACGATATATTCGAGTATACAAAGTCGAAAAAATAACAATTCAGAGACAACAAACTTACCAAATATAACATCATCTACTTTGGTGTTTTCCTCCCAAAGACTTTGGAGTTCATTCCTAAGAGCTTTAGAAGTATCTTTCTCCCTGTCCAAGGCATTTTGCAATTCCAAGATTGTTTTGTCTTGTTTGGCTATGGTGCGGTCACGCACCTCAGTAGCATGATTGCTGGATTCAAGAACACTGGTGATGTTGGTCTCGTGGTCTACTTTGCATTTTCCTAGCTCAGCATGCAAGTCAGTTAACGTGGGGTGAACTCATCAATGCCCATTGTTAATGGACTTAGGTTCGAGGAAGTGGGGAGCACTAGAGTCATCGATCGACTAGCAAACAAGCACACAGGTGACATGAGGTTTACCCAGGTTCAGGCCTCGTAGAGGACCCTACTCCTGCTTGTCTGCTCTTGATTATGAGGGAGTCAAAAGTTACAAGGATGCACATATTCAATCTGGCGATGTTTTTGTGGGGGTGTATGAGTTGGTCCTCCTTGCTTGCCCCTCCTGGCGTTTATATAGAGAGGCTAGGTCTCGGGGGAGCAGATCGAGTCGGTTACAAGTTAGGGTTTTCCCTTTAAGTTTCTATCTACACTTTGTCGTGTCCTCCAAGAAATCAATTTCCCATGGGCCACCCAAATCTCTGTTGGCCTTCGGTTGCACCGTGGACTCCTTCTAGGGTTGAACCACATAGGCTAATCTCAGGTACCTATAAGGTATGCCCACGTCAGTAGCCCCCGAGTGTCCAGCCGAATCGTAGATTCGGGTGGAGACTATAAGTATTTCGAGTGTGTGGGATATAAGCCCATCGGAAGTTATTTTGGGTACCGCAGTTTATGTCATAGGGATTGTTGATATGCGTGCCTGATTAATTCGATGGATTGGGATTAGTTAACTTCCTCAGGGCAAAACAACGCTATCTACTCAAATTCGAGTCCACAGACTCGAATTTGGAATAATGCTAACGTAATTCGACTCTAGCCACAGAGGTCTTACATAGTTCGAATTCCAGTGGTTTAAGTGTGGGCACTCGACACGTCCATCAAGGCTTATTTCATCGTGCATATAGGTACAGTTTATATCTAGTATAGTGCAGCAAATGTGTTGCTAGGCCGTTTTCGGGTCTTACCTTCACATTGTAAACACAACATCTGAATTTTTAGTCACGACGGAGGTGATTCGGGTGACCAAGAGACGTAATCTCTTTGCAGGGAGAATATGAGGCAGAGTCACCGTTTCGAGTGTAGACATAGTCGACACACTTTTAGTGACTTTGATTTTTCATAGGGTGTGTGGCTAGCGCTCCCTATGGTAGTAGCCCCCGAGTGCCTATTCGAGTCGTAGAATCGGGTGGGGACTTTGAACTTTGTCGACTGCTGTCCTTTTTTGGTTTTAGCCGAATATGATTTCAGTGCTCCCTATGGGAGTTTCCCCCCAGTACATAATTGAATCACTGATTCAAAGAGGGGCGGTAACTGGTGAAGGAAGTTATATGTCTATGAAATCTTCGGGTGCACAGCCAGCGCTCCTGTTAGGAGTAGCCTGCGAGTGCTTGGTCGACTCGCAGAGTCAACCAAGGACTAGATAAGTCCAAAAGAAGCTCCTATGGGAGTAAGGTTATGTTGGAAGATGTCATGTTAATGTATTATTGTGGTAATATTTGGGTGTACGGCCAGCGCTCCTATTGGGTGTAGCCCTCGACTGTTTGCTCGACTTGCGGAATCAACCAAGGACTAAATTAGTCGAAGATATCTTCTACTGGGGTAGATGACGTCAGTGCTGACGATTAGATGATCTCATTTTCCCTTCTAAGCGGTATTGACAGGACATGATGAAAGTGGGGCCCCATCTCTGACTAGGATTTGACCAGGCATGTGTAATCTTTGTTTTAACTGTGCCTCCTCGATTTTCGCACGTAGTGGGGAAAGTGCGGCGACGGTTCACTATTTCCATTGCCACGCGTCTATGGTGATTTGAGCCACACGTCTGGTTGCGTATTTTTTGGCCATTAGATTGCATCTACCCTGTTGTTAAGTAGAGGTTCCCGTGCGGTAAATTTCCCCACAGTTCATCGTCTTCCTTCTTGCGCACTGCTTCCGTTGCTCCTTGCTGCTGCTCTATCGCCCACACCTCCGCTGTTGCGCTAGACGGTCTCAAAACCTTCCCAAGTTACTTCATGCGATCCTATCATCACTGGAAGATGGAGAAGAAGAAGGGTGCGGCCGCGTCAGGATCTGCTGCCATCGCTGCTGCGACGAAGAAGAAAGGCATTGTCACTACCGGTTCCGGCACTGCTGCTGTAGCTGGAAAGAAGAAAGGCACGGGGATGCGCGTCACCAACGGTTCGTGGCGGTGTACCGCCATAAAGGAGCTAGAGACATACAATCATCATCGGGATGGATTGCTCCTCGCTGAGTGGCGGACGCGAAGATGCCTGGCTTGGAGGTAATCCTGAATCCCCTTGTTGGATTTCGGGTGATGTTTCCTGCCTTCATTGTCTGTGGCCTCTCTCTCCCCCTCCACAAGTTTGTGCGAGAGTTACTCTATTTTTTGGTGTCTAACTGCATCAGTCGAACTCAAACTCGATTTTGCACATTGCGTCCTATGTCACTCTTTGCGAGTGCTGGCTCAGAATTGAGCCACACTTCAACCTCTTCAAGAAACTCTTCAAGCTGAAGCTGCAGTCGGGCTCTGGATTTGTGGTCTATGATATTGGAGGCCACGACATCTACATGGACCTAACCGTCCAATACTTCTCCCTCGGGATTAATGATTTTGTCCAAGGGTGGAGGGAGAAGTGGTTCTACATCCGCGACCAGAAGGTCGACAATGAACTTTTCAGGTTTGCACCTTTTGATTCGAAGAAGGAATGCAAGAGGAGTAGGTCTTGGAAGAATGTAGTGATGCCCGATGAAGCCAAAGAGGTCGAAGTCTTGTACAAGCGCGTCTATGATCTTCAACTCATTCGAGGAAAAGAGATTGCTGGTGCAGACCTCATGCATACCTGGATGCACTGTCGGGTGCAGCCACTGCAGGCTAGGGTGCACCCGATGTATTGCTGGACTGGCGCCGATGACATCACCCGCATCTCTCGGGAGAACATTTCTTTGGGTGAGGTAGACAAGAGGTTCAGGAGGCTGACCAAGTTCACCGCCAAAGAGAAGCTCCTAGGTGACTCAGTCATGCTCCCGTTCTGCGCGGGTCACCCTCCACCTGAGGTAACTTTATCATTTTATATTCTATTGCCTGTAAGTCTTGTGTAATGGTAGTGTGCTTATTGCTATAGGAATGGAAAGTGGTGACCGTCCTTCCCCCATAGCCGAAAGGGATAGTTCCTCCTAAGGCTGAGGAGGAGGACGAATCTGGCTCCACTGTCCCTATTGTTGAGGAGCAGGAAGCCCCCGAGTCCAGTGAGGGCGACACTCGCAAGAGCTCCCAAAACGAGGACTCGGATGCTTTGTCGCCGGAGACGCCGAAGAGTCCTTCGATGGAGGTAGATGCTCCGATCCCTGCAGTGCTCGTGCGCGCTGTAGCTCCTCCTGCACGGAAGAAGCTGAGGAAGCAGAAGGAGGAGTCAGAGGACTCTTTTGACCTCGACAAATTTGACGGGTAATGCTTTTACTTTTACTAATTTAACTTTATGTCTTGAAGATCTTTTACCAAATGGTTGCCCGGACGTCCACCTAGAAGGAGACTTCGGAGTCCCTGGATGACCATGTAAGTGCCTGCATTCTTGCCATTTGAAGTTATGTTGGTCCTGATACTGTGTTATCTTTTACAGCCTGTCTTGAAAGAGTCTATTTGCCTTGGCGAATAGATTGCATCATTGGGCCGGCAGCATGCCTGGCTAGATAATCGGAATCGCTAGCTCGAAGGTAAGCTTCTTTTTTTATGGCTGGCACAGAAAATATGATTCAGCTTGAATTTTCTATATCGTCCTTGTAGCCAAGTACAACCATCTCCTCCATCTTGTTACTACCCTCCAGAAGGGTCTTAGCACTGCAGAGAAGAAAAGAGATGAGGCACTCGAAGCCCTCGAGCGCTATGAGCAGGAGTCAAGGAGGCGCGAAGATGACCTTCGGCCGATCCAGCTAATCGGGAGAATATGTTTGCGGAACAGCTTCATGCCGTCACCAAAGCGCTTTCAGGTATCTTTATGTTACTGTTTTGCAGCACTGCAATTTTAGTTTCTTTGCTTGTTTTATTTTCTGCCAAACTCATGTGGGTCTACTACAGATGCTACTGAGGTAAGCTTCGACCCCCAGGCTCTTTCTCGCGAGGATGCGTTGGCCAGCGCTGTGGCTGTAGTCGAAGACCACAACATCTCTGCCTAGGACTCGCTCAAAAAGGCCAAGGATGTTCTTGGGCGTCTTCGAGAGGAGATGGTTCCCGAGGCCAAGCTTATTAAAGACCTTGATGGCCTGGTCAATTCCTTCGCCAAGGGTGTCCCCACGGAGTTCAAGAATGCACGAAAAGGGGTTGGTGCTACCATGGGACTTGTGATGGCGCAAGCCCACGATGGCATCCTGAACCCTAGCAAGGTCTCCATGATGATGCCGGTTGCTATGGATGGCCAACAGGTAGTTTTCGCTCCCTCTGCCACTCGTTGTCACAAATGTGGGCCTCGGCTCATAGAGACACTCTCGAGGTACTCGGAGGAGTAGAAACGGTCGAAGATGGCGAAGGCCACAGTGTTACAGGCTATAGCTAAGAAGGCCACGGCGTTGGAGGCTGCCACTGAGTCGATGAAGCCCTCGAGTGCCAATGTGCAACTATAGGCTTAATCATGCTGTCCTTTTGTAATCGCGCTGATACTTGCAATCCTTGTATTGCAATTATGTTTGTGGGGAGTGTCCCTTATGAAAACTTGTTAAGTTTGATGCTTGATTCTTCTATGCTTTTTTCCTTTCGAATGATGGGTCTTATCCTTCTATTCTTCTACCTGGTTAGGGTCCTTCGAATGATTCACATGATGTGCCTTCTGCTGAGGCACCTGGTCAATCCTCCCCTGGCAAACCTGTTGCGCAGCCACGTCCTTAGGTGGAGGAGCTATCACTGCTGTCTCGACTATGCGATTGTGTGAAGCATTTAGAGCGAGAGGTACCAGTCATCCGTGGTATCATCGATGTCTGGAAATCGAAAGCCAAGAAAGCCATCGACCGCGAGAAGTTTCTTCTTGGCAAGGTGGGCCAGCTTAATGATCAATTGAATGTCAGTTTCTCTAGATATTCTTCTTTGTCTGCATCACTTGTAATGGCGACTCACTCCTATGCTTTTTGATTGCCTGTTGTAGTTGTGAGTCTTCGTCTCCCGCAGGAAGATAAGGACCGTATAAGTATACGACTGAATTCCCTGGAAGCTAGTGGGTACTTTTGGGTTGACCGGGATCATGTAATCACATTGGCGACTCTTCAAGATCGCGTGTTGTAAGTGCTGCACTACTTGAAGAAGGCGCAGTCATGCTTGAAGCATATCTTCTGCGCAATGTTTCCATTGGATGTGGTGCTCTTGATGACCCACAAGTATAGGGGGTGTATCGCAGTATTTTCGATAAGTAAGAGTGTCGAACCCAACAAGGAGCAGAAGGTGCTGGCTAGTGGCTTGGAGCAGGAATTCTCTGTAAATACTTAGCAAACAGATTTTTAGGGGTTTTTGATAATGTAGGTAAATAAAGTACGAGTAAATAAAAGACAATAAGAATAAATGCAGCAAGTGGCCCAATCCTTTATTTAGCAAAGGACAAGATGGTTGTATTACTTAAGATGACCAAACGTTCTCGAGGACACATGGGAATATCGTCAAATGCTTTCGCTTCATATAGTTGATTAATCTTCTTTAGTTTTCTAAGTGTTGTGTGGCTGAACCTATGCTAATGTACCGACCTTCCTAGGACTAATACATACTTGTGATTATACCCCTTGCAAACATCCGCAAGTACAAGAAAGTAATTAGTCTAGAAACCTAACCACAGCTTTAAAATCTAAGACCCTGACGTCCCTTGTGTAATGGTTTCCTAACGGGGTTCAGGTTTCTGTCACTCCGACAACCCCTAAAATTAGTAGCCAAATACACAATGCATTCCCCAAGGCCCATATAGGTGAAGTGTCATGTATTCTAAGTTCACATGACACGACTAGAAGAAGTACACCACAACTTAAATATCAAACCATTGAATCTTTCTCAACACAATTCAACTACTAACAACATGACTTCTCCCATTTCCTCAAGAACGAAACGAACTACTCACAAGACATCATATCGATCATGATCGGAGGATCGCGCGATTGACACATTCAACGGTGGCGTCCACCGCATAGAGCTCAGAGAGGAGCTGGGCCGCTCAAAGCCCAAGACCATCGACCACTTGATGGAAATCGCGAATCGGTGGGCCGATGGAGAAGATTCGGTGAAAAATCACGTTCACTCCGACGAGGAGGCAGAACTCGAGCGCAGAAGCGACCACCGAGGCAAACGCCGCATGCGCATCTACGATGACCGCGACGACGTCAATATGGTCGCAGCTGGCTACGCCGACAGACACGATGATAACCGCAACAGCGGATACCGCAGCGGTGGATACCGCGACTCCGGGAAAACCACGCAAGCGTTGCAACACCGCAATCGTGATGAGGCACCCGCGACATCGATTGAAGACAAACTGTCCAGGCCATGTACGGTGCACTTCTACATCGACAAACATGATGGAAAGAAGAAGTCCAGCCACCTCCTCAAGGACTGCCGCGAGTTCCTCAAACTATATGAGGGATTGGTTCAGATGAATCGCAATGCAGTCGAAAGAGGCTACGAAGCGGCTCCAGGCGCCGTGGCATATGGCGCTCCGCCACTGCCACCTGGAATACCCCCAAACGCAGCTGCGCCGGACCAGCACCAGGGAGGCGAAATATACCCACGAGCCATGGGTACCATGATGATCCAAAAAGGATGCCCCTCCAACAAGGTGTAGAAGGCCATCACTCGCCAAGTCAACTTGGCCACAAACTCGCCACCATCTACCACTGAGTACCTCAGCGGAAGCAAGTCCTGCATCACCTTCGACAAACGCGATCATCTGCCTCAAGTACCTCGTCCAGGCCATTGTCCCCTCGTACTCAAGGCGCAAATTAGAGGTTTTGACATGAGCCGCGTCTTCATGGACGGCGGAAGCGGCATCAACCTTATATTCGCGAGTACCTTGCGAGCAATGAAAATCCCTCTGACTTGCCTAGAAGCCTTGGACACAACATTCCATGGCATCATCCCAGGAAAAGGCGTATACCCCCTAGGCAAAATCAACCTTGACGTCATCTTCGGCACGCCGAAAAACTTTCGGTGCGAGCGCATCGACTTTAAGGTCGTCGACTGGACCTCATAGTACCACTGCATCCTCGGTCGTGTCGCGTTCACCAGGTTCATGGCAGTACCACACTACGCCTACCTGCAAATGAAAATGCCAGGTCCCAATGGCGTCATAGTCAATGGGAGCTTCGAGAGATCCGACAGTTGCGACAGGGAATTCAACAGAATTTCCCAGTCCTTCGGCATGCAGGAAGAACTCGCGAGACTAAAGGAGTCGACAGACAACAGTCTGGCTCCCCTGAGCCGGCCAAGTTCGCCCGATCTTTCTTTCGACTCATCGGTGCACACAAAGAAAGTGCAGGTCCACCCATCGGACCCCGCCAAAACAGCCCTCATCGCCAACAATTTGAGTCCCGCATAGGAACTCGCGCTTGTCGAATTCCTCCATGAGCATTGGGAAATCTTCGCCTGGTGTCCATCGGACATGCCAGGAGTTCCCAGGGAATCCGCCGAGCACGCACTCAACGTCAACCCAGACGCAAGGACAGTCAAGCAAACAATTCGGCGATTATCTGAGCCAAGAGCAAAGGCAATCGGAATGGATATCAACAGACTCCTCGACGCCAAATTCATACACGAGATCAAGGAAATCACTTGGCTCGCCAACACGGTGCTAGTACCAAAAAATGACATGGATATCCTGCGGATGTGCTTGGACTTCACCTCTCTGAATAAGCACTGTCCAAAGGATCACTTCCTGCTACCATGAATCGACCAGATCATCGACTCCAACGCGGGATGCGAGCGCCTCTGCTTCCTTGACGCCTACTCAGGCTATAATCAGATTCGAATGAAGGAGGAAGATCAAGAAAAAACAGCGTTTGCAACGCCCTTCGGTGTGTTCTGCTACAACACAATGCCTTTCGGGCTAAAAAACACAGGAGCCACCTACTAGCGGTGCATGCAGGCTTGCCTCAAGGATCAACTTGGCCGCAACATTCAAGTCTATGTCGACGACATAGTAATCAAGACTAAGGAGGAAGCCTCCCTAATCGACGATTTACAGGAAACCTTCGCCAACCTCGACCGCTACCGGATCAAGCTCAATCCGGACAAATGCGCCTTTGGCGTACCATCTGGGCAACTACTCTGGTATCTCATCTCCGCCAGAGGAATCAAGGCAAACCCGAAGAAAATAGAAGCCATACTGGCCATGGAGAAGCCGAAAAACATAAGGGGCGTCCAACAGCTGGCTGGGCGAATCGTGGCCCTCAGTCGATTCATTAGTCGGATGGGAAGGCACTACCCTTCTACTAACTCCTCTGCAAAGCTGAAAAGTTCGAGTGGACCAACGAAGCGCAAGAAGCATTTGAAGACCTCAAGCGCCTGCTATCCACTTCGCCAGTATTGGTGACCCCACGAGAAAGGGAACCACTGTTGCTATATATCTCCGCCACCAACCAAGTGGTCAACACAGTACTTGTGGTCGAACGAGCCGAGGAAAACAAGGTCCACTAGGTACATCGCCCAGTCTAATACCTCAGCGAAGTCCTCACGCCAACAAAACAACGGTACCCACACTACCAGAAGCTGGCGTACGGCGTCTTCATGACTGCTCGGCGACTGCGCCACTACTTCCAGAAACACCCAATCGTGGTGGTCAACGACGCCCCGTTGGGGCATATCCTCAATAACCCCGACGCCACGGGACGAGTCACGCTTTTGGGAATCGAATTGTCTCCACGAGACATTACATACAAAAAGCGCGACGCAATCAAGTCGCAAGTTCTTCCTGACTTCCTTATGCACTAGGTGGAAAACCAGCTCCCCGAAAAACCAGATATGTCCTACCTCTGGACAATGCACTTCGATGGATCCAAGCGGAAGGACGGAGCAGGTGCAGGTGTCATACTGACATCGCCCTAAGGGGACAAGCTAAAGTACATCATGCGAATGCAGTTCACCGCCTCCAACAATGAAGCTGAATACGAGGCCCTGCTACACGAGATGAGGATGGCAAAAGCCTGTGGCGCCAAGAGGCTCATTATATACGGCGACTCCAAGTTGGTTGTCAACCAAACAATGCATGAGTACGACACACTCGAAGGGGACTTCGACGGCTACGATCTGCAACACATAGGCCGTGAAAGCAATGAAGAGGCGGACGCACTCGCCAACATAGGCTCTACCTGCGCCCCCATACCACCTGGGGTATTTCTCGAGCGCATCTACGCACGCTCCATCAAGCCAAAGGCAGCAGAGAAGAAAACAAGCGCAGCAACAGACTCGGGAGCTACGCCACCCAATGAGCCAATGGCACTTGACGACATAGAGCTGGATACAGGACTCGAATGACCAATGAGCGTCATGATGATCGAATCATCCTGGACTCAGCCGTACATCACGTACCTCCTCAGCAAAAGGCTACCGGACGATTCGACTGATGCACGACACATCACGTGGCGATCCAAGGCATTCGCTGTTATCAACGGCAAACTATACAAACGCAGCATCATAGGAGTACTCCAGCGATGCGTCTCCACGGCCGAGGGAAGAGCTATTCTCCTCGACATCCATGAGGGAACCTACGGACACCACGCTGGCAGTCGCGCCCTCATGGCCAAAGCTCTGTGAGCTGGGTTCTACTGGCCTACGACCATCTGCGATGCCAAGGACATCATCCAGAAATGCAACGCGTGCCAGCGATTCGCGGACAAGCCGCATGCACCTGGCACAGAGCTCCGGCCAATTCCATTGGCCTAGCCCTTCGCGCAATGGGGACTCGACATGGTCGGCAAACTCCCCAAGTCCTCGCGAGGAGGCTACGTCTACCTCCTGGTCGTAGTCGACAAGTTCACCAAGTGGATAGAGGCCATGCCAGTGACCAATCAATCAGGGCATAACACAGTCAAGCTCTTCGAGTCCATCGTCTTCTGCTTCGGAGTGCCACACAACATCATCACAGACAATGGAACTAACTTCACATCCAAGGAGTTCCAAGAATTCTGCGAGAATCTGGGGATCAACATCAGCTACGCCTCGGTAGCGCATCCAGAGACCAACGGTCAGGTCAAAAAGGCGAACGGGCTCGTCTGCGGCGGCATTAAGAAGCAACTCCTCCGGCCACTCAAACAAGTCGCGGGTTGCTGGCTAGATGAACTCCAATTAGTACCGTAGAGCCTACGCACAACTCCAAATAGTGCCACAGGCTACACCCCGTTCTTTATGGTGCATGGGGCTGAAGCGGTGCTACCCGCCAAGGAACGATACAAAGCGTCACGTGTGATCTCTTACAGCGAGCAGGAGTCATCCCTTTCACTCGAAGACACCGTCGACCTCCTTGACGAGGCAAGGGAAATCGCTGCGGAAAGATCAACGATCTACCAGCAGAACCTGCGCAACTACCACAGTAGGAGGCTACGCCCCAGATCCTTCGTCGAAGGCGACCTGTTCCTGGGACTGAAGCAGCAAGGACATCTCAAGCTCGAGTGCCCCTGGGAGGGACCATACATGATTACCAAAGTAATCCCAGGTGGCGCCTATCGCCTTCAAGACGTAGAGACAGGAGTCGCATACTCCAACCCTTAGAACGTCGCGCAGCTGCGACGCTTCTACCCTTAGTCATTTTTACTTTTACATTACAAATAAGGCCACTCAGCCAAGGCTACTTAGCCACACATTGTACTTCGTACTGTCTCACAAATAAATAAAGCTAAGTGCCCCAAAACTTTGTGTTCTCCTTTATTTTTCCGTAACTTACCCACTCGGGGGCTGCGCCACCCTATACACATCTGTTCTACGAACTAAAACGCGATATCCTGAGTAGCTGGCACATCAATCGAAACCCTTGACACACATCAACCCAGTTGCAACGCACCTGACAGGTTGACAAGGGACTGAGATAAGCGCATCGCCAGGCTAACGAAAAGGAGTCACATAGTGCACCCCACTCACAAAACATACACGCTAACAAGCTCTTTATACATCATCAACAATCAATTATGCACATCATTACATACGAACTTTACAACACTGGTACATTTATGTATTGGATACAAATTAAACTACTATTGCAACAAGAGAACATTGGTTTGCTCCTCGAAGAAGTCGACAATCTCCTCCGCTGGGCGATCCACTGCCTGATAGTGAGGCACCATATTCCAAGAAGAACCCACTGGTGGCGCAGGTGGACCAGCAGCAATTGCCGCAACGTCTACATCAGGCCTATGCAGTCGCACCAGCGACAGAGCGGCCTTGGCACCAGCCACCAACTGCTGCATTACACACTCGTGAACCGCAGCTAGGTCTTGGAACTTGGCAAGGAGGGCCAGCAAGCTTGATGGAGCAACATCTGGTGGAAACATCGTCTGATAAATGTTCTTCAAGCATGACTGCGACTTCTTTAGAAGGTGCAGCACTCGCAACGCACGATCCTGCAGGGTCGCCAGCGTGATCGCACGATCATGATCCACCCAGAAGTATCCACTCTCTTGAAGTTGCTCTTGGGTCAGATCATGCATGCGAATGGCAACTCTATCTTTCTCATCCTATGGATGGCGAGCGCTGACAACTATATAAAACAACAACGGCAGTGTGAGGATAGCACACCATTGCGAGTGACTACAAGGAAAAGATAAGAGTAAGCAAACTAACACTTAAATTGGTCGCCCAGCTGCATCATCTCCCCCAACAGATACTGTTCTCGGGCGGTGGCCTTCTCTGCCTTTGACTTCGATACATCCGTGTTACCGCGGAGCACGGGAAATTCACGCTCCAACTGCTTCACGCGATCACGCAGTCGCGAGAGCAAAGACAGCTCATCCACCCTCGAGCGCGACGGTGCCAAAGTATCATCAAGGGGCGGCGAATCCTGAGGTTCCCTTAAAGGATCACTTGATGTGCCCTACCACAAGCCAAGCAAGAAGCAATAAGAATACCAAATCGACACACAGACAAAAGATTCGAGTGCATTCAAGATTGGCAAAAGTATCAGCAGATACACTCGCCAAAAGGCATGTTCTTGACAAAAGACATAAACTAATCAACTATTACAAAGCTACTGAGGACCAATTGGCTTCTTCGACTTAGACGGCTTCGGGGGCCTCATCGAGTCCGTGGCGGTATCAGATGCCATTGACTTTCCGCCGGCCCCTGATGCCGCAGCCTTTGCCGCCTTCTTGGCTTGCTACAGCTCCTCAGAGTACTTCGCAACTGTGTTAATTAGCTACGGCCCATACTTGCCATAGGCAGTCGCGAAGGGAGCAAAGACTACCTGCTGGCCATCCGCGCTAACGGGCATCGCCCTTGAGACCGCTGGAGGATCAACTTCGACTTCGTGGGCCTGCTCCATGGCAAGTGACATTGACACGCCAGCCGCACGGTGCGAGTTCTTGAAGCTTGTAGGGACACCCCCGGCGAGAGACTCCACTAGCTCGTCCATGTTCTCGATTAGATCAGCCTTGGGCATCAGCTCCTCCTGGAGGCGACTGAGCACGCCCTTGGCCTTGGAGAGCATATCTTGCATGACGGCGTTGTGGTCCTCGACTGCTGAAAGCGCACCCACCAAGGCATCGTCACGACGGAGGGCCTGAGGATCGAAGCTCAAATCGCCAGCATCTGTACATAAACCCACACATGGGAACGAAAGTCAGCACCAGCGACAAAATTGAACAAAGAACAATAATGATACCCAAGCAAGGCACCTGACAAGGCCTTGGCAATCGAGAAAATTTGTTCTTCGAACAACTTCTCCCTAGCTGCAATGGAGGCACGCAGGTCCTCTTCACGCTTCTGTGCCTCATCACGCGCCGCGATTGCCTCATCGTGGCTCTTCACAGCCGTGGCGAGCGTCTTTTCCATGGTGGCGGCATTGCACAAAAGGGCATTATGTTCAGCTGCAAGAACAAAACAAAAGGGATTAACTATTAGTCGACTACATGAAAACGATGCAGAAGAAGGAGAAGTGAAGAGCACTTACTTTCTACCATGCGATGGTGTGTATCTAGCATTGCATGCTGGCGACCCATCGCAAGCACCTGCTCCGCCAAGTGAACGGCTTCTTTAACAAGAAGTTATCACAAAAAAAGAAAAACAACAAAGGATCAGCAGAAGACATAGATAACATCGACTGCAACATCAAAAGAAGAAATACTACACTTACATGATCCTCCAATGACTCCGAAGTCGATTGATGTGCAGTCATCCGGGCAACCATCCGATGCTCCCCATCATGCGGAGAGCTGGAAGAGTTGTTCCTAGAGTGGGCCGCCAATGGAGGGGAAGGAGCACGCTCGACCTCTTTCTTGGCCCTTGAGGTTGTGACTCCTGATTCTTTGAAAAATTGGAAGCCGCCAGAAGATGACGATGCCTGCTGACTGCAAGAAAAAACCAACATCAAGAAAAATCCAAATCCAAAAGAAGAATCAAAAAGGACAACTCGAAAACTTACCAATCAAACTTATCAAAGTCAAAGCTTGGCTCCCCCGACTCTGACGAGGACTCTTTTGGCAGTCGCATCTTCTTGCGAGAAGATGGCGCCATGTCACTCACAGGAATGACAGGGATCGGCGACTCCGCACCAACGCCTGCACCTTTCGGAGTCGAATGAGACGACGCATCGGAATCCTCACTGCGTGAACGCTTGCGATTATCCGGACTACCCGCCTCGGGGGCTTCCTCCTCCACATCAGATGGGATGGTCGACTCCGACTCGTCCTCTTCCAAGGCTTCACGAGGGATAACCCCATCAGGAAGAGGGGGCATACAGGGTGACACCGCCTAATCCAGCATACGGACCACAATTTAGCACAAAGCAAAGAAGCAATCAACAAACTAAGCTACTACGTAGCACAACTATACCTCAGGAGGAGGGTCAGCAGCATCGAACGGAGGAACGACTGGTTCACTGGGGAGCACATCCTTGACGGTGTACTTGGTGTCTAGTCGAACCCTTTTATCTACCTCACTCGTGGACATGCCATCGGCAGACACGCGAGTGACATCGTCAGTGCCAGCCCACTGAAACATGGGGTGGACTCTGGCCTACAGGGGCTGGACGTGACGGCGCAGCCACGTGCGAATGAGGGCGCATGCTCCCTCCTCCTTTCCTATGCGACTCTCGAGGTCGCAGACGCTTGTACAGCACATCTGTCTCCGTGGATTCGCCGGGCATAACCACATTCTTCTAGGAGCGCCTCCTCTGACACGTCATCGCGGGGTCGAAGGGTGCGAGTCCGAAGTGTTCCCCGTCAGCCTTCTTGTCACGGACGTAGAACCACTTGTCCCTCCACCCTTGGATGGACATCGCCAGCTTGATGTTGAAGTATGTGGCGGATGGATTGACGTGGATTCCGTAGCCGCCTACATTGTAGACTACGGAGCCAGACGCTGATTAATGCTTCAACTTGAAGAGGCGCTTGAAGAGGCCAAAATGCGGCTCGATTCCGAGCCAACACTCGCAAAGGGTGATGTAGCATGCTACGTGGAGGATGGAATTGGGGGACAGCTAATGGAGCTGGAGCCCGTAAAAACAAAGAAGGCCCCTGAAGAAAGGATGCAAGGGCAACGAGAGGCCGCGAATGATGAACGCTAGGAACATCACTCGAAAACCGGCAGGAGGGGAGGGGATTACCTCGCCGCCGGGGACGCGCACGTCGATGTTTGCAGCGGACAACACTCCGTCTTGGCAAAGAAGATGAAGATCCGAGGACTTGATGACAGATGGACGCCATGCGCCATTCGTGACGCATGTGCCCGTGCACTTCTTCTTCCCGCCGACGGTGGTGCTAGTGCCCGCAGCGGCGGAGCCGTCCTTCTTCTTCATCGCAGCAGCGGCAGCAGCGGAATTGGTCGCAACACCTCCTTTCTTCTTCCCCATTACGTGGCAGCGATGCGACCGGAGGAAGTAGCTGGGAAATATGCGGAGCTGGTCTAGCGCCGCGAAGGGAAATGGGCGCAGAGAAAGCAGAGGAGCAGCGGCAATAGCGATGAAGGCAAAGGATGAATGGAAGTAGATGTGAATTTTATCGTCGTAGCGTCACTACTTAACCTCTGGAAGATGCAATCCAATGGCTCAGAAACACCCTACCAGACACGTGTCGTTCATCGTGCTCGACACGTGGAGGAGCTGAAACATGAATCGTCCCCCCACTACTCCCATTACACGCAGAAATCGAGGAGGCGCAATTAAAATAAAGATTACGCACGCCCAGTCAAATCAAAGTCAGGGAATGGGACCCATCGCTCGTCATGTCCCGTCAAACTCGCTCACACGGGCAAATGAGGTCATGAAATCGTCAACACTGACGTCATCAAAAACTACACAGCAGAAGACTTCGACTACTTTAGTCCTCGCTCGAGTCTTCGACTCCACCAAGCACTCGGGGGCTACTCCCATAGGGAGCGCTGGTCGCGCACCCTACGATTTTTCTTCTTCTTTTACAGGAACATGAGCAATCAAAGCAAAACCCAATCACTCGAAATAACGTTCTACTATGGACATGGTTACTCCCATAGGGAGCGCCGGAATCAAATTCGACTGAAACAAGCAAACAAAAGACGACAACAGTCGCAAAAGTTCTTTAGTCCCTGCCTGAGTCTTCGACTCAACCAGGCACTCATGGGCTACTCCCATAGGGAGCAGTGGTCGCGCACCCTATGATTATTTGTATAAAGTATTGTGTGTTGATAACATCCACACTCGAAGTTTATGGCGACACCGCCTCATAATTTTTCCCTACAAAGAGACTGCGTCTCCTGGGTCACCTGAATCATCTCCGCGATGATAAAATTCGGATGCCGCGCTTACATCATGAAGATAAGACCTGAATAAGGCCTAGCAATGCATTAAATGTGCATTACCAGAAATATATCCGTGCCTACAGGTACGATGAACATGCCTTGACGGAAGCATCGAGTGCTCACACCAATATACTGGAATTCGACTCCTGTAAGACCTCCGCGGCTTGAGTCGAATTACACCAGCACTTTTCCGGATTCGAGTCCAGGGACTCGAGTTTGAGTAGATGGCGTTGTTTTACCCAAGGTAGTTAACTGATTCCGGTACATGGGTTAAAACAGGCATGCACATCAACAATCCCTATGACATAAACAGAGCAGTCGAAAAACATACCCAGTCATGCACTTGAAAGATTTCATAAAGTCTCCAGTCGAATCTGCGATTCGACTGGACACTCGGGGGCTACTGACATGGGTATACCCTACAGGTACTCGAGCCTGGTATATACGACCTAAATACGTAGAGGCCCACGGTGTCGCCAAGGCCTAAATGAAGAACTCCAGTAACCTAAGGACTCTCGATTGCTTGAAGAACAAGAAGAAGCTAAAGATAGAAAGTTCAAAAGGGAAAACCCTAACATGTAACCGACTCGACCTGTTACCCGAGACCGAGCCTATCTATATAAAGGATAGAAGGGGGCGGCAAGGAGGACACACGCAACCCTAGTTTCCATAACCCTTGCCAGATTGCATCTGCGCACCATTGTAATCCTCGTTTCCTTTGATAATTCCACGAGCAGACAAGCAGGAGTAGGGACCTCTATGAGGCCTAAACTTGGGTAAATCTTTGAGTCCCCTGTGTGCTTGTTTGCTAGCTGATAGATGTCTCCAGCGCTCCCTCCTTATCAAAAACCCAAGTCCATAACAATGGGCATTTATGAGTTAAACCCTCATCACCTTCCAATCCTACATAAAGAAAAACAAGTCAGCACACATCAAGAAAAACCAGAAGCACTCGACAAAATAAAGCTACTTCGTAGCACAATCATACCTCAGGAGGAGGGTTAGAAGCATGAAAAGGGGGCATGACTGGTACACTGGGAGTACATCCTTGGCAGTGTACTTGGTCAGTAGCTGCACCCTCTTATCTACTTCACTCGCGGAAATGCCATCGACAGATATGCGAGTGGCATCGTCCGCACCAGCCCATTGGAACATTGGGTGGACCCTGGCCTGCAGGGGCTGGATGCGACGTCGCAACCATGTGCGAATGAGGGCGCAACCTCCTTCTTCTTTACCCATGTGATTCTCGAGGTTGCAGACGTGCTCGTACAGCACATCTGTCTCCTCAGACTCGCCGGGCATCACCAGGTTCTTCCAAGAGCGCCTCCTCCTGCATGGCTCCGCAGGATCAAAAGGCGCGAGTCCGAAGTGGCCTCCATCGGCCTTCTGGTTGTGGATGTAGAACGACTTGTCCCTCCACCCTTCGATGTACGCCATGAGTTTGATGTTGAAATACGTGACAGAGGAGTCAACATGGATACCACAGCTTCCTACGTCGTAGACTATGGAGCCAGATGCCGACTGGCGCTTCAACTTGTAGAGACGTTTGAAGAGACCAAAGTGTGGCTCGACTCCGAGCCAGCACTCTCAAAGTGTAATATAGCAGGTGATGTGGAGAATAGAGTTGGGGGACAGCTGATGCAGCTAGAGCCCATAGAAACAAAGGAGGCCCCTGAAGAAAGGATGCAGGGGCAGAGACAGACCGCGGATGATGAATGCTAGGAACATCACCCGGAAACCAGCAGGAGGACAAGGGGTTACCTCACCACCTAGGTATACCCTGCAGGTACTCGAGTCTTGTATATACGGTCCAAATATGGTGGAAGCCCACGACATTGCCACGGCCCAACGAAGACTTCAAGTGGCCTACGGACTCTCGATAACATGCGAGACAAGAAGAAGTCTGAAGATAGAAAGTTTGAAGGGCAAACCCTAAACTGTAACCGACTCGACCTACTACTAGAGACCTGGCCTAACTATATAAAGGCCAGGAGGGGGCAGCGAGGAGGACACATGCAACCCTAGTTTCCACAACTTTCACCAGATTGCATCTGCGCGCCCCTGTAATCTTCGATTCCTTCATTAATTCCAAGAGTAGACAAGCAGGAGTAGGGACCTCTACGAGGCCTGAACCTGGGTAAACCTTGCATCCCTGTGTGCTTGTTTGCTAGCCGATTGATGCTTCCGGCGCTCCCTCCTTCTCCAAAACCCAAGTCCATAACAATGGGCATTGACGAGTTAAACCCTCGTCACCTATTTGAAAACAGACTCTGCAGGTCTCTGAATTTGGTCTTTGATAATTTTTTCCGGAGTTACCACTTGAAAAGCATCAACATCTTCATTGTAAGAATCTCCAGCAATATAGTGCTTGAGTCGCTATCCATTCACCACTTGTTTAGTGTTATCTTTTAAAGAAGAAATTTGTATTGCTCCTGAACGGTACACTTCTTCAATAACGAAAGGTCCTTCCCATTTTGATAGTAATTTCCCTACAAAAAATCTGCGACGAGACCTATACAAAAAAACTTTCTCACGAACATGGAATTTTCTCTTAAGTATTCGCTTGTCATGCCATCTTTTAACTTTTTCCTTAAAAAGCCTAGCACTCTCATATGCTTCAGTCCTCCATTCATCCAAAGAAATTAAGTCAAATAATCTTTTTTCACCAGTAAGCTTACAATATCTATTAAGTTCTTTAACTGCCCAATAAGCTTTTTCTTCTAATTCTAAAGGTAGGTGACAAGCTTTCCCATAAACCATTTTAAAGGAGACATCCCCATAGGGTTTTTATAGGCAGTCCTATAAGCCCATAAAGCATCGTTCAACTTTTTAGCCCAGTTTTTTCTAGATCTATTAACAGTCTTTTGCAAGATGGATTTAATTTCTCTATTTGATAACTCTAGTTGCCCACTAGTTTTGGGATGATAAGCTTAAGCGATTCTATGATTAACGTCATATTTAGCAAGGGTCTTTCTAAAACCACCATGAATGAAATGAGAACCTCCATCAGTGATGAGATACCTACGCACTCGAAACCTAGGAAAGATAACATCCTTAAGCATTTTTAGAGAGGTCTCCCCATCAGCACTCTTCGTAGGTATAGCTTCTACCCACTTAGTGACATAATCAACAGCAACAAGAATATGAGTATAACCTTTCGAGGGAGGAAAAGGACCCATAAAGTCAAATCCCTAGCAATCAAAGGGTTCAATAACTAGAGAGTAGTTCATAGGCATTTCATTGCGTCTAGAAATATTACCAACACGCTGACACTCATCACAAGATAAAACAAATTTTCTTGCATCTCTAAAAAGGGTTCGCTAGTTGAAACCTGATTGTAGCACCTTTTGCATAGTTCTATCTCCTGCATGATGTCCTCCATAGGCACTACCATGACATTTCCGCAATATCTCCTTTTGTTCATATTCTGCAACACATCTTCGCATAATACCATCCACTCCTTTATATAAATGTGGGTCATCCCAAAAATAATGCCTCAAATCGTAAAAGAACTTCCTTCTTTGCTAAGCTGTGAAAGTTGGAGGCAAATACTTAGAGACAATAAAGTTAGCATAATCAGCATACCAAGGGCTCCCTCACGAGCTTACCCCTACTGCAGCCAACTGTTCATTTGGGAAACTATCATTAACAGGCATAGGATCAAAAGAGATGTTTTCCAATCGAGATAAATTATCAGCTACAGGATTTTCAGCACCTTTCCTGTCTATAATATGTAGGTCAAAGTCCTGTAAGAGTAGCACCCATCTAATAAGCCTAGGCTTAGCATCTTTCTTTGTCATAAGGTACTTAATAGCAGCATGATCAGTATGAATGGTAACTTTTGAGTCTACAATATAAGGTCTAAACTTATCACAAGCAAAGACAACGGCTAGGAATTCTTTTTCAGTAGTAACATAATTCCTTTGAGCAGCATCAAGAGTCTTACTAGCATAATGGATAACATTTAACTTTTTATCAATTTGTTGCCCAAGGACAGCACCTATAGCAAAATCACTAGCATCACACATTATTTCAAAGGGTAAGCTCCAATCAGGTGGTTGAACGATAGGGGCTGTAGTTAAAGACTTCTTTAGATTTTCAAAAGCTTCCTTACAATCATCATCAAAGACAAAGGTACATCTTTTTGAAGGAGACTAGTGAGGGGTTTTGATATCTTAGAGAAATCTTTAATAAACCTTCTATAGAAAGCAGCTTGACCAAGGATACTACGAATACCTTTGATGTCTCTTGGACAGGGCATTTTCTCAATTGCCTCAACTTTAGCTCTATCAACTTCTATGCCTCTTTCAGAAACCTTATGTCCAAGTACAATACCTTCGTTCACCATGAAGTGGCATTTCTCCCAATTAAGAACAAGATTAGTTTCTTCACATCTCTATAAAACTTTATCGAGGTTGTGCAAACAATTATCAAAAGAAGTTCCATAGACGGAGAAGTCATGCATGAACACTTCCACAATTTCCTCACAAAAACCATGAAAGATAACAGACATGCATCTTTGAAAAGTAGCGGGAGCATTACATAAACCAAAAGGCATACGTCTATAAGCATAGGTTCCATAAGGGTATGTAAAAGTAGTTTTTTCTTGATCTTGTTGTTTAACAGCAATTTGAGAGAAACCAGAATATCCATCAAGAAAACAAAATTCGGTCTTTTAGACAACCTTTCTAACATTTGATCAATAAAAGGAAGTGGGTAATGATCTTTCTTAGTAACTTTTTTAACTTTCCTGAAATCAATGAACATTCTATAGCCTACTACTATTCTTTGGGGAATAAACTCATCATTATCATTAGGGACGACGGTAATTCCCCCTTTTTTAGGAACACAATGAACAGGACTAACCCATTCACTATAAGCAATAGGGTTAATAATACCAGCATCAAGGAGTTTGAATACCTCATTTCTTACCACTTCCTTCATCTTAGGATTTAGACGTTGTTGAGCTCTACCACTGGCTTTGCATCTGGTTCTATATTGATAGCATGCTGGCATATAGTAGGAGAAATCCCTTTTAAATCTTCCAGAGTGTAGCCCATAACCCCTCGGTCTTTCTTTACTACCTCCAATAACCTTTCTTCCTCCTTCCCTGAAAGTTTAGATCTAATAATAACAGGATATATCTTATTATCATCAATGTAAGCATATTTAAGATCATCAGGTAAGGGTTTCCAATCGAAGATTGGATCCTTTTTGGGTGGCAATGTGGTACCCAAGTCTTCTACAGGCAAGTGATGCTTAAGCATCTTGGGTTGACGACGGAGAATCTCGTCAATCTCATTCCTTTCTTCCATGAAGATCTCACTTTCCTGGTCTTCCATAAATTGCTGCAAAGCATTGTTAGGAGCAAGAGAAATAGAAGCAAGTTGTTCGACTCTAAAATCCTCGTTATGGGTGTCGTTTTCAGAAGGTTCCTTAGTAAATTTCGAAAAATTAAACTCATATGATTCCCCATAAAATTTAGTCAATATTTTCTACCTTTTGCAATCTATAATATTTTCTACCTTTTGCAATCTATAATAGCTTGATTCCACTTTCTTGTGCTTTGTTCCAACTTTGGAGTACTTTTCATATGATTTCTTGGACTAACCTATTAACAAGAGCCACAGTGCCAGCTGCCTGTTTTCTGCTGTTTTTGGTTCCAGGAAAGTCAGAAAATGAATATTCTCGGAATTGGACGGGACAAAAGACAAAGTGCCTATTTTTCCGGAAGGGATCAAGTGCCATAATACGAGACGAAGAAGGGCCAGGGAGCCACCACACCACCTGGCCGTGTGGCCAGGCCTGGCCCACGCCAGGGGGTGGTGTGGCCGCTCCCGGCACCCCCTCGGCCTCTCCTTCTGCCTATATAATGCCCTCGAGAAGAAAACCTTAAGGACCCGATCAAAAATCCACGAACAAGTCTGTAGCCACCGTCATCTCCATCCCTAGATCAGGAGAGATCTGAATCTCTTCCCGGCACCCTGCCAGAGAGGGGAATTCACCCTGGAGGCCTTCTTCATCACCATGCAAGCCTCCGGTGTGATGCGTAGGTAGTTCATCCCTGGACTACGGATCCATGTAGTAGCTAGATGGCTAGTTCTCCTCCTTTGTGCTTTCATGTTTAGATCTTGTGAGCTCCGTTCATGATCAAGATCATCTATTTGTAATTCATACATGTTGTGTTTTCAGGGATCCGAGGGATATTGAGATGCTATTTTAGATTGATTATTGATTCTATCATGTCTTTGTTATTTGTGATCTTCCATGCTTTCCATTGTTAGTAGCTATGTTGGCCAAGTAGATGCTAGCAACTCCAAGAGTTAGTATTTATGCTCGATAGTGGGTTCATGCCTCTGGTAATCTGGGGAAGTGATAGAAATCTCTAAGGTACTAGATGTCCTGTTGCTACTAGGGAGAAAACAACAATCCTTTGTTCATAGAACAATCATATTATTTACTTTACACGTAGTTCATAAAACAATAATATGTTGCTTGCAACTTAATACTGGAGGGGGTTCGGATGATAACCTAAGGTGGATTATTAGTCATAGATGTAGTTGGATGGCGGTCTATGTATTATGTTGTAATGACCAATCAAGTATCAAAGGAGTCAAGATGATTAGTATATGCATGTATTGCTTTCTCGGTGTTTGTCAATTGCCCCTCTGTAATTTGTTCACCTAGCATGTTATCTATCTAAGGAGAGCCACCTCTAGTGAACTATGGATCCCGGTCCTTTCTCTTTACATACAATCTACAACTATTTACTTCTTTGTGTTTACTTTCCGCAAACTTTTACTTCTTTCCATTCGATACGTTTAATCCTTTGTTTTCTGCAAAACACGGTGAGATTGACAACCTCATCGCAAGTTGGGGACAAAGTTTTGTGGTTGTGTTGTGCAGGTCTCCACGTTGCTACTAGCACTGGTAGTGCGCCCTGCCCAAGCTCATCTAGTAACACCTCTGGGGTATTTCCTTGCTCCTACTGGTTTGATTAAACCTTGGTTTCATAACTGAGGGATAACTTGTTGCTGTGCTCATCATACCTTCCTCTTGGGGTTCCCAACGAGCTCTACATCGAACGACAAGCACATCAAGATCTTTTATGGCGCCGTTGCCAGGGAGTGAAGGACATCTTCACAAGGGGAGTCCCTCATAACCAATCTCTTTAGTCTGATGTTTTTTTTGCTTAGTTTCTTTTGCTTTGTTTGCTTGTTTTGTTCTTCAAAAACACACAAAAAAATAGTTTTACTCGTTTGCTTTCTTATTTGAAAAACACAAAAAAATTAGTTCCTATCTTAAGTTGCCTTCATGTCTAGCCTTGATCCAATCACTATGTCACCCGAGGAAATGATTTCACTTTTAAACAAGGAATTGTGGAAAGTTTTAAGGAAGCTTGGTCTAGAATCTCTGATCTACATGAAAAAACTGAGCCTAAAATGACTCAAAGTTTGTTCCTTAGCAGCTTTTACCTTGGGATTGCTCTTTGCTATAGATATGCTTTAGATGCTGTTGTGGGAGGAGATTTCCTCCAATGTAATGAGGATGGTGCTATTAATGCTATAAAGAAATTGATCCTCACTTACAACATGCCTAGCCAAACTGATATTTCTTTCGCAAAAATATTTGCTAGGTTGAACACTCTTGAGACTAGCACTACTAGCTTAAAAGATTGCTATAATACGCTTAGGGAGCATCACAATTATGTTCCAATAAATTCTGAACCATCAAAGTGGCTCCCTACAGTAAATATTGAGATAAACACTAAAACTTTTCAAGCCCGCTGCGATATCATGTCTCAATTTTGTCTTATGCCCAAAGATATTTATGAATCTTTGAATCTTTGGGGGCTTACTGAAGGAGGGAAAGAAATATCTCTTGCTAATAATACTACCATATTACCTCTTGGAATAGATGAAGGAGTGTTTACAAAAATCCTTGGGAAAATGATTTCTACTGATTATCTTGTTATTGAATGTGCAAGAAAAGGACAAATTACACTTGGAAGGTCCCTATTAGAACTCCTTGGAGCAATAATAGATGTGGGAAAGGGGACCATGCACCTTTCTTCTCCACAAAACAATCACATTTTCCTAAAGCTTAAGAATAAAAATAAGAGAGGTAAGGGCAAGAAAGTTGGTTTTAATGCTTCTTCATTTGAGAACACTTGATTCTTTCTTTGCTTCTCATTCCTAACTTAAAGGCGTTAAAGAAAAGTACTTATTGGGACATAACCCAAAAGTTTTAGATGAGTCTTGGAAGTTATTACTTCAGTAATAACCTCTCCTTATCCTTTTTATTTTTCTTTTTGTGCCAAGAGTAACCTCTAATGAGAGAGAAGTAATGATTGGGAAAGTTGCTGTCCCGAAACAGATTTTTGTGGTTCACCATAAAAAACCGTGAGAGAGCTCTGTATGTATAATTGAGCTGTAATTTTTTGTGCTTCTGCCCCAGGTTGTTATCTAACTTTCTCTAGTTCAGCACTTTTTGATTTGAGCAACATAAGGTCTTCGAAAAAATTCGTCTTTACCTACTGGTCTGTTTTGACAGATTTCTGCCATTTTTTGCATTTGCTTCTTGTGGGTTCCTTTTTGAGTTCTTTTGGGGAATTGAGCTTTTTGAGGGAAGTGCTACAGTAGCTAGTGTTCTAATGAAAGTTTATTTGGTGTTAGAACTGAACCTTAAGACTTATTTATCTTGAGTGCACTAATGTTTCTAATAAAGATTGTGTGAAGTTTTGTGTGAAGGAAAATTTTCAGGTGTATGGAAGGAATGAGTAATGAGATGAAGGATGGACTAAAGCTCAAGCTTGGAGATGCCACACGTGTAACCCCAAGAAATATCCAAGAATTACAAGCGTCAAATCTTGGGGATGCCCAAAGCATCTCCTTCTTCATCAATAAAAATTCCAGGTTTCTTCCAAACGCTTCATTTTTATTGTTTCATGCACAGTTGTGTTGTTCTTGGAGCGTCTTCTTTTTCGTTTTCGTTTTTGTTTTTAGTTTGCTTGGTTTGCTTAGTTTTCTGAATAAATTGGTTGGACCACCTCTTTCATACATTGGTTTGCAAATGGTTTGGTTTGGTTTGGAAAAGAGTAGGAAAGTTCATGCTTATGTGGTAAAAAGAGCTTGTTTTTGACTGTGGCCTGTGCTTTGTCATGCCATGCTTGATATTTTTTTGGCTTTATGCTTAGAATTCTTTGCTGTAGCATGACTTGTTATAAACAATTGAGATTTCTTAATGTGCCTTGGATGAATCATGCGTTCTTTTAGCATATTAAAGCATAGTATAGTGGTATTCTCCTTTGATGCTTTATTTGGGTTGACTTGGCGCATGCTCACACCATGTTATGACTGTCACAAGTCACCATAGCCTTTATGATCCTTTAGTTTTCAACTTGTACTATCACTTTATGCTTTGATCAATGATGTTTTGTCGCTCTGATTGATTATGGCCATTATTGCTCTCTTAGTTTGTCGCTCCCAGTCTTTTGCTAGCATCCACAACCAAGTATGAGTTCCACTCATGCATCCAACTCCCTAAACCAAGTTATTCCAAAGAGTACACCATACCTACCTACTAGCTTATGCTATTCCAAGTATATTCATGCTTTTGTTTACCTTCCAAATTAAACTTGTTATGAGAAAACTAGTGATTAAAGCTCTCACGAACTTGATGGCACACTTTACTTTACTTGCCCTTAATAAACTTGAACCATTGTGTCGTCTATGTTGTATATGCTTGCACTTATTTGTTGGGAATTAGCAGAACCATGCTTTCATGGGGAACGCTTTCAACATTGCACTTGGTACTTGTACCTAGTTGATATCATGTTCTTTTGTATATGGATGTCCTCGGTGTGAAATGAAAGGGGAGCTTGTAAGTCCATGGAGTTATGTATATGTGTTAGAGAAACGCCTAGCCCGCTAGTCTAATTCATGCTGACATGGTGGAAACCTGCAGCATAACCATAATGAGCTGTCTATGAAGCATTCTTCTTATAAAAAAAAGAGTCCTATATTGAGAAAAAAGAGAAAAGAAAAAAAAGAGATACTATGAAAAGAGGAAAGAGAGAAAAAAGCACCATATTCCCATGGTAAATAAGAAGAACGCTGAGATGCTCGTTGTCTGCTTGCCTTGTCATTTTTATATGGGGATTCTTCCGTATCATCGGGCAAGGGGTACCTCGTTGGCGGTTATCTATGATACACATATACTTACGATGACAAGAACTTACCGGTGAGTAGCATGAGGAGCGGCCCTCGTATACAAGGGACATGAGATTTCTGACTTATACTTCGTCAAGCATGTACACCATAGTTTGTTCACTTTAACCTTAATCACTTCAAGATGCTTATGATAGGGGCAAAAAGATTTGAAAGCTATAAGTACCATAATTTTTGGAAGCTCCTTATGAGACTTGAATCCCTACTTCCTTTTACAAAGGCCTTTCTTCCACCATTATATTGAGTCTCCACCTTCTATCTTTATGCACCTACTTCGAGAGCATAGTGGCCATTCTTAGTTCTATGTGCATTGTCCCAAGACTAGTTGATTGATGCATACTTTGATATTGCTTGTTTTAAACTTTTGTATCTAGTCACTCTTATGAACTTTGAAGGTGTCCTATGCATTTATATTTGATGCTCAATTGAGGGACAAGTTGAATACTATTATGCTATGTTTTCTTTATGTGAAACAAACAAACGTCTTGCAAAGCATTGTTATTCATGAATCTTTTGTTTGTGCCTTTTCATGTTGCATCATAGTTTCTTTGCTTATTGCTAGAACTTTGTCTTTCATGTTATGATTGAAGTACTATGATCCCAGCTTTGAATGTTTTGCAAATACTTTGATCAAGTCTTTGATGGTGCATGTCACCTCAAAAATTATTCTTTGTTTTTATCACTTACCTACTCGAGGACGAGCAGGAGTTAAGCTTGGGGATGTTGATACATTGCAAATGTATCTATAATTTTTGATGTTCCATGCTTGGTTTTATCCACTTTCTTGTGTTTTGTTCCAACTTTGGAGTACTTTTCATATGATTTCTTGGACTAACCTATTAACAAGAGCCACCGTGCCAGCTGCCTGTTTTCTGCTGTTTTTGGTTCCAGGAATGTCAAAAAATTAATATTCTCGAAATTGAATGGGACAAAAGACAAAGTGCCTATTTTTACAGAAGAGATAGTGTGACATAATACGAGACGGAGAAGGGCCAAGGAGCCACCACACCACCTGGCCGCGCGGCCAGGCCTGGCCCGCGCCAGGGGGTGGTGTGGCCGCTCCTGGCACCCGCTCGGCGTCTCCTTCCGCCTATATAATGCCCTCGGGACGAAAACCCTAAGGACCCGATCAAAAATCCATGAAAGAGTCTGTAGCCCCCCGTCATCTCCATCCCTAGATCGTGAGGGATCTGAAGGTCTTCCCGCCACCCTGCCGGAGAGGGGAATTCACCCTGGAGGCGTTCTTCATCACCATGCAAGCCTCCGGTGTGATGCGTGAGTAGTTCATCCTTGGACTACGGATCCATGTAGTAGCTAGATGGCTGGTTCTCCTCCTTTGTGCTTTCATCTTTAGATCTTGTGAGCGCCATTCATGATCAGGATCATCTATTTGCAATTCATCATGTTGTGTTTGCGGGGATCCGATGGATATTGAGATGCTATTTCAGATTGATTATTGATTCTATCATGTCTTTGTTATTTGTGATCTTGCATGCTTTCCGTTGTTAGTAGCTATCTTGGCCAAGTAGATGCTAGCAACTCCAAGAGTTAGTATTTATGCTCGATAGTGGGTTCATGCCTCTAGTAATCTAGGGAAGTGACAGAAATCTCTAAGGTACTAGATGTGTTGTTGCTACTAGGGAGAAAACAACAATCCTTTGTTCATAGAACAATCGTATTGTTTACTTTACACGCAGTTCGTAAAGCAATAATTTGTTGCTTGCAACTTAATACTAAAGGGGGTTTGGATGATAACCTGAAGGTGGATTATTAGTCATAGATGCAGTTGGATGGCGGTCTATGTATTATGTTGTAATGCCCAATCAAGTCTCAAAGGAGTCAAGATGATTAGTATATGCATGTATTGCTTTCTCGGTGTTTGTCAATTGCCCCGCTGTAATTTGTTCACCCAGCATGTTATCTATCTAAGGAGAGCCACCTCTAGTGAACTATGGATCCTGGTCCTTTCTCTTTACATACAAGCTACAACTGTTTACTTATTTGTGTTTACTTTCCACAAATTTTTACTTCTTTCCATTCGATACGTTTAATCCTTTGTTTTCCGCAGAACACGGTGAGATTGACAACCTCATCGCATGTTGGGGACAAAGTTCTGTGGTTGTGTTGTGCAAGCCTCCATGTTGCTACTAACACCGGTAGTGCGCCCTGCCAAATCTCAGCTAGTAACACCTTTGGGGTGTTTCCTTCCTCCTACTGGTTCGATTAAACCTTGGTTTCATAACTGAGGGAAAACATGTTGTTGTGCTCATCATACCTTCCTCTTAGGGTTCCCAACGAGCTCTACATTGAACGACGAGCACATCATAGGTCCACACGTACTCAAGAAAGGTCTACCAGAAATGATGGGATAAGTTTTACTAGCAGCTGAACCAAGTACTAGAAAATCAGCAGGATATTTAATCTTACCACAAAGAGCTTCTACATCCCGCACAATACCAACTAGAGAGATGGTCTGCATATTATCAAGGTGAATGACCACATCAATCTCTTCCAGTTTGTAGGGACTAATTTCATGCATAATTTCTTTGTAAATCTCATAAGTAATAGCACTTGAACTTGCACCAATATCACATAAACCATAATAGCAATGATCACCAATTCTAATAGAAAGCACAGGGACACTAGCCTTTTTAGTTCTATTAGGATGTGATACAATATTAGAAGCATCTTCACAAAAGACTATGTGTCCATCTTCTACACTTTTAGTGACAAGGTCTTTCACAACTGCTACAACAATTTCAATGTTTATTTGTTCATCAGGTTTTACAATTCTCTTTGCACTTTTATTGATTACACTAGTTATCATAGGATGATCCTTTACTTTATCTGGGAAGGGTATTTTCTCGATATAAGGTTCAGGTAGGATGTGATCAGTAGTGCAAACTTTAGTACTCCCAATAGGAACACAGTCAACAATATCTTTATAAGGTGCATGGTACTTGTTCCATCCCTTTTTCGGAATTTCAATATAAGAAGCAAAAGCCTTAAAACAATTTTTAATAACTTGAAAATCAAGACCATAAGCATTGCTAATATTTTGAAAGTCATCAGTTCCCATAAAAGATTCAATGCATTCATAATCATAATTTATACCTAACTTTCTGCCTTTGTCATTCTCCCATGCTTCAGCATTGTCTTGAATATGGTCTAGAAGATCCCATTTGGATTCTTCTTCCATGCGAGTGAATGATCCAGCACAAGAAGCATCCAATAAATCCTTATCATGAAGAGAAATCCTTGCATAAAAGTTATTGATAATTATATTGTTGGGGAGCTCATGAATGGGACATTTGAGCATTAGTAACTTCAATCTCCCCAAGCTTGAACTGTACTCTCTCCATCAAGAGGCCAAAAGTTGTATATTTGATTTCGATCTTTATGAATCTCACTAGGAGGATAAAACTTTGAATAAAAGAGAGGTACTATTTCCTCCCATTCAAGAGCTTGACCATTCTTCAGCAGCTTATACCGTCCTTCAGCTCTTCCTTTTAGTGATAATGAGAATAACTTCTTCTTGACTTGATCTGTTGTGATACGTGCACACTTGAATAGCCCGCATAATTCGTGTATAAAGAGCAAATGATCACCGAGATGGACAGTTCCATCCCCAACATAATAGTTATCCATAACACGATCAATAATTCCTGAAGGTATTTTGAAAGTATCATTCTCAGCAGGTGGTGGTTCATCTACTACCTTAGCAGTGGTAGTGGCATTACGAAATAAGAAACTTGAGTTTTTGTAGTCTATACTTGAGTTTTTGTCTGATTGCTGGATGCAGGTATTTTTTCAAGTAGTGAATTGTTGATATTGGAAGCCACCATTGATTCTGGGTTTAAATTGGTTTAACAATTGAGATCCGTTGCTCGGCAAAGTTTCCATGCTAAAGGTTTGTTGGCTCACGAAAGGGATGAGGCGGAAAGCTAGATAACCGATAAGTGTAGACAAACTAAGTACTTAAGTATTTTTTCAGGACACCAAATAAAAAAGGCAAAAGTGCTAAAAAGAGTAAAGCATAAGTTCTTACAATCTTAGTACCAGCAAAATAATATTTTACTCATCACAATAAGATTGTTTTTCAGAATAACACATTGTTTTTCTGGTACATTCTGTGATGCAGGTGGAGACGAAGCAGTTGTCAGCTTGCTGGAAACATCACTCGTATCACCCCGGTATCTTTCTGAGGCGAGTATGTCAGACTCAGTCTGCTCATCATCTTCGGAACATTCAGCAACTTCTTCCATGGGGGGAGGTGGCACTTTAGTAGGCATGAAGAACGACTCATCATAGCTGGTTAGCTCATCCACGTGGCATGCCGTCTTCATGGACAGTCGAATAACCCTTGGTAACTCACCATATTTCCATGCGTCCATGGTGGCTCATTACCATTGTTAGGGCATTCTATGTCGCTATGCATGCATACGACATGTTCCAATCCTTGACAAGCTTGGGAATATCCTTCGCCTTGTCTCGTAGCTCAAAGGCTGACATTGTGTTCAAGCCAGAGAGTTGTAAGGATTCGACAATTTCCTCCAAAGACTGGCAGAAATCATGGATTAGGTCCCTAATGGCAACAACCGTCTGGTACGAGACTTGGATGAAGAGGCATCAAGAATGTTGAGAGGACCTGACGATAAGAAAACAAGGTCAACTATATATCCGAGTATACAAAGTCGAAAAAATAACAATTCAGAGACAACAAACTTACCAAAGATAACATCATCTACTTTGGTCTTTTCCTCCCGAAGACTTTGGAGTTCATTCCTAAGAGCCTTAGAGGTATCTTTCTCCCTGTCCAAGGCATTTTGCAATTCCAAGATTGTTTTGTCTTGTTTGGCTATGGTGCGGTCACGCACCTCAGTAGCATGATTGCTGGATTCAAGAACACTGGCGATGTTGGTCTCATGGTCTACTTTGCGTTTTTCTAGCTCAGCATGCAAGTCAGTTGACCAGGGGTTAACTCATTAATGCCCATTGTTAATGGACTTAGGTTCCAGGAAGTGGGGAGCACTAGAGTCATCGATCGACTAGCAAACAAGCACACAGGTGACATGAGGTTTACCCAGGTTTAGGCCTCGTAGAGGACCCTACTCCTACTTGTCTGCTCTTGATTATGAGGGAGTCAAAAGTTACAAGGATACGTAGATGCAATCTGGCGATGTGTATGTGGGGGTGTATGAGTTGGTCCTCCTTGCCTCCCCCTCCTGGCCTTTATATAGAGAGGCTAGGTCTCGGGGGAGCAGATCGAGTGGGTTACAAGTTAGGGTTTTCCCTTTAAGTTTCTATCTACACTTTGTCGTGTCCTCCAAGAAGTCGATTTCCCATGGGCCACCCGAATCTCTGTTGGACTTCGGTTGCACCGTGGACTCCTTCTAGGGTTGAACCGCATAGGCTAATCTCAGGTACCTATAAGGTATGCCCACGTCAGTAGCCCCCGAGTGTCCAGCCGAATCGTAGATTCGGGTGGAGACTATAAGTCTTTCGAGTCTTTCGAGTTATTTCGGGTACCGCAGTTTATGTCATAGGGATTGTTGATATGCGTGCTTGATTCATTCGATGGATTGGGATCAGTTAACTTCCTTAGGGCAAAACAACGCTATCTACTCAAATTCGAGTCCGCAGACTCGAATTTGGAATAATGCTAGCGTAATTTGACTCTAGCCACGGAGGTCTTACATAGTTCGAATTCCAGCGGTTTAAGTGTGGGCACTCGACACGTCCATCAAGGCTTATTTCATCGTGCATATAGGCACAATTTATATTTGGTATAGTGCAGCAGATGTGTCGCTAGGCCGTTTTCGGGTCTTACCTTCACATTGTAAACACAACATCTTAATTTTTAGTCATGACGGAGGTGATTCGGGTGACCCAAGAGATGTAATCTCTTTGCAGGGAGAATATGAGGCGGAGTCGCCGTTTCGAGTGTAGACGTAGTCGACACACTTTTAATGACTTTGATTTTTCATAGGGTGTGTGGCTAGCGCTCCCTATGGTAGTAGCCCCTGAGTGCCTATTCGAGTCGTAAACTCGGGTGGGGACTTTGAACTTTGTCGACTGCTGTCCTTTTTTGGTTTTAGCCGAATATGCTTTCAGTGCTCCCTATGGGAGTTTCCCCCGAGTACATAATCGAATCACTGATTCAAAGAGGGGCAGTAACTGGTGAAGGCAGTTATATGTCTATGAAATCTTCGGGTGCACGGCCAGCGCTCCTGTTAGGAGTAGCCTACGAGTGCTTGGTCGACTCGTAGATTCAACCAAGGACTAGATAAGTCCAAAAGAAGCTCCTACGGGAGTAAGGTTATGTTGGAAGATGTCATGTTAATGTATTATTGTGGTAATATTCGGGTGCATGGCCAGCGCTCCTATTGGGAGTAGCCCCCGAGTGTTTGCTCGACTCGCGGAGTCAACCAAGGACTAAAGTAGTCGAAGATATCTTCTACTGGGGTAGATGATGTCAGTGCTGACGATTAGATAATCTCATTTTCCCTTCTAAGCGGTATTGACGGGACGTGATGAAAGTGGGGCCCCATCTCTGACTAGGATTTGACCAGGCATGCGTAATCTTCGTTTTAACTGCGCCTCGTCGATTTTTGCGTGTAGTGGGGAAAGTGCGGCGACGGTTCACTGTTTCCATTGCCACGCGTCTATGGTGATTTGCACCACACATCTGGTTGAGTATTTTCTGTCCATTAGATTGCATCTACCCTGTTGTTAAGTAGAGGTTCCCGTGCGGTAAATTTCCCCACAGTTCATCGTATTCCTTCTTGCGCACTGCTTCCGTTGCTCCTTGCTGCTGCTCTGTCGCCCACGCCTCCGCTGTTGCGCTGGACGGTCTCAAAACCTTCCCAAGTTACTTCGTGTGATCCTATCATGCACCCTAGAGACATACAATCATCGTCGGGATGGATTGCTCCTTGTTGACGAGGCGGACACGAAGATGCCTGGCTTGGAGGTAATCCTGAATCCCCTTGTTGGATTTCGGGTGATGCTTCTTGCCTTCATTGTCCATGGCCTCTCTCTCCCCCTCCACAAGTTTGTGCGAGAGTTACTCTATTTTTTGGTGTCTAACTGCATCAGTCGAACTCAAACTCGATTTTGCACATTGCGTCCTATATCACTCTTTGCGAGTGCTGGCTCGGAATTGAGCCGCACTTCAGCCTCTTCAAAAAACTCTTCAAGCTGAAGCTGTAGTCGGGATCTGGATTTGTGGTCTATGATATTGGAGGCCACGGCATCTACATGGACCTAACCGTCCAATACTTCTCCCTCAGGATTAATGATTTTGTCCAAGGGTGGAGGGAGAAGTGGTTCTACATCTGCGACCAGAAGGTTGACACTGAACTTTTCGGAGAAGGAATGCAAGAGGAGTAGGTCTTGGAAGAATGTAGTGATGCCCGGTGAAGCCAAAGAGGTCGAGGTCTTGTACAAGCGTGTCTATGATCTTCAACTCATCTGAGGAAAAGAGATTGCTGGTGCAGACCTCATGCGTACCTGGATGCACTGTCGGGTGCAGCCACTGCAGGCTAGGGTGCACCTGATGTATTGCTGGACTGGCGCTGATGACATCACCCGCATCTCTCGGGAGAACATTTCTTTGGGTGAGGTAGACAAGAGGTTCAGGGGGCTGACCAAGTTCACTGCCAAAGAGAAGCTCCTAGGTGACTCAGTCATGCTCCCGTTCTGTGTGGGTCACCCTCAACCTGAGGTAACTTTATCATTTTATATTCGATTGTTCTTCGATTGCCTGTAAGTCTTGTGTAATGGTAGTGTGCTTATTGCTATAGGAATGGAAAGTGGTGACCGTCCTGCCCCCACAGTCGAAAGGGATAGTTCCTCCTAAGGCTGAGGAGGAGGACGAATCTAGCTCCACTGTCCCTATTGTTGAGGAGCAGGAAGCCCCCGAGTCCAGTGAGGGTGGCACTCGCAAGAGCTCCTAAGGCAAGGACTCGGATGCTTCGTCACAGGAGACGCCGAAGAGTCCTTCGACGGAGGTAGAAGCTCCGATCCCTCCAGTGCTCGTGCGCGCTGTAGCTTCTCCCGCATGGAAGAAGCTGAGGAAGCAGAAGGAGGAGTCAGAGGACTCTTTTGACCTCGACAACTTTGACGGGTAATGCTTTTACTTTTACTAGTTTAACTTTATGTCTTGAAGATCTTTTCTCTGAAGTTAGTTGCGAATTTTGTTGTAGAAAAACTATGTCGTCATCATCTGATGATTGTTGCTTCATGAAAGAGACCAGAGTTATAGACTCCAAAGGCAAGGATGTGGAGGAGTGTTTGCGCTCTCCCTAGGTAGCGGCCAACTCCGGTGCCAATTCCTCGAGTTCCGCCCACGCGGGGGACCACCAAATGGTAGCCCGGACATCCACCTAGAAGGAGACTTCGGAGTCCCTGGATGACCATGTAAGTGCCTGCATTCTTGCCATTTGAAGTTATGTTGGTGCTGATACTGTGTTATCTTTTACAGCCTGTCTTGAAAGAGTCTATTTGCCTTGGCGAATAGATTGCATCATTGGGCCGGCAGCATGCCTGGCTAGATAATCGGAATCGCCAGCTCGAAGGTAAGCTTCTTTTTTCATGGCTGGCACAGAAAATATGATTCAGCTTGAATTTTCTATATCGTCCTTGTAGCCAAGTACAACAATCTCCTCCATCGTGTTACTACCCTCGAGAAAGGTCTTAACACTGCAGAGAAGAAAAGAGATGAGGCACTCGAAGACCTCGAGCGCTCTATGCAGGAGTCAAGGAGGCGTGAAGATGACCTTCGGCCGATGCAGCTGATCGGGAGAAGATGTTCGCGGAACAGCTTCATGCCGTCACCAAAGCGCTTTCAGGTATCTTTATGTTACTGTTTTGCAGCACTGCAATTTTACTTTCCTTGCTTGTTTTATTTTCTGCCAAACTCATGTGGGTCTGCTGCAGATGCTACTGAGGTAAGCTTCGACCCCTAGGCTCTTTGTCGCGAGGATGCTTTGGCCAGCGCCATAGTTGTAGTCGAAGACCACATCATCTCTGCCTAGGACTCGCTCAAAAAGGCCATGGATGTTCTTGGGCGTCTTCGAGAGGAGATGGTTCCCGAGGCCAAGCTTATTAAAGACCTTGATGGCCTGGTCAATTCCTTCGCCGAGGGTGTCCCCACGGAGTTCAAGAATGCACAAAAAGGGGTTGGTGCTACCATGGGACTTGTGATGGCGCAAGCCCACGATGGCATCCTGAACCCTAGCAAGGTCTCCATGATGATGCCAGTTGTTGTGGATCGCCAACAGGTAGTTTTTGCTCCCTTTGCTACTCGTTGTCACAAATGTGGGCCTCGGCTCATAGAGACACTCTCGAGGTACTCGGAGGAGCAGAAACGGTCGAAGATGGCGAAGGCCACAGTGTTAGGGGCTATAGCTAAGAAGGCCACAGCGTTGGAGGGTGCCACTGAGTCGATGAAGCCCCTGAGTGCCAATGTGCAGCTATAGGCTTAATCATGTTGTCCTTTTGTAATCATGTTGATACTTGCAAGCCTTGTATTGCAATTATGTTTGTGGGGAGTGTCCCTTATGAAAACTTGTGAAGTTTGATGCTTGATTCTTCTGTGCTTTGTTCCTTTCGAATGATGGGTCTTATCCTTCTATTCTTCTACCTGGTTAGGGTCCTTCGAATGATTCACACGATGTGCCTTCTGCTGATGCACCTGGTCAATCCTCCCCTGGCAAACCTGTTGCGCAACCACTTTCGAAGGTGGAGGAGCTATTCACTGCTATCTCGACTACGCGACCGTGTGAAGCATTTAGAGCGAGAGGTACCAGTCATCCGTGGTATCATTGATGTCTGGAAATCGAAAGCCAAGAAAGCCATCGACCGCGAGAAGTATCTTCTTGGCAAGGTGGCCCAGCTTAATGATCAACTGAATGTGAGTTTCTCTGAATATTCTTCTTTGTCTGCACCACTTATAATGGCGAATCACTCCTATGCTTTTTGATTGCCTGTTGTAGTTGTGAGGCTTCGTCTCCGGCAGGAAGATAGGGACCATATAAGTATATGACTGAATTCCCTAAAACTAGTGGGTACTTCTAGGTTGACCGGGATCATGTAATCACATTGGCGACGCTGCAAGATCGCGTGTCGCAAGTGCTACACTACTTGAAGAAGGCGTAGTCATGCTTGAAGCATATCTTCTGCGCACTGTTTCCATTGGATGTGGTGCTCTTGATGACCCACAAGTATAGGGGGTGTATCGCAGTATTTTCGATAAGTAAGAGTGTCGAACCCAACAAGGAGCAGAAGGTGCTGGCTAGTGGCTTGGAGCAGGAATTCTCCGTAAATACTTAACAAACGGATTTTTAGGGGTTTTTGATAATGTAGGTAAATAAAGTACGAGTAAATAAAAGACAATAAGAATAAATGCAGCAAGTGGCCCAATCCTTTATTCAGCAAAGGACAAGCTGGTTGTATTACTTAAGATGACCAAACGTTCTCGAGGACACATGGGAATATCGTCAAGTGCTTTCGCTTCATATAGTTGATTAATCTTCTTTAGTTTGCTAAGTGTTGTGTGGGTGAACCTGTGCTAATGTACCGACCTTCCTAGGACTAATACATACTTGTGATTATACCCCTTGTAAGCATCCACAAGTACAAGAAAGTAATTAAGCTAGAAACCTAACCACAACTTTAAACTCTAAGACCCTGACGTCCCTTGTGCAATGGTTTCCTAACGGGGTTCAGGTTTCTGTCACTCCGGCAACCCGTACAATTAGTAGCCAAATACACAATGCATTCCCCTAGGCCCATATAGGTGAAGTGTCATGTAGTCTAAGTTCACATGACACCACTAGAAGAAGTACACCACAACTTAAATATCAAACCATTGAATCTTTCTCAACACAATTCCACTACTAACAACATGACTTCTCCCATGTCCTCAAGAACAAAACGAACTACTCACAAGACATCATATCGATCATGATCAGAGATGGAATAATGATGTATAACAATCTGAACATAAACAATAATTCAATTGTTCCACTCAATAGCATCAACTACAGGGAGTAATCAACACCGGGAAAGTTTCCCCTAAGAACTACGCAAGATTCAACCCAATTGTTATAGAGGTATGGAGGTGGTGATGATGGTGCTGGTGGAGATGATGGTGGTGATGATGATGATGATCCCGATGAAGTCCAGCTTGATGGTGGTGTTGATGGCGACGATCTCCCCTCCTCGGGAAGGAATTCTCCCGGCAAAATTCTGTCTGCTGGAGAGATCTTTCTCTCTCGGTGTTTTCCGCCCTGCAGAGGCGGCGGAATCTTTCTATGGTCGCTCCCTAGGTATTAGGGTTCCGTGGAGATAATATACGCCAGAGGGGAGAGCTAGGGGTGGACCAGGTGGGCCACACCACCTGGTGGCGCAACCTAGGGTGGCCCGCACTAGGGGGTGTTGTGGGCCTCCTGTGGCCCATCTCCGCTTCCCCTTCTGCCTTCCTTCGTCTTCTGAAAAATAGGATTTTCCATGCATTTTCCCGTATTTTCTGACCTTCGCGAATTTTGCCTCCAAACAACACCTTTTCCATCAAAATCGTGACTGCAGCGGTCCATGCTCAAAAAGTCAACAACCATGCAAAAAACAGATGAAATAACATAAGTATCATCTCTTAATATGAAATATATCAATGAATAACAGTAAATTATGATATAGAATAGTGATGCAAAATGGACGTATCAACTCCCCCCAAGCATAGACTCTGCTTGTCCCCAAGCGAAACTGGACTCAATAAACATGACCTCAGGATTATGGAGTGAAGAGTCGATAAAAGAATACGAACAAGAAGCATCACATTCATCAAAACATAAATCATAATAGAAGACAGCTCACTATCATGTAACTTAACTTGCAATAAGTAAAGGAAACACAATAAAGATACATAAAGGAAATCATAATTGGTAATGGCGAACTTAGCTCTTGGTCGAAGAATAGTTGATAATTTGCAGGAGTTCACACATAACTGGTTTTCAATGATAGCTTTCAAAGTAGTAATCACCAAGATAAGAGCAAAGTGCAAAACAAGGAACATAAGAAACATGATTGAATAAATCATCATATGAATGAATGAAACACAACAACTCAAAATACTTGCTAAGATAGAAGGGAATAGGTTTACTAACTCAACTAAAAAGTAAAAGAAAGGCCCTTCGCAGAGGGAAGCAGGGATTTCAAGTTTCATAAAGAGATTCCAAAAATTATGGTACTTATTAGCTTTCAGCTCTCATTGCCCCTATGATAGGCATCTTTAGGTGATTAAGGTTAAAGTGACACAACTAAGAGGATATGCTTGACAAGTTATAAGTTGAAATCTCATGCCCCTTACTTACGAGTACCGAACCTCATGCTACTCAACTTCAGTCATTAGTAAGCTCTTGTCATTGTAAATACATATGTATCATAAAGAACCGCCAACGGGGTACCCCTTGCACATGATACAGGAGCTATGCCATAATCAAAATGACAAGGCAAGTAGACAATGAGCATCTCAGTGATCCTTTTATTTGCTATTTGCATAGGTTTTTATTGAGTATGCTTCATAGAGTGCTCATTATGGTTATGCTGCAAGTTTCCACCATGATTAGGCATGGCTTAGGCTAGCGGCCCAGGAGTTTCTCTAACATACATATAAACTCCATGATCTTACAACTTCCCCTTTTATTTCACACTGCCGGGATCCATAGGCCAAAGAATCATGACATCAATGGAATATAAGTGCAAAGTTGAAAGCGTTCCCCATGATACATGGTTCTGCTAACTTCAACTTATAAAGCGCAAGCATTTACACAACAAAGATGGACACAATGGTTCAAGTTTATTAAATTTAAGAAAGTAAAAGTGTGCCATCAAGTTCGTGAGAGCCTTAATCAATAATCTTCTCATAACAAGTTTAATTTGGAAGGTAGACAAAAACAAGAATTTACTTGGAATAACAATGATGCTAATAGGTAGGTATGGTGGACACAAATGGCGTAGGTTTTGGTTTAAGGATTGGATGCACGAGAAGCATTCCCTCTCAGTATAGGTTTTTGGCTAGCAAGGTTGGGTAGCAAGCATAAGAGTTGAAGGAAACAAACAAACATACAAGTGATAAAAACAAACATGCAATCTTCCTTGGAAGCACAAAAGATCTTAACAAGAGAATACTAAACTTATGAGCAAATCAAGAAAGAATGATGATGAAATTATATTTCTTTAGAGTACTTTTATCTTTTTCATTCAATTCTCAAAATAGTGTTGCTACTGACCGAGCCAGGTTTGCCAAAACCAACTAATATTAACTCAATGATCCCAAAGTGCTACCAATACTAACGATAAGATCAATCATATAACCATGAATTGAAAACTAAAATAAGATATGCAAAAGAATGAATGATATAACTTCTCATTTATATTCCATAACGAAAACTCACACCAAGGGATACATAGATATCTAACAAGAGGGGGACACTTCCATAATGCAAACCATCCTACATGATAACTTCTCTATTCATGATATGACTCTACTAAAAAGGTAAAAAGATAGAAGATAGTGATATGATACCGCAACACTCCCCCAAGCTTGGAACAAACCAATGGGATGCCAAAACCTGATGATGAATTACTCCTTCGGTGGTGGTGGTATTCTCTCTTCATCGTCCGACTTCCAGGGTAAGGGCTCCCCATTAACAAAGGACATCGTGGTCTCCAGCATCCTAAAACTTGCAACAACACTTATGCGTTTAAACCTAACCTCGTACTCACAGTTTTGATTTTGAACGTCATAGAGCTATGCTTGCAGTTGGTTGGTTGTTTGGCGGAGTGAGAGGACTTCATCCTTGAGCTCAGCGGTCTCCTTTTGGTGCTCAGCGATGAGTTCGGAACAAATCTCATGGATGATATCCACTTCATGTTCCGCCATCTTCTTGTACCTAAAGACTTCTTGCTCCAGTGCTTCCATCCTGTCCTCTAGACTTCCTTCACCTTTAGGGCCTTGAACCTCCTTTATCCGTACCTCTCCATCTTCAAGCAACAACTACTTGGGATGAATCTTCAACTCTCTCATGTACGGGTTGATGATATCCGTAGAGGAATCTTCCTTGGCTGATCTAGAGGAAGACATTGTGGCTCCAAATCTAGGACTCTACCTATCAGAAACAGATCGAAACGAAAACACGACGAGAACACGATATACGAACCTCGGGGGGTCCGGGGGATTATATATTACGAAGTTTCACAACAAAAGGAAGGTACTGGGAGAAAACGGGCCAGAGACGGAGGCCAAGGTGGCCACACCACCTGCTGGCGCGGCTAGGGGGCCCGCGCCAGGGGGTGGTGTGAGCCACCCTGGCTCCATTTCCGTCCCTCTTTCGCTTCCTAGCTTGTTGGATAAAAACTGCAAAAATATAATTGGACAGAATTTTCGTGGAACTTTTCTTAATAGATCTGTTACTGACATGTGTATACCCTGCAGGTACTCGAGTCTTGTATATACGGTCCAAATACGGTGGAAGCCCACGACATTGCCACGGCCCAATGAAGACTTCGAGTGGCCTATGGACTCTCGATAACTTGCGAGACAAGAAGAAGTCTGAAGATAGAAACTTTGAAGGGCAAACACTAAACTATAACCGACTCGACCTACTACCCAAGACCTGGCCTATCTATAAAAAGGCAAGGACGGGCGGCGAGGAGGACACATGCAACCCTAGTTTCCACAACTTTCGCCAGATTGCATCTGCGCGCCCCTGTAATCTTTGAGGTGATCCAAGAGCATACAAGCAGGAGTAGGGACCTCTACGAGGCCTGAACCCTGGTAAACCTTGCATCCCTGTGTGCTTGTTTGCTAGCCAATTGATGCTTCCAGTGCTCCCTACTTCTCCAAAACCCAAGTCCATAACAATGGGCATTGACGAGTTAAACCCTTGCCAATTGGCGCCGTCTGTGGGAATTGGGAGTGCTGATGTTGTGGCTTCTTCAGCCTCATCAACCGCGATCTACAACTCCGCAACAGCTGAGATCTGCCAGCTCTGCGGCGCGTTCGACTTCACCATACACACGCTAGTCACTCGCCCGACTTTCGAGTCCATGGGCGATGGAATCAGCCTGTTGATCGGGAGCTTCCGCTTCTAGGTTGGTCAGATGGGCACGCTTTGCATGCCTGACCAGCCAACGACATCCGTGATTGCTCCAGCACCGTGGTTCCTGCCGCCAATCGGTGCCCTCAGCGAGATCAACACCTCAGCAACAGCTGAGAGCATGTATAGCGACAACAGTCGCGGATCCGATCTGGGCGGCCTAGCAATAGAAGATGGAGTCTATGGCTCCCGATCCGAGAGTAGCGGAAGCAACAGCTTCCCTAGCCACTTCATGTGTGCCTTCATCAACAATGGCGAATCCACCGCTAATCACGAAAACGGTGGCTATGGTTCTGACCCACCCAATGGTGGCATACCTAACGGCGGGCCACCCAATGGAGGCCCCACCAACGGTGGTAATGGCGCGCCCGTCAACAATGGAGGGGCAGTCGAACCTCCAGCCATGGTGAACGAATAGACTAGCGAACGTGTCGTGATCAGGCTCAACGATCTCGAGTGGGCCCACTGCCAGGAAGCTCTGCGAGGCAATCCTCTGCCTCCAGGCACGTCGCAAGAGATGATGATGGGCTACCATGGTCTACTAAAGGAGGAGTACAGACGCCAACTACAAACGATCACGCAACTCGAAGCATGTAAAAAGGCGGCGGACGAGTCGAGCCTTCGAAGAGCCAGGCTCTCCTCCCACGGAGGATCCTCCTCCAAAGGCAACGAATACGTGGCCAATAAGAGATGATCTCGGATGGCCCACCTCACTGAGCAGGAGGGCATAGAAGCTGCGAAAGTCCTCGACTTCAGCTCTATGACAGGCAACACTCGGGGCAACGTGGTCCCAAAGACGCCGCAAGCTGCGGTGACAGCGGCCACCATGTACCTACTCAACAACCAGCCGCCGGCTGGAGATCCCCGAGCCGCCATGCACCGGTCTACGGTTGCAGGTTTCGGGCTAATCGAGGCTGCTCTTGACAAAGAGCCGACGCCGGAGCCGAAGAAAAACAAGGCTCTGGCAAAACGCTATTCCTCACCTTCGTCTAGCGATGACAGTCACGATCTGTCTCGACGTCGCCGCCCACGGCGACACAACCATGACTACGATGCGCGTAATGACATCACGCAGCGCAAGATCGACAAGTCAAGGGCACGACGTGCCCTATCGACTGACTCAGAAGACGAAGATGTGGAGCTCTGTGGCGCTAGATGCTTCAGCAGAGCCATCAGACAGAAGTGAATTCCCAAGGGGTTCAAGCTCCCCTCGGAAAACCCAAACTTTGACGGCCTGCAGGACCCAAAAATCTGGTTGGAGGACAACATATCCTCTGTCAGGCTCCATGGTGGGAGTCGAAGTACGGCCATGCAATGCCTGCAGCTGCAGGGCGTCGCCCGGGCATGGCTCAACAACCTCCCGTGCGGATCCATTCACAGTTGGGACGAGCTGGTCTACAGCTTTGTACACAACTTTAAGGGCACCTACAAAAGGCCCACGTCAATCGAAGAACTAAGGTGCTGCCAGCAAATCTCGGGCAAATCGCTACGCTCGTACATCCAGAGGTGGTTCATCATCAAGAACTCCATAGAAAATATCTCGGAGGACCGGGCAATCAACGCATTCAATGGTGGCGTTCACCGCATAGAGCTCATGGAGGAGCTGGGCCGCTCGAAGTCCAAAACCATTGACCACCTGATGGAAATCGCGAATCGGTGGCAGATGGACAAGACTCAGTGAAAAATCATGTTCACTCTGACGACGAAGCAGAGCTCGAGCGCAGACGCGATCGTCGAAGCAAACGTCGAATGCGCATCTATGATGACCACGACGATGTCAACATGGTTGCAGCCGGCTACGCTGATAGGCGCGACGACAACGGCAACAACGGCTATTGCAGCGGTGGACACCACGACTCCAGGAAAACCACACAAGTATGGCAGCACCGCACTCGCGAAGAGGCACCCGCGACAACAATCGAGGACAAACTTTCCGGGCCATGCAACGTGCACTTCTACATCGACAAGCACGGTGGCAAGAAGAAATCCAGCCACCTTCTGAAGGATTGCCGCGCGTTCCTCAAGCTCCACGAGGGTTTGGCTCGGATGAACCGCGACGCAGTCAACAGGGGCTACGGAGTCGCCCCAGTCACTGTAGCACATGGAGCTCCTCCACCACCACCTGGAGTGCCACCACCCGCGGCCGCTCCGGTCCATGATAAAGGCGGCAAGCCATACCCATGGGCTATGGGCAACATGATGATCCAAAAGGGACACCCCTCGGATCGGGTGCAGAAAGCCATCACTCGCCAAGTAAATTTGGCGACAAACTCACCACCATCCACCACCGAGTACCTCAGTGGAAGCGACTCCTGCATCAACTTCGACAAGCGCGACCATCCGCGGCAAGTACCTCGCCCAGGGCATTGTCCCCTCGTACTCGAGGCACATATTGGAGGCTTTGACATGAGTCGCGTTTTTGTTGATGGTGGAAGCGGCATTAACCTTATGTTCACAAGTACCTTGCGAGCAATGAGGATCCCTCTGACCTGCCTAGAGGTCTCGGACACGACATTCCACGGCATCGTCCCAGGCAAGGGCATATATCCCCTAGGCAAAATCAACCTCGACGCCATTTTTGGCATGCCGAAAAACTTTCGACGTGAATGCATCGACTTCGAAGTTGTCGACTAGCCCTCGCAGTACCACCGCATCCTCGGATGCGTCATGTTCGCCAGGTTCATGGCAGTACCACACTACGCGTACTTACAGATGAAAATGCCAGGCCCCAACATCGTCATCACAATCAACAGGAGCTTCGAGAGGTCCGACAGTTGCGGCAGGGAATTCAACAGAATTTCCCAGTCCTTTGGCATGCAGGAAGAACTCGCAAGATTGAAGGAGTCGATAGACAACAGTCTGCCTCCCCTGAGCCGGCCAAGTTCACCCGACATGTCCTTCGACTCGTCGTTGCACACGAAGAAAGTTCAGGTCCACCCATCGGACCCGGCCAAGACGGTCCTCATCACCAACAACTTGAGTCTCGCATAGGAACTCGCGCTCGTCGAATTCCTCCGTGAGCACTAGGAAATCTTCGCCTGGTGTCCATCGGACATGCCAGGGGTTCCCAGGGAATTTGCCGAGCACGCACTCAATGTCAACCCAGATGCAAGGCCAGTCAAGCAAACAATCCGGCGACTGTCTGAGCCAAGAGCAAAAGCGGTCGGAATGGAGATCAACAGACTCCTCGACGCCAAATTCATACGCGAGATCAAGGAAAGCACTTGGCTCGCCAATACGGTGCTAGTACCGAAAAAGGACACGGATGTGCTTGGATTTCACCTCTCTAAATAAGCACTGCCCAAAGGATCACTTCCCGCTGCCGAGAATTGACCAGATCATCGACTCCACCGCAAGATGTGAGTGCCTCTGCTTCCTCGACGCCTACTCAGGCTATAATCAGATTCGAATGAAAGAGGAAGATCAAGATAAAACAGCATTTATAACGCCTTTCGGTGTGTTCTGCTCTAACACAATTCCCTTCGGGCTAAAAATGCAGGAGCAACCTATCAGTGGTGCATGCAGGATTGCCTCAAGAACCAACTTGGTCGCAACATCCAAGTCTATGTTGACGACATCGTAATCAAGACCAAAGAGGAAGCCTCGCTAATCGACGATTTACGCGAAACCTTCGCCAACATCGACTGCTACCGGATCAAGCTCAATCTGGACAAATGTGCCTTCGGCGTACCATATGGGCAACTACTCGGGTATCTCATCTCCATGATGGGGATCGAGGAGAACCCGAAGAAAATAAAAGCCATACTGGCCATGGAGAAACCGAAGAACGTAAGAGGTGTCCAGCAGCTGGCTGGGCGAATTGTGGCACTCAGTCGATTCATCAGTCGAATGGGCGAAAAGGCACTGCCCTTCTACCAACTTATCCGCAAGGCTGACAAGTTCGAGTGAACCAATGAGGCACACGAAGCATTTGAAGACCTCAATCGTCTATTGCCTACCTCACCAGTACTGGTGACCCCACGCGAACGGGAACTACTATGGCTATACATCTCCACTACCAACCAGGTGGTTCGCACGATGCTCGTGGTGGAACGAGCCGAGGAAAACAAGGTCCACGGGGTACAACGCCCAGTCTACTACCTGCACTACCAGAAGCTAGCATACGGCGTCTTCATGACAGCCAGGCGACTGTGCCACTACTTCTAGGACAACCCAATCATGGTGGTCGACGATGCCCCGCTTGGACACATCCTCAACAAGTCGCCACCGGACGAGTCACGCTTTGGGGAATCGAGCTATCTCCACGAGACATTACATATGAAAAGTGCGACGTGATCAAGTCGCAAGTTCTCCCTGACTTCCTCGTGCACTGGATGGAGAATCAGCTCCCTGAAAAACCAGATATGTCTTACCTCTAGACAATGCACTTCGACGGATCCAAGCGAAAGGATGGAGCTGGCGCAGGCATCATACTGACATCCCCCTAGGGAGACAAGTTGAAATATATTCTGCGAATGCAGTTCACCGCCTCCAACAACGAAGTTGAATACGAGGCCCTGTTGCACGGGATGCGGATGGCAAAAGCCTACGGCGCCAAGAGGCTAATAATCTACGGCGACTCCAAGCTGGTCGTCAACCAGACAATGCACGAGTGCGACGCACTAAACGACAATATGATTGCCTACCGCGACCTCTACCACACACTCGAAGGGGATTTCGATGGCTGCGAACTGCGACACGTAGGCCGTGAAAGCAATGAAGAGGCGGATGCACTCGCCAACATTGGCTCCACTTGCACCCCCATACCACCTGGGGTATTTCTTGAGCGCATCTGCGAATGCTCCGTCAAGCCAAAGGCCGCAGAGAAAAAACAAGCACAACTACAGACTTGGGGGCTATGCCACCCAATGAGTCAATGGCACTCGACAACCTGGAGCTTGACACAGGACTCGAAGGACCAATGGCGATCATGATGATCAAACCCTCTTCGACTCAACCCTACATCACATACCTTCTCAGCAAAAGGATGTCGGACGACCCGACTGGCGCGCGGCAAATCGCACGATGATCGAAGGCAGTCGCCGTCATCAACGACAAATTATACAAGCGCAATATCATAGGAGTACTCCAACGGTGCGTCTCCAATGCTGATGGAAGGGCTGTTCTCCTCGACATTCATGAGGGGACTTGCGGGCACCACGCCGGCAGTCGCGCCCTCATCGCCAAAGCACTACGAGCCGGAATCTTCTGGCCCACGGCCATGCGCAACGCCAAAGACATTGTCCAAAGATGCAACGCTTGCTAGCGATTCGCAGACAAACCACACGCACCTGGCGCGGAGCTCCGGCCAATACCATTGGCTTGGCCTTTTACGCAATGGGGACTCGACATGGTCGGCATGCTCCCAAAATCCTCATGAGGAGGCTACGTCTACCTCTTCGTTGCAGTCGACAAATTCACCAAGTGGATAGAAGCCATGCCGGTGATTAACCAGTCAGGGGCAAGTGGAGTCAAATTCTTCGAGTCCATTGTCTATCGCTTCAGAGTGCCACACAGCATCATCACGGACAATGGAACAAACTTCACCTCTAAGGAGTTCCAGGGTTTCTGCGAAAACCTGGGAATCAACGTAAGCTATGCCTCCGTAGCTCATCCATAGACCAATGGTCAAGTCGAAAAGGCTAACGGGCTCGTCTGCAGCGGAATCAAAAAGAGACTCCTCAGGCCACTCGAACAAGCCGCAGGATTTTAGTCAGACGAGCTGCAATTCGTACTATGGAGCCTACGCACAACCCCAAATAGTGCCACGGGGTACACCCCGTTCTTCATGGTACATGGTGCTAAAGCGGTGCTACCCGTAGAGGTACGATTCAAAGCACCGCGAGTGGTCACTTACAGCGAGCAGGAGTCAACTCTTGCACTCGAACACTCTGTCGACCTCCTTGATGAGCAACTACCACAGCAGAAGGCTACACCCCAGATCCTTCGTCGAAGGAGACCTGGTCCTGCGATTGAAACAGCAAGGTCATCTCAAGCTCGGGTCCCCTTAGGAAGGACCATACGTGATTACAGAAGTAATCCCAGGTGGCGCCTATCGCCTCAAAGATTTCGAGACCGGAGTCGCATACTCCAACCCTTGGAACATCGCGCAGCTGCGGTGCTTCTACCCTTAGTTGTCTTTTTATTTCTTTCATTACAAATAAGGTTATTCAGCCAAGGCTACTTAGCCACACATTGTACCTCGTACTGATTCTGCGAATAAATAAAGCTTAGTGCCCCAAAACTCTGCGTTTTTCTAGCAATTATATCACTCAGGGGCTACGCCACCCTTTAACACAACTGTTCTACGAACCAATCGCGATGTCCCGAGTAGCTGATGCAATAATCGAACCCTTGACAAACACCAACCCAGCTGCAACGCACCTGGCAGGTTGGCAAGGCACTGAGAAAAACACAAGTCAGGAGAACAAAAAGGAATCGCATAGTGCAACACACTCGCAAAGCACACGAGCTAGCAAGCTCTTTACACATCAATGATAATCAATTATATACAGCATATCAATATGAACTTTACAACACTAGTACATTTATGTGAAGGATACAAGTTAAACAACTACTGTAGCAAAAGAACGTTCATCTGCTCCTGGAAGAAGTCAACAATCTCCTCTGCTGGACGATCCACCACCTGGTAATGTGGAACCATATTCCAGGTGGAACCTGTTGGCGGTGCCGGCGGTCCAGCAGCAACAGCTGCAATATCTACATCGGGCCTATGCAGTCGCACCAGCGATAAAGCAGCCTTGGCACCAGCCACCAACTGCTGCCGCACGCAATCTCGAACTGCACTCAAGTCTTGAAACTTGACAAGGAGAGCCAACAGGCTCGAATGAGTGACATCCAGCGGAAACATTGTCTGATAGATATTCATAAGCATTATTATGACTTCTTTAGAAAATGAAGCACTCACGAGGCACGATCCTGCAGGGTCGCAAGTGCAAGTGCACGATCATGATCCACCCATAAGTACCCACTTGCCTGAAGCTTCTCCTGGGTCAGGTCGTTCATGCGAATGGCGATCCTGTCCTTCTCATCCTGCGGATGACACGCACTGACAACTATACCAAACAAGAGGCAAAAAGTATGAAGACAATGAACTACCTCGATTGTCTACAAGAAAAGATAAGGAGGCAGAAAGCTAACACTTGAACTGGTCACCCAGCTGCGCCACCTCCCCTAGTAGATATTGCTCTCGGTCGGTAGCCTTCTCCGCCCTTGACTTCCATACATCCGCGTTACCGCGGAGGACGGGCAGTTCATGCTCTAGCTGCTTAACACGGTCACGCAGTCGCGAAAGCAGAGACAACTCATCCACCCTTGAGCGCGACTGCGATAGGGTATCATCAGTGGATGGAGGATCCCGAGGCTCACTCGAAGGACCACTCGATGTGCCCTATCACAAGCGAAGCAAGAGGTAATAAGAAGACCAAGCAACGCATGGACAAAAACTCAAGGGCATTCAAGCATAAACAAAATATCAACAAAAACACCCGTCAGCGGCATCTTCTAGACAAAAGGGGTCAAGCTATTAACTATTACAAATATGACTACTGAGGAGAAGCCTGCTTCTTCGACTTGGACTTCGGCTTCGGAGGCTTCATCGATTCTGTGGCGGTATCAGACGCCACAGACTTCCCGCCGGCCCCTGACGGTGCAGCCTTCGCCACCTTCTTGGCTCGCTGTAACTCCTTAGAGTACTTGGCGACTGTGTTGATGAGCTGAGGCCCGTACTTGCCACAGGCAGTTGCAAAAGGAGCAAAAACTACCTGTTGACCATCCGCGCCGACGGGCATCTCCTTGGAGACCGCAGTGGGATCCACCTCCACGCCATGGGCTTGAACCATCACGAGTGACATGAAAGCACCAACCGCACAAAGCGAGTTCTTGAAGCCTGCAGGACTACCTGCAGCAAGGGACTCCAGCAAGTCATCAACGTTCTTGATTAGCTCAACTTTGGGCACTAGATCCTTGCGGATGCGACTGAGTACACCCTTAGATTTGGTCAGCGTCCCCTGAATGGAAGCGCTACGGTCTTCGACTACCGCGGCGGCGCCTGCCAAAGCATCATCGCGACGAAGCGCCTGGGCATCGAAGCTCAGACCACCAACATCTACACAGAGCAAAGTGTTAGAAAAAAGTCAGCACAATAACAAAGTCGAAAGAAAGGAAACAATGGAAATCCAGACGAAAGAATACCTGACAAAGCCTTGGTAATCGAGAAGAGCTGTTCTTCGAACAACTTCTCCCTAGCAATGATGGAGGCGCGCAAATCCTCTTCGCGTTTCCGCGACTCACCAAGCGCAGTGACTACCTCATCACGACCCTTCACCGCCGCGGCGAGCGTCTTTTCGAGGGAAGCAACATCGTGAAGAAGCGCCTTATGCTCAGCTGCAAAACATACAAAGATAGATCATTAGTCGAGTACACAAAAAAGTCACAAGGATGATGAAGAAGAAGCAAAAAAGCACTAACTTTCAAACACGCGATGGCGATTGTCCAACAAAGCATGCTGGCGACCCATTGCAAGTACTTGCTCCACCAGGCGAGCAGCTTCCCTCACAATAAGCTGCAATAGAAGAAACAACAAAGGATCGATAGCATGGATGATTAATTCGACTGCAAATAAAAGCAACATCACACATACGTGATCCTCCAGAGACTCTGAAGTCGATTGCCGCGCAGTCGTCCGGACAACCATCTGATGCTCCACATCATGTGGAGAACTCGATGAATTGTGCCCGGAGTTGGCCGCCAATGGAGGGGAAGGAGTCCGCTCAGCCACTTCCTTTGCCTTGGAGTCCGCGACTCCAGACTCCATCAAAAATTGGACGTCGCCAGAAGATGACGACGTCAGTTGACTACGGAACAAAATCAACATCAGGAAACGCAAATCCAAAAAAGAACCAAGAAGAGAATTGTATACTTACCAATCAAACTCGTCAAAATCGAAGGTTTGACCCTCCGACTCCGACGACTCCTTCCGCAGCCGCATGTTCTTGCGGGAAGATGGCGCCACAGAACCCACAGGGACAGTAGGAATCGGTGACTCTGCACCAATAGCTGGGTCTCCTGGAGTCGAAGGAGACGACGCATCCGAATCTTTGCCGCGCGAACGCTTGCGAGTGTCCGGACTGCTAGACTTGAGGGCTTCCTCCTCCTCTTCAAATGGGACGGTCGATTCCGACTCGTCTTGTTCATCCACCTCGCGAGGAATAACCCCCTCAGGAAGAGGGGGCAAACTGGGAGACACCTTCTGACATGGGTATACCCTACAGGTACTCGAGCTTGGTATATATGGCCTGAATATGTAGAGGCCCACGGTGTTTCCAAGGCCCAAATGAAGAACAAGAAGCTAAAGATAGAAAGTTCAAAGGGGGCAACCCTAACATGTAACTGACTTGAGCTGCTACCCGAGACCTATCCTATCTATATAAAGGCTAAGAGGGGCGGCGAGGAGGACACATGCAACCCTAGTTTCAACAACCCTCGCTGGATTGCATCTGTGCACCATTGTAATCCTCGATTCCTTTGATAATTCCACGAGCAGACAATCAGGAGTAGGGACCTCTACGAGGCCTGAACCTGGGTAAATCTTCGAGTCCCCTGTGTGCTTGTTTGCTAGCCGATAGATGTCTCTAGCGCTCCCTCCTTCTCCAAAACCCAAGTCCATAACAGTGGGCATTGATGAGTTAAACCCTCATTAATTGGCGTCGTCTGTGGGAATTGGGAGTGCTAATGTTGTGGCTTCTTCGGCCCCATCAACCGCGATCTACAACTCCGCAACAGCGGAGATTCGCCAGCTCTTCGGCGCGTTCGACTTCATCGTCCACACGCCGGCCAATCGCCCGGCTTTCGAGTCCGTGGGCGATGGAATCAGCTGGCAATCGGGAGCTTCCTCTTCCAAGTTGGTCAGATGGGCACGCTTCGCATGCCTGACCAGCCGATGGTGCCGTCGATTGCCCCAGCATCATGGTTCCCTCCATCGATCGACACCCTCTGTGAGCTCAACGCCCCGGCATTAGTCGAGAACACAGTCAGCAACAGCAGTCGCGACTCCGATCTGAGCGATCTGGCAACTGAAGATGGATCCTACGGCCGAGGGAAGAGCTGTTCTCCTCGACATCCATGAGGGAACCTGCGGACACCACGCTGGCAGTCACGCCCTCGTGGCCAAAGCTCTACGAGGTGGGTTCTACTGGCCTATGGCCATGCGCGACGCCAAGGACATCGTCCAGAAATGCAACGTGTGCCAGCGATTCGTGGACAGGCCGCACGCACCTGGCATAGAGCTCCGGCCAATTCCATTGGCCTGGCCCTTCGCGCAATGGGGACTCGACATGGTCGGCAAACTCCCCAAGTCCTCGCGAGGAGGGTATGTCTACCTCCTCGTCGCAGTCGACAAGTTCACCAAGTGGATAGAGGCCATGCTAGTGACCAATCAATCAGGGCACAACACAGTCAAGTTCTTCGAGTCCATCGTCTTCCGCTTCGGAGTGCCACACAGCATCATCACATACAATGGAACTAACTTCACATCTAAGGAGTTCCAAGAATTCTGCGAGAATCTGGGGATCAACATCAGCTACGCCACGGTAGCGCATCCACATACCAACGGTCAGGTCGAAAAGGCGAACGGGCTCGTTTGCGGCGGCATCAAGAAGCGACTCCTCTGGCCACTCGAACAAGCCGCGGGTTGCTGACCAAACGAACTGCAATCAGTACTCTAGAGCCTACGCACAACTCCAAACAGTGTCACAGGCTACACCCCGTTCTTTATGGTGCAGGGTGCTGAAGCGGTGCTACCCGCCGAGGTAAGGTACAAAGCGCCGCGTGTGATCGCTTACAACGAGCAGGAGTCATCCCTTGCACTCGAAGACTCTGTCGACCTCCTTGACGAGGCAAGAGAAATCACCGCGGAAAGATCAACAATCTACCAGCAGAACCTGCACAACTACCACAGTAGGAGGCTACGCCCCAGATCCTTCGTCGAAGGCAACCTGGTCCTGCGACTGAAGCAGCAAGGACATCTCAAGCTCGAGTCCCCCTGGGAGGGACCATACGTGATTACCGAAGTAATCACAGGTGGCATGTATCGCCTTCAAGACGTAGAGACAGGAGTCGCATACTCCAACCCCTAGAACGTCGCGCAGCTGCGACGCATCTACCCTTAGTCGTTTTTGCTTTTACATTACAAATAAGGCCACTCAGCCAAGGCTACTTAGCCACACATTGTACTTCGTACTGTCTAACAAATAAATAAAGCTAAGTGCCCCAAAACTCTGTGTTCTCCTTTATTTTTCCGTAACTTATCCACTCAGGGGCTGCGCCACCCTATACATATCTGTTCTACGAACTAAAACGTGATATCCCGAGTAGCTGGCACATCAATCGAAACCCTTGACACACATCAACCCAGTTGCAACGCACCTGACAGGTTGACAAGGGACTGAGATAAGCGTATGGCCAGGCTAACGAAAAGGAGTCGCATAGTGCACTGCACTCACAAAACATACACGCTAACAAGCTCTTTATACATCATCAATAATCAATTATGCACATCATTACATACGAACTTTACAGCACTGGTACATTTATGTGCAGGATACAAATTAAACTACTATTGCAACAAGAGAACGTTGGTTTGCTCCTCGAAGAAGTCGACGATTTCCTCCGCTGGGCGATCCACTGCCTGATAGTAAGGCACCATATTCCAAGCAGAACCCGTTGGTGCCGCAGGTGGACCAGCCGCAATTGCCGCAACGTCTACATCAGGCCTATGCAGTCGCACCAGCGACATAGCGACCTTGGCACCAGCCACCAACTGCTTCCTTACACACTCGCGAACCGCAACTAGGTCTTGGAACTTGGCAAGGAGGGCCAGCAGGCTCGATGGAGCAACATCCAGCAGAAAAATCGTCCGATATATGTTCTTCAAGCATGACTGCGACTTCTTCAGAAAGTGCAGCACTCGCGACGCACGATCCCGCAGGGTCGCCAGCGTGATCACATGATCATGATCCACCCATGCGGAACTCAAGTTGTTGGCGATGAGAGCTGTCTTGGTCGGGTCGGTCGAATTGACCTTGACCGCCTTGGTGTTCACCGATGAGTCGAAGGATTGGACAGGTGCGTTTGGCTTACTCGAAGGAGGTAGACTATTGTCTATCGACTCCTTCAGCCTTGCCAACTCCTCCTACATGCTGAAATACTGGGAAGTTCTATGGAATTCCCTGTCACAGCTGTCTGACCTCTCGAAGCTTCCGTTGATGGTAATAATGCCGTTAGGGCCCGACAATCTTCATCTGCAGGTAGTCATAGTGTGGCACCGCCAAGAACCTCATGAATGTGACACGTCCGAGGATGCAATGGTACTGCGAGGGCCAGTCGAGCACTACTAATTCGAGGCGCTCTCGCCGGAAGTTTGTCGGTGTGCCAAAGATGACGTCCAAGTTGATTTTGCCTAGGGGGTATACGCCTTTCTCTAGGACGATGTCGTGGAATGTTGTTTCGAAGGTTTCTAGGCATGAGAGGGGGATCCGCATGGCACGCAGGGTGCTGGCAAAAATGAGGTTGATGCCGCTGCCGTAGTCCATAAAGACACGACTCATATTGAAGCCTCCGATTTTGTTGGGGGGATACCCCCGGGTAGGGTCACGCCGGGGTATAAAGGCCGAGTTAGCCGAGGTACGGCAAGGTCAAAGCCTGTGCTGGCCGAGTTACCCCAAGGCAGGCCAAATCTCGGGGTAACCCGGACCAGGGGATGTCCGCCTAACTGAGTCTCATCCGACTTAAGCCGTAAGCCGGATAAATGAATCTAACTTGTATGCAGGAACAGGTGTGACCGGATCAACTACGATCCGGGTCATAGCAAGCTTCTAGGAGAAGGAAGGTATGTCGCTGGTCAAAAGTAACCCTGGTACGCATGGCATGAGCGAAGTGGACAGGGTCAGGACCACCGAGGCGTGGCCGACAAAGGTGACGACGCCGATGTCGGCTGACGCAGGCGCCGCAGAGGCTCACGTAGCCTCTGCATGGATGACGCGGGGGAAAAGCGACCCGGTCGGCTTGCTATTTTGGGAGGAGGCATATTCCCTGGAATATGCCTCCATGTATGCCCTAAGTGGAGACCTAGCCACTCCTATATAAGGGGGTCTAGGGCCTCTTTAGAAAGGGTTGGTCTCGATTGGGTTGAGCTTTACTGGATCGACCTCTATAGACTAGTGTTTACTTGGTTCTTGAGGGCTAGCTAGCAGTGAGATTAAGAGAGTACCTTCTTCCTCCTCTCTCCAATACAGCTCGAGGAGCACTTGTAATCTGTGAAGTGAATCAAATACAAACCTTCTGTGTGAGGAATCACCTCACTACCCCTCCCTGGATTCCCCTGGTGCTATTAGTCCCCACCTTTAGCCTATCCATGGCATCTGCCGTGACACCACCATGACAGTTGGCGCCCACCGTGGGGCTAGCGACGCTAGCAGGGGTCAAGATCCGGACGGGAAACCTCATCGGCATCGGCGAACACATCGTCTCCAGGCTCGTTCAGCGCTTTGGAGCGCTGGACTTTGTCAGCGACAACGCTGGATGCTTCGGCACGCGCCTACTCGCGCGCAACGGCCTCTTCGTCAAGCTCGGTGCACACAAGGTCTACGTTGATGTTGATGTGTCGTGCGTTCATCCGTGGCACGTCATCGAGGCAGGGGAGCCACCCCTTAGCGTGGTTCATGGGGCGCGTATCACTCGCTCCCCGGATCGTGCTGAGGTGATGATGACTGCGCTAGGCGCGGACGTAAGCAAGGATCCGGCACTAGATCCGGAGGTAACACCTAAGGCAGCGAGGAAAGGTAGAGGTCCTCCACTAGAGAGGCCTAAGGATGTATTGAGAGAAGCTATGGATAGCTTGGCAAACCCGGTATCAGCAGTGGTAGATCCAGCTCAAGCACAGGCCAAGCTAGAGGAAAGTAGGCAAAAAATTCTAGAGGGAGCGAAAAAGATAGTTGCGGCTCAGGAGTCGTTGAACATGACGCTGCGTGAGTATGCAAAGGCAAATAAAGTAGATGTTGTAAAAGTGAAGGGGAGAAATCTCATGAGTGAAATGAACAAAGAGGGTGATACTAGGATTGAGGAGTCAGAGAACTGTTTGTCCATGGGGCTGCCGAAGTATAGTACCCCAGCAAAAAAACTCAGAGCAGTGGATGCAGCTGCGTCCGAGTTAGAGGGTCTAACAGGTGAAGCCCGTCAGAGACAGCAAGATAGGGTCAATGAGTTGGTTCGGATTGCGAACAGGCAAAATGAGGAATTTCTCAGGGCTAACCCAGAGAGAGCTAGGGCCTCCAAGATCGTTCATTTGGCGGTGGGTAACCCGGAGAAATCTGCTGGAGCCGCATCGTCTGCTCATGGAGGTCCTAGGAGAGAAGAGGTAGTAACCTCGGCCAGGAGAAACAAACAGATCGTTCTGTATGACCCGACAAGGGCAGGAAAAGTAAAAGAGGTACAGAGAAACGATGATCGACGAAGCGTAAGCCGAGGTGAAGCTGGCCGAGGTAACCGCGACCAAGGCAATGCCGGTCAAGGAAACGCTGTAAATGGCAATGCCGAACAGCGCAACTCAGTAGGACATCCGCAATAGCGGAATATACCAAGGCAAGAGCAAAGTGCCGGCCGAGGTATGCAACAGAGAGGTGCACCACGAGAGCAAGACCGGTATAACGATGGAGATTCGGAAATGGTGAATGCAGGATACCCAAGGCCGGACTATCATGTGGTAGGGTCGAGATTGGGAAGCAGGGATCTGATGCCTCATGATGCCAGGTTGAAATTGGATCGACTGTATAGGTCGGAGCAGATCGAAAGTCAGGGTCCTCCGGGTCCTGTGTGTTTTGGACCCCGGATCATGAAGGAGCCACCGGTACCTAACTTCCAGTTACCCAGAGGCACAAAGACGTATGATGGCAGTACAAAGCCGGAGGATTGGTTGATAAACTATGCTACAGCTGTGAAGATTGCTACAGGCAACTTGCGATGGGATGTGAGATACGTACCCCAGATGTTGGAGGGGCCAGCAAGGGTATGGTTAAACAATTTGCCACCCGGAAGTATTAACTGCTGGATCGATTTTGAGGAAATGTTTATCAACAATTTCTCAAGTACGTATCAGAGGCCAAATAGGCCACATACCCTAGCTATGTGTAAGCAGAGACCGAACGAGACACACCGGGAGTTTTTAACCCGGTGTTGTACCATGAGAAACTCGTCTGAGGGTGTGATAGAGTCACAGGCCATAGCATGGTTTGCGCAGGGGTGCAGGTATGCAAGCGAGCTGTGGAAGAAGTTGCAAAGGAAAATGCCAACCACTTTGGCAGAAATGATCCAGATCGCTGATTCGTATGCTTTGGGTGATCCGACTCAACCTAGGCTCGTGTCAAACGAGTCGAATGAGGACTACTACCAGAGAGATGGAGCCGGATCATCACGGAGGAATGATTACAGAGGTAAAAGAAGAGATGACAGACCGGATCACCGGTACAGCTCGCAACAAGTTGCAGCTGTGAATCAAGATCAGCCCGGAGCAGGGAGTAATCAACATCAGAAAACTGGAGGGCAAAAATGGACACCAAGGAATGATGGCAAGAAAACTTGGACGCCAGAGCAGAAGAAATAGTGGCAAGAAAAGAAGGATCGTCCGAGGTACACTTATGAGTCGATGTTGGGTCAGTCGTGTAAATTTCACACGCCGAATCCGAGCAACCCAGCGGGTCATACATCAAGGCAATGTGAGTGGATGCGTAAGATAGAACAAGGTGGCTCGGGGAATGCTCAGGCACCCCGGAATGATCAACCTCGGCAGGAGTTACCGCGACAACAATTTCTCTCCCCCTCCGCCGAGGTATGATAACCATGAGAGAAGGGATGCAGTGCATCAAGTAGCAAACCAGCATCAGTAGGATCAGAGGTACCCCGGAAATGAGGGGAGGAATGAGTACAGGGAGCATCATCAGAGTTACTGTGTGTTTACCACTGAGGAAACAGGTAGAAAGAGCTTGCATCACCGACATATGGAGGTCAATGTGGTAATGCCAGCAGTGACGAGGTATATGCCTTGGTCGGACCAGGAAATTACCTGGAACATCAAAGGTCATCCCAAGCTTATGCCGAGTCCTGGTTCGTATGCGTTAGTGCTGGATCCGACATTCATTGGGCCTAACATCAATGTGAGGTTCTCCAAGGTACTGATTGACAATGGCAGTAGCATTAACATCATGTATGCGGATACAATGCGCAAGTTGGGTATCTCGGAGAACATGCTCCAAGCTACAAGGACAACTTTCCATGGCATTGTGCCAGGCATCTCTTGTGAGCCAATAGGCAAGGTTTGGGTTGACGTATTGTTCGGCACGAGAGATAACTGCCGAACTGAGAATTTGGAGTTTGAAGTGGTGAACTTGGAAAATGCGTATCACGCATTACTCGGAAGACCCGCACTGAACAAGTTCATGGTGAGTTGCCACATCAGTTATCTGAAGATGAAGTTGCCCGGGCCAAACGGAGTGATTACCATTGCTGGGAATTTCCGACGTTCCATCAAGTGTGCGTCGGCCGGGTCTAACCTAGCCGAGTCACTCGTGATTGCTCAAGAGAAAAGAAAAATCCAGGAGGTGGCAGCGTTGGCTCAGTCCGCGCAGCAATATATGACGGCGTTGAGTAATCCGCATGGTAGCGTTTCGTTCCAAGCCACAAAGGATACCAAGAAAGTGCCTGTTGATGACATGTTCCCAGAGCGCACCATAACAATTGGTGTCGGGTTGAATGATAAATAGGAAAGCGAGGTGTTCCGAGGGAGTTGGCCGAGCATTCTTTGAACGTGAGACCCAGAGCAAGGCCGGGGCAGCAACTTCTCCGTCGCTTCGCCGAGGATAGGAGAAAAGTCATTGGAGATCAAATAGCTCGGTTACTAGTAGCAGGATTTATCATGGAATTACTTTACCCGGATTGGCTATCTAATCCAGTGCTGGTGGAGAAGAAGAAGGATGATCCGAATGTGGCAGTGGTTTGGCGTATGTGTATCAATTACACGAACCTGAACAAGGCGTGTCCAAAAGATCCATTTCCACTGCCAAGGATAGATCAAGTCATAGACTCGACTACTGTATGTGAATTGTTGTCATTCATTGATGCATATTCTGGTTTCCACCAGATACCTCCGAATCCGGATGATCAAATAAAGACTGCATTTATCACCCCGTATGGGGCTTATTGCTATCGCACCATGCCGTTTGGTTTACATAATGCAGGGGCAACGTATCAAAGATGTATCCAGAAATGTTTGCACGACCAAATAGGTCAAAATGTACAAGTGTATGTGGATGATGTGGTTATCAAGACCAAGGAAAGCAAAACGCTCCTTGACGATATCAGGCAGTCATTCGCGAACTTAAGAAGGTTCCGGATGAAGCTTAACCCGGAAAAATGTACCTTCAGTGTCCTGGCTGGAAAATTACTCGGATTTCTCGTATCTAGCTGAGGTATCGAAGTTAATCCAACTAAGGTCCGGGCCATTGAACGAATGGAACTTCCGAAGTGTCTTAACGATGTCCAGAAGTTCACTGGTTGCCTGGCATCATTAAGTCAGTTTGTATGTCGGTTGGGAGAAAAGGCGTTGCCTCTCTACCAACTCATGAAAAAGTCGGATAAGTTCGTTTGGACGCCGCAGGCCAATGAAGCCTTTGCCCACTTAAAGAAGATGTTAGCCACCGCACCAGTGTTAGCCTCTCCACTATCAAAGGAGCCAATGTTGTCTACATAGCCGCAACCAACCGAGTTGTAAGTGTAGTGATTGTGGTAGAGCGAGACGAAGAGGGTAAGTCGGTGCAAAGGCCAGTGTATTATCTGAGCGAGGTATTATCTGCCTCAAAGCAGAATTACCCACACTATCAAAAGGTGGCCTACGGTGTCTATATGGCACCTAAGAAGTTGAAGCATTACTTTGAGGAGCATCCCATCAAAGTAATATGTGAAGCTCCCATATCCGAGATAATGAGTAACAAGGATGCAAGTGGTAGGATTGCGAAATGGGAAATTGAACTAGCTCCCTATGCACCACAATATGACAGAAGAGAAGCAATCAAGTCTCAGGCTGTGGCCGACTTTTTTGTGGACTGGGCTGAGGTACAATATGAACCACCGCTACCAGATCCGAACTACTGGAGGATGCACTTTGACGGGTCAAAACAAAAACCAGGCTAGGCGCCGGAGTTGTGCTTACCTCCCCAAAGAATGACCAGTTGAAGTATGTGCTACAGATCCATTTCGCAGCGTCGAATAATGTCGCTGAATAAGAAGCACTTATGCATGGGCTCAAAGTGGCAAAAGAAATTGGGATACGTCGGATCCAATGCTTTGGCGACTCGGATTTGGTAGCTCAACAAGTGTCGAGGCTGTGGGATGCTCTTGATCCAAACATGGCATTATACAGATTCCATGTGCAGAAAATATCTGGTTATTTTGAGGGATGTGAATTTCGTCATGTACCCCGGGTGGAAAATGAGGCTACCGACATGCTGTCGAAGCTCGGATCAACCCGACAAGAAATTCCACCGGGTGTAGCATTAGAGCACCTCAGAAAACCATCTATCAGACCGTCCCCAGAAACCGACTCAATCTACGTCCCGGAGGATACAAAAACCGGAGCTGTGCCCATGGACGTTTACATGGGAGGTGGTGCACGAAACCCAGGGACTGTCTCAGCAAACCCGGGGACTACCTCAGCGAACCCGGGGACTGCCTCGCGAGACCCGGGGACTGCTCAGCGTGATCCGGTTGAAGTTATGCCGGTGGATCAGATGGAAATTGATGAGGATGTGTTCCCTGTGCGAGCAATACCATCTTGGGCACTGCCTATATTTCAATTCCTGAAAGATGGAACGTTACCCACTGAGGAGGTGCTATCCAAGAAAACTCAGAGGAGAGCAAAGGCATATACAATCATCAATTCCAAGCTATACAAAAGGAGTGTGACCAATGTCCTCCAGCGATGCGTTGACCCGGAAGAAGGGCTTGACATCCTCCGAGATATACATCAAGGGGAGTGCGGGCATCATGCCTCGTCCCAAGCCTTGGTAGCAAAAGCTTTCCGGCATGGTTTCTACTGGACAAGTGCCTTAGAATAAGCAGAAGATCTAGTGAGAAAATGCAATGGTTGTCAGAGGTATGCTACCAAGACACATATGCCTATGTCGGAACTCAAGACCATACCAATCACATGGCCATTTGCCATATGGTGTTTGGATATGGTTGGCCCGTTCAAACCAGCAAGGGGGAATATGACTCACATTTTGGTCATGGTGGATAAGTTTACAAAATGGATCGAAGTGAAGCCAATAAGAAAGTGTGATGGAGCTACGGCCGTGACATTTCTCAAAGACATCATCTTGAGATACAGTTATCCTCACAGTATCATAACTGATAATGGCACAAATTTTGCCGAAGGAGCATTTGCACGATTCTGCCGGGATAAGAAGATCCGACTGGACCTTGCCTCGGTAGCTCACCCCGCATCGAACGGACAAGTGGAAAGATCCAACGAATTAGTATTATCCGGGATAAAACCCCGAATCATTGAGCCGCTACAAAGATCAGCGTGGTGCTGGATAGAAGAACTACTAGCCGTACTGTGGAGTTTAAGAACAACTCCAAATCGATCAGCAGACTATACGCCATTTTTTCTGATATATGGGGCAGAAGTTGTATTACCAGCCGACATAGAGCATGATTCGCCTAGGGTCACCCAATACACAGAAGCCGAAGTGCAAGAAGCCCGGCAAAATGATGTTGATCTGCTGGAACAAGCTAGAGAATTGGCATTGTCCAGATCCGCCATATATCAGCAAAATCTCCGACGCTATCATACCCGGAAAGTAAGCCCCCGAGTTTTTCGGGAAGGCGATCTGGTGCTCCGGTTGGTACAACATACTGCTGGCATGCATCAGTTATCCCCCCCATGGGAAGGGCCATTCATTGTGAGTAAATTACTGCACAATGATTCTTATTATCTTATCGATGCAAAGCCACAGGAAAAGAATAAGGCGGACAGGTCCGGCGAGGAATCTAAGCGTCCATGGAATGTAGCTCTACTTCGTCCTTTCAACACTTAGTAGAGAAGTGTATGTATCCGAGTCTTCTCATATGTCGGTATGTATGCCGGCAATGAGCTTATCAATGATATGTTGGCACCTCGAGCAGTAACTCGGGGACTGCCTTAATAATATTTGTTGTCTCGTATTATTTATGTGTCAGCTGGAGTAAGTTGTTCTACTTAAGTCGGATTAGTAGTGTGTGAGCACCAAAAACCCAACTCTTCGACTTGTTGCTGTCCAACAAGATTTGGCTTCATGCCAAGCAAGAGAACAAGTTGGGAATTGCGTAGCACATGAAAAATGACAAAGCAAAATAACTTAATCGAGCCAACGTTTGTTTTTCGGACTAACCTTGTATTTACTTTCAAATTATTATGCTGAATTATTTTGAGCTAAGCCTAAAGTTTCCAAGTATTGTTAAGACAATTTTTGAAGCTCGGATTCGTAAGTCGTAAAACCGAATCAAGGTAGACACGAGCCGAGCCAGAAGATTGGACGAACGAGAAAATGAAACTCAGGGACTACGCCCAAGTTAATCCGAGATAAAAACTTAGTAGCAAAATATCACATGTGTACAGGATACAATTCCACCCGGCATACCGGGGATCTGATAAATTTTGAAGTGTTTTCACTCAAGGAGCAGCAGGAGGAGGAAGTTTGGCATCATCTTCACTATCTTCGATGTCAGAGCCATCGCCCTCTTCATCCTCATCCGAGCCGTCTTCAACATTCTCAGCATTTTCGTCGCCAGCGGCTTCCAGGAAGCTCGGTCCCTCGATCCATTCATGAATGGGAGCATATTCGATGAGGCTATGGGCGCAAGCCTGGCGCCGAGATACCCACTCTGGGTCACTGGTCCATTTGGATCCGGTGCGCATGCGCGGTAAGAGGTTGAGGTCGATCTTCTCGTACCACGTAAGTACGTAATGGAGAACGGTCTCAGCTGCGGCACGTCCAGCAGACTCCCTCCAAAGGTCAAGCTGTGTCTCGATTTCCATCAACTTTTCAGCAAGAGCTGCGGTTCCCTCCGGAGTGTCTTCGGCAGGCCAAAACGTGTTGAAGATTCGGACTGCAACGTCAAGGAGATCCTTGCCATAGTTCTTGATGATTTCTAAGTGGGATGACAGGCTGACCAACAGGTCCTCCATGTCATAAGGAATGTCTTCACCATCAGGAGCAACGGGAGTACCCCTATCTCGGCGGAAATTAGCAACAGCGGCGCTCGCAATGGCAGTGCCCTTTGGAAATTTGCCTGAAAACGAGATAAGAGAAGCAAGTAAAGAAGAGGCAGGTGAAGTGACCCAGAGAAATATGCTGGATAAGGGAAAGGAACTTACGTAAAATGTGGATGTGGATCCGGGTCAATTCCTTGGTACAGTCATCGCGTCTTTTGTGGAGTTGCACAAGTTCAGTGTTCGCCGACTCAAGCTTGATGTCGGCCTCCTGGAGAAGTTCTCGGTCCTTGGCAATTTGGAGATTGAGGCGCACGCGCTCTTCAGTATAGTCCTGGCCAGCCTTTTCAAGCTCGAATTGGTGCTGCGCTTTCAATTTCTTCATCTCTGCTTTGAGCTTGGCAATCTCATCATCCTTGGTTCAGAGGAGGGCAAGCTCATCGTATTTCTTTTTGAGCTCGACCTGATGCTGCCCTGCTTGTTCGAGAAAATGCAGCATCATATCAGGCACGGGCACACTATCTTCCAGCGATACTGAAATAGTTTGTTAACCCAGCAAGGCCGAGGTATGAATATTTGCCGAGCCAAGGAGAAAAGGAGATAGAAAGCAAATCAAGGTTGCGCAAAAGTAACTTACCCTTGATCTGCTCAAGCTTCTTCTTCATTATGATATTCTCAGCTTCCACCCCAGCTGCGAAAACCGAATGATGGATTAGTTCAGCAGAAAAAGATGAAGTGAAGAAGAGAACTTACCCCTTTTCTCGTGCTCAGCGAGATGTGCATTATGCTTTGCGAGCAGCATTTTGTGAGTGTCCAGGAGACGCTGGAACTCAGCGCTCCGGCAGTTGGTGGTCACCTGAAAAAAGTACAGAAATATAGCTTAGGCCTTGTGCATATTCGAAGTATACAAGATCCAGGCCAAGTGGAACTTAACTCGGCTCTAGGTGTGGGCATATTCGAAGTGTACAAGATCTAGGCCAAGTGGAACTTAACCCGGCTCTAGGTGTGTGCATATTCGAAGTGTACAAAATTCGAGCCAAGTGGAACTTAACCCGGCTCTAGGTGTGTGCATATTCGAAGTGTACAAAATCTGGGCCAAGTGGAACTTAACCCGGCTCTAGGTGTGTGCATATTCGAAGTGTACAAAATCCGGGCCAAGTGGAACTTAACCCGGCTCTAGGTGTGTGCATATTCGAAGTGTACAAGATCCGGGCCAAGTGGAACTTAACCCGGCTCTAGGTGTGTGCATATTCGAAGTGTACAAAATCCGGGCCAAGTGGAACTTAACCCGGCTCTAGGTGTATGCATATTCGAAGTGTACAAGATCCGGGCCAAGTGGAACTTAACCCGACTCTAGGTATGTGCATATTCGAAGTGTACAAGATCCGGGCCAAGTGGAACTTAACCATCTCTAGGTATGTGCATATTCAAAGTATACAAGATCCGGGCCAAGTGGAATTTAACCCGGCTCTAGGTGTGTGCATATTTTAAATTGTCAAGGAGCTACGTTAGTTTTCTAAGGAGCATCCGGCCGAGTAACAAGTTACTCCCCCAGAGGCTCAGGGACTAATGGTTATATCACTAATATATATACAGCATGCTAAGGGAAAGGTGAAGTAACGTACCTCCATCATCCGACCCGCAAGGTTAATCGCCTTAGCGGCTGTGTTCATCTGAGCAGAAAACTCGGCGGGACCGAACTTCTCCGGGAGATCGTCGTTGTAGACGAACTCCGCCTTGTTCCAGTTGTTCATGAACTCGATCAAGGTCGGAGGATATCGTTCGCTGCTGAGCATGTGGGGCGCCACCAAGCCCTTGGCATGTGCTTCCCTCCTCTCAACCAGAGCAAGGGCCGGGCTGGTGTGTAAGACAAGCTGCTGCACATTAGCTGGCTCGGCAGGGGCGTCCTTCGGTGCTGGAGGCTTCTTGGAAAGCATGGATGCGAGAGTGCGCTGTCCAGACTTGATGTACGCTGCCCTGGTGGCGTCAGGGGCCTTCTTGCCTTTGGGCTGCTGAGAGGAGGAAGTGGTTGTAGCAGATTTACCCTTGGGAGCTGCCTGGGTGCTTTCTCGCTGAGATTGAGAAGACTCAGACGAGGCGGAGGGGCTTGGCGTTGCTGCTTTGGCTGATGGTGCTGGAGTTGGTCCTGGTGCTGCTGCTGTTTTCTTCTTCGGAGGAGGTACTGAAGTAGACTCGGTAGTAGCTGGTTGCAGCGGAGCCGAAGTGGTGGATGCCGTTGCCTCAGCTGGGCCAGTCTCCCCCGCTCCGAGGTTGCCCCCCTCTTGACGAGGTGGGCTGGAACCCGGAGCAACCGCTGAACCCTCCGGAATAGGGCTCAGCGGGCATGAATCGTCACCACGAGGGGGAGAAGGGCTGAGTCAGAGCAGCGAAGCGATGCTAGATCCACTCTGGGGGACCTCCACCGCAGCCCTGCCGAATCAAATAATGTCAGATGAGAAACTATAACAATGCAAGAACAAGAAAATGGCAGATGGAAAAATAGACTTACGCATCCGAGGTCAGGGGATCCTTGGGATTCCGAGCCCTTCATGCTGGGGCCTTGGTCGCAGGCTTGGAGGCAGTCTTGTCCTCGGATTTCTTTCGCCTTTTGGTTGGCTGAGAAGGTCCGGAGGATGAAGTGGATGCAGCTTCCCTTTAATTCTTCGGCGCAACCGGAACAGGGTCACCCATGGCAAGGGGAGGGTCCTCATGGATCTGCCCACCGGGGTTAGCTGATGCCGGAAAAGCATAAGAAAGGGGGACAACGTCAAATGCTTTCATCACCTCAACATCCGAGTCATCTTCATCGTCGGGCCAATCTCTAATGGAAGAGAGTTTACCGGTGGCTCGCTTGGTCGCGTCGGCCATTGGGATGAACATCTCCTGATCCGTTTCTTCATCGTCCGAGGTCTCCTGGTCAGGCGCACATTTGAGGGTGGGATCGGTGCCGTCCTCGATAGTTTGCTGAAGGAATTGCTAAAGGAAAGAAAAGACGACAGAGTTAAAGATACAGCAGCACCGACATAAGATCTGATTCGGAGAAAGTTTGTGGCACGAAACTTACCACGGGAGGAAGCCTATCTCGGCAATAGTGCTCAATTCCCCACGTCCACTCAGAGGAGAAGTCCTTGTGGGTGGTGAAGAGGGCCTTGACCCGGCGATAGATTTCTGTGTTGCTCAGCTCGAAAGACGAGGTCCGGTTGGGGTTGCGGCCCCAGCTCATGTGGCACACCTTGTGAGTGTGTTTCTGGAGAGGGGAGATCTGGTTGCGGACAAATGTGGTCATGGCATCCTCGTTGCGCAACCCGAGATCCTTCAGCTCCGCGAACCTTTTGTTGACCTGGTTGGCCAAGACTGTGGGCTTCTTGGGGACAATGTCCCACAACTTTGGGTTAGGTGGACCCGGAGTATAAGGGCGAAGCCGGATCAGGTCTTCAGTGTCGTCGTTCCGAACATAAAATAAGGTCCGGGCCCATCCTTTGCAGGAGTCCAGCCTGGTAACCCGGGGAAAGACGGAGAGCCCCCGGGAGAAATGGACGCAGCGCCAAACTGCGTTAGTTGTTTGTCCTCCGGCTCTAGATCGACATTCGGAATTACGTTACGATGAAGGACAAAGAACCGGATCCATAGCTCCTTTGTGGGCCATAATCCGCCATAGCCTTCAATCGTGGAGGCGAAAGCAGAGAGAGATGTGATGGCATTGGCAGGAAGGTGGTGCGGTTGGAGTTCGTAGGTGTTCAACCAATCATGGAAAAATCGCCAAGTGGCAAACCGAATCCCCGGTAGAAGTGTGACAGAAACACCACAAACTCACCTAGATTGGGTGAGGGGGTGAGTTCGGCAGAGGCGAGGCGCGCAGTGACGCCTGCGGGGATGCGCCTGGTGCGGTAGAGCCAATCCAGGTCATCCTGGCAGACCCAGGATCCAGCCCACGCACCGTGGTCCGCCGTCGCAGCGTCTTCCTCCATCTCCTGCTCGGCGACGGCGAGCTCTTCTTCTGTCATCTCGAGTTCGTTGCCCTCACTGGCGCTAGCGGCGGTGGGGGGCAGCGGCCTAGACTGACAGCAACCCATGGCGGAGGAGGTGCGCAGCGGCGGTGGCGACGCAGGTGTGTGTCGAAGCAGTGCGGCGGCGGCGCTGCTACTCAGACGCGGTGGCGGCGGCGGTGACGCGGGAGAAGACGAAGAAGAAGAAGAACTAGAGGCAGAGGGGCGCGGAACTGGGAAAAGACCCAAGGGGCGCACCCCTCCCCTATTTAACCACTCCATCGAGGAGGAAGTGGTATTGCGTTATGCGGATATGCCACACATTGTGGCCGTGTATAAACAAGATGGACCAATCAGCGAAGAGCCACACGGAGGACCACAGGGTGTAGCAGATCCCATGACGTGACACATTGATGCAGTTAACGAGGAGGCAGGCCAGACATGACGTGCGCTACAGTGATAACTGACAATTACTGTAGCGGTTACTGTGGCTGGCCCTTAAAATGAGGCAACCTAATGATTAGCCTCCACGTGGGGAAGCGTATGAGAGAAGGAAAGATGACCCGGATGAGATTTTGGTAACCCGACCAGCAAGTGAAAACTTGAAATGTGCCAAGGGAAAGTAAACCCATGAGATCCAAGATAAGCGGTAACTCGGAGAAGGAGCACAAAGCTCGGTGCGATTGAACCTGTTGTGGCCTTAGCGGCTAAGGCAACTAAGACCACACCAGCTTCGGGGACTAATGTTGGGGGGATACCCCCGGGTAGGGTCACGCCGGGGTATAAAAGCCGAGTTAGCCAAGGTACGGAAAGGTTAAAGCGTGTGCTGGCCGAGTTACCTCAAGGCAAGCCGAATCTCGGGGTAACCCGGACCAGGCGATGTCCGCCTAACTGAGTCTCATCCAACTTAAGCCATAAGCCGGATAGATGAATCTAACTTGTATGCAGGAACAGGTGTGACCGGATCAACTACGATCCGGGTCATAGCAAGATTCTAGGAGAAGGAAGGTATCTCGCTTGTCAAAAGTAACCCTGGTACGCACGACATGAGCGAAGCGGATAGGGGCAGGACCACCGAGGCATGGCCGACAAAGGTGACGACGCCGATGTCGGCTGACGCAGGCGCCGCAAAGGCTCACATAGCCTCTGCATGGATGACGCGAGTGTTGGGGATATACTTTCCGGGTATTCTCACTGTTCCTCACTAACCAGGGTGGCCCACTTCGGGTTAGACCTTTGCTTCACGGGTGGACCAGTCAGGGAGAAAGACGGAGTCCAATCCGGCTATGGGAAGGCCCAGAAGACTTACTGACTTAGGCCCATAATGTTACTTGTAGTTCAAGATGTACTCTGTAACCGACTCTTAGACGTAGCCGAATAGATCTCTCCTGTAAACCCTAGGCCACATATCTATATAAGCCGTCCTAGGGAGAGCCTTTGGGGCACCTCAATACTTTAGACCCTCAACTCGCATAGGCGAAACCCTTGTAACCCATATTCTAGCTCTGCCGTATTACTAGATTGCTAGCAGGAGTAGGATCCGTCCAAAGCCGGCGGATTCGAACCTGGATAAACTTGTGTGCTCACCGTCCCAGAACACCGTACGTCTCACACCCCTCTCTTCTGCACGCCTCGAGGACCCCCTCATGGCGTACTTGTCATCAATCCGACGACAGTTGGCGCCCACCGTGGGGCAAGTGAGCTTCAGATCTGCGTTCCGAGCGGAATCTGCAAAAGTCGGAATCGGCGAGACTATCGCCGTCGGACGCATCCTCTATGCCAGCTACGTCCCTCTCATCGTTCTCGACGAGACTTGGATTCCAGCAAGGGAGTCCATGACTGCCTACACAATCATGTCTTTTGGTGAGATCGATGTTTACATCGGTTTCGCTGAACCTGCCCAACCCACCCCAGCGGTGATGATAGAGGCAGAAGAATTTTCTGGGTCCCCTTTGTCCACGGAGGCAGCAGAGTTCCGGATCTCGGAAAACCCTAATCCCACACAGCCCGCACCAGTTGCGGAGATAGTGGAGAAACCCGAACCTGAAGAAGACCTAGCGGTCCACGTCGAATCTCGAGTGGATCTCCCTGGAGGAGCCAGATCCCAGATCGATCTACCCGCGGAAGTCGAAATCCAGGAGGAGCATATCAACAACACTGATTCCGGCTCTGATGATGCCGGGACAGACAGGCCTTTCCTAAGGTACACACTAAAACGCATGATACTGCAAGGCAAAAGCGCAGATGCAATCCTCGAGACCATCAAAAGTTTCGATATGGCTGATCGCGAAAGCCGCAGGTACCTCAGGAAGCACACGTCGCACTTCGTCGGATACGTGGGATCCGGATCCGGCTCTGCCGATGCTGGAGAAAACACCGAATCTGTGCTGGAGGCAATCGGAACAAACACCGACGTACCCGCATCCTCAGATGAGTCGATGACGTTAGCAGATTTCCGAAAGTTCTCCGTGGAATATGAAGAGGAATATAACTCCAAAGCTGCAGAAGATGGATGAAGGATCCGGTGAACACTCTCCCAAAGCGCAGGATGACATGGACGTTAGAGATAATCCCGAAGTCCAAATGTCCAAAAGTACCGATCAGAGCTTGACCTCAGGAAACGGACCCAAAGCCGTCTTTGCTACTGGTGCCGCCAAGAAGGCAAATAAGAAGAACAAGAAAAACAAGACCCCGGCAAAAGACCCTCTGACATAGGAGGTGATTGCCAGGGAATACGAGGAAGACTCGGATGGAGCACTTATCCCAGACGAGCTGAAAAAAGAAGCATCGGTGGATGGACACGTGATCACTGAAAGTGCGCGTAAACTCATCGATGCCGCATTAACCACACCTATCCCTACAGCTGCAGAACTTACTGCAGATGAGCTGGACGAAAGGGCGCAAACCCTAGAAGCGCGTCGTCAACAACTCCTCGATGAAGCCAAAAACATCGAGGTGGAGAAGAAATGCATGTCGAACAAGGAGTACATGTCTCATCTACATCAGAAGACACGGAAGCGTCACATAGATGACAACCAATTCCCACATGTCCGTGCCGTCCTTTTTGGAGATGAGATGGGGAAGCCACGGAAAGATAGCAACGGAGATTGGGTATACCCAACACCAGTACAAAATACCGTGGCAGCCCGAGAAATTCTATCGGCTAATCCAGGACCAGAGGAGATCCGTTTGGGTATCAAGCTACTCAACAAGGGACTGGAGCAGCAAAAGGTCGCCATGTCCGAAAGTCAAAAACTGGTCTCAGATTCTGACCAATGTCGCACAGATCCGGCATGGGCTGGCGTAAGATCCCATTACGTCCGGGTGTAGTATCATCACCCCGGACGCTGGGAAGATAACTATTCAAGAACCGGATCTTCAGGACAGCATCACAAAACTTCACATAACTGGAGCAACGTCGCCCCAGCGGCCAAGAAAGACACCATCGCTGCCTTGAATCCGATGAACCCTCCCCGACGAGAATCTGAGGATCGAAGGGGAGAAGATAAAGAGAAACGTCGGGAGGAGGATCATCAGAGAATGCCACCTCCTAGACATGAGAACTGTCCGGCTGAACCTCACCATGGTGGGAACGACGGACGAAGAAATGACGGAAACCATGCCAGTACAAGCCGGCAGGGGGCTCGTCATAGTCATGATGCTCCACCCTCTCCACCACACAGTCATCACAACGGCTCCCATGGAGGGCAAGGACGACGACATGGCGGAGGAGGTGGTGGCAGAAGCCGAAGTCCGGCTCCACGGCACTGCAGCCACAGCCGGCATTCGGGACGATCTCTATCCCCGAACGACGCAAGGCACAGGATCAACTCCAACATAGAGGCTCGGCGCTATGAAAACGATGACGTGTACATGGGCCCAAAGTGCTTCGGACCACGCATCAGAGCTACAAAATTCTCGGAAGGATTTGCTATCTCAAGACATATCCAAGCCTACGACGGCATTGCTCGGCCAGACACCTGGTTACAGGATTTCTTCCAAGCTTGCTGCATCGCCAAAGGCGGAAACAGCCTGGTCGCAACCTAATATCTCCCGCTTATGTTACGAAAGACGGCACGATCATGGCTCAATGAACTTCAGGCGAACACCATCCATAACTGGTATGATCTGCAAAGTGCGTTCTTTCGGAATTTCGAAGGCACATATCGGAGGCCCTATATGGTTGGAGACCTACAACGTTGCACCCAGAAAGCCGGAGAAACTTGCCGGGATTACCTCGGATGATGGATCGACACCAAGAACTCCTGTGAAGGAGTAAATGATCAAACTGCGATTGAAGCTTTCATCGCAGGTCTCCCTATTGGTTTACTACGCCATCGCATGAAGTGTGACAAGGTTACTGATTTGGGAGAGATGATAGAAACAGGGAGCAAGTATGCAGATGCTGACGATGATGCAGAAGGACTAATCAATGCCCTAGATGTGCCTCAGTCAGCAAAACAACCAAAGCAACAAGCTCAGAAGCGCAAAAATACCTCGGAAGAGAAACCCAACGCGGAAACAGCGGTAGTCACTACTATTTCCGGGCCTGGAGGGCGAGGAGGACGTGGCGGAGGCCGTGGCCGTGGCCGTGGGACATCAAGGGTCCAAGGTAGAGGAGAACAACAACCAGGCAAAACCTACTCTTGGGCCGACATTGCCAATAACCCATGTGTGCATCACCTTGACGACAATGGGGGCTCGTCCCACACCAACGCTGAATGTCGTTTCAATGACGACATCAAAAGAGATGACACTGCAAGCTACAAAGCTAAGCGGAAGAAGGGAAAGAAAAATCCCGAAAAAGACAAAGAGACCAAGGAAGATTCCGACATGGAGGATGCGGATGCTTCAAATCCCAAGTTAGAAGGGAAGATGACTTTTCCCACCAAGAAGGACACTTATGTCACCTTCCTTGGATCTCAACCAGCAAAGGTCAAGAAAGCAGTTCTACACGAGCTCAATGCAATAGTTCCGGCTATTCCCCAGTATCTGGACTGGTCGGAAGTGGAAATCACGTTTGACCGCGATGATCATCCGCCTAAGTTACACAGGCGAGGAAAATACGCCTTAATTGTCAACCTACTTATTGACGGTTATGGTTTCTCCAAGACCCTCATGGACGGTGGTAGCAGCATCAATATTCTCTATGTCGAAACACTATGCCGGATGAAGATCTCGGAGACCTAGCTGAACCATAGCTCTGTGATTTTTCATGGAGTTGTCCCAGGAAGACAAGCTAATTCCCTGGGAGAGATCACTTTGGACGTTACCTTTGGAACTCCAAAGAATTATCGGACGGAGGCACTTTCCTTCGAAGTGGTCCGGCTTACTGGGCTTTTATGGCTCGTCCGTGTTACATTTACAATATGATGAAAATTCCAGGTCCCAACGGCGTGATCACCATCAGGGAGACTCGAAGAAAGCGCGAGAGTGCGAGGATGGAAATGCCGCCTTTGCCAAAGCCGTGTTGCACGCCCAGGAGTACCAGGAGATCAAGAAGAGCCTAGATCCGTCCGAGATGCCCGCAATGAAGGAGGTTACCAAGCCAAATCCGGAGTTCAAGGCATTAGAAGAGACGAAGAAAGCGTCGTTGAAGGATGATGACCCCTCCAAGGTGACCCAGATAGGCGTAGGCCTAGATAGCGCATAGGAAAGTGTGCTCGTCAAGTTCCTCCAAGCAAATCAAGATATCTACGCATGGCAGCCATCTGACATGACCGGAGTACCTAGGGAACTTGCCGAGCACTCTCTAAATGTAAAACCGAATGCTAAACCTGTCAAACAGTCCTTACGATGGTTTGGCAACAAAAAGCGTAAGGCAATAGCTAAGGAACTAGCATGGCTTGAGTTAGCGGATTCATAGAAGGGGTCATCCACACTGAGTGTTCGGCCAATCCTGTAATGGTCCCTAAAAAGGACACCACTGATTTAAGGATGTGTATTGATTATACTGCCTTCAACAAGGCTTGTCCAAAAGATTCGTTCGCTCTGCCTAGAATTGATCAAGTTATCGATTCTACGGCAGGCTCAGAACTCCTCTGTTTTCTCGACGCATATTACGGTTATCACCAAATCCGGATGAAGGAATCTGACAAAGTCAAAACTTCATTCATAACCCCCTTTGGAACCTTCTGTTTTGTTACGATGCCCTTTGGGCTGAAGAACGCAGGAGCTACATACCAGCGCACGATGCAACGTTGCCTCCACGACCAACTCGGACGCAATGTACATGCATACGTGGATGATATCGCGGTGATGTCCAAAAAGAAGGAAACACTCATTTCCAACTTGGAGGAAACATTCACCAATCTACAAAAATACAACATCATGCTTAACCCGAAGAAATGCTTCTTTGGAATACCAGCCGGAAAATTGTTAGGTTTCATCGTGTCTCAAAGAGGCATAGAGGTGAACCGCGACAAAATCAAGGCTATACTCAATATTTCCAGGCCAACTCGCTTGAAGGACGTACAAAGATTAACTGGTTGCATTGCTGCGGTCAGTCGATTTGTAAGCCGGCTTGGTGAAAGAGCCGCACCATTATACCAACTCCTGAAGAAGACCAAAGATTTTGTCTGGACTGACGAAGCTGAAGCTGCACTACAAGACCTGAAGAAAGTACTCTCATCTGCTCCTATCCTTGTAGCGCCGGAACCTCAGGAACCGATTTTGCTTTATATTGCTATGACAAATAAGGTCGTTAGTATCATTATGGTGGTGGAGAGACCAGAGGAAAATCAGGAACACCTGGTACAGCGTCTGACTTACTTTGTCAGTGAGGTCTTGACAGAATCAAAACAGCGATATCCGCACTATCAAAAGTTGGCTTACGGTGTTTTCCTAGCATCTCGTAAGTTACGACACTATTTTCAGGAGCAACCAATTACCATGGTGAGCAAAGCTCCCATGAGAGACATAATCAACAACAGAGACACCATAGGACGTGTTGCCAAATGGGGCATAGAGCTCTCAGCTTTCGATATTGAGTATAAACCTCGGACAGCAATCAAATCCCAGATCCTTGCTGACTTTGTCGCTGATTGGACAGAGACGAAGGAGAACATGGTCCTCCCTGAGTCAGAATACTGGACCCTCTTTTTCGATGGGTCTAAGGCTCGAGGGGGCTCGGGGGCTGGCGTGGTGCTCAAATCACCCCAAGGAGATAAACTATTATACGTGTTGCAGATCCACTTCACAGCAACAAACAATATTGTCGAGTATGAAGCACTGCTGCATGGAATCCGTATTGCCAAGGATATTGGCATCCGACGTTTGATGTGTTACGGAGATTCGGATCTTGTTGCTCAGCAAGTCTCGGATATTTGTAATGCAAATAAGCACATGGCAGCATATAAAGCTGTCGTGGATGATCTATCTAAATCGTTCGACGGGTTTGAAGTTCAACACATCCCTCGAGCAGAAAATGAGGAAGCAGATGCACTATCTCGAATAGGCTCTGCATGGAAAGAGGTCCCGGATGGCGCACTTTTAGAGCACCTCAAAGTTCCCTCGATAAAGGGAGTAGATGAGGAATATCTGACCAAATCCGACTCACCTTTAATAGCAGTTCTGGCTGTAATTCCCAACTGGACTCAACCCTACCTCGATTATTTGGTAGGTGGCAAATTACCCGAACATGAGGTGCTAAGCCTGCAGATTATCCGACGAGCAAAAGCCTATACTATTGTTAAGGGTGAGCTCCATAAACAGAGTGTTTCTGGGGTTTTTCAGCGCTATGTATCTCCGGAAGAAGGAGTGGAAATCTTAAGGGAAATCCACGAAGGCGAGTGTGGTCACCATGCTGCAGCCAAGTCTTTAGTGGCAAAAGCTTTTCGACATGGATTTTTCTGGCTTACAGCTCAGGCAGATGCCGAACGATTAGTCAAGACATGCAAAGGCTGCCAAAAGTACGCCAAGAAAGCTCATGTTCAGCTGCGAACAATACCTATAACATGGCCTTTTGCGGTCTGGGGGCTTGATATGGTAGGACCCTTTAAACGAGCTCCAAGTGGATTTACTCACCTCTTAGTGATGGTGGATAAATTCACCAAGTGGATAGAGCCTAAACCTGTCACTAGTTGTGATGGAGCAATAGCCAAAAGATTTGTTGAGGATGTTATAATCTGGTATGGTTATCCGCATAGCATTATCACGGACAACAGGAATAACTTTTCTATGGGAGAACTGGCCGAATTCTGTGATGAGCAAAATATCCGGCTTGACATTGCATCAGTCGCACATCCACAGGCTAACGGACAAGTCGAAAGAGCAAATGGTTTAATTCTACAAGGCCTGAAACCAAGACTCGAAGCACCACTATGACATGCTGCGGGGGCTTGGGCAGAGGAACTACCCTCTGTAATTTGGAGTTTACGAACAACTCCGAACAGGTCAACAGGATACACACCTTTCTTCTTGGTCTATGGCGCAGAAGCAGTTCTTCCTAGTGATTTAATTCATACTTATCCTAGACTGGCCCCGTATATTGAAGAGGACGCCGAGATTTCTTGACAAAATGATCTCGACTTAGTCGAAGAAATTCGCATCGTTGCTGAAATGAGATCTACAGCCTATCAGCAGAAATTATGCAAGTATCATAGCCAGAGAGTCCAAAATAGATCTTTCAATAAAGGTGATTTGGTTATCCGGCTTGTGCAACAAAGAAAGCACAAACTTTCCCCAGTATGGGAAGGTCCCTTTTTAGTTAGTCGAGTACTACACAATGGATCGTACTACTTAACTGACATGAGGCCAATCAAAGAAAGACCTGCTACTAAGAAGAGAAAGAGAGCTGGAGGTAGTACAAATCCAGATGAGTTAGACGGACCGTGGAATATTGCTCAGCTACGTCACTTTTATTCTTAGTTTATTCTTCTTTGTAATCATACATATGTACATGTTCTGTGAGAAATAAAAGTTTTGGTTGCCTCAAGTTTTTTCTGAGAAGTTCTTAAACCATCTTATTTCCGAATGATCATGTCATAGTCGAAAATCCTAGAATGCTTGAAAGTACTTTATGCTCATGTTCGTTCTGATCTAGATTTCCGATTCTAAAACTGCTACCTTCGGGTATAACTCTAAAGTTTCTAGTCTTTACTTGGGTTATTTATCTGATTGCCGGATGCGGGCATTTTCCGAGTAGTGAATTGTTGGTACTAGAAGCTGGCTTTGTTTCCGAGTTTAAACTGGTTTAGCAATTGAGCTCCGTTGCTCGGCAAAGTTTCCGGTGGAAGGTTTGGCCGGCTCACGAAAGGGACGAGGCGGAAAGCCAGATAAACGATAAGTAGAGACGAAAAAAATACAAGTGCTTATGTAAACATTTCAGGCACGCAAAAATGTTAAAAGTCAAAAGTGCTGAATAGATCAAAAGTTAAGCACTTGCAAAAATAAATAGTACTTAATATTTACAATCGCATCAGGTTTTTCTGGAATAATACATATATTTCTGGTCTATGATGCAGGAGGAGATGAAAGATCTGCCGGCTCGCTGGTCACTCCGCCTTGATATCGTTCCGAGATGTCCGCATCCGAGTTGGTGCATTCATCGTCGGAAACTTCTTCGGCTTCTTCTGCAGGAGGAGGCGGAGTATCCACGCGGGTGAAGAAGGGGATCTCGTAGCTGGTCAGATCAGCTACGTGGCACCCGTATCCGACGTAGGAGTGCATGATGGCTTGAAGGTCCTGCTCCTGGCCGTCTTCGTCTACCTTGCAGTACCCTTTAGTCACTTTCCATATTTCCATGTTTCCATGGTGGCTCATGACCATGGAGAGAGCGTTCTGCATAGTAGTCCGCGCATAGGACATGTTCCAGTCCCGAACAAGCTGCGGCATCTCCTTGGCCCTGTCCCGCACCTCAAAATCCGACATGCTTGGCATGTCCGGAATCCTGAGAGACTCGCCAATGTCCTCAAGGGACTGGCGGTAGTCATGAAGAAGATCACCGACTTGGGTAAGCCGGTGGGTGCGGGGCTCGGACGAGGAAGAGTTCGTCAAGTTCAGAGGACCTGTACATCAAAACAAAGTTAAGAAAAAACCGACATTGATAGAAGTCGAAGAAAAAGATAAGTTAGAGAGGTGGAACGTACCAAAAATGATGTCCTCAATCTTGGTCTTCTCCTCCCGGAGACTCCGGAGTTCAACCCAGAGCGCCTGGGATATGTCCTTCTCTCTGCCAAGATCATTCTTGAGGTCCGAGATTATTTTATCCTGAGCAGCAATCTTGCGATCATGCTCATCAGTGGCCATGGAGGAGGATTCAAGGACTTGAGCTATGCTCTTTTCATGATCTTCCTTGAGCTTATCCAGCTCTTGGCGAAGTCCCTTGTTCTCCACCACCAGGGTCTTGAGGTTCTTAGCCTCTTCAATCATAGCGATGGATTGTTTCACCAGCGCTGTAAGACAAAAAAAAGAACAACAAGTTCAGAAAAATTCGACATTGAAAAAATCAAAGACAAGGTTTGAATCTCGGAATATTTACCTTTGGCTTCATCCTTGGCTACTTTGAGCTCAGCATTTTTTAGCCGGAGAGCTTTGATCTCTCTCCGCTTATCACATACATTGGTCAATAATTCCTAGTTATAGGAACATACTTTCTGTAAGTCAGAATACCCAAAGTCAGGAAGCTACTTAAGACTCGGGCTAATATTTTTGCTAAATATCAGCACGAACCTTGGGGGCTACACTAGTTCATTCTTTGGCATCCTAATGAAGCATAAACTCGGATTCTATATCCTACTTCATGCTTGGGGGCTAGAGGATATGATATAACATAATGGAAAAAACAAGAGTTGGAATTCCGACTTACATATTGCTCGCGGGTGAGTTTATCTAAACTTGCATTCACTTCAGCGACCACCTTTTCGGCAAGAGTAAGAGGGATCACTGGGGCTGTTGGAAGCTCGCCAGTCCTAATCCTCTCGTCGTGAAGGTGGACTTGAGTGAGAAGGTCAGAGAACTTGATGTCCTCTGCTTCTTGCGCTTCCTCCTCGGGGGATAAATGGCTTTTGTCCTAGACTTGCCTGGCAGGCCGCTGGATCTCCTCTGCAGATTTTCGGGTCAGGCAAAACTTGGCAAGACTCAGATTGCTGAGGAGGTTTTCGGCGAAGACTTCAGCCGAGGGATCATTACCCAAAGAGGTTTCACCCTTATCTTGACCTAACGCACCCACAGTGACGTCAGTTTACGACCGAAGGATCGCAGGCTCCGTTTGAAGAGCCGGATCTTCTGCAGCATCCGACGAGATAACCGGAGTTGCAGAAGGTTGATGGGCCGGAGTCGGAGGATCCACGACAAGCGAAGCTATGGTAAGCTTCGTCTGGCGTAAGGGTTCGAAGAAATCCCTTTCCCCTTGCCCTTGATGATCGATTTTGCTCTGAGAAGGTAACAAAGTCGAAAACGTTACATCTTAGAAAGAAATTTGAGTAAAGTACAAAGACAGAAAAGTTGTGACTGAAAAGATACCTCTTCACGACAGGCACCTCCTTTGTGCCAACCGCTACTGTCGGAGCTTTGCTCTTCTTGAGCGCAAGATCCGGCAGTGGAACTACTTCCACCTCCTAAGAGAACTCCGGAGGGTATCCTTCGAGCGGAGCAAGTTCCGACTCGGGGATGTCAGCAAGCTGAAAACAAGAAAACATATTAGTATTGCAATATAACTCGAAGATAGAAACACATAAAAGATGTGATGATAGAAGCCTACTGGCACCACGGGGTTTTCCGCCGTGTGCATGTCTAGAGAAACCTCCGGAATCCGCCTTTCGATCCGCTCCTTGATCAACCACTTGATTTGGCTTATGTAGCCTTGAGTGGTGTAGGCTTTGGGGCTGATGCGGAGGGAGTCGGTTGGAGAGGACGTTATGGAGTGCATCAGTCTATCCCCGTGGTACTGAAGTGGCTGGATCCGACATGAGACCCAGCACTGGACCAAGTCAGATCCCTTCAGACCACTGTGCTTGATAAGATACTCGATCTGCCTCTTAGCGAGGATCAGATCATCAGTGAGAGCCAGAGCAGCCTCGTCCCAGGAAGGCTGGGCCATGGCGGCTCGGTCGACAAAAGCCGGCAAAGCAGTAGCTTTGCCGGGAGCCGGAATATCCCTATGGTAGAAAAAAAGTGGCTGGCCATTGTTTGAACGAGTCACTGTCAGAACTTTTGGGATATGCCCGGTCTCGTCTAAGAGAAAAACTAATGGTACCGGTGATGTAAGGAACATCGGCAGTGATGGAATTCCTCCGGACATGGAAATAAAATAGGAAGAGAAGCAAACTCGGCCTAATGCCAAGAAAGCCCTCGCAAAGCGCAACATATGCGCTCATTTCTCGAAGTGAATTGGGAGGAAGATTGTGGAGTTGAACTCCATAGTGATCTATCACCTCGGAGAAGAACTCCGAGGGAGGAAAAGACAGACCTCGGTCCAGATGGGTGCCGAAGTGGACTCGCTCGCCCTCGTGTGGGTTAGGGACGGTTTGACCGGAGCCGCTCCGCCAGTCGCCGGTGACGAGGAGCCCGTCCTTCTCCATGTTCTTGTGGCCTGCTTCGTCAAGGGCGCAGGGGATCCAGATTCCCCTGTAGTTTCTTTCTCTGCTGCAGCTTCCCCCTTTGCCGCCGCTCCTGCTGCCGCCAAACCGGAGGAAGAGGATGATGAAGCCATTTTCTCCGGTGAGAGGGTGACCTTAAAGGGGCGGAGATGGGAGTTTCTGTGGGGGAAGGACAAGGAGGCTCTGTGCGCACAGGAGGATTGGAAACGAAGGAAATGGCAAAGGACTGGTGGAAAGGAGAAGAAGAAATCTGAACCCCTTATATCCACCTACCTGCGCCAAGATTCGTGCAAACGCTACAGTGTAACCGCCACGCGTCGTGGAAAGAACTGGGAAGGACCCGCACGATGATTGCGTCGCCTCGATCTCCACACACGCATTGAAACGACGCCTCGGTTCCGCAGACCGTGGACCCACCAACGGTCGTGCTGACGGAACGTCTGTCAGATGACGTGACTTGACCATGCTTGTGTCAGGTGGTGTTAGAGAGCAAGTTCCGGCTTAGTTCAAAATCGATCTGGGAAATCCGAGTAACCTACTGATAGGTCTGACTTATTTTTAAGACCCGGATCGTATCTTTTGTTGTGAAGTTTCAGGAACCCTTCAAGATTCTGCAAGCCGAAGATCAAGCTAGACGATGATAAATCCGACTCTGGATCTTGGAGGCCTCCGGGGGCTGCTGTTGGGGATATACTTTCCGGGTATCCTCATAGTTCCTCACTGACCGGGGTGGCCCACTTCAAGTTAGGGCTTTGCTTCACGGGTGCCCCAGTTAGGGAGAAAGACAGAGTCCAATCCGGCTACAGGAAGGCCCAGAAGACTTACCGACTTAGTCCCATAATGTTACTTGTAGTTCAAGATGTACTCTGTAACCGACTCTTAGACGTAGCTGGATAGATCTCTCCTGTAAACCCTAGGCCGGATATCTATATAAGCCGTCCTAGGGAGAGCCTTTAGGGCACCTCAATACTTTAGACCCTCAACTCGCATAGACGAAACCCTTGTAACCCATATTTCGGCTCTGCCGTATTACTAGATTGCTAGCAGGAGTAGGATCCGTCCAAAGCCGGCGGATTCGATCCTGGGTAAAATTGTGTGCTCACCGTCCCGGAACACCGTATGTCTCACACCCCTCTCTTCAGCACGCCTCGAGGACCCCCTCATGGCGTACTTGTCATCTATCCGACGACAGCGGGGGAAAAGCGACCCGGTTGGCTTGCTATTTTGGGAGGAGGCATATTCCCTGGAATATGCCTCCACGTATGCCCTAAGTGGGGATCTAGCCACTCCTATATAAGGGGGGCTAGGGCCTCTGTAGAAGGGGTTGGTCTCGATTGGGTTGAGCTTTACTGGATCGATCTCTATAGACTAGTGTTTACTTGGTTCTTGAGGGCTAGCTAGCGGGGAGAGTAAGAGAGTACCTTCTTCCTCCTCTCCCCAATACAGCTCAAGGAGCACTTGTAATCTGTGAAGTGAATCAAATACAAACCTTCTGTGTGAGGAATCACCTCACTACCCCTCCCTGGATTCCCCTAGTGCTATTAGTCCCCACCTTTAGCCTATCCATGGCATCTGCCGTGACACCACCACGACAGATTTGTGCCTCGAGAACCAAGGAAGAATGGCCCAGGCGAGGTACCTGGAGTCGATGATCGTGCTTGTCGAAGGTGATGCAGGACTCGCACCCGCTGAGGTACTCAGTGGTTGAGGGTGGAGTGTTCACCGCCAAATTGATTTGGTGAGTGACTTACTTTTGCACTCTGTTGGAGGGGCTTCCTTTTTGGATCATGCCCATATGCCCCAGCGGTAGTGGGTACTTCTCGCCTCCGTTGTTCTAGACTGGTGGAGCCATATGTGGTGGTGGTCCGGGTAGTGGTGGAGGTGCTCCGCGAGACACAGCACCCGAGGCAGCTCCGTAACCTTGATTTATCACATCGTGATTCATCTGGGTGAGGCCTTCGTGGAGCTTTAGGAACTCACGGCAGCCCTTTAGGAGGTGGCTGGACTTCTTCTTGCCGTCGTGTTTGTCGGTGTAGAAGTGGACGTTGAAAGGTCTAGACAGTTTGTCCTGGATCGACGTTCCAGGATCTTCATCGCGGGTACGGTGTTGCCATACCTGCATGGTCTTCCCTCTGTCGTGGTATCCACCGTTGTGGTACCCGCTGTTGTGGTTGCCATCATTGTTTCTGTCAGTATAGCCAGCCACGACCATGTCGACTTCCTTGCGATCATCGTAACCACGCATCCGATGTTTGCCTCGACGGTCGCATCTGTGGCCGAGGTCGTTGTCGTCGTCTTAGTGGACACGGTTATTTTTCACCGAGTCCTCTCCATCAGCCCACCTGTTCGCGATCTCCATCAGGTGATCAATTGTTTTGGGCTTCGAGCTGCCCAGCTCTTCCCTGATCTCTCTACGGCGTATGCCGCTATTGAACGCGTCGATTATGCAGTCCTCGGAGATGTCCTCTGTGGAGTTTTTAATGATGGACCACCTCTAGATGTAGGAGCACAGCGATTCACCAGGCTTTTGATAGCAAGCCTTTAGCTCTTTGATTGATGTGGTACTTTTGTAAGTGGCCTTGAAGTTTCGCACGAAGCTATAGACCAGCTCCTCCCAGCTGCGGATCGACCCACGGGGAGGTTGTTGAGCCATGCGGGGGCAGCACCTTGCAGCTGAAGCTGGAGGAACTGCATGGCCATGCTCTTATTTCTTCCGTGTAGTCTGATGGATGAGATGTGGTCCTCCAGCCAGATCTTCGGGTCTTGAAGGCCGTCGAACTTTGGGTTCTCCGATGGGAGTTTGAACCCTTTAGGCATTCTTGTCTGCCGTATGGCTCTACTAAAGCAAACAGCACCGCAGAGCTCCGTTCTTCATCCTCCAAGTCCGTCGAGCGGGCGCGCCTTTTGCGTGCATCTTGTCGACCTTGCGATGTGTGATGTCATCACGTGTGTCGTAGTCATGATCATGTCGACGTGAGCGGTGTCGCCATGATAGATCATGCTTGTCATCGCTGGAGGAGTACGAGTAGTAGTTGGCTAGGGCCTTGCCTTTCTTCGGCTCGGCGTTGGATCTTTGGTGAGCGCAGCTGATACATTGCAAATGTATCTATAATTTTTGATGTTCCATGCTTGGTTTTATCCACTTTCTTGTGTATTGTCCACACTTTGGAGTACTTTTCATATGATTTTTTGGACTAACCTATTAAAAAGAGCCACTGTGCTAGCTGCCTGTTTTCTGCTGTTTTTGGTTCCAGGAAAGTCAGAAAATGAATATTCTCGGAATTGGACGGGACAAAAGCCAAAGTGCCTATTTTTCCGGAAGTCATCCGATACCAGAATACGAGACGGGGAGGAGCTAGGGGCCACCACACCACCTGGCCGCGCAGGCCAGGCCTGGCCACGCCAGGGGGTGGTGTGGCCAGGCCAGGAACCCCCTCGAGACGAAAACCCTAAGGACCCGATCAAAAATCCACAAAAGAGTCTGTAGCCACCATCATCTCCATCCCTAGATCGGGAGGGATCTGAAGCTCTTCCAAGCACCCTGCCAGAGAGGGGAATTCACGCTGGAAGCCTTCTTCATCACCATGCAAGCCTCCGGTGTGATGCGTGAGTAGTTCATCCCTGGACTACGAATCCATATAGTAGCTAGATGGCTGGTTCTCCTCCTTTGTGCTTTCATGTTTAGATCTTGTGAGCTCCGTTCATGATCAAGATCATCTATTTGTAATTCTGCATGTTGTGTTTGCGGGGATCCGATGGATATTGAGATGGTATTTCAGATTGATTATTGATTCTATCATGTCTTTGTTATTTTTGATCTTGCATGCTTTCCGTTGTTAGTAGCTATCTTGGCCAAGTAGATGCTAGCAACTCCAAGAGTTAGTATTTATGCTCGATAGTGGGCTCATGCCTCTGGTAATCTGGGGAAGTGACAGACATCTCTAAGGTACTAGATGTGATGTTGCTACTAGGAAGAAAACAACAATCCTTTGTTCATAGAACAATCATATTGTTTACTTTACACGCAATTTGTAAAGCAATAATCTGTTGCTTGCATCTTAATACTGGAGGGGGTTCGGATGATAACCTGAAGGTGGATTATTAGTCATAGATGCAGTTGAATGCCAGTCTATGTATAATGTTGTAATGCCCAATCAAGTTCCAAAGGAGTCAAGATGATTAGTATATGCATGTATTGCTTTCTCGATGTTTGTCAATTGCCCCGCTGTAATTTGTTCACCCAGCATGTTATCTATCTTAAGGAGAGCCACCTCTAGTGAACTATGGATCCCGGTCCTTGTCTTTTATATACAATCTATAAACTGTTTACTGCTTTGTGTTTACTTTCTGCAGACTTTTACTTCCTTCCATTCGATACGTTTAATCCTTTGTTTTTAGCAAAACACGGTGAGATTGACAACCTCATCGCAAGTTGGGGACAAAGTTCTGTTGTTGTGTTGTGCAGGTCTCCACGTTGCTACTAGCACCGGTAGTGCGCCCTGCCAAGGCTCAGCTAGCAACACCTTTGGGGTGTTTCCTTGCTCCTACTGGTTCGATTAAACCTTGGTTTCATAACTGAGGGAAACTTGCTGTTGTGCTCATCATACCTTCCTGTTGGGGTTCCCAACGAGCTCTACATCAACACCGAGCCATCAAGCATTTTTCTGGCGCCATTGCCGGGGAGTCAAGGACATATTCACAAGGGGAGTCCCTCATAACCAATCTCTTTACTTTGTTATTTTTGTTTTGCTTAGTTTATTTTGCTTTTTTTGCTTGTTTCTTTATCAAAAACACAAAAAATAGTTTTACTAGTTTGCTTTCTTATTTGAAAAACACAAAAAAATTAGTTCCTTTCTTAAGTTTCCACTATGTCTAGCCTTGTTCAAATCACTATGTCACCTGAGGAAATGATTTTCACTTTTAAACAAGGAATTGAGGAAAGCTTCAAGGAAGTTTGGTCTAGAATCTCTGATCTACATGAAAAACTGAGCCTAAAATGACTCAAAGCTTGTTCCTTAGTAGTTTTTACCTCAGAATTGCTCTTTGATATAGATATGCTTTAGATGCTGTTGTGGGACGAGATTTCCTCCATTGTAATGAGGATGATGCTATTAATGCTATAAATAAATTGATCCTCACTTACAACTTTCCTAGTCAAACTGATATTTCTCTCGCAAGAATATTTGCTAGACTAAACACTCTCGAGACTAGCACTACCAGCTTAAAAGATTGCTATAATATGCTGAGGGAGCATCATAATTATGTTCCAATAAATTCTGAACCATCAAAGTGGCTCCCTACAATAAAGATTGATATAAATACTGAAACTTTTCAAGCTCGATGTGATATCATGCCTGAATTTTGTCTTATGCCCAAAGATATTTATGAATCTTTGAATCTTTGGGGGCTTACTGAAGGAGGAAAAGAAATATCTCTTGCTAATAATACTACCATATTACCTATTGGAATATCTGAAGGAGTGTTTACAAAGATCCTTGGGAAAATGATTTCTACTGATTATCTTGTTATTGAATGTGCAGGAAAAGGATAAATTACACTTGGAAGGTCCCTATTAGAACTCCTTGGAGCAATAATAGATGTGGGAAAGGGGACCATGCAACTTTCTTATCCACCAAACAATAATATTTTCCCCAAGGTTAAGAATAAAAGTAAGAGAGGTAAGGGCAAGAAATTTGGTCTTAATGCTTCTTCATTTGAGAACAATTGATTCTTTCTTGCTTCTTATGCCTAACTTAAAGGCGTTAAAAAAAGTACTTATTGGGAGATAACCCAAAAGTTTTAGATTAGTCTTGGAAGTTATTACTTCCATAATAACCGCTCCTTATCCTTTTTATTTGCTTTTTGTGCCAAGAGTAACCTCTAATGAGAGAGAAGTAATGATTGGGAAAGTTGTTGTCCCGAAACAGATTTCTATGCTTCACTGTAAAAATTCGTGTAAAATCTTTGAACGTGTTTTTGAGGGGTGAATTTTTGTTCTTCTTCCCCAGGTTGTTATCTAACTTTCGTTAGTTCAACACTTTTCGATTTGAGCAACAGAAGGTCTTTGAACAAATTCGTCTTTACCTGCTCGTCTGTTTTGACAGATTTCTACCATTTTCTGCATTTGCTTCTTGTTGGTTCCTTTTTGAGTTATTTTGGGGAATTGAGATTTTTGAGGGAAGTGCTACAGTAGATAGTGTTCTAATGAAGTTTATTTGGTGTTAGAACTGAACCTTAAGACCTTTTACCTTGAGTGCACTAATGTTGCTAATAAAGATTGTGTGAAGTTTTGTATGAAGGAAAAATTTCAGGAGTATGGAAGGAATGAGTAATGAGATGAAGGATGGACTAAAGCTCAAGTTTGGGGATGTCACGCGTGTCACCCCAATAAACATCCAAGAATTACAAGTGTCACAGCTTGGGGATGCCCAAGGCATCCCCTCTTCATCAATAAAAATCCCAGGTTTCTTCCAAACGCTTCATTTTTATTGTTTATGCACAGTTGTGTTGTTCTTGAAGCGTCTTCTTTTTTGTTTTCGTTTTGGTTTTTCATTTGTTTTGTTTGCTTAGTTTTCTGAATAAATTGGTTGGACCCCCTCTTGCATACATTGATTTGCAAATAGTTTGGTTTGGTTTGGAGAAGAGTAGGAAAGTTCATGCTTATGTGGTAAAAAGAGCTTGTTTTTTACTATGGCCTATGCTTTGTCATGCCATGATTGATATTGGTGTGGCTTTATGCTTAGTATTCTTTGTTGTAGCACGACTTGTTATAAACAATTGAGATTGCTTAATGTGCCTTGGATGAATCATGCGTTGTTTTAGCATATTAAAGCATAGTATAATGGTATTCTCCTTTGATGCTTTATTTGGGTTGACTTGGCGCATGCTCACACCATGTTATGACTATCCCAAGTCACCATAGCCTTTATGATCCTTTAGTTTTCAACTTGTAGTATCACTTTATGCTTTGATCAATGATGTTTTGTCGCTTTGCATGATTATGGCCATTATTGCTCTCTTAGTTTGTCGCTCCCAGTCTTTTGCTAGCATCCACAACCAAGTATGAGTTCCACTCATGCATCCAACTCCCTAAACCAAGTTATTCCAAAGAGTCCACCATACCCACCTACTAGCATATGCTATTCCAAGTATATTCATGCTTTTGTTTACCTTCCAAATTAAACTTGTTATGAGAAAACTAGTGATTAAAGCTCTCGCGAACTTGAAGGCACACTTTACTATTCTTGCCCTTAATAAACTCGAACCATTGTGTTGTCTATGTTGTATATGCTTGTACTTATTTGTTGGCGATTAGCAGAACCATGCTTTCATGGGGAATGCTTTCAACATTGCACTTGGTACTTGTACCTAGTTGATATCATGCTCTTTTGTATATGGAGTCGTCGGTGTGAAATCAAAGGGGAGCTAGTAGAAACCGGGCAATTTTCCCTGGTTCGTAAGGGCCTTTAGCCCCGGATTTCGAACCGGGGCTACGAAAGTGGGACTAAAGGTCCAAGTTTTAGCCCCGGTTCAGTTACGAACCGGGGCTAGAGGTCCAACCACGTGGCCTGCTAGGCGCGCTGGGCGGCAGGACATTTAGCCCCGGGTCGTGTTACGAACCGGGACTAAAGGTTCCCTACCGCGGCAGCATTTTGTGCCATTTGGCTGCCGCGGCAGGGGATGGGGTTTTAGGGTTTTGTGTTTTTCTTTTCATTTTGTGTTTTGTGTTCAATTATTTTTCATTCTCTATTTTCATTAGAAACAAGTTTTCGTATACATATAGAACGCTACTACACAGTACTTGTACACATTGACGCAATATATAATATAATTACTCTTACAAGCATATATATATGGAGTCCCAACAAGGTCCAGAGCATGTCTATTTGATTACATGGAGATCATTACATGGGTGCTTTAGGGTCTATTTATACAGTATTCTCCGTGTGGGTCTATGACCTCGTCGAGAAAAAATGCAGCAAATTCCACTTGGATTGCTATTAGGTGGTCCTCTGGTAGGAGCTTGTCCCGCATCGCGTCTAACTATGTAAAAAGGAGATCGTATGGATTAGACTCAACACGACTTTTTGTAATAAAAATAAAGGGTGAATATATTGTTTACTTACTCGAACATTTTCCGAGGGCTTCTCAATACTGATGCGAATGAACTCGCACACATAGAATCCACAAAGATTAGTTCCCTGTGGCTGCCTCGCGCACTTTACAAGAATAGAATTCAATCAAATAATAATGCTAGCATGATAAATGCACATAAACTAGAATTAAATAGATGCGCGGACTTAGCTCGTACTACTTACCGAGAGTGATTTAAAAAATAGCTCCTCACGCCATTGACCGCGGACATGTTTCTTGAACTGTGTCCAAACCCTACCTGACGAGGGTTTAACTCGTCAATGCCCATTGTTATGGACTTGGGTTTTGGAGAAGGAGGTAGCGCTGGAGACATCTATCGGCTAGCAAACAAGCACACAGGGGACAAAGGATTTACCTAGGTTCAGGCCTCGTAGAGGTCCCTACTCCTGCTTGTCTGCTCGTGGAATTATTGAGGGAGTCGAAAGTTACAACGCTGCACAGATTCAATCTGGCGAGGGTTTGTGGAAACTAGGTTTGCGTGTGTCCTCCTGGCCGCCCCCTCCTAGCCTTTATATAGATAGGCTAAGTCTCGGGTAGCAGGTCGAGTCGGTTACAAGTTAGGGTTTTCCCCTTCAAACTTTCTATCTTTAGCTTCTTCTCGTCCTTCAAGCAATCGAGAGTCCGTAGGTTACTCGAGTCCCTCCATACGGGCCTTGGCGACACCGTGGGCCTGTTTGTATTTGCACCGTATATACCAAGCTCGAGCACCTGTAGGGTATACCCATGTCAGTAGCCCCCGAGTGTCCAGTGGAATTGCAGATTCGACTGGGGACTTTTTGAAGCCTTCGAGTGCCTAAATGAGTAAATTTCAATTGCTTTTATTTGTGTCATAGGGATTGTTGATATACGTGCCTGATATAGCCGAAGTATCGGTATCAGTTAACCACCTTAGGTTGAAACAACGCAATCTACTCTAATTTGAGTCCCCGGACTCGAATCCGGAAAAGTGCTGGTGTAATTCGACTCAGGCCGCGGAGGTCTTACAGGAGTCGAATTCCAGTTATATGGGTGTGAGCACTTGACGCTTCCATCAAGGCATGTTCATCGTGCCTGTAGGCACGGATATGTTTCTGGTAGTGCACAGTTAAATGCGTTGCCAGGCCTTATTCAGGTCTTATCTTCATGCCGTAGGCGCGGCATCCGAATTTTATCATCACGAAGACGATTCGGGTAACCCAGGAGACGCAGTCTCTTTGTAGGGGAAAAATTATGAGGCGGTGTCGCCATGAGTTTCGAGTGTGGATGTTATCAACACACAGTTTTTTGTACAAATGATCATAGGGTGCGCGACCAGCGCTCCCTATGGGAGTAGCCCCCGAGTGCCTGGTTGAGTCGAACACTCAGACAGGGACTAAAGAACTTTTGCGACTGTTGTCGTCTTTTGCTTGCTTGTTTCAGCCGATGACTCAGGCAGGTACTAAAACATTTTTGCGACTTCTGTCGTCTTTCGCCTGCTTGTTTCCGGCGCTCCCTATGGGAGTAACACATGTCCATAATCGAAATGTGTTTCGAGTGGTTGGGTTTGCTTTTGTGATTGTCCATGTTCCTGCAACAAGAAAAAGAAAAGTCGTAGGGTGCGCGACCAGCGCTCCCTATGGGAGTAGCCCCCGAGTGCTTGGTGGAGTCGAAGACTCCAGCAAGGACTAAAAATAGTCGAAGTTTTCCACTGCATAGCCTTGGTGACGTCAGTGCTGACGCTTGTATGACCTTAGTTGCCCGCGTGAGCGATTTTGATGGGACGTGACGAGCGGTGGGTCCCACTTTCTGACTTTGGTTTGACTGGGCGTGCGTAATCTTATTTTTAACTGTGCCTCCTCGATTTCCACGCGTTATGGTGGAAGTGAGGGAACGGTTCGCGTTTCCTCTTCTCTGCATGTCCAACGCGATGCGTGCCACGCGTCCAATAGGGTTTTTGTCAGCCGTTGGATTGCATCTCCAAGGGGTTAAATAGCGATGTTGCAGCGGTAATTTCCCATCTGTGCTCTTTCTTCCTTACTACCATCGCCATTGTTGTTGCTTTTCTTCTTTCCCCTGCGCCCATCTTCTCCATGATGCTGGACCAGCTCCGTTCGTTCCCGAGCTACTTCCTTCGCTCACATCTCCGCCGCGCAATGGGGAAGAAGAAGGGAGGCGCTGCTGCTGATTCCGTGGCCACCCTCGCTGCAGCAAAGAAGAAAGGTGGCTCCGCTACTGCGGGCATCAGTGCCGCCGCCGTCGGGAAGAAGAAGGTCGCGGGCACCCGCGTGACCAATGGCGCATGGTGCCCCTCTATCATCAAGGTGTCGGATCTCCGTCTTCTTTGCCAAGATGGAGTTATTTCTGCAACAGTCGCCGATTCGCGCATCCCTAGCGGTGAGACCATTCCTGTGCCTCTCGCTGGTTTTCGAGTGATGCTTCTTGCATTCATCATTCGCGGTATTTCCTTGCCTCTTCACCCCTTTCTTTGGGGTCTTCTTTGTTTCTATGGGCTCCAGCTCCATCAACTGTCCCCAAATTCGCTCCTCCACATCACTTGTTTCATCACTCTCTACGAGTGCTGGCTCGGAATCGAGCCACACTTCGGTATTTTCAAGCGCATCTTTAAATTGAAGCGTCAGTCCGCATCTGGCTCTTTAGTTTATGAAGTAGGTGGTTACGGAATCCACGTCGACCCATCCGCCACCTACTTCGATATCAAGCTTACCAAGTCCGTCCAGGGATGGAGGGACAAATGGTTCTATGTTCACGACCAGCAGTCCAAGGACGAGCACTTTGGACTCGCGCCTTTCGATCCCGTGACTCCCTCCAAGAAGATGCGTTCTTGGAAGAACGTGATCATGCCTTCCGAACTCGCGGAGACAGACGTGCTATATCAGCGCGTCTGCGACCTCGAGAGTCGCATAGGCGTAGAAGAGGGAGGCTGCGCCCTTGTCAGGACTTGGCTGCGTCGTCGCGTCCAGCCTCTCTAGGCCAGGGTCCATCCCATGTTTCAATGGGGTGGCGCTGATGATGCCACTCGCGTGTCTGCTGATGGCATGTCCGCGAGTGAGGTAGATAAGAGGGTGCGACTGGTCACGAAGTACACCCTCAAGGATGTGCTTCCGAACGAGCCAGTCGTTCCTCCTTTCGATGCTTTGAATCCTCCTCCTGAGGTACAGTTGTGCTACGTAGTAGCTTATTTTCTCGATTGCGTTTTCTGTTTCTTATCTGTTATGTTTACTGATCTTTACTGTTTGTATGCAGGAGTGGGCGGTGTCGCCTTGCATGCCTCCCCTCCCTGAGGGGACTATTCCTCGTGAAGCTTTGGAAGAGGACGTGTCTGAGTCGACTGTCCCTTCCGATGTGGAAGAGGAAGCCCCCGAGTCCGAGATCCTAGATACTCGCAAGCGTTCGTGTAGCGGGGATTCCGACGCGTCGACTCCTTCCACTCTAGGAGGTGCGGCTGTTGGCGCGGAGTCGCCAATTCCCGCCTTTCCTGTGAGGGCTGTGGCACCGTCTTCTCGCAAGAAGATGCGATTGCCCAAGGTGTCTTCGTCAGAGTCGGCAGAGGCCACGGTTGATCTTGACAAATTTGACTGGTAATTTTGCTAGTGTCTTCATTCTTCTCTGTTTTCTTCTTGTTGGCTTTGTTCTGGAGTTTGCCCTTTCTGAGTGCGGATTTTGTCTTGCAGTCAAGAGGCGTCGTCATCTTCTGACGACGTCGAATTTTTGAAGAAATCGGGAGTCGCGACTTCAAGGGCCAATGTAGAGGTCAAGCGCGCTCCTTCTCCGGCGGCGGCCCACTCCGGGCACAATTCTTCGAGCTCTCCTCAGGTAGGGGAGCATCGAGTAGTTGCTCGGACGACGGTTCAGCGAACTTCTTCGGAGTCGCTGGAGGACCATGTAAGTATAGCTTTCCTTCTTTTTTTAATGTGGTAGTCAACGCCTTCCGCTGCCCTCTGCTGACTCCTTGTTTTGTGCGACAGCTCCTTGTAAAGGAAGCCACGCAGGTGGCAGAGCAGGTGATGGCGATGGGTCGCCAGCATGCGATGCTGGAGATGCGCCACCGCGTGGTCGAGAGTAAGTGTTCTATACGTATTCTTTTCGTGTTCTCTCTTGGTATAATCGACTGACAGCCAATTATTGACTGCGATGTAGCTAAGCATAACGCTTTACTACGCGATGTCGCCACGTTGGAGAAGACACTAGCCGTAGCTGTGAAGGGGCGCGACGAGGCAATCCCGGCTCGCGATGATGCCCAGAAGCGCGAAGAGGATCTACGCGCCTCCTTTGCAGCCAGGGAGAAGTTGTTCGAAGAGCAACTGTTCTCAGTCGCTAAGGCCCTCTCAGGTACCTTTACTGGTAGATATTTTATTGATGTTCTTCTCTTCCTCTGTAGTGCCGGTGGCAATAGAAGTTTGATCCATGTGTGTATTTTGGTGTATATGCTGGCGGCTTGAGTTTTGATCCACAAGCCCTTTGTCGCGATGACGCTCTGGCGGGCGCGGTATCTACGGTTGAGAATCGTAGTGCCGCTGTCCAAAATACGATGTCCAAGGCCAAGGCCACCCTGAGTCGCCTCTGGGAGGAGCTGATGTCGAAGGCGGAGCTGGTCGACAATGTGGAAGAGCTGGTGGAGTCGCTCGCTGGGGGTGTGCCTGCCACGTACAAGAACTCCCTCCGCGCAGCTGGCACGACCATGTCGCTTGCCATGGTGCAAGCCCACATAGTCGAAGTAGATCCTTCTGCGGTGTCGAAGACGATGCCTGTTGGCGCGGATGGTCAGCAGGTAGTATCCGCTCCCTTTGCAACTGCCTGTGCCAAATATGGCCATTCCTTGATAAACACTGCTGCCAAGTACTCGGGGGAGCTCAATCGTGCAAAGAAGGCGGCGAAAACTTCGGCCTCAGGGGCCGGCAGAAAGTCAGTGGCATCAAGTGGTCATGTGGCTTGATTTTTGCCTCTGGCTTGATTTTTGGTAGGGTACATCAAGTGGTCCTGTGGGGGGGACCCCAGACTCGCCATCTCTTGAGGATACAGTGCCACCACCATGCTCCAGGGTAGAGGAGCTGTCCTTGCTTTCACGACTTCGTGATCGTGTTAAGCAACTGGAGCGTGAATTGCCCGTGATCCGCGGTAGCACGGACGTGTGGAAGTCAAAGGCTGAAAAAGCCGCCGCCCGCGAGCAATATCTGCTTGGCGAGGTGACGCAACTGGGCGACCAATTTAAGTGTTAGTTTGCTCATCCTTGTTTTTTCCTTTGTAGTTAATCGCAATGGTACGTTGTACTCATGGTGTTGATGCTGCTTCGTGTAGTTGTTAGCGCACACCATCCGCAGGAGGAGAGGGATAGGATTGCCATCCATCTTCATGATCTCACCTAGGAGCAACTTCAGGAGAGTGGATACTTCTGGGTAGATCATGATCGTGCGAATGCGTTAGCGACCCTGTAGGATCGCACCTCGCGAGTGCTGCTCTTTCTGAAGAAGTCGCAGTCCTGTTTGAAGAACATCTATCAGGCGATGTTCCTGCTGGATGATACTCCATCAAGCCTGCTGGCTCTCCTGACCAAATTTCAAGATATGTTCGTGGTTCGCGAGTGCGTGAGGCAGCAGTTGGTGGATGGTGCCAAGGCTGCCCTTTCCATGGTGCGTTTGCACAGGCCTGACGTGGATGTCGCTGCCATTTCCTCTGGGCCACCGGTGCCACCAGTAGGGTCTTCCTGGAACATGGTGCCGCATTATCAGGCGGTGGACCGTCCAGCCGAGGAGGTCGTCGACTTCTTCGAGGAACATACTAATGTTCTTCTGTTGCAAGGGTAGGCAAATATGTATCCTGCACATAAGTGTACTAGTGTTGTAAAGCTCGTATACATTTGTAGATAATTTACTATTGAATGTGTACAAGTAGCTTTAAGCGTGGGGTGCGTTGCACTTGTGTGAGTCCTTTTCGTTAGCCTAGCCATCTTTGTATCGTTCCCTTGTCAACCTGTCAGGTACGTTGCAGCTGGGTTGAGTTTGTGTTAAGGGGTTCGATTTATGCGCCAGCTACTCAGGATGTCATGTTATTGTTCGAAGAACATATGTGTATAGGGTGCCGTAGCCCCCGAGTATGAAAATTGACAAAGTAAAGGAGAACATGGAGTTTTGGGGCACTTAGCTTTTATTTATTCGAAGAACAGTACGAAGTACAATGTGCGGCTAAGTAGCCTTGGCTGAATAGCCTTATTTGCGATGCAAAAGTAAAAAAAACGACTAAGGGTAGAAGCGTCGCAGTTGTGCGACGTTCCAAGGTTTGGAGTGTGCGACTCCTGTCTCTAAATCTTGAAGGCGATAGGTGCCACCTGGGATTACTTCTGTAATCACGTATGGTCGTTCCCAGGGGGACTCGAGCTTGAGATGCCCCTGCTGCTTCAGCCGCAGGACTAGGTCACCTTCGTCGAAGGATCTGGGGTGAAGCCTTCTGCTATGATAGTTGCGCAGGTTCTGCTAGTAGATCATGGATCTTTCTGCGGCGATTTCTCTTGCTTCGTCAAGGAGGTCGACAAAGTCTTCGAGTGCGAGGGATGACTCCTGCTCGCTGTAGGCGACTACGTGTGGCGCTTTGTACCGTACCTCGGCAGGTAGTACTGCCTCTGCTCCGTGTACCATAAATAATGGCGTGTAGCCGGTGGCGCTGTTTGGAGTTGTACGCAGGCTCCAGAGTACAGATTGCAGTTCGTCTGGCCAGCAGCCCACGGCTTGTTCGAGTGGTCGGAGGAGTCGCTTTTTGATGCCGCTGCAGACGAGCCCGTTTGCCTTTTCCACCTGACCGTTGGTCTGTGGGTTTGCTACTAAGACATAGCTGATGTTGATCCCCAGGTTCTCGTAGAATTCTTGGAACTCCTTGGATGTGAAGTTCGTTCCGTTGTCGGTGATCATGTTGTGCGGCACGCCGAAGCAGTAGACGATGGACTCGAAGAACTTGACTGCGCTGTGCCCTGATTGCTTGGTCACTGGCATGGCCTCAATCCACTTGGTGAATTTGTTGACTACGACCAAGAGGTAGACGTAGCCTCCTTGCGAGGACCTTGGAAGTTTGCCAACCATGTCGAGTCCCCACTAGGCGAAGGGCTAGGCCAATGGAATAGGCCGGAGTTCTGCGCCTGGTGCTTGTGGCTTGTCTACGAATCACTGACAAGCATTGCACTTTTGGACTATATCCTTGGCGTCGCGCATGGCTGTGGGCCAGTAAAATCTAGCTCGTAGAGCTTTGGCAACGAGGGCGCGACTGTCGGCGTGGTGCCTGCAGGTCCCTTCATGGATGTCGAGGAGGACTGCTCTTCCATCGGCTAGGGAGACGCATCGTTGTAACACGCTTGTGATGCTGCGTTTATACAGTTCGCCGTTGATAACGGCGAATGCCTTGGAGCATCGCGCGATGTGTCGTGCGTCTGTCGGGTCGTCCGGTAGGCGCTTGCTAAGAAGGTACGTAATGTACGGCTGCGTCCAGGATTGCTCGATCATCATGACGCTCATTGGTCCCTCGAGTCCTGTGTTGAGCTCCGAGTCATCGAGTGTTATTGGCTCATTGGGTGGCGCAGCCCCCGAGTCCGTTGTTGCGCTTGTTTTCTTCTCTACGGCCTTTGGCTTGATGGAGCGTTCGCATATGCGCTCGAGAAATACCCCAGGTGGTATGGGTGCACAGGTGGAGCCTATGTTGGCGAGTTTTTCCGCCTCCTCATTGCTTTCGCGACCTATGTGTCGCAACTCGCAACCATTGAAGTCTCCTTCAAGTGTGTCGTAGAGGTCGCGATATGCGATCATGTTGTCGTTCAGTGCATCGCACTCGTGCATTGTTTAGTTGACGACCATCTTAGAGTCGCCATATATGATTAGCCTCTTTGCGTCGCAGGCTTTTGCCATCCTCATCCCGTGTAACAGGGCCTCATATTCAGCCTCGTTGTTTGAGGCTGTGAACTGCATTCGCAGGACGTATTTCAGATCGTCCCCTTGAGGCGATGTCAGTATGACACCTGCTCCTGCTCCATCTTTCCTCTTGGACCCATCGAAGTGCATTTTCTAGAGGTAGGACATGTCTAGCTTGTCCGGGAGTTGGTTTTCCATTCAATGTACGAGGAAGTCAGGGAGAACTTGCGACTTGATTGAGTCGCGCTTTTCGTATGTGATGTCTCGTGGAGACAGTTCGATTCCCCAAAGCGCGACTCACCCTGTGGCGTCAGGGTTATTGAGGATAGGTCCCAATGGGGCGTCGTTGACTACCACGATTGGGTGTTCCTAGAAGTAATGGCGCAGTCGACGGGCGGTCATAAAGACGCCGTACGCCAGCTTCTGGTAGTGCGGGTACTGCTGTTTTGTTTTCGTGAGGACCTCGCTAAGGTAGTATACCGGGCCTTGTACGCCGTAGACCTTGTTTTCTTCGGCCCGTTCGACGGCGAGCACTGTGCTAACCACTTGGTTGGTGGCGGAGATGTACAGCAGCAGTGGTTCCCTTTCTTGTGGAGTTACCAATACTAGCGAGGTGGATAGCAGGCGCTTGAGGTCTTCAAATGCTTCTTGCGCTTCATTGGTCCACTCGAATTTGTCAGCTTTGCGGAGGAGCTGATAGAAAGGAAGCGCCTTTTCTCCCATTCGACTGATAAATCGACCGAGGGCCGCGATTCACCCGGCTAGTTGCTGAACGCCTCTTATGTTCTTTGGCTTCTCCATGGCCAGTATGGCTTTTATCTTTTTCGGGTTTGCCTCAATCTCTCTTGCGGAGATGAGATACCCGAGCAGCTGCCCAGAGGGTACGCCAAAGGCGCATTTGTCCGGATTGAGCTTTATCCGGTAACGATCGAGATTGGCGAAGGTTTCGTGCAAGTCGTCGATTAGAGAGGCTTCTTCCTTGGTTTTGATTACTATATCGTCGACATAGACTTGGGTGTTGCGACCTAGTTGCTCCTTGAGGCAAGCCTACATGCACCGCTGGTATGTGGCTCCTGCGTTTTTTAGCCCGAAGGGCATGGTGTTGTAGCAGAACACACCGAAGGGTGTTGTAAATGCAGTCTTCTCCTCGTCTTCCTCCTTCATTTGAATTTGGTTATAGCCTGAGTAGGCGTCGAGGAAGCAGAGGCGCTCGCATCCAACTGTCGAGTCGATGATTTGATCGATCCGTGGTAGCGGGAAGTGATCTTTTGGGTAGTGCTTGTTTAAAGAAGTGAAGTCCGTGCACATCCGCAGGATATCCGTGTCCTTTTTTGGCACCAGCACCGTATTGGCGAGCCAAGTGATTTCCTTGATCTCGCGTATGAATTTGGCCTCGAGGAGTCTGTAGATCTCCAGTCCGACTGCCTGCGCCCGTGGCTTAGACAGTCGCCTGATTGTTTGCTTGACTGGCCTTGCGTCGGGGTTGACGTTGAGTGCGTGCTCGGCGAATTCCCTAGGAACTCCTGGCATGTCCGCAGGACACCAGGTGAAAATTTCCTAGTTCTCACGGAGGAATTCGACGAGCGCGAGTTCCTATTAGGGACTCAAGTTGTTGGCGATGAGGGCCGTTTTAGCGGGATCTGATGGATGGACCTGCACCTTCTTTGTGTGCACAGATGAGTCGAAGGAGAGGTCAGGTGAGCTTGGCCTACTCAGTAGGGGCAGACTGTTGTCTGTCGTTTCCTTCAATCGCGCGAGCTCCTCCTGCATGCTGAAGGACTGGGAGATTCTGTTGAATTCCCTGTCGCAACTGTCAGATCGCTCGAAGCTCCCGTTGATCGTGGTGACGCCATTGGGACCTGGCATTTTCATCTGTAGGTAGGCATAGTGGGGTACTGCCATGAACCTAGTGAACGCGACGCGTCCGAGGATGCAGTGGTATTGTGAGGGCCAGTCGACGACTTCAAAATTGATGCGCTCGCGCCAGAAGTTCCTTGGCGTGCCGAATATGACGTCGAGGTTGATTTTGCCCAGGGGGTATACGCCTTTCCCTGGGACGATGCCATGGAACGTTGTGTCCGATGCCTCCAAGCAGGTTAGAGGGATGCTCATTGCTTGCAAGGTACTCACGAATATGAGGTTGATGCCGCTTCCACCATCCATGAAGACGCGACTCATGTCGAACCCTCCAATTTGTGCCTGGAGGACGAGGGGGCAATGACCTGGGCGAGGTACTTGAGGCAGGTGGTCGCGTTTATCGAAGGTAATGCACGACTCACTGCCACTGAGGTACTCAATGGTGGGTGGTGGTGAGTGCGTGGCCAAGTTGACTTGGCGAGTGATGGCCTTCTGCACCCTATTGGAGGGCCGCCCCTTTTGGATCATCATGGTACCCATGGCCCGTGGGGATGGTTCGCCTCTGTGGTGCTGGTCCGGTGCAGCTCCGTTCGGGGGTGGCCCATGTGGTGGTGGTGGTGCACCATGTGCCACGGCGCCTGGAGCGGCTCCGTAGCCTCTTTCGACTGCATTGCGGTTCATCCGAACCAACCCCTCATGTAGCTTGAGGAACTCGCGACAGTCCTTGAGGAGGTGGCTGGACTTTCTCTTGCCATCATGCTTGTCGATGTACAAGTGTACCGTGCATGGCCCGGACAGTTTGTTCTCGATGGAGGTCGCGGGTGCTTCATCGCGAGTGCGGCGTTGCCACACTTGCGTGGTTTTCCCGGAGTCGCGGTATCCGCCGCTGCGGTCTCCGCTGTTTTTGTTATCATCGCGATCGTCGTAGACGCGCATGCGACGCTTACTCCAGCGGTCGCGTCTTTGTTCGAGTTCTGCCTCCTCGTCAGAGTGAACGCGGTTCTTCACCGAATCTTCTCCATCAGCCCACCAATTCACGATCTCCATTAGGTGGTCGATGGTCTTGGGCTTTAAGCGGCCTAGCTCCTCCATGAGTTCCATGCGGCGGACACCGCCGTTGAATGCATCAATCGTGCGGTCTTCCGAGATGTTCTCCGTGGAGTTCTTGATGATGGACCACCTTTGGATGTAAGAGCGCAGCGATTCGCCAGATCTTTGCTGGCAGCATCTCAGTTCTTCGATTGAAGCGGGGCGTTTGTACGTGCCCTTAAAGTTGTGCACGAAGTTGTAGACCAGCTCATCCCAGCTGCGAATGGATCCGCGTGGGAGGTTATTGAGCCATGCCCGGGCGGCGCCCTGCAGCTGTAGCTGCAAGCATTGCATGGCAGTACTTCGACTGCCTCCGTGCAGCCTGACGGAGGAGATGTGATCCTCCAGCCAGATCTTGGGGTCCTGCAGACCGTCAAATTTCGGGTTCTCCGATGCGAGTTTGAACCCTTTAGGCATTCGCGCTTGCCTGATGGATCTGCTGAAGCATCTGGCGCCGCAGAGCTCCCCATCTTCTTCTTCCGAATCAGTCGACCGAGCATGTCGTGACCTTGACTTGTCGATCTTGCGCTGCGTGAGTTCATCGCGTGCATCATAGTCGCGATCGTGTCGCCGTGAGAAGCGGCGCCGAGATAGGTCGTGACTGTCATCGCTGGACGAGGGCGAGGAGTAGCGCTTTGCTAACGCTTTGCCCTTTTTTGGGTCTGGTACTGGTTCTTTGTCGAGCGCGGCCTCGATTAGCCCCAGGACCGTGATCGTAGATCGGTGCATGGCCGTTCAGGGGTCTCCAGCTGGTGGCTGGTTATTGAGAAGGTACATGGTGGCTGCTGTCACCGCGGCTTGTGGTGTCCTGGGAACCATGTTGCCTCTCGTGTTGACTGTCATAGAGCCAAAGTCGAGGACTTTCGCGGCGTCTATGCGTTCTTGTTCGGTGAGGTGAGCCATCCGCGATTGCCTCTTCCTGGCGATATGCTCGTTGCCCCTTGAGGAGGATCCTCCGTAGGAGGAGAGCCCAGCGCGACGAAGGCTTGACTCGTTCGCCGCCTTTTTACGCGCCTCAAGTTGCGCGATTGCTTGTTTTTGGCGCTTGAATTCCTCTTTTAGGAGCCAGTGGTAGCCCATCAGCAGTTCTTGCGGGGACCCGAAGGGTAGAGGTGCACCTCGTAGGGCTTCGCAGCAGCGTTCCCACTCTTGCTCGTTGAGCCTGATCACGACGCGTTCGGCGGTTTGCTCGTTGATTATGATGGGAGGTTCGACTGCTCCTCCATTGCTGTTGTTGGCGGTGTTGGGCGGGTCGGTGCCGTTGCCGGCGTTACCACCGTTGTCGCGATTGGGTGGATCGGTGCCGTTACCGGTGTTGCCACCGTTACTGCGGTTGGCGGAGGTGTCGCCCGCCTTGATGACGGCGCACATGAAGTGATTTGGGAAGCTGTTGCTTCCACAACTTTCAGATCCGGAACCGTGGGTTCCATCTTCAGTGGCCAGATCGCTTAGATCAGAGAAGCGACTGTTTTCGCTGGCCTTGTTCCCAACTACTGCCGGAGCATTGAGCTCGTTGAGGGTGTCGATCGATGGAGGGATCCATGATGCTGGGGCAATGGCCGGTGCCGTTGGCTGATCGGGCATGCGAAGCGTGCCCATCTGACCAACTTGGAAGCGGAAGCTCCCAATTGCCAGGCTGATTCCGTCGCCCACGGACTCGAAGGCCGGGCGAGTAGCCGGCGTGTGGACGGTGAAGTCGAAGGCGCCGAAAAGCTGCCGAATCTCCGCTGTTGCAGAGTTGTAGATCGCGTTTGACGGGGCCGAAGAAGCCGCAACATCAGCACTCCCAATTCCCACAGACGGCGCCAATTGACGAGGGTTTAACTCGTCAATGCCCATTGTTATGGACTTGGGTTTTGGAGAAGGAGGGAGCGCTGGAGACATCTATCGGCTAGCAAACAAGCACACAGGGGACAAAGGATTTACCCAGGTTCAGGCCTCGTAGAGGTCCCTACTCCTGCTTGTCTGCTCGTGGAATTATTAAGGGAGTCGAAAGTTACAACGGTGCGCAGATGCAATCTGGCGAGGGTTTGTGGAAACTAGGTTTGCGTGTGTCCTCCTCGCCGCCCCCTCCTAGCCTTTATATAGATAGGCTAAGTCTCGGGTAGCAGGTCGAGTCGGTTACAAGTTAGGGTTTCCCCCTTCAAACTTTCTATCTTTAGCTTCTTCTTGTCCTTCAAGCAATCGAGAGTCCGTAGGTTACTCGAGTCCCTCCATCCGGGCCTGGGCGACACCGTGGGCATGTATGTATTTGGACCGTATATACCAAGCTCGAGCACCTGTAGGGTATACCCATGTCACTACCCGACAAAGAAAATTAATGTATGAGTTAATAACTACTTGATATCCCAGAAAATGAACGAAAGAAACCGATATAGTGCGATAATGGTTCAAATTACCTCTAGAGCGCATCGATAATGATGCGGTAGTTTTTAATGTCTTTGTTTAGTGAGTCCATGATGTGAACTCTTCCCATGTCAAGTGAAATGCTTAGAAGAATCTAGTGGTACCTACGCAACAGTATTTCGTTACAGAAATGCTGTTTCGTGAGAAACCGCAACAAGTTGTGCTCAGTCTCCAGTGGTTTATCCTTTAGTATAGCTCCATGAACTCGATGTGGGTCAATGTACCCAAATCCGTTGATAGCCTTTCTTTTACAATCGAACATCTTCATTCTGCATCATTATATATAGCGTACAAAATAATATAGTGAGTATACTTACCGACAGTGAATTGAAAAAGCTGACACAGAGACCTAATTACATAAATAAAGTAATCACTTACAGACAATACGAAATGAGGATAGTTTTGTCGAGTTTTTTTAGATTGAATAACTGAAATAATTTTGTAAATTCAATAGGGACCTCGTCTTCAATGAAGTAATGCGATTTTTGAACTTTCAGTATGAGCCAATTTCGCTGTTCTTTTGATGCTTTCATGTACCTTTCATGGAATCGTCGCATTTGTGTTGGCATATCCCGAAGCCTCTCAGAACTGACCAGAGGCTCCCCGTTAAAAAATTTGGGTGCTACCTCAGCCTTGGGCATATCGCCGTGAATAATTTCATGAATAGGCATACCACATTGCTCGGCCAATATCCTAGCCGTTTCTGGATCCATAGGTTCTTCCTCATATAGTTGAGGTTTGGGTATGTTCACCTGGAGTGGGGGGAGCGATTGGTTTGCTTGTTTCCCCAGTTGGGGAACATCTCTTTTGGTTCTTCGTCTACCACTCGATTGTTTTGCTTGTGTCCCCAGCTGAGGGACGTCCGTTCTGATGCTTCCGCTACCACTCGATTGTTTTGCTTGTTCCCCCTGTTGGGGAACCTCTTTTTTGATGCTTCCTCTACCGCTTGATCTCTTCTGTTCCAATGTCTTCTGAAGACATCATGTATAGTCATCTGGCGCATTTAACTGAGCTTGGGATGGCTGCGTCAGTAATTTCCTAAAGTGCTCCTTGGTTTCCGGTTTTATTTGGACCTCTGGCTTAGGTTGTTTCTTTTTAAAATGAGCATCCACTTCGGCACGTACGACCGCATCGGTCTCCTCATCGGTCAGGTCGTAAGCCCTCTTGGGAGGAACCAGCGGTACTCTTGGGAGGGGCGATAACTGTCGCTTCGGGCGTTGGTTATCGCTCGACGGAGCGGTGGTATTCTTCCACTTTTGCCCCTTAGTGGGTGGAGGCGGTTGCGTAGATTGAGATGGACTCGTGCTGGGGTCATGGATTGGACTATTACTGGGAGGAGACGGTGCACTTGGAGGTGGACTTGGAGGAGACGATGCACTAGGAGGAGACGGTTGCCTTGGTGGAGAAGGTGGCCTTGGTGTCGAGCCTGGAAACTTGATGTATTCTTTTTTCCAAAGAATGAAGCCACTCGTGACTTCTCCCAGTGTCGTCTCCCCTTCACCTCCAGGGATGTCAATCTGTAGTGACTGACACATAGGTAGAATTTCATCCACACCGACACGAGCATAGCGAGCTGGAATCGGATTGCAATGGTAGGTCTCTCCTGGTGCAGAAGGTAAAGCAAAGCCGACCGCCACCTTCATGGATATATTCTTCAGTTCAACATGCAGCTCACAACTAGTCTTCTCCTTAATTGCATCCACAGGGTACACATCCATTGTTGCATCATTACCGTGGCCCTTCGTGGAAGCCACGCTGCTTTTCCGTTGCGATGGGCCGACCGTACTGTCCGGTGTAGGATCTTGCTGTCGGAGTCCTTTAAGTTCATTAAGCTCTTGGCGATACTCCTGCAGCGTGGCTTCAAACCTCGCGAACCGCTCCGTATCCTCCTCTTTTTGCTGGTTTGTTCTTCTCGATCGGCTTCTGTACGTGTCACGGTGCTCGGGAAACCCGATAACCCATGGATAAGAAGGTCCGAACCCTCTTGTTCATCCAACCTTTTCAGGATTCCCGAGAGCCTTTGTCAGCTCATCGTTCTCTCTCTCGGGAACAAACGTTCCCTCTTCAAGCTCTTTCATCACTTTAACAAGTTCTTTCTTGGGTGTAGAAATTTCTTCGGCTGTAACAATCTTGCATGTTTCTGGGTCTAATGATGCCCCATGCCCGAATACCCAATTTCTTGACCTCGAGGGCCAACTAGACGTAGCTGGAGTGACCCCTTTAGCCTCTAGGTCAGCCTCAGCTTTATCCCACTTAGGCATGGCACTCCTATAGCCACCTGTGCCCATATGATGGTGATATTTCTTTTTGGCTGCATTTTCCTTATTTTTTGCTGATATTGCCTTAGCTGGTCCTGAGGTCTTGTATTCCACAAATGCGGCCCAGTTATCCTGCTGCAACTCTAGTGGGCCAACGAATGGAGGAGTTGTTTCCTTCAAGACATACTTGTGGTACAATCTTTTTTTCCATCCCTTGAATAGTTCGGCCATCTTCTTAAGAGCAAAGTGCTTGACTTTCCTCGTCATTTGCTATGTGAGATCATCAGTCTCTAAGACTGGTAGGGTGAAATGTGTCATGAGAGAATTCCACATTGTATCTTTCGCTCTGTCATCTACAAAACTAGCCCAGCTGGATCCTTTTTCTTTCCTGGCTTGTTCCAGTTTCGCGTGGTGATCGGGACTTTGTCTCTAACAATCACTCCGCATTGACTTGTAAATGCATTCACAGCTTCTTTGGGCTCCAGCGGTTGACCCTGCGGAGAGACTAAGTCAATGCTGAAATGGACATCAACAGGCAACTTGTGTGTCGGGCCTCTTGTATTTGTAGAAGATTGGTCGGAAGCGGAGGTCTAAGAGAAGAAATATTCGTCAGTACATATATACAAATCAATTAGTGCATCTATACTAGTGAACGATCGATAGAGGCTTTATATACCTTGACGGAGTTTGTCATTATTATGGTGTCTTCACCATGGTCTCCACCATGGTCAGCACCATCGTCTCCACTATTTTCTCCACCATCGTCTCCTCCAGACAAATTAAGATATTCGAAGCCATTATAATAAGACCCCCCAGTACCCTCATCTATCATGTTGAGAAGCTCCTCTTCATTCTGTCTACCGTCCATAGCTTAACTAATACAGAAAAAGAATATTGCATTAAGTAAAAGAATATTACAACTGCGACAACTCGGATACAGTACTTAGTGATTAAGATAAAGTACATTATTAATACATCACCGGAGAATAGCTCGGGTGCATTATAGGATAAAGTATAAGATAAAGTACATTATTAATACATTACCGGAGAATAGCTCAGGTGCATTATAGGATAAAGTATAAGATAAGGTACATTATTAAGATAAACTAGTGAACACGGCTGCCGCGTTCTGTGCTACGGGAGATCTGCAGCCACAGAAGAGGAACCATCACCGGAGAATAGCTCGGGTGAGATCCGTGAACCTGCCAGATATTGGAGAACCTAGTCTCCAAAAGATACATGTATCGCCGTACATGCTCATCCTCCTCCCTGATACGACGACGTACTACCTCCTCGGGGGCTGGCTCCCTCTGCAACGCTCCTAGACCTCGTGGACGCCACCAAAGAAGCTCCGGGTCGACGAAGATACCCGGATTCCTCACCAAGGTACCAGTCCCGATAGGTAGCACCTCCTAGTGCCAACCTGGCGGATCCCAGACTCAGACATCCCCGACGGAGTCCAGTAGGCTCGGACGAGGTGGACGTGGCATAACTAAATAATAGCAATAAACAATCATAAAACATAAACAGTAACTAAATCACTAAGTATATATTGCCCTAATAACAATAACCCTAAACCTATCACTAACTAAACTAAATCTAATTAACTAAGTATTCTAACTAACCCTAACTAACCCTAGATAAATACTAATAACACTGACACTAACACACTAACTAAAACACTAATACTAATACTACTAATAACACCAACACTAACACTAACACACTAACTAAAATACTAATACTACTAACTAACACTAACCAAAATACTAATACTACTTATTTACAAACACTAACAGTACCACTAACAAAATTAACTAATAACACTAACTAACCAAAATAGTAATACTATTAACACTAACACTAACTAATTAAAATACTAATACTTCTAACTAACACTAACCAAAATCCTAATCCTAATGCTACTATTAACCAAAATCCTAATACTACTAACCAAAATCCTAATACTACTAACCAAAATCCTAATCCTAATCCTAATACTACTCTAACTAATAACCCTAGCTAATACTTCTAACTAATAATCATCCAAAATACTAATACTTCTAACTAATAATCCTAATCCAAAATCCTAATACTACTAACCAAAAACCTAACACACTACCCTAACAAATAACCCTAGCTAGCTAATTAACCCTAACTAACCAAAATTAACACTAACAGTAACCGTACCTGAGGCGGAGATGACGGCGAGGCGGCGGCGGGGCGGCAGCGAGGAGGCGGAGACATACGACGGCGAGCCGGTGGCTCTCGGGGCGGGGCGACGCGGCAATCAGCGCGGGACGGGGCGGCGCGGAGACGCGACGCAAGGCGGAGACGGGCGTGGGCGGCTGCACGGGGCTTCTTCTCACGGGCGCGGGCGGCGGTGCGGCGGACAGCGTGGGCGTGGCGCAGGGAAAATGGCGATCTCCTGGTCGTGGCTCGACCCGGGGCGGGGGTGGTATTTATACCACCCCCCCTTTAGCCCCGGGTAGTAATACGAACCAGGTCTAAAGGACCTTTAGCCCCGGTTCGTATTACAACCTAGGGATAAAGGTGTTTTCGGCCCGCCGCACTTCCCGCGCGTCGAAACCCTTTAGCCCCGGTTTGTATTACAAACCGGGGCTAAAGGTTATTTTTAGCGCCAAACCCATAAATGGTTTATAGTTTTCAGAAAATTATGTATTATATATCAAAATTTTCAGAAAAAAGAAGATCTATAATTTAAATCTATTATCATACTTTATTATACAACTTAAATGAAATTATCTATTATCTAACAAGTATTATATTTAGTAGAAATGTTCTCCCGCCATTTCCCCCGCTTCCCGCCATGTTCTCCCACCATGTCCCTCTATATCTAGGCCGACCGCCATTTCCATCGACACATCCACACCTTCTCTCTCACAACAATGGACACTGCTTACTGGGCTTTTCTGACGCTCGAGGAGACCGAGGCGTTGTGCGCCTCCAGCTACCCATGCCCGCCGGGGTACCAGTTGCCCGCTGGCTGGATGCTGAGCGCTGGAGGGGTTCCTGTTCCTCCTATGTCTCAAGTTTTGGCCCGCCAGGCGGCCATCACGAACCACTTCTACCTCGAGCTCACGCCGGAGCAGCGGATGGATCCCCATTGGGACCCCGACAACCTCGACACCTGGAATGCCTTCTTCGCAAACCGGCAGGAAAGGGAGCTCGCCAGGTACGAGGGTGACGGCCCGCCCCCAGTGAACCACAACGAGGCTGGTCGCTGCCTGTGGTGTGCGAACCAGACTATCATCGGTGTGATGCGCTACATCGCCATGGGAGACCATCCTCGCCTGAGGTACCCGCACTTTCACCAGTAGCATAGCCACCAGAATGGTGGTGGTGGTGAAGGCCTAGGGCGTACTGGGGTCGTCATTCGATAGCCCCCTCCCTCGCGCGTCGTGAATCCGAGGCCGGAGGATCCATCCGTGTGCTACGAGGAAGGGCTGAGGATCCATCCGCGTGCTACGAGCGACAACAATGACGATGACGATTCCGAAGATGACCTAGAAGCTATGTACTATAGGGCTAGATATGATTATGACTAATTTTTACATTTTAATATCAATAAATGCCTGGCCACAACAATTTGCAATACTACCTATTGAGATCGAGAAAGTTCATATCCATATACATATAAGAAGATCATTAAAAATAAAGGTTTAATAATATTGTACATCACCAACATCCACACATGTTAGGGTTTTCTTCTAATCCGTAACCATGGAGCATCTTCCTTATTTAACGGGATGCTTGGGTCATCCTTCATAGCGAAGGGAATAATTTCATGAAACTTATCATAATCGTCTGACATGTCTGTCTTATCCTCCACCCCCACGATGTTTCTTTTTCCTGAAAGAACTATGTGGCGCTTTGGCTCATCGGATGCTGTATTCTTTTGCTTATCTTTCCTTTTTCTCGGTTTGGTAGACATGTCCTTCACATAAAAAACCTGAGCCACATCATTGGCTAGGACAAATGGTTCATCTCTATACGCAAGGTTGTTGAGATCCACTATTGTCATTCTGTAGTTCTTGTCTACCTCAACCCCGCCTCCTATCAGCTTGACCCATTTGCACCGAAACAAAGGAACCTTAAAAAAAGGTCCATAGTCAAGTTCCCATATCTCCTCTTTGTAACCATAATATGTATCCTTTTGCCCATTCTCGTTTGTTGCATCAAATCGGACACCACTGTTCTGATTGGTGCTCTTTTTATCTTGGGAGATCGTGTAAAATGTATTCCCATTTATCTCGTACCCTTGGAAAGTCAATATATTCGAAGATGGTGACCTGGCAAACAAGTACAACTGGTCTCCAACATTTATGTCATTCATGAGATGTGACTGCAACCAACCGCCAAAAGTCCTCATATGTTCATCTCTAATCCAGGAGCCAGGCTTCCCCGGGTTGTTGGAGTGTACAATATTCTTGTGTTCCTCGATATACGGAGCCACCAAGGTGGAACTTTGCAGAACTGTGTAGTGTGCTTTAGTGAGAGAATGTCCGTCTATACATATCCTTTCTTTCTTTCCTAGCGTGCCTTTTCCACTAATTCTACCCTCATGCCGTGATTCAGGAACACCGATGGGCTTAAGGTCAGGAATAAAGTCAACACAAAACACGATGACCTCCTCTGTTCCATATCCCTTTGAGATGCTTCCTTCTGTCCTAGCACGGTTATGAATATATTTCTTTAACACTCCCATGAACCTCTCAAAGGGGAACATATTGTGTAGAAATACATGACCAAGAATGTTAATCTCATCGACTAGGTGAACTAGGAGGTGAGTCATAATATTGAAGAAGGATGGTGGGAACACCAACTCGAAGCTGACAAGACATTGGACCACATCTTTCTGTAACCTTAGTAGACTATTTCGACTGATTACCTTCTGAGAAATGGCATTGAGAAACGCACATAGCTTCACAATGGGTACTCGAACATTTTCCGGCAGGAGTCCCCTCAATGCAATCAGAAGCAGCTAGGTCATAAGCACGTGGCAGTCATGAGACTTTAGGTGTTGAAATTTTTTCTCTGCCATATTTATTATTCCCTTTATGTTCGACGAGAAACCAGACAGGACCTTGATACTGTAAAGGACTTCAAAAAAGATTTCCTTCTCTTCTTTGGTAAGAGCGTAGCCAGTAGTACCTTCAAACAGCTCTAGATGCATGTCGTCTCAGTCTTTTATACGTTGTTGGTCCTGCCGTGCTTCGGGTATATCTTTGCTCTTCCCATACACGCCCAAGAATCCTAGCAGCGTCACGCAAAGATTCTTCGTCAGGTGCATCACGTCAATTGCAGAGCGGACCTCTAGGACTTTCCAATAGGGTAGCTCCCAAAATATAGATTTCTTTTTCCACATGGGTGCATGTCCGACATCGTCCTTTAGAACAGATTGTCTACCAGGACCATTTCCAAAGATTACTTTTAAATCCTTCACCATGTCAAATACATCATCACCAGTACGGAGGATAGGCTTACACCGGCTATGTGCCTCACCATTGAAATGCTTACCTTTCTTTCTTAGGATGTGCGAGGGCGAAAGAAAGCGATAATTCCCCGGGTACACATTCTTCTTACATTTATCCAAATATATACTTTTAGTACCGTTTAAACAGTGTGTGCATGCATTGTATCCCTTGTTTGTCTGTCCTGAAATGTTACTAAGAGCAGGCCAATCATTGATTGTTATGAACAACAACGCTCATAGGTCAAATTACTCCTGCTTGTTCTCATCCCACACATGTACACCTTGTCTGTGCCACAACTGTAAGAGTTCTTCAACTAATGGCCTTAGGTACACATCAATGTCATTGCCGGGTTGCTTCGGGCCTTGGATGAGCACTGGCATCATAATAAACTTCCGCTTCATGCACAACCAAGGAGGAAGGTTATAAATACACAGAGTCACATGCCAGGTGATATGACTGCAGCTCTGCTCCCCAAAAGGATTGATGCCATATGTACTTAGACCAAACCATAAGCTCCTCGCATCACCTGCAAAGTCCAAAAACTCTCTCTCGATTTTTCTCCACTGCGACCCATCAGCGGGGTGTCTCAACATCTCGTATTTCTTACGGTCTTCCATGTGCCATCGCAACAACTTGGCATGCTCTTTGTTCCTGAATAAATGTTTCAACCGTGGTATTATAGGAGCATACCACATCACCTTGGCAGGAATCCTCTTCATGCGGCGCTCGCCCTCAACATCACCTGGGTCATCTCTTCTTATCTTATACCGCAATGCAGTGCATACTGGGCATGCATCCAAATTCTCGTACTCGCCGCGGTAGAGGATGCAGTCATTAATGCATGCATGTATCTTCTGCACCTCTAATCCTAGAGGGCAGACAACCTTCTTTGCTTCGTAGGTACGGGCGGGTAGTTCGTTATCCTTTGGAAGAAACTTCTTCATTATTCTCAGCAACTTTTCAAATCCTTTGTCAGTCACACCGTTCTCTGCCTTCCATTGCAGCAATTCGAGTGTGCTACCCAGTTTTTTGTGCCCATTTTCACAATTTGGGTACAACAATTTTTTGTGATCCTCTAACATCTTCTTGAACTTCAACCTCTCCCTTTTAGTTACGCATTCTTCCTGGGCATTAGCAATGGCCCGACTAAGATCATCATCGGGCAGATCTAATGCCCATTCTTCATCTTTTTCTTCATCCATGTCTTCCATTGTAGTACCATCGTATTTAGGGTAGTCATTGTCATTCTCTTCTTCTTCGTTGTCTTCCATCATAACCCCTCTTTCTCCGTGCTTGGTCCAACAATTATAGCCGGTCATGAAACCGGACCGAAACAGGTGGCTGTGAAGGACTCTTGAGGAAGAGTATTCTTTATGATTCCGACAGACACCACATGGACAAGACATAAAACCACTCCGCTTGTTTGCCTCAGCCACAAGAAGAAAAGAATGCACGCCTTTAATGAACTCGTTAGAGAGTCGGTCAGCGTACATCCATTGCCGGCTCATCTGCAATATATAATTAATTAAGTACATCAAATATAATCATAATTAATTAGTACTAATCTAAAGCCAGCAACCGGGACTAAAGATATGATGAACCTTTAGTCCCGGTTGGAGGCACCAACCGGGACTAAATGTGGATGTGGAGACAACATGTCGACACTATGTCCTCAGTGGGCAGCACTAAGCCAGTAAATTAAATGCCGACACTATTTTGGATGGGTGGCAGCACTATGCCAGCATGAGTGTGTCGACATTATGTCATCAGTGCCCGACACTATGTTGTGCTACTTAATCTATAAATAGGTATGCATTCTTGTGAAGAACTGCAAGATGGTGTGTGAGACCAGGGACACCACTACGGCGGAGCTTCTCGAAGATGTCTTAGGACCTCGTCCTCAGACATCTTCGAGGAGCTCGCCGTAGAGGCACTCTCTAATATGTGAAATTAGTTAGCTCCACCAGCATACTGATTTAGCTAGAGAAGATATAAACTGAAAGATGGTGTGGGAGAGCAGGGACACCACTACGGCAGAGCTTCTCAAAGATGTCTTAGGATCCCGTCCTCAGACATCTTCGAGGAGCTCGCCATAGAGGCACTCCCTAATATGTGAATTGTGATGTCTTCTTATCAAGCTTTTATGAATTAACCCTATCTTTGTTACAAATTTTTCAGTTTGTTGAACGCAGGTAGACGAAGAAGGATATTTTGCCCAGCTAGGTAGTTAGAATGATGAACTCATGCATGTGTGTGCTTCTAAAATCAATTTTTGAGACTCTATGTGCCAAAACAAGATATATATTGATAGAATAATCCACATATTGTGATATTTACCTTAGAGTTCCTTACATTTAATACAAGATAGATAGAATCTAAACATCGATATCATGCTATCACTGCAAAAATTACTACCAAACTAAATCCACAAATCCATCTATAAGATAGAGCATGAAATGAGCTAATATAGCAATGAGAGTTCAAAGGATGAAGTTGCTCACCTTTTAGAACCTTTGGATAGATGGGGCACCACAAAATCTAGACAAATCTTGAGGAAAAAAAGGGCATGAACTCGAACTTGAAGCAAGAAAGAGAGAGAGAGAGGAGAGCCACCAGCTTGAATGGTGGCTCGGGCAGGGGAAGAAGATATAGCCAGACCTTTAGCCTCGGTTCGTGTCTAGAACCGGGGCTAAAGGTCCACCTTTAGCCCCGGGTCGTGTAACAAACCGGGGCTAAAGGGTCTGACGCCCGACCCGGCCTTCCTGAAACCCTTTAGCCCCGGTTTATTACACGACCCGGGGCTAAAGGTCCTGTTCAAACCAGGGCTAGTGTCTGCCACCCCTTGGGGCCAGTTCTAGTCGTTGGACCGGGGCATTAGTCCCATTTTGTAGCAAAACCGGGGCTAATACCCCTGGACCAAAGGTCTGTTTTCTACTAGTGATATGTGTTAGAGAAACGCCTGGGCCGCTGGTCTAATCCATGCTGACATGGTGAAAAAACTGCAGCGTAACCATAATGAGCTGTCTATGAAGAATTCTTCTTATAAAAAAAGAGTCTTATATTGAGAAAAAAGAAAAAGAGAAAAAAAGATATTATGAAAAGAGGAAAGAGAGAAAAAAGCACCATATTCCCATGGTATATAAGAAGATTGCTGAGATGCTCGTTGTCTGCGTGCCTTGTCATTTTGATATGGGGATTCTTCCGTATCATCGGGCAAGGGGTACCCCGTTGGCGGTTCGCTATGATACACATGTACTTACGATGACAAGAACTTACCGGTGACTAAACATGAGTAGCATGAGGAGCGGCCCTCGTATACAAGGGACATGAGATTCCTAACTTATACTTCGTCAAGCATGTACACCATAGTTTGTTCACTTTAACCTTAATCACTTCAAGATGCTTATGATAGGGGCAATGAGAGCTGAAAGCTATAAGTACCATAATTTTTGGAAGCTCTTTATGGAAGTTGAATCTCTGCTTCCTTCTATGAAGGCCTTTCTTCCACCATTATATTGAGTCTGCACCTTCTACCTTTATGCACCTACTTTGAGAGCATAGTGGCCATTCTTAGTTCTATGTGCATTGTCCAAAGACTAGTTAATTGATGCATAACTTGATATTGCTTGTTTTAAAATATGTGTATCTAGTCACTCTTATGAACTTTGAAGGTGTCCTATGCATATATATTTGCTACTCTATGAGGGACAAGCTGAATACTATTATGCTATGTTTTCTTTATGTGCAACAAACAAACGTCTTGCAGAGCATTGTTATTCATGAATGTTTTGTTTGTGCCTTTTCATGTTGAATCATAGTTTCTATGTCTTATTGCTAGAACTTTGTCTTTCATGTTATGATTGAAGTACTATGATCCCAGCTTTGAATGTTTTACAAATACTTTGATCATGTCTTTGATGGTGCATGTCACCTCAAAAATTATTCTTTCTTTTTATCACTTACCTACTCGAGGACGAGCAGGAGTTAAGCTTGGGGATGTTGATACATTGCAAATGTATCTATAATTTTTGATGTTCCATGTTGGTTTTATCCACTTTCTTGTGTTTTGTCCACACTTTGGAGTACTTTTCATATGATTTCTTGGACTAATCTATTAAAAAGAGCCACAGTGCCAGCTGCCTGTTTTCTACTGTTTTTGGTTCCAGGAAAGTCAGAAAATGAATATTCTCGGAATTGGACGGGACAAAAGCCAAAGTGCCTATTTTTCCGGATGTCATCAGATGCCAGAATACGAGACGGAGAGGAGCCATGGGGCCCCCACACCACCTGGCCGCATGGGCCCGGCCTAGCCTCGCCAGGGGGTGGTGTGGCCAGCCCAGGCACCCCCTCGGGCTCTCCTTCCGCCTATAAGATGCCCTCGGGACGAAAACCCTAAGGACCCGATCAAAAATCCACGAATCAGTCTGTAGCCTCCGTCATCTCCATCCCTAGATCGGGAGGGATATGAAGCTCTTCCCGGCACCCTACCGGAGAGGGGAATTCACCCTGGAGGCCTTCTTCATCACCATGCAAGCCTCCGGTGTGATGCGTGATTAGTTCATCCTTGGACTACGGATCCATGTAGTAGCTAGATGGCTGGTTCTCCTCCTTTGTGCTTTCATGTTTAGATCTTGTGAGCTCCGTTCATGATCAAGATCATCTATTTCTAATTCTGCATGTTGTGTTTGCGGGGATCCGATGGATATTGAGATGCTATTTCAGATTGATTATTGATTCTGTCATGTCTTTGTTATTTGTGATCTTGCATGCTTTCTGTTGTTAGTAGCTATCTTGGCCAAGTAGATGCTAGCATCTCCAAGAGTTAGTATTTATGCTCGATAGTGGGTTCATGCCTCTGGTAATCTGGGGAAGTGACAGAAATCTCTAAGGTACTAGATGTGTTGTTGCTACTAGTGAGAAAACAACAATCCTTTGTTCATAGAACAATCGTATTGTTTACTTTACACGCAATTAGTAAAGCAATAATCTGTTGCTTGCAACTTAATACTGGAGGGGGTTCGGATGATAACCTGAAGGTAGATTATTAGTCATAGATGCAGTTGGATGGCGGTCTATGTATAATGTTGTAATACCCAATCAAGTTCCAAAGGAGTCAAGATGATTAGTATATGCATGTATTGCTTTCTCGATGTTTGTCAATTGCCCCGTTGTAATTTGTTCACTCAGCATGTTATCTACCTTAAGGAGAGCCACCTCTAGTGAACTATGGATCCCGGTCCTTGTCTTTTACATAGAATCTATAAACTGTTTACTCCTTTGTGTTTACTTTCTACAAACTTTTACTTCCTTCCATTTGATACGTTTAATCCTTTGTTTTTAGAAAAACACGGTGAGATTGAAAACCTCATCGCAAGTTGGGGACAAAGTTCTGTGGTTGTGTTGTGCAGGTCTCCACGTTGCTACTAGCACCGGTAGTGCGCCCTGCCAAGGCTCAGCTAGCAACAACTTTGGGGTGTTTCCTTGCTCCTACTGGTTTGATTAAACCTTGGTTTCATAACTGAGGGAAACTTGCTGCTGTGCTCATCTTACCTTCCTCTTGGGGTTCCCAACGAGCTCTACATCAACACCGAGCCATCAGCAGCTTCGACCAGTCCTAGGCCAACAATCATAGATCAGTGCATGGCAGATCGTGGATCCCCAGCTGGCGGCTGGTTCTTGAGCAAGTACATGGTGGCTACCGACACCGCTTCTTGCAGTGTGTTTGGGAGCACGTTGCCACGTGTATCCACCATCATGAACGAGAAGTCGAGGGCTCAAGTGGCCCTGTCTTGCTCCTTGTTGTTGAGTTGGGCCAACCGTTAGCGCCTTTTGGCGGATGCGTAGTCATTGCCCTTAGAAGAGGATCCTCCGATATAAGAGAGTGTTACTCACCAAATACTTGATTCGTCCGCCCTCCTTTTGTGCTCTTCGAGTTGAGCGATCACCACCTTCTAGCGCTTGTACTCCTGGATCAGTAGCCAATTATATCCCATCAGCAATTGTTGTGATGAGTTTGGCAGTAGGGGGTTGCCCTGTAGGGCCTCCCTGCATCATGGCCACTTGGCGTCTCTGAGCTCGATTAGCTGCCAATCGTTGGCACGTTCACCCGCAGGGTTAGGCGGCTGATGGTCTTCTTGGACGGGGCCTACAGCATGGGGTCGATTGGTCGGCCCGTTGTTGGTGGGTCCGCCGTTGGTGTTTTCCCTTGAAGTGCCTTTGTCATTGGTGTTGATGACGGCGCACATGTAGTGGCTAGGGAAGTTGTTGCTCCTTCAGCTCTCAAATCTAGAGCCGTAGGCTTTGTCTTCTGTCGCCAGATCGCCCAGATCAGACTCGCAACTATTGTCGCCATCCACGGTCTCGACTGATGCTGATGTGTTGATTTTGCTCAGGGTGCCGATCGGCGCTAGGAACCACGACGCAGGAGCAATCGCGGGGATCTTCGACTGATCAGGGAGGCCAAGCATGCCAAGACGACCAACTTGGAAATGTAGGATTCCGATCATCACCCTGATCCCATCGCCCACATAATCGAAATCCTGGCGAGTCGCCGGCGCATGGCAGTGAAGTAGAGGGCGCCGAAGAGGAGGCGAGTCTCCACTGCAGCGGAGTCATAGATCACGGTTGATGGGGCCCAGGAAACCGCAACATCAGCACTCCCGATTCCCACAGACGGGGCCAATTGACGAGGGATTAACTCATCAATGCCCATTGTTTATAGACTTATGTTCGAGGAAGTGGGGAGCACTGGAGGAATCGATCGGCTAGCAAACAAGCACACAGGTGAAACGAGGTTTACCCAGTTCAGGCCTCATAGAGGACACTACTCCTGCTTGTCTGCTCTTGATTATGAGGGAGTCGAAAGTTACAAGGCTGGGTAGATGCAATCTGGCGAGGTATATGCGGGGGTGTATGAGTTGGTCCTCCTCGCCGCCCCCTCCTGGCCTTTATATAGAGAGGCTACGTCTTGGGGTCTCGGGGTAGCAGATCATGTCGGTTACAAGTTAGGGTTTTCCCTTTAAGTTTCTATCTACACTTTGCCGTGTCCTCCAAGAAGTCTAACTCCAATCGGCCACCCAAATCTCTGTTGGGCTTCAATTGCACCGTGGACTCCTTCTTGGGCTGAACCATATAGGCTAATATTAGGTACCTATAAGGTATGCCCATGTTATCAGTATTCTCCACCTCTAAGACTTTATAATCTTCGGCTTGTTCAATCATTTTGCACGATAATTTCACAAGTTCTAGAGTAGCAAGAAATGAAGTCGAATAAATATTCGGCTACAGCTCGATAAACGACTATCAAAATATTCAGCTTCATCCTTTGCAACTTTAAGTTGCGCATTTCCAAGTCGGAGAGATCTGATCTCTCTCTGCTTATTGAAAATACTCTTTAACAAATTCTGGTTATAAGAATTAACTTTCTATATGTCAGAATGGTAACCAGAGTCAGAAGTCTACTAAGACTCGGGCTAATATTTTAACTAAATTAAATATCAGCGCGAGCCTTGGGGGGCTATACTAGTTCATTCTTTGGCATCCTATAAAAGCATATATCCAGATTCCTATCCAACTTCATGCTTGGGGGCTAGAGGATATGATGTGAAATACAATAAAAATAGTCGGATTATGACTTACATAATAGTCATAGTCAATTTGTTGAGGCTCTTGTTCACCTCAGAAGAAACCTTCTCGGCGAGAGTCAGAGAAATCACTGGTTGTGGCGCGGGCACACCAGCCTTCAACTTCTCGTCGCGAAGACGAACTTGGTCAAGAAGATCGATTTTGATTTTGATGTCATTGGCTTCTTGTGCCTCCTCCTCCACTGTGATATTCTGGGTCTCCAGGCAATGGAGAACCAACTTCTGGATCTCTTCTGCGCTCTTCCGAGTAAGGCCAAGTTTGGCAATACCCGGATTCTGCAGAATGTTCTCTGTGAAGGTCTCAGCCATACCTAGCCAACGGCCTGGCCCACGGCACGGCACGGCCCACCTGGGCATGTTAAGCTAATGGGCCGTGTCGTGCCGGCCCATGGGATTCACCTTGAGGCCTAGGCACGACATGTTAGCTAAACGGGCCTAACAGACCGGCTTGTTAAGGCCTTTCTATACTATTTTTTACTAAAATTAATATTAAAAATAGAAATAATGATATAAAATTGAAAAAATAAATAAACTCTTAACGGGCCATGTTGTGCCGGCACGTGGGCTTGGGGTAGCGGCCCAGGCACGGCCCCAGCCGGGTCGCGGGCCAGGCACAGCCCGTTAAGTGGCGTGCTGGTCCAGCCCATGACATGCCAAAGCACACGTGCCCACGTGCCGGCCCAATAAGGCACGGCCCAATGGTCAGGTATGATCTCAGCTGAGGGATCATTACCCTTTGAGGGTTCACCCTTATCAAGTCCCGACTCACTCTCGGTGACATCGGTCTACGAACCAAGGTTCACTGGCTCTGAAGAATGAGCTGGAACATCTTCAACATGCGGAGAAGAAGTACCCTCTGGTGCTGATGATGGCTTTGGGGTAGGAGTTGGAGGCGGGGCAGCAGATGAAACTAGAGTCAACTTCTGCTGGCACAAAGTCTTCCCCGGATTTTGTCTTGCCTTACCCTTGGAAATTGGTTTAGCCCTGGATGGTAAGAGAGTAAGATCATTGTAGTTCAGAAAGAATACAAGTTAATACTCGAAACCTTGTGAAGAAGTTTACCTCTTTACAACAGGCACCTTCTAGGTACCCACAGAGACAGTCAGAGGTTTGCGCTTCTGGGTAAGCGCCTCCAGCAGTAATTCAAGATCTTCATCCTCCTGAGGAACCGGATCCTCAGGTGGATATCCCTCGAGAGGAGCAAGCTCCGATTCAGGGAGGTCAGCAAGCTGAAAGACAGAATATCTCAGTATTGCAAATAAATAGTAAAGTATAGATGAGTATGTTATTGAGTATGAAAGAATCATTTGGAAAACTTACTGGTGTCAAAGGCTTGTGAGAAGTATACATATCCAGAGAGATATCTAGAATCTTCTTCTCAACCCGCTCCTTGATCAACCATTTGATCCGGGTCTCATATTCCTTGTCCAGGTTTGGGAGCGGGCTGATCCTCAGGCTATCTTTCTTACTCTTGGTGACCGTGTGCATGAGCCGGTCACCATGATACTGGAGGGGTTGAATTTGACGCGCCAGCCAGCAGTGGACCAGGTCGGATCCCTTTAGGCTCATGTGCTTCATCAAATATTCAATCTGCCTCTTGGCGTGGATCAAATCTTCAGTAAGAGCCAGAGCATCTGCATCCCAAGACTGTTGGGGCATGGCGCGCACTATCGACAAAAGCCATCAAAGCTTCTTCTTTGTTGGGAGCCGGCTTGTCCATGTGATAAAAGAACATGGACGACCACCACTTCACCGAATCACTAGCTATAACCTTTTGGTAGACTCGGTCTCTCCTAAGGGTCAGGCTCAGTGTTCCATTAATGTAAGGATTACCGGCTGTAATGGAATTTCTCTAGGTACCGAAGTAGTAACGAAACAAAACAAGACTCAGTTTTATTCCGAGATAACCCTCGCACAAAGAAGCGTAAGCGCTAAGCTCTAGAATCGTGTTTGGGGGGAAGTTGTGGAGTTGAACTCCATAGTGATCTACAACCTCGGAGAAGAACTTTGAGGGGGGGGAAACTCAAACCTCTATCTAGGTCAGTGTCGAAGTGAACCCTCTCACCGGCGCGAGGGGTGGGGACGACCTCGTCGAAGATGCTCCGCCATTCACCAGCACAAAAGAGACCTTCCTTCTCGATGCTGCATAATTTCTTGTCGTCAAGGACAAAGGAGATCTAGACTCCGTAGAAATTCTCCTTCTCTACCGCCGCAGTTGTCACCGTCGTGGTCACCACCGTACCAGATGAAGATGCGTCTGCCATTTGGGTGGATACGATGACCTTGGATGGGCGGCATTGTGAAGTTTGGGGAAGGAAAAGGGAGCAAGGGCAAGGTGTCGCTTCGAGGAAGAAGAAAGTAGTGGCGTTGGTGAGAGAGAATGAGGAGATCTAGACCCCTTATAAGCCTCACCCGCATCAAGATTCGTGTGAACAAACAGCAAAACATGCCACGCGTCATGGAAAGAATCGGGCAACTTCCTCGAGTATATTACGCCTCCTTGATCTCCATGCGCGCATTAAACGACGCCTCAGTTTCGCGATAAGTGGACCTACCAACGGTCAAACTGACAGGAATGTCTGTCAGTGACGGTACTTGACCTTGACTAATGTCAACTTACGTCGAAGACCAACTTCTAGCTTAGTTTGAATTTCAAGTTGGAAAATCATATGACATACTCCTAGGTCTGACTAAATTTGAGATCCGGATCCTACTTTTCTTTTTGAGTTTTAGGAACCCTTCAAGACTCTGTAGCCGAAGAAAGATCAAGCTAGACGATGAAATCCGACTTTGGATCTTGGAGGCTTCCGGGGGCCACTGTTGGGGATATACCTTCTGAGTATACCCACTGTAACTCACTGACCAGGGTGGCCCACTTTGGGTTAGAGCTTTGCTTCACGAGTGGCCTAGTCAGGGAGAGAAAGACCAAGGTCCATCCGGCTACGGGAAGGCCCAAAAGACTTACCGACTTAGGCATGTTTACTTACTTGTAGTCTAAGATGTACTCTGTAACCAACTCTATATCATAGCCGGATAGTTCTCTCCTGTAACCCTAGGCCGGATATCTATATAAGCCGTCCTAGGGACCAGTCTTTAGGGCACCCATAATCTACAACTTCAATTTGCACAGGTGAACCTCTCTCGTAATCTGTACTTCCGGCTCTGCTGTATTACTAGATTGCTAGAAGGAGTAGGATCCGTCCAAAGCCAGCGGATTCGAACCTGGGTAAAGCTTGTGTGCTCACCGTCCCAGATACCGATGCCTCTCTCTTTCACCACACGCCTCGAGGACCCCCTCTCGGCGTACATGTCTTTAATCCGACGACATCTACTACCCACTAAAATATATGATTCTATTGACTATGCCTCTGAGTAAGATCATTGCATATGCTATCAGCTTTGTGTACTAAATCACAAACAGTCTTGCCGTGAGTTAAGATACCTCTCTTAGAGACGTTTATCTATTGTTAGTTAAGAACTACTTAGATTATGTGTAATATACTCTCCTATGTTTGGTACTCTATTTGTCTAGTATTATGATGCAAGCAATATATATACTTACCTTTTCAAGTGTTTCCTCTTTACATAATGTATTGTTACATCTGATATCTAACCAGATATGTATTAATGGGTCAAATAGTTATATGGAGCATTGCAACAAATCTCACTAAAACTTTCTACATGAGGTAAAACATCTCAGCCACATTAATAATAAAAACTTACATAGCAAAGTCCAAGAGCTCCATAAACTAATGCCAAATCGCTGCGAAATCTATGGCATGTGCGCCGAACCGCACTTCTAAATCTAGTAGAACTAAACCCAGTCTCGTCAAGGACCACCTCCCACACTTCACCAACTTGGCTATTTTCGTAACTAACGGTAGGTTTGTATCTATGGGCTTCTGCTAGTTTATGGCAATCCTTTGGGTTCATGATGCTTCAAAAATAGAAATATAACCAGATGTATTAGCACGGAATAAGAACACATGAGATGCAAAAACTAAGTATGACCAAGGTTTTGGTTTGCGATAGAAAAAATTCTTGGGGGATCGGGATTTTTTGTCACCGCAATTACAGGTAAATCCTTGCCAGTTAGCAAACAAATTTAAAACCAAAATTTATATTCAAATTCCTCAAAATGACCATTTACTGAGGGTTCTTGTTAAAATTAAAAATTTTAAAAAATTATGATTTTATGGTTGGTAGGACCATTTAGTGGGACTTCACTGGAAAATCCGACCGGTAGCCAAAACCTGGATGTGATATCCAGAAAATAATTTTATGGGACCTGGTCCACGGATCCAGCTCTGTGGACCAACACCTGCACTACAAGTGGCATACATGTCAGTTTAGATCTAAAAATAGACAACCAAATCCTATGTTTCTTCTCTCGGACACGTGTCAAATGCATGAGTTAGTCCACAGAGGTAAATTTATGGACCTGATCCAATAGAATTATTTTCTGTCATATCTTCCATTTTTATTAACCGCTTAAAGCAAGTAATATGTGTACATGTGTATATGTGATTAAACAACGATTATCATGACACATGTGATTAAACGTTAAGTCCAGCGATCAGCGTAACGTGTGTGATTAAACTAATGAAAAAATAGCGCGCTAGTTTGGACAGCCCTTCTCCAGAGGCTATATTTTAAATAGTATTTTAAAAATAATCCGAAATAAAGGATTTTAGCAAAGATAAAGGATGTAGTAAAACAAATAGATATTTTGTCACGATCAGCTATGTTTAAGAATCAAATTTACATCATATGTTCGTTTACTCTACATCCAACTGAAAAAACAGCATGCCATATTTAAAATAACGTTAACGTTATGGTATTTTAGTGCTATATAACATGCTATTTTGCAAGTAATGTCATAGGGAGCAAAATCGCAAAAATTTAGCATGGATATTTCGTGCTATTTTTTCATTGGATTAAACATTAATTAACGGTTTTGTACATACGTAGTGGCCAGGAGAGAGGAGACCGGAGGCAGCTAAAACCCATCTATGATTTCGTCCCCCTTGCCGGCGACATTGTCGGTCTGCTCCGCTTCCAGTGGTCCTGGGGTCTTGGAGGTATGGCGAACCACGGGCTCTCGCCGATGGGGTTTTTTTTGTTCTTTGTTGAGGCGACGGCTACGGCTACGTCCTAGAGTCAAATAAGATTATCCTCGCTCTATCCTCGTCCCGGTAGTGCATCCAGTGCTGATGGAGGGCGCATGGAATCGTTTGTCCAGTGAATCTCCTGGGATCCGGTCTGTTTTTGTGTTTATTGGTTTATTTTCTGGTCAGTCTCTTTCGATCTACGTTGTCAATGGTTGTTGCTCTGACGTGTTGTTTCAATATGGTCTTACCATGATAACTTTTCATCTGTCTATTACAACAAGTTATACTATGACAAGTTTTGCCCGGCTCCAGTGATGGAGGCGCGAGGACGGCGGCGCGTCTTCGGCTCGCACTAGGGTTTGTTATCGTCGCTATAGAATGGAGATGAAAATTACTCACTATTTCAGAACAGCCGATGCATCTTTCGAAAAATTACAAATTCTGGATACTCGTCTGTCCATTTGAGTACTAATATAATTGCGTCTCTGAAATTGATTCCACAGTTCAACAAGAGAAGAAAATAACTAGAAAGCTGTTCCAAATGATTTTGTTCGTCAAGGCATACTCGTACTACAAAGAAGACGGTCTGCACCACCTTATCCATCTCCCGGCGGGCTTCCTCCCTCTTCTGCTGGGTCTCCCTCCTGCGCAGTTCGGCCTCTTCGAAACTCTCCGTGTACTCCTGCAGCGGCCGGCCGTCCATTGAAACATCACGGCGTCTCGCAATGGCGGCGGCGGGTACCTGCTGCTGCGCCTGCGCGGCGCATGTATCCGGACGCGCCCTCGGCTCGGACCGGGCGCTCCCCGAGCGGCTTCTCCTCCTCGTGGTAGCCTGCGCGCGATCGAGGTCGCCACGCGTCGGCAGTCTAGAAGTGCCGAAAGACCTGCGCGAGGACGCAGACGAACCTCTCCGGCCACCGTCGACGCCTTCCCTCTTCCTCTTCTTCATCTTCCCTTCTGAGGACACGAGCCGCGCGTCGTCGCGCCGTTGGCGCTTGGATTCTGGCGACTCTTGGTCGTCGTGCTGGTGCTTGACGACCTCCCTCTTCCTCGACATAACCGGGGACACGACGCGTCCGCCGTCACGCCGGCGGCGCTTGACGTCGGGCGAACATGGCCGCTCGTCGCCACGGCAGGGCCTGCGCTTCCCGTCCCTGCCGGCGGCGTCCTCCGGTCTGGTGACACAGGCAGGGTTGATGCGCACGCGAGCGGCGCACGACGGCGGCGGAAGGATCGGGTTGCGTTGGGTGCGTGCAACGTCGGCAAGGCGGTAGAGCACCGCGGCGGCCATATATCCTCCTGGTTCTCTGGGGATTGGAAGGACGCCTCTGGATTGCGCGCGAGTGCCTGGCTCTTGGAGGTGTAGGGGACGTACGGGAAACTGGATCAGACGTAGGAGCAACGAAATTATCTGGGTCTGGCCGTCTGGGTGCTGCTCCTGCTTATATGGATTGTGGAGACACGGCGGTCGTCTGCGCATTTTCGATTCCGACTCGGGCACGAACAGGGTACGTACCGCCTTGTTCGAATTTCGAAGGCGCGCTGTTGAGGATTAGTTTTTCTCGGTTTCTTCCGTGGGAGTGTGGCAGTTTTACAGCACTAGCCTGTTAAAGCAGCTAACAATTAGCTCAACAATTAGAGGCTGACAAACATAAGGGGTCTAGATACACTTCATTCATAGAACTAAAACATCTTATATTTTAAAACGGAGGGAGTACAATAGAGATGAATGAAAAAATAACTAAAACTGTGTGTTTTCATTTTGTAAAACAGATACTACTAGATTTTTGGCCTTTCTCTCTCAACTTATTTTTTTTTGCAGACACATAGTTTTCAGTCCTTTGAGTCCTCAATAACCGAAACGGAAGCTGCTATTTCGGCCTATGCATGGCTAGAAGATCAGCAATTTCTACGAAAAATGGGCAGCCTACATACAAAAGATGAACAATTGTGGACTAAGCTCAAGCCGAGCAATGAAGCCTACAACCAAATCTGGTCATCTTCTCCACCAAGCAACAACCCCTTGGATAAAAATGGACAGTATGGACAATCAAAAAGTAAAAAAGGAACAACACAAAAAAGGACGATGGTAAACGCATGCTTAGCTATTCCACAAAGTTCACATTGCATCGAAACGAAAAACAAGATAGATTACTAAAGTTCAAATTGCTAAAGGTATTGAATTCACATACTCCCTCAGCTAGACAAAGTTAAGCCCATTAATATGGACCGAAAGGATTACAAAAGTAGCTTAGATGGTGTTTTCAGAGTGAAAATAAGAAACACGCACATGAAAAATTCACTGCATGCGCTTTCATTTTTTTCTAGGATACACCCTGAAAGGTGTACCAAACATATAGAAAAAAGGCCTAGACGGCCAAAACACCGCCAAGAATGGCTACAACTCGACACCAGACGACACATGGCTCAAGCGGCCGACACAACGCCACAAAAGGCACACCGATACAGACACCACACCACACGACAAACAACGCATCCCACGACAACCAGACATCAGGGGCTCTCCTTGAAACGACTCCCACCAAGAATGAGAGGAGGCAAACCACCAAGCTCCCGGGCCGCGTCACGATCGAAGGAGGAGCTTCGGAAGACAAGCGCCTCAAGGACGGCACAACCAACGCACCGCCCGCCCATGTGCGCTAGGTGGCAAGCGAGCAGCGAGACCGGACCGCCCGAGAGGAAGTCGACCGAAGAGCGCCGCAAACGATGTACATTGCGCTCCGAAGGCCCATGCTCCTAGCAGCCGCCAAGCTGGTCTCCGCCCTGTCGATCCGTGGACTCCTGAGCGAGCTAGAAAATGCCTCCAAGAAGGGCATGACACCGTGGTGCCGCTGCTGTCTGATCCAGCTCACTGAATCAAGGGTTTCCCCCGCTGCTTGGAGTGGAGCAGCACGGGCAGTGCCATAACGACGCCCCCAAGAAGGAAACGCCGCCCGCAGGCGTCGTCATCGTCAGTATAGAATTGTACAGAATAATAATCGATGATGATATTGTGGCAATTACAAGAGGTATATATGAGGGTCTAGGTGCACCGGCCTAGCCCTATAACAAATCGACTAGGACTCCTAAACCCAACAAGAGTTGTATTCTAATATCCCCGCACACTAGTAGGAAAAGACTTATCCACAGGGGTTATATCAGTGGCGCACCTGTAAAGGGTGCCCCACGGATATTTATCCGTGGCGCACGCGGGAAATGATGCGCCATTGACCTGCACTTATCTGTGGCACACACTCAGAACGGTGCGCCACTCATATGTGAGCCCCAGCGCTGGGGGCCGACCCCGTCCATGGGCGGCATACCCGTGGCGGATGGAATCGGCGTGCGCCACGGATAAGTTAAGTATCAGTGGAGCACGTTTTTTTGGTGCGCCACGGATAGGTGTGGTCCCATGATTCGAAAAGTTGGCAGAGTATTAGTGGCGCATGGAGTTAGGGTGCGCCAGTAACCTCAAATACCAGTGTTGTACCAAAAGGTGGTGTCCCACTAATAACTTTTCAAAATTATGCTCCCCCTTGGATCGCCTTTTTAGGTTTGCAAAAAATAAAATAAAATCATAAACACTTGAAAAAATAAAATCCTTACAGATATAGGTAGGTTATGTGATATAGTCTCTAGGAAAATTAACAAACATGAATTTTGATATTCTTTGTAAAAAAGGTCATGCCACAGTAAAACGGTCATAACTTTTGCATACGACGTTGAAAGAAAATGTATAGTATATCAAAACGACGAGCAACAAATTTTCTATCCACTCGCAACCAGCGTAGACCGTTTACCGATTTTTCAGATTCTCAAAATTCGAAAAGAATAAAAAGTTACTTCAAAAATAAGAATTTTTCATGCAAAAAAAATTGAGCAAACTTATCTGTGGTGGCGCACCACAATAGGGTGTGCCACGGATAAGTTAGGCGGGATTCGAATTTGAATCGCCACCCCACCCACCTACCCCTTATCCTTATCTTCTCCTCCACTGTAGCATCCCAATTGTCTAACAATTGTAATGCTACTTGGTCTAGTAATATAATGGCTACTTCAAATATATAATTGTTGCATCATCATTATATCATGCTCATGTCATCATGCCACCTTGCATTTGAGCATCATATAAAAACCCTCTTCATTTGGTTCTTATCTCATATGCATTGTTAATTGTTTTTGCCTCTTGATATTGTATTTGGTTCCTGATATATTGTTTCAATGCCCAAGTTGAGTTGGGGGCATATCTCTTATTAACTCCACCACCTTTTCTTTCACCACCTTATAATTCCACCATCCAACTAAATATGAGCTTGGCACTTATTGGTTTTACCTCTAGCTCATGTGTGTTGGGATGGATCCAATTCTTTTCCACCTGCTCTCATCTTGGCATCATTATGTTTTCACATTATTGATATATGAGAGCCACATGGCCACCTTTGCATGCCTTGTGAGTGGAACCCTTTTTCCTAGCTTCCATATGGATTACTATGGATTTATGCTCATGTGGGAATATTTTTGGGACTAGTAAGCAGCTAGTGGAATATACACACTAGCAAGTCCCAATTTTAAACAAATATGATCATCTCCATCTATTCTACTTGGGGCATTCTTTTAATTCTTTTGCTTGGCTTTATTCCAATTTTGGGAATGCATAATAATAGTGCCATGGGATAATATTGTTTTCACGAGAACCAACATGGCAATAAATATTTTGCATGGGCCATGCAAGTGCCACCTTTTTCTAGTATTTGGTTTTTATTTGAATCTTGAGTGGAACATCATCTCTCTCTACCTCTATCCTTCTTTTGGGCTTGGTCTTAGTTGATCTTGCTTAAAACCATATCACACCCTCTCCCTCTTTTGGTATATTTTGGTTTGATCTTGTCTTGCTTGAGCTTGCCACAAGAGTACCATCTCTCGCTCCCTTATCTAATCCTAAACCATACCCCCTCTTTAACCATACCCCATCTAACCTTAACCCCCCATAACCCTCTCACCTAAACCCTAAGTCCACCACCTCTCTCTCTCTCGGCCTCCCCCTCTCTCTAACATGCAGGCCCCACCTGGCCCCTCTCCCTGGCCCACCTAGCTACCCCACCAAACCTAAACCCTAACCGAGCCTAGCTCCTACCCTAGCCCCAACCCGAGCTCCTCCCTCTCTCTTTTCTCTCTATGCCACAAGGACCCCTCCACCCCGAGCCTCCCTCCTGGCCTCACCCTACCCAACCTGGACGCCCCCATCTACCTGCCCCTCGCCCTGCCCCGCCTCCTGCCCGACCAGAGCACGTGAGGAGAGGTAGAGAAAGGTGGCACCCGAGCCACCTTTTCATCCACCCACCTCCCCACGGCATCCCCCTCTCCCTCTCGGCTTTATCCTCCTCCTACCACCTCTCTGCCTCTCCCAGATCTACCCCAAGGACGCCCTGCTCCCTCCCCTCTCTTCTCCACCGCCGTCTACCCCTCCCATCGCCGGCAACCCTCGGCCCCTCGCGGCTACACCGTACCAAGCGACAAGCACGACGGGGAGGTGATCGAGGAGTACCAGGACGTGCCCCTGCATCGCCCCGAACCCGCCAGCGAGGAGGAGAAGGACCGGAGCCGCAGGACCTCGCGACGCCGACCCCGAAACCCTAGCTCGCTCGGTCTCTGCATCATCGTCGCCCTGCTGCTCGCCGACCCGATCCAACACCACCGGCACACTCTCGGTGAGCCCCTTAACCCCCTGGACACGCTCCGCCTCGCCGTCGTTGCCTGCACGCGCCGGACAATTCGACGAACGGCCTCTGTGCGCCGGCGTCGCGTTCGTTCTCCTCGCCGTAGCGTCGCTTAGCCCTCATCTAGCCGCGCAGCCGTACCCTAGCAACTCCCCTAGCCCTACCGCACTGGTTGCACCCCGCAGCGCGCACCCCCGCGTCCCAGGATCGAGCCCCGCTTCGCCCGCGCCGCGCATCGATCTGTCGATCGTGGCAGAGAAGAGGAATAGTGGGTCCGAGTCGTCCTTTTTGCGTATAACCCCCCACACCTTTTTCTGCATCAACCCGCGCTCCCGCGTGGCCCACCGTCAGCCTCCCGTGGCGTTTTGCAAAAAGGATCCCGTAGTTTCGTAAACCTCAACCCGCAGTCCCCCCCTGAGCCACGTGGTCAGCCCGCAGCATCTCTCTGTCAAGTGGGCCTGCGAGCCAGCGGGTCCCACCTGTCATTCGCTTGAGCTAGAGCAGGCCGCGGTGTAAAACTTTTCTGTGCGCGTGCATTGCTGAGTCAGCGCGTGGCCCACCCGTCAGTGTCTGTGGCTGGCTTAATCTGAGTAACAAAAGTAATTCTATAATCTGTTTAAATTCAAATCCTTTTTAAATTAATTCAAATTCAAATTTAATTCTGTTTTTAAATATCTTTTGGAATACAAATCCAAATAATACAAATCATATATGTTTTCAAATCAGAAAAATATGAGGAATTCAAATATGGCCTTCAAAATATATTTTGAACATTTAAAATTCCAAGTTTATTTAAATTACAATAAAATGCCTTTTTCCTTAATTAATTAATAAATTTTGTTTTGTAACTCCAAATTTAACAAATGATATGTCTAAAATGATTAGCTCGACGAGACCTTTCTGTTTATGCATTCCATGGTTTGTTTTGAAGCATGCATCATATAAATATAAAGATTACAGCAACTAATATGAGGATAAATTGGGGCCAAAACTAAATAAAATGGTTTATTCTTGTGTTCCACACCTCACCTATGCCATGCTACTTTAATGCCATGCAAATTGTGCATCATTCATCATGGCATGATTGTTTGCTTGTCACATTTTATTCATATGCTTGCGCACTTTATTTATGTTGGCCCTTGTTTGTTTGTTTGGTTCTTCTTCGAACTGAGCAAGGGGTATATCAGGAGAACCAGGAGCACTACCCAGATCCATCACTTGCTTCAACTGAGCTGCCAGGCAAGCACTACCACATGCTTGCATACATATAATACCTATTGCCTCTATCTTATTCTTGCATCATTGGGTCGCGATTGCATTAATCTGAATCCCAAGTATTGCATAGCCTTTACTTTTAAACCCCACCGGAGCTTGTTCCTCCATCCCATGAGCCATTACTGCAGGAGTTGTTTGAGCCATGCGAGTCGTAGAACAGCATGTGTAGGGTTTGTGGGTGTCTGATGAATAACGAGGTACCTAAACAACTTAACCTGAGTAGTAATGGGATAACTAATGAAAGTGGCATCGGTGAGCCATATTCGCTATTTGGTTTTTCAGACTCACTTGTGTCCCGTAAGACCCCGAGTACTTGATTCCTGTTCCAAGATTATTCGCGCTATCCACATCCGGGAGGCCTTATGGACCCCCCTGAGCCACAGCTTGATTCATTCTTATTTCTTGGGGCCACAAACTAGTTTGAGGTTTTTTTTCTATCCTGTACTTATGCCATGCTTTACTGCTTTATTTAAATTGTGCGAGGTATTGCACACTCTACTATTTAGGAAAGCGGAGTGTTTTCGCGGTGTCGACAAGCCCAGTCACATTTTCGGGTTCCCAGTCGTTCACAGCCATTGACGCAAACCTTGAGTCCGTCTCGGAGTCAGCTAACTTCGTTGCTGGTAGCTCAATGGGGTGGCCCCCTGAAATATTTCGGAATCCTGTGATCGCTTTTTCGTGACTGCCTCGTTGGGTTTTGATTTGGTTTTTCCGTGGCATATCGAGTGTGTGTTGCTATTTGTGCACCCCTGCAGGGTAAAACTTTTTGAAAGCCGTGTCCGCGGTTATGGACGACTTGGAGCACAGTTTCTCGATCATAGACAAGCATAACTAAAGGACCGCTTTTAATTTGACTAGACTAGGTACCTGACTAGTAAATAGTGCAACACTCATGGAATGGATAATAAAACTGCCAACGGATGGGGGGGGGTTGTTCGTCCGCTTCCTCGTCGGTAAGCGAGGAGGAGGATGGATCTGTGGATATTACCGTTATAACTGTTATAACCATTGCTATTAATTCACGGACATCCGTCTATCTATGGTTAGGCGGATGGTTAGCGAGTATCTATAGAATTGTTAGGGTTTATCTTTTGCTGCAATTGCGTCACCCCAGGTTGTGTCCCCTTTAGAGGCATAAAGACTTGCTGAGTACCCCTAGGGTCTCACACGATAAATTATTGGTTCAGATGAACAGGTACACTCGCAAGATGGATACTGGGTGGAAGAGACGGACGATGTGGGCAACGATCATTCGGTGTAGAGATTCCGGGAACGGGGATCCGTGAGATCTGTGGGCGGGATGTGCTTATTTATGGGGCATCTTATGCCAATTTGCTTCTTATCCGTACTCGGATTTTGTCTTCCGCTTCCGCTTGATACTCTGTTGATTGATGTATGAGGAGATATCCTAAACTATTATATCTATCTAGGATATTTGGATCTTGCCGTATGGCGTTGCTATATTTCCTTTCTTTTTAGATGGAATGGCTCTGATGTACTGTTGTATGGTGGCTTGCATACATACTCATTTGTGTATGTAGTTGATCCCTTCGCCTGCCGATTACGCCGCCCGTTCTTGTCCCGATGTTTAGAAATGGTTGGGACGGCCGAAAGGTCTACCTGTGGGTGGCATTTGGGCCCCACCGTACTATTTGAACCATTTCTGCTCATCCAGGCTTGTAACTAGGAGCGTAATTCACCGAGGTAGTTACAATTGGTATCAGAGCCATCCCGACCTTCAGGGTCTCAGCCAAATGGTCGTTGTCTGTCTAGAAAATATTTTTGGGTAGTTATGTATACTAGGGAAAAACAAAACGCGAGAGTAGGACTGCTTCCACTTTTCTTCTTACCCACCCACCACCCTTTTCTGGTAAGGAAGTGTAACGTTTTCAACCCTCTTCTTAAAATTCAAACTAGGGTTCACATGTTCTGGGTTTCCGTAGTACCATAGGTTGTGTGTTTGTGTGTGTGTGTGTGTGTGTAATTCCTTGTCTATCTGTTGCATCCAATTTGTTATCACAATCTGCCTTTGGTTATCAACTGTTGGTACATTCCATACTGACAGGTTTTTTGAAAACCGGCGCGATCTATCTGACTCCTTGTTAACCGGTGCCATCTTCTTAAGGGTGTTCTTCCTTCTAGCAACTCCTCATTCTGTGAAAGCATCTGTTTCTAATCTCTACCTGATAAGTGGTTTTGCGCATCTATTGGTATTTTAATGCCGAAAAATGCGGAAATTTTTTCTTTGATGCATTTGTGTTTCCACACTCCTTTTTCAGTCGTGTGTGAGACATCATCTATCTTCCTTTTATCAGCATGTCCAGGCTAACTCATTCTTTTGTCACCGGCGCTTAATCCTGGAGTTTTGTTTCATCTCCTTTTCTCTTGGGCTAATTACATAACATGTGTCGATCCGATGCTGACGATTGTAATTTGGCTCTCGGCATAGCTATATTCCACTCATGGTAAGTGTCGATTGGAATATGGAAAAATGCTATCAACCGTCACCATCTGGAGGATAAGGCTATCTCCTGTGATTTTGAGTACACCGTGATCATATCTATGCAAATTCAAGCATCTTTGGCAACCCGGAGTTTCTCAAGGCACTACGGCGGTCTATCATCTGTTTATCATGCTGCACATCTTTTTCAACTCCATATATGCACATCTTTTTCGTCTCTGATAGCTCATACCATAAGCAAAGCCCTATCATCGTTTCTTATCCAAGATCTCTTTATCTTTGTAACCGGCGATCCGATCAACAATGTGAACCAGGTGGCATTTCCTGTTCTCTTCCGAAGGACCAGATAATCTATTCTTCCAGTGCATCTTCTTCAACACGAACCCGTGCTCTTACTACTGATCTTTCTAAGAGCGTTGAGCTCAGGAAGTGTTTGAGCATTTGTTCGTTTCTTTCGCCTTTTGATCTTGGTATTCTGGGAATATCTTGTTAATCCATGGTGGTATATGTTGATAATATGCTTGCCTATTTCCATATCAATGGAAGGACATAGAAGGTCATCCGTGTCTCTTTCTCTCAAGCTTCGTGAACACTGCCGGTGTGCAAAGTTCTCAAAGCGTGAATTCCGGCTTCTTGAAGTCACCTATCTCGGCCACGTCCTTCTGCTAAATAGATCGCTTCAATTCTGGAATCAGCAAGTCCCTTGTTAATTCCATTCCCCATCTTCAACCAATCCGAAGTTGTTCCTTGTTGGCAAGTTATCATCGTCGTTCCGCCGAAGATTTCCTCAAGACTGCTAAATCTCTCTCAATCCTTTCGAGAAGAACATGGAGTTCTTTCACCTCAGTCTCGTCAAGTGATCTCTTGAAACCCTCTCGTTCAATCATCTATGCTCAATCAACCGGAGGCCATGAAGACCTTCAAGATCTTGTAATCCTTCTGTGCAAGTGGTGCTATCTTTTTCTGTAGTTGTTGAATCTTGCAGTTGTTCTCCGTAATCTTCCTTCATATCTTTCCGCTGGCTTGGTACTTCAGACATGACGACAACATCATCATCTTTATCTATCTGTGAACCCGGCAAATCGTTTGCATCTATCCTTGCTTTCTAACGAAGTTCCTTGAGTTTTTGTCAATACCTTCAGTCTGTTTCGGTAGTTGGGTTGCATGGTTTTCTTATTCATATGCGGAGTAATGCTTTGAGTGCGGGATGGAGTAGCTACCATACCACTACTCTTATCATTCGCTCTTGTACATTGAATTGGTGAATTAATGTGATTCCACTCATTCCACGGAAGTTAGAAGTGGCCTTTATCTCTCGATACTTTTACTTCCGTCCTTGTTTTTTTTTCCGGAGTGCTCTCTCGAAGAAAGTAATCAATAATCTCTTGTTGGTGATCTCACCCTTTCTACACGGAGCAAAATCTTCAATTATCTGGCGGAAACAAACGCAAACTCTTTTCGTTCCTCGTCTTTCTACCGGTGCTCAACATCCCCAAACAAGATGAAAGGAAACTATCTCTCTTTGTTTCATCAATTCTTTTTCTGTGGTAAAGCCAGTTATGGTTGAGGCCATCAGTCGCAAATCTATTGCGTTATCCTCAAGGCTAAAGAAAGCAATAAGTATCTCTACAATAAGCTCCAGATCCTCTATATCCTTGCTTCCCGGGATTCCACCATGATCTGGCATCACATCCGTCTCTGGAAGTTATATCCGCGCACCTCAATTGTGTGATCCTTTGGTTCTTACCGGCGCAAGAAGAATCTAATCCGACGGTGTTTAACTAAATCTTTCTGTTGATATCAAGGGACTCTATTGTTTGAAGGCAATATTGTTTCCGAACTTCATTTCTCAATCCGAGAGGAGATACGATGCTATTGTCATAGTGGTTCAAAACCTCTCCAATCTAGCTCTTTTCTTCCGGCGAGACAAAGGTTCATCCTCTCTAGTATCGGTAAATCTTTAATCTTAACGGTGTCTTTCTTTATCCAGGATACATCATCTTGTCCTTTCTTTCACAAGTGGTTCTTTTCTCTTATCTTGTTTCTTGAGAAAACCGGAGCTATGTCCATCCTATCCTTCTTGTCTCACGACAGTCCTTCATCTCTTCTAACCGTTGTTTCTCAAGCAAAACGCAAGACTCGCAACAAGTCTAGCAAGTTCTGCAAGGTGCAGTGGTCGCACCATTCCGTTGATGAAGCCACTTGGGAACGTGAAGATGAGCTCCGTGCCAAGTATCCTACCCTCTTTGTGTCTTCGTCTTCCTAGAATCTCGGGGCGAGATTCCTGTTTAGTGGGGGAGAGTTGTAGCATCCCAATTGTCTAACAATTGTAATGCTACTTGGTCTAGTAATATAATGGCTACTTCAAATATATAATTGTTGCATCATCATTATATCATGCTCATGTCATCATGCCACCTTGCATTTGAGCATCATATAAAAACCCTCTTCATTTGGTTCTTATCTCATATGCATTGTTAATTGTTTTTGCCTCTTGATATTGTATTTGGTTCTTGATATATTGTTTCAATGCCCAAGTTGAGTTGGGGGCATATATCTTATTAACTCCACCACCTTTTCTTTCACCACCTTATAATTCCACCATCCAACTAAATATGAGCTTGGCACTTATTGGTTTTACCTCTAGCTCATGTGTGTTGGGATGGATCCAATTCTTTTCCACCTGCTCTCATCTTGGCATCATTATGTTTTCACATTATTGATATATGAGAGCCACATGGCCACCTTTGCATGCCTTGTGAGTGGAACCCTTTTTCCTAGATTCCATATGGATTACTATGGATTTATGCTCATGTGGGAATATTTTTGGGACTAGTAAGCAGCTAGTGGAATATACACACTAGCAAGTCCCAATTTTAATCAAATATGATCATCTCCATCTATTCCACTTGGGGCATTCTTTTAATTCTTTTGCTTGGCTTTATTCCAATTTTGGGAATGCATAATAATAATGCCATGGGATAATATTGTTTTCACGAGAACCAACATGGCAATAAATATTTTGCATGGGCCATGCAAGTGCCACCTTTTCTAGTATTTGGTTTTTATTTGAATCTTGAGTGGAACATCATCTCTCTCTACCTCTATCCTTCTTTTGGGCTTGGTCTTAGTTGATCTTGCTTAAAACCATATCACACCCTCTCCCTCTTTTGGTATATTTTGGTTTGATCTTGTCTTGCTTGAGCTTGCCACAAGAGTACCATCTCTCGCTCCCTCATCTAATCCTAAACCATACCCCTTCTTTAACCATACCCCATCTAACCTTAACCCCCCATAACCCTCTCACCTAAACCCTAAGTCCACCACCTCTCTCTCTCGGCCTCCCCCTCTCTCTACCATGCAGGCCCCACATGGCCCCTCTCCCTGGCCCACCTAGCTACCCCACCAAACCTAAACCCTAACCGAGCCTAGCTCCTACCCTAGCCCCAACCCGAGCTCCTCCCTCTCTCTTTTCTCTCTATGCCACAAGGACCCCTCCACCCCGAGCCTCCCTCCTGGCCTCACCCTACCCCACCTGGACATCCCCATCTACCTGCCCCTCGCCCTGCCCCGCCTCCTGCCCGACCAGAGCACGTGAGGAGAGGTAGAGAAAGGTGGCACCCGAGCCACCTTTTCATCCACCCACCTCCCCACGGCATCCCCCTCTCCCTCTCGGCTTTATCCTCCTCCTACCACCTCTCTGCCTCTCCCAGATCTACCCCAAGGACGCCCTGCTCCCTCCCCTCTCTTCTCCACCGCCGTCTACCCCTCCCATCGCCGGCAACCCTCGGCCCCTCGCGGCTACACCGTACCAAGCGACGAGCACGACGGGGAGGTGATCGAGGAGTACCAGGACGTGCCCCTGCATCGCCCCGAACCCGCCAGCGAGGAGGAGAAGGACCGGAGCCGCCGGACCTCGCGATGCCGACCCCGAAACCCTAGCTCGCTCGGTCTCTGCATCATCGTCGCCCTGCTGCTCGCCGACCCGATCCAACACCACCGGCACACTCTCGGTGAGCCCCTTAACCCCCTGGACACGCTCCGCCTCGCCGTCGTTGCCTGCACGCGCCGGACAATTCGACGAACGGCCTCTGTGCGCCGGCGTCGCGTTCGTTCTCCTCGCCGTAGCGTCGCTTAGCCCTCATCTAGCCGCGCAGCCGTACCCTAGCAACTCCCCTAGCCCTACCGCACTGGTTGCACCCCGCAGCGCGCACCCCCGCGTCCCAGGATCGAGCCCCGCTTCGCCCGCGCCGCGCATCGATCTGTCGATCGTGGCAGAGAAGAGGAACAGTGGGTCCGAGTCGTCCTTTTTGCGTATAACCCCCCACACCTTTTTCTGCATCAACCCGCGCTCCCGCGTGGCCCACCGTCAGCCTCCCGTGGCGTTTTGCAAAAAGGATCCCGTAGTTTCATAAACCTCAACCCGCAGTCCCCCCCTGAGCCACGTGGTCAGCCCGCAGCATCTCTCTGTCAAGTGGGCCTGCGAGCCAGCGGGTCCCACCTGTCATTCGCTTGAGCTAGAGCAGGCCGCGGTGTAAAACTTTTCTGTGCGCGTGCATTGCTGAGTCAGCGCGTGGCCCACCCGTCAGCGTCTGTGGCTGGCTTAATCTGAGTAACAAAAGTAATTCTGTAATCTGTTTAAATTCAAATCCTTTTTAAATTAATTCAAATTCAAATTTAATTCTGTTTTTAAATATCTTTTGAAATACAAATCCAAATAATACATATAATATATGTTTTCAAATCAGAAAAATATGAGGAATTCAAATATGGCCTTCAAAATATATTTTGAACATTTAAAATTCCAAGTTTATTTAAATTACAATAAAATGCCTTTTTCCTTAATTAATTAATAACTTTTGTTTTATAACTCCAAATTTAACAAATGATATGTCTAAAATGATTACCTCGACGAGACCTTTCTGTTTATGCATTCCATGGTTTGTTTTGAAGCATGCATAATATAAATATAAAGAGTACAGCAACTAATATGAGGATAAATCGGGGCCAAAACTAAATAAAATGGTTTATTCTTGTGTTCCACACCTCACCTATGCCATGCTACTTTAATGCCATGCAAATTGTGCATCATTCATCATGGCATGATTGTTTGCTTGTCACATTTTATTCATATGCTTGCGCACTTTATTTATGTTGGCCCTTGTTTGTTTGTTTGGTTCTTCTTCGAACTGAGCAAGGGGTATATCAGGAGAACCAGGAGCACTACCCAGATCCATCACTTGCTTCAACTGAGCTGCCAGGCAAGCACTACCACATGCTTGCATACATATAATACCTATTGCCTCTATCTTATTCTTGCATCATTGGGTCGCGATTGCATTAATCTGAATCCCAAGTATTGCATAGCCTTTACTTTTAAACCCCACCGGAGCTTGTTCCTCCATCCCATGAGCCATTACTGCAGGAGTTGTTTGAGCCATGCGAGTCGTAGAACAGCATGTGTAGGGTTTGTGGGTGTCTGATGAATAACGAGGTACCTAAACAACTTAACCTGAGTAGTAATGGGATAAAAAATGAAAGTGGCATCGGTGAGCCATATTCGCTATTTGGTTTTTCAAGCTCACTTGTGTCCCGTAAGACCCCGAGTACTTGATTCCTGTTCCAAGATTATTCGCGCTATCCACATCCGGAAGGCCTTATGGACCCCCCTGAGCCAGAGCTTGATTCATTCTTATTTCTTGGGGCCACAAACTAGTTTGAGGTTTTTTTTCTATCCTGTACTTATGCCATGCTTTACTGCTTTATTTAAATTGTGCGAGGTACTGCACACTGTACTGTTTAGGAAAGCGGAGTGTTTTCGCGGTGTCGACAAGCCCAGTCACATTTTCGGGTTCCCAGTCGTTCACAGCCATTGACGCAAACCTTGAGTCCGTCTCGGAGTCAGCTAACTTCGTTGCGGGTAGCTCAATGGGGTGGCCCCCTGAAATATTTCAGAATCCTGTGATCGCTTTGTCGTGACTGCCTCGTTGGGTTTTGATTTGGTTTTTCCGAGGCATATCGAGTGTGTGTTGCTATTTGTGCACCCCTGCAGGGTAAAACTTTCTGAAAGCCGTGTCCGCGGTTATGGACGACTTGGAGCACAGTTTCTCGATCATAGACAAGCATAACTAAAGGACCGCTTTTAATTTGACTAGACTAGGTACCTGACTAGTAAATAGTGCAACACTCATGGAATGGATAATAAAACTGCCAACGGATGGGGGGGGGGGGGGTTGTTCGTCCGCTTCCTCGTCGGTAAGCGAGGAGGAGGATGGATCTGTGGATATTACCGTTATAACTGTTATAACCATTGCTATTAATTCACGGACATCCGTCTACCTCTGGTTAGGCGGATGGTTAGCGAGTATCTATATAATTGTTAGGGTTTATCTTTTGCTGCAATTGCGTCACCCCAGGTTGTGTCCCCTTTAGAGGCATAAAGACTTGCTGAGTACCCCTAGGGTCTCACATGATAAATTATTGGTTCAGATGAACAGGTACACTCGCAAGATGGATACTGGGTGGAAGAGACGGACGATGTGGGCAACGATCATTCAGTGTAGAGATTCCGGGAACGGGGATCCGTGAGATCTGTGAGCGGGATGTGCTTATTTATGGGGCATCTTATGCCGATTTGCTTCTTATCCGTACTCGAATTTTGTCTTCCGCTTCCGCTTGATACTCTGTTGATTGATGTATGAGGAGATATCCTAAACTATTATATCTATCTAGGATATTTGGATCTTGCCGTATGGCGTTGCTATATTTCCTTTATTTTTAGATGGAATGGCTCTGATGTACTGTTGTATGGTGGCTTGCATACATACTCATTTGTGTATGTAGTTGATCCCTTCGCCTGCCGATTACGCCGCCTGTTCTTGTCCCGATGTTTAGAAATGGTTGGGACGGCCGAAAGGTCTACCTGTGGGTGGCATTTGGGCCCCACCGTACTATTTCAACCATTTCTGCTCATCCAGGCTTGTAACTAGGAGCGTAATTCACCGAGGTAGTTACATCCACCTCCTCCTTTCCCTCTCATTCTCTCCTCCTCTGAATCCTCTCCTCATCCTCTCTTCTTCCTCTTCATCCTCCTCGTCCTACAAATCCTCTCTTCTTCCTCTTCATCCTCCTCCTTCTCTTCTCCTCCTCTCTTCTTCCTCTTCCACCTCCTCTTTCATCTCTCCTCCTCCTCCGAATCTTCTCATCTCCTCTCCTCCTCCTACTCTGAATCCTCTCCTCCTCCTCCGAATCCTCATCTCCTTTCCTTTCCTTTCCTCTCCTCTCCTCTCCTCCTCCTCCGAATCTTCTCCTCCTCCTCTGAATCCTCTCCTCCAACCGCATCGGTCTCCTCCGTCCTCGAGCTCCCCCCCGGCGACGCGACGTGACGTGACAACGACGAGGGGACAAATCTAGATTCACTTTTTCTAAAAAAAATTGAAAATTTTATCAGTGGCGCACCATGCCCACATGCGCCACTGATAATTTTGAGATATCCCGCCTTTTTTTCAAAATTTGAAATCGATATCAGTGGCGCACCATATCCTGGTGTGCCACAGATAAGTGGCTTATCCGTGGCACACGTCTAGGTGCACCACGAATAAAAATTATCAGTGGCGTCATATTAGTGGTGCACCGGGCGTGCGCCACTGACACCTTTTTTGGTGCGCCACTGATAGGCCTTTTTCCACTAGTGGCAGTGTCAGTGGTAGGCGCGATGACATTGAGACTGAAACGAATGTCTTAAAACGGAGTAGTCGCCAGGCCTTTAGTAAAGATATCAGCGAACTGAGCTGAAGTAGGCACATGTAGAACACGAACTTGACCGAGAGTCACCTTCTCTCGAAGAAAATGAATGTCGATATCTATATACTTGGTACGACGGTGTTGAACTAGATTCCCTGACATGTAAACATCTTAAATATTATCACAGTAAACAATAGTAGCTTGCTCAATAGGGCAATGCAGCTCTGACAACAACTGACGCAACCAAACCGTATCGGCAACCGCATGAGCCACAGAACGATACTCAGCTTCGGCTGACGAGCGAGAAACTGTAACCTACCTTTTTAAAGACCAAGAAACCAAATTGTTATCAAGAAAAACACAAAATCTGGATGTGGACCGTCGAGTATCGGGGCAACCAGCCCAGTATGCATCAGAGTAAGCTGTCAACGAGGTAGGAAAGGATTTGTTTATATGAAGACCTAAATATAATATGCCTTTGAGATACCGAAGAATACGTTTGACATGGTTTAAGTGAGGAACAGGAGGATCATGCATGTAAAGGCAAGCTTGTTGGACAGAAAAAGAAATTTCAGGACGAGTAAGAGTAAGATATTGGAGGGCGTCGATAATACTACGATAAAGATAAGGATCAAAAAAGGGATCACAATCGGCAGAAAGTTTTAAACCTGTATCAGCAGGAATACGAGACGGTTGACAATCAAGCATACCAGCACGAGAAAAAAGATCTAGGGTGTACTGACGTTGAGATAAGAAAAGACCAAATGAGTCATAGATAACAGCAATACCTAAGAAGTGATGAAGAAGACCTAGATCGGACATAGAAAATTATTTGCGAAGAAGAGAGATAATATGATCTAAAAAGTGTTGTGAGGAAGCTGTGAGAATAATATCATCAACATAGAGAAGTAAATAAGCGGTGTCGGTATTATGATGAAAGGTGAAGAGAGAAGTATTAGAACAAGAAGGAGTAAAGCCAATTGTTTGAGCATAAGTAGAAAGACATTGAAACCAAGCCCGTGGTGCTTGTTTTAGACCATAGAGAGATTTTTGAAGAAGACAAACATGATTAGGATAAAAGGAATTTTCGAAGCTAAGAGGTTGTTGACAATAAACTGTTTCTTGAAGAGAGCCATGGAGAAAAGCGTTTTTGACATCGAGTTGATGGATGGGCCAAAAAGAATAAACAACGATGCTAAGAACAGTATGAATAGTGTTGGGTTTGACAACTGGAGAGAAAGTCTCATCATAATCGATGCCGTGTTGCTGAGAGTAACCACAGCATACCCATCGAGCTATATAACGTGCAAAACTTCCATCATAATTAAATTTGTGTCGAAAAACCCATTTGCCAGAAACTGTATTATTGTTTGATGGATGAGGAACTAATTGCCATGTATTATTTTGAATGAGAGCATCATATTCATCTTTCATGGCTGTGGCCCAATTAGGATCTAGGAGAGCTGATTTGTAAGATTTGGGAATAGAGGAAGAAGACCGAGATGCATTGAGATTTAGACGATTTTTAACGGGTAAATGAAAACCGGATTTGCCACGTGTGCGCATGGTATGATCATTAGTGGGAGCTGGGACAATAATAGCATGAGGAGGAGGAACGAATGATGATGTGGAAGACGCGCCCGGCACAACGGAAGAAGCGGACGTGGGAGTCGATAGTGGAGACGACAGAGGGAGGAAGTCTGTCGCGGCAGAGTTTTCGGCGGTTTTGGCCGCCGCGACAGAGGTGGAGGCAGAAGAAGGCGTGGCAGGATCGGCTGCCGCGGCAGAGAATTTGGGCATTTTTGCTGCCGCGGTAGGAGCGATGGTAGGAGGTGGCTGATTTATTCGGACGAGGGGAACTAGTAGATGGTGCAGATGTTTTAGGATCGAGAGATTGACGCTCAGAAAAGGGAAAAATATTTTCAGCAAAAGTTAAAGGACGAGACACATGGACGCCACCGCTAACAAGATCTAGACAACGATAGCCTTTGTGTTCGTTGGAAAAACCTAGATGGACGCTCAGGATAGAACGGGCTGAAAGTTTGTTAGTAGAAGTAGAGTAGGAGTTAGGAAAACAAAGACAGCCAAAGACACGAATGTCGGAGTAGTTTGGGTGAGAAACAAGTAAAGAGAAGTAGGATGTGGTTTGAGGATTAACTTTCGATGGTCGAATGTTAAGTAGATATGTGGCCGTGTGGAGAGCTTCAGCCCAGAACTTCGGAGGCATAGAAGATTGAATAAGAAGGGTGCGACTGATGTCATTAAGAGTGCGAAGAGAACGCTCGACCTTGCTGTAACACCCTCGAATCAGTCCTATGCAAGTTTTAGCTATTCCCGCCAAACCCGCATAAAAACGATTCAAAGATGCCCACCAGGCACTTGCGTGCGGGTGGTAAACAAAGTAATATCACTACACAATAGTCCATGATGGAACCCACACACACATATATACAATAATGACTCAACGAGTCAAGAATACAGATATACAATATGAAGATCCAATTCACCTTGAAAACGATACAACGTCCGAGTACGGATAAGATGCAAATGGGGCTAAGAGCCCTGAAGAATAACCAATGGCGTCCATAACCCTGCTAACTGAAGGAAATATGCCCTGAGAGGCAATAATAAAGTTGCTATTATGTATTCCTTGTATATGATAGATGTTTATTTTGCATGCTATAATTATATTGAAAGGAAACGTCAATACATGTGTGTTTAATAAACAAAAAGGGTTCCTAGTTATGCCTCTCTTCAAGACTAGCTCGTTGATTAACAAGATGATCAAGGTTTCCTGATCATGGAGATTGGATGTTGTTAATAACGAGGTCACAACATTTGTGAAATGACGTGATGAACATTCATCCCAAGTATAGCATTATGATCAAGTCATTATGTTTACAATGCTATAACATCATACGAAGTAATCTTAGTCCTTAGACCATGAGATCATGTTAATTGCTAACACCGGAAGAGTATCTTGATAACATCAAATGTCACACCGTAACAGGGTGACTATAAAGGTGGGTTCAGTGCTACGAAGGTGTTATGTTGAGGCTCATGGATAAAGAGTGTAATTTTTCAATCTCGATGACGGATAGATAAACTCTGGGCCCTCTCGGTGATATCACATTAAGATAGTTTGCAAGCAAGTGATTTGATGACTAGAATGTTATATCACGGGAACAAGAAAAGAGTGCATGTCGGTAACGAGATCAAACTAGGTATTTGGATACCAATGATCGAATCTTGGACATGTATTATATCATGAGACAAAGGGATTAAGTTAGTAGCGTTAAAGGTTATCACGATCACAGAAGTCATCGTTGAATGTGCATGAGCCAGTATGGATCTCCAGGTCCCGCTTCTGATTATTGATCTGAGAGGAGTCTCAATTATGTCTGTATTATTCACGAACTGTCAGGGGGATGATCCCCGGGTACCCCATCCGGATAAGAAATAGGACAGTCGGATCGCGTCCGGCTGACCAGATGCAGCCGAACAGGGCAAGACGGGCCGGCTATCACCCGGTAGCCGGATCAGTAAGAGACAGCCGGATACGGCGACATAGCCGGACCCAATTAGTGAGACAGGACGACGTGCGTATCAGTGCATGGTACGCCCTGTACGATGACAAGACGGGCAACCACCCGCCCATACCGAAGACTTTGTGTGGGTGACGCTGGAACAGTGGCCTGTGCTGACGACGGGCTCGCACGGCGTCCACTGTGCCTACGACAGCCAAACCGCTCATACTCCGATAGGACAAGCCATACTGGATACTGTAGATGACTAGTCGGCTGGGACCCGCCTGTGGGGCCCGCCAGTCGGACTAGCCAGTGAGACCTTTGCCTCTCTGCCTATATAAGGAGAGGCAAGGCCTCTTTAGAAAGGGTTGGTCTCAGTGCATTTAAGGCAGTAGCTAGAGAACACAGCTCAAGGAGCACTTGTAGTTTGTATATCCCTCATAGTCATATCAGGCAGGAGTAGGAGCTTTACCACATCACGAGGGCTCCGAACCTGGGTACTTCCTGCGTCTAGCTACGCTTGCTTGTATCCAATTTCGCCTGCGGACGCTGTCGATAGCTTCCCTGCTAGTCCCCACACCTCTATCTAACCTCCTTAGGTACTTACATTCCCAATACAACGACAGTTGGCGCCCACCGTGGGGCAGATGGCTTCGACCGGAGTCACGTTCCGCACGGGACCCCGCACTTCAGCCGGTGAGCACGTGGCCTCTGGTCTGGTGCTCACGCTTGGAAAGTTCGACTGCGTCATCGACAACGCCTCCTGCTTCGCCGGAACTTCCTTCCCAGCGAACGGCACCGTCCTGCTATTCGGCGATCTCCCCGTCTACGTCGCCATCGTCCCGGAGCGTTTCCCTAGGGAAATCGTCTCTGTCGCGGAGCTGCCGTGCTCAGACGGCAGCACCTCCGCCGCACCTCGTGGCGTGGAAGTCATGATGGCCGGTTCCAGCTCCCATCCCCGCCAGCTGCGGGAGCGAGGCACGGACGAGGTCGGAACTTCCACTCCCCCGTAGCCTCGGAACCCGGTGGAGGATGCCATTGATTGGCTCCTGACGCCGGTTAACCTCGGGGATTACCCGGAGGAAGCGGAGGCCAACTTCACCATGGAGAGACAGATCCTCTTCCAGGAGGCCATGGAGCTGGCAGCAGCCCTCAAGCAACTCGAGATCACTCGGCACGATTACGACCTCGCACACGGTCTCACTCCGGCTACCGCGGAGCCGAGCCGGCACGGCCAGGTACGGCGTCGGGGCGGTGAGCTGGGTGGTAGGATGGAAAAGGACGGGGAACCGGATCTCGCGCCCGCCCTCACACGGCCCACCTACACCACGCCCATCAAGAACCTGCGCGCGGCACGAGCCGCGGCGGAAGAACTACCCAGCCTGGAGGGCGAGGCGCGAGCCCGCCAGCACCGCGTGCAAGAGCTCCTCCGCGTCGCGGACGAGCAGGCTGGTGCTAACCGGCAGATGCAGGAAGACCTTAGATACTCCAGAGGCAGCAAGCTACCTGCCTACAGCAGGGGCGCGCCGCGTGACACCCAACAGGCGTCCCCCCTCAACCGCCCAGGGCCCGCAGCAGGCGTTGCAGCTCGGGCAACAGGGGCCAACCGCGCCAGGAGCAGACGGTGAACAATAACCCGCCACCTCCCCTACCGCCAGCCGGAGCGCCTAGACCAGCCGGTTCCCGTCTCTCCGGCCAGGTGGGAGCGCCCAACCCGGATTGTCCGGATGCCCGCGACCGCATCGAGCTCCTCGCTCAAGCGAGTGTCACGGAGGAGGAAGATTCGACCGGCCCGGTTTGTTTCGGACCCTGCATCCGGAACAAGCCGTTTCTGGATAAATTCTCCCTGCCCAGGGACACCCCCAAGTACGACAACAGCATGAAGCCGGAAGACTGGTTGACCGACTATGCTATGGCAGTCGGCATCGCCCAAGGGAACAAGCGCACAGCTGTGCGCTACGTCCCTCTCATGCTAACCGGGTCGGCAAGTACATGGCTTAATAGCCTCGCGGCCAACAGCATTAACGCCTGGCCTGACTTCGAGAAGGTGTTCGTCCGCAACTTCAACGACACATACAAACGTCCAGGGCGCTCGCGCGACCTGGCCTTGTGCGTCCAGGGCGACCGCGAGACCGACCGCGAGTACCTCTCCAAGTGGACGGAGCTCCGCAACACTTGCGAGGGCATCCTGGAGAGCCAAGCCATCAGCTTCTTCATCGAAGGTTGCCGAGAGGGCACCATGATTCGCCACCGGCTATTGTGTGACGAGCCGAAAACCATGGCGGAGCTCATGACGGTTGTGGACCAGTACGCCACGGCGGATGCCGCCATGAAGAAGCCCCTCCGAGTAAACGTGGACGGCCGTCCGACTCCGACGGAGCCGGCTCGCGACCGACCAAGCAACCCGGCAGGAGAAGCCGGATCCTCCATACGCCACGGAAACGACAACCGATTTCATGGGGACCGCCAGGCCGGACAGCAGAAGCCTCGCTACCAGGCACGGTAGGTCAACGCTGTGGAGGGCGCGCCCGACACACCGGCTAACGAGGCAAGAAGGCAGAAGCCACGGCTCACCTTCGACCAGATGTTTGACGGCCCGTGCAAGTGGCATAGCGGTCCCTTCAAACCGGCTACGCACACCACCCGGAACTGCAGCTGGACCCGCCAGCTAAAGGACCAGGGCAACCAGCCTCGTCTCCCGCCTCCCCCACCGGGTGGACCTCCACCACCGGCTAGGGGAGCCGGTAATGATGGTAACGGCGGCAACAACAACAACGGCTACCCCCAGCCGCACGCCGCCTACCACATCTTCGAGATGGAGCAGGACGACAAGCACAGCCGCAGGCGACGCTTCAAGGAGGTCAACGCCATCGTCTCTCTGGTCCCCCAGTACCTGAACTGGTCGGAAACCCGGGCGGATCAGCCTGAGCATCTGCCGACTCCCGGGGGCTACGCCATGGTGCTCGACCCCCTCATCGTCTCCAACGCGCGCACCTGCCGAATCTCGCGTGTCCTCATCGACAGAGGCAGCAGCCTCAAGCTCCTCTACCAGTCCTCGCTGGAGAAGCTGGGCATCCGCGAAAGCGACCTGCACCCGACTACCACGATGTTCCACGGCGTACTGCTAGGGCCAGCCTGCGCCCCGCTGGGAAAATCCAGCTGGATGTCATCTTCGGGACCGAGGAGAACTTCCACCGCGAACCAATCTGGTTTGAGGTGGTAAATTTGACAAGCTCCTACCATGCTCTCCTCGGGCGCCCCGCCCTCGCCAAGTTCATGGCCATCCCCCACTACGCATACCTCAAGACGGAGATGCTAGGACCCCACGGCGTGATCACCGTCGCAGGCTGCTTCAGATGGTTGATGGAGTGAGCCTAGGCCGGTTCCAAACTGGCAGAGGCTCTCATCATAGCTGAAGAAAAACGCGTGATCATGCGCAATGTGGCCATGGCCCAGCAAGACATTCCGGCTAGAAGCAAACCGATTGGAGAAGGAGCCTTCTAGCCGGCAAAGGAGACGAAGAGGATCCTGCTCGACACCTCCGATCCGACTAAGTTTGTCACCATTGGTGCCGGCTTGGATAGCAAATAGGAAGGTGCACTCGTCTACTTCCTCCGTGAGAATAGGGACATCTTCGCATGGTCCCCCAAGGACATGCCGGGTGTGCCGAGGGAGTTCGCCGAGCACTCACTTCATGTGCGTCCGGATGCCAAGCCGGTCAAGCAACCTCTGCGCCGGTTTGCAGAGGAGAAGAGAAAGATAATCGGTGATGAGATCACCCGGCTCCTTGCAGCCGGGTTCATCATGGAAGTGTACCACCTGGACTAGTTGGCGAACCCAATCTTGGTGTTGAAGAAGAACAAGACCTGGCGTATGTGTATCGACTACACCAGCCTGAACAAGGCATGCCCGAAAGACCCCTTCGCCTTGCCCCATATCGATCAAGTCATCGATTCCACGGCCGGCTATGATTTGTTGTCTTTTCTAGATTGTTATTCCGGGTACAATCAGATCCGGCTAAACCCGGCTGATCAGATTAAGACATCATTTATCACCCCCTATGGGGCTTTCTGCTATGTAACCATGCCTTTCGGCCTAAAGAACGCAGGCGCCACCTATCAGCGATCTATACATAAATTCTTTCACTCGCAGATAGGCCGAAACGTGCACGCTTACGTGGATGACGTGGTCATCAAGACCAAGGAAAAGCGCACCCTCCTCGAGGATCTAGGAGAAACATTTGGCAACCTCCGCCAGTACCAGATGAAGCTGAACCCGGAGAAGTGCGTCTTCGGAGTACCATCTGGCCAGCTACTCGGTTTCCTTGTATCACAACAAGGTATCGAGGCGAATCCGGAGAAGATCGCGGCCATCGAGAGGATGCAGCCGCCCAAGAACCTGCTTGGAGTCCAGAAGTTTACCAGATGCCTGGCTTCCCTTAGTCGTTTCATCAACCGGCTGGGGGAGAAGGCACTCCCGTTATACCAGCTGATGAAGAAGATAGACAAGTTCTCCTGGACTTCGCAAGACGGCACCGCGTTTCACGACCTAAAGCGCATGCTATCCACAACACCGGTTCTAGCCACGCCGACTAGAAAGGATCCGATGTTGCTCTATATAGCAGCCATCAGCCGGGTCGTCAGCGTCGTCCTGGTGGTGGAGCGCCCCGAGGAAGGCAAGGCTCAGCCGGTTCGGAGACCCGTCTACTACCTCAGCGAGGTTCTCTCCCTCTCCAAGCAGAACTACCCCCACCACCAAAAGATGTGCTACGATGTGTACCTGGCATGCAAGAAGCTCAAGAACTACTTCCAGGAGCACCCGATCAAGGTCGTGTGCACTGCACCCCTTTCGGAAATCATCGGCAATAAGGACGCCACCGGCCGAGTCGCCAAGTGGGCCATCGAGCTCGCCGCCTACTCCATCCAGTATGAGCCCCGGCTCACGATCAAGTTGCAGGCGTTGGCGGACTTCCTCGTCGACTAGGCCGAGACCCAGTATCTCCCACCGGTTCTGGATTCGGACCACTGGCGGATGCACTTCGACGGGTCAAAGATGCTCGGGGGCTTGGGAGCCAGCATCGTGTTCACCTCGCCCAAAGGAGACCGGCTGGAGTACGTGCTACGGGCACTGGCACACGGGCTCCGGCTGGCCAAGGAGATCGGTGTCAACCGGATCCTGTGCTTCGGTGATTCGGATTTTGTGGTGCAGCAGGTGTCCGGAGAATGGGACGCCAGAGACCCAAACATGGCCCTCTACCGGTTCCACATCCAGAAGCTCAGCGCCTCCTTCGACGGATGCGAATTTCACCACGTCCCCCGCACCAACAACGAGGCAGCCGATGCGCTCTCCAAGATAGGATCCACCAGGCAGGCCATCCCACCAGGGGTCTCCTTGGAGCATCTGCGCAAGCCATCCATCAACCCGTCGCCAGAATCATACTCCATCGTCTGGGCGGGAAGCGTTCCGGCTGGCGGACAAGCAGAAACGCAGCCGGCAGAACCACCAAAGAAGAAAACCCACACCAATTCTGGCTAGGCAGTGCCCTCTGGCTCGCATGACCCGGGGGCTGCCGTCCCGGGTACTCCACCCGGACGACCCCCCGACATCCGTTAGCCAGAGGACAGGAGCGTCCTCGTCATCCGGGAAGTGCCATCCTGGGCACAGCCCTTCATGAGCTACATCGCCAATGGAGAACTCCCGGATGACGAGGTGGAGACCAGGCAAATCCGGCGCCACGCGCACACGTACACCATCATAAACGGCGAGCTGTACAAGCGCAGCGTATCCAGTATTTTCCAAATATGTGTTGATGTGGACACCTGCTACCGGCTACTCAAGGATATCCACCAGGGCGAGTGCGGGCACCACGCTTCGTCAAGGGCGATAGTCGCCAAGGCATTCCGCCATGGTTTCTATTGGCCCACCGCCCTCGAGGATGCTGAGCAGCTGGTCCGCGCGTGCAATGGGTGCCAGCGCTTCGGGCAGCTCAGGCACATGCCAACCTCGGTACTCAAGACCATACCGATCACCTGGCCCTTTGCAGTTTGGGGCCTCGACATGGTCGGTCCCTTCAAGCGAGCACGCGCGGGCATGACCCACCTGCTGGTAGCGGTGGACAAGTTCACAAAGTGGATCGAGGCCAAGCCTATCCGAAAGCTGGATGGAGCGACGGTTGTTACCTTCTTCACCGACATCATCAACCGCTTCGGCTACCCCAACAGCATCATCACCGACAACGACACGAACTTTGCCAAGGGGGCCTTCGCCCGGTTCTACAGCAACAAGGGCATCCGGCTGGACCTCGCCTCCGTCGCACACCCGCAGTCCAACGGGCAAGTCGAACGGCAAACAGCTTGGTGCTAGCCGGCATCAAACCACGTCTCATCGAGCCGTTGGAGCGGTCATCCGGATGTTGGATCGAAGAGCTTCCGGCTGTGCTGTGGAGCCTCCGCACCACACTGAATAGGTCAACCGACTACACGCCATTCTTCCTGGTCTACGGATTGGAAGCCGTCCTCTCCGCCGACATCGAGTTTGACACCCCTCGCTAGCTCCTGTACGACGAAAAAGCCAACAAGGAGACGCGGGAGGACGGGGTAGACCTCCTGGAGGAGGCCCGCAAGCTGGCCCTGTCCAGATCTGCCCTGTACCAGCAGCGACTACGTCGCTACCATTCAAGCCGGATTCGCCCAGTCGCATTCCGCGAAGGCGACCTAGTTCTCCGGCTGGTGCAAGACACGAAGGACATGCACAAGCTATCACCACCCTGGGAGGGCCCCTTCATTATCAGCCGGGCGCTGCCCAACGACTCCTATTACCTCATCGACGCACAGCAGCCGTGCAAGAACAAGATGGAAAAATCAGACGAGGAGACCGAGCGTCCTTGGAACGCGGCCCTGCTGCGCCCGTTTTACACCTAGTCGCCAGGCAGTGTATGTATCCCGAAAACTCCATGAATGAAAATGCGGACCCCCACGAGAATCTCGGGGGCTCCTTCTAGAAATGTGTGTGCACCTGTTTTCTGGTTCAAATTTCCCGGCTCCGGCAACCCCTACCCGGGGGCTCGCCGGCTGGCCCGGCCTGCCAAGTCAACAAACCGGCTGAGTAGTGTGTGACGATGTCAAAGGCCCACTCTTCGTCTCAGCTACAGACCGCAATCCGGCTGTCCGGCTAGCAAGAGCAAAAGCCCGAGGCATCCCACACAAAAAACAGGGAGGAGACGCGACAGATCGGGCGTCCCGGCCCTGCAACTAGCTCGAACCAATCCAGCTGCTAAGCCGCTAGTACCGTGCGTAATGTACTGTCAGCTCCCTTCGATTCCGGCTGCAGACCGCAACCTGGCTGCCCAGCAAGGACGCAATGAAAACAGCAGAGCACACGGGAAGGCGACTAAGTGTCTAGAAAGGAGAAAGCTAGTTTTCGAAAAAAACAAGCCGTTTTCCGGCTACAATTTGACAGACTAACCTACTAACCTATGTGGACGTGTGTGTATGCATATGTACATTCTTGTCCGACTACCTCGAGTCGGAATTGAAGAGAAGAAAAGAAGATTCGAAGCCCTTGCCTTCATCAAGCGCTCCGAATCTCGGGGGCTACACCCACTGGGTGCACTCGTGCGCCCAGTGGAATCTTGTAGTTCTTGACCGGCTAAGGGCATTTAGCCGGCCATTCGGAGCCCAAGTGAGGGCAAGGGCGGGAGCAAGAAAAGACAAGAAAGATTCGAAGCACCTGGCTACGCTAGCTACCCCGAATCTCGGGGGCTACACCCAGTGGGTGCGCTCGTGCGCCCCCACTGGAATGTTAGTTCCCTCGGCTGAAGGCGTTCAGTCGACGAAAGCGGCCGCTCGGGACGAGGCCAGTCGGATAAAGTTAGAAGACTTGGGAGAAATAAGAAAAATTCGAAGCACATGGCTGCGCCAGCTACTCCGAATCTCGGGGGCTACACCCATTGGGTGCACTAGCGCGCCCCCACTAGAGGTGTAGGTCGCCCGACTAAAGGTGTGTAGCCGAACAAAGTTAGCCGGGCAAAATACGAAAAAGGAAAACTCAACACACAAGGGAGATTCAAGAATTTCAACAATAACAAACAAAAGAGAGTCGAAGCTCCCATAAGTTACCCGGCATCAAAGACAACCGGTACAAGTAGACAAGGTTCGCGAACATATAACATAAGACAAATACACCCGGCATCCCGGGGCAATAACTAGACGGCAGGACCCTTGCCGTGCGGAGGATCTTGGCCGGCAGAAGCTTCAGGCGGCGGAGGAGGCGCGAAGCTTGATCCGGTTCCGGCGCCTGCGGGCGGTGGCATCGAGCCCTCCGCATCAGGAGTACCGACGGACTCCGAGTCGGTGAGCGCCTCGTGGGGATCCACGTAATCGGCGATCTTGATGGCGGATCCGCAGAGCTCCAGATGGGCTTGGCGGATGGCGGCAAGATCGGCTCCGGCATGGAAGCCACCATCGATCTTCTCGACGCGGGCGTCCTTGTACTAGGAAAGCATGAGGGTCAGAGCCATCTCCGCTCCGGCCCACGCCGCCAAGTCCCGCAGCCGATCCACCGCAGCCGGCACCTCTCCCACCTTCGCCGCCAGCTGCGCCATCGTCTCCGGAACCGGAGCCTCCGGCCACATGAAGGAGAAGACGTCTCGTGCCGCCTGACGAATCTTCGTAGCTTCCTCGCCAAGAAGGACGACGAGCTCCTGGGCTATCGGCTGCGCTCCCGGCCAGTTCTCCTGCAGTCGGTTGTAGGCCAGCAGGTCTATGCCGGGGTAAAAGGCTGTCAAAAAAAGGGTTAGATTCGGCTACGGATCCGGAAAGAAAGGAAGACGGGAAAAGGAACTTACCCTTGGCAGTGTGGTCGACCTGCATCAGCTCCTCCACCAGCGCCTTCTCCTTGACGTCTAGCCATTTGATCTCCTTCTCTTGGTCCTTGTTCTGGGCCTCGAGAAGGTTGAAGGCTTCGGCCCGGCTAGCGAGTGAGGCATCGTGCTCCTTGACGGTGGCCTCCAAACAATCTACCCACGCGTGCCAATCCTTGTTCTGCAGCCGCAGAGTGTAGTTGGACCTACTCAGCCGGTCGTTCGCTTTCTTCAAGCGATCGATCTCGCACTGAGCACACACGAGGATGGCTGCAACGAAACCGGCTATCAGTAAAAAAAGGGAGAGCGAGCTGGGCGAAGGGAACTTACTCTGGGAAGTTCCGTTGGCAGCAGCAACCTTCTGCTCCAACGTCCGGTTCCTGCCGGATGCGGCCTCCAGCAACCGGATCTCCTTCACCGCTAGCTCGAGCGTGGCGGCAAGGTCCGACAGCGAGGCGGCCGAGGAAGCGTCGTCGTCCATGGCGTTGACATCCAAGTACTCCTTCGCTGCGACCACCGCCGTTCTCCATTCCTCCCCGAGCTCCTCGTCGGAGTTGTCATCGCCAACGACGACGAGCTCCTTGCCGGCAGCCCCATGCGCGCCCGCAGAAGAGCCTTCCGGCTGGGAGGGCTCCGCTTCCGGCTGGGGACCCTCTGGCTGGGCAGAGGCAGCCGGCTTAGCTCAAGGGGGAGGCGGAGACTGCGCCTCAGAAGAAGGAGAGGCGCCGGTTGGCGCAGTCGGGGCACGGGGCGGCGACCCGGTCGGCGCCCGTGCCGGGCTTGCAGCTCCGAAAGAAACCAACGCGCTAAAAAGATGGAGGAGAAGGCAAAAGCAAGATAAACCAAAGTCAGAAAAACAAGAAAGAGGGCAAGCAGACAGAAAGCGACGAAAGAAAAAGGGAAGGGGAAGAAGGAGCATACCCCGACACAACTAGGGGCGGCCCCTTCTTCCGGCCAAGATGGCTTGGCGGCAAGGCACCGGACCGGATCCTCTTGGGAGCCGGCTCCTCCGTCGCGGGCCGGAGGGAGCCGGAATGGCTGGAGCCGCTCCCGCCTGCCTCGCCGTCCGTCGCGGAGCGCGTCCCCGGCTCCACAGTTGGCGCGGCCTCCTCCTCCTCATGCACCTCCGCGTGCGGGTCGGCGGCCGGCTCGTCATTCCGGCTGGGGAAGGATCATCGCACGCGCGGCTCGGGCAAGTCGGGCGTGAACTCCTCAAGGGGAGCCTCACCCTCCTCGCGAAGGATGCAAGCTAACATCTGCCGAATACAAGAAGCCAGTCAGACCGAACAAGGAAACAACACAGAAAGAGCAAATAAAGTGTCCGGCTATAAGAACTTACCCGGGGCGCGTGGTTCTCCCTGCTGTAGGGCGCCAGACTGAACTTCCAGTTCTCCTTCAAGTTGTGGTAGCGGGGATCGCGGCGCGACAGCCGGGTCGGGTCCAGCCGGCCGGAGTAATAGCACATCTTGTGCGCCCACTGTTGCATCGGCATCATCAGCAGGACATCCAGCTAAGAGTGATGTCCCGGCCAGTTAGCTGGCAGGTGACGAGGGACCGCATGCGCTGCAGCATCGCATCCGTCTCCGCCTTGTCGCCATGGAACTTCAGGTCCCAGTTCTGCCAGCTGGACTCAACATCCTGGAAGGCCGAAAGATTTATCTGGTCGATGTTGGCGACGTTATTGACGTAGAAGTATGACTGCTGCCACAGCCGTACCATGTCCTGGAGCAAGAATTTGGGGTAGCCGGATTGGGTGTGGGAGTAGATGGAGGCGCCGCCGCAGACGACTAGCGGCCCCTTCGTGTACTGCACCTGCGGCTGGACTCGGAAGAGCCGGCAGAAGAGCCCGAGATCCGGTTGGATCCCGAGATAGCTCTCGCAGAAAGTCATGAAGTGCGCCAGCGTCCCGATAGCGTTGGCGCCGAGGTGGTGAAGACGGAGGTCGAAGAAGGCGAGGAACGTCAGAACGAAGGGGTTCACCAGAAGGGCGAACCCGCACGCCAGGTGGGAGAGGAAGATGACGCGCTCCCCCTCCGCCGGATGCGGCGACACCTCCCCCGCCGATGCCAACCGGACCGCCACCTCCTCCGCCAGCGGGAGGACGCGGGTGGCACGGTACTTCGCGATTTGGTCTTTGGTGACGGAGGAGCCGCACCAAGCCCCGCGGTCGGCGGCCATTTCCGGCTGGTGGAGAGGAGCGGCGACAGAAGAGTGGCGGTGACCCATTGCGTCGACGACGGCGAGCGGGCGGGGCAGAGGGCAAGAGCGCACAAGCAGGAGCACGCGAGGGAGAAGGGAACTGCAGCGGGGGAGCGAAGGAAAGGAACTGCCTCCCCCGCGGCGTCCCTTTAAAGGACCGGAAGGGCAACCGTCGATGGGGCCACGTGGCGCGCATCCGGGCAACCCACACCCCAACCGCCGCCTGGATCCCGTGTGCCAGGGCAGGATGCGCAGAAGATCCTGGAGCGATAACCGAAGCGCCGGACAGCAGTTTCCCGAGGCGACGTGTGACGGGACGTTACGCTGCCCGCTGCAGAGCAATGATGGCGCGTGCGCGCGTGGCCGGCGTCAGCACGACGTCACGGGTAGCGCAACCGCCAGGCTCAGCCGGACGAAAATTCAAAAAGCAAGAAGGAGCGCGTGCACATTTCGCCTAAGGGCGGAATCCACACGCGCTCGGGGGCTAGTGTCAGGGGGATGATCCCCGGGTACCCCATCCGGATAAGAAACAGGACAGTCAGATCGCGTCCGGCGGACCAGATGCAGCCGGATAGGGCAAGACGGGCCGGCTATTACCCGGTAGCCGGATCAGTAAGAGACAGCCAGATACGGCGACATAGCCGGACCCAATCAGTGAGACAGGACGACGTGCGTATCAGTGCACGGTACGCCCTGTACGATGACAAGACGGGCAACCACCCGCCCATACCGAAGACTTTGCGTGGGTGACGCTAGAACAGTGGCCTGTGCTGACGACGGGCTCGCACTGCGTCCACTGTGCCTATGACAGCCATACCGCTCATACTCTGATAAGACAAGCCATACTAGATACTGTAGATGACTAGTCGGCTAGGACCTGCCTGTGGGGCTCGCCATACGGACTAGCCAGTGAGACCTTTGCCTCTCTGCCTATATAAGGAGAGGCAAGGCCTCTGTAGAAAGGGTTGGTCTCAGTGCATTTAAGGCAGTAGCTAGAGAACACAGCTCAAGGAGCACTTGTAGTTCGTATATCCCTCATAGTCAGATCAGGCAGGAGTAGGAGCTTTACCTCATCACGAGGGCTCCGAACCTGGGTACTTCCTGCGTCTAGCTACGCTTGCTTGTATCCAATCTCGCCTGCGGACGCCGTCGATAGCTTCCCTGCTAGTCCCCATACCTCTATCTAACCTCCTTAGGTACTGTTGTTCCCAATACAACGACACGAACCATAGGGTGACACACTTAAGGGTTTCCGGACACCATTTTGGAGAACATATGTTTCAGAAAAAAGGATTGCAAAGCGCAGGATTTGTTTCGATAGAAACCAGAATTGTTTCGGGTGTAATTGCAGAAAGTGGTTCTGCATGTGATATTGAAATGTTGCAAGGGGTTTTATGTGAATGTTTGTTAATTAAAGTAATTAACAAAATTCTCAATAAAATAAATAAAAGAGTTTTATTAATTGAGAGTTGCATTAAATTTGGTGGAAATTTAATGCATGTGAGTGGAATTTTGGGTGGAGTCAAAATTGATGTGAGTGGAGCTTCCACCACATGAATGAGGAAGAGGTGGGGGCACCCTCCTTGGCCGCCGGCCATGGTAGGGGAGGATCCCCCTCTCCTATAAAAGGCCCCCCTCTCCTCCCTCACAAGGTACACCTCCTCGTGAAGGATCTCTCTCCCCCTCTAGATATTCCCCATGGTCTCGGATTAGCGAGTTACATGTTCCTAGTGGCCTTGCGTCTGGAAGGAGTTGCTGCTTCCGTTGATTCGCTGGAGCGAGAAGGTGGAGGTTGTCTGGTGGCTTGAACGTGTATGCGAGGACGGATGCGATGCTGATTTGCGGCGTTCGGACTTCCACACGATCTTGAAATCGGCAAGCGTACGACTACATCATCCACGAGTTCCAACTCGTTAACAAAACTCTGTTTTCTTCGAGGGTAATTTCTCCATGGATGTATATCCACCTGTTTCTCTGTATCTAGTAGATAGATCTTGGCGTATAATTCTCATCATAGGAAACTTTTTGTTTTCTATGCTGCGAACCCAACACTGACGACGTCGAACTTATACCTGCTAAAACAAAAGGGGTGCCGACAAAGGACAAAGAAAAAAGAGAGCGATCAGTACTGAGGCCAGTACACGACGAGTCTAGAATTCGGCGGCTCTCACCTACATAGGTATGGTGGACTAAAGCGGCAGCAAAGCATGCACTATACAACCTATAGAGACTCGATATAACTATCGGCTGTTAGAGGGGGGTAAGAAAAACCTATTCGGATCCAACCTGATACTAACACCAATCATACCCATCCTGATATTTCCTCCTCGAGACCAAAAGAGGAAGTCAAACCGAGGAACTCACACAGCGGCCAGTTTTATTAATCATTCCTTATAGTTGCAGCACTTACTAGTCAAATATAGATAGCATGAGTAATCCTGATATCATAAGGAGTGGGCAGTTTTAGTTAACCATTCCATTTTAGTTGTAATACTTACTAGTCAGATATAATTAGCATGAGACATCCCAAATCCAGCAGTTGTTGGCACTTTTATTTACTCATTCCATTATAGTGAAACTGATTACTAAACATGTTAAAGTCAAATTTATAGAACTACTTTAGTTATGGTTGTCTATGATCGAGATACTATGCTCCAAGTTGTCCATAACCGCGGACACGGCTTTCAGAAAGTTTTACCCTACAGGGATGCACAAATAGCAATACACACGCGATCAACCTCGGGAAGAACCAAATAAAAAACAACGAGGCCTTACGACAATGCATTCATGGGATACATAAATTATTTCAGGGGGCCACCCCACTAAGCTACCCGCAACGAAGTTGGCCGGCTCCAAGATGGACCAAGGGTTTGCAAGAACGGCTGTAAACGACTGGAACCCAAAAGTGTGACTGGTCTTGTCGATACCGTGAAATCGTGTCGCGATCCAAAATAGTACGGGTGCTCCACGCACAATCATAAATAAAGCAGTAAAGCATGGTATAAGTACATGATAGTAATAAAGCCCCAAACTACTTGTGGCCCCAAGAAATAAATCCTGAATCAAGCTCAGGCAAAGGGGGATCCATAGGGTCTCCCATATGTGGATAGTGCGAATAGTCAAGGAACATGTATCAAGTACTCGTGGCCTACAGGACACAAGTGAGCGTGGAAGAACCAAAATATTAGCTATTGCCCATCGGTGCCTCTGCATTAGTTATATCTATTCCCAACATCTTATTATCAAGTTGTAATTAAATCCATGATCATCTCCACCATTAAGCATCTCCACCATTAAGCATGTGCCAACCTTCCATCAATGGTGGAAGGACAACGATGCGAAGCAGCACCTGAGCAAGCAACTATGACTCGCAAGGCCGACTGTCTATCAAACAATAGGCAATAGGATGTGTCCAAGGCAATATAGAGGCTGCATCGAATATGATGGTGCACGGAAACTAAAGCATCGCAAGAAGGATAGCAATAGATCAACATGAGGAAGTAAAGACTATAAACGCAAAATAGGTAGAAAGGAGGAGAATGCTCGCCTGGAAAACATTGCTGAAGATACATTATCTGAAGAACTGGTCGATACTCGCATCCACTCAACGGCCTAATCCGCGAAGAACCAAAGCACTAAAAGAAACATCAGATGCACTATTTAATACAACGGCAGAAGATCAGGCATGATGCATGACATGGCAAAGCTGTGATGAAATTAGGTAATATTAAGCGGAACCGGGGTCCCGACAATTAATTGCATGGTTCAAGTTGTTTAGATATCCCGCAATTTAAGTGTTGTATTAATAAGGCAAAACATGGCATCGGTTCTCTACACAAATTTAAATGGAACCAATACAAGACTAGAAAACCCCGCATATGGTCTCCATATTTAATTATGAGTGAATAAGCATAATGCCGCCAAACCCCACAATATGTATGCGACATGAACAATTAATATGCAACTGATTTATATTATATATTATAAATATATTGGTCTCAGGAAAGGGGTTGCACATCGGTTATCGGCGATCTTGGTGTTCTATGGTTCGGATTCGATCTCCAGGGTTGATGGGATCGGTCTTCGGATCGAGCTCCGGTTTCATGTGGGCGATCTTGGCGTCTGAGATTCTTCGGGCCTCGGCCATCAGATCCATGTGGGAGGTCGCGGCGTCCCATGTAGAAGACCATGGGGTGTGGCATCGGATCAGTCTTGTCGACGCGAAGATCTTGGCGATGCGGTCACATCCTTGTTGTCGATGATGGCGCGGAGGCCGTTGAGGTAAGACGTTCAACTCGTATCATTGATTTTCTCGCATTATCACCAATTCTTAGTGTTACTTCAATATCACACTATCGAATACCCAAACACTATGACCAAAACAAGAGGAATAGTTGAACATCAGGATCAATGGAACACATACATATACGAATATCATGAAGCACTGTCGGGTTGCTGGTCCAACGCAAGTGCTCAGGGCAGCAAGCACAGGGAACCCGACCTGCAGGAATAACACGAGGAGGCAGACCTTGGTCTTGGCACTGAACAAACAGGAGGAAGAGTCCCTGGCGATGAAATGGAGGCGGGGCTGGTCGGCGTCGGGAGAGACAAGGGCAGAGGACGACACGGCCGCGAGATGGGGATCCCGTCAGAGTCAAGGCCGACCGGCCTAGCAGCGGGGCAGACAAGCACGGGCCCACGGCGGCCAGCGAGGAGCGTAGAAGCAGAGGCTTGACGGGGGGCTCACTGACCGGGAGGAAGACAGCGGCGGTAGCAAGGAGGGTCACAGAGGAGTGGGGTCCCTGGCACGGCCGGGCCAGAGGACGGCGACCGGCGGGCGTCAGCGGCTCACAAAAGGTGCGGCTGGCAAAGAGGAACCGCGGGGCGTCGGCGGTGGGTGCGGGGCTTGGTCTCCGGCGAGGAAGGGGGCCAGGCAAGGAGCGAGGCCGAGGAGACGGCGGCTCGGCGCGGGATATAGAGCGGCGCCTCACGACAGATTTGGTGGCGATAGCGTCGGGGGTTGGGGAGAGAATCGCATAGAGAGGTGGTGGTAGGGCCACGGGGTAGCGATAGGTGGGTCGAGGCGAGCGGGACAGGGTCACGTGGTTGCGTGCGTACAACGCGTGGGGGTGGACGAGCGTGTCGATCACTAGGATGGGGTCGCACACGCGTAGCCTCGCGTGCATCGTGGTGTGTGAGGCGAGCGTGTCGGGTAGGGGTGCAGGCAACGGGGTGGGCTGCGACCCACGGGGTGGTGTCGGTAGGTAGGGCTGGCGGCAGGACTAGGGTTTGGTCTGGGTAGGTAAATCTAGGTTAGGTTTAGCTAGGGTTTAGAATAGGGTTTTTGTTGGGCCGAGTGGTAGGCGGTTTGGTCAGTTGGGCCTCTGGCCTGACCGGCTGAACTGCCCTCCCCGGACAAAACATTTTTATTTATTCCTTTTAATTTAAATACTTTTGTAAATAGTTTTTAGACAAACCAAAGGTCTGAAATAGTTTGTGGTTTTGATTTAAAATAAAGACGAGAGATATTTAGAAAACAAAGATAGACTTTTAGAGAAATAGTTTTAGGCAAACCATGCATGATGACATGACGATGCTCAAATTCAATGTGGCATGATGACATGAGCATGTGGTCATGATGCCGCACAAAATAAAAACAACACGCGATTTTCTAGTAGTGGTTTTACCGGGGTGCTACACTTGCTGTTTTGAGGGGAGGTATAGGGACAGGAAAACACAGAAGAATTCCATATTGGAGAAAAAATCGGTTTTTAAAGTTGTCAAATTCACAACCAATATCGCATTGAATAAATCTTATAGGAAGGAAAAAGTGGACCGAGACATAGCGCTGAAAATTAAGAAAAATATTGTGAACGTCGGATTTGTTGCGTAAGGGAAAGGTCCAAACATAGTGTGTAAAATCATCAAGAATAACAAGATAATACTTAAAACCAGAAACACTTTCTATTGGTGACGTCCATAGATCACAATGAAGTAACTCAAAAGGAAAAGTACTAGAGGATAGAGAGGAGCTAAAGGAGAGACGGACATGTTTGCCTAATTGACACGACTGACAAATAGAAGAATTATGAGAATCTCTATTACAAGGTATTGAAAATTCACTAAGAGTATATAACACATTATTATTGGGATGGCCAAGACGTTGGTGCCACAGATCAACGGAGACCACCATAGACGATGGAGGGGTAGCAGCCGGAACACCATGGAGGGAATACAAATCACCGGAGCTATTGAACCGAGCGATCCTGGCCTTGGTCTAGTAATCCTTCACAGACAAACCAAAGGGGTCAAATTCGACAGAAACGTGATTGTCATTGGTGAATTGACGAACAGAAATCAGATTTTTAGTTAGTGCATGAGCTACAAAAACATCGTGAAGAAGCAAAGGTTTGATTGGGGATTGGATTTGGACTTGACCGACACAGTAAATAGGAATAGATGATCCGTCACTGAGAGTAATAGATGGAAAAGGCGACGATGTGCAAGAAGACAGCAAATTACATGATGCAGACATATGACTAGAAGCACCAGAATCGAAAATCCAATCCATACCTGAGTTTCCTTGTGCATCAAAGTTGTTCATGGATTGTAGAAAAGCAGCTTGGTCCCAGCTCGGAGTTGGAGTACAGGCTGATGTAGACATGGGAGCTGGCGGGTGTGGCAGCGTCGGCAGTAGGGCCGACATCGGCGTATACATAGAGCCACCATCATTGTACTGCGACATGTAGGGTAAGGTTGTAGCACCATATGGAGCAGTGTTGTAGATTGTTGGTACGTAGGCGGGGGCGGCGTGGTACGCGGCCGTCGGCTGTTGCTACGCGAGGACGGGAGCGCTGGTGTGAGGTCGGGCACCGGGCTGCCAGCCACCAGTGTAGGCAGGCGGGGCACCATAGGGCGTCGGGGCAGACCAGGGCATCGGCCACATTTGGATGAGCCCGGTCCATGGATCAGGAGAAGGACGCCAACTGGGGGCGGCAGGGATGCGGTCAGTGGTTCAGACAGTGGAGCCAGAGCCTAGGGCGGAGGAGGAGCATGTGCTGTACGAAACTGCGGCGGATTAGGGTTTTGAACCCTGTAGTTGGGACTTGGACGCTAGCTTGATGGTTGAGGCGGATCCATTGGAGGAGGTGGGGGTGGCGGCGGTGGTGCACGCGGTCGAGGAGCAACAGTGAAGACCTGAGGATGGGAGTCCTTGTTAGTTTGGGCACGATCAGCCCATTGCAGCATCGAGCGAACCTTGGCGAAGGAGGGGCATCGACGCATCATAGGGATGAAGGAGGCCTGTTTCTCGAACCACTCACTGAGGCCGACGAGGAGGATGTTGATGAGCTGCCGACCGTCGATCGGATCACCGAGTTCGCAGAGTTCATCTGCGATCGCCTTAAGATGTCGCCAGTAGACACCGACGAGTGCATCACCTTGCACCGTTCCGAAGCTCGGTGTGGATATTGTTGGCGCGAGCATCAACGTTGTCCTGGAAGAGCTGACGAAGGGTTGCCCACAGATCAGCGACGGAGGCACCATCACGGTGTACGAGATTGAAGATTTCTGCGGAGACTCGCATGTAGATCCATTGAATAATGGCGAGATCATTCTTAACCCATTGCGGATCGGGAGGTTGAGGGCAAGCGTCGTCGGCGACGTGAGAGTGGAGGTTGCATCGCCCGAGGTGGACGTCGAAGAGGTGCCGCCAATGGTAGTAGTTGTGAGCAGCGAGGTCTAGGGTTACGGGTATGTAGGGGCTTATATCAGATATGGTGTCGGTGAAGGAGATTGAAGGGGCTATTGGTGGAGGTAGAGCTAAAGTAGAGGTAGAGGTGGAGGAGGCTGTTGCCGCGGCGACCTTGGTGGCGACGATGGCGGCGCGCCGCTCGAAGTAGCCGGGCAGCGGCGGCGGCGGGGTCGGCGGGTGAGCCATACCCTAGGATCGGAAGTCTGATACCATGTAGAATTGTATAGAATAATAATCGATAATGATATTGTGGCAATTACAAGAGGTATATATGAGGGTCTAGGTGCACCGTCCTAGCCTATAACAAACCGACTAGGACTCTTAAACCTAACAAGAGTTGTATTCTAACAGTCAGCATCAAGCAGGGCTTTCGCCCCAGCACATCCGTCTGCCCCAAAGTCCGCCGGAAGGGGCAGTCAAGAGCCACCCTTGGCTGCACTGCAGTAGAGAGAAGAGCCGAAAACTGATGTCGGCGAAGGAGATGCGCCGAGCCGCCATCCCACCACCACCGAGCTGGTCACCAGCGCCAGGCGACCGCCGCTGCCAGGCGCGGCCCTGCCACATCGACAGGGACGCCGCCAGGCAGGCCCGCCCAAGCCCAGGGGGACGGGAACGTGTCGGTGCCGCCGTCACCACCTCGAATGGAGGGCCGAGCCCCAACAACAGCTGCGCCAAATCGCCCCAGAGGCGAGGACCCGCGCCTCCTTGCTCTGCCACAACGCCCCGAGGCTACGGCCTGCCCCGGCCCGGAAGGGCCCAGATCGGGCCCGGCCGCTGAGATCTGCAGGGGCGAGCTCGGGCTCCTGCCGTGCTGCAGTAACCCCGAGCCCGACCACCTCTAGCAGCGTGAGGCCGCCCCGACGCCGCGCGCCGGCCGCCGCCACGCCGAGCTTCGCCGCCCCGCCTATGTACACCGCGCGCCGAGGTACCGTCCCACTCAGGTCCCCTTGCCGCCGTGGAATGGAAGGCCGCCGCCGCCGGCACACCGCGAGCTTTGCCCGGCGGCTTCCGCCGGTGGCGGCGGAGGGGGAGGGGGTGGAGGGGAAGGGAGGGAGCTAGGGTATCGGCGCCGCTTCGGCGCGAAGCATTTTGACAAGGGTGTTCGAAGTAGAATGTGCATGCCATTAGAAACTACAACTTGATTCTTCCTACATCACGTGGAATAATATTTGTGAGATAGCGTGAAATGGTCATGTAGAACATCATTATCATATCACATCTAGTCCTGCTTCGAATTAATCCTAGCGAGTTTAGAAACTTATCTCCCATCAGAGAATTGTAGTAGTACTCATCTTCCGTTCTTGTTCCCTGATGTATAGAAAACTGCGACTCACTCCACAAAAGTTACGGGCTTCGCACATCGCCTTAGGGTCCTTTGTAAAACATAACAGAAAGAGGGAGAAAAGAAGAATCGAAAAACCAAGTATAAATATGACAAAGCTTGATAAAAAACAAAATTTCGTTACAAAGGGAATAGAAGAAGCTATACAATCAAATTCTATCGGTAGGTGTCCATGATATTAGTCAAGGTGAGCCAATGGACAAACACAAATTCTAGACTGAACCAACGACACATTATGTACTCATTGTATCGGTGATTACGAGACAACTGTAAACTGCTAGAGAACACGACTTCAATTGAATTGTCTTGTTTTTCATTAACCGAACCACAAAGTGAATAAACAAAAAAGGAACAATCAAAAACATGAGCATGCTTTGAAAAATATGAATCTGGATCCATACAAATAAATGACGATTGACAAGGCAAATTGAGTTGATAAAACTACCACTTTACATGTCAATTTTCTCAAATGGTACCAGGTGATGTTTCAATCGAAAAAACTACCAGATCGGAACCAACTTGTCGCAAAAAACACTAATTCATACTTAATCGCGAATTGACACCGATTCTGACAGCAGGACCCACATGTAAGAGGAAAAATTGCTGACGTGGATTGTCCCCACATGTCAGCTCCATTAAAAATAATTAAAATATCAAAAGAAAAAGAAAAAAAGGGACCCGTTGACCACCATCTCGCCCATCTCCCTGTCGTCGGGCCGCACCTCCCGTCGCCCTCCCCCCTCTCTCCCATGGCCCCGTCGCACTCCCCTTTCGCCCGGCCTCCGTCGCCCTCCCCTCCCTCCTCCTCCCATGGCCTCCGCCGCCCTCCCCTCCACAGCAGCAATGCCACCGTCACCGCCGGCACCGACCCACTCACCGGCGTCGTCTCCAAGGACATCCACGTCGGCGCCGCCCGAGCGCGTGTGTACCTCCCGCCCGCGCTCGCCACCGCCGCATCACCTTCCAAGCTCCTCGTCATCGGCTCGCCCGCCGCCCCCTCCGAACACGCGTACCTCAACGACCTCGCCACCCGCGCCGGCGCCATCGGCGTCTCCATCTACTACCGCCTCGCACCGGAGCACCCACTCCCCGCGGCGTACGAGGATGGCTGGGCGACCGTGCGATGCGCCGCCACGCGCGGGGACGACGCGGACCCGTGGTTGCTCGGGGACGGCGCGGATCCTCTCGCCAACGATGACGCGCGCGCTGCCGTGGCGAAGATCCCGTGCGAGCGTGTGCTGGTGTGCGCGGCGGAGCATGACTCCTGGCTCAAGGAGCGGGCGCTGCGGCCATGGTACTACCAGGTGCGAGGCTAGAGGAAGCGGCCAGCAGCAGGATCGAGGCGCCGAGGCGGTGGTTCGCTGGGCAAGGAGGAGGCCAGAGGAGGCGGTGGTGCGGCCCGACGACGGGGAGATGGGCGAGATGGGGGTCAACGGGCCCCTTTTTTTCTTTTGATATTTTAATTATTTTTTAATAGAGCTAACAGGTGGGACTAGTCCACGTCAGCAATTTTTCTCCTTACATGTGGGTCCTGCTGTCAGAATCGGTGTCAATTCGCGATTAAATATGGATTAGTGCTTTTTGCGACAAGTTGGTTTGATCTGGTACTTTTTTGCGATTGAAACATCACCTGGTATCATTTGGGAAAATTGACATGTAAAGTGGTAGTTTTATGCTATCAACTCAGGCAAATTAAAATTTAAGATGAAAACACACACCATTGTTGTAGCCAACTATCCATAGAAGAAAAGTATTACTAGATGAAAATAACCCACCATTGTTTCAGCCAACGATTCCGCTCATGGGGATGTTGATCTGTGAAACAAATTTCTTGGGTATTTTCTGCAACCAATGTAGAAAACATGTTATGAAGTGGAGCAAAATCAAGAAAAGAGAGAATACACTAAAATAAAATGGAAAAGGTAAAATAATATGTGGCATACCATAAGTTCTAAGTTGGTTAATGAATTGATAGACGAGCAGTGGCCCAATGCCCTTGTCATCATAGTGATCATACTCATAGCTAGACAAATAGTACAATAGGATCCACACAATATGTTGGTTTAAATCAAAGCAGCTTACTCTGGTTTAGTTTTAGCTAGTCTGAATAAATTCAGTCATTGTGTGCATGTACATGCTGACTGACAGTAGCTAGGTTGTTTGCCGTTTGTCTTCAGTTTAGACTTAGTCTAGTCGCTGCATGGACGATCGTGGGGGATGGACACGATTCTGTTAGTGCAGCGAGGTAGTAGGAATCGTGGACCAGAGCAGTGGTGGGATGGCACCCTCAGTAGGCTTAGTCTATGATGCTGATTAGTAGAAGTTCAGTTGTAACTCTGAGAAATAAAAAGGTAGAAGAGAAAGAAAAGAAAAGGTTGTAGTTTGTACGCAACACCAAAAAACCACCGTGTCTCTTGTGCCTCTCATCTTTCATATTTCGATCCTAGCCAAGGCATCAATCTGGTATCAGAGCCTAAGCTATAGCAATGTCGAGTCGGTCAGCACACTGGCAACACACCACCCCCAGCGCAGCGCCAGCGCGACTACACCACCAAGACGATCCGTCCCACCGGCGCATGAGCAACGACGACACACACCGAGTCATGGGCGTAGTAGAGTTCGGCGCGGAGGAGAGATCGTGGTGCAGCGCGAGGTGGTGAGGGAGATGGGTGGCGGCGGCTGCACGAACCTTGCGTTTCCAATGCTGAAGCGCAGGGACTACACAAACTGGGCCATAGTCATGGAGGTGAACCTCCAGGCCACGTCCCTCTGGGATGCGATCGAGGATGACGGTGTTCCGCAGCGCGAGGACAAGCAGGCGCTTGCCACACTGCTCCGGTCCACTCCGGCGGAGATGCACACGATGATGATCGGGAAGGGCAGTGCCAAGGCGGTGTGGCAAGCGATTCGTCTGCAACACCAGGGCAATGACCGCGTCCGAGGCATGCGCGTGTAGCGGCTGCGAACTGAGTTTGAATCGATCGCGTTCAAGGATGGCGAGCGTGTCGACGAATTCGGGTTGAGGATCACGAACCTCGGCACGACTCTCCTCTCCCTCGGCGACACCCGTGACAAGGAGAAAATCATAAGAAAACTTCTCTTGATTGTGCCTAGCCGTATCATGCAGATCGCGTTCTTAATGGAAACACCGATTGACCCGGAGACTCTCACCGTCGAGGAAGTCGTCGGTCACCTCCGGGCCATAGACGAGCACCTCGCCGCTAAGAACAACGACTCCAGCGGCCAGCTTCTCCTGATGGAGAAGCAGCGGGAGGAGAAGCGCAAGCAGGGCCGCAGCGGGGGCTCCAGCTCAAGCAATGCAGGCCGCGACCACAGCGAAGGTAGCGGCAACCGCTCCGGTGGGCAAGGCACTGGCGCCGAACGCAGGAGATGGCGAGGTCAATCGTGACCAATGCCGTTACTGCAAGAAGAAAGGGCACTGGGCCCGTGAGTGTCGGAAGAAGGAGCGGGACGAGGCCGCGGCGGCTGCACATCTCACGCAAAGGGAGGAGGACGGTTGTGGTGATGGGCTGATGATGGCAACCATCATCGAGCTCCAAGAAGCTATTGTCCCTATTGCTGCATCAATAGGTTTAGAAACTCTGCTGACAGGAGAGGAGGTGTACCTGAATGAAGAACGGCCCCGTGTCGAGCTGAAGAGGGCATCGGACGATGTTGACGCTTCCTGTACCTGGATACTGGGGCGTTGAACCACATGACCGGCGATGCCGCCGTCTTCGCCGAGCTGAACCAGACGATGTCTAGCAAGGTGCGGTTTGGTGATGGCTCCGTCGTCAACATTTGTGGCCGCGGCATGGTCCTGTTCGCCGTTGACAGCGAGCGCCATCGTCAGCTTGTGGACGTGTGCTGGATCCCCAAGCTTAAGTCCAGAATCATAAGCATCGGGCAATTGGACGAGCTTGGGTATCCGACCCATGTCGAGCTTGGTTTCATGACTGTCAGAGACCAGGACAGAACATTGATCGCCAAGTTACCTCGCTCACGAAATCGCCTGTACATCGCTAACCTGAGGATTTTTCAGCCTGTTTCCCTGTTAGCCCATGTGGATGATGAAGCGTGGTGCTGGCACTCACGATTTGGCCACCAAGGCTTCGACGCACTGAAGAAACTGTCCACTGGAGGGATGGTGCGTGGCCTTCCAACAATCAGCCATGTTGAGCAGCTGTGCGAGGCGTGCATCGCCGTCAAGCACCGCCGAAAACTCTTCCCCACCATCGCCAAGTACCACGCCACGGAACCCTCGAGCTCATACACGGAGATTTGTGTGGGCCCATCACGCTAGTGATGCACGGTGGTAAAAAGTACCCCCTGCTTTTGGTAGATTACCACAACAGGTACATGTGGCTGATCCTGTTGAAGACAAAGGACGAGGTAGCACCGGCGATTCACCGCTTCTAGGCCGAGGTGGAAAAGGAATCACAGTGGCCACTTCGAGTCCTGCGCACCGACCGTGGCGGGGAATTCACCATAATTGAGTTCGCAGAGTGGTGCGCGGATCGCGCCATCTCAACGCCGCCTACTCGCCTCAGCAAAATGGGGTGGTGGAGAGGCGGAATCATACTGTCATCAGTGCCACCAGGTGCATGCTGAAGGCGATGAACATGCCAGCGGAGTTCTGGGGCGAGGCGACGTCTACTGCTGTGTTTGTCCTCAATAGGTCTCTGACAAGGAGCGTGGAAGGGAAGACGCTGCAAGAGGCCTGGTTCGGCAGCAAGCCCACCGTTCACTTCCTCCGCGTCTTCGGCTACATGGCGTATGCCAAGGAGACCAGGCCTAGCCTGAAAAAGCTGGAAGATCGGTCACGGTTGATGATGATGCTGGGGTACGAGCCCGGTGGCAAGGCCTACCAGCTCTACGACCCAGTGAAAAAGTGCCTCCACGTCTCCCGCGACGTCATCTTTGATGAGGGAACTGGCTGGGATTGGGAGTATGTCAGGGGGATGATCCTCGGGTACCCCACCCGAATAAGAAACAGGACAGCCGGATCGAGTCTGGCTGACCAGATGCAGCCGGACAGGTTAGGATGGGCCGGCTACCACCCAATAGCCGGATCATAAGGAGGCAGCCGGATACGACGGCACAGTCGGATCCAATCAGAGAGACAGGACGACGTGCGTATCAGTGCACGGTACGTCCTGTACTATGACGAGACGGGCAACCACCCGCCCATGCCGAAGACTTTGCGTGGGTGACGCTGGAACAGTGGTTTGTGCTGATGACGGGCTCGCACGGCGTCCACTATACCTACGACAGCCATACCGCCCATACACCGATGTGACATACCATACCGGGTACTGTAGATGACCAGCCGGCTGGGACCCGCTTGTGGGGCCCGCCAGTCAGACTAGCCAGGGAGACCGTTGCCTCTCTGCCTATATAAGGAGAGGCAAGGCCTACGTAGAAAGGGTTGGTCTGAGTATATGTAAGGCAGTAGCTAAAGAATACAGCTCGAGGAGCATTTGTAGCTCGTATATCCCGCATAGATAGATCAGGCAGGAGTAGGGGTTTTACCTCACCACGAGGGCCCCGAACCTGGGTACTTCTTGCGTCCCGCTACACTCGCTTGTATCCAATCCCGCCTGCGGACGCCGCCGATAGCTTCCCTGCTAGTCCCCACACCTCTATCTGACCTCCCCTGGTACTGTCGTTCCCAATACAACAACAGTTGGCGCCCACCGTGGGGCAATGGCTTCGACAGGAGTCACGTTCCGCACAGGACCCCGCACTTTAGCCGGTGAGCGCGTGGCCTCCGGCCTGGTGCTCACGCTCGGCAAGTTTGACTGCATCATCGACAACGCCTCCTGCTTCGCCGGAACTTCCTTCCCGGCGAACGGCACCGTTCTGCTATTCGGCGATCTCCCCATCTACATCGCCACCGTCCCGGAGCGTTTCCCTAGGGAAATCGTCTCTGTCGTGGGGCCGCCGCGCTCAGACGGCAGCACCGCCACCGCGCCTCGTGGCGTGGAGGTCATGATGGCCGGATCCAGCTCGCACCCCCGCCAGCCGTGGGAGCGAGGCGTGGACGAGGTCGGAACTTCCGCTCCCCAGCAGCCTCGGAACCCGGTGGAGGATGCCATTGATCGGCTCCTGACGCCGGTTAACCTCGGGGAAAACCCAGAGGAAGCGGAGGCCAACTTCACCATGGAGAGACGGATCCTCCTCCAGGAGGCCATGGAACTGGCAGCAGCCCGCATGCAACTAGAGATCGCTAGGCGCGAGTACGACCGCGCGCACGCCCTCACTCCGGCTACCGTGGAGCCGAGCCGGCGTGGCCAGGTACGGCGTCGGGGCGGTGAGCTGGGCGGTAGGCTGGAGAAGGACGGAGAACCGGATCCCGCGCCTGCCCCCACATGGCCCACCTACAGCACGCCCATCAAGAACCTGCGCGCGGCGCGAGCCGCAGCAGAAGAACTACCCAGCCTGGAGGGCGAGGAGCGAGCCCGCCAGCACGCTCGCGTCCAGGAGCTCCTCCGCGTCGCGGACGAGCAGGCCGGCGCCAACCGGCAGACGCAGGAGGACCTTAGCTACTCTAGAGGAGGCAAGCTACCTGCCAACAGCAGGGGCCCGCAGCAGGCGTTGCAGCTCCAGCAACAAGGGCCAGCCACGCCAGGAGCAGACGGTGAATAGCAACCCGCCACCTCCCCCACCACCAGCCGGAGCGCCTAGACCAGCCGGTTCCCGCCTCTCAGGCCGGGTGGGTGCGCCCAACCAGGATTGTCCGGATGCCCACGACCGCATCGAGCTCCTCGCTCAAGCGCGCATCACGGAAGAGGAAGATTCTACCGGTCCGGTTTGTTTCGGACCCCACATCCGGAACGAGCCGTTTCCGGATAATTTCTCCCTGCCCAGGAACACCCCCAAGTACGACAGCAGCATGAAGCCGGAAGACTGGCTGACCGACTACGCTACGGCAGTCGGCATCGCCCACGGGAATAAGCGCACAGTTGTGCGCTATGTTCCTCTCAAGTTAACCGGGTCGGCAAGGACATGGCTCAATAGCCTCGCGCCCAACAGCATCAACGCCTAGCCTGACTTCGAGAAGGTGTTCGTCCGCAACTTCAACGGCACGTACAAGCATCCAGGGCGCCCGCGCGACCTAGCCCTGTGCGTCCAGGGCGACCGCGAGACCGACCGCGAATACCTCGCCAAGTGGACAGAGCTCCGCAACACTTGCGAGGGCATTCTGGAGAGCCAAGCCATCAGCTTCTTCATCGAAGGATGCCGAGAGGGCACCATGCTTCGCCACCGGCTACTATGTGACGAGCCGAAAACCATGGAGGAGCTCATGACGGTCGCGGACCAGTACGCCATGGCGGATGCCGCCATGAAGAAGCCCCTCCGAGTAAACGCGGACGGCCGTCTGACTCCCACAGAGCCGGCTCGTGACCGTCCGAGCAACCCGACTGGTGAAGCCGGATCCTCTAGACGCCACGGCAATGGCAACCGGTTCCATGGGGACCGCCAGGCCGGACAACAGAAGCCTCGCTACCACGCACGGCAGGTCAATGCTGTGGAGGGTGCGGCCGACGCACCAGCTAACGAGGCAAGAAGGCAGAGGCCCCGGCTCACCTTCGACCAGATGATTGACGGTCCGTGCAAGTGGCATAGCGGTCCCTTCAAACCGGCTACCCACACCACCCGGAACTGCAGCTGGACTCGCCAGCTAAAAGACCAGGGCAACCAGCCTCGTCGCCCACCTCCCCCACCGGGTGGACCCCCGCCACCGGCTAGGGGAGCCAGGAATGACGGCAACGGCGGCAACAACAACGGCTACCCCCAGCCGCACGCCGCTTACCACATCTTCGAGACAGAGCAGGACGACAAGCACAACCGCAGGCGACGCTCCAAGGAGGTCAACGCCATCGTTTCTCCGGTCCCCCAGTACCTAAATTGGTCAGAAACCCCCATCACCTGGAGCCGGGCAGATCAGCCTGAGCATCTGCCGACTCCCGGGGGCTATGCCATGGTGCTCGACCCCCTCATCATCTCCAACGCGCGCACCTGCCGATTCTCACGCGTCCTCATCGACGGAGGCAGCAACCTCAACCTCCTCTACCAGCCCTCGTTGGAGAAGTTGGGCATTCGCGAAAGCGACCTGCGCCCGACTACCATGACATTCCACGGCGTACTGCCGGGGCCAGCCTGCGCTCCGCTGGGAAAAATCCAGCTGGACGTCATCTTCGGGACCGAGGAGAACTTCCGCCGCGAACCAATCTAGTTCGAGGTGGTAAATTTGACGAGCTCCTACCATGCTCTCCTCGGGCGCCCCGCCCTCGCCAAGTTCATGGCCATCCCCCACTACGCGTACCTCAAGACGTAGATGCCAGGACACCACGGCGTGATCACCGTCGCCGGCTGCTTCAGGCGATCGATGGAGTGCACCTCAGCCGGTTCCAAACTAGACTTTGTAGATGAAAAAGACGGACAAGTTCTCCTGGACTTCGCAGGCCGACACCGCGTTTAACGATCAGAGGCGCATGCTATCCACAGCGCCGGTTCTAGCCACGCCGGCTAGCAAGGAGCCGATGTTGCTCTATATAGCAGCCACCAGCCGGGTCGTCAGCGTCGTCCTGGTGGTGGAGCGTCCCGAGGAAGGCAAGGCTCAGCCGGTTCAAAGACCCGTCTACTACCTCAGCGAGGTTCTCTCCCTCTCCAAGCAGAACTACCCCCACTACCAAAATATGTGCTACGGCGTGTACCTGGCATGCAAGAAGCTCAAGCACTACTTCCAGGAGCACCCGATCAAGGTCATGTGCACTGCACCCCTTTCGGAAATCATCGGCAACAAGGACGCCACCGGCCGAGTCGCCAAATGGGCCATCGAGCTCGCCGCCTACTCCATCCAGTACGAGCCCCGGCTCACAATCAAGTCGCAGGCGTTGGCGGACTTCCTCGTCGACTGGGCCGAGACCCAATATCTCCCACCGGTGCCGGATTCAGACCAGTGGCGGATGCACTTCGACGGGTCGAAGATGCTCGGGGGCTTGGGAGCTGGCATCGTGCTCACCTCACCAAGGAGATCGGGGTCAACCGGATCCTGTGCTTCGGTGATTCGGACTTGGTGGTGCAACAGGTATCCGGGGAATGGGACGCCAGAGATGCCAACATGGCCCTCTACCGGTTCCACATCCAGAAGCTCAGCACCTCCTTCGACGGGTGCGAATTTCATCACGTCCCCCGCACCAACAACGAGGAAGCCGACGCGCTCTCCCAGATAGGATCCACCAGGCAGGCCATCCCACCAGGGGTCTCCTTGGAGCATCTGCGCAAGCCATCCATCAACCCGTCGCCGGAATCAGATTCCATCGTCTGGGCGGCAAGCGTTCCGGCGGCCGGAGCAGCGGAAACAGAGCCGGCAGAACCGCCAAAGAAGAAAACCCGCGCCAACTCCGGCCAGGCAGTGCCCTCCGGCTCGCAAGACCCGGGGGCTGCCGGCTCGCCCAGTGGCTCGGGGGCTGCCGGCTCGCCCAGTGTCCCGGATATTCCACCCGGACGACCCCCCGACACCCGTCAGCCGGAGGGCAGGAGCGTCCTCGTCATCCGGGAAGTGCCATCCAGGGCACAACCCTTCATGAACTACATCGCCAACAGCGAACTCCCGGACGACGAGGTAGAGGCCAGGCAAATCCGACGCCGCGCGCATACGTACACCATCATAAACGGCGAGTTGTACAAGCGCAGTGTAGCATCCCAATTGTCTAACAATTGTAATGCTACTTGGTCTAGTAATATAATGGCTACTTCAAACATATAATTGTTGCATCATCATTATATCATGCTCATGACATCATGCCTCCTTGCATTTGAGCATCATATAAAACCCTTTTTGTTTTGGTTCTTCTCTCATATGCATTGTTAATTGTATTTGCCTCTTGATATTGTATTTGGTTCTTGCTATATTGTTTAATGCCCAAGTTGAGTTGGAGGCATATCTTTTATTAACTCCACCACCTTTTCTTTCACCACCTTATAATTCCACCATCCAACTAAATATGAGCTTTGCACTTTATTTGAGTTTACACATGCTCTCATCTTAGCATCATGTTGTTTTCACATTATTGATATATGAGAGCCACTTGGCCACCTTTGCCTGCCTTGTGAGTGGAACCCTTTTTCCTAGCTTCCATATGGATTATTATGGATTTATGCTCATGTGGGAATATTTTTGGGACTAGTAATCATCTAGTGGAACATACACACTAGCATGTCCCATTTTATTTCAAATATGGCCATCTCCAACTACTCCACATGGGGCATCCTTTCATTTCTTTTGCTTGGCTTTATTCCACCTTTGGAAATGCAAATGAACAATGCCATGTTTAATATTATTGTTTTCACAAGAATCAACATGGTATTAAATATTTTGCATGGGCCATGCAAGTGCCACCTTTTCTAGTATTTGGTTTTTATTTTGAATCTTGAGTGGATCATCATCTCTCACTCTCTATCTCTATCCTTTCTTTTGGCTTGATCTATTTTGATCTTGCTTAAACCCTAGCTTCACATCCCTCTCTTTTTCTTGACTTGATCTTGTTGGAGCTTGTCTAGAGCATGCTTGATCTTGTCATAAAGGACCACCTCTCTCTCTCTCTCTTACCCTCTAGCTAAGATCCTCCCTATCATCTACCCATCATCACCATACCCCCTCTCCTAAACCCTAAACCGAGCATCCCTAGCTCTCACCCCTCTCTCTCGGCCTCTCTCTGCTTTCCACCTAGCTAGCCCCACCGGAGCCATCTACCCAACCCTAGCTACCAAACCTAACCCTAACCGAGCCTAGCTCCAAACCCAACCCGAGCCCGAGCCTCCCCTCTCCCTCTCTTGCTCTCTCTACCATGAGGGCCCTGCAACCGAACCTACCCCTGGCCTCACCGTCCCCACCTGGAAGCCTCCCCCCTACCTGCCCCTGCCCTGCCCTGCCCGACCGAGAACGTGAGGAGAGGAAGGAGGGAAAAAGGTGGCCGAGCCACCTTTTCCATCTACCACCTGCCCACGGCATCTCCCTCTCCCCTCTGACTTATCTCCTTCCCCACGGCTCTCCTCCGCTCGTCCAGATCCGCCCCATAGCTTCCCCTCTCTCCCTCTTTCTCCACCGCCACCGTCTACCCCTCGCCGCCAAAAAACCTCGGTCTCCATCGCACCCCGTCGATCCAGTCGAGCCGAGCGACCGTGAAGTGGCCTAGGAGATCGAGGAGGGTCCCCTGCATCACCCCGTCCGCGCCGTCGCCGAGGAGGAGCACCGGAGCCGAAGGACACCGACGCTGCACCGACGCCAAACCCTAGCCGCCGTCCGCGAGCCACGTCGACGATCGCCAGCGCCCCTGCCCGAACCAACGCTGCCGACACACTCTCGGTGAGCCCCCAAACCTCCTGGACATGCTCCGTCGCGCTGTCGTCGTCTAGGGCCGCTTTGCGTTTCATCGAGCACGCTCTGTGCGCCGGCGAGCGCAACATCTGCTCGCTTTCGCGTCGCGCAGAAGCCCTATCTAGCCGCCCAGCCTCCTCCTAGCAACCACCCCAGCCCACCGCAGTGGCTCCGCCCTCCGCGCACGAGCCCTAGGTCCCAGGATCGATTCCCCGCCGCGCCAGACGCGCACCGATCGGTCCTCTGCACGCGGTGGAAGATCCACAGTGCACGCGGGGCCGTTTTACACATACCCCCTGCCCTTTTTGACTCCTAGAACCCGCGCTCCTATCGGTCCCACCTGTCTGTCTCCACGGAAGCTTTGCAGATAGGCCCCCCTAGATAACAACCCTCAACCCGCACTCCCTCGCCACGCCACGTGGTCAGCCCTCCACCTTTCTCTGTCAAGTGGGCCTGCGAGCCAGCGGGTCCCATCTGTCAGTGACACGGGCTGGGCACTGCCGCGGTGTAAAAACGTTTTCTGCACGCGTGTGCTGCTGAGTCAGCCGCTGGCCCCACTCGTCTGTGACTGTGGCTAGCTCTGGGCCGAGTAACAAAAACCTTTTCTGTATTCTGTTTTAATTCAAATCTTTTTCAAATTATTTCAAATTCAAATTTATTTCTGTTTTTAAATAACTTTTAAAATATAAATCCAAATAATACAAATAATATATGTTTTCAAATCAGAAAAATGTGAGGAATTCAAATATAGCCTTCAAAATATATTTTGGACACTTTATTTTCCAAGTTGATTAAAATTACAATAAAATGCCCTTTATCCTTAATTAAATAATAACTTTTGTTTTATAACTCCAAATTTAACAAATAATATGTCTAAAATGATTAGCTCGACGAGACCTTTCTGTTTATGCATTCCATGTTCTGTTTTGAAGCATGCATCATATAAATATAATGTGTACAGCAACTTAATTGTGAATAAAATGTGGCCAAAACCCAATATAATGCTTTATTCTTGTATTCCACACCTCACCCATGCCATGCTACTTTATTGCCATGCAAATTGTGCATCATTCATCATGGCATGATTGTTTGCTTTATGCACTTTATTCATATGTTTGTGCACTTTATTTATGTTGGCCCTTGTTTGTTTGGTTCTTCTTCGAATAGACGCTGAGCAGGGGATATATCAAGAGAACCAGGAGCACTACCCAGATCCATCCCTTGCTTCAACTGAGCTGCCAGGCAAGCACTACCACATGCTTGCACACATATAGTACCTATTTCCTCTATCTTATTCTTGCATCATTGAGTCGCGATTGCATTAAATTGAATCCCAAGTATTGCATAGCCTTTACTTTTAAACCCCACCGAAGCTTGTTCCTCCATCCCATGAGCCCTTACTACAGGAGTTGTTTGAGCCATGCGAGTCGTAGAACAGCATGTGTAGGGTATGTGAGTGTCTGATGGATAACGAGGTACCTAAACAACTTAACCTGAGTAGTAATGGGATAACTAATGAAAGTGGCACCGGTGAGCCATATCTGTTATTTGGTTTTTCAGGCTCACTTGTGTCCCGTAGGACCCCGAGTACTTGATTCCTGTTCCTTGAATATTCGCGCTATCCACATCCGGGAGGCTTATGAACCCCCCTGAGCCAGAGCTTGATTCATTATTATTTCTGGAGGGCCACAAACTAGTTTGAGGTTTTATTTACTATCCTATACTTATGCCATGCTTTACTGCTTTATTTAAAATTGTGCGAGGAGCACACTGTACTGTTTAGGAAAGCGGAGTGTGTTCGCGGTGTCGACAAGCCCAGTCACATTTTCGGGTTCCCAGTCGTTCACAGCCATTGGCGCAAACCTTGAGGCCGTCTCGGAGTCAGCTAACTTCGTTGCGGGTAGCTCAATGGGGTGGCCCCCTGAAATATTTCTGAATCCTGTGATCGCTTTGTCGTGACTGCCTCGTTGGGTTTTGATTTGGTTGTTCCGAGGCATATCGAGTGTGTGTTGCTATTTGTGCACCCCTGCAGGGTAAAACTTTCTGAAAGCCGTGTCCGCGGTTATGGACGACTTGGAGCACAGTTTCTCGATCATAGACAAGCATAACTAAAGCACCGCTTTTAATTTGACTATACTAGGTACCTGACTAGTAAATAGTACAACACTCATGGAATGGATAATAAAACTGCCAACGGATGGGGGGGTTGTTCGTCCGCTTCCTCGTCGGTAAGCGAGGAGGAGGATGGATCTGTTGATATTACCATCTATAACTGTTGTTATTATTTCACGGACATCCGTCTATCTCTGGTTAGGCGGATGGTTAGCGAGTATCTATAGAATTGCTAGGGTTTATCTTTTGCTGCAATTGCATCACCCCAGGTTGTGTCCCCCTTTAGCGGCATAAAGACTTGCTGAGTACCCCTAGGGTCTCACACGATAAATTATTGGTTCAGATGAACAGGTACCCTCGCAAGATGGATACTGGGTGGAAGAGACGGACGATGTGGGCAACGATCATTCGGTGTAGAGATTCCGGGAACGGGGATCCGTGAGATCTGTGGGCGGGATCTGGTTATTTATGGGGCATCTTATGCCGATTTGCTTCTTATCCGTACTCGGATTTTGTCTTCCGCTTCCGCCTGATACTCTGATGTTTGATGTATGAGGAGATATCCTAAACTATTATATCTATCTAGGATATTTGGATCTTGCCGTATGGCGTTGCTATATTTCCTTTCTTTTTATAGATGGAATGGCTCTAATGTACTATTGTATGGTGTCTTGCATACATACTCATTTGTGTATGTAGTTGATCCCTTCGCCTGCCAATTACGCCGCCCGTTCTTGTTCCGATGTTTGGAAATGGTTGGGACGGCCGAAAGGTCTACCTGTGAGTGGCATTTGGGCCCCACCGTACTATTCCAACCATTTCTGCTCATCCAGGCTTGTAACTAGGAGCGTAATTCACCGAGGTAGTTACAATTGGTATCAGAGCCATCCCGACCTTCAGGGTCTCAGCCAAATGGTCGTTGTCTATCTAGCAAATATTTTTGGTAGTTATGTATACTAGGGAAAAACAAAACGCGAGAGTAGGACTGCTTCCACTTTTCTTCTTACCCACCCACCTACCCTTTTCTGGTAAGGAAGTGTATCGTTTTCAATCCTCTTCTTAAAAATTCAAACTAGGATTCACGTGTTCTGGGATTCCGTAGTACCATAGGTTGTGTGTGTGTGTGTAATCCCTTGTCTATCTGTTGCATCCAAGTTGTTATCTCTATCGGCCTTTTGGTTATCAACTGTTGGTACATTCCATACCGACAGGCTTTTGCAAACCGACGCGATCTATCTGATTCGTTGTATACCGACGCGATCTGTCTTACTCCTTGTTATCCGACGTTATCTTGTTTGGGGTGTTCGTTTCCGTAGTTGCTAATCTTTAGGTTCATCGTGAGAAGAAGGTGTTGGGATATGTGTTTTACTTATTCATGTGCGGAGTAAAGATTTGAGTGCGGGATGGAGTCGCGACCATACCACTACTCTTATCATTCGCACTTGTATATTGAATTGGTAGAGTCACTAATCTTGATTGGTTAAGTGATTTTGCGCATCTATTGGTATTTTAATGCCGAAATTTGTGGAAAATTTTTCTTTGATATATTTGTGTACCACACTCCTTTTCAGTCGTGTGCGATATGCTTAATATCTTCTAGGTGCTTTCAACTTCGTTGATATTTTAATATCATCTTAGTAAATCGTATCCTTTAATCTTGAGTAATTCCATCTTGGTACTATCTTGGATTATTATTATTCTCCATCATAGTACTGACTTGTGTTTTATATCAATAACAGGATGGCACCACCACGCCGTTCTGAGGAGGACATACAACCTGAACTGGGGGCAGCGTTGTCAAGCATCGCTAATGCCTTGGCAGCAATGCAGCAGAACCAGCAGCGTTTCGAGGAAAGTGTCAGGAGGAATGAGTTTGCTCCGCTACCTCCACCTCCCAAGCGAGGAGACATCAAAAGCTTCCTGAAGTTCAACCCACGCCAGTTTGATGTTTCTGATCAACCACTTGATGCTGATGATTGGTTGCGTGAGATGTCAAGGTTGCTGATGACTGCTGATGTTCCTGAGCAAGAATGGGTAAAGTGTGCTACTCACCTTCTGAAGGGAGATGCAGCTCTCTGGTGGGAGAATTACCTAAAGGCAAACTGCACTGGTTTTCAGCCTACTTGGGGACAGTTCACTGGAGCTTTCAAAGAGCAGTATCTGTCAGAAATTGTCATGGAGAGGATGAAGGAAGTGTTTCTCAACCTCAAGCAGGGCAATGATAATGTCAACACCTACATCAGGAACTTCATGAACCTGTCTCGTTATGGTGGCGATGAGATCTCTGATGACAAGAAGAAGCAAAAGAGGTTCAGGCAAGGGCTCAATGCATCGATTAAGTATGCAATCACACATGCAAGGCCGGCGTCTTTTCTGGAACTTCAGCATACAGCTCTGCAGGAAGAAGCAAGTAGGCAAGTGTTTGAGGAGTCAAAGAAACACAGCCGTGATGCAGCAAGCTCTTCAGCTATGTCAGCTCCTTCTAAGCGTCGTGTCTGGGTTCCTAACACCCCACCGTCGCTCCCGGCTCCACCAAGACCTTCGAGCTTCGCAGCAAGGCCACGAAACTTCCTCACTGCGGCTCCCAGGGGCTACAACCACCACTACCCTGGAGCGCCTGGCGGAGTCCCTGGCTACGTTGCTCCACGTCCACCTGGTGCTTGTTACACTTGTGGAGACACTGGGCATCAAGGCTGGAACTGTCCGTTGAAGAACAAGGCTCTTCCTCCACCACCTCCAAGATCTGCGGCAAGCTCTCCTTTGGTTCGTGCACCACCACCTCGGGCTCTCAACATCAACACCAAGCCCGGGTCTGCTATTGCTCGTGCCAACTGTGTCAACGCCGCTCAAGCTGAGCATGCACCTGGAGTTGTGATGGGTATGCTTCCCGTTAACTCAGTCCCTGCACGAGTTTTGTTTGATTCTGGGGCATCGCATTCTTTTGTTTCTCACAAGTTTGCAGATGAGAATGGGTTAGCTATGGATCCTCTCCTTAAGAGGTTAATGGTCCTTTCTCCTGGAGCAACAATGGCAGCTTCTATAATCAGCCATGGCAATCAAATTGAGATTGGTGGTTCTTCGTTCTCGGCTTCCTTAATCATTCTGGGCAATTCTGACATTGATGTCATCTTGGGCATGGATTGGTTGACAGCAAATGCAGCTGTGATTGATTGTCCTGAACGCTCGGTTTCTCTGAAGATTCCTGAAGGCCATATAGTCTATTCTCCGAGTTAGATTCCTGCTATCCAGCTTTTCTCTTTGGCGGCTCTGAATGTTGATGCTATGGAAGCTATTCAGAGTGTTCCGGTGGTCTGTGAGTTCCCAGATGTCTTTCCTGAAGAGTTGCCAGGTATGCCTCCGGATCGTGAGGTTGAGTTTGTAATTGAGCTTGAACCTGGTACCGCTCCTATCTCCAAGCGGCCTTATAAGATGGGTCCTGCTGAGTTGGCTGAACTCAAACGTCAGCTTGATGAACAAGAGAAGTTGGGTTTCATTCAGCATAGTACTTCTTCTTGGGGTAGCCCAACCCTCTTTGTGAAGAAGCAAGACCAGACTGATAGACTTTGTGTTGACTATCAGGCTCTCAATGCTAAAACCATCAAGAATAAATATCCCCTTCCGCGGATTAATGATCTCTTCGATCAGCTAGCTGGAGCTGTGGTATTCTCTAAGCTTGACTTGAGAAGTGGTTATCACCAAATCAGGATTCGCAAGGAAGATGTTCCTAAAACAGCTTTCACCACCCGCTATGGCCTGTATGAGTACACGGTCATGTCTTTCGGTCTCACCAACGCACCTGCCACCTTCTCGAGGCTCATGAACTCGGTTTTCATGGAGTATCTTGACAAGTTCGTTGTGGTCTATCTGGATGACATCCTAGTCTATTCTAAGTCACAAGAAGAGCATGAAGAACACCTTCGGTGTGTCCTAAACAAGCTTCGTGAGAATCGCTTGTATGCAAAGTTCTCCAAGTGTGAGTTTTGGCTGCCTCAAGTAACCTATCTTGGTCATGTCATCTCCGCCAAGGGCATTGCAGTCAATCCGGAAACTGTGAAGACGATTGTTGAATGGCTTCCTCCTGTCAATGTCAAAGAAGTGCGGAGTTTCCTTGGTTTGGCTAGTTATTGCCGTCGCTTTGTTCAGAACTTTTCGAAGATAGCGAAGCCTCTTACCGATCTCCTCAAGAAAGGCAAGAAATATCTTTGGACTCCTGCATGTCAAGCAAGCTTTGAGACACTCAAAGAGAAGCTCACTTCCACACCAGTCTTGGTTCCTCCGGATACATCCAAGCCGTTCTAGATTTTCTGTGACGCCTCTTTGCATGGATTGGGTGCGGTCCTTATGCAAGAAAAACAAGTTGTTGCTTATGCCTCTCGACAGTTGAAGACGCATGAGATCAACTATCCTACACATGACCTCGAGCTCGCGGCAATTGTCTTTGCTTTGAAAGTATGGAGGCACTACTTGCTTGGTAACCGTTGTGAGATCTTTTCTGATCACAAGAGTCTGAAGTATATCTTTACTCAGCCTGATATCAACCTTCGGTAGAGGAGATGGATTGAAGCAATCAATGACTTCGATCTGACCATCAACTACACTCCGGGCAAAGCTAATGTCATGGCCGATGCTCTCAGTCGCAAAGCTTATGTCAACAACCTCATGATGGAAGAACAACAGCCTCACTTGTGCGAGGAATTCCGTCAGCTCAACCTTGAGATTGTGGAACAAGGGTATCTCCTGAACCTTCTAGAAACCCCTCTCTTGGAAGAAAAGGTTCGCTCTTCTCAGCTTGGTGATCCGTACACAAGAAAGATCATCTCTAGGCTTCAGCTCCTGAAGTATGAGTCCTTCCACGTCGATGATCAAGGCACGCTTTTCTTTGAACACCGGATGTTTGTTCCGAACTACCCGGGTTTCAGAGAGCAAGTTCTCAAGGAGGCGCATGATTCTGTTCTTTCTATCCACCCTGGCAGCACAAAGATGTACATGGACTTGAAAACACAATATTGGTGGCCTGGTTTGAAACGGTATTGTGCCAAGTATGTCTCGGAGTGTGATGTCTGCCGCATAGTGAAAGTTGTTCATCAGAAACCTTCCGGTCTTCTACAGCCATTGAAACCCCCGGAATGGAAATGGGAGAAAGTAGAGATGGACTTCATCACTGGTTTCCCAAGGTCGCAGAAGGGCAACAATGCAATCTTTGTTGTCATTGACAGGCTTTCTAAAGTGGCTCACTTCTTCCCCGTCAAGGAAACAATTTCTGCAATTCAGTTGGCTGAGCTCTATATCAACAGAATTGTCTCTCTGTATGGGGTTCCGCTTGAGATCAGTTCAGACCGTGGAAGCATTTTCACTTCCAAGTTCTGGGAAAGTTTCCAAAATGCTTTGGGAACAAAGTTGAACTTCAGCACAGCTTACCACCCTCAGTCGCAAGGACAAGTTGAAAGGATCAATCAGATTCTGGAGGATATGCTTCGTGCTTGCGTCATCTCTTTTGGCATGAAGTGGGAAGAATGTCTTCCTTATGCTGAGTTCTCTTACAACAACAGCTTCCAGAAAAGTCTAAAGATGGCACCATTTGAGGCTCTCTATGGTCGCAAATGCAGAACTCCGATTGGTTGGTCGGGTGCAGGTGAAAGGATTTTGTTTGGCCCTGACATTGTGACTCAAGCGGAGGAGAAAGTTCATATCATTCTTGAAAATCTGAGGATTGCTCAAAGTCGCCAGAAGAGCAATTATGACAGGAAGCACACAGACATGGAGTATGTCCCTGGTGATCTCGTTTACCTTCGTGTCACTCCCATGAGAGGCACGCACCGCTTTGGTATCAAAGGGAAGCTGGCTCCTAGATACATCGGTCCCTTCAAAATTCGTGGAAGAAGAGGAGAATTTGCTTATGCTCTTGAGCTCCCGGAAAAACTCAAGGTCCATGATGTTTTCCACATCTCTCAGCTCAAAAAGTGCTTCAAGGATCCCGGCAGGACCGTGGACCATGAGCTTATCAATCTTCAAGAAGACCTGTCTTATCAAGAACACCCCACAAAAATCCTTGAAGTCGCAGAAAGAAGGAGTCGCAACAAGTCCATCAAGTTCTGCAAGGTGCAGTGGTCGCACCATTCTGTGGATGAAGCCACTTGGGAATGAGAAGATGAGCTCCGTGCCAAGTATCCTACCCTCTTTGTGTCTTCTTCTTCTTCCTAGAATCTCGGGGCGAGATTCCTGTTTAGTGGGGGAGAGTTGTAGCATCCCAATTGTCTAACAATTGTAATGCTACTTGGTCTAGTAATATAATGGCTACTTCAAACATATAATTGTTGCATCATCATTATATCATACTCATGACATCATGCCTCCTTGCATTTGAGCATCATATAAAACCCTTTTTGTTTTGGTTCTTCTCTAATATGCATTGATAATTGTATTTGCCTCTTGATATTGTATTTGGTTCTTGATATATTGTTTAATGCCCAAGTTGAGTTGGAGGCATATCTTTTATTAACTCCACCACCTTTTCTTTCACCACCTTATAATTCCACCATCCAACTAAATATGAGCTTTGCACTTTATTTGAGTTTACCTCTAGCTCATGTGGGTTGGGATGGATCCAATTCTTTTCCACATGCTCTCATCTTAGCATCATGTTGTTTTCACATTATTGATATATGAGAGCCACTTGGCCACCTTTGCCTGCCTTGTGAGTGGAACCCTTTTTCCTAGCTTCCATATGGATTATTATGGATTTATGCTCATGTGGGAATATTTTTGGGACTAGTAATCATCTAGTGGAACATACACACTAGCATGTCCCATTTTATTTCAAATATGGCCATCTCCAACTACTCCACATGGGGCATCCTTTCATTTCTTTTGCTTGGCTTTATTCCACCTTTGGAAATGCAAATGAACAATGCCATGTTTAATATTATTGTTTTCACAAGAATCAACATGGTATTAAATATTTTGCATGGGCCATGCAAGTGCCACCTTTTCTAGTATTTGGTTTTTATTTTGAATCTTGAGTGGATCATCATCTCTCACTCTCTATCTCTATCCTTTCTTTTGGCTTGATCTATTTTGATCTTGCTTAAACCCTAGCTTCACATCCCTCTCTTTTTCTTGACTTGATCTTGTTGGAGCTTGTCTAGAGCATGCTTGATCTTGTCATAAAGGACCACCTCTCTCTCTCTCTCTCTCTCTCTTACCCTCTAGCTAAGATCCTCCCTATCATCTACCCATCATCACCATACCCCCTCTCCTAAACCCTAAACCGAGCATCCCTAGCTATCACCCCTTTCTCTCGGCCTCTTTCTGCTTTCCACCTAGCTGGCCCCACCGGAGCCATCTACCCAACCCTAGCTACCGAACCTAACCCTAACCGAGCCTAGCTCCAAACCCAACCCGAGCCCGAGCCTCCCCTCTCCCTCTCTTGCTCTCTCTACCATGAGGGCCCTCCAACCGAACCTACCCCTGGCCTCACCGTCCCCACCTGGAAGCCTCCCCCCTACCTGCCCCTGCCCTGCCCTGCCCGACCGAGCACGTGAGGAGAGGAAGGAGGGAAAAAGGTGGCTGAGCCACCTTTTCCATCTACCACCTCCCCACAGCATCTCCCTCTCCCCTCTGCCTTATCTCCTTCACCACGGCTCTCCTCCGCTCGTCCAGATCTGCCCCATAGCTTCCCCTCTCTCCCTCTTTCTCCACCGCCACCGTCTACCCCTCGCCGCCAAAAAACCTCGGTCTCCACCGCACCCCGTCGATCCAGTCGAGCCGAGCGACCGTGAAGTGGCCTGGGAGATCGAGGAGGGTCCCCTGCATCACCCCGTCCGCGCCGTCGCCGAGGAGGAGCACCGGAGCCGAAGGACAACGACGCTGCACCGACGCCAAACCCTAGCCGCCGTCCGCGAGCCACGTCGACGATCGCCAGCGCCCCTGCCCGAACCAACGCCGCCGACACACTCTCGGTTAGCCCCCAAACCTCCTGGACATGCTCCGCTGCGCTGTCGTCGTCTAGGGCCGCTTTGCGTTTCATCGAGCACGCTCTGTGCGCCGGCGAGCGCAGCGTCTGCTCGCTTCCGCGTCGCGCAGAAGCCCTATCTAGCCGCCCAGCCTCCTCCTAGCAACCACCCCAGCCCACCGCAGTGGCTCCGCCCTCCGCGCGCGAGCCCTAGGTCCCAGGATCGATTCCCCGCCGCGCCAGACGCGCACCGATCGGTCCTCTGCACGCGGTGGAAGATCCACAGTGCACGCGGGGCCGTTTTACACATACCCCCTGCCCTTTTTGACTCCTGGAACCCGCGCTCCTATCGGTCCCACCTGTCTGTCTCCGCGGAAGCTTTGCAGATAGGCCCCCCTAGATAACAACCCTCAACCCGCAGTCCCTCGCCGCACCACATGGTCAGCCCTCCACCTTTCTCTGTCGAGTGGGCCTGCGAGGCAGCGGGTCCCATCTGTCAATGTCATGGGCTGGGCACTGCCGCGGTGTAAAAACGTTTTCTGCGCGCATGTGCTGCTGAGTCAGCCGCTGGCCCCACTCGTCTGTGACTGTGGCTAGCTCTGGGCCGAGTAACAAAAACCTTTTCTGTATTCTGTTTTAATTCAAATCCTTTTCAAATTATTTCAAATTCAAATTTATTTCTGTTTTTAAATAACTTTTAAAATATAAATCCAAATAATACAAATAATATATGTTTTCAAATCAGAAAAATGTGAGGAATTCAAATATAGCCTTAAAAATATATTTTGGACACTTTATTTTCCAAGTTGATTAAAATTACAATAAAATGCCCTTTATCCTTAATTAATTAATAACTTTTGTTTTATAACTCCAAATTTAACAAATAATATGTCTAAAATGATTAGCTCGACGAGACCTTTCTGTTTATGCATTCCATGTTCTGTTTTGAAGCATGCATCATATAAATATAATGTGTACAGCAACTTAATTGTGAATAAAATGTGGCCAAAACCCAATATAATGCTTTATTCTTGTATTCCACACCTCACCCATGCCATGCTACTTTATTGCCATGCAAATTGTGCATCATTCATCATGGCATGATTGTTTGCTTGATGCACTTTATTCATATGCTTGTGCACTTTATTTATGTTGGCCCTTGTTTGTTTGGTTCTTCTTCGAATAGACGCTGAGCAGGGGATATATCAAGAGAACCAGGAGCACTACCCAGATCCATCCCTTGCTTCAACTGAGCTGCCAGGCAAGCACTACCACATGCTTGCACACATATAGTACCTATTGCCTCTATCTTATTCTTGCATCATTGAGTCGCGATTGCATTAAATTGAATCCCAAGTATTGCATAGCCTTTACTTTTAAACCCCACCGAAGCTTGTTCCTCCATCCCATGAGCCCTTACTACAGGAGTTGTTTGAGCCATGCGAGTCGTAGAACAGCATGTGTAGGGTATGTGAGTGTCTGATGGATAACGAGGTACCTAAACAACTTAACCTGAGTAGTAATGGGATAACTAATGAAAGTGGCACCGGTGAGCCATATCTGTTATTTGGTTTTTCAGGCTCACTTGTGTCCCGTAGGACCCCGAGTACTTGATTCCTGTTCCTTGAATATTCGCGCTATCCACATCCGGGAGGCTTATGAACCCCCCTGAGCCAGAGCTTGATTCATTCTTATTTCTTGAGGGCCACAAACTAGTTTGAGGTTTTATTTACTATCCTGTACTTATGCCATGCTTTACTGCTTTATTTAAAATTGTGCGAGGAGCACACTGTACTGTTTAGGAAAGCGGAGTGTTTTCGCGGTGTCGACAAGCCCAGTCACATTTTCGGGTTCCCAGTCGTTCACAGCCATTGGCGCAAACCTTGAGGCCATCTCGGAGTCAGCTAACTTCGTTGCGGGTAGCTCAATGGGGTGGCCCCCTGAAATATTTCTGAATCCTGTGATCGCTTTGTCGTGACTGCCTTGATGGGTTTTGATTTGGTTGTTCCGAGGCATATCGAGTGTGTGTTGCTATTTGTGCACCCCTGCAGGGTAAAACTTTCTGAAAGCCGTGTCCGCGGTTATGGACGACTTGGAGCACAGTTTCTCGATCATAGACAAGCATAACTAAAGCACCCCTTTTAATTTGACTAGACTAGGTACCTGACTAGTAAATAGTACAACACTCATGGAATGGATAATAAAACTGCCAACGGATGGGGGGGGGGGGGTTATTCGTCCGCTTCCTCGTCGGTAAGCGAGGAGGAGGATGGATCTGTTGATATTACCATCTATAACTGTTGTTATTATTTCATGGACATTCGTCTATCTCTGGTTAGGCGGATGGTTAGCGAGTATCTATAGAATTGCTAGGGTTTATCTTTTGCTGCAATTGCATCACCCCAGGTTGTGTCCCCCTTTAGCGGCATAAAGACTTGCTGAGTACCCCTAGGGTCTCACACGATAAATTATTGGTTCAGATGAACAGGTACCCTCGCAAGATGGATACTGGGTGGAAGAGACGGACGATGTGGGCAACGATCATTCGGTGTAGAGACTCCGGGAACGGGGATCCGTGAGATCTGTGGGCGGGATCTGCTTATTTATGGGGCATCTTATGCCGATTTGCTTCTTATCCGTACTCGGATTTTGTCTTTCGCTTCCGCCTGATACTCTGATGTTTGATGTATGAGGAGATATCCTAAACTATTATATCTATCTAGGATATTTGGATCTTGCCGTATGGCGTTGCTATATTTCCTTTCTTTTTAGATGGAATGGCTCTGATGTACTATTGTATGGTGGCTTGCATACATACTCATTTGTGTATGTAGTTGATCCCTTCGCCTGCCGATTACGCCGCCCGTTCTTGTTCCGATGTTTGGAAATGGTTGGGACGGCCGAAAGGTCTACCTGTGAGTGGCATTTGGGCCCCACCGTACTATTCCAACCATTTCTGCTCATCCAGGCTTGTAACTAGGAGCGTAATTCACCGAGGTAGTTACACGCAGTGTATCTGGTATCTTCCAGCGATGTGTCGACGTAGACACAGGCTACCGGCTACTCAAGGACATCCACCAAGGGAAGTGTGGGCACCACGCTTCGTCAAGGGCGATAGTCGCCAAGGCGTTTCGCGACGGTTTGTATTAACCCACCGCCCTCGAAGATGCCGAGCAGCTAGTCCGCGCGTGCAATGGGTGCCAACGCTTTGGGCAGCTCAGGCACATGCCAACCTCGGTGCTCAAGACCATACCGATCACCTGGCCCTTCGCAGTTTGGGGCCTCGACATGGTCGGGGCCTTCAAGCGAGCTCGTGCGGGAATGACCCACCTGCTGGTAGCGGTGGACAAGTTCACAAAGTGGATCGAGTCCAAGCCTATCCGGAAGCTGGACGGGGCGACGGTTGTTACCTTCTTCACCGACATCATCAATCGCTTCAGCTACCCCAATAGCATCATCACCGACAACGACACGAACTTCGCCAAGGGGGCCTTCGCCTGGTTCTGCAGCAACAAGGGCATCCGGCTAGACCTCGCCTCTGTTGCACACCCGTAGTCCAACGGGCAAGTCGAACGAGCAAACGGCTTGGTGCTATCCGGCATCAAACCACGTCTCATCAAGCCGTTGGAGTGGTCACCCAGATGCTGGATCGAAGAACTTCTGGCTGTGCTGTGGAGCCTCCGCACCACACCGAATAGGTCAACCGGCTACACGCCATTCTTCCTGGTCTACGGATCGGAAGCCGTCCTCTCCGCCGACATCGAATTCGACTCCCCTCGCAAGCTCCTCTACGACGAGCAGGCCAACAAGGAGGCACGGGAGGACAGGGTGGATCTCCTGGAGGAGGCCCGCGAGCTGGCCCTGTCCAGATCTGCCCTGTACCAGCAGCGACTACGCCGCTACCATTCAAGACGGATTCGCCCAGTCGCATTCCGCGAGGGCGACCTGGTTCTCCGGCTGGTGCAAGACACGAAGGGCATGCACAAGCTAGCACCACCCTGGGAGGGCCCCTTCATCATCAGCCGGGCACTGCCCAACGACTCCTACTACCTCATTGATGCACAGCAGCCGCGCAAGAACAAGATGGACAAATCGCACGAGGAGACCGAACGTCCTAGGAACGCGGCCCTGCTGCGCCCGTTTTACACCTAGTCGCCAGGCAGTGTATGTATCCCGAAATCCCCATGAATGAAAATGCGGACTCCCACGAGAATCTCGAGGGCTCCTTCTAGAAATGTGTATGCACCTGTTCTTCGGTTCAAGTTTTCTGGCTCCGGCAACCCCCTACCCGGGGGCTCGCCGGCTGGCCCGGCCTGTTAAGCCAACAAACCGGCTGAGTACTGTGCGATGATGCCAGAGGCCCACTCTTCGTCTCAGCTATAGACCGCAACCCGGCTGTCCGGCTAGCAAGAGCAAAAGCCCGAGACATCCCACACGAAAAACAGGGAGGAGGCGTGACAGATCGGGCGTCCGGACCCCGCAACTAGCTCAAACCAATCCAGCTGCTAAGCCGCTAGTACCGTGCGTAATGTACTGTCAGCTCCCTTCGATTCCGGCTGTAGACCGCAACCCGGCTGCCCGGCAAGGACGCAGCGAAAACAGCAGAACACACGAGAAGGCGACTAAGTGTCTAGAAAGGAGCAAGCTAGTTTTCGAAAAAATAAGCCGTTTTCCGGCTATGATTTGACAGACTAACATATTAACCTATGAAGATGTATGTGTATGCATATGTGCGTTCTTGTCCGACTACTTAGAGTCGGAATTCAGGAGAAGGAAAGAAGATTCGAAGCCCTTGCCTTCATCAAGCGCTCCAAATCTCGGGGGCTACATCCACTGGGTGTGCTCGCGCGCCCCTAGTGGAATCTTGTAGTTCCTGACCGGCTAAGGGCGTTTAGTCGGCCGTTCGGAGCCCAGGTGAGGGCAACGGCGGGAGCAAGAAAAGACAAGAAAGATTCGAAGCACCTGGCTACGCCAGCTACTCCGAATCTCGGGGGCTACACCCAGTGGGTGCGCTCGCGCGCCCCCACTGGAATGTTAGTTCCCCCGGCTGAAGGCGTCCAGCCGGCGAAAGCGGCCGACTCGTACAGGGCCAGTCGGATAAAGTTAGAAGGCTTGGCAGAAACAAGAAAGATTCGAAGCACCTGGCTACGCCAGCTACTCCGAATCTCGGGGGCTACACCCAGTGGGTGCGCGTGCGCGCCCCCACTGGAGGTGCAAGTCGCCCGGCTAAAGGCGTGTAGCTGGACTAAGTTAGTCGGGCAGAATACGTAAAAGGAAAGTTCAACGCACAAGACTCAAGCATTTCAACAATAATGAACAAGAAGGAGACGAAGCTCTCACAAGCTACCCAGCATCGCAGATAGCCGGTGCAAACGAACAAAGTTCACAAACATACAAGAGAAGACAAATACACCCGGCATCCCGGGGTAGCAGCTAAATGGCAGGACCTTTGTCGTGGGGGGGTTCTTGGCCGACAGAAGCTGGGGGCGGGGGTGGAGCCACAGTGCTCGTTCCGGCTCCGGCGCTGGCAGGCGGCAGCACCGGGGCCTCCACATCCGGAGTGTCGGTAGACTCCGAGTCGGTGAGCACCTGGTCCGGGTCCACATAGTCGGCGATGTTGATGGCGGACCCGCGAAGCTCCGGATGGGCTTGGCGGACGGCGGCAAGATCAGCTCCGGCACGGAAGTCCCCGTTGATCTTCTCGACGCGAGCATCCTTATACCAGGAGAGCATCAGTGCCAGGGCCATCTCCGCCCCACCCGCGCCGCCAGGTCCCGCAGCCGGTCCACCGCAGCCGGTACCTCTCCCACCTTCGCCGCCAGCTGCGCCATCGTCTCCGAAACCGGAGCCTACGGCCACACGAAGGAGAAGACGGCCCGCGCCACCTGACGAAGCTTCGCAGCTTCCTCGCCAAGAAGGACGGCGAGCTCCTGATCCATCGGCTACGCTCCCGGCCAGTTCTCCTGCAGCCGGTTGTAGGCCAGCAGGTCTATGCCGGGGTAAAAGGCTGTCAGAAAAGAGGAGTCAAATCCGGCTACCGGATCCGGAAAAAAAGAAGACGCAAAAAAGAACTCACCTTTGGCAGTGTGGCCGACCTGCATCAGCTCCTCCACCAGCGCCTTCTCCTTGACCGCTAGCCGTTTTATCTCTTTCTCTTGGTCCTTGTTCTGGGCCTCAAGAAGAGAGAAGGCTTCGGCCCGGCTAGCGAGCGAGGCATCGCGCTCCTTGACGGTGGCCTCCAAGCCGTCTACCCGCGTGTGCCAATCCTTGTTCTGCAGGCGCAGAGTGGAGTTGGACCTGCTCAGCCGGTCGTTCGCTTTCTTCAAGCGATCGATCTCGCGCTGAGCGCACACGAGGATAGCTGCAACAGAGCCGGCTATCAGAAAAAAAAGAGAGCCAGACGGATAAAACGAACTCACTCTGGGAGGTCCCGTTGGCGGCAGCAAGCTTCTGCTCCAGGGTCCGGTTCCCACCGGCTGTGGCCTCAAGCAGCCGGATCTCCTTCACCGCCAGCTCGAGCGTGGCGGCAAGATCCGACAGCGAAGCAGCGGAGGAGGCGTCGTCGTCCATGGCGTTGACGGCCAAGGACTTCTTCACCACGAGCACCGTTGTTCGCCACTCCTCCCTGAGCTCCTCGTCAGAGTTGTCGTCGCCAACAACGACGAGCTCCTTGCCAGCAGCCCCCCGCGCGACCGCGGAGGAACCTTCCGGCTGGGAGTGATCTGCTTCCGGCTAGGGATCCTCCGGCTGGAGGAGGCAGCCGGCTCAGCTTGAGGAGGGGGCGGAGGCTGCGCCTCAGAGGAAGGAGAGGCACCGGTTGGATCAGTCGGGGCGCGAGGCGGTGACCCGGCTGGCATCTGGGCCGGGCTCGCGGCTCCGAAAGAAACCAGCGCGCTAAAAGGAAGGAGGAAAAGGCAAGAGCAAAACAATCCAAAGTTAGAAAAGCAAGAAAGAGGATAAACAGGCAGAAAGCACCGAGGGATGGGGGAGAAAAACGTACCTCGGCACGACTGGGGCCGGCCCTTTCTTCCGGCCAAGATGGCTTGGCGGCAGGGCACCGGTTCGGCTCCTCTTCGAAGCCGGCTCCTCCGCCGCAGGCCGGCTGGAGCCGGAACGGCTAGAGCCGCTCCCACCTGCTTCGCAGTCCGCCGCAGAGCGCGTCACCGGCTCTGTAGTTGGCCCGGCCTCCTCGTCCTCGTGCACTTCCGCGTGCGGGTCGGCGGCCGGCTCGTCGTTCCGGCTGGGGAAGGCGTCGCCGTCCCCGTCCGATTCCTCGCCGGATCGCCGAGCGCGCGGCTCGGGCAAGTCCGGCGCGAATACCTCGAGGGGAGCCTCGCCCTCCTCGCGAAGGATGCAGGCGAACATCTGACGAACACAAGAGGTCAACTATACATAATAAGGAGATAACACAGGGGGAATAAGCAAAATTTCCGGCTACAAGAACTTACCCGAGGCGTACAGTTCTCCCGGTTGTAGGGCTCCAGGCCGAACTTCCAGTTCTCCGGCAGCCGCTCCTTGCTGATCGTCCACAACCACTCCTTCAAGATGTGGTAGAGGGGATCGCGACGCGACAGCCATGTCGGGTCCACCCGACCGGAGTAGAAGCACATCTTGTGCGCCCGCTGCTGCAGCGACATCATCAGCCGGGACATCCAGCTAAGAGTGATGTCCCGACCGGTTAGCTGCCAGGTGACAAGGGAGCGCATGCGTGCCAGCATCGCATCCGTCTCCACCTTGTCGCCGTAGATCTTCAGGTCCCAGTGCTGTCGGCTGGACTCGACGTCTTGGAAGGCCGGCAGGTTTATCCGGTCGATGTTGGTGACGTTCTTGACGTAAAAATACGACTGCTACCACAGCCGTACCGTGTCCTGGAGCAAGAATTTCGGGTAGCCGGATTGGGTGCAGGAGTATATGGAGGCGCCGCTGCAGACGACTAGCGGGCCCTTCGTGTACTACACATGTGGCCGAACTCAGAAGAGCCGGCAGAAGAGCCCGAGATCCGGCTAGATCCCGAGGTAACTCTCGCAGAACGCCATGAAGTGCGCTAGCGTTCCGATTGTGTTGGCACCGAGGTGGTGGAGGCGGAGGTCGAAGAAGGCCAGGAACGTGAGAAAGAAGGGATGCAGCGGCAGCGCAAACCCGTGCGCCAGGTGCGAAAGGAAGATGACGCGTTGCCCCTCCGCCAGATGCGGCGACACCTCCCCCATCGGTGCCAACCGCACCGCCACCTCCTCCACCGGCGGGAGGACGCGGGTCGCGTGATACTTCGCGATCTCGTCCTCGGTGACGGAGGAGCCGCACCAGGCTCCGCTGTCAGCGGCCATTTCCGGCTGAGGGAGAGGGGCGGCCACGGAGGAGTGACGGTGGCCCATAACATCGACGACGGCGAGCGGGCGGCGCAGAGGGCAAGGGCGCAGGAGCAAGAGCACGCGAGGGAGAAGGAGATTGCAGTGGGGGAGCGAAGGAAAAGAACGGCCTCCCCCGCGGCGTCCCTTTAAAGGATCGGAAGGGCAACCGTCGGCAGGGCCACGTGGCGCGCATCCGGGCACCCCACATCCCAACCACCGCCTAGGTCCTGTGTGCCAGGACAAGATGCGCAGAAGATCCTGGAACGAGAACTGAAGTGCCGGACAGCAGTTCCCCGAGGCGACGTGTGACGGGACGTTACGCTGCCCGCCGTAGAGCAATGATGGCGCGTGCGCGCGTGGCCGGCGTCAGCACTGACGTCACGGGTAGCGCAACCACCAGGCTCAGCCGGATGAGAATTCGAAAAGCAAGAAGGAGCGCGCGCACATTTCGCCTAAGGGAGGAATCCACACACGCTCGGGGGCTAGTGTTAGGGGGATGATCCCCGGTTACCCCACCCGAATAAGAAACAGGACAGCCGGACTGAGTCCGGCTGACTAGATGCAGCCAGACAGGTTAAGATGGGCCGGCTACCACCCAGTAGCCGGATCATAAGGAGGCAACCTGATACGACGGCACAACCTGATCCAATCAGAGAGACAGGACGACGTGCGTATCAGTGCTCAGTACGTCCTGTACGATGATGAGACGGGCAACCACCCGCCCATGCCGAAGACTTTGCGTGGGTGACGCTGGAACAGTGGTTTGTGCTGATGACGGGCTCGCACGGCGTCCACTATACCTACGACAGCCATACCGCCCATACACCGATGTGACATACCATACCGGGTACTGTAGATGACCAGCCGGCTGGGACCCGCTTGTGGGGCCCGCCAGTCAGACTGGCCAGGGAGACCGTTGCCTCTCTGCCTATATAAGAAGAGGCAAGGCCTACGTAGAAAGGGTTGGTCTGAGTATATGTAAGGCAGTAGCTAAAGAATACAGCTCGAGGAGCATTTGTAGCTCGTATATCCCGCACAGATAGATCAGGCAGGAGTAGGGGTTTTACCTCATCACGAGGGCCCCGAACCTGGGTACTTCTTGCGTCCCGCTACACTCTCTTGTATCCAATCCCGCCTACGGACGCCGTCGATAGCTTCCCTGCTAGTCCCCACACCTCTATCTAACCTCCCCAGATACTGCCGTTCCCAATACAACAACAGTTGGCGCTCACCGTCGCTGACCGTTGAGAGCTAGACTCTGCAACCAATTGTAGTGGCAGTTTTAAAATTCAGAGAAGAAGCTGATCCAGCAGCTCTTCCCCTAGGCCCACTTGCGCCTACTCCCACACAGAACCACTCGATCACCTTCGCTACCGCCCGGTGCTGGATCTAATTGATCCCAGCGCGGTGAATCCTGGGAGGGCAGAGCGCCTCCTCCTCGTGCCCACCAGCGAGCAGTCCACACTCACCGAAGCCGAGGGAGACGAGGCATGGCGCAAGGCCATGTGCGATGAGCTGGACACGATCGAGGAGAACTCTACCTAGACGATGATAGTGCTTCCCCTAGCAAGAAACCCATCGGACTAAAGTGGATATACAAGATCAAGCGTGACGCCGACGGAAACATCCTCAAGCACAAGGCCATGCTCGCCATAGCCTCCTAGCACAAGTGGGAAGTGCACCACATGGACATGAATACGGCATTCCTCAATGGCGAGCTGGGCGAGGAGGTCTACGTCAGGCAGCCTCCAGGATTCTTCAACGACAACAACTCGAGCAAAGTGATGCGCCTGCACCGAGCCCTGTATGGACTGCTCCAAGCTCCTGAAGCATGGTACACTAAGCTGGATGCTGAGTTGATGGTGCTTGGCTTCATGTAGAGGATGTTGGAGCATGTAGTGTACACCCGCGATGAGGAAAGGGCTCGACTTCTTCTAGGCGTGTATGTTGATGACTTGGTCGTCACCGGAGCATGCACCACTGAGATTAAGAGGTTCAAGCAATAGATGTGCCAGTGGTTCAAGATGAGTGATCTGGGCCTCCTCACTCTGTATCTCGGCATCAAGGTGAACCAACAGCCAAGTTTGATCACACTGAAGCAAACAATATTCGCGAAGAAGCTCCTGGAGAAGTCAGGCATGGCAAGTTGCAATCAAGCACGTGTGCCCATGGAGCCCAGGCTGAAGCTAACAAAGGAGAGCAAGAATCCTCTAGTTGATGTCACTCTATAAAGCAGCATAGTTGGCAGCCTCCGCTACCTCATTCACACACAACCAAATATCAGCTTCAACATCGACATGGTGAGCAGGTTCATGGAAGGTCCCATCAGTGAGCATAGGAGCACAGTAAAGCACCTTCTGTGCTACATCATAGGGACACTTGATGTTGGCTGTCGATATGTCTCCACCAGTGACAAATCATAGATGGTGGGTTATAGTGATGCAGATATGGCTGGGGATTTTGATGATAGTAAGAGAACATCTAGGACTTTCTTCTTCTTTGGAGAGTGCCTAGTGTCTTGGCAAAGCCAGAAGGAGAAGGTGGTGTCCCTCTCTTCCTCTCAGTCTGAATACATGGCAGCATCAACAATAGCATGCCAAGGTGTGTGGCTTGGGCGTCTGCTTAGTGATTTGCTCGGGACAACTCCACTGGTCACCAATCTGCTTGTGGACAATCAGTTTGCAATCCAACTATGCAAGAACCTAGTTTTTCATGACAGAAGCAAGCACATCGAGGTGCAGTATCACTTCATCATAGGCTGCATCGAAGATGGTACAGTGACTTTCGAATTCGTGGGAACGGTTGATCAGCTCGCTGATATCTTTACCAAAGCTCTTAGCAGGGTCAGGTTTCAGAAGATCTACAAGATGATCAACGTCGTTGAGGTCAAGTAAGCTGCATTTCTTAGGAGGAGATTGTTGGTGAAATGATAGAGATGTGTCCTAGAGGGGGGTGATACGTCCATTTTGCATCACTATTCTATATCATAATTCACTGTTATTCATTGATATATTTCGTATTGAGAGGTGATACTTATGTTATTTCATCTGTTTTTGCATGGTTGATGACTTTTGGAGCATGGACCGCTGCAGTCAGGATTCTGATGGAAAAGGTGCTATTTAGAGGCAAAATTCGTGAAGATCAGAAAATCCGGTAAAATATATGGAAAATCCTATTTTTCCAGAAGACGAAGGAAGCCAGAAGGGGAGCTGGAGATGGGCCACAGGGGGCCCACACCATCCCCTGGCGCGGGCCACCCTAGGCCGCGCCACCAGGTGGTGTGGCCACCCTAGTCCACCCCTAGCACTCCCCTCTGGCGTATATTATCCTCCCAAAACCCTAAGACTCGGGGGCAACCACAGAAAGATTCCGCCGCCTCTGCGGGGCGGAAAACACTGTGAGAGAAAGATCTCTCTGGCAGACAGATTTCTGCCGGGGGAATTCCTTCTCGGAGAGGGGAGATCGCCGCCATCAACACCACCATCAAGCTGGACTTCATCGGGATCATCATCATCATCATCACCACCATTATCACCATCAGCACCCTCATTGCCATCTCCATATTGCTGTAACAATTGGGTTGAATCTTGCATAGTTCATAGGGGAAACTTTCCCGGTGTTGATTACTCTTTGTAGTTGATGCTATTGAGTGAACCATTTAATTATTGTTTATGTTCAGATTGTTATACATCATTATTCCATCTCTGATCATGATCCATATGATGTCTTGTGAGTAGTTCGTTTTGTTCTTGAGGACATGGGAGAAGTCATGTTGTTAGTAGTGGAGTTGTGTTGAGAAAGATTCAATAGTTTGATATTTAAGTTGTGGTGTACTTCTTCTAGTGTTGTCATGTGAACTTCAACTACATGACACTTCACCTATATGGGCCTAGGGGAATGCATTGTGTATTTGGCTACTAATCGTAGGGGTTGTCGGAGTGACAGAAACCTGAACCCCCGTTAGGAAACCATTGCACAAGGGACGTAAGGGTCTTAGAGTTTAAAGTTGTGGTTAGGTTTCTACCTTAATTACTTTCTTGTACTTACGGATGTTTGCAAGGGGTATAATCACAAGAATGTATTAGTCCTAGGAAGGTCAGTACATTAGCACAGGTTCACCCACACAACACTTAGCAAGCTAAAGAAGATTAATCAACTATATGAAGTGAAAGCACTTGACAGTCTTCGTCCTCAAGAACGTTTGATCATCTTAAGTAATACAACCGGCTTGTCCTTTGCTTCATAAAGGATTGGGCCACTTGCTGCATTTATTCCTATTGTCTTTTATTTACTCGTACTTTGTTTACTTGCTTTATCAAAAACCCCTAAATATCCGTTTGCTAAGTATTTGCAGAGAATTCCTGATCCATACCACTAGCCAACACCTTCTGCTCCTCGTTGGGTTCGACACTCTTACTTATCGAAAATACTGCGATACACCCCCTATACTTGTGGGTCATCAAGGCTATTTTCTGGCGCCGTTGCCGGGGAGTGAAGCACTATTGGAGAGTGGAACTGGTAAAGGAAACTTCTACTGTGGGTATTGTTTACTTTTGTTAGTTGCTTTATTATTGTTATGGATAATTCGTTGAGTTTCTTATTTGGTAATGCTACTACCACTGCTAAGGTAGTAGATAAGCCACCACCTGCTGAGAATGATGCTTTTAAAATACCTACAAGAATTATTGATCGTGTTATGGATAACTACTATGTTGGGGATGGAACTGTCCATCCTGGTGATCATTTGCTCTTTATACATGAATTATGCGGGTTTTTCAAATGTGCAGGTATTACTACAGATCAAGTTAAGAAGAAGTTATTCTCATTATCACTGAAAGGAAGAGCTGAGGACTGGTATAAGCTGCTGAAGAATGGTCAAGCTCTGGAATGGGAGGAAATAGTGCCTCTCTTTTATTCAAAGTTTTATCCTCCTAGTGAGATTCATAAAGATCGGAATCAAATATACAACTTTTGGCCTCTTGATGAAGAGAGTACAACTCAATCTTGGGGGAGATTGAAGTTACTAATGCTCAAATGTCCCATTCATGAGCTCCCCAACAATATTATTATCAATAACTTTTATGCAAGACTCCCTCTACATGATAAAGATTTATTGGATGCTTCTTGTGCTGGATCATTTACTCGCATGGAAGAAGAAGCTAAATGGGATCTTCTGGACCGTATTCAAGACAATGCTGAAGCTTGGGAGAATGACAAAGGTAGAAAGTCAGGTATAAATTACGATTATGAATGTATTGAATCTTTTATGGGAACTGATGACTTTCGAAATATTAGTAATGCTTATGGTCTTGATTTGCAAGTTATTACAAATTGCTTTAGAGATTTTGCTTCTTATATTGAAATTCCAAAAAGGAGATGGAATAAATACCATGCACCTTACAAAGATATTGTTGACTGTGTTCCTGTTGGGAGTGCTGAGTATTGCATTATTGATCCCATCCTACCTGAACCTTATATTGAGAAGATTCCCTTCCTAAAAAAGGTAAAGGATTGTAACACCCTCGAATCGGCCCTATGCAAGTTTTAGCGCTTCCCGCCAAACCCGCATAGAAACGATTCAAGGACGCCCACCAGGCACTTGCATGCGGGTGGAGAACAAAGGAATACCATTACACATCAGTCCACGATGGAGCCCACAGAACATATATATACAACAACGACTCCATGAGTCAAGAATACATATATAATATACAAAGATCCAAATGACCTTGAAAACGATAGAGCGTCTGACTACGGACAAGATGCAAATGGGGCTAAGAGCCCTGAAGAATAACCAATGGCATCCATAACCCTGCCCAGGCCAAGAAGGAAGGGTAACTCTGCTAACGACGTCGATCTCAAACCTGCTAAAACAAAAGGGGTGCCGACAAAGGGCAAAGGAAAAAGAGGAGCGTCAGTACTGAGGCCAGTACACGGCGAGGCTAGAATTTGGCGGCTCTCGCCTACATAGGTATGGTAGACTGAAGCGGCAGCGCAGCATGCACTAAACAACCTATAGAGACTCGATGCAACTGTCGGCTATGAGAGAGGGATAATATAGACCTATTCGGGACCATCCTGATACTAACACCAAACATACCCATCCTGGCATATCCCCCTTGATACCAACGAGGAGGTCAAAACCGAGGAACTCACACAGTTGGCAGTTTTATTCATTCCATTATAGTTGAAGCTCTTACTAATCAGATATAGATAGCATGAGTCATCCTGAAGCATAAGTAGTGGGCAATTTTAATTAACCATTCTGTGGTAGTTGGAACATTTACTAGTCAGATATAATTGTCCTGAGGAATCCCAAAACCTAGCAGTTGTTGGCACTTTTATCACATTTCATTGGAGTTGCAATACTTACTAGGCAAGTATAGTATGACACAGATCACCACAGATCCACCAGTTGTTGGCATTTTTATTATCCATTCCATTGTAGTGAAGCTGAATTACTAGTCACATATTAAGTCAAATTTATAACACTACTTTAGTTATGCCTGTCTATGATCGAGATACTATGCTCCAAGTCGTCTGTAACCGCGGACACGGCTTTCAGAAAGATTTAACCTACAGGGGTGCACAAATAGCAACACACACACGATCAACCTCGGAAAAACCAACTCAAAACCCAACGAGGCTTTCATGACAAAGCAATCACAGGATTCATAAATTATTTCAGGGGGGCACCCCACTAAGCTAGCCGCGACGAAGTTGGCTGGCTTCGAGATGGACCCAGGGTTTGTGTGGATGGCAGTAAACGACTGGGAACCCGAAAGTGTGATGGGCTTGTCGATACAGCGAAAACGTGTCATGATCTAAAACAATACAGGTGCTCCACGCACAATCGTAAATAAAACGGTAAAGCATGGCATAAGTACAGGATAGTAATAAAACCCCAAACTAGTTGTGGCCCCAAGAATTAAGAAATGAATCAAGCTCTGGCTAAGGGGATTCATGGTCCCATATGCAGATAGTGCGATAGTCGAGGAACATGTATCAAGTACTCAGGATCCTACGGGACACAAGTGAGCGTGGAAGAACCAAATAACATCTATTGCCCACCGATACCTCTACATTATTTATATCTATTCTCAGCAATTTAATAGTTGTATTTAAAGTCATGATCATCTCCATCATAAACATATGCCAGCATTCCAACAACTGTAGTACTTGACAACACGATATCGCACCTGAGCACGCAACTACGACTCGCAAGGCCAGCTATCTACCAAACACATGTAATAGGAGTTGTCCAAGGCAATATAGAGGCTGCACAGGATATAACTGGTGTACGGAGACTAAAGCATCACGACACGGATTGCAATAGATCAAAAGGAGGAAATAAAGACTATAAATGCAAAATAGGTAGAAGGCGGAGAGATGCTCGCCTGGGAAACAGAGCCGAAGGTACATAGCCGGAGAACTTGTCGATACTCGCATACACTCCTCGGCCTAATCCGCGAAGAAGCAAACACTAGAAGAAACACCGGATGCAATATTTAATACTACGGCAGAAGATCCGGCATGATTGTGATATGATGCATGGCATGGCAATGGTGCAATGCAATTAGGCAATATTAAGCGGAACCAGGGTCCCGACAATTAATTACACGGTTCAAGTTATTTAGAACCCCCGTAATTTAAATGTTGTCTTAACAAGGCAAAACATGGCATCGGTTCGCTACTCAAATTTAAATGGAGGCAGGATAATACAAGTATAGCCCGCATATAGACTCCATATTTAATTTAGGTGAATCGACTATTTAACCCAACCCACCAGAGGACATGTATGCAAGCATGATGATTTAATGATGCGATAGGTATATGTCATATTATAAAAATAGAGGCTTAGGGTCACACATTTGGGTTCGGAAGATCTTGGGTTCCGGGGTGCGGGTCTGGCTCTCAGGGTTCGACGGGAACGACGAGGTTCAGATACAAGATGGAGAACTTGTCGTGTCGTGACGGAGAACTTGGGTTCCAAGCGGTCGATCTTGCCGTTGATGGCGAACTTGAATGGATCGGGTACCGGTGGTCTTCGGGTCCGTGTAGACGGTCATGGCGTCCGAGATGAAGAACTTGGCGTCCCTAGAATCTTCGGGTAGGAGATCGTGCCGCTCGGACTCAGAGAACTCGTCGGTTCCATGTCGGCATACTTGGTGTTCTTGTCGAAGTCCTCGGGTGACGGTGTCGGTCTCGGGTCTCGGCGCCGGACGGTCCTGATGTTCCAGGAAGGAGATCTTGTCGGTGGTCTTCGGGTGCAGGGTCTCGGTTCTGAGTGGTAGATCTTGTCCAACTTCTATTTATTCCATCAGGAGGTTTCAGACAAACGCTTGAAATACACCTTTGGTACCACCTTGCCACACATTTGCGGAGCTGCGGTACAACTCCCACATCCATAGACGTTTGGCGATCAACAACATGCACTGGCCGCATGGAGATAGCATATCGGGGCCTCGAATAGCTGCAGAGAACACGCGGGGAGCACCACATGGTCACAGACACGTATGGGGACAAGCAGCAACTTGCACCCACGGAGGGGGCCGACGGCCATAGACAGATGCAGGGTTTGTAGAGCGAACCCGTCCACGTCGTGCTTGGTCCTCGACGAGCGGAGCAGCAGAGGGCCATGGAGTCGGTGCGGGCAGGCCGAAGGAGAGGACGACGAGATGAGGCGGCGCGAGACGAGCCAAGTGACAACGCGCGGTGGCGGCAAGCACGGGGCGCTACAGGGAGGCGACGGAGGAAAACCAGGGCGGCCGGAGAAGAGGGCAGGCGCTGTGGTGAGGCGGTGCCGATCTGGGTGGCAGCGCGGCTCAGGGTCACGCAGGAGATGGCTTGCAGAGAGGGACGACTCTAGCGTGGCCGGGGTTGGAGCAGAACGTGCAGGCGTGGGCGGCTGAGGTGGAACGACGACGGGCTTCGCGGGTGGCGACGCTCGCGCGGAAGAGCAGAGGAGACGGCGGCCGGAGGGGGGCTCGACGAGGGACGAGGAAGGGAAGACGGGGTCGGTGGTGGCCGGGCGCGGCTCGGCCAGAGGAGGCGAGGCGAGGGCACGGCCGGAGATGAGGGCATCCCAGGGCGGCGGAATCGCGAGTGGAGGTGAACGGAGGACGAGGCGGGGACGGAGCACGGTGGCGGCTCGCGGTTCGGCACAGAGACCCGGCTTGGATCCCGTCTAACAGCTAGTAGAGGGCAAGGGACACCGGGGCGCGGAGGGGCTGCGGCGGTGGCGGTTGGTGGCGATAGGAGAGAGGAAGGTGGGAAGCAAGGAGGAGTGTGGTCGAGGAGGTGGGGCCAAGTCGCGGTCGCGTGAGGGGAACGCGAGGGAGCAGGGTGTGTCGGTCTAGTGGTGGGGCCAGAACGACAGGTGGGGAGGGGATTAGGTAGGGGCTGAGTTGGCTGGCGGGGTTGGTGTGCGGGAGTGGTAGATGGGGATTGGGGTGGAGCGGGTACAGGGTGGAGCCAGGTGGTGGTGGGACGCGTGCAGGGGGCGGCGGGGTGCTGCGCGCGCGGGAGGAAAAACGTGTGGCGGCTGGAGGGGTGGGAGGCAGGTGGTGTGGAGGGAGAATGGGGTTAGGGTTAGGATAGGATAGACTAGGTTTTGGAGGTGGCGGCTGGGCTTCCGGGCCTGTCAGGCTACCTCCTAAAAATAATATAAATTTTATTTATTTATTTAAAAGGCTTTTGTAATCTGTTTTTAGACAAATAAAATATCCGGAAGAGACCGGGGTTTTGGATTTGAATAAAGACAGGGGATATTTAGGAAACAAAGATAGTCTTTTTGAAAATAGTTTTAGGCATAACCATGCATGATGATGACGATGCTCAAATGCAATGTGGCATGATGACATGAGCATGCGGTCATGATGATTCAACGCACAAAAACACAGCGATTTTCTAGTAGTGGTTTTAGCGGGATGCCACAAGGATCATCCTATGATAACTAATGTAATCACCAAAAGTGAAAAGAGAACTGTAAAACCTGATGAACAAATAAACGTTGAACCTGTGGTAGCAATTGTGAAAGACCTTGTCACTAAAAGCATAGAAGATGGAAACATAGTCTTTTGAAATGGTGCTTCTAATATTGTTTCACATCCTAATAGAATTAAAAAAGCTAGTGTTCCTTTGCTTTCTGTTAGAATTGGTGATCATTGCTATTATGGTTTATGTGATATTGGTGCAAGTTCTAGTGCTATTCCTTATGAGCTTTACAGAGAAATTATGCATGAAATCAGTCCCTGCGAATTGGAAGAGATTGATGTGGTTATTCACCTTGCTAATAGAGAGATCATCTCTCCAATTGGTATCGTACGAGACATGGAAGTTCTTTGTGGTAAGATTAAGTACCCTGCTGATTTTCTAGTACTCGGTCCAACTGCTAGTAAAACTTATCCTATTATTTTTGGTATACCTTTCTTGAGTACTTGTGGAGCTATTATAGATTGCAAAGGGATAAATCTTGACTAAGTTTGCTGGGGAATCTTATGAGTTTAATTTCTCGAAATTTGATAAAGAACCTTGTGAAGAGGAAACCCATAATGAGGATTTTAGAGTTGAACAACTTGCTTCTATTTCTCTTGCTCCTAACAATGCTTTGCAGCAATTTATGGAAGATCATGAGAGTGAAATCTTCATGGAAGAAAGGAATGAGATTGACAAGATTCTCCGTGATCAGCCTAAGATGCTTAAGCATAACTTGCCTGTAGAAGACTTGGGTACCACATTGCCACCTAAAAAGGATCCGGTTTTCGATCTAAAATCTCTCCCTGATGATCTTAAATATGCTTATATTGATGATAAAAAGATATATCATGTTATTATTAGCGCTAAACTTTCAGGAAAGGAAGAAGAAAGGTTATTGGAGGTTTTGAGGAAACACCGAGGAGCTATGGGATAACTCTGGATGATTTAGAAGGGATTTCACCTACTATATGTCAGCATTCTATCAACATAGAACCAGATGCAAAGCCAGTAGTAGAGCACCAACGACGTTTAAATCCTAGGATGAAGGTAGTGGTAAGGAATGAGGTATTGAAACTCCTTGATGCTGGTATTATTTACCCTATTGCTGACAATGAATGGGTTAGCCCTGTTCATTGTGTTCCTAAAAAAGGAGGTATTGCCATTGTTCCTAATGATAATGATGAGCTTATTCCTCAAAGAATAGTAGTAGGCTATAGGATGTGCATCGATTTTAGAGAAGTCAATAAAGTTACTAAGAAAGATCACTACCCGGTTCCTTTTATTGATCAAATGTTGGAAAGGTTGTCTAAAAAGACCCATTTTTGTTTTCTTGATGGTTATTCTGGTTTCTCTCAAATTGCTGTTAAGCAACAAGATCAAGAAAAAACTACTTTTACTTGTCCTTACGGATCTTATGCTGATAGACGTATGCCTTTTGGTTTATGTAATGCTCCTGCTACTTTTCAAAGGTGCATGTCTGCTATCTTTCATGGTTTTTGTGAGGAAATTGTGGAAGTGTTCATGGATGACTTCTCTGTCTATGGAACTTCTTTTGATAATTGTCTACACAACCTTGATAAAGTTTTGCAGAGATGTGAAGAAACTAATCTTGTTCTTAATTGGGAGAAATGCCACTTCATGGTTAATGAAGGGATTGTCCTCGGGCCTAAAGTTTCTAAAAGAGGCATAGAATTTGATAGAGCTAAGGTTGAGGCAATTGAGAAGATGCCATGTCCAAGAGACATTAAAGGTATTCGTAGTATCCTTGGTCATGTTGGTTTCTATAGAAGGTTTATTAAAGACTTTTCTAGGATATCAAAACCCCTTACTAATCTTCTTTAGAAAGATGTACCCTTTGTTTTTGATGATGACTGTAAGGAGGCTTTTGAAACTCTTAAGAAGGCTTTAACTATAGCCCCTATTGTTCAACCACCTGATTGGAGTTTACCCTTTGAAATAATGTGTGATGCTAGTGATTTTGCTGTAGGTGCTGTCCTTGGGAAACGAATTGATAAAAAGTTAAACGTTATTCATTATGCTAGTAAGACTTTAGACGCTGCTCAAAGGAATTATGCTACTACTGAAAAAGAATTTCTAGCTGTCGTTTTTGCTTGTGATAAGTTTAAACCCTATATTGTAGACTCAAAAGTCACCATTCATACTGATCATGCTGCTATTAAATACCTTATGACGAAGAAGGACGCTAAGCCTAGGCTTATTAGATGGGTGCTGCTTTTACAAGAGTTTGATCTACATATAGTGGATAGGAAAGGAGCTGAAAACCCTATAGCTGATAATTTATCTCGATTGGAAAACATCTATTTTGACCCTATGCCTGTTAATGATAGTTTCCCAAATGAGCAGTTAGCCGCAGTAGGGGTAAGCTCGCGAGGGAGCCCTTGGTATGCTGATTATGCTAACTTTATTGTCTTCAAGTATTTGCCTCCATCTTTTACAGCTCAGCAGAGGAGGAAGTTCTTCTATGATTTGAGGCATTATTTTTGGATGACCCACACTTATACAAAGAAGGAGTGGATGGTATTATGCGAAGATGTGTTCCCGAGTATTAACAAAAGGAGATATTGCATAAATGTCATGGTAGTGCTTATGGAGGACATTGTGCAGGAGATAGAACTGCACAAAAGGTGCTACAATCAGGTTTCTACTAGCTTACTGATGTCTACGCACTTCTATTCTTGTAGACAGTTGTTGGGCCTCCAAGTGCAGAGGTTTGTCGAACAGCAGCAAGTTTTCCCTTAAGTGGATCACCCAAGGTTTATCGAACGCACGGAGGAAGTGGTCAAAGGTATCCCCTCTCAAGCAACCCTGCAATCAAGATACAAGAAGTCTCTTGTGTCCCCAACACACCCAATACACTTGTCAGGTGTATATGTGCATTAGTTCGGCGAAGAGACAGTGAAATACAAGTGGTATGGATAATTATAAGTGGTAACAGTGATAGAAAATAACTCGATGGCGTGGAAGAGACTAAAGGAAAACTGAAATATAGAAGGAAGCAAGCAAACATGTAACAGATCTAATAGCAAATGGTGTTTCAGTGCTAAGAAACAAGGCCTAGGGATCATACTTTCACTAGTGAACACTCTCATATAAATATCTTCTCTTTATGATACTACTCTTAACTACTCTCCGGTTGAACACTCTAATCGATGGTAGGGCTATAACAACAAACCTCAAAGTTCATCTTTCCCATCTAGAAAACCCCACACTGTCACCTTGAGTACTAGATGAGTCCAACAAACACCACAATTTCATAAAGACATCCAACTCCAAATATAACTCATAACAAGTATTTGAAATCTCTAGCCTAAGTGCTACCATGGCGTGCACGCTGTCACATTCACACACATGGGGAGAGCAGAGATCTATTAAAGCACTTGAGTAGCAAGGTAGATCTATAGATTACAAGCTCATGATCTCAATAAGATCATGCATAGAGAGAGAGATGAACACATAGCTATCGGTATAACCCTTAGCCTCGAGAGAGAACTACTCCCTCCTTATCATGGGAATCAGCAATGGTGATGGATATGGTGGTGGAGATCGACGGAGATGGCTCTGGGGGCACTTCCCCGTCCCGGCAGAGTGTCGGAACAGAGACTTTCTGTCCCCCGAATCTCCCCTTCAGTGGCGGCGATGCAGCGGAACTTTTCGTGGACTTCTGATTGACGATCGGGGGTTTATGCATCGGGAGGCTTCTTATAGGCGAAGAGGCAAGGTCGGTGGAGTTCCAGGGGGCCCACACCACCTGGTGGCGCGGCCAGGGCTATCCCGCGCCACCATATGGTGTGGCCAGGCCCTGGCCCCCCTCCGTCTCGTCTTCTGGCTCCATGAGTCTTCCGAGAATATGGTAACTTTGGCTTTTGTCCCGTCCAATTCCGAGAATATTCATTTTCTGACTTCCTGGAACCAAAAACAGCAGAAAACAGGCAACTAGCACTGTGGCATCTTGTTAATAGGTTAGTCCAAGAAATCATATGAAAAGTACTCCAAAGTTGAAACTAAACTCTAGAAAGTAGATAAAACCAAGCATGGAACATCAAAAATTATAGATACATTTGGAATGTATCAGCATCCCCAAGCTTAACTCCTGCCCGTCCTCGAGTAGGTAAGTGATAAAAAGAAAGAATAATTTTTGAGGTGACATGCACCATCATAAACTTGATCAAATCCTTTGTAAAACATTCAATACTGGGATCATAGTACTTCAATCATAACATGAAAGACAAAGTTCTAGCAATAAGACAAAGAAACTATGATGTAACATGAAAAGGTGCAAACAAAAGATTTATGAATAACAATGCTTTGCAAGACGTTTGTTTGTTTCACATAAAGAAAACATAGCATAATAGTATTCAGCTTGTCCCTCATAGAGTAGCAAATATAAATGCATAGGACACCTTCAAAGTTCATAAGAGTGACTAGATACAAATAGTTTAAAACAAGCAATATCAAGTTATGCATCAATCAACTAGTCTTGGGACAATGCACATAGAACTAAGAATGGCCACTATGCTCTCAAAGTAGGTGCATAAAGATAGAAGGTGGAGACTCAATATAATGGTGGAAGAAAGGCCTTCATAGAAGGAAGTAGGGATTCAAGTCTCATAAAGAGCTTCCATAAATTATGGTACTTAATAGCTTTCAGCTCTCATTGCCCCTATCATAAGCATCTTGAAGGTGATTAAGGTTAAAGTGAACAAACTATGGAGTATATGCTTGACGAAGTATAAGTTAGAAATCTCATGTCCCTTGAAAACGAGGGCCGCTCCTCATGCTACTCAAGTTTAGTCACCGGTAAGTTCTTGTCATTGTAAGTACATGTGTATCATAGAGAACCGCCAACGGGGTACCCCTTGCCCGATGATACGAAAGAATCCCCATATCAAAATGACAAGGCAAGCAGACAACGAGCATCTCAGCAATCTTCTTATTTACCATGGGAATATGGTGCTTTTTTCTCTCTTTCCTCTTTTCATAATCTCTTTTTTTCTTTTTCTCTTTTTTTTCTCAATATAGGACTCTTTTTTTTATAAGAAGAATGCTTCATAGACAGCTCATTATGGTTACGCTGAAGGTTTCCACCATGTCAACATGGATTAGACCAGCGGCCCAGGCATTTCTCTAACACATATACATAACTCCATAGACTTACAAGCTCCCCTTTCATTTCACACCGACGACATCCATATACAAAAGAGCATGATATCAACCAGGTACAAGTACCAAGTGCAATGTTGAAAGCGTTCCCCATGAAAGCATGGTTCTGCTAATTCCCAACAAATAAGTGCAAGCATATACAACATAGACGACACAATGGTTCAAGTTTATTAAGGGCAAGAAAAGTAAAGTGTGCCATCAAGTTTGTGAGAGCTTTAATCACTGGTTTTCTCATAACAAGTTTTATTCGGAAGGTAAACAAAAGCATGAATATACTTGGAATAGCATAAGCTAGTAGGTAGGTATGGTGGACTCTTGGTAATAACTTGGTTTAGGGAGTTAGATGCATGAGTGGAACTCATACTTGGTTGTGGAGGCTAGCAAAAGACTGGGAGCGACAAACTAAGAGAGCAATAATGGCCATAATCATGCAGAGCGACAAAACATCATTGATCAAAGCATAAAGTGATACTGCAAGTTGAAAACTAAAGGATCATAAAGGCTTATGGTGACTTGGGATAGTCATAACATGGTGTGAGCATGCGCCAAGTCAACCCAAATAAAGCATCAAAGGATAATACCACAATACTATGCTTTAATATGCTAAAACAACGCATCATTCATCCAAGGCACATTAAGAAATCTCAATTGTTTATAACAAGTCATGCTACAGCAAAGAATACTAAGCATAAAGCCAAAAAAATATCAAGCATGGCATGAGAAAGCATAGGCCACAGTCAAAAACAAGCTCTTTTTACCACATAAGCATGAACTTTCCTACTCTTTTTCAAACCAAACCAAATTATTTGAAAACCAATGTATGAAAGAGGGGGGGTCCAACCAATTTATTCAGCAAACTAGGCAAACAAAAAAACAAAACGAAAATGAAAAATAAGACGCTCCAAGAACAACACAAATGTGCATGAAACAATAAAAAAAGTGTTTGGAAGAAACCTGGGATTTTTATTGATGAAGAAGGGGATGCCTTGGGCATCCCCAAGATTTGACGCTTGTACTTCTTGGATATTTCTTGGGGTGACACGCGTGGCATCCCCAAGCTTGAGCTTTAGTCCATTCTTCATCTCATTACTCATTCCTTCCATACACCTGAAATTTTCCTTCATACAAAACTTCACACAATCTTTATTAGCAACATTGGTACACACAAGATAATAAGTCTTTAGGTTCAGTTTCCACACCAATAAAACTTCCATTCAAACATAAGCTACTGAAGCACTTCCCTCAAAAAGCTCAATTCCCCAAAAGAACTAAAAAAGGAACCAACAAGAAGCAAATGCAAATAATGGCAGAAATCTGTCAAAACAGACCAGCAAGTAAAGACGAATTTTTTCGAAGACCTGATGTTGCTCAAATCGAAAAGTGTTGAACTAACGAAAGTTAGATAACAACCTGGGGAAGAAGCAAAAAAATTGACACCTCAAAATAACATACAGATATTTTACATGAATTTTACGGTGAAGCACAAAAATCTGTTTCGGGACAGCAACTTTTCCAATCATTACTTCCCTCTCATTAGAGGTTACTCTTGGCACAAAAAGCAAATAAAAAGGATAAGGAGCGGTTATTACTGAAGTAATAACTTCCAAGACTCATCTAAAACTTTTGGGTAATCTCCCAATATGTACTTTTCTTTAACGCCTTTAAGTTAGGCATGATAGTTTGACAAGATGCTCACATAAAAAATATGAATTGAAGTAAAAGAGAGCATCAAGAAGCAAATTCAAAACACATTTAAGTCTAACCCACTTCCTATGCATAGGAATCTTGTAAAGAAACAAGTCATGAAAGCACAAAGCAACAAGCATAGGAAAGCAAAACAAGTGCAACTTCAAATTTTTCAACATAAAGAGGGGAAACTTAATGTTGTTGAGATACATAAAACCATGTTTCCCTCTCTCATAATAACTTTCAGTAGCATCATGAATAAAATTAACAATATAACTATCATATAAAGCATTCTTATCATGAGCCACATGCATATAATCATTATTACTTTCCACATAACCATAATTATTATTATTAATTGTAGTGGGAGTAAATTCAACAAAGTAGCTATCATTATTATTATCATCACCATAATCATCAAATATAGGAGGCATATTTTAGTCATAATTAATTTTCTCCTCAATAGTAGGTGGACTGAAAATATCATATTCATCATTGTAATCATCATATATTGGAGGTTTGGTATCATCATAAGAAATAGAATAGCTATCTTCCAAAGCTGGGGAACTAAAAAGATCATTTTCATAAAAACTAGCTTCCCCAAGCTTAGACTTTTCCATAGCATTAGCAATAATGGTGTCCAAAGAATTCATACTAACAACATTGCTATTAGCATGCAAATAAAGTTCCACAGGTTTTTTAATTTTCTCTTCAAACACTTCATGTCCTAACTCAAGATAAATACTATAAAGCTCTCTATTTTTTTTTGTTTTCCATTAAGCCTAACTAGTGAAAACAAGAAACAAAAAGAAAAAATTGCAGAATCTAAAGGAAATAACTTCGAGCACTCACACCGGAGGATGTGAGTACCTTTTGCCTTACCTCCCCTGCAACGGCACCAGAAAATAGGCGTTTGCCGTGGGAGGTTCTTCTTCTTTAATCCTCCGGTGTGAATACCTTTTACCTTACCTCCCTGGCAACGGTGCTAGAAAATAACTTGATGTCTACGCACTTCTATTCTTGTAGACAGTTGTTGGGCCTCCAAGTGTAGAGGTTTGTAGAACAGCAGCAAGTTTTCCCTTAAGTGGATCACCCAAGGTTTATCGAACTCAAGAAGGAAGTGGTCAAAGGTATCCCCTCTCAAGCAACCCTGCAATCAAGATACAAGAAGTCTCTTGTGTCCCCAACACACCCAATACACTTGTCAGGTGTATAGGTGCACTAGTTCGGCGAAGAGATAGTGAAATACAACTGGTATGGATAATTATAAGTGGTAAAGGTGATAGAAAATAACTTGATGGCATGGAAGAGACTAAAGGCAAACTGAAATAAAGAAGGAAGCAAGCAAACATGTAACAGATCTAATAGCAAACGGTGTTTTAGTGCTAAGAAACAAGGCTAGGGATCATACTTCCACTAGTGAACACTCTCATATAAATATCTTCTCTTTATGATACTACTCTTAACTACTCTCCGGATGAACACTCTAATCGATGGTAGGGCTATAACAGGACACCTCAAAGTTCATCTTTCCCATCTAGAACACCCCACACTGTCACCTTGAGTACTATATGAGTCCAACAAACACCACAATTTCATAAAGACATCCAACTCCAAATATAACTCATAACAAGTATTTGAAATCTCTAGCCTAAGTGCCACCATGGCGTGCACGCTGTCACTTTCACACACATGGGGAGAGCAGAGATCTATTAAAGCACTTGAGTAGCAAGGTAGATCTATAGATTATAAGATCATGATCTCAATAAGATCATGCATAGAGAGAGAGATATGAACACATAGCTACTGGTAGAACCCTTAGCCTCGAGAGAGAACTACTCCCTCCTCATCATGGGAATCAGCAATGGTGATGGAGATGGTGGTGGAGATCGATGGAGATGGCTCCGGGGGCACTTCCCCGTCTTGGCAGGGTGCTGGAACAGAGACTTTCTGTCCCCCGAATCTCCCCTTCGGTGGATGCGGTGCAGCGGAACTTTTCATGGACTTCTGATTGACGATCTAGGGTTTATGCATCGGGAGGCTTCTTATAGGCGAAGAGGCAAGGTCGGTGGAGTTCCAGGGGGCCCACACAACCTGGTGGCACGGCCAGGCCTAGCCCGCACCACCATATGGTGTGGCCAGGCCCTATCCCCCCTCCGTCTCGTCTTCTGGCTCCGTGAGTCTTCCGGGAAAATAGTAACTTTGGCTTTTGTCCCGTCCAATTCTGAGAATATTCATTTTCTGACTTCCTGGAACCAAAAATAGCAGAAAACAGGCAACTGGCACTATGGCATCTTGTTAATAGGTTAGTCCAAGAAATCATATTAAAAGTACTCCAAAGTTGGAACTAAACTCAAGAAAGTAGATAAAAACAAGCGTGGAACATCAAAAATTATAGATACATTTGCAATGTATCACTTACCCTTTTTAAAGATGCAAGAAAGTTTGTTTTATGTTGTGATGAATGTCAACGTGTTGGTAATATTTCTAGACGCAATGAAATCCCTATGAACTACTCTCTAGTTATTGAACCCTTTGATTGCTGGGGATTTGACTTTATGGGTCCTTTCTCTCCCTCGAAAGGTTATACTCATATTCTTGTTGTCGTTGATTATGTTACTAAGTGGGTAGAAGCCATTCCTACGAAGAGTGCTGACGGGGAAACTTCTCTAAAAATGCTTAAGGATGTTATCTTTCCTAGGTTTGGAGTGCCTAGGTATCTCATGACTGATGGGGGTTGTCATTTCATTCATGGTGGTTTTAGAAAGACCCTTGCTAAATATGATGTTAATCATAGAATTGCTTTAGCTTATCACCCACAAACTAGCGCGCAGGTAGAGTTATCAAATAGAGAAATTAAATCCATCTTGCAAAAGACTATTAATAGATCTAGAGAAAATTGGGCTAAAAAGTTGAATGATGCTTTATGGGCTTATAGAACCGCCTACAAAAATCCTATGGGGATGTCTCCTTATAAAATTGTTTATGGGAAAGCTTGTCACCTACCTTTAGAATTAGAACATAAATCTTACTGGGCAGTTAAAGAACTAAATAGAGATTGTAAGCTCGCTGGTGAGAAAAGATTATTTGACTTAAGTTCTTTTGATTAATGGAGGAGTGAAGCCTATGAAAATGCTAGGCTCTTCAAGGAAAAAGTTAAGAGATGGCATGACAAGCGAATACTTAAGAGAGAATTTCATGTTGGTGAGAAAGTTCTATTGTATAGGTCTCGTCTCAGATTTTTTGCAGGAAAGCTACTATCAAAATGGGAAGGACCTTTCATTATTCAAGAACTATACCGTTTAGGAGCAATAAAAATTTCTTCTTTAAAGGATAATACTACACAAGTAGTGAATGGGCAGCGACTCAAGCACTATATTGCTGGAGATTCTTACAATGAAGATGTTGATGCCTTTCAAGTTATAACTCCAGAGAAATTCATCAAGGATCAAATTCAGAGACCTGCAGAGTCTGTTTTCAAATAGGTAACAGTTCTGGTAAGAAAAGCTCCGTGAAAATACTATCCGACTATATTTTTGCAGTTTTAAGTCAATAAGGAAAGCTACGAAACCCTGTGGCGCGGGCCCACCCCTGGCTGCGCCACCAGGTGGTGAGGTCACCCAGACTCTGTCTCCGACCCGTTTTCTCCCAGTACATTCCTTTTGTCATGAAACATCATAATATATATAACCCTTGGATCTTCCGAGGTTCTTATATCGTATTTTCGTCGTGTTTTCGTTTTGATCTGTTTCTGACAGGTAGAGTCCCAGATTTGGAGCTACAATGTCTTCCTCTGGACCAGCCAAGGAAGATTCCTTACAGGATATCATCAACCCATACATGAGAGAGTTAAAGATTCATCCCAAGGAGTTGTTTCTTGAAGATGGGGAACTCCGGATAAAAGAGGTTCGAGGCCCTAAAGGTGAAGGAAGTCTGGAGGACAGGATGGAAGCACTAGAGCAAGAAGTCTTTAGGTACAAGAAGATGGCGGAGTGCAAAGTGGATATCATCCATAAGATTTGTTCTGAACTCATCGCCGAGCACCAAAAGGAGACTGCTGAACTCAAGGATGAAGTCCTCTCACTCCGCCAAACAACCAACAAACTGTAAGCACAGTTCTATGACGTTCAAAATCAAAACTGTGAGTATGAGGTTAGGTTTAAACGCATAAGTGTTGCTGCAAGTTTCAGGATGCTGGAAACCACGATGTCCTTTGTTGATGGGAAGCCCTTACCCTGGAAGTCAGACGAAGATGAGAGGATACCACTGAAGGAAATATGCCCTAAGAGGCAATAATAAAGTTGTTATTATGTATTCCTTGTATATGATAGATGTTTATTTTACATGCTATAATTGTATTGATAGGAAACATCAATACATGTGTGTTTAATAAACAAAAAGGGTTCCTAGTCATGCCTCTCTTATAGACTAGCTTGTTGATTAACAGGATGATCAAGGTTTCCTGATCATGGACATTGGATGTTGTTAATAACAAGGTCACACCATTAGTGGAATGATGTGATGAACATTCATCCGAAGTATAGCATTACGATCAAGTCATTGTGTTTATATTGCTATAACATCATACGAAGTAATCTTTATCCTTAGACCATGAGATCATGTTAATTGCTAACATCGGAAGAGTATCTTGATAACATCAAACGTCACACCGTAACATGGTGACTATACAGATGGGTTCAGTGCTACGAAGGTGTTATGTTGAGGCTCATGGATCAAGAGTGGAATTTGTCAATCCAGATGATGGATAGATGTACTCTGGGCCCTCTCGGTGATATCACATTAGGATAGCTTGCAAGCAATTGATGTGATCACTAGAATGTTATATCACGGGAACGAGAAAAGAGTGCATGTCGGTAACGAGATCAAACTAGGTATGGAGATACCGATGATTGAATCTCGGACATGTAATATATCAAGAGACAAAGGGATTTAGTTACAATCGTTAAAGGTTCTCACAATCACAGGAGTCATCGTTGAATGTGTAGGAGTTAGTACGGATCTCCAGGTCCCGCTGCTGATTATTGATCGGAGAAGGGTCTCGATCATGTCTGCATTATTCGCGAACCGTAGGGTGACACACTTAAGAGTTACAGGACACCATTTTGGAGCACATATGTTTCAGACGAAAGAATTGCAAAGCGCAGGAATTGTTTCAATAGAAACCGGAAATTGTTTCGGGTGAAATTGCAGAAGGTGGTTCTGCATGTGATATTGAAATATTGCAAGGGGCTATATGTGAATGTTTGTTAATTAAAGTAATTAACAAATTTCTGAATAAATTTAATAAAAGGGTTTTATTAAATGAGAGAGCATTAAATTTGGAGAAACTTAATGCATTTAAAGTGGAGACTTTAAAAGGGAATGTGAAGAGGCATTTTAATGTGGAGGAGTTACCACCACATGAATGGGGGAGGTGAGGGGTCACCCCCCCCATGCGCCGGCCATGGAGAGAGGGGGCACCCCCCTCCTCCTATAAAAGGCCACCCATTCCCTCCTTCTTCCACACACCTCCTTGTGAAGGATCTCTCTCCCCCTCTAGAATTATTCCCCCATGGTCTCGGATTAGCGAGATACATGTTCCTAGTGGCATTTCATCTGGAAGGAGTTGCTGCTTCCGCTGGATCGCTGGAGCGAGGAGGTGGAGGTTGTCCGGTGGCTTGAACGTGTGTGCGAGTGCGGATGCGCTGCTGAGTTGCGGCGCTCGGACTTCCTCACGATCTTGAGATCGGCAAGTGTACGACTACATCAACCACGAGTTCCTACTTGTTAACAAAGCTCGTTGTCTACGAGGGTAAGTTCTCTATGGATGTATGTCCACCCGTTTGTTTTGTACCTAGTAGATAGATCTTGGCGTGTAGTTCACATCGTAGGAAATTTTTTGTTTTCTATGCTGCGGACCCAACAGTGGTATCAGAGCCTGATCTATGCGTAGGTGCTTTGCACGGGTAGTACACATATGGTTGATATGTGGGCGATGATGATCATTTTATTGCATCTTCTATGTATTTTGGATATTGGTGGCATAATGGGATGAAGCGGCCCGGACCAACCTTACATGTCATCGTACATGAGACCGGTTCCACGACTGACATGAACCTTGTTTTGCATAAGTGGCTAGCGGGTGTCTGTCTCTCCTACTATAGTCAATATCTGATTTACAACGAGTTTCTAATAACTTGGTTATCCTCGTTGTGGTTCATGTTCATAGGTTAGACAGGTTCTATCTCCGAAAGCCCTAAGCCACGTAAAACTTGCAATTGATAAATTAGAGGCGTCTAGTTTAGATCGTTGCTGGGCTAGTGTTTTGATATGGTATTGTTGTAAGTAGATGTATGGTAGATACTCTTACAACTCACTTAACGTGTAAGTTCCATAGACCATGTCCTTACACACAAAGGAATGATAGAGATCATACCACGATGCAAATGATAGAGATCAAATGCATGGACCATATCATCTCACTTCACACATTAGATGTTAGCATCTTATACTGCTAGTTTGGCGCGTTTGATAGCATTATAAGATGATCCCTCATTTAGATATCAAGATAAAATGTGTTCTTCCTTAAGTATGCACCGTTTTGTGGATCGTGTTTTGAGGCATCACGTGATGATCGGGTGTTTTCAACTCTACGCTTTCATACAACGGGTGTAAGACAGTTTTACACACGCAAATACTAAGGTTCTTACTTGATGAGCCTAGCATGTACAGACATGGCCTCGAAACACGGACCGAAAGGTTAAGCATGAGTCATATAGTTGATATGATGCCCATATAGATGCTCGCCTTGGAAGCTACACCGACTCACGTGATGATCGGACTTGGTGTAGTGGATTTGGTTCATGTAATCACCAAAAGGACACGAGGGATGTCGTTTTTGAGTGGGAGTTCATTAGTAATTTGGATTAGTTGAACTCAATCTATCATAGTCTAAATATACGTTACAAATTCTGTTGTAGATGGCACCACCTGCTTTTAATTTCAATGTATTCATGGAGAAAGAGAAACTTGCTGCGAATGGTAGCAACTTCACCAACTGGGCTATGAATTTGAGGATTCTCCTCACTGCTGCACAAAAGCAATATGTGCTAGATGCGCCGCTAGGCCCCCCACCAGCTCCTGATGCCCCTGACGAGGAAAAGGACGTCTATATAACTCGTCAGGAGGACCACAACTTAGTTCATTGCGACATACTGTATGGGCTAGAGCCAGAACTTCGAAAGCGTTTCGAAAATGGCAATGCCTTTGATACCATGGGAGAATTGAAAATGATTTTCGATACCCATGCTGCCGTAGAGAGTTATAATGCTACAGAAAAGTTCTTTAGCTGCATGATGGAGGAAAACAACTCCGTTAGTGAGCACGTACTCAAAATGTCTAGGTACGCCGATAAGCTTGTGTCCTTGAGAATAATGATTCCCATTGACTTAGGCATACATAGTTTTCTCCAATCTCTGCCACCTAGCTACAAGACCTTCGTAATGAACTATAATATGAAGGGCATGAAGAAGTCTCTTCCCGAGCTTCTGTCAATGCTTAAGACTGCAGAAGTGGAGATTAGGAAAGAACATCAAGTGTTGATGATCAATAGGACCACCGGTTTCAAGAAGGACAAGAAAGGCAAGGACAAGGGAAAGAAGGGTGGCAAGTCTGTTGCCACGCCTGAAAAGAAACCCCGAGCTGGCCCTAAGTCTGACACCGAGTGCTACTATTGCAAGGGGACTGGCCATTGGAAGCGCAACTGCCCCAAGTATTTGGCGGACAAGAAGTCCGGCAAGGCAAACAAAGGTATATGTGATATACATGTTATTGATGTGTACTTGACTAGTACTCGTAGTAGCACCTGGGTATTTGATACCGGATCAGTTGCTAATATATGTAACTCGGTTTAGGGGCTGCGGAACAAGCGACAACTAGCAAGGGATGAGGTCACGATGCGGGTCGGCAATGGATCAAGAGTTGATGTGATTGCCGTCGGAACGCTGCCTCTCCATATGCCATCAGGATTAGTTATAAACCTAAATAATTGTTATTTGGTGCCTGCACTGAGCATGAACATTGTATCCGGATCGTGTTTGATGCAAAGTGGTTATTCATTTAAGTCTGAAAACAATGGTTGTTCGATTTATATGAATAATATCTTTTATGGTCATGCACCTATGTTGAATGGTTTATTTCTGTTGGATCTCGATAGCAGTATTACGCATATTCATAATGTTGATGCTAAAAGGATTAAACTTGATAATGATATATCTACATATATGTGGCACTGCCGTCTAGGTCATATTGGCGTTAAACGCATGAAGAAACTCCATTTTGATGGACTTTTGGAATCACTTGATTTTGAATCATTTGATACATGTGAGCCATGCCTTATGGGCAAGATGACTAGAACGCCGTTTTCCGGTTCAATAGAACGGGCGACAGATCTATTGGAAATCATACATACTGATGTGTGTGGACCAATGAGTGTGTCGGCGCGAGGTGGATATCGTTATTTTGTTACTTTCACGGATGATTTGAGTAGATATGGGTATATCTATTTGATGAAACACAAGTCTGAAACTTTTGAAAAGTTCAAAGAATTTCAGAATGAAGTGGAAAATCATCGTAACAGAAAGATCAAATTTCTGCGGTCCGACCATGGAGGAGAGTATCTTAGTTACGAGTTTAGCACACATACGAAAGATTATGGAATAGTTTCACAACTCACGCCTGCCGGAACACCACAACATAATGGTGTGTCAGAACATCGTAATCGTACCTTATTGGATATGGTTCGATCTATGATGTCTCTGACTGACTTACCTCTGTCATTTTGGGGTTATGCACTGGAAACAGCTGCATTCACTTTAAATCGGGCACCATCTAAATCCGTTGAAAAGACACCGTATGAATTATGGTTTGGAAACAAACCTAAGCTGTAATTTCTTAAGGTTTGGGGATGCGATGTTTGTGTGAAGAAACTTCAACCGGATAAACTCGAACCCAAAGCGGAAAAATGCGTCTTCATAGGATACCCTAAGGAAACAATTGGGTATACCTTCTATCACAGATCCGAGGGCAAGGTTTTTGTTGCCAAGAATGGATCCTTTCTTGAGAAGGAGTTTCTCGCTAAAGGTGTGAGTAGTCGGAAGGTAGAACTCGAAGAGGTTATTGAACCTTCTCTTCATGGAATGGCGAGTGGCGCAGCAATAGAAGTTGTTTTGGAGTTGACTTCACCTGATGAAGAGAGAGCTAATGATAATGATCATGAAACTCCGAAAGAGGACACTACCGAACCTCACAGGTCAAGCAGGACACGTGCAGCTCCTGAACTGTACGGCAATCCTATTGTGAATTTCATGGTTGATGAAATGGATGACCCTGCGACGTATGAAGAAGCGATGATGAGCCCGGATTCCAACAAATGGCTAGAAGCCATGAAATCCGAGATGGAATCCATGTACGAGAACCAAGTTTGGAACTTGGTGGACTTACCTCACGACCGAAAGGCCGTTGAGAATAAATGGATTTTCAAAAGGAAAACTGATGCTGATGGTAATGTGACCATCTATAAGGCTCGACTTGTCGCAAAGGGGTTTCGACAAATTCAAGGAGTTGACTACGATGAGACATTCTCTCCCGTAGCGATGCTTAAGTCGGTTAGGATAATGTTAGCAATTGCTGCATATTTCGATTATGAAATATGGCAGATGGATGTCAAAACTGTGTTCCTCAATGGTAAGATTGAAGAAGAGTTGTATATGATACAACCTAAGGGTTTTGTCGATCCTAAGGATGCTAATAAGGTGTCCAAACTTCAGCGATCCATCTATGGACTGAAGCAAGCATCACGAAGTTGGAATCTCCGCTTTGATGAGGTGATCAAAGAGTTTGGATTTGTCCAAACTTATGGAGAGGCTTGTATTTACAAAAAGTGAGTGGGAGCAATGTGGCATTTCTGATATTATATGTGGATGACATATTATTGATTGGAAATGATTTTGATCTTTTAAATAGTGTTAAAAGTTATCTAAACAGCAAATTTTCGATGAAGGATCTTGGTGAAGCTTCATATATATTAGGCATTAAAATCTATAGAGATAGATCAAGACGCCTAATTGGGCTATCGCAGAGTACATACCTTGATAAGATATTAAAGAAGTTTAATATGGACGGAAGTAAGAAGGGGTTCTTACCTATGTTGCAAGGCAAGACATTGAGTAAGACTCAAAGTCCGGCTACGGCGGAAGAAAGAGAGATAATGGATAAGATCCCCTATGCCTCATCCATAGGCTCTATAATGTATGCCATGCTATGTACAAGACCGGATGTGGCACATGCTATTAGTTTGACTAGTGGGTACCAATCTGATCCAGGTTTGGAACACTGGATAGCGGTCAAGAATATCCTTAAGTACTTGGAAGAACTAAGGATATGTTTCTTATATACTGAGGTGAAGAAGAGCTAGTCGGTAAGTGTTATGTCGATGCTAGCTTTGACACTGATCCAGATGACTCTAAGTCTCAATCCGGATACGTATTTCTCTTGAACGGAGCAGCAGTTAGTTGGAGGAGCTCCAAACAACCTGTGGTGGCTAGATCAACAACGGAGGCGGAATATGTTGCTGCTTCAGAAGCGGCACAGGAAGCAGTTTGGATGAAAGAGTTCATTACGGAACTGGGTGTGGTTCCCAATGCGTTGGACCCGATGGTGATCTATTGCGACAACAATGGAGCCATAGCCAACACAAAGGAACCAAGGTCTCACAAGAATTCCAAGCATATTAAGCGCCAGTTTCACTCCATCCGCGAGCATCTCAAGGATGGAGATATAAAGATTTGTAAAGTGCACACGGACCTGAATGTAGCAGATCCGTTGACTAAAGTACTCCCAAGGGCAAAACATGATCAACACCACAACTCCATGGGTGTTAGCTTTATCACTATGTGAACTAGATTATTGTCTCTAGTGCAAGTGGGAGACTGAAGGAAATATGCCCTGAGAGGCAATAATAAAGTTGTTATTATGTATTCCTTGTATATGATAGATGTTTATTTTACATGCTATAATTGTATTGATAGGAAACATCAATACATGTGTGTTTAATAAACAAAAAGGGTTCCTAGTCATGCCTCTCTTATAGACTAGCTTGTTGATTAACAGGATGATCAAGGTTTCCTGATCATGGACATTGGATGTTGTTAATAACAAGGTCACACCATTAGTGGAATGATGTGATGAACATTCATCCAAAGTATAGCATTACGATCAAGTCATTGTGTTTATATTGCTATAACATCATACGAAGTAATCTTTATCCTTAGACCATGAGATCATGTTAATTGCTAACACCGGAAGAGTATCTTGATAACATCAAACGTCACACCCGTAACAGGGTGACTATAAAGATGGGTTCAGTGCTACGAAGGTGTTATGTTGAGGCTCATGGATCAAGAGTGGAATTTGTCAATCCAGATGATGGATAGATATACTCTGGGCCCTCTCGGTGATATCACATTAGGATAGCTTGCAAGCAAGTGATGTGATCACTAGAATGTTATATCACGGGAACGAGAAAAGAGTGCATGTCGGTAACGAGATCAAACTAGGTATGGAGATACCAATGATCGAATCTCGGACATGTAATATATCAAGAGACAAAGGGATTTAGTTACAAGCGTTAAAGGTTCTCACGATCACAGGAGTCGTCGTTGAATGTGTAGGAGTCAGTACGGATCTCCAGGTCGCGCTGCTGATTATTGATCGGAGAAGGGTCTCGATCATGTCTGCATTATTCGTGAACCGTAGGGTGACACACTTAAGAGTTACCGGACACCATTTTGGAGCACATATGTTTCAGACGAAAGAATTGCAAAGCACAGGAATTGTTTCAATAGAAACCGGAAATTGTTTTGGGTGAAATTGCAGAAGGTGGTTCTGCATGTGATATTGAAATATTGCAAGGGGCTATATGTGAATGTTTGTTAATTAAAGTAATTATCAAAATTCTGAATAAATTTAATAAAAGGGTTTTATTAAATGAGAGAGCATTAAATTTGGAGATACTTAATGCATTTAAAGTGGAGACTTTAAAAGGGAGTGTGAAGAGGCATTTTAATGTGGAGGAGTTACCACCACATGAATGGGGGAGGTGAGGGGTCACCCCCCCATGCGCCGGCCATGGAGAGAGGGGGCACCCCCCCTCCTCCTATAAAAGGACACCCATTCCCTCCTTCCACACACCTCCTTGTGAAGGATCTCTCTCCCCCTCTAGAATTATTCCCCCATGGTCTCGGATTAGCGAGATACATGTTCCTGGTGGCATTTCGTCTGGAGGGAGTTGTTGCTTCCACTGGATCGCTGGAGCGAGGAGGTGGAGTTGTCCGGTGGCTTGAACGTGTGTGCGAGTGCGGATGCGCTGCTGAGTTGCGGCGCTCGAACTTCCTCACGATCTTGAGATCGGCAAGTGTACGACTACATCAACCACGAGTTCCTACTCGTTAACAAAGCTCGTTGTCTACGACGGTAAGTTCTCTATGGAAGTATGTCCACCCGTTTGCTTTGTACCTAGTAGATAGATCTTGGCGTGTAGTTCACACCGTAGGAAAATTTTTGTTTTCTATGCTGCGGACCCAACAACCACCACCACCAAAGGAGTAATTCATCATCAGGTTTGGCATCCCCTTGGTTTGTTCCAAGCTTGGGGGAGTGCCGCGGTATCACATCACTATCTTCTATCTTTTTACCTTATTAGTATAGTCATATCATGAATAGAGAAGTTATCATGTAGGATGGTTTGCATTATGGAAGTGTCCCCTCTCTCATTAGATATGTATCCCTTGGTGTGAGTTACCGTTATGGAATATTAATGAGAAGTTCTATCATTCACTCTTTTTCATAGCTTTTATTAGTTTTCAATTCGTGGTTATATGATTGATCTTGTTGTTAGTATTGGTATCACTTTGGGATCATTGAGTTAATTTAGTTGGTTTTGGCAAACCTGGCTCGGTCAGTAGAAACACTATTTTTGAGAGTTGAAAGAAAAGATAAAGGTACTCTAAAGAAAAATAATTTCAGCATCTTTCTTTATTGATTTGCTCATAAGTCTAGTATTCTCTAGTTAAGATCTTTTGTGCTTCCAAGGAAGATTGCATGTTTGTCTTTATCACTTGTATGTTTGTTTGTTTCCTTCAACTCTTAGACTTGCTACCCAGCCTTGCTAGCCAAAAACCTGTACTGAGAGGGAATTCTTCTCGTGCATCCACCTCCTTTAAACCAAACCTTTGCCATTTGCGTCCACCATACCTACCTAGTAGCATTATTGCTATTTCAAGTAAATTCTTGTTTTATATACCTCCCAAATTAAACTTGTTATGTGAAAATCAGTGATTAAAGCTCTCACGAACTTGATGGCACACTTTACTATCGTGCACTTAATAAACTTGAACCATTGTGCTCACCTATGTTGCGTATATGCTTGTGCTTTGTAAGTTGTGAATTAGCAGAACCATGTTGTCATGGGGAACGCTTTCAACATTGCACTGGTACTTTGTACCTAGTTGATATCATGTTGTTTTGTCTATGGATGTCGTCGTTGTGAAATGAAAGGGGATCTTGTAAGTCCATGGAGTTATGCATGTGTGTTAGAGAAACGCCTGGGCCGCTGGTCTAATCCATGCTGACATGGTGGAAACCTGCAGCATAACCATAACGAGTATCTATGAAGCATTCTTCTTATAAGAAAAGAGATAGAGATTGAGAAAAAGAGAAAAGAAAAAAAGAGATATTATGAAAAGAGGAAAGACAAAAAAAGCACCATATTCCCATGGTAAATAAGAAGATTGCTGAGATGCTTGTTGTCTGCTTGCCTTGTCATTTTGATATATGGGGATTCTTCCGTATTACCGGGCAAGGGGTACCCCGTTGGCGGTTTTCTATGATACACATATGCTTACAATGACAAGAACTTACCGGTGACTAAACTTGAGTAGCATGAGGAGCGGCCCTCGTATTCAAGGGACATGAGATTCTCAATTTACAACTTGTCAATGCATATTCTCATATTTGATCACTTTAAACTTAATCACCTAAAGATGCCTATGATAGGGGCAATGAGAGTTGAAAGCTAGTAAGTATCATAATTTTTGGGAGCTCTTTATGAGACTTGCAATCCCTGCTTCCTTCTGCGAAGGGCCTTTCTTTTACTTTTTAGTTGAGTCAGTAAACCTACTCCCTTCTATCTCAGCAAGTATTTTGAGTTGTTGTGTTTCATTCATTCATATGATGATTTATTCAATCATGTTTCTTATGTTCCTTGTTTTGAACATTGCTCTTATCTTGATGCTTACTACTTTGAAAGCTATCATTGAAAACCAGTTATGTGTGAACTCCAGCAAATTATCAACTATTCTTCGACGAGGAGCTAAGTTTGCCATTACCAATTAGGATTTACTTTATGTATATTTATTGTGTTCCTTTACTTATTACAAGTTGAGTTATATAATAATGAGTTGTCTTCTATTTTGATCTATGTATTGATGAATGTGATGCTTCTTGTCCGTATTCTTTTATCGACTCTTCACTCTATAAACCTAAGGCCATGTTTATTGAGCTCAGTTTCGCTTGGGGACAAGCGAAGTCTAAGCTTGGGGGGAGTTGATATGTCCATTTTCCATCACTATTCTATGTCATAATTCACTGTTATTCATTGATATATTTCGTATTGAGAGGTCATACTTATGTTATTTCATCTGTTTTTGCATGGTTGATGACTTTTGGAGCATGGACCGCTGCAGTCAGGATTCTGATGGAAAAGGTGCTGTTTGGAGGCAAAATTCGCGAAGATCAGAAAATCCGGGAAAATATATGGAAAATCCTATTTTTCCAGAAGATGAAGGAAGCTAGAAGGGGAGCTGGAGATGGGCCACAGGGGGCCCACACCACCCCCTGGGTCGTGCCACCCTGGGTCGTGCCACCAGGTGGTGTGGCCACCCTGGTCCACCACTGGCACTCCCCTCTAGCGTATATTATCCTCCCGAAACCCTAAGACTCTAGGGGCGACCACAGAAAGATTCCGCCACTTCTGCGGGGCGGAAAACACCGAGAGAGAAAGATCTCTCCGGCAGACAGATTTCTGCCGGGGCAATTCCTTCCCGGAGAGGGGAGATCGTCGCCATCAACACCACCATCAAGATGGACTTCATTGGGATCATCATCATCATCACCACCACCGTTATCACCATCAACACCCTGATCACCATCTCCATATTGCTGTAACAATTGGGTTGAATCTTGCATTGTTCATAGGGGAAACTTTCCCGGTGTTGATTACTCTTTGTAGTTGATGCTATTGAGTGAACCATTGAATTATTGTTTATGTTCAGATTGTTATACATCATTATTCCATCTCTGAGCATGATCCATATGATGTCTTGTGAGTAGTTCGTTTTGTTCTTGGGGACATGGGAGAAGTCATGTTGTTAGTAGTGGAGTTGTGTTGAGAAAGATTCAATAGTTTGATATTTAAGTTGTGGTGTACTTCTTCTAGTGGTGTCATGTGAACGTCGACTACATGACACTTCACCTATATGGGCCTAGGGGAATGCATTATGTATTTGGCTACTAATCGTAGGGGTTGCTGGAGTGACAGAAACCTGAACCCCCATTAGGAAACCATTGCACAAGGGACGTAAGGGTCTTAGAGTTTAAAGCTGTGGTTAGGTTTCTACCTTAATTACTTTCTTGTACTTACGGATGTTTGCAAGGGGTATAATCACAAGAATGTATTAGTCCTAGGAAGGTCGGTACATTAGCACAAGTTCACCCACAAAACACTTAGCAAGCTAAAGAAGATTAATCAACTATATGAAGCGAAAGCACTTGACAGTCTTCCCATGTGTCCTCGAGAACGTTTGGTCATCTTAAGTAATACAACCGGCTTGTCCTTTGCTGCATAAAGGATTGGGGCCACTTGCTACATTTATTCCTACTGTCTTTTATTTACTCGTACTTTGTTTACTTGCTTTATCAAAACCCCCTAAAATTCCGTTTGCTAAGTATTTGCAGAGAATTCCTAATCCATACCACTAGCCAACACCTTCTGCTCCTCGTTGGGTTCGACACTCTTACTTATCGAAAATACTGCGATACATCCCCTATACTTGTGGGTCATCAGGGGTGAATAGGCAATTTCAAAACTATTACGGTATTGGCTTGATAGAATGCGGAATTTAAACTAACGTTTATTTTACAAGCACAAAACCTAAATACACTAGGCTCAACTAAGTGCACCAAAAACAAGTTAAGCTAATCAAGGTATCACAAGATAAATATACCACAAGTGATAGGCAAGATATAAGTACTTCAAACTCGAGGGCTATCATAAGGAAAGTGAGCTCGGGTATAGAGATAATCGAGGCACATAGAGCCGAAGATGTATTCCCGTGTTCCCCTACAAGTAAGGTATGTCACGTTGAAGAGGTGTGGGATTCCACAAAGGATTTCCCAATGCCACGAAAGCTCACCTTCTTCTCCGAGTCTATCCCACGAAGGAATAGGCCCTTTACTTTTGGCTAGCTTTTCCTCCACTCCAGATATGGCAATCTCCACAACTACTTCACAAGCTCCACGAAGGAGAAGCCCGAGTCTCTTCACAATCTTCCACGAAGAGGACACCGTGGCACCAACCGCCAAGCCAACTAGGAGGTCACCCTCCAAGAACAACAAGCTCATGGTCTCTCACTCGAACAAATCGTAACGGAGAGCTCAAGACTTATTCAAGAATGCAAAGCAAGAACACCAAGGGTGTTCAAATTCCTCACTCTCCAATCCCACCAAAGCAACAAGTGCTAGCAAGGAATTAGAGAGGAAGAACAATGATGGAAGTCAACCAATGACTTCGAGATCTAGATCCAATGGGCTCCCCTCATTTAGAGGAGGAATTGATTGGTGGGGATTGTAGATCTAGATCTCCTCTTCCAAGGCCCTCAAAAAGGTCCAAGAATCATAGGAGGGAAGGGGGAGGAAGCAAGCTCAAGAGGTTCAACGTGGAGGTTAATTTTGTGGTCAAGAACCCCCAAAAATGTTGGGGCAAGAACCCCCTTTTATAGGGGAAAACAAATATGGTCGTTGGGAGGATTCCTGCAAAAACTTGGTTTAAAAGTCGGTTGGACTGGCTCCGGTACCGGGAAACTCGGTCCCCAGGAAGGTGGACCGGCCTACAAACCAGAACATGTCTGTTTACCAACTCGGAATAGACTCGATCGCAAAAACCAGAAAATCTGCTTTCAGATCTGGTCTACCGACGCTGGCGCCGGACCATCCGGTGTGGGAGTCAGTTGGACCGGATCCACAACCAGGATGAAACAGACTTTACGAAAAACGCAATAACTTTTGCATCCAGACTCCAATTTCAATGATCTTGGACTTGTTTTGACGAGAAAAATAAGATCTACAAGATGGTGCATAAAAACATCATAGTCCAAGAAAGGTGGATAGAACTAAATGAAGAAAGGTATGAAGCCTCCCCATAAGAAGAACTGGTAAAACCTTCAAACTCGATAACGCCATAGAAGATCTATACGAATTCTGTATTCGATGAACTTGGGCTTGTTGAAGAGCTAGAAACAAGATCAAGAACCTTAGATGGAGAAACACCAAGAAGAAACAAAATAGGAAGATGCAAAGCATGCAGAGGATTGAGCTTCCTATGACGATGTGATCAAGTTACCCAACAAAAAGCTCCTCTTGATAGTGCGGCTATCTATCCTATAAGCCGGTCTTCCAACAACCACCTTGAGACCGGTAAAAGGAATACCTAGCAAGGCCATACCTTTGCCTTGCGCATCCCGCTTGATGTTGATGACAACGCTTCAAGCTCCATCCAAGCCAGAATGCATCACTTGATCATTGTTGCTTCGTGAAGACTCATAATTTGCTCCCCCATACACCACTAAGGGATATATTCATTAAGAAACGTCTTCACATGTCCATTATCACTAATATGGATGGCAAGCTTCAAGCAAAGGATCTTCTTGATATGCTTCTCTTGAACTTGCCCTTCTCAACCTTGATGACGATCACCACTTGATGTCATCCTCTCATGGGCTATATGAGATCTTCACATTTGAGGCATGCCCATGGAAAGATACCTATCCCATATAGAAAACGCATAGGAACATATATAATGGGTTAGATGATGATGCATAAATGCAAGGCTTACCATACCACAAGATCCATGTGGTACATTCTTTATGCTTCATGTGTTGACCAACTTGAAATCACTCTTCACTCTTTATATTTGTCAACCTAGTATCTTCTTATGCTCCATCTCAATATCTTGAGGTACATAAGGAAATCTTCATTTGATTACATGCTCTAAATCTTAGTCAACCATAGCTCAACTAATGAGGCTATCATGACACCGACTTAGAGCCATATCTTGAATTCTTCCATTGAGATCACACTTTCAAGATCTTGATCATATCATATTATTCTTCAACTCGATGATCTTGATGCCAATAATCAAAGTATATCTTTATCTTCATGGCATCCATACTTGAATCCAACACATGGACTAAAAGCATCACCTATGGAATATTCCTTCATATAAAACTCAATGAAAACATTAGTCCATAGGGATTGTCATTAATCACCAAAACCACACATAGGGGCAATTACCCTTTCAATCTCCCCCATTTTGGTAATTGATGGCACTCACAACAAGAGGGTTTATATAATGAATATTAGAAACAAGTACGCAGCTTATCCGAGAATAAGTAGTATATAAGAGGTTGTATTTGATATGGTCAAGTAACATGAAGATACTAGCCCATATCAAAACCGATTCTACTCATACAAACTATAACTAATGCACGAGATGTGAGTAGAACCTACATATATAGAGCAAACTCCCCCATCATATATGCATGTGTGATGAACTTGAATTTCATTGCATACATTGTCAAGCATGACCTTTGGGAGAGTTTCCACTATATATTCAACCATGCAAAACATAATAAAGATGAAATGCATAAAAGGCAAACACTTAAGAACAAACCAATCTTAAGTATAAAACCATTTACCTTTAACCCTCTAAACTTCTCCCCCATTAACAACAAGTGCCAAAATTGAGGGCAAGGTTAGAAGGACAATATAGTATGAGTTCCTACCCAAGGTGTGCATTACTCGTAATATGAGTGAAATCATTTGCACATATCCAATGACAAATAATTAGAGGAAATCAAACTATATTGAGGATCAAAGATTGCTAAAAGTATAACAAGGTGAAGAAACTTCAAAGGATGAAGCAAGCAATCAAAAGATCCAAAAAATCAAATGGACAAATAGTGCTCTAAATGAAATAAGGAAGCTCCCCAAGGTTCGTGCATAAATTAGTTGTTTCATTTGAATACAATATGCACAAGCATGGAATCCTCACTCCCTCTATATCATTTAGAACACAACCAAGATACACAGAGTATAGATATAAATCAATACACTTATCAAGAAAAGTATGCATGAATAAGATACCTGTTACCGAGATTGCTATGGTATGATGTAGTAGATAAGGATTATTCAATCATCCTAGCTTGGCTCTAATTATAATGTGGTAACAACACCTTCCTTATAGATGAGACAAGCATACATTGCATCTCCAATGTACCTATAAAAACATTCAAGTACATCTTGGTCCCCAAACTTATTGGGTCCAAAGTGGTTAGACTAACCACAACACATAGGACACACTCCATAAAAATATGTGCATATTTAGAGATGAAATTTGAATTTCATGCACATCTTAGCCGTTTAAGGATTTGATGGAGTATACCCTATATATTGGATAAAAGAAAGAAAAGCATGATATAAGATAGTCATTTTAGTAAACATGCATCCATGAGACTTTCAAGATCCAACAAAGATATAATTTGTACAAATCACCAAAATATTCAAGAAGGCATACAAGGTGTGACAAAACACATTTGTTGTCCAAACTATATCAAAGAATCGAATCAACAAAATATTTGTTCAACAAAGTTCAACAAATGAACCAAGAAAAACTATTGAGCATAAAAGATGAAATTAAACACAAATTCTCAAAGATTTATCTTGTTCAAGAAAACAAAATAGAGAAGAAAGAATGAGACAACAAACTCCCAACAGAGCAAGGTTTCAACAAATAAACCAAACCCTTAACATTTTTCACAATGGCATAAGGTTTCGAGGAAAAATGTTTGTCTTCCACTAAAACACATTTGATAATAATCAAAAAACATCATCAAAGAGATGTTCAAAAGCCAAGGAATACAATGGGAGCCACAACAAAAAAATGGAAAGAAAAAGGTAATAAGAGATGAAATCCAAGGTGAAGATGATCCACAAATGCTACCACACACAAGTATATCAATTGTCGAAGACAGTGAGTGTATTGGAATTGATTTCTGGTGGTATATTGCACAGATATTAAAGATAAATCTTCATAATAAAAAGCATAGGGTAGGAATAAAAAGATTAAGCACTATGCAAAGATAGAGATTTGTGATAGCTTCAACTAGTCACACAATCATGCAATGCAATGATTAAAATAACTTGAAGCAAATGGTCTCCCAAATAAGATATAGAGATATGTATTTGAGGAAGGCTGCACCAAGAATTTCTTACTCAAACAAAGACCAAAAATACAAGCAATAAAATCTTCAAACAAAAATAGGACCTTGTTTGAGCAAACATGCCACCTAGATACAAGATAATCAACAATATCAACTCTAAGTGGCACCACCTCATATGTTCACATTTCCTAGGATTGTGATATGCAAAAGAAGCATATTACTCCCCCATAATGTCATATTCATTTTTTCTTAATAAGAGGAAAAACAACCTCAACTAGAGATAATTAATGGACATTTAGAATTGAATTTCTCATGAGCATGACACATCACATAGTGACTAGATAAGCTTGCAATATCAATACTATGTGGTAGTACTCATGTACACACATTTTAAGGTTTTAGAGACGCGTGAGGCATATCACTCCCCCAAAATGGGATGTTCCACTAATCACTTGAAAAGAGCTAAATAAGATATCATCAAGATGTATTAGAGGCTCAAAACAAAACACATGAGTAGATGATGTGCCAAACACCTAGACATACTTGAATACACAAAATAAGTAAGCATGAGGCACAAAAAATACAAACACATAATTGGTACAAAACCAAAACATGTAAAGTGGCAAGTAACTTACAATATAAAAGAGTTGAGTTCAAGTTACTGCAAAGAGGCGCATTGGGTATATGGTAGGGAGATGATAATCCTTATAACTTGGCTTGATCAAATATAATATATGAAGATCCCTTAATTCTTCATGAGTTAGCCAAGTCTCCAATGCCCTCCAGAAAGACCTATTGATCAAGGTTGAGCTTGTTGGTCCCCAACCAAGTGGGTCCTAAGAGGTTAGTCACAATAGGCTTGGCAACCCAAATGGTTCTTTTCTTGACACCACTTTGAGTTCCAACAAACTTGACAAACACATTGCCATCCTTATCCTTCACAAGAGAATAAACATCATCAACAATGATAGGGTTAGATAAGGTACCATTTGAACATGAAGAGGCAAAGTGCCCCTTATCATAACATATGTAGCAACAAGTGCTCCCCTTTCTCTTCTTCATTAATTTCTTCGATTGGGGAGAATTATATTGATTCTTCTTGAGAAGTGGCTTAGCTTCAACTTGAGGTTGAGATCGGACTTGACCTTGAACTCGTGGTCACTTCCCTTGTTGCTTTGCACTCAAGTGCTTTTTCTTCAATGGACAAGATCTTACATGACGTCCTTCAACCTTGCACTTGAAGCAACTAATCTTGGACGAATTATTAACTTGGTCTTGGCCCTTCTTCTTGTTTCTCTTGGACTTGTTCTTTTTATTGGAGATGAATCGAAGTCCACTTTTATTATTAGGGGATTTTTGCACACTCAAAATATTATCGAGTGTGGATTGCCCTTCATGAATCCTTTCCAAGTCATTCTTCAAAGAAATGACTTGGGCCTTGAGCTCTTTGATTTCCTCTACATGGTTAGTATAAATAGAGGTACTAGAGGAAGTATAAACTTTATTGTTAAAGGAACAAAGCAAAGCAAGTAATCCAACACAAGGTTCATCAATAGTATTACAAGAAGGATCACTAGGACTAGCACATGGCAAAATAGCATTTTGAGTAGAAGTTGTGATAATGTCCAAATGAGGCTCACAAGATGTTACCTTAGTGATAATTTCCTCATGAGCTAACTTTAGCACATCATGGGAGATTAGAAGATCATTATGAGAGCCCGTGAGCTTTTCATGACTTTATTACAATTTCCTATACTTGCTAGTTAGCAACACAAGTTGAGCCCTTAGCTCAACGTTATCCTTTAGGGTAGATGCTTCACAAGAAGTAGAGTTAGTAGCACAAGAATCATTAATGGAATTTTCCTTTTCAAGCTCATAAGATTAAATTTTTTGTAGTGTGCTTCTACTCGGCAAGCTCTTGGTAAGGAGATTGAATCTCCGACTACCATCATCAAGTTGGAAATCCAACTCCTCTATGGTTCCCGTTTGTTTAGTTATGGTGTCCATAACGTGTTTGAGACAAGTAACAGCCTTATTATTACCACGAAGAGAGGTACACAAAAGAGTCAACTCAAGCACGAGAGCACTAGTATCCTCATCAATGTCATCATCACTATCATCATTATCATTGCTATTATCTTTAGAAGATATGTTGGGATCCAAAGTAGGAGATACATTTGATCCTCTTGCCATAAGGAACATGTGAGAATGGGAGGATGAAGATGAGGATATTCTTGAATCTTCATTCATGATCGTGTCTTGCTCCATAGAATGTTTGATTTCCTCTACATTCTTAGATAAACAACTAGAGGAAATAGAAGTATTTGGTTCATGGGAGCAAGGTAAATCAAGCATATCATCTACACTAGTACTCAAATAATTTCTAGACGATATGCGGGGACTAGAAACACAAGGGGATATAGAATCATTGTTGCAATAAGTGTTTAAGTACAAAGAAGAAACATTTCAATGGGATAGAGATGAAGGATCATCATTAGTGAGCACAATATCAACATTGCAATTTCCCACACCACTCACCATATCATTACCTTGTGTCTTGCCACACGTTGATGAAGTGGATGAATATGAGAACTCATCATGGACGGAGGTGGAGGCAACTTGGAGATCTTCATGATGTGAAGGGGAAGAGAGATCCTCAGAGAGACCATCGACAATATGAGAAATGGAACCACCAAATATTTCTTTAAGCTTGGTCTACTTATCATGAGATGACTTGCGCTCTACAATCATCAAGAACAAATTAACTGTGGGGCTCAAAGAGAAAGTAAGCTCATTAGATACTTGAGCTTCAATATGTAAATTTTCTCATCCTCTAAAGATAGATTTTGAGGATCCATCGGAGGAGAAAAACCTACATCTAGAAATCGCTCAATATTTGGACACAAGGTCCGAAGATTACAAGTCAAGAAATTTCTCCACAAAGCATAATTAGTGCCATAAAAGATAATTGTGTCATTGTGCACTATACTACTAGACGACATATTTACACTCTAGGCGGTGAAGCCTAAACAAGGAGAGACCATGCTCTGATACCAATTGAAAGGATAGAGATGTCGCCTAGAGGGGGTGAATAGGCAATTTCAAAACTATTAGGGTTTTAGCTTGATAGAATGTGGAATTAAAGCTAACATTTATTTTACAAGCACAAAACCTAAATATTATAGGCTCAACTAAGTGCACCAACAACAAGTTAAGCTAAGAAAGACAGCACAAGATAAACATACCACATGTGATAGGCAAGATATAAGTACTTCAAGCTCGATGGCTATAGAGATAACCGAGGCACACGGAGACGAAGATGTATTCCCGTGTTCCCGTACAAGTAAGGTACGTCATGTTGGAGAGGTGTGGGATTCCACGAAGGATTTCCCAATGCCCCGAAGGCTCACCTTCTTCTCCGAGTCTATCCCACGAAGGAATAGGCCCTTTCCTTATGGCTAGCTTTTCCTCCACTCTGGAGATGGCAAGCTCCACAACCACTTCAGAAGCTCCACGAAGGAGAAGCCCGAGTCTATTCACAATCTTCCACGAAGAGGACACCGCAGCACCAACCTCCAAGCCAACTTGGAGGTCACCCTCCAAGAGCAATAAGCTCATGGTCTCTCACTCAAACAAATTGTAATGGAGAGCTCAACACTTATGCAAGAATGCAAAGCAAGAACACCAAGGGTGTTCAAATCCCACCAAAGAAATAGGTGCTAGGAAGGAATTAGAGAGGAAGAACAATGGTGGAAGTCAACCAATGACTTCAAGATCTAGATCCAATGGATTCCCCTCACTTAGAGGAGGAATTGATTTGTGGAGATTGTATATCTAGATCTCCTCTTCTAAAGCCCTTAAAAAGATGCAAGAATCATAGGAGGGAAGGGGAAGCAAGCTCAAGAGGTTCAACAATGGATGTCAATTTCGTGGTCAAGAACCCCCAAAAACGTTGGAGGAAGAACCCCCTTTTATAGGGAAAGCAAATATGGCCGTTGGGAGGATTCCTGCAAAAACTCGGTTCAAATGTCGGTTGGACCGGACCTAGGACTGGGAAACTCGGTCCCTAGGCCGGTGGACCAGCCTACAAACCAGAACAAGTCTGTTTACCAACTCGAATAGACTCGGTCGCAAAAACTGGAAAATCAGGTTTCAGATCCGGTCTACCGGCGCTGGCACCGGACCAACCGGTGTGGGTGTCGGTTGGACCGGATCCACAACCGAGATGAAACAGACTTTACGAAAAACGTAATAACTTTTGCATCCAGACTCCTATTTCAATGATCTTGGAATTTTTTTACGAGAACAACAAGCTCTACAATATTGTGCATAAAAACATCATAGTCCAATAAAGTAGGATAGAACCAAATGAGGAAAGGTATGAAGCCTCCCTATAAGAAGAACTAGTAAAACCTTCAAACACGAAAACGCCATAGAAGATTCATACGAATTCCGTTTTCGATGAACTTTTGCTTGTTGAAGAGCTAGAAACAAGCTCAAGAACCTCACATGGAGAAACACCAAGAAGCAACAAAATAGGAAGATACAAAGCATGCAACGGATTGAGCTTCCTACGACGATGTGATCAAGTTACCCAACCAAAAGCCCCTCTTTATAGTGTGGCTATCTATCCTATAACCCGGTCTCCCAACAACCACCTTGATACCGGTAAAGGAAAACCTAGCAAGGCCATACCTTTGCCTTGCGCATCCCGCTTGATCTCGATGACAACGCTTCAAGCTCCATCCAAGCCAGAATGCATCACTTGATCATTGTTGCTTCGTGAAGACTCATAATTTGCTCCCCCATACACCACTAAGGGATATATTCATTAAGAAACGTCTTCACATGTCCATTGTCACTAATATGGATGGCAAGCTTCAAGCAAATGATCTTCTTGAGATGCTTTTCTTGAACTTTCCCTTCTCAACCTTGATGACGATCACCACTTGATGTCATCCTCTCATGGGTTATATGAGATCTTCACTTTTGAAGCATGCCCATGGAAAGATACCTATCCCATATAGAAAACGCATAGGCACATATATAATGGGTTAGATCATGATGCATAAATGACAAGGCTTACCATACCACAATATCCATGTGGTACATTCTTTATGCTTCATGTGTTGACCAACTTGAAATCACTATTCACACTTTGTATTGGTCAACCAAGTATCTTCTCATGCTCCATATCAATATCTTGAGGTACATAAGGAACTCTTCATTTGATTACATGCTCTAAATCTTAGTCAACCATAGATCAACTAATGAGGCTATCATGAAACCGACTTAGAGCCATATCTTGAATTCTTCTATTGAGATCACACTCTCAAGATCTTGATCATATCATATTCTTCTTCAACTCGATAATCTTGATGCCAATACTCAAGGTATATCTTATCTTCATGGCATCCATACTTGAATCCAACACATGGACTACAAGCATGACCTATGGAATATTCCTTCATATAAAACTCAATGAAAACATTAGTTCATAGGGATTGTCATTAATCACCAAAACCACACATAGGGGCAATTATCCTTTCAGTTGGTTTAAATCAAAGCAGCTTACTCTGGTTTAGTTTTAGCTAGTCTAAATAAATTTAGTCAGTGTGTGCCTTTACATGCTGACTAACAGTAGCTACATTGTTTGCTATTTGTCTTCAGTTAAGACTTAGTATAGTCGCTGCATGGACGATCATGGGGATAGACACAATTCTGTTGGTGCAGCGAGGTAGTAGGAATCATGGAGCAGAGTAGTGGTGGGATGACACCAGTCAGTAGGCTTAGTCTATGATCCTGATTAGTAGGAGTTCAGTTGTAACTCTGAGAAATAAAAAATGGAGAAGAGAAAGAACAGAAAAAAAGGTTGCAGTTTGTACGCAACACCAAAAAACCACTATGTCTCTTGTGCCTCTCGTCTTGCATATTTGGATCCTAGCCAGGGCATCACAATAGAGGATAGTAGTTTCCAAAGGGATTCAACCATTCCCTTCATACCTTGTGGCTAGAACTTATTTTCTCTAGATGTGCAAGGGCCATGCTGAGTATTCAAGTTTGAAAAAGATAACACACCCCGTTCTCATAGAAGAAACGATAATTAGATCTTGTGAAAGAATGGTGAAACATAGGACTGAAAACAGTGGACAAAATAAGGTACTGAAGGACTGGAAATGTAAAGACACAATAAGAAACTGAAAACTAATGGTGGACTGAAGAACAAGAATTAGAAAAGTGAGAAAGAAAATAAAAACGAAGAAAATTGTTTGAATGCAAACTAAAAAAATTGGTAACCTAAAAGAGTTAAAACTGAATATCTTTATTGAGTAAAGATGACTTAAAACTAAGAGACAACTGGCAAGGAATAAAAATAACTAAAAAAGAATGAAAAAAGAACACTAAAGAGAGTAAATATAACTGACAGTGATTAAAGAAAGAGACACTAAAGACCGAAGAAAAAGGAGCAAGTTATTGGGGATTGAAGAAAAACGACCAAGAGTACACGAACTCAGATATGAATAATGAAGGACCTACATCTCAGGGAATGAAGAAAGGGACTAAAGAATTAAGAAAATATAAAATGAAAGTGAAGAAACAAATCCCTAAAACTGAATATAATAGAGATTGGTCACTGAAAAGATAGTAAGGGAACATACTGAGAAACTGAGTAGTCTGAAAACTAAAGAGATTGAGAAACAAAAGACTGAAGAAACTCTAATAATAGGAAAAGAAACTAAGGACTAAACCAAAGAGAATGATGGAAAGCCCCAATATATAATAAATTGGTAAAGAATAAAAGAGAGGATGGCAAAGAATGAGAATGAGAATGAGGAATCAAGAAATGAGACACTAGAGAATGAATAAATCATGTGCGAAGAAATAATATTTAGACTTAAAACTAACAAATTTGGAAAAATGTAAAAATAAAAGAACGACATAACACATGATTTAAAAAAATGAAGACATGACTGAAGAAGCCGAGGGTGATTACAAAAGTAAAAAATGAAGCATGGGAGAGAAAAAAAGGGCAATAGGCACTACTAGGAAAAAGGCTATAGGTAATACGCACATCCGTGGCGCACGTGCTAGTGGTGCTCGGCTAAAATAGGCTTGGCGCACTTCATAGAGGTGCCCTACGGATAACTACAGTAGGCGTGGCGCACATGTGTGCGGTGCGCCACGGATGTGTGTGGGCCAGGGCACTGCCGGCCGTATACCACATAGCCGTAGCGCACCAACGGATAGTGCGCTTTGAGTGTGACCGGCAGTTGTGGCGCACTTGGGCACCATGTGCTACAGGAAAAATCGGGTCACACTGCTATGCAACTAGGAAAACAAGTCTGTGGCGCACGGGTGGTATGTGCGCCAAGGCTGTTCGTTATGCCTGTGGCGCACCACCCCACGTGCGCCACGGATGTGAGTGCTGCCTGCTACATTTTGGCAGATAGCATTTTGCACATTTCCTAGATCCACCATCTCCTACTTCACTTTCCCCTCCTTCTTCCTCTTTGGATCTCACCCCCCTCCTCCTTACCACCTCAATTTCTCCACTCTTTCACCATTTGTAGCTTGTAAAACTTACCTTGGATGCTACATACATAATAGAGGAAGGCTCTCCTTCCGGCCACCATCTTTCAGTCTCTCACCTCTCCTTCGAGATCTTCTCGCGGTCTCTCATCTCGGTAAGTTGTCTATGTAAGAGGGATGTGTTTATGTGTATGGATGATATGGTCACATATCTATGGAGACGATTGATGCTCTCATGTGTTTGGAGAGCATGCATGCATGCTCTCTCATATATTGGCATTGTTTTGCCAAAATGTTGATTTATTTCCATTTTGGCAAGACTTTGGCATTTCGTAAAGGTCCTAATTTTAGGATAGGTCATGCCGAAATTTTCCATCGACCATTGCCTGCATGCATTGGTTCTGTGGTTGTAATAAACTTCTAATTCTACCGTGTACACCGCGCAGGTAACCATGGTTCGCATAATGAGCGAAGGCATTGTGGCTAGATTTTTGAAATGCGCGACGGCATACATGATACGAAATAACATGATGGAGATAAGATGTCCGTGCAGAAGATGCAAACTCAATTGGTTGATCGACCCAGATTCCGGAAATCTGCAGGCGCACCTGCTCCGCCATGGTTTCATGGATGGCTACACTCGGTGGATAAGTGATGACGAAGACGATGAGGCCATAAATGGGGCGGCGGAAAATGAGGAAGGCGGGCAACATGATCATGATCATGGCAAGGACGGGCGAGATGAAGAAGAGTCTCCTGGAGATGGTGAAAGTGCGGAAGCAGACCAGGATGATGATGATCTAGATGCCGGAGCAGACGATGGAGCAATGTCAGGCTGGGTGCAGGACCCTTATGTTCAAGAACTGCTTCTCAAGCAGACGAGTAACCCCAGGGCTGCCTCTATAGAGAAAGCCAAGCTTGCGCAACTTGAGAAAGACGCGGTTACTCCATTGTATGAAGGATGCAAGCCCGATGATACCCCTTTGAATGTAACGCTCAAGGCTATGGAGATGAAGGCAAAACATAAATGGACCGACGCAAGATTCGACGATATGATGGCATTCTGGCACGATCGTCTCCCGGAGGGGAACGCGTGTCCAACTAGTATCAAGGACGCCAAGAAAATCATGTGTCCTCTTGATCTACCGCACATTAGATACCACGTCTTCATCAACGATTGCATCATTTATCGCGGCGAGCATGTGGATAAAACCACATGCCCGGTGTGCGGCGTTAGTCGATACAAGAAAGGGAAGAAAGCTCCTCGAAATGTGGTATGGTACTTTCCTATCACTCCTCGTCTGCAGCGCTATTTCGCAGACCCTAAGGAAGCAAATCTCATGCGCTGGCATGCAGAAAGAAAGAAGCCAATAGATAACGATGACCCTGAAAAGGACGAGCTGCTGACGCACCCTTCATATGGTAGCTAGTGGAAAGCATTAGACCTCGAATTCCCAGAATTCGATGGAGATTCGAGGAACAACAGGCTAGGTGCAAGCACCGATGGACTCAATCCGTTCGGTAGCCAGAGCAGCACGCACAACACTTGGCCCGTGTTTGTATGGATGTACAACCTCCCTCCCTGGTTGTGCATGAAAAAGAAGTACATACAAATGAGTATGCTAATTCAAGGGCCAAAACAACCTGGTACCGACATCAATCTATATCTCGGGCTGTTGAAAGAGGAGCTAGACATGTTATGGGAATCCGGAGCCAATATGTATGACGCCGTCACACAAGATTATTTCACTATGAGAGCCGCGTTGGTCACTACGGTGCAAGACTATCCAGGTTGCGGATATTTCTCGGGGCAGGTTATCCAAGGATTCTACGCATGCGTTAGGTGCATGCATAACGCGACCTATCTCCAACTAGAGAAAGATCCAGGGTCTTTGAAAACCGTGTTCATGGGGCACCGAAGGTGGCTTGGAAAGAATGATGCATGGAGAAAATGTGGAGATCTGTTCAATGGAAAATCTGAGACCCGAGGAATCCTAGAGCGGACGAGCAACGAAGAAGTGGATGAATTGCTGAAAAATTGGAAAGAGTGTCCTAAACCGAGAAATAAGCGAAAAAGGCAGCAAGACAAGCCGTGGATGAAGGTATGGAAAACAAGGTCTGTTTTCTGGGAGTTGCCATACTAGAAGTTTCTCCGTAGGCCTCATAGCCTTGACATCATGCATATCACGAAGAACGTGTGCGGGAGTCTAGTCACCGCCCTAATCAACATGCCAGATAGGACGAAAGATGGTCTTAAAGCAAGGAACGACTTGATATTCATGGGCATCCGGAAGGATCTTCACGGAGGACGCCCTACTCCTGATGATCAGGAAGATGACGACGATCATTAGTCGGAGGCGACACAAGGTCGTCGAAAGGGTATAAAGATTAAGAAGAATGAATATTACTGCCCCCCTTCGTGCTTCACACTAAGCCAGGATGAGATCAAACAGTTTTTCAAGTTCCTTCTAGGAGTCAAATTTCCTTACGACTACGCGGGCAAGATAATCAGGTACCTAGATGAGGCTAAGCAGAGGTTTAGTGGGATGAAGTCTCATGACTGTGTCGTGCTAATGATGCAGATACTTCCGGTTGCACTACGAGGTATAATGGACGAGCATGTTCGAGAAACATTGTTTGCGCTCTGCAAGTTTTTCGACGTCGTCTCTCGAAAGTCAATTGGCGTGAAACAGCTCAGGAGGCTACAAGAGGAGATCATGGTGATACTATGCGAGCTCGAGATCTACTTCCCGCTCGCATTCTTCGACATTATGGTGCATCTGCTGGTCCATATCGTGGAGGATATCATCCAACTCAGGCCGATGTTCCTCCGCAGCATGATGCCGTTCAAAAGGATGAACGGACACATCAAAGGATATGTTTGCAACAGGTCCTGTCCAGATGGAAGCATAGCCAAGGGCTTTCTGTCCGAAGAGTGCATTTGTTTCTGCATGAATTATCTAGGCATCGAGAATCCTATCGGTCTTCCTGTCAATAGGCACCTTGGCAAGCTCGATGGATCGGGTCACCGAGAGGGTCGTCGCGTACTACATGCAGACTACGATTGTCGACGCACAGACTTTGATAGAGCAAACCTAGTCGAGCTACAACATTTAGAACTGGTCGATCCTTGGGTACAAAAGCACAAAAGGTCAATCGAGAAGAAGTATAGTGACCGGGGCATACAGAGGACACAGGGAGAAATAATCAAAAAGCACAACTCAGATTTCACGCATTGGTTTAGGCAGACGCTCCTAGATAATCCCCCGCAATCGCATTCTATGGAGGGAAACATCATATTCACCTTGTCGCAGGGACCCGTGCACAACCTGGTGACCTATCAGGCGTATGATATCAACGGCTACACATTCTACACGGAGGAAAAGGACAACAAGTGTGACTATCAGAACTCAGGCGTAACATCAGAATTCTACACCGATGACAATGTGAAGGAAAGATTTTACGGAAGGATCGAGGAGATCTGGGAGCTCGACTACTGTGAAGAAAAGGTGTCGATGTTCCATGTCATATGGGCCAAGAGCATCGAAAGAGAAGACCGGTATTTCACAAACATGTTAATACCCGAAGCAGCCAAATCCAAGGCCGACGATGCGCACGTCGCCGCGAAAAATGAACCGTGGGTACTGGCTAGCAAAGTGGACCAATGTTTTTTATTACCGACCCGACAAAGCCTAGCCGTGTTGTCGTGAGGAGAGGAAAAAGAAACATCATCGGGATGGATGGAGTCGCCAATGAGCAAGACTTCGGCAAGTACGGTGATCCAAAGATTGAAGATGACGACGACTACGATGAAGAAACATACATCACAAGAAGAAAAAGGACAACCTTACCCAAAAAAGGTAGCCCGTTCGAGTGAAGAAACATAAAAGTGCCAGGGCTAAATTATTCAACCGCGACAAAGAAGGGAGAAAAGATTGTAAAACGCTATCTCAAAAAAGATTGTAAAACACATGCTCAAAAAAGATTGTATTGATGCATATGGATGGCATATTATTAATGGACACATTATTATTTAATTTCTTTCTACTTTGAATCACTTTTGTACCACTTTTGATGATATAAATATGTACCATTTTTGTCATATAAAACATATAACAGATATTTTATATAGTTTACATAATTTTTGGGATATTTTTTTACATTTTAAAGTAGTTTTAAAATAAAAACAAAAAATGGGGGCACCAGGGTTCGAACCTGGGTGCTCCAGGTTTAGTGAGCGTCCAAAGCTAGGGCGGAACCAGTGGGATATGCAAGTGCTAGTGTCAATAAACGGGACGGCAGCCTTTTGTTTGACTTGACACGACACTTAGCCGTAGCGCACCCTTACCTAGTGCGCTACGGCTAAGTGTTGTGACAAGTCTGCTGCGCGTGGAAAACGGGCCTCCAGTCCCGGCCCGTAAGGGGCTTTAGTCCCGGTCCTGATAACCGGAACTAGAGGGGCGGGACTAAAGGCCCACCCATTAGTCTCGGCCCTCTTACCAGCTAGGACTAATGGGCATCCACGTGGCTGTCTCTGCGGGCGCTGGGTGCACCACCATTAGTCCTGGTTCGTATTACGAACCGGGACAAATGGTTCTCTGCCGCGGCAGCATTTTAGGCACTTTCTCTGCCGCGGCAGAGAATTTAATTTGTATATTTTTTTCATTTCAAAATAGTTTTCTACGCTACCACATACCGTACATGTTCATGCATACATAAGATAACTTCTCTTAAGATCGAGCATACAAATATATACATGATAGTTACACATGGAGATCGCAATTATCGGGACTAGAGCCCGTCTATTCAATTACACGGTCGGGGATCATCGGCGCCTATTCACACTAAATTCTCCGGCGTCATCTATCATCTTGTTCATCAAGAATCCTGCCAGTTCTTCAGAAATTGCTACTACGCGTTGCTGTGGTAGGAGTTGATCCCGCATTTTCTCGAACTATATAAGAAAAGGAGATCAATATGAATATCAATCATGATAACAAAAAGTGACGGTAATAAAAATAATGTTATGAATGTATTGCTTACATTGACTCTATAATCATTCAGCTCACTAGTAAACATGCGAATGAACTCGCAAACATAGAATCCACATAGATTCGTCTTCGGTGGCTGCCTCGCGCACTTTACGAGTATAGAATTCAATCAAAATAATAATCATGCATCATAATTTTCTTGAAACTAGAAGTAAAGAGATGCGCCTACTACTTACCGAGACCGGCTTAAACGTCAGCTTCTCAGTAAAGTCACTCGTAACCGCACTCTTGAACTGGTTCCAAACCCTACCCGGTAAAGAAAATGAATGAGTTATTTATTACGTGATATCTCAGGAAATCAACGAAAGAGGTATTATAGGAGGCCGCAACTTGGCATGCTATTTATTTCTCAACAAACGTTTCAACCGTGGTATTATAGGAGCATACCACATCACCTTGGCAGGAACCCTCTTCCTGGTTTGCTCGCCCTCAACATCACCAGGGTCATCTTTTCTGATCTTATACCGCAATGCAGTGCATACCGGGCATTTATCCATATTCTCGTACTTCTCACCGCGGTAGAGGATGCAGTCATTAGGGCATGCATGTATCTTCTGCACGTCTAATCCTAGAGGGCAGACAAGTTTCTTTGCTTCGTACGTACTGGAGGGCAATTGGTTATTTCTTGGAAGCAGCTTCTTCATTATTACCAGCAACTTTTCAAATCTTGAGTCAGTCATACCGGTCTCTGCCTTCCACTTCAACAATTCCAGTGTGCTACCCAGCTTCTTCTAGCCATCTTCACAAGTTGGATACAACAATGTGTTGTGGTCCTGTAACATATGCTCGAACTACAACCTCTCCTTTTCTGTGTCGCAGTCTCGCCTTGCATCACTAATGACCCGACCAAAATCATCAATGGGCTCATCTGGTTCCCGTTCTTCACCCCCTTCTTTTTCATTATCTTCAACTGCGGTATCATCGTATTCAGGGAACATAGATCGGTAGTTGTCATCATCGTTCTCTTCTTCATCGCCGTCTTCCATCATAACCCCTCTTTCTCCATGCTTGGTCCAAACATTATAGCCGGACATGAAACCGGACCGAAGCAGGTGGCTCTGAATGACTCTTGAGGAAGTGTGAGCCTGCTCATTCCGACATTCAACACATCGACAACACATAAAACCATCCCGCCGCTTGTTCGCCTCAGCCACAAGGCGAAAAGAATGCACGCCTTCTCTGTAAGCGTCAGAGCGTCGGTCACCGTACATCCATGGGTGGCTCATCTGCATCATACAACCATGCATATATATCAAATGCAATCACGATGCTTAAATTAGTACCGCGCAGTCAAAACGAGAAAATAGTTGCTAACCTTTTAGGACACTTCAAAACAAAGAGGAGAAACCTTAAGTGTCGCTCTGACACCTCATATCATATTTTGTCTTGTGTAAACTCAAGTGGCATCGCTCTAATAGGCATTTCACCGAACACCTCTTGTGCATATGAAGAAAAAAAGTTAGCACAAAGTTATACCCACCTCTCACATAGGAAAAAATAGGAGAGAGTGGAGGGCTGGGTGCATATATATAGGGCCAGGCCAGTAGTCCCGGTTTGAGATACAAACCGGGACTAAAGGTTCTGCCAGGAGCTCGCGCATCGGCCCAGACCCATTTGTCCCGGTTTGTATCTCAAACCGGGACTAATGGTTCCTTACGGACCGGTACATAATGCCTCGACCTCCTCGGGCCGTCTAGTTCGGAACATTAGTTCCGGCCCTAGCCACGGCCGGGACTAATGGCCCGAACCAAAGGCCCATTTTCTACTAGTGTGCGCACGGTCATCTCCCATCTCCCATCTATCTCATAACCTAAGCTGCTACCGACGTGCCGCCTCCGCTCGATCTGCCGCCTCCGCTCGCCCACTGCCTGCCGAGGAGGAGGAGAGGAGGCCGCCGCATCCGTGGAGGAGGAGAGGAGGCCGCCGCGTTCAAGGAGGAGGAGAGGAGGCCGCCCCGTCCGAGGAGGAGGAGAGGAGGCTGCCGCATCCGTGGAGGAGGAGAGGAGGCCGCCGCGTCCGTGGAGGAGGAGAGGAGGCCGCCGCGCGTCCGTGGAGGAGCTCCGCCCGCGCTCTTCGTCATCGTCCGCGCGCTCTTTGTCGTCGTCGTCTTTGAGGTGAGCGTCCCCTCTCTCCCCTCTGTGACCTAGAACACAAAAACATAGGGTTCCTCTACATCATGCTCTTCTTACTTGTTTCGCAGACAAAAACATAGGGCTGCCTGCCGAGGGTTTCCTGACCTAGAACACAAAATTTCAACCCTAATTAGGGTTTCCTCCTCTCTTTGGTGTATGTGTTTTACCTAGTGAATAGATTCGAGCACATGAACCCTAGCGTGATTCAGTGATAGTGTTGTTGGTGATACACGAGGAATATATACTGAAATGATTCGTAGAAATACTTTCTAGGAAATTGATTTGTTTTCTATCAAATCTGAGAGTGTAATGATGTATAGGTTTGATTCCTAAAGTTTAATTGATTACCAAATCAGACAGTGTAAGTAGAGATGGATGACCAATATGAAATATAAGACTTCCATTTCTTATAATGTTTAGTGGTATTGCACTTTGTGACATGCATTTTTGTAGAGTGTGTATCTGTGAAGTGAATGTCCAGAAAGCAGGTTGAGATGATGCCAAAAGAATTGACAGCTAGCTGATGCCTTGTCTTTGTTGTTGTAAATAGTTGATCTGTGTTGATCCTAGGCTTTTGGTTGTAGTGTTGATGATAGTTACTGAATTTTGTAGTGTGCCTTGATTAATTCTTGGACCTGTTCAATGTGTAAAGCTGATGCTATGGTGGTCGATGCTTGTACCTTTTGGTGAACATGCCTGGTGAACATGCCTGTTTCTCGATTATTGTTGATTTTGTGTTTGCTAACCAACAGTATGCGGAGTCAAGTGAGAATCGATATTGTGCCTGATTACTAAAAGGAAGCAATTGTGAAAACTCTAGATGACCAATATGAATACTCTGTCCATGTGATAGCAACAGTTTAATTGATTCCTTATACCCTGAGAAGTTGATTATTTAAATTGTTTGGATAAGGGGCTAACCTTGGCTTGGATGGATGCCACAGTGGTAACACCATATGCTGAATTAGAAATATGTTTTACCTCATTTGTATATGATACACAAGCATAGCTTGCATGTGCTTGTGATGTTGCTAATAGAATAGTATTCCTTCAGGAATGTCTAGATGATTTATCAAAGGAATATGATTTAAATTTATACTCTGAGTGCTTGCAATGATTCCTGGCTAAACTAGCTACGAAGATGATAAGAAATATATTTACTTCTATTTAGAACATGATCTTAAGTAGCTTCTGTAGGTGGTCTAGCTCTTGCGGTAAAATATGATTACATGATACTATTCTTGTTTTCTTTCATTCTTGACAGTAATTGTATAAAGATCTGATTCATAAGTTGGTTGTTAGGAAAATGATGAATTACATTTAGAAAGCTTTTACTAAATGATTAACTAGCCAATATATCATGTAATGGTTGTTTCTTGTACTGATGTCTTTGGCTACTAGTTTGATCTCTGGTAGTTCTACTGGAGAGATGTTTTTGGCTACTAGTTTGATCTCTGCTGCTGTAATTTGCTTGTTTTCAAGACCACCTGAAAGTTCTACATCTGATATATGTTCCCGCCTTCCACTGGTTATGCTCTCCTTTAAATCCTAGTTAGAGTGGTTGTTGTGCTTTGTTGTATTCGTAGCTATATTACCCTGCCTAGTTGTATTCGTATGCAGGTGCTTGTATGAAATGAGTCCCGATTTTCGCCGAAATGTTGATTAACTTCCGTTTCGGCAGAATTCGGGCACTCCTAGTTTAACAAAAATGAGCAAAGGTCATGCCGGATTTTTCCGCGCACTTTACTAACCATTATTTGCCTTTTATTAGTGCAAACATGTGTGACAACGACAAGGCTGGATCTTCTCAGCGTATCAACGCTAAAGGAGAAGTGAGACCTCAAAATAGACCCTTGTCATTCTAGGAGGAGGTCGAGCGGCTAGAAAGAATGACAGAGGGTGATGAAGAATACAACCCTTCCGAGAGCGACGCCGATGAGATGGAAGACGTGGAGGAAGAAGAAGAAGAAGCCGAAGGAACGGCGGATGATGAAACCACTGATGGCGGCAAGGGCACAACAAGTGGTAGTAATCCGCCTAAGAAGAAGAAGGAAAGGCGCCCGAACACGGTCGGCACCGTCAGAGAGGAAATTACCGAAGTGAGCCCAACAGGGGTTCCTTTGGTGCCCGACCATGTGGTCAAAGGGTACGGTGGGCAAGTGGCGGCTATCACCCAGATTGCCATCTCGATCAACACCGAGAATCTCCATCATAAAGATAATGGCCATTTGCGCACACTCCTCTTCGAGAAGCTGCACGCAAGATACAAGTTCCCCCTTCAGTATCGGAACACAGATTATCATGGGAATGAAGTAAATAAATCCGCCCTCACGAGGATGAGCACCGCCCTGGCTAGCTAGAGAACCCGGATAAAGAAGAAGATATTTAAAGAAGGGAAAAGTCTCGAGGAGATCTAGAAGATTGACCCGCAGATCACCGAAGATCAATTCCAGGAGTTCAAGGCCAAGTGCAAATCCGAAGCAGCCAAGGCCTCGAGTAAGCGGGGAAAGGAATTGCAGGCGATGAATATAGGTCACCACCATCTCGGATCTGGTGGTTACAGAGCTGCGGAGCCCAAATGGGATAAGGAGGACGACGATTATAGAGCTAAGGGGATACCTAACCCCTTTTCGAAATTCGAAAACAAGCAGCTTCGAAACTTTATCAGGGCTCGTTACCATGTGGACCCCAAAACCAAAGAACTCACCGCGGAAACTAAGGTGAAGGACTTCGAGGTTCTTGCGGTAAGTAATTTAATTACCGCAGATCAAGTCGATTACATTCTAATCGATCAAGTCGAATTTCTAAACGGTTCACGTTACTTCTTCTGCAGGAGCAGGAAATTGCTAGTCAGGGATCCCATGGTTCCTCATCCCACGGGTCGACGGCGGACACCCGGTGTGATAACCCTTTTAACAGGGCGATGAACCGGGCCAAGAAAATCATGCCGGTTACAAAGAAGCCATCGTTGGATGGCCGTCTGGCTGACTTCGGGGCTAAGAATTGGGTGGATCATTTTGGTCCACCCCCGAGGATGCGTGTGGAGGGAAGGAGCGACGAGGAAAACCGTGAGGTTCAGGAACTTAAGGAACAAGTGGCACGGATCCCGCAGATTGTCCAAGACAACCTGGCAATCGCATTCACCTCCATCCTGCCTACCTTGGTGGAGTCAATAGCGAACTGGAGTGCGGGTGGTCGACAAGGGCCGTGCCCGATTCCAAGCATGGTCAGTAGCCACTCAAACAATGCGGCACCGGCGAACCCGGTGAATTATGTGTTCGTGACTCCGCCCGCTAGCACGGCGGTGCCGGAAGCATTGGTGACTCCCCCTGCCATCACCGCGGTGCTGGAGCTTAATGCAACCGATAGGGAGAATACACCGGCGGCCGGCACCGCGCCATCAAGCAGCCCCTCCTTCTCTTGCACGCCCGTCGTCATATGCGGTGCCTCGACATTAGCCGAGCTCGACGCCATCACGGTAAACCAAATACTTTACCGCCTTGCCATTTATTACTCTTATGGCATCTTTTTAATGCCATACATGTTTTTCGCAGACGGATGTTCCATGCACTCTCTTAAGCTTCGTGAACAACGAGTTGAGGGATGTTGCCAAGGGTACCATCATTCAACCCTTGCACCGTAGGTTCCACTCAAAGCCAATGCCAGATAGCGTGCATAGGGTTAAAATTATCCGGGTGCTAAGGGGTTGCGATGACCTGGAACCTCCCATTCAACCCCCAGGAGCGGATGAAGAAGAGCCGGATGTCCTCAGAAGTTGCTTCGTCTTATGGCCAAAGAGCATGATTCGTTTGGGGACGGCCGGGGCCATCACCCCACAGACAACAACACTGCATGCCGTGCCAGCGCCAAGTCATGGCAAGACCCCCACACCGCTACCGCCGTCACCTCCACGCGATTGTTCGGTTGGTCATATTGACATGACCATGGCACAGGATTCGAACGAGGATGACGAAGATTACTTCGATGATTTCATCAACACTAATCTTTTCCCCGGAGACCTAAACGAAGACCCAGCTGGTGGCCCCGTAGAGAAAGCCACTTGCAACAAACATCTCTTTGGTTCTCAGGAGACGCCTCCAGCTTGCACCTTCACCAAGCCAGCAGATACATCCAACCGGCCCTTTGTTCTAAGACCTGACACACTACATAGGGCGATCGATTCTCAGATTGTGGTGCCTACCCACTTCCCAAAAGGCAAGAAGACCAGGAAAAGAAAATCTCGCAGCTCGAGCCAGCCGGTGGCATCAACTGCGAATCTGATCAGGTTTTAGGACAGGCCACCAAGACCAAAGGGTATTATGTGGAGGATGCATGTGGAGGGTGAGCCCATGCTAACTAAGAAATTGCTCAGGCTCGCCACTTCAGAAATGAGGAGTGTGCATGACGGTGTGCTGACGATAGAGAGAAGCCTTCTTGCGGAGAAAGATCCCTCGCACCCGGTATTCGTGGTTAAGGTGCCACGAGGCTTGGGCTTCGTCGATAATGTCCCCGCGGATCTGTTCTTCCTGCGGTTTGACGATATCTTCAATATGTTCCACCTGTATCCGCTGCACTATACCACGGTACACCTGTTTTCTCTCAGCCTGGCCATTCAGATCATTAGAGAGAACACCCCGGGCATCGCTATAGTGGACCCCTAGTACATGTGTGATGGCTTCTTGGGAAGCGCCATTGAACGGCGATTCGTGGCCTCGTACCTCCAAGGCATCTTGGTGCGAACAAGACAAAGGAATACATTCTCATGCCTTTCTTTTCTGAGTAAGTCATTATTCACTCGCCGCCATAACATGCTTTATTAGATTTTTATCATTCTTTTTCCAACACATTTCGTTTGAATTGTTTTTGTAACTACCTCGGTGAATTACGCTCCTAGTTACAAGCCTGGATGAGCAGAAATGGTTGAAATAGTACGGTGGGGCCCAAATGCCACTCACAGGTAGACCTTTCGGCCGTCCCAACCATTTCCACACATCGGGACAAGAACGGGCGGCGTAATCGGCAGGCGAAGGGATCAACTACATACACAAATGAGTATGTATGCAAGCCACCATACAACAGTACATCAGAGCCATTCCATCTAAAAAGAAAGGAAATATAGCAACGCCATACGGTAAGATCCAAATATCCTAGATAGATATAATAGTTTAGGATATCTCCTCATACATCAAACATCAGAGTATCAGGCGGGAGCGGAAGACAAAATCCGAGTACGGATAAGAAGCAAATCGGCATAAGATGCCCCATAAATAAGCAGATCCCGCCCACAGATCTCACGGATCCCCGTTCCCGGAATCTCTACACCGAATGATCGTTGCCCACATCGTCCGTCTCTTCCACCCAGTATCCATCTTGCGAGTGTACCTGTTCATCTGAACCAATAATTTATCGTGTGAGACCCTAGGGGTACTCAGCAAGTCTTTATGCCTCTAAAGGGGACACAACCTGGGGTGACGCAATTGCAGCAAAAGATAAACCCTAGCAATTCTATAGAAACTCGCTAACCATCCGCCTAACCAGAGATAGACGGATGTCCGTGAATTAACAACAACAGTTATGACGGTAATCTTAGCAGATCCATCCTCCACCTCGCTTACCGACGAGGAAGCGGACGAACAACCCCCATCCGTTGGCAGTTTTATTATCCATTCCGTGAGTGTTGCACTATTTACTAGTCAGGTACCTAGTCTAGTCAAGTTAAAAACGGTACTTTAGTTATGCTTGTCTATGATCGAGAAACTGTGCTCCAAGTCGTCCATAACCGCGGACACGGCTTCCAGAAAGTTTTACCCTGCAGGGGTGCACAAATAGCAACACACACTCGATATGCCTCGGAAAAACCAAATCAAAACCCAACGAGGCAGTCACGACAAAGCAATTACAGGATTCAGAAATATTTCAGGGGGCCACCCCATTAAGCTACCCGCAACGAAGTTAGCTGACTCCGAGACGGCCTCAAGGTTTGCGTCAGTGGCTGTGAACGACTGGGAACCCGAAAATGTGACTGGGCTTGTCGACACCACGAAAACACTCCGCTTTCCTAAACAGTACAGTGTGCTCCTCGCACAATTTAAATAAAGCAGTAAAGCATGGCATAAGTACAGGATAGTAATTAAAACCTCAAACTAGTTTGTGGCCCCAAGAAATAAGAATGAATCAAGCTCTGGCTCAGGGGGGTTCATAAGCCTCCCGGATGTGGATAGCGCGAATATTCAAGGAACAGGAATCAAGTACTCGGGGTCCTACGGGACACAAGTGAGCCTGAAAAACCAAATAGCGAATATGGCTCACCGATGCCACTTTCATTAGTTATCCCATTACTACTCAGGTTAAGTTGTTTAGGTACCTCGTTTTCCATCAGACACTCACATACCCTACACATGTTGTTCTACGACTCGCATGGCTCAAACAACTCCTGTAGTAATGGCTCATGGGATGAAGGAACAAGCTTCGGTGGGTTTTAAAAGTAAAGGCTATGCAATACTTGGGATTCAGATTAATGCAATCGCGACTCGATGATGCAAGAAATAAGATAGAGGCAGTAGGTACTATATGTATGCAAGCATGTGGTAGTGCTTGCCTGGCAGCTCAGTTGAAGCAAGGGATGGATCTGGGTAGTGCTCCTGGTTGTCTTGATATATCCCCTGCTCAGCGTATATTCGGAGAAGAACCAAACAAACAAGGGCCAACATAAATAAAGTGCACAAGCATATGAGTTAAATGCATCAAGCAAACAATCATGCCATGATGAATGATGCACAATTTGCATGGCAATAAGGTAGCATGGCATGGGTGAGGTGTGAAGTACAAGATTAAACATTTTTATTGGGTTTTAATCACATTTTCACCTCATATTAGTTGCTGTACACATTATATTTATATGATGCATGCTGCAAAACAGAACATGGAATGCATAAATAGAAAGGTCTCGTCGAGCTAATCATTTAGACATATCATTTGTTAAATTTGGAGTTATAAAACAAAAGTTATTAATTATTTAAGTCAAAAGGGCAATTTAATGTAATTTTAATTAACTTGGAAAATAAATTGTACAAAATATATTTTGGATGGCATATTTGAATTCCTCATATTTTTCTGATTTGAAAACATATATTATTTGCATTATTTGGATTTGTATTTTAAAAGTTATTTAAAAACAGAATTAAATTTGAATTTGAATTAATTTGAAAAGATTTGAATTAAAACAGAAATAGACAGAAGCTTTTCTCACCTAGCCCGGACCTAGCCAGAGTCACTGTCGGGTGGGCCAGGCGCTGACTAGGCAGAACTGCGCGCGAAAAGCTTTCTACACCGCTGCACTTCCTAGCCACGAAGACAGACAGGTGGGCTCCGCGGCTCTGCGCTCCCGCACGCCAGAGGGCGGACGCGAGGCTGCCACGCGGCTCAGGGGGGCTGCGGGTTGATGCGACCAAAGCAGGGGACCTTTTTGCAAAAACGCCATGGAGACAGACAAGTGGGCCTAGCGGAGCGCGGGGTGATGCAACAAAAAGTGCAGGGGGGTATCAGCAAAATGTCCACGCGATGCACTGTTTCTCTTCCTCTGCGCCGCGGACGGGTCGGTGCGCGCCAGCGCGGGGTGGGGATTTGATTTGGGGACGTGCTAGTGTGCGCTGGGAGTGCGAGCTAGTGCGGCTAGGTGAGGTAGCTGCTAGGGAGGGCGGACGGGGCCTAGCAAAGTCGCTGCGCGGCGTAGCAACGCAGGAACGACGTCGGCCGCCGCGCACCGAGGCTGTTCGACGATATGGCCTGCGAGCACAGGCGACGACAGCGAGGCGAAACATGTCCAGGGGGCTTAGGGGCTCACCGCGGAGGCGTTGGTGTAGATGGATCGGCTTGGGGAGCGGTTGATCGGCATCGACGCAGACGGACCGGAGCTAGGGTTTGGGCGTCAGGCTCGCGCTGGTACCGGCGCTCTGGTGCTCCTCCTGCTTGCTGCCGTGTACAAGGTGACGTAGGGGAGCCTCCTCGATCTTCCAAGCCACTTCACGGACGCGCGGCTCAACTAGATCAACGGAACGGAGTAGAGGCCGACGGTGGGCGGCTATGGGGTAGCCGGAGACGGTGGGGAAGAGGGGAGAGGGCAGGCGCCCTGGGGAGATCTAGAGATGGTCTGGGCGAGGCAGAGAGGTAGGGGATAAAGCAGAGGGAGGGAGAGGGGTGCCGTGGGGGAGTGGGGCAGAGAAAAAGGTGGCTCGGCCACCTTTCCTTCCTCCTCTCACGTGCTCGGTCGGGCAGGGCAGGGGCAGGGCGAGGTGGTGAAGGGGTAGGGAGCTGGCAGGTGGGGCAGGGCAGGCCAGGCTCGGGTGGTGGGGTCCTCAGGCAGAGAGAGAAAAGAGAGGGAGGGAGGAGCTCGGGTTGGAACTAGGTTTGGAGCTAGGGTGGTGGCTCGGGTTAGGGTTTTGTGGGGTGGAGGGAGTAGCTAGGTGGGGCCAGGGAGAGAGGGTGGCCGGGTGGAACCTGCAAGGTGAGGCTCGGCATGGAGAGATTAAGGGGGAAGGGTTAGGTTTAGAGAGGGACTAGGGTTAGGGAGAGGAGTGGAATGGTAGCTAGGTGTAGGTGATTAGGGTGGTAGGGTTTAGGGTTAGATATGGACTAAGAGAGAGGGGGTTTTAGGATTAGATGATGTGATGGAGAGATGAGTGGTATGGTTTAGGGTTTAGAGATAACCCACATGACCAAACATGGATGGAGGTGAAAAGGAGAGAGAGGGAGATGTGGTGAAGGATTTTTGCAAGACAAACTAGATCAAGCCAAAAAGAGAGGTAGAGAGAGATGGGCGATTCACCCCAAAAATCCAAATAAAAAACAAAGGAGGACCAAAATTGGAGATGATTGCATGGCCCATGCAAATTAAGTAATGCCATGCTTATTCTTGTGAGAACAATAATATTAACATGGCATTATTATTATGCATTCCCAAAATTGGAATAAAAGCCAAGCAAAAAGAATTAAAAGGATGCTCCATGTGGAGTAGATGGAAATGATCACATTTGATTATAATTGGGAATTACTAGTGTGTATATTCCACTAGATGCTTACTAGTCCCAAAAATATCCCAACATGAGCATAAATCCATAATAATCCATATGGGAGCTAGGAAAAAGGGTCCCACTCACAAGGCATGCAAAGGTGGCCATGTGGCTCTCATGTATCACTAATGTGAAAACAACATGATGCTAAGATGAGAGCATGTGGAAAAAGAATTGGATCCATCCCAACCCATATGAGCTAGAGATAAACCCAAGTAAAAATGCAAAGCTCACATTAGTTGGATGGTGGAATTATAAGGTGGTGAAAGAAAGGTGGTGGAGTTAATAAAAGATATGCCCCCAACTCAACTTGGGCATTAAACAATATATCAAGAACCAAATACAATATCAAGAGGCAAATACAATTAACAATGCATATGAGAGAAGATCCAAAACAAAAAGGGTTTTATATGATGCTCAAATGCAAGGTGGCATGATGACATGAGCATCATATAATGATGATGCAACAATTATATGTAGGAAGTAGCATCTATATAGACTAGGCTAGTAGCATTGCAATTGTTAGACAATTGGGATGCTACAACTCTCCCCCACTAAACAAGAATCTCGCCCCGAGATTCCTAGGAAAAAAAAACAAGGAGAGGCGGGTGTTCGGAACGAAGGTGACCCTCACGTTCCCAAGTTGATGAACAACGGAATGGTGCGACCACTACACCTTGCAAAACTTGCTAGACTTGTTGCGAGTCTTGCGTTTTGCTTGAGAAACAACGGTTTAGAAGAGTTGAAGGATTGTCGTGAGACAAGAAGTATAGGATGGACATAGCTCCGGTTTTCCAAAGAAACATGATAAAAGAATAGAACCACTTGTGAAAGAAAAAGACAAGATGATGTATCCTGGATAAAGAAAAACACACCATTAAGATTAAAGATTTACTGATACTAGAGAGGATGGATCTTTGTCTCGCCGAAGGAAAAAGAGCTAGATTGGAGAGGTTTTGAACCACTATGACAATAGCATCGTATCCTCTCTCAGATTTGAGAAATGAAGTACGGAAACAATATTACCTTCAAACAATAGAGTCCCTTGATATCAACAGAAAGATTTAGTTAGACATCGTCGGATTAGATTCTTGTTGCGCCGGTAAGAACCAAAGGATCATGCAATTGAGGTGCGCGGATATAACTTCCAGAGACGGATGTGATGCCAGATCATGGTGGAATCCCGAGAAGCAAAGAATATGGAGGATCTGGAGTTTATTGTAGAGATACTTATTGCTTTCTTTAGCCTTGAGGCTAACGCAATAGATTTGCGGCTGATGGCATCAACCATAATTGGCTTTACCACAGAAAACGAATTGATGGAACAAAGAGAGATAGTTTCCTTGCATCTTGTTTGGGGATGTCGAGCATCGGTAGAAAGACGAGGACCGAAAGGAGTTTGCATTTGTTTCCACTAGATGATTGAAGATTTGCTCCGTGTAGGAAAGGACGAGATCACCAACAAGAGATTATTGATTACCTTCTTCGAGAGAGCACTCCGGAAGAACAAGGACGGAAGTAAAAATATCGAGGGATAAAGGCCACTTCTAACTTCCATGGAATGAGTGAAATCACATTAATTCACCAATTCAATGCACAAGAGCGAATGATAAGAGTAGTGGTATGGTAGCTACTCCATCCCACACTCAAAGCATTACTCCGCACATGAATAAGAAAACCATGCAACCCAACTACCGAAACAGATTGAAGGTATTGACAAAAACTCACGGAACTTCGTTAGAAAACAAGGATAGATGCAAACGATTTGCCGGATTCAAGATAGATAAGGTGATGATGTCGTCGTCATATCATAAGTAACCAGCCACCGGAAAGATATGAAGGAAGATTACGGAGAATAACTGCAAGATTCCACAGATAAAGAAAAAGATAGCACCACTTGCACATAAGGATACAAGATCTGGAAAGTCTTCATGGCCTCTGGTGGATTGAGCATAGACGATAGAGCGAGAGGGTTTCAAGAGATTACTTGACGAGATAGAGGTGAAAAGGACTCCATGTTCTTCTTGAAATGATTGAGAGAGATTTAGCAGTCTTGAGGAAGATCTTTAGCGGAATGACGATGATAACTTACCAACAAGGAAAACTCCGGGTTGATTGAAGATGGAAGATGGAATTAACAATGGACTTGCTGATTCCAGAGTTGAAGCGATCTATTTAGCAGAAGGACGTGGCCGAGATAGGTGACTTCAAAAAGCCAGAATTCTCACTTTGAGACTTTGCACACAGGCAGTGCTCACGAAGCTTGATAGAAAGAGACACGGATGATCTTCCATGTCCTTCCATAGATATGGAATAGGCAAGCATATTATCAACATATACCACCATGGATTAACAGGATATTCCGAGAATATCAAGTTCAAGAGGCAGAAGAAACGAACACATGGTCGAAACACTTTCTGAGCTCAATGCTCTTTGAAAGATCAACGTTAAGAGCACGGGTTCGTGTTGAAGAAGATGCATTGGAAGAATAGATTATCTGGTCCTTCGGAAGAAAAAGAGATGCCGCCTGGTTCACATTGTCGATCGGATCGCCGGTTACAAAGATAAAGAGATCTTGGATAAAGGAACGATGATATAGCTTTGCTTATGGTATGAGCTATCAGAGACGAAAAAGATGTGCAGATATGGAGTTGAAAAAGATGTGCAGCATGATGAACAGATGATAGACCGCCGTAGTACTTTGAGAAACTCCGGATTGCCAAAGATGCTTGAATAAGCATAGATATGATCACGGAGTACTCAAAATCACAGGAGATAACCTTATCCTCCAGATGGTGACGGTTGATAGCATTTTTCCATATTCCAATCGACACTTATCATGAGTGGAATATAGCTATGCCGAGAGCCAAATTACAATCATCAGCATCGGATCGACACATGTTATGTAATTAGCCCAAGAGAAATTGTTGATGAAACGAAACTCCAGGATTAAGCGCCGGTGACAAAAGAATGAGTTAGCATGGACATGCTGATAAAAGGGAGATAGATAATGTTTCACACACGACTGAAAAGGAGTGTGGAAACACAGATGTGTCAAAGAAAAATTTTCCGCATTTTTCGGCATTAAAATACCAATAGATGCGCAAAATCACTTATCAGGTAGAGATTAGCAACTGATGCTTACACAGAAGGTGGAGTTGCTAGAAGGAAGGACACCCTTAAGAAGATGGCACCGGTTAACAAGGAGTCAGATAGATCGCGCCGGTTTTCCAAAAGCCTGTCAGTATGGAATGTACCAACAGTTGATAACCAAAGGCAGATAAAGATAACAAGTTGGAAGCAACAGATAGACAAGGAATTTCACACACACACACACACACAACCTATGGTACTACGGAAACCCAGAACACGTGAATCCTAGTTTGAATTTTAAGAAGAGGATTGAAAACGTTACACTTTCTTACCAGAAAAAGGATGGATGGTTGGGTAAGAAGAAAAGTGGAAGCAGTCCTACTCTCGCGTTTTGTTTTCCCTAGTATACATAGCTACCAAAAATATTTGCTAGACAGACAACGACCATTTGGCTGAGACCCTGAAGGGCGGGATGGCTCTGATACCAATTGTAACTACCTCGGTGAATTACGCTCCTAGTTACAAGCCTGGATGAGCAGAAATGGTTGAAATAGTACGGTGGGGCCCAAATGCCACTCACAGGTAGACCTTTCGGCCGTCCCAACCATTTCCACACATCGGGACAAGAACGGGCGGCGTAATCGGCAGGCGAAGGGATCAACTACATACACAAATGAGTATGTATGCAAGCCACCATACAACAGTACATCAGAGCCATTCCATCTAAAAAGAAAGGAAATATAGCAACGCCATACGACAAGATCCAAATATCCTAGATAGATATAATAGTTTAGGATATCTCCTCATACATCAAACATCAGAGTATCAGGCGGGAGCGGAAGACAAAATCCGAGTACGGATAAGAAGCAAATCGGCATAAGATGCCCCATAAATAAGCAGATCCCGCCCACAGATCTCACGGATCCCCGTTCCCGGAATCTCTACACTGAATGATCGTTGCCCACATCGTCCGTCTCTTCCACCCAGTATCCATCTTGCGAGTGTACCTGTTCATCTGAACCAATAATTTATCGTGTGAGACCCTAGGGGTACTCAGCAAGTCTTTATGCCTCTAAAGGGGACACAACCTGGGGTGACGCAATTGCAGCAAAAGATAAACCCTAGCAATTCTATAGAAACTCGCTAACCATCCGCCTAACCAGAGATAGACGGATGTCCGTGAATTAACAACAACAGTTATGACGGTAATCTTAGCAGATCCATCCTCCTCCTCGCTTACCGACGAGGAAGCGGACAAACAACCCCCATCCGTTGGCAGTTTTATTATCCATTCCGTGAGTGTTGCACTATTTACTAGTCAGGTACCTAGTCTAGTCAAGTTAAAAACGGTACTTTAGTTATGCTTGTCTATGATCGAGAAACTGTGCTCCAAGTCGTCCATAACCGCGGACACGGCTTCCAGAAAGTTTTACCCTGCAGGGGTGCACAAATAGCAACACACACTCGATATGCCTCGGAAAAACCAAATCAAAACCCAACGAGGCAGTCACGACAAAGCAATTACAGGATTCAGAAATATTTCAGGGGGCCACCCCATTGAGCTACCCGCAACGAAGTTAGCTGACTCCGAGACGGCCTCAAGGTTTGCGTCAGTGGCTGTGAACGACTGGGAACCTGAAAATGTGACTGGGCTTGTCGACACCGCGAAAACACTCCGCTTTCCTAAAAAGTACAGTGTGCTCCTCGCACAATTTAAATAAAGCAGTAAAGCATGGCATAAGTACAGGATAGTAATTAAAACCTCAAACTAGTTTGTGGCCCCAAGAAATAAGAATGAATCAAGCTCTGGCTCAGGGGGGTTCATAAGCCTCCCGGATGTGGATAGCGCGAATATTCAAGGAACAGGAATCAAGTACTCGGGGTCCTACGGGACACAAGTGAGCCTGAAAAACCAAATAGCGAATATGGCTCACCGATGCCACTTTCATTAGTTATCCCATTACTACTCAGGTTAAGTTGTTTAGGTACCTCGTTTTCCATCAGACACTCACATACCCTACACATGCTGTTCTACGACTCGCATGGCTCAAACAACTCCTGTAGTAATGGCTCATGGGATGAAGAAACAAGCTTCGGTGGGTTTTAAAAGTAAAGGCTATGCAATACCTGGGATTCAGATTAATGCAATCGCGACTCGATGATGCAAGAAATAAGATAGAGGCAGTAGGTACTATATGTATGCAAGCATGTGGTAGTGCTTGCCTGGCAGCTCAGTTGAAGCAAGGGATGGATCTGGGTAGTGCTCCTGGTTGTCTTGATATATCCCCTGCTCAGCGTCTATTCGGAGAAGAACCAAACAAACAAGGGCCAACATAAATAAAGTGCACAAGCATATGAGTTAAATGCATCAAGCAAATAATCATGCCATGATGAATGATGCACAATTTGCATGGCAATAAGGTAGCATGGCATGGGTGAGGTGTGAAGTACAAGATTAAACATTTTTATTGGGTTTTAATCACATTTTCACCTCATATTAGTTGCTGTACACATTATATTTATATGATGCATGCTTCAAAACAGAACAAGGAATGCATAAACAGAAAGGTCTCGTCGAGCTAATCATTTTAGACATATCATTTGTTAAATTTGGAGTTATAAAACAAAAGTTATTAATTATTTAAGTCAAAAGGGCAATTTAATGTAATTTTAATTAACTTGGAAAATAAAGTGTACAAAATATATTTTGGATGGCATATTTGAATTCCTCATATTTTTCTGATTTGAAAACATATATTATTTGCATTATTTGGATTTGTATTTTAAAAGTTATTTAAAAACAGAATTAAATTTGAATTTGAATTAATTTGAAAAGATTTGAATTAAAACAGAAATAGACAGAAGCTTTTCTCAACCAGCCCGGACCTAGCCAGAGTCACTGTCGGGTGGGCCAGGCGCTGACTGGGCAGAACTGCGTGCGAAAAGCTTTCTACACCGCTGCACTTCCTAGCCACGAAGACAGACAGGTGGGCTCCGCGGCTCTGCGGTCCCACACGCCAGAGGGCGGACGTGAGGCTGCCACGCGGCTCAGGGGGGGGCTGCGGGTTGATGCGACCAAAGCAGGGGAGTCTTTTTGCAAAAACGCCACGGAGACAGACAAGTGGGCCTAGCGGAGCGCGGGGTGATGCAACAAAAAGTGCAGGGGGGTATCAGCAAAACGTCCACGCGATGCACTGTTTCTCTTCCTCTGCGCCGCGGACGGATCGGTGCGCGCCAGCGCGGGGTGGGGATTCGATCTGGGGACGTGCTGGTGCGCGCTGGGAGTGCGAGCCAGTGCGGCTAGGTGAGGTAGCTGCTAGGGAGGGCGGACGGGGCCTAGCTAAGTCGCTGCGCGGCGTAGCAACGCAGGAACGACGTCGGCCGCCGCGCACCGAGGCTGTTCGACGATATGGCCGGCGAGCACAGGCGACGACAGCGAGGCGAAACATGTCCAGGGGGCTTAGGGGCTCACCGCGGAGGCGTTGGTGTAGAAGGATCGGCTTGGGGAGCGGTTGATCGGCGTCGTCGCAGACGGACCGGAGCTAGGGTTTGGGCGTCGGGTTCGCGCTGGTACCGGCGCTCTGGTGCTCCTCCTGCTCGCTGCCGTGTACAGGGTGACTTAGGGGAGCCTCCTCGATCTTCCAAGCCACTTCACAGACTCGCGGCTCGACTAGATCAACGGAACGGAGTAGAGGCCGATGGTGGGCGGCTATGGGGTAGCCGGAGACGGTGGGGAAGAGGGGAGAGGGCAGGCGCCCTGGGGAGATCTGGAGATGGTCTGGGCGAGGCAGAGAGGTAGGGGATAAAGCAGAGGGAGGGAGAGGGGTGCCGTGGGGAGTGGGGCAGAGAAAAAGGTGGCTCGGCCACCTTTCCTTCCTCCTCTCACGTGCTCGGTCGGGCAGGGCAGGGGCAGGGCGAGGTGGTGAAGGGGTAGGGAGCTGGCAGGTGGGGCAGGGCAGGCCAGGCTCGGGTGGTGGGGTCCTCAGGCAGAGAGAGAAAAGAGAGGGAGGGAGGAGCTCGGGTTGGAACTAGGTTTGGAGCTAGGGTGGTGGCTCGGGTTAGGGTTTTGTGGGATGGAGGGAGTAGCTAGGTGGGGCCAGGGAGAGAGGGTGGCCGGGTGGAACCTGCAAGGTGAGGCTCGGCATGGAGAGATTAAGGGGGAAGGGTTAGGTTTAGAGAGGGACTAGGGTTAGGGAGAGGAGTGGAATGGTAGCTAGGTGTAGGTGATTAGGGTGGTAGGGTTTAGGGTTAGATATGGACTAAGAGAGAGGGGGTTTTAGGATTAGATGATGTGATGGAGAGATGAGTGGTATGGTTTAGGGTTTAGAGATAACCCACATGACCAAACATGGATGGAGGTGAAAAGGAGAGAGAGGGAGATGTGGTGAAGGATTTTTGCAAGACAAACTAGATCAAGCCAAAAAGAGAGGTAGAGAGAGATGGGCGATTCACCCCAAAAATCCAAATAAAAAACAAAGGAGGACCAAAATTGGAGATGATTGCATGGCCCATGCAAATTAAGTAATGCCATGCTTATTCTTGTGAGAACAATAATATTAACATGGCATTATTATTATGCATTCCCAAAATTGGAATAAAAGCCAAGCAAAAAGAATTAAAAGGATGCTCCATGTGGAGTAAATGGAAATGATCACATTTGATTATAATTGGGAATTACTAGTGTGTATATTCCACTAGATGCTTACTAGTCCCAAAAATATCCCAACATGAGCATAAATCCATAATAATCCATATGGGAGCTAGGAAAAAGGGTCCCACTCACAAGGCATGCAAAGGTGGCCATGTGGCTCTCATGTATCACTAATGTGAAAACAACATGATGCTAAGATGAGAGCATGTGGAAAAAGAATTGGATCCATCCCAACCCATATGAGCTAGAGATAAACCCAAGTAAAAATGCAAAGCTCACATTAGTTGGATGGTGGAATTATAAGGTGGTGAAAGAAAGGTGGTGGAGTTAATAAAAGATATGCCCCCAACTCAACTTGGGCATTAAACAATATATCAAGAACCAAATACAATATCAAGAGGCAAATACAATTAACAATGCATATGAGAGAAGATCCAAAACAAAAAGGGTTTTATATGATGCTCAAATGCAAGGTGGCATGATGATATGAGCATCATATAATGATGATGCAACAATTATATGTAGGAAGTAGCATCTATATAGACTAGGCTAGTAGCATTGCAATTGTTAGACAATTGGGATGCTACAGTTTTGCGCAGAGATCAACACTGCACACTCATCTGCTTGTCGCCGAAACATACGCAAGCCATGTATTTCGACTCAAGGAGTCAGTAAAAGAACAAAAAATATGACAAGATCAAGAAAGTTCTAGATGATGCTCTCACCGGCTATGCCTCAACGGAAGGCGCCACCTTCGTGCGTAAGAAGCTCAAGTTTGGCAGGCATGTCTTCACCCATGTGACGTAATTCCCCTGCGTCAAGCAGCCGGCAGGCAGTCAGAAGGAAGCCTACTATGCACTCCATCACATGAGGGCATTCCTACTAGAGCAACAGAATTCTATGATGCCAGATCATCTCAAACGGTGGGCCGAAGTCAAGGCTAGGATCAATGATTCAGATATTAGACAAGAGATGTATCGCATCCAACAACAGTTTGGGGCAATCATCAGCCGTGATGTCATGACTTCAGGGGGGGTCTTCTACGGAGGCAATCCCCCGAATAACCGTGACGTAGTAGATCGCCTAAAGATGCAGGGTGACTATAGGGCGTTCATGACGAAACAAGGCGTCCTCCCGTTCCCGGAGCCAAGCCAGAAGTCTTGATGTGTTGGTCTAGTTGTAGTTCTTTATCCCCACAAGTACTTGTGTGTGTCGACATGTACATGCTACTACTTGGTATTTTTTGCTTACTTTGTTACCTTATTTGATAAGTATATCTTTATATGCGACTTTTACTTGTTTTTTCACCCACCATTTAATTATTATTGCCAACTTTTAGATGACGTGGTACGTCCTGTACAAGGGACGGGTTCCCGGAGTCTACGATGATTGGAAAGACTGCCGGAGAGAGGTGCACCGTTGCGGCGGCAATAGCTACAAAGGGTACAACACTATGGTGGAGGCGGAAGCTAGATACGCGCGCTATCTAGCGGGAGTTAGGATGAGGAACCGGATGAAGACCTATACCTCCGTCGCGGTGATGGTTATCGTCCTTGGTTGTCTGTCCTGCATGTTCCTACTTTAGATGTCTAGGCGAGCTTCTGCGAGCTCTAACTTGGTTGAGACATGTATTCATGTCATCACTGGCTACTTTGTAACTTGATTGAAATAATGTAATTATGTATGTGACTTACCTATATGTATTTGTTTCTATCTTGTCTGTGTATTTATTTCTGTATTGTATATCTGTGTATTTATTTCTGTACAGTATATCTGTGTATATCAGCTGTATTGTATATAATATATATTGAATATTCTCTGTATTGAGTATTTTTTTTTGAAAAGCTCAGTCGTGGCGCACATATACTTGGTTAATGGCGCACTACGTTGGTGGCGCACGTGGTCAAATACTAGTAGCGCACTATGTCATGCGCCACAGGAAAAACAGTAGTGGCGCACAAGGCAGTGCGCTACCACTAACTAGATACTAGTAACGCATTATGTCATGCGCCACAGGGAAAACAGTAGTGGCGCACAAGACAGTGCGCTACCACTAACTCGAGATACCTGTAAAGCACCTGGCAGTGCGCTTCGGACACTTTTTAGCCGTAGCGCAGAAGTCGTGATGCACCCCTAGTGCGCCACGGAAAGGAAAAATAGGTGCGTCACATACGCGCGTTTTTCTAGTAGTGAGGCTACAATTATGCATTTAGCAATGGATAAAATACAACAACTTGCCACTAGCTGAATATCACTTGGCTGTCATATTAACTATATTATTTTATTATTAACAAGTCGCCTAAATAATGTTAGAACCAAGGGATAAAACCAGGAACTTTACTCACACCATACCGACACAAGTAATTAAATCTTCAAATACAGGAAAACAACACATTTGAATTCCTATTCAAACATATGAAACATGACCCTTTCAAAATACGACAACATAGTTAGTGTGTCCTTCAACATAGTAAAGGGGTCCACTGTTTTGGCTTGCTGAACCACAACAAATTAAGTCAGAGAAGGCCACAAATGCCATACACATTACATCTAGCATCTTATGAGTAAAAAATAAGATAGAGAAAACCACAAGAACCATCGAATTTTCAATCTATTAGGGATATTAAAACTGAGACAAAACAGAGCAATCTCACGGCGTCAGCGATTTTGTAGGTCGAATCAAGCTTTCGGGTCGTTTGCGTCCATCTGATGCGCCTCTTCTCCCACCTGGGCCGCTTGTGGGCCGGGTGTCCCTAGAGCCACTTCTCTGGAAAACAAAACGGATGCATCCCTTTCATCCCACATGAACGGCCTTGATTTGGATACGTGCCAGCGACGAGAGCGACACCCACGTCCTCGCACCCCCACACTCCACATTCCTCCACCGCTGCCGTCCTTCAGGGCCATGGGTCCTCCCCTCCTCCCTCCCCAGCCTATCCTCGGCAGCGACCATAGGTAAGGGTACGTAGGGCGGTGCCCCGCGCGACCGCAACACGGCGGGAGGCAACGGGGACAAGAAGTTCAAGCCTCCCGCCGCGGCCTTCCGCGTTGGCCTGAAGCAGCGGATACAAAAGGGAATCTAGGTGGCGGGGGCCCTCCTGCACGTAGCGCCATTCTCCAAGTGCCTCCTCAAACTCGAGCATCCCTTGAGTACCATAGACATGTCAGGGCTGTATTGAATTTGGAGAGGCTCAATCTGAATTCCACACCATGGTCATATTTCTCTTGGTCTACGGTTCTCTCTCACTATGGAGGATCAATGGGTATGTTTGAGAACTGCAAAATTCTTTCTAGAGAGATCAGCTTAACCTCAACATGGCATAGGTTCTATATGACTCATGCTTGCAACACATTAAGGTTAAGTGCACTGGTTGTGGTGTACAATTATTTCTATCAACTCCTTTAGATCTTTTTCAAATAAATTATATACTCGCATATGCTGAACAGTAATTTATCAATCAGATTACAACTTTCTATTTGGAAATTTGAATATCAGTATGCAAGCTAACTTCAAATTGTATTGATGCTGACAAGGGATGTACAGATGCTGCTACCGAGGAATTGACCTTGTGATGGAACAAGGAAAGGGTTCTGTTTTTTTTTTATTTTTCTCCTTCATATTTTTTTACTGTGAGCTATTTCCATATTTTTGTTCTTGCAATTTTCCCATGTAGGTAAATTTTTGAGTTTTGGAAATTACCATCTTTATATTGCTTGGTGGAAAAATACGGTAGCATATGTGCAAATTTTAGTGCAATAGTTCGGATATTATTTTCTACAACTTCTTAGAGTTCGAGGTAATTTATTACAGAAGCATGATAAGTTAACGAGTCTGCGTACAGCAAGCTGGGTGAGGCCATTGGCATGTGCCTCTCAGTAGTCTGCATACTGGCTGTGGTCACTCCAGTCCCACGACCCGCCCTCTTCCAGCTCGGCAGGTCACCATGCAACTTAGTAACTCCATGGATTAAGTTTCCTTTCACCTCTAAATAAACATAGGTTAAGTATGCAATATCTGCCTTGCATTTTGATTCTAGCTATTTGAAAATCTATTTATAGAATGACTTTTTTTAGTTTGATTAGTTTTGATGCATTTATTTATGGCCAGCTATTGTTGTTCAATTACAATGGAAATATATTGGATGCTGTTTTTTGGGGAGGAAATAGCGCCATTAGTTTGAACAGTGATGACCCTGTACATATTTGGGTAATCAAAGTGTCTCATCATATTGTAGGTATCCCACAGCAATAGATAATCATCATGTTTTATATTGTATTGTATAAATGTATGTTATGTGCCCTTCTCATAGGTATCCTATGTCCATATATTTGAGTTGGCGGTGAAAAAATGAGGAAATGTAAAGCCAAGCCAGCTGAGCAAAAGGTGTGTAAGTTTTGGGCCATCATCTGTTCATTTTTCTTTTCCATGTACCTCTACTTGCCGGTTTCACTTGAAAATTTCTTCATGTGTTGTTCTGAGTCTGTTCTATCAAATGGGCAACATATGATGTTCTATCCTCAAGTACTCTTTGTGAAAACTGAAAACTGTGGTGAACAAGTAATCTAAATTGAAGAACTCTTATAGTAATCTCACTCTTAGGTACAGAAACTCGGTGTCCAGATATTTCCATTGTAGTGACTATCTGGCTTCCCTGTTTATGAAAGATCGTATGCTTCAGCAGTCTAGGGCTTGGCTTATATGAGTTCATCTTGGCAATTGCTCATTTTATCTATGTCACGGTTTGTCTAATTTAAATGTTCTATTCATAAGAGTTATTAAAGGCTTGCATTGATTCCTTCTCCAGAAAATTTGTGTGCTCTTACAGAAATGATAGTCCCTTATCTCATGAAGAGGCATTCAACGTGCATTGTTGATTGATGGATTTTCCACTTGATAAAATGTATGATTTCTAGGGTATTTCTTTTACTTTTTCTTTCTACTACTATGTTATAAATAATTCATCTTCTAGAACTTGATGATTTTTTTTCCTATACATCCGTGAGGCAATAACCAGTTTTGTGGTTCCCAAGAAATTCCATAATGATATTCCACCATACCTCAAGGACAGTACATTCCAAATCTTGACGAGTAAGAGTTCTTCGCATGACCAAAAGGTGCTAGTCACTCAGGAGGATATAATGTGATCAAGTTTTGATTTGCCCATTTTTTGTAGCTTCTCTTCACCTTGTGACAGAGGAAATATAAAAAGTAATAATAATTACAGATGAATATACCCCACCACCTATATCGAGCAATCATGTTTCAACTGTTGTCAAATGTATCTCATATCCAATCTTTCTCAAACACTTGCTGGCCACACCATCATTTTCCTTATTATATACGTGTACTTCAAGCCATTAGGAAATGGAAATACCCTATTCTTGCACCTACGGCATTGATTTGAAATTAACAACTTAAAATTAACCTCTTCAACTATTTCCATGTAACTTTAGCATTTCATATTACATAATTTTCTACCAATCTATTTAAAAAATGGACGGACGCGGTAACGCGTGCTATCATGTTCTAGTTATTAGGGTTATTATAACTGGGACAAAAGCGAGCTCTATCATGACCTAGATATTTTTGGCCGTTCGATCTTGCTTCTGGATGTTCATGGCCGTCGGATGAGCTACTCACGTGCCGTGGGCCAAATTATCCCGAGGAAGCTCCTCTAGGTGTCAAATAGGTTTGATGTGGTATATTGGCCCCCAAATGGCCCATTAGTTTGGTTGCTCGACCGTGATGAATGCAAATCGGTCAAAGTCGATGTGATTTCGCTTCTAGCGGTTAAACAACCCTGCCTGGTGCGCCGACGATATTGCACTGCCAGCGGCGCCGCTGAGAGATAGAGTGAGGAACAGAGATGAGAGGGGGGAGAGCGGCGTTCCCCTTTCCCGGCTTCTACCATGAGCGGCGTTGCCCCTCATTCGACCTCGACCCCTAAACGTCCTTTCGCTTGCTATTTTGATGGTGAGCTCCATGTTATTCTGAAAGCAACACCGACCAGCGGCGTACCCCCTAGATCTCGACGTCGAGTGGAGGCGCCCCTCCTCCAATCTCGATCTCGAGCGGTGCCGCCCACCGCGACCTGCACCAGGTTTCCTGACAGCGAAACCAATTAAATCGGCACAACAGGCGGGCTGCCATAGCCGCGCATCTGCAGTTCCCCTACCCCGGCATGCCTTCCTCACTCATATCTCCTTTTGCATGATCCCTTCAAAAAGAAAATCAACCCAATCCCCAAATCCCCCTCCTCCGCCATTGTTGAAGCGAGCCAGGTTCTTGTTCTTCTCCCCACTCGAATCTTTCATTTATTTGTAACTTTGGTGCCACTACAAGGTAGAAAAGATGGTGTTATTTGCATTTTTAATTGTTTCTATATGCTTCTGATTTCGGATTCAAGAAGTGTTATAAATATCTGTTTTATTCTTGCAGGATATAAATAAAATTATGCAACACGTGTTGGAATAGTTGGAATTGCACTATCCGATGGAAGAATACAAGATCATTATATGCTTGTGATTATATGTCCTCACGAGAGGCTGCTCTAACCTCTGAAAATAACTCTGTTTTGTTTCTTCTAGGGTTGATGTTTGATGGACAAGATCGGGGAAACTATGGATTCATATTCAGATACGTTGCTTTGCTTCAGCTTGGCTACCAATGTCACTCCATCGGGTTTGATAACGTCCACTTGTTAAGATGCTTCCAGGTAACAGCCTATTGTCATAGCAAATGATAATATAATCACTTATTTCTTGTTTTCCACTATGTTAAAATTGTAGGGATATTCATAAAGAGGTTAGGGTCCTGATCAAAGGCGAGAAATCTTCTTCTCCTCAATTGGTATTATGCAGGCTCAGTTCATTATAGTGGTGTTCGATGTGTGGTCGACCCTGAGAAGAGGAAGAGTGAGTGAGTGAGCATCACCGACCAGACCACACAGGAGGAGGAAGAGGAGGGTTGAGGTTGTGATGCATCAGAGGTGACCACGTCGTCCTTCCTACATGAGAGCGAGTGTGGGAGCATCGCCGACCAAGCACATGAGAGAAGGAAGAGAAAGGGCGAGGTTGTGATGCATCAACGGCGACCTGTCGTCCTTACTGCATGATGGCGCATGGAACAACGAAGTGTGGAAAGGGAGGAGGTGCCTATAGCCAACCACTTGGGTGAGGTGATGAACAATGTACCAACTATGCAATTTTTATGTCTCATATTGCACACTTCTTTGTTCTCCTATCCGGAAGTAGCTGCGCCTTTGGAGACATGACAAAAATTCCTGGTCTTTGTAGGTGATCTTTTCTCTTGGAAAGAACGATGTCATGTTACTTTTCATTCTGCCAACGTACTCATCTTTGATGCTTTATGCTTATGTACAACTTACCTGAAATGTTTCTTGTTGCGGATGTATTGGAATCAAGACCGCATGTTCTTGTATTTTTCTTACTTCCTGGTGTTGTTTTTTTTCTGCAAGTATTTAAATTTAAATAAGGTAGTCCACACCAAACTGAACATCTGTAGCTCATATGCACATTGATATTATATTTGTGCCTTGAGTTCATCTGTTGAGGTACATTATATTTTACTAACTGGAGTACATGAGGTTGGAGTGCTCTTGGCGACGATGGATCCATCTACCCCCAATACTTTCTTATTGCGAACAGGTGGAGATTCCTGGCATCAATTGTTGAGGCACATTTTATATGTTGGTCCATCAAAACCATATCCTTTCCGTAATGGTGATATGTAATATGGTGATATCCTGCATATTTGAGGTGGGTTTGTTTTCAGAGATTTAGCTATATGAAATGAAAGGTTTCTAGCAAATATTTCTCTCAAAGGGATATCTTGCATCTTAAATTTGTGTTGCATACATGTGTAATTCTTGTTAGTCTATTGTCAAAAATTACAGGCGCGGAAACACGCGCCAACATGATATAGTTTGTCTTAAAAAACAGCGGTATATAGATAATATTCCAAGGCCAAGAAACGATAATAAACTAGTCTAAGAAGCATCAAGTTTTTGCCGAAACAAAGTAATATGACAATACTCAAATGACACACTGACAGGGGGTAACCTCGGCAATATCCATTGTTATGGACTTGGGTTTCAGGGAAAGAGGTGCGCTGGTGATTGTGTTGGCTTATCAGATAAACAAGGGGGGCAAGATTTACCCAGATTCAGGACCTCGTAGAGGAAACCCTACTCCTGCTTGTCTGATCTATATTGATAAAGAGTACAAAGTTGTCGGGTTGCTAAATACGATCTTGCTTACAACGTGACGAGGGTTTAACTCATCAATACCCATTGTTATGGACTTGGGTTTTGGAGAAGAGAGGAGCGCTAGAGATCTCGGTACGGCTAGCAAACAAGCACACATGGACACAAGTTTTACCTAGGTTCAGGCCTCGTAGAGGACCCTACTCCTGCTTGTCTGCTCTTGATTGATAATGATCCGAGGGATTACAATGTCGCCGATGGCGGTGTATGCGCAGATTAGATCTGGCGTATGTGTCGATGTGAGAGATCGTAGATCTATCTATTGGGGGAGTCGTGATCGCCTTCTCATTGGACCCTCCTAGCCTTTATATATGGGGAGGCTAGGTCTCAGGTTACAAGTTAGATTCGAACTCTAGTATTAAGACTTCCTTGTCTTGTGCGTTTGGGAGTCCGTGTCCATATGGGCTTTATACCACTCGAACTGTCATAGGCGTCATGGATCTTGGTAATTCGTCGAGTGGGTCTTGCGTCGAGCCACACCAGGTAGGCCAATAGTAGGTGTTTGTAGGGCATACCTATGTCACAACGGGTTGCTCTGACTAAACTCACAATACAATACCCTCACCGTTGGCTTCTCCCAGCCTTTATATAAGAGGCTGGGTCTCGGAGTCCAGTTTGGATCGGTTATAGATTAAAAGGTAACGCTATGACTATGTCGGTTACATCTTTGGGCTTTACCTTGATTGTCATGTTTGGTTCCTGGAATTCGGGTGCTTTTAGAACCTTCGGCTCCTTATTGGTCTTATGGGCCTTGTCCTGGATCCGTACTAGGTATACCAACAATGCAGACCCTATGGGTCATACCCATGCCAGTAGCCCCCGAGGCTCTACCCGAGTGGTAGACTCGAGTTTCCAAATTCTATTTAACATGCCTGCAAATAGGACCTGAAGGTTTATTCAGATGAGCGAACTTTAAGTTCCTTAAATATTATTTCATGGGGATGTTGGTATAACGAGTCTGGTGCATACGACGGATCATAATTTCAAGTCATGGGCTCGAACTTGGTATATGGTGGCGTAATTTAGTTCGGACCACAGAGGTCTTACCGAATACTGAATTCCAGTTTTATTTTTGGGTACCCAATGCATCTATCGGGATTTTTCATCATACTGCAGATATGAAAAATGTCTAGCAGAGTACATTCGTGTGCGGTTACCAGACCCATAGCATGGATCCTGGGGTCTTATCTTCGTGTTGTAAACACGACATACAAACATGTTATCATAGTTGACGCGGTCCAAGAACTCGAAGTTTTTATCGACTTTCTTGTTTGGCTGATGCAATTGCTGAAGTTGTCACGTTCTTGAAGTGATGTTGGCATTTTCATCGGATGCGCAATCATCGCTCTCTGTGGAGTGGCCTCTGAGGCTACACTCGGGTATGTGTATCCGAAGCGTAGGCTCAAAGTCATTTTCCTTTGCAATTGTAGATATTCTTCCGGCGAATCCTTGGAGGATTTTTGTTTTTTCTATCAGGTGTGTGGTCAGTGCTCCCGGTGGGAGTATCCCCCAAGGCTACGTTCGGTTGCTTGCATCCAAGCATAGGCTCAAAGTTATTTTTCTTGTGACTTTGCTTTTATGTCGACTCTGTTGGAGGAATGGTTTTCTACCGGGTGCGCGACTAGTGCTTCTGATGGGAGTAGCCCCCGAGGCTATGTTTGGGTGCTTGCACCAGAGTATAGTATCAGAGATATTTTTCATCTGAGGAGGTACCCAACTTAGGTCTTGTTTGTTCTTGATTATAATGTTTTCATTGTCTCTGTTGAAAAATTGTTTTTATCGGTGCGCCGCCAGTGCTCCCGATGGGAGTCGCCCCTGAGGCTATGTTCAAATGATTGCATCCAAGCATAGGATCAAATTCATCCGAGGAAATGCTCGACTCGAGTCTTTTATCTTGGAGGTGTCGAATACTTTGTCGAGTCATTTTTGTCCAAACCCGATGTTTTTTCTTCCTCGCCCATGACGTCAGTGCTGACAATGATGGCGTGCTCGAGTGCCTCTGCAAAGAACTTGATGTGACACGATGATGGTGGGCCCTTGTCATAGTGATGGCCGTTGCATGGACGACGTGTCAACGATTGATTTGACTGCACGACCCCACGTTGCACGTAAATCGAGGCGCCACATGGTTAATCTCCTCTTTTCTGCAGTAATGGAGTTAATGAGGGACAATTTTTTTCTAATATGTTCACGTGGTGGCACATATGCTCTTCACACGAATCATCAACAACATCCAACGGTTCTCCTTTGATTGCTTCTTCTTTATAAACGGTGGAGGGGAAAGTTACTGCTCACTTTCCCCTTCAGCCGCTTGCCCTCATCTTCTTCATATCGCTCTTCCTCTCTATTTCCACCAAAATATTGCGCTCCATTTCCTTCGGAACTGCTACAAAGAACTGATACGTCTATAACGTATCTATAATTTTTGATGGTTTATGCTAATAATATGCTTTTGATCCTCCTTTTTATATAAAGTTTATGATTTATTTGGAGTAATCTACTAATAGTTGCAAAAGTGCACAATGTTCTTGCTTCAAACTTTGATATGTATGAATTACCAAGAATACAAGTGAAAACCTTGTTGGAGTCAAATTGGGATTTTCCAGAAATCTGTCTCAGAACTCTTTTTAAAGATAGTCACGTTTCAGGTCGAAGATGACGTCAAACAGAAAACTCTTCAACTACAAAGTTGTTGGAAATTTTGTGACAAACGCTCTAGACATAAAATTTAGCTGATTTCGAGTCCGGACAGACCCGATAGACCTGATTTACTGCAGCCCAAGATGGTGTAACAGGAATCTGAGAAGCTATATAAAGGGAGGAAACCTAATTCGTGGGAGACACCTCCACCCACGAATTTGTAGCCACCAAAGCCACGTTTTTGCCTCCCCCATGGATCCCATCTCCATGGGGAAGGGCGCCCAACAAGCCATGAAGGAAGGGTGCTAAGGGGCGGTGCTCCCCTGTGATACCGGCGACGGGGAAGGAGTCCTCCGCGCCGCTGCCGGCGCCGCCGCCGCCTCTTCACCATCTTCACCGCCATCTCCATCAACTCCACCACCATCTCTATCACCGTTGCTGACTCCCATGATGAGGAGGGGGTAATTCTCTCTTGAGGCTAAGGGCTCTACCGGTAGCTATGTGTTCATCTCTCTCTCTATGCATGATCTTATGAGATCATGAGCTTTGTAATCTATAGATCTACCTTGCTACTCAAGTGCTTTAATAGATCTCTGCTCTCCCCATGTGTGTGAAAGTGATAGTGTGCACACCATGGTGGCACTTAGGTTAGAGATTACAAATACTTGTTATGAGTTATATTTGGAGTTGGATATCTCTATGAAATTGTTGTGTTTGTTGGAACCATCTAGCGCTCAAGGTGACAGTGTGGGGTTACCTAGATGGGAAAAGAGAACTTTGAGGTGTGTTGTTATAGCCCTACCATGGATTAGATCGTCCAACCGGAGAGTAGTTCAGAGTAGTATCATGAAGAGAAGATATTTATATGAGAGTGTTCACTAGTGAAAGTATGATCCCTAGGCCTTGTTTCTAAGCATTGAAACACCGTTTTGCAACTAGATCTGTTACATGTTTTCTTGCTGCCATATTTATTTCAGTTTGCCTTTAGTCTCATCCACGCCATCAAAGTATGTTCTGGCATCGTTGTCTTATATCCATACCACTTGTATTTCAATATCTCTTCGCTGAACTAGTGCACCTATACATCTAACAAGTGTATTGGGTGTGTTGGGGACACAAGAGACTTCTTGTATCTTGATTGCAGGGTTGCTTGAGAGAGGATACATTTGACCACTTCCTCCCTGAGTTCGACAAACCTTGGGTAATCCACTTAATAGAAACTTGCTACTGTTCTACAAACCTCTGCACTTGGAGCTCAACAACTGTCTACAAGAATAGAAGTGCGTAGACATGAAGAACCCATGCTCCTCACCAGGGGGAAACCCAAATTGGCTGGTTCCGCCATCGACGTGACTGCGACCAACACTAAGGTCAGGGGATGGGCCAAATCAAGTGCACTACTCAAGAGCTTCGCACTGCCCGCTAATCCGAGGTGCTCTCATAGGACACGGTGTACAAGATCCTTGGGGACAAGGCCACACCTGCACCCGAAGAGGGCTGACTGGTAATGTTCCTATCTTTCTCTACTGTGGCCTTTATCTTTCCATCCACAAGTTCTTTTGTGGGCTTATCTTCGTCTACGACATGCAACTGCACTAGCTCACGCCAAACTCCATTCTCCATATTGCTTGCTTCATTACTTTGTGAGAGTGCTTCCTAGGGATCTGCCCGCACTAGGCCTATGGAAGTGCTCGTACTTCATACGGAGGAACGCGACAAAGGACACTGTCTATGATGTCGGCGACGCCATAATATCCATCCGCTCGGATGTCAACTACTTTGACTTCAAGATTTCCGACTCTGTCCAGGATTGGCATAGGAAGTGGTACTATATCAAGAATGAGAAAGTCGAGGGTCAGCTATATGGGTTTGCTTCCTTTGATCTGACAAACAACATGGTGAAGGCCAAGTCTTGGGAGTAATAAGAGACTCTGGCGGAGATCTAAGAGACACCCGCTAATGGAGCAGATCCATGACCTATAGTATAAGAAGGGAAAGGAGGTCTCAGGTCTCCAAATCATGTCTCACTTCCTTTGGCTTCGGATTCAGCCTCTTCAAGCTATAATTTCAGCTATGTGGACATATGTCGGGAATAAGGACTCAGTGAGGATTTCCCCGAGAACCTCTTCACAGCCAAATTGGAGAAAAAGGTTTAGTCCTACACCATGCTCACCCGAGAGGATGAGGTTCCTTCATCTTGTCGAGTAGAGCCCTTCAGCAAGAATAAACTACCACCAGCCATTCTTTGTTCGTTCGATTTCTTTTTGAATTGCTCTCCTATTGTTTCTTGTACTTTTCACGAATTCTTTTGTCTATAGGACCATGTAGCTTTGTACTGCCTTCCTCCTCTGCCTGAAGGGGACGAAGTACCTGAAGCTGGGGCTATCGGGCTACGATACCAAAGTTCGAGGGCGAGTGCACCGCCGTACCTAAGTTTCCTGAAATTGCCGTGTTTCGAAATGTTGGGCCGCCAACTACCGAGAGGGGCCATTTTGATGCAAACTCGTCTCACCCCTACCAAATCCAAACATGCTGTGAAATTGCCCCGTGAAGTAGACGGTCGGGACCCTCATGTCAGTAATATTTCCGTGATGCGAGCGCCAACACGGCAACCACGTAGGCGAAACGAGATACTAAAGGAGCATGGTGCATTGAACAAATTCACAAATCCACTCCCTCCCTCCTTTCGCATGAACCCTAGCACCGGCAGCGTCGAAATCCCCTCTCCAACCAGAATGATCTCTTCGGGCATTTGACTTCTGATGCCAAGTTGATGCGCCTACTCGCTGCTACCGAGCTCTAATGCCGAATGTCGTGCCAGCCATTGCAATGATCTAGCCCGCCTCTACCACCGACAAGATGAGTAGCGCGAAGGATGGCAGATCCATTCGCCGAGGAAGAAGTACTTCTGGCTAATTTCGGGTGAGCTACTCTTCTCTTTGCTATTCGCACTACCTATAACTGCTAGATGGCTATTGGCATTACAGAGATATATCGAACATAGAATTGTTTGCTAGCACGACGCTGACAAACAATTCTTATCTTTTGTCTCCAATTTTCTGTCAACTAGGATCTCCTCTGAAGCCAAATACACGGTTCTGGTGGCCATCTGCGGCTACCTCATTAAATTAGCACATGGGAAGAGCACGTGGAAACAAGCTCAGAAAGATGGAAGTAGCGCCTGTGCAGTTATGCACTATCCCTGGTTTGGTTGCTGCTGTGCGTGAACTTGCTGAAATGAGGCCAGAGCAGACTGCACGGTTTAGCATCGTTGATGAACGAGGCTTCAAGGTTCCTATAGCTTGTGACAGTCAGCTAATTGAGTTGATGAAACAGCATGTTAGGCTTCGCGTGGTTATGCTGGTGTGTAACATACTGCATGAGGAAGCTCCTGCTACTGGGAGTCACGCAGCTATTACTGGACAGGGAGGTCTAACTCGAACCCCTGCTGTTGTTGAGCAAAATGTGGTTCCTCGTCCGCGACATGCTTCTGTCAGGCAACCTCCTCGTAGGAGTCCCCTTATTGCTGTTGTGGAAAACTCTGCTCTGGAATCTGCTCGTACTGGTCGTCCCCGTCCCCGTGCCCGTGTTGTTGCGGCAGCTGCTCACCCAATCCATGCCACTGTTGAGCAAACTAACGCTTCCGGAGGCTGCCCTGCTGTTGTTGCCAAGACCGTCGCCTTATGTGCTGCTCCTCCTCGAAACCATCCTCAAGTTGTGCGAACCCGTGCTCTAGGATCTGCTGGTACTGGTCGTCCTCGTGTTGTTGTTGATCTAGACGCTGTTGACCCAATCCCTGCCACTGTTGAGCAAACTAAGGCTTCCGGAGGCTGCCCCACTGTCGTTGCAAAGACTGATGTCTTGTCTCCTCCTCGAACCCATGCTCGGGTTCAGCGAGCTGCTGGTCTGGAGCCAGCTCATGGTCTGGACTCTGCTAGCACTTGAAACACTGATGTTGTGGGAACTTCTCCTGATCGTCGACGTGGCATGGCAGCAGCTGATCCTATTGTGGCTGTCGTTAGAAGGGGCCCTGCCTGTCCACCATGTAATATAGCTCCCGCTACTAAGGGCCCTCGCCTTGCTTCTGGTCCTGGTACTTCCACCGAGGTTGATCCAGCTAATGATGATGCTGGTGATGGCGGCAGTGGCATTGGGGCTGGGTCTGATGGTGCTTCTCCATCTCTCGAACCTCTCGGAGGTTTCTATCCTGAAGAACCTGATGATGGCAAAGTAACCATTCGTATCGGTGTCACGGATTATACTGCAAAATTAGATGATGGCACAGAAAAATTCTATGACGAGTTTGATGTAATCCTTGGCAAATACGACCCTGAAGTGGTAGAGTTATCTGACCTGATGGCATCATTACGTGTGAAGGTGTTGTGGGGTTCCTCCCAGGAAGCACGTTTGTTATATTATGGTTACAAGAGCAAAAAGGCTATCGAAGTGAAAGATACCAGGGATTTAGTCCTACCGTTTACAAGGAAACATTATAGAGGTGAAGTATACTTCCACTTGGTATTGCTCACGGTTGGATAGGAATTGGAACTCGACAATAGAGATGATGGACTTTTAGAAGGCATGTGTGAACTGATTCATGGCATCACTGGGGCTGGTGCGACTGAGGGTAGCTTCGAATAGAGGAGAGTCTTACAGAGGAGCGTCATAAAGAGGAGCAGGAAGAGCATTCCCAGAAAGGGCAGCCCGAAGAAGAATGTCACCAAGGAGACCATGCCATAGAAGAGGACGCCCAAGAGTCGCACGACAAAAGGCACCACGCCGTAGAGTACACCCCTGAGATCCAGTCAAAATGCCACATTGAACGATAGCAGCAAAAATGCTAAGAGGGCTAGCACGGTGGTGAACACTCCCAAGGGTGGTAGCAAAGAGGCGAAGATGTCCAGCACAGAGGGTACCACACCCAGTGGGAGCAGAAAAAATACTAATTTGGAGCGGAACACGCCGCTGTCAGGGAATTATGCCAGCATGAAGGAGAACACGCCCAATAGTAGCAGCAAAAGGGCTAATTTGGAGCGAAACACGCCACTGAGGTCAGGCAATAATGCCAGCACGAAGGAGAAGACGCCCAATAGTAGTAGCAAAAGGGCTAATTTGGAGCAGAACACGCCGCTGGGGTCAGACAATAATGCCAGCACGAAGGAGAACACGCCCAATAGTAGCAGCAAAAGGGCTAATTCGAAGAAGAACACGCCACAGAGGTCAGGCAATAATGCCAGCACCCTGGAGCCAACACCCGTGAGGGGAGGCAGTAAGGAGATCACACCCAAGAGCGGCAGCAAAAAGCCTAGTTCGATGGGGAATGGAACGCGGATGTCAAGCCCTACTGATACCATTAGGAAAGATTACATCAGGAAGGAGGATGTACACAGGAAGAGCAAGAGGGTTCTGTACACTCGAGATGAAATTGATTCTGACTGCTATTTGTCCACTAAAGTACCTGGGATGCGTGCAAACATAAGACCACCCCATGTGGTTGCAGCAGAACCAACCGAGTGTCTTGGAGAAAACATAGTTGCCAGTGAGGTGGATTGGGGCAATGTTCCTGTCCATCCGGGTGGAGACGATGGTGCAGCCCCACCCATGGGAGTCAATATGATGTTTGCAGTACTAGGAATTAGAGACGATGGCGAAGATTCTGAATCAGATGAAGAAGAAGGCACTGTAGAGGATCATGAATCTGATGATGATGAAATAGACGAGGAACTTAACGATGAGGCTGGTATTCTAGTCGATGATTTGGGTGTTGAAGTAGAAGAAATGAAACATGACCACGAGTATCCTATAATTTTGGTCGACACCGAGTTCAGGAGCATGCATGAGTTCAGGATGTCGTTCCAACATTTTTGTATCAAGGGGGAGTTCGACGTTTATCGACTGAAGAACTCTGCCAAGAGGTATGAGGCTGTTTGCGAGTTAACGCGGATGAATGGACGGGCCGAGGTACATTGTCCATGGAGGATCACAGCAAGATCCTTACCTGCGTCGACTGCAATTAGGGTACTAGGGCAATGAATACAGCAAACCATTAGAACTCTCTCTCTCTCTTTTCACTCTATAACTATAATTGATGTGCGATATCTTTCTGGCAACTAGTCGACTCCGCTTATCTTTTAAATGAATCTGTGTTGTAGGTGAAAAAAATGGGCCCTCCACACATGTGTCCGACAGGCAGCAAACTAAAATCCTCAATGGCTGATACGGAGTGGGTGGATATGGAATCTATGTACATACTAAAGGATAACCCTAAGGAGACCGCGAAGAATATTCAGACTAGCCTCGGTTCTAAATACAACATTGTCCTTCCGTATTACACGGTTTGGAAAGGTAAAGAGAAAGCTCTGAGGGTCTTGCCCGGGGATTGGACCAATAGCTTCAAGATGCTGTACAACTTTAAGGCAGAGATACAAGCTAGGTGTCCGGGGAGTGTTGTGGAGATTGACACCGAATTAGAAGGTGGTAAAACATATTTCAAAAGATTTTTCATGGCGCTTAAACCTTGCATCTAGGGATTCAAGGACGGCTGTAGGCCGTATATAAGTGTAGACAACACTGTCCTAACTAGCAAATGGAAAGGCTGCCTTCCATCTGCTACAGCACTTGATGCTCACAACTGGATGTCCCATTGGCATTCAGGCTGTTTGAAACAGAAACGGAGGAAAACTAGGTCTGGATTATGAGGCATCTCAGGAGATCAATAGGCCACATGGATCCATTGGCTATATCCACGGATGCATGCAAAGGGCTGACGAATGCAGTGAAGGAGGTGTTCCCGCAAGCTGAAGGTAGAGAATGCCATGCCCATATGATGCTCAACTTGTACTCACACTATGCAGGTAGCGTATTTCGTTACATGTTTCCTGCTGCTATAGTTTACAAACCTAGTAGCAGCGAATATTTCATGAGCAAGATTTTGCCGAAGCCCCTGAACTTCCAGAGTACTTAGCCATCAATCATTCGCAGCTATGGAAGAGGAGTCAATTCAACCCTAACAACAAAGTTGATTACATAAACAACAACCTTGCAGAATGCCTGAATAACTAGGTGAAGGACATAAAAGTGCGTCCTGTTCATATCTTGATGGACAACATACGTGGTATGATCATGAAGCTATTAAATATAAGGAGAGAGATCGGTAGGAGACTTAGAGGACATATGCTACCGCCAGTTGTACAACAACTGCACAAGAGAAGCCGAGGACTTGCTCATCTTAAGGTTCTCCCGTTAACCAGCAGAAGCTGTGAGGTGGTCGATATGTCCAAGAGTGGCAAAAGGGATGTTGTGAACATCCAGCTGCGAGAATGGACCTACTTAGAGTGGCAGCATACCGGGAAACCTTGCAACCACGCCTTGGCCTTCTTGGTGAAGAAAATAACTCTACCACATTTGGATCAGTATTTGTCAGACTACTACTCTATGGAAAAGTTCAGAGTTGCGTACGCTGGATCCGTCGAGCCATGTACAGACCCATCTCAGTGGCCTCAAGTACAACTGTCTTTCGAGCTTTGCTAGCCAGTTACAAAAAGGGGCAGAGGAAGACCCCAGGTGAATAGGTTTAAGAATTTTCTCGAGATGAAGGGTTCGGCTTTCTGTGCTACAAAGAAGGGCAAAAACATATGCAAGACCTGCCATCTTATAGGCCATAGAGCAGCTGAATGTCCCCTTAATGCTCCCAAACCTAGGTATGAGATGGTACATTCACACAAAAAATTGTTTATAGTCTGTAGATATATGGTAGTAATCCATGTACTATTTTTTTACAGGAAGCGCAAGGTAAGAAACAAGACAGCCGACTCAGTGATTTTGCTGCGGGAAGAAAACCAAAACAAGTGGAGTGATGATGCCAGACAAGATTCTGGTGCTGATTGGTCTGACTTCCCTCGGCCCGGAGATGCAGGGTAAAGGTAAGAAAATTGGCACCCAGGAAGAGGAAGAAGGCAGGAGATGAAGAAGCCAGTGGACATGAACGAAAGAGGAGGAAAGTTGGCACCCAAGCAGAGAAAGAGGCTAGCAGTGTAGTAGCCTAATGATGTATTGAACTTGAACCTATATATGTAGTTCAGTTAAACTCTGGAGCTGTGTGCGTGGAACTTGTCAGGCGAAACAATCTGCCTCCCGTACTCGTAGTAAAATGTATCGCAACTTTAGGATTTGATACGGCCGAGGCCTCTAGTAGAATCCAAAACTGTGACTGTGCCACTACTATCTGAACAATCGCGTTAGTTGAGCGATTAAATCCTCTCAAAAATCGATGGGTGTTAGTGGCACAGACATGATTTATTTATAGGTGCTTAATAAATCCCTGCTATTGGCATTACACTTATGATAAGTTTCTGGGCTGAAAAACAAGTTCTAAGCTGGCAGCTACACTCCACGAAGCAGCAACTTATTTCAGTTGCTGGACAACGACATGGCAACATAAACTGCAAATGCAACAGATAATGCCTAGATAATGAGGAAATTGTTTCCACTATCTAGCCTAATCTTGAGCCCGTCTGTCTCACCACCTCCCTGCCCCTGCCTCCCCTGCACCCGGCGAAGCTCCTGGATCTCTCGCTCCATCGCACCAATCTCCTCTTTCTTGTCCCACACAGCATCACGCAGATCCTGAACAAGCTCTCTATGAAAACCTGTCAGTGGCTTTTCGATCCACACAAACTTGTCACAGCCAGTCCCCCTCCCTTCCTGCGTAGTAGATCGAAGGAAACAAAAAAAAGAATTACATTATGCTTTCCGGATCGGGGTTACCATTGTACCTACAGTAGGAACTTACCACTCTCATGCGGCAGTTGCTGAATTTTCCTGCAGTATTTTCGTTGGTCCATGAAATCCATCTCGGCATCTTCTCACCGCACAAACACAGCATATCGGGGTAGTAATCGTAGGGCGCCCTCCGGTACCTGATGGGGGCACCCGCCTGACGGTGTTGAGCCGACCCTGATTCCGCCCGAGACGAACTAGACGAGCTGCGAGCCATGAGCGAGGGGAGCAAGGGCAGAGGAAAGAGGAGCCTTTGGATGTCAGGGTAGTGGTGAAGCGTGATTTATCCCTACTTAATAACTCAGGCAGAATCCTACCGTCCACATTCGGCTGACAGGTGGGGGACCTAGCGTGTGGACTTGTCAACCAAACCTCGTGCCTTCGTGGTTCAAAAGCCCTCTCACGCGCATTGGACGAATTTTTTTGGCACCTTGCCCGCGTACATATCACTGGGAGGCCTTTCTCAGGAACCAGACACGCCTGGCCCACAATCTTACTCCCTCCTAGGAACTTGTCATGGCTCGCGCCGGCAGATCCATCCGCTCCACCGCTTCCGGTAGGGCTCGCCGTGGGGGATCCACCCCAAGATCCTACCGTCACAATATCAAATGGCCATGGTTTCTTGAGAGGAGCGACGACGCTACGTATGCGAGCTCGGCCCCTCCTACCTGTAGAAGGACTGATGCGGCATCGAGCTCGAGCCGGAGCCACCAGGCACGACAGTGCTCGGTCCACGCCAACCTTGTCACCTTCGTCATTGTCGATTCTGATGTGGAGGACGACGGGGACAAAGCTGTGTAGAACGCCATTGTTGCCTCCTTGGCGAAGGGCAAGCCACAGGAGGGAGTGGATGTCGCTGGGAAGGGCACCGCGGTGTCACCAATCGAGGTGGACTCTGACGACAGCGGTGTGATAGATGTGGGTTTTGATGTTGTTTAGGATGGTTGCAATTTCGGTTGTGTTTAATGCGAGTACAATTATTGTAATGGGTTTGTCGAGCTATATTGAGAAATATGTGCAATAGCAGCGTGTGAGTGCTTCCACTTTAGAAATTGTGTCTGTGCCATTTGCATGTTGCATTATCAACATAGATTACTTGTAAACAATCCAATGAAAATCAGATTACAACCACCAGACGGGAGTGGCAGGATGGAAGATAAGTTGGGATAGTGGCTTCAAGGGGAAGGAAGAGGAGGGGGCGTGACACTGGCAGGTGGGCCCTCGGAACACGTGACACTGACATGCGGGAGCGGGAGCACACGATATTGCTGGTCTGTCCAGAGCAAATGGACTTTGCAACGTGACAACAGCAAGTTGATTGGACCAATATAATAACTCGTCGAATTATTAAGGAGTACTGAAAACTACAACTAGGGTACATTCGCACAACACGTATGCTCTAAGCACCTGAGAAGCATCGCTTAAGTCTAACAGTAACGACAGCACAAGTACTACATTTCCCTGTCGGTCTTCTTGATACAAATGTAGAAATGCATCTGCCTGTTCGGTCCAGCACCAACAAGGTACTGAGATGGCACGCATAGGATCGACCTTAGGTCCACATACTCCACCTCCCGTGGCGTCGGGCAGCTCGGTGCCTCGGCTAGCACAAGAATGATATCCGACGATGGCGGTTGGGCGTTCGCCCACATGCACACCATGTATACGGGCCAGGCGCACGAGACCGACCTGACGCATATGGCACACACGACGGTGGGCCCGGCTCTGGTTCCCAGAACACCGGCGGTGATGGTCAGGACGAAAAAAGAGCCGTCCCCCCCCTTGGAAAATTAGTCGGCTGCATGCCGAGTCAGTGAACGACACCTGCTCTTGGAGAAGTTGGGCTTGCCCGTACGAGATCCTAATCACTTCGATCAAGTGCCCCTCTGCAATGTGGACAACGAGCTCTGCCAGCGGGCCGGTGTAGTTGCATCCCGGCTCCGTGCAGGAGCACGCGCCGTGCGGGCACGCGAGCTCGTGGAGCGGGAGCTCGTGGTAGGAGTAACGGCGAAAGCATCCTGGGTGGGAGCACACGAGCGGGAACGTTGCTGCAAAGTTGCTCGCGAGCATCTCCAGATTCTTGGGCTGCAGCATTTGCCCCATCTGAAGTTTGTCGAGAAATTGGAAAAAAGATCAGCAGTTAGATTGGCGAATAGCGGGAATATTAAGGATAAGTTAAAAAGCTTGTAAAATGATTTCTTAGCATGAAGGTTGCGACCCGAGAATTGGCAGATGTCGTCAGCTTGCGGCTACGGCAGGATGGAAGTGAAGTGGGGAAAGTGGCTTCGAGGGGAAGAAAGAGAAGTACGGGGAGGAAGAGAAGTAACGGGGACGTGACACTGGGATATGGCCCACTGAACTCGTGAGTCGTGACACTCGCAACATGCCAGTTTGTCCAGAGCAAGCGTGGCCAATCATGTCGCAGAATAGCCTACTCGACGATCGCTCTCACGAAGACCATCACAATCTTCCAAGCGCCCCAATCGAACAGTATGTAACAATCATCAAGCAGAACAACTGTGTTATGGCATGCCTTCTAGAAGACTCGGTCTAACGATGGATCCATTGGGGGGCAGTGAACACTGGTGGATCCATATGTTGTTTGTGACAAGAACACGCATGCAATGACACTAGTGCTGGTTTTAGTATAAGAACACACATGCAATGCCGTTGGTTGATCCAAGTGTGGTTTGTGAAAAGAACACACATGCAATGAGTCTAGTGCTGGTTTTAGTATAAGAACACACATGCAATGACTCTAGTGGGTCCACATGTGGTTTGTGAAAAGAACACACATGCAATGACCACTGGTTGATCCATATGTGGTTTGTGGAAAGAACACACATGTAGTGAACACTGGTCGATCCATGTGTGGGTTGTGAAAAGAACACACATGCAATGCCACTGGTTGATCCATGTGTGGTTTATGGAAAGAACACACATGCAATGACTCTAGTGCTAGTTTTAGTACACATACAATAACTCTAGTGGGTCCACATGTAGTTTGTGAAAAGAACACACATGCAATGACCACTGGTTGAACCATAAGTGGTTTGTGGAAAAGAACACACATACAATGACCACTGGTGGATCCATAAGTGGTTTGTGGAAAGAACACACATGCAGTGAACACTAGTGGATCCGTATGTTGTTTGTGAAAAGAACACACATGCAATGACTCTAGTGCTGGTTTTAGTATAAGAACACACAAGCAATGACTCTAGTGGGTCCATATGTGATTTTTGGAAAGACAACACATAAAATGACACTGGTTGATCCATGTGTTCTTTGTGGAAAGAACACACATGCAATACCATTGGTTGATCCGTGTGTGGTTTGTGGAAATAACACACATGCAATGACTCTAATGGATCCATATGTGGTTTGTGGAAAAGAACACACATGCAATGACCACTGGTTGATCCATGTGTGGTTTATGGAAAGAACACACATGCAATGACACTGATTGATCCTTGTGTGGTTTGTGGAAAGAACACACATGCAATGACACTGGTTGATCCATATGTGGTTTGTGGAAAGAACACACGTGCAATGACACCGGTTGATCCATGTGTGGTTTGTGGATAGAACACACATGCAATGACTCTAGTGGGTACATATGTGGTTCATGTCAGGAACACACATGCAATGACATTGCTTGATCCATGTGTGGTTTGTGGAAAGAACACACTTGCAATGACTCTAGTGGGTCCATATGTGGTTTGTGAAAAGAACACACATTCAATGACACTGGGTGATCCATGTGTTGTTTGTGGAAAGAACACACATGCAATGCCATTGTTTGATCCATGTGTGGTTTGTGGAAATAACACACATACAATGACTCTAGTGCTAGTTTTAGTATAAGAACACACATGCAATGCCATTAGTTGATCCATGTGTGGTTTGTGGAAATAACACACATGCAATGACTCTAATGGATCCATATGTGGTTTCTGGAAAAGAACACACATGCAATGAACACTAGTTGATCCAAAAGCGGTTTATGGAAAGAACACACATGCAGTGACTCTAATGCTGGTTTTAGTATAAGAACACATATGGATCCATGTGTGGTTTGTGAAAAGAACACATATACAATGCCACTGTTGATCCATAAGTGGTTTATGGAAAAGAACACACATGCAATGACCACTGGTTGATCCATATGTGGTTTGTGGAAAGATAACACATGCAGTGAACACTGGTTGGTCCATGTGTGGTTTGTGAAAAGAACACGCATGCACTGCCACTGGTTGATCCATGTGTGGTTCATGGAAAGAACACACATGCAATGACTCTAGTGCTAGTTTTAGTATAAGAACACACATACAATGACTCTAGTGGATCCACATGTAGTTTGTGAAAAGAACACACATGCAATGACCACTGGTTGATCCATAAGTGGTTTGTGGAAAAGAACACACATGCAGTGCACACACATGGATCCATATGTTGTTTGTGAAAAGAACACACATGCAATGACTCTAGTGCTGGTTTTAGTATAAGAACACGCAAGCAATGACTCTAGTGGGTCCATATGTGATTTGTGGAAAGACAACACATGCAATGACACTGGTTGATCCATGTGTGGTGTGTGGAAAGAATACACATGCAATGCCATTGGTTGATCCATGTGTGGTTTGTGGAAATAATACACATGCAATGACTCTAATGGATACATATGTGGTTTATGGAAAAGAACACACATGCAATGACCACTGGTTGATCCATGTGTGGTTTGTGGAAAGAACACACATGCAATGACACTAGTTGATCCATGTGTGGTTTATGGAAAGAACACACATGCAATGACACTAATTGAACCATATGTGGTTTGTGGAAAGAACACACGTGTAATGACACCGGTTGATCCATGTGTGGTTTGTGGATAGAACACACATGCAATGACTCTAGTGGGTCCATATGTGGTTCATGTCAGGAACACACATGCAATGACACTGGTTGATCCATACGTGGTTTGTGGAAAGAACACACGTGCAATGACACCGGTTTATCCATGTGTGGTTTGTGGATAGAACACACATGCAATGACTCTAGTGGGTCCATATGTGGTTCATGTCAGGAACACACATGCAATGACACTGGTTGATCCATACGTGGTTTGTGGAAAGAACACACGTGCAATGACACCGGTTTATCCATGTGTGGTTTGTGGATAGAACACACATGCAATGACTCTAGTGGGTCCATATGTGGTTCATGTCAGGAACACACATGCAATGACACTGGTTGATCCATGTGTGGTTTGTGGAAAGAACACACATGCAATGACTCTAGTGGGTCTATATGTGGTTTGTGGAAAGAACTAACATGCAATGACACTGCTTGATCCATGTGTGGTTTGTGGAAAGAACACATATGCAATGACTCTAGTGCTAGGTTTAGTATAAGAACACACATGCAATGCCATTGGTTGATCCATGCGTGGTTTGTGGAAATAACACACATGTAATAACTCTAATAGATCCATTTGTGGTTTGTGGTAAAGAACACACATGCAATGACCACTGGTTGATCCATGTGTGGTTTGTGGAAAGAACACACATGCAATGACACTGATTGATCCATGTGTGGTTTGTGGAAAGAACACACATGCAATGACACTGGTTGATCCATATGTGGTTTGTGGAAAGAACACACATGCAATGACACCGGTTGATCCATGTGTGGTTTGTGGATAGAACACACATGCAATGACTCTAGTGGGTCCATATGTGGTTCATGTCAGGATAACACATGCAATGACACTGCTTGATCCATGTGTGGTTTGTGGAAAGAACACACATGGAATGACTCTAGTGGGTCCATATGTGGTTTGTGAAAAGAACACACATGCAATGACCACTGGTTGATCCATATGTTGTTTGTGGAAAGGACACACATGCAATGACACTGCTTGATCCGTGTGTGGTTTGTGGAAAGATCACACATGCAATGACTCTAGTGCTAGTTTTAGTATAAGAACACACATGCAATGACTCTAATGGATCCATATGTGGTTTGTGGAAAAGAACACACATGCAATGACCACTGGTTGATCCATGTGTGCTTTGTGGAAAGAACACACATGCAATGACACTGGTGGATCCATGTGTGGTTTGTGAAAAGAACACTCATGCAATGAGTCTAGTGCTTGTTTTAGTATAAGTACACACATGCAATGACTCTAGTGGGTCCACATGTGGTTTGTGAAAAGAACACACATGCAATGACCACTGGTTGTTCCATATGTGGTTTGTGGAAAAGAACACACATGCAATGAACACTGGTGGACCCATAAGCTTTTTTGTGGAAAGAACACACATGCAATGTCCACTGGTTGATCCATAAGTGGTTTGTGGAAAAGAACACACATCCAACGCCCACTGGTTGATCCATATGTGGTTTGTGGAAAGAGCACACATGCAGTGAACACTGGTTGATCCATGTGTGGTTTGTGAAAACAACACACATGCAATGCCACTTGTTGATCCATGTGTGGTTTGTGGAAAGAACACACATGCAATGACTCTAGTGCTAGTTTTAGTATAAGCACACACATACAATGACTCTAGTGGATCCACATGTAGTTTGTGAAAAAACACACATGCAATGACCACTGGTTGATCCATAAGTGGTTTGTGGAAAAGAACACACATGGAGTGAACACTAGTTGATCCATGTGTGGGTTGTGAAAAGAACACACATACAATGCCACTGGTTGATCCATGTGTGGTTTGTGGAAAGAACACACATTCAATGACTCTAGTGCTAGTTTTATTACACATACAATAACTCTAGTGGGTCCACATGTAGTTTGTGAAAAGAACACACATGCAATGACCACTGGTTGACCCATAAGTGGTTTGTGGAAAAGAACACACATACAATGACCACTGGTGGATCCATAAGTGGATTGTGGAAAGAACACACTTGCAGTGAACACTGGTGGATTCGTATGTTGTTTGTGAAAAGAACACACATGCAATGACTCTAGTGCTGGTTTAGTATAAGAACACAGAGGCAATGACTCTAGTGGGTCCATATGTGATTTGTGGAAAGACAACACATGCAATGACACTGGTTGATCCATGTGTTGTTTGTGGAAAGAACACACATGCAATGCCATTGGTTGATCTGTGTGTGGTTTGTGGAAACAACACACATGCAATGACTATAATGGATCCATATGTGGTTTGTGGAAAAGAACACACATGCAATGACCACTGGTTGATCCGTGTGGTTTGTGTAAAGAACACACATGCAATGACACTGATTGATCCATGTGTGGTTTGTGGAAAGAACACACAAGCAATGACACTGGTTGATCCATATGTGGTTTGTGGAAAGAACACACGTGCAATGACACCGGTTTATCCATGTGTGGTTTGTGGATAGAACACACATGCAATGACTCTAGTGGGTCCATATGTGGTTCATGTCAGGAACACACATGCAATGACACTGGTTGATCCATGTGTGGTTTGTGGAAAGAACACACATGCAATGACTCTAGCGGGTCCATATGTGGTTTGTGAAAAGAACACACATGCAAAGACCGTTGGTTATCTATATGTGGTTTGTGGAAAGAACACACATGCAATGACACTGCTTGATCCATGTGTGGTTTGTGGAAAGAACACACATGCATTGACTCTAGTGCTAGTTTTAGTACAAGAACACACACACAATGACTCCAATGGATCCATATGTGGTTTGTGGAAAAGAACACACACGCAATGACCACTGGTTGATCCATGTGTGGTTTATGGAAAGAACACACATGCAATGACACTGGTGGATCCATGTGTGGTTTGTGAAAAGAACACACATGCAATGAGTCTAGTGCTGGTTTTAGTATAACTACACACATGCAATGACTCTAGTGGGCCCACATGTGGTTTGTGAAAAGAACACACATGCAATGACCACTGGTTCATCCATATGTGGTTTGTGGAAAAGAACACACATGCAATGAACACTGGTGGATCCATAAGATTTTTTGTGGAAAGAACATACATGCAATGTCCACTGGTTGATCCATAAGTGGTTTGTGGAAAAGAACACACATGCAACGACCACTGGTTGATCCATATGTGGTTTGTGGAAAGAACACACATATAGTGAACACTGGTTGATCCATGTGTGGTTTGTGAAAAGAACACACATGCAATGCCATTGGTTGATCCATGTGTGGTTCATGGAAAGAACACACATGCAATGACTCTAGTGCTAGTTTTAGTATAAGAACACACATACAATGACTCTAGTGGATCCACATGTAGTTTGTGAAAAGAACACACATGCAATGACCACTGGTTGATCCATAAGTGGTTTGTGGAAAAGAACACACATGTAGTGCACACATATGGATCCATATGTTGTTTGTGAAAACAACACACATGCAATGACTCTAGTGCTGGTTTTAGTATAAGAACACACAAGTAATGACTATAGTGGGTCCATATGTGATTTGTGGAAAGACAACACATGCAGTGACACTGGTTGATCCATGTGTGGTCTGTGGAAAGAACACACATACAATGCCATTGGTTGATACATGTGTGGTTTGTGGAAATAACACACATGCAATGACTTTAATGGATCCATATGTGGTTTATGGAAAAGAACACACATGCAATGACCACTGGTTGATCCATGTGTGGTTTGTGGAATGAACGCACATACAATGACACTGGTTGATCCATGTGTGGTTTGTGGAAAACCACACATGCAATGACACTGGTTGATCCATGTGTGGTTTGTGGAAAGAACACACGTGCAATGACACCGGTTGATCCATGTGTGGTTTGTGGATAGAACACACATGCAATGACTATAGTGGGTCCATATGTGGTTCATGTCAGGAACACACATGCAATGACACTAGTTGATCCATATGTGGTTTGTGGAAAGAACACACGTGCAATGACACCGGTTGATCCATGTGTGGTTTGTGGATAGAACACACATGCAATGAATTTAGTGTGTCCATATGTGGTTCATGTCAGGAACACACATGCCATGACACTGGTTGATCCATGTGTGGTTTGTCGAAAGAACACACATGCAATGACTCTAGTGGGTCCATATGTGGTTTGTGGAAAGAACACACATGCAATGACACTGCTTGATCCATGTGTGGTTTGTGGAAAGAACACACATGCAATGACTCTAGTGCTAGTTTTAGTATAAGAACACACATGCAATTCCATTGGTTGATCCATGTGTGGTTTGTGGAAATAACACACATGCAATGACTCTAATGGATCCATATGTGGTTTGTGGAAAAGAGCACACATGCAATGAACACTAGTTGATCCATAAGCTGTTTATGGAAAGAAGACACATGCAGTGACTCTAATGCTGGTTTTAGTATAAGAACACATATGGATCCATGTGTGGTTTGTGAAAAGAACACATATGCAATGCCACTGGTTGATCCATAAGTGGTTTGTGGAAAAGAGCACACATGCAACGACCAATGGTTGATCCATATGTGGTTTGTGGAAAGAACACACTTGCAGTGAAGACTGGTTGATCCATGTGTGGTTTGTGAAAAGGACACACATGCACTGCCACTGGATGATCCATGTGTGGTTCGTGGAAAGAACACACATGCAATGACTCTAGTGCTAGTTTTAGTATAAGAACACACATACAATGACTCTAGTGGATCCACATGTAGTTTGTGAAAAGAACACACATGCAATGACCACTGGTTGATCCATAAGTGGTCTGTGGAAACGAACACACATGCAGTGCACACACATGGATCCATATGTTGTTTGTGAAAAGAACACACATACAATGACTCTAGTGCTGGTTTTAGTTTAAGAACACACAAGCAATGACTCTAGTGGTTCCATATGTGATTTGTGGAAAGACAACACATGCAATGACACTGGTTGATCCATGTGTGGTTTGTGGAAAGAACACACATGCACTGACACTGGTTGATCCACATGTGGTTTGTGGAAAGAACACACGTGCAATGACACCGGTTGATCCATGTGTGGTTTGTGGATAGAACACACATGCAATGACTCTAGTGGGTCCATATGTGGTTCATGTCAGGAACACACATGCAATGACACTGATTGATCCATATGTGGTTTGTGGAAAGAACACACGTGCAATGACACCGGTTGATCCATGTGTGGTTTGTGGATAGCACTCACATGCAATGACTCAAGTGGGTCAATATGTGGTTCATGTCAGGAACACACATGCAATGACACTGGTTGATCCATATGTGGTTTGTGGAAAGAACACACGTGCAATGACTCTAATGGATCCATATGTGGTTTATGGAAAAGAACACACATGCAATGACCACTGGTTGATCCATGTGTGGTTTGTGGAAAGAACACACATGCAATGACCACTGGTTGATCCATATGTGGTTTGTGGAAAGAACACACATATAGTGAACACTGGTTGATCCATGTGTGGTTTGTGAAAAGAACACACATGCAATGCCATTGGTTGATCCATGTGTGGTTCATGGAAAGAACACACATGCAATGACTCTAGTGGGTCCATATGTGGTTCATGTCAGGAACACACATGCAATGACACTGGTTGATCCATATGTGGTTTGTGGAAAGAACACACGTGCAATGACACCAGTTGATCCATGTGTGTTTTGTGGATAGAACGCACATGCAATGACTCTAGTGGGTCCATATGTGGTTCATGTCAGGAACACACATGCAATGACACTGGTTGATCCATGTGTGGTTTGTGGAAAGAACACACGTGCAATGACTCTAGTGGGTCCATATGTGGTTTGTGGAAAGAACACACATGCAATTACCACTTGTTGATCTATATGTGGTTTGTGGAAAGAACAAACATGCAATGACACTGCTTTATCCATGTGTGGTTTGTGGAAAGAACACACATGCAATGACTCTAGTGCTAGTTTTAGTATAAGAACACACATGCAATGCCATTGGTTGATCCATGCGTGGTTTTTCGAAATAAAACACATGTAATGACTCTTATGGATCCATATGTGGTTTGTGGAAAAGAACACACATGCAATGAACATTGGTAGATCCATAAGCGGTTTGTGGAAAGAACACACATGCAGTGACTCTAATGCTGGTTTTAGTATAAGAACACATATGGATCCATGTGTGGTTTGTGAAAAGAACACATATGCAATGCCACTGGTTGATCCATGTGTGGTTTGTGGAAAGAACACACATGCAATGACTCTAGTACTAGTTTTAGTATAAGAACACACATACAATGACCACTGGTTGTTTAAGTGGTTTGTGTAAAAGAACACACATGCAATGACCACTGGTTGATCCCTAAGTGGTTTGTGGAAAGAACACACATGCAGTGAACAATGGTTGATCCATGTGTGGTTTGTGAAAAGAACACACATGCAATGCCATTGGTTGATCCATAAGTGGGTTGTGGAAAGACAACACATGCAATGACACTGGTTGATCCATGTGTGGTTTGTGGAAAGAACACACATGCAATGACTCTAGTGGGTCCATATGTGGTTTGTGAAAAGAACAGACATGCAATGACCACTGGTGGATCCATATGTGGTTTGTGGAAAGAACACACATGCAATGACACTGCTTGATCCATTTGTTGTTTGTGGAAAGAACACACATGCAATGACTCTAGTGCTAATTTTAGTATAAGAACACACATGCAATGACTCTAATGGATCCATATGTGGTTCGTAGAAAGAACACACATGCAATGACACTGGTTGATCCATATGTGGTTTGTGGAAAGAACACACATGCAATGACCACTGGTTGATCCATGCGTGGTTTGTGGAAAGAACACACATGCAATGACCACTTGTTGATCCATGTGTGGTTTGTGGAACGAACACCCATGCAATGACACTGGTTGATCCATGTGTGGTTTGTGGAAAGAACACACATGCAATGACACTGGTTGATCCACATGTGGTTTGTGGAAAGAACACACGTGCAATGACACCGGTTGATCCATGTGTGGTTTGTGGATAGAACACACATGCAATGACTCTAGTGGTTCCATATGTGGTTCATATCAGGAACACACATGCAATGACACTAGTTGATTCATATGTGGCTTGTAGAAAGAACACACGTGCAATGACACCGGTTTATCCATGTCTGGTTTGTGGATAGAACACACATGGAATGAATTTAGTGTGTCCATATGTGGTTCATGTCAGGAACACACATGCCATGACACTGTTTGATCCATGTGTGGTTTGTCAAAAGAACACACATGCAAAGACCGTTGGTTATCTATAATTGGTTTGTGGAAAGAACACACATACAATGACACTACTTGATCCATGTGTGGTTTGTGGAAAGAACACACATGCAATGACTCTAGTGCTAGTTTTAGTACAAGAACACACACGCAATGACTCTAATGGATCCATATGTGGTTTGTGGAAAAGAACACAAACGCAATGACCACTGGTTGATCCATGTGTGGTTTGTCGAAAGAACACACATGCAATGACACTGGTGGATCCATGTGTGGTTTGTGAAAAGAACACACATGCAATGACCACTGTGCTGGTTTTTGGTATAACTACACACATGCAAAGTCTGTAGTGGGTCCACATGTGGTTTGTGAAAAGAACACACATGCAATGACCACTGGTTCATCCATATGTGGTTTGTGGAAAAGAACACACATGCAATGAACACTGGTGGATCCATAAGATTTTTTGTGGAAAGAACACACATGAAATGTCCACTGGTTGATCCGTAAGTGGTTTGTGGAAAAGAACACACATGCAATGACCACAGGTTGATCCATATGTGGTTTGTGGAAAGAACACACATGCAGTGAACACTGGTTGATCCATGTGTGGTTTGTGAAAATAACACACATGCAATGCCACTGGTTGATCCATGTGTGGTTCATGGAAAGAACACACATGCAATGACTCTAGTGCTAGTTTTAGTATAAGAACACACATACAATGACTCTAGTGGGTCCACATGTAGTTTGTGAAAAGAACACACATGCAATGACCACTGGTTGATCCATAAGTGGTTTGTGGAAAAACACACATGCAGTGCACACACAGGGATCCATATGTTGTTTGTGAAAAGAACACACATGCAATGACTCTAGTGCTGGTTTTAGTATAAGAACACACAAGCAATGACTATAGTGGGTCCATATGTGATTTGTGGAAAGACAACACATGCAGTGACTCTAATGGATCCATATGTGGTTTATGGAAAAGAACACACATGCAATGACCACTGGTTGATCCATGTGTGGTTTGTGGAACGAACACACATGCAATGACACTGGTTGATCCATGTGTGGTTTGTGGAAAGAACACACATGCAATGACACTGGTTGATCCACATGTGGTTTGTGGAAAGAACACACGTGCAATGACACCAGTTAATACATGTGTGGTTTGTGGAAAGAACACACATGCAATGACTCTAGTGATAGTTTTAGTATAAGAACACACATCCAATTCCATTGGTTGATCCATGTGTGGTTTGTGGAAATAACACACACGCAATGACTCTAATGGATCCATATGTGGTTTGTGGAAAAGAACACACATGCAATGAACACTAGTTGATCCATAAGCGGTTTATGGAAAAAACACACATGCAGTGACTCTAATGCTGGTTTTAGTATAAGAACACATATGGATCCATGTGTGGTTTGGGAAAAGAACACATATGCAATGCCACTGGTTGATCCATAAGTGGTCTTTGGAAAATAACACACATGCAACGACCACTGGTTGATCCATATGTGGTTTGTGCAAAGAACACACTTGGAGTGAACACTGGTAGATCCATGTGTGGTTTGTGAAAAGGACACACATGCACTGCCACTGGTTGATCCATGTGTGGTTCGTGGAAAGAACACACATGCAATGACTCTAGTGCTAGTTTTAGTATAAGAACACACATACAATGACTCTAGTGGATCCACATGTAGTTTGTGAAAAGAACACACATGCAATGACCACTGGTTGATCCATAAGTGGGTTGTGGAAACGAACACACATGCAGTGCACACACATGGATCCATATGTTGTTTGTGAAAAGAACACACATGCAATGACTCTAGTGCTGGTTTTAGTATAAGAACACACAAGCAATGACTCTAGTGGTTCCATATGTGATTTGTGGAAAGACAACACATGCAATGACACTGGTTGATCCATGTGTGGTTTGTGGAAAGAACACACATGCAATGCCATTGGTTGATCCATGTGTGGTTTGTGGAAATAACACACATGCAATGACTCTAATGGATCCATATGTGGTTTATGGAAAAGAACACACATGCAATGACACTGGTTGATCCATGTGTGGTTTGTGGAAAGAACACACATGCAATGACACTGGTTGATCCACATGTGGTTTGTGGAAAGAACACACGTGCAATGACACCGAATGATCCATGTGTGGTTTGTGGATAGAACACACATGCAATGACTCTAGTGGGTCCATATGTGGTTCATGTCAGGAACACACATGCAATGACACTGATTGATCCATATGTGGTTTGTGGAAAGAACACACGTGCAATGATATCGGTTGATCCATGTGTGGTTTGTGGATAGAACACACATGCAATGACTCTAGTGGGTCCATATGTGGTTCATGTCAGGAACACACATGCAATGACACTGGTTGATCCATATGTGGTTTGTGGAAAGAACACACGTGCAATGACACCAGTTGATCCATGTGTGTTTTGTGGCTAGAACACACATGCAATGACTTTAGTTGGTCCATATGTGGTTCATGTCAGGAACACACATGCAATGACACTGGCTGATCCATGTGAGGTTTGTGGAAAGAACACACGTGCAATGACTCTAGTGGGTCCATATGTGGTTTGTGGAAAGAATACACATGCAATTACCACTGGTTGATCTATATGTGGTTTGTGGAAAGAACAAACATGCAATGACACTGCTTTATCCATGTGTGGTTTGCGGAAAGAACACACATGCAATGACTCTAGTGCTAGTTTTAGTATAAGAACACACATGCAATGCCATTGGTTGATCCATGCGTGGTTTGTCGAAATAAAACACATGTAATGACTCTAATGGATCCATATGTGGTTTGTGGAAAAGAACACACATGTAATGAACACTGGTAGATCCATAAGCGGTTTTTGGAAAGAACACACATGCAGTGACTCTAATGCTGGTTTTAGTATAAGAACACATATGGATCCATGTGTGGTTTGTGAAAAGAACACATATGCAAAGCCACTGGTTGATCCATGTGTGGTTTGTGGAAAGAACACACATGCAATGACTCTAGTACTAGTTTTAGTATAAGAACACACATACAATGACCACTGGTTGTTTAAGTGGTTTGTGTAAAAGAACACACATGCAATGACCACTGGTTGATCCCTAAGTGGTTTGTGGAAAGAACACACATGCAGTGAACAATGGTTGATCCATGTGTGGTTTGTGAAAAGAACACACATGCAATACCATTGGTTGATCCATAAGTGGGTTGTGGAAAGACAACACATGCAATGACACTGGTTGATCTATGTGTGGTTTGTGGAAAGAACACACATGCAATGACTCTAGTGGGTCCATATGTGGTTTGTGAAAAGAACACAAATGCAATGACCACTGTATGATCCGTATGTGGTTTGTGGAAAGAACACACATGCAATGACACTGCTTGATCCATGTGTTGTTTGTGGAAAGAACAGACATGCAATGACTCTAGTGCTAATTTTAGTATAAGAACACACATGCAATGACTCTAATGGATCCATATGTGGTTTGTGGAAAAGAACACACATGCAATGACCACTGGTTGATCCATGTGTGGTTTGTGGAATGAACACACATGCAATGACGCTGGTTGATCCATGTGTGGTTTGTGGAAAGAACACACATGCAATGACACTAGTTGATCCACATGTGGTTTGCGGAAAGAACACACGTGCAATGACACCGGTTGATCCATGTGTGGTTTGTGGATAGAACACACATGCAATGACTCTAGTGGGTCCATATGTGGTTCATGTCAGGAACACACATGCAATGACACTAGTTCATCCATATGTGGTTTGTAGAAAGAACACACGTGCAATGACACCGGTTTATCCATGTGTGGTTTGTGGATAGAACACACATGCAATGAATTTAGTGTGTCCATATGTGGTTCATGTCAGGAACACACATGCCATGACACTGTTTGATCCATGTGTGGTTTGTCGAAAGAACACACATGCAAAGACTGTTGGTTATCTATAATTGGTTTGTGGAAAGAACACACATGCAATGACACTGCTTGATCCATGTGTGGTTTGTGGAAAGAACACACATGCAATGACTCTTGTGCTAGTTTTAGTACAAGAACACACACGCAATGACTCTAATGGATCCATATGTGGTTCATGGAAAAGAACACAAATGCAATGACCACTGGTTTATCCATGTGTGGTTTGTGGAAAGAACACACATGCAATGACACTGGTGGATCCATGTGTGGTTTGTGAAAAGAACACACATGCAATGACCACTGTGCTGGTTTTAGTATAACTACACACATGCAAAGACTCTAGTGGGTCCACATGTGGTTTGTGAAAAGAACACACATGCAATGACCACTGGTTCATCCATATGTGGTTTGTGGAAAAGAACACACATGCAATGAACACTGGTGGATCCATAAGATTTTTTGTGGAAAGAACAGACATGAAATGTCCACTGGTTGATCCGTAAGTGGTTTGTGGAAAAGAACACACATGCAATGACCACAGGTTGATCCATATGTGGTTTGTGGAAAGAACACACATGCAGTGAACACTGGTTGATCCATGTGTGGTTTGTGAAAAGAACACACATGCAATGCCACTGGTTGATCCATGTGTGGTTCATGGAAAGAACACACATGCAATGACTCTAGTGCTAGTTTTAGTATAAGAACACACATACAATGACTCTAGTGGATCCACATGTAGTTTGTGAAAAGAACACACATGCAATGACCACTGGTTGATCCATAAGTGGTTTGTGGAAAAAACACACATGCAGTGCACACACATGGATCCATATGTTGTTTGTGAAAAGAACACACATGCAATGACTCTAGTGCTGGTTTTAGTATAAGAACACACAAGCAATGACTATAGTGGGTCCATATGTGATTTGTGGAAAGACAACACATGCAGTGACACTGGTTGATCCATGTGTGGTTTGTGGAAAGAACACACATACAATGCCATTGGTTGATCCATGTGTGGTTTGTGGAAATAACACACATGCAATGACTCTAATGGATCCATATGTGGTTTATGGAAAAGAACACACATGCAATGACCACTGGTTGATCCATGTGTGGTTTGTGGAACAAACACACATGCAATGACACTGGTTGATCCATGTGTGGTTTGTGGAAAGAACACACATGCAATGGCACTGGTTGATCCACATGTGGTTTGTGGAAAGAACACACGTGCAATGACACCAGTTGATACATGTGTGGTTTGTGGAAAGAATACACATGCAATTACCACTGGTTGATCTATATGTGGTTTGTGGAAAGAACAAACATGCAATGACACTGCTTTATCCATGTGTGGTTTGCGGAAAGAACACACATGCAATGACTCTAGTGCTAGTTTTAGTATAAGAACACACATGCAATGCCATTGGTTGATCCATGCGTGGTTTGTCGAAATAAAACACATGTAATGACTCTAATGGATCCATATGTGGTTTGTGGAAAAGAACACACATGTAATGAACACTGGTACATCCATAAGCGGTTTTTGGAAAGAACACACATGCAGTGACTCTAATGCTGGTTTTAGTATAAGAACACATATGGATCCATGTGTGGTTTGTGAAAAGAACACATATGCAAAGCCACTGGTTGATCCATGTGTGGTTTGTGGAAAGAACACACATGCAATGACTCTAGTACTAGTTTTAGTATAAGAACACACATACAATGACCACTGGTTGTTTAAGTGGTTTGTGTAAAAGAACACACATGCAATGACCACTGGTTGATCCCTAAGTGGTTTGTGGAAAGAACACACATGCAGTGAACAATGGTTGATCCAGGTGTGGTTTGTGAAAAGAACACACATGCAATACCATTGGTTGATCCATAAGTGGGTTGTGGAAAGACAACACATGCAATGACACTGGTTGATCTATGTGTGGTTTGTGGAAAGAACACACATGCAATGACTCTAGTGGGTCCATATGTGGTTTGTGAAAAGAACACAAATGCAATGACCACTGTATGATCAATATGTGGTTTGTGGAAAGCACACACATGCAATGACACTGCTTGATCCATGTGTTGTTTGTGGAAAGAACAGACATGCAATGACTTTAGTGCTAATTTTAGTATAAGAACACACATGCAATGACTCTAATGGATCCATATGTGGTTTGTGGAAAAGAACACACATGCAATGACCACTGGTTGATCCATGTGTGGTTTGTGGAATGAACACACATGCAATGACGCTGGTTGATCCATGTGTGGTTTGTGGAAAGAACACACATGCAATGACACTAGTTGATCCACATGTGGTTTGCGGAAAGAACACACGTGCAATGACACCGGTTGATCCATGTGTGGTTTGTGGATAGAACACACATGCAATGACTCTAGTGGGTCCATATGTGGTTCATGTCAGGAACACACATGCAATGACACTAGTTCATCCAGATGTGGTTTGTAGAAAGAACACACGTGCAATGACACCGGTTTATCCATGTGTGGTTTGTGGATAGAACACACATGCAATGAATTTAGTGTGTCCATATGTGGTTCATGTCAGGAACACACATGCCATGACACTGTTTGATCCATGTGTGGTTTGTCGAAAGAACACACATGCAAAGACCATTGGTTATCTATAATTGGTTTGTGGAAAGAACACACATGCAATGACACTGCTTGATCCATGTGTGGTTTGTGGAAAGAACACACATGCAATGACTCTTGTGCTAGTTTTAGTACAAGAACACACACGCAATGACTCTAATGGATCCATATGTGGTTCATGGAAAGAACACAAATGCAATGACCACTGGTTGATCCATGTGTGGTTTGTGGAAAGAACACACATGCAATGACACTGGTGGATCCATGTGTGGTTTGTGAAAAGAACACACATGCAATGACCATTGTGCTGGTTTTAGTATAACTACACACATGCAAAGACTCTAGTGGGTCCACATGTGGTTTGTGAAAAGAACACACATGCAATGACCACTGGTTCATCCATATGTAGTTTGTGGAAAAGAACACACATGCAATGAACACTGGTGGATCCATAAGATTTTTTGTGGAAAGAACAGACATGAAATGTCCACTGGTTGATCCGTAAGTGGTTTGTGGAAAAGAACACACATGCAATGACCACAGGTTGATCCATATGTGGTTTGTGGAAAGAACACACATGCAGTGAACACTGGTTGATCCATGTGTGGTTTGTGAAAAGAACACACATGCAATGCCACTGGTTGATCCATGTGTGGTTCATGGAAAGAACACACATGCAATGACTCTAGTGCTAGTTTTAGTATAAGAACACACATACAATGACTCTAGTGGATCCACATGTAGTTTGTGAAAAGAACACACATGCAATGACCACTGGTTGATCCATAAGTGGTTTGTGGAAAAAACACACATGCAGTGCACACACATGGATCCATATGTTGTTTGTGAAAAGAACACACATGCAATGACTCTAGTGCTGGTTTTAGTATAAGAACACACAAGCAATGACTATAGTGGGTCCATATGTGATTTGTGGAAAGACAACACATGCAGTGACACTGGTTGATCCATGTGTGGTTTGTGGAAAGAACACACATACAATGCCATTGGTTGATCCATGTGTGGTTTGTGGAAATAACACACATGCAATGACTCTAATGGATCCATATGTGGTTTATGGAAAAGAACACACATGCAATGACCACTGGTTGATCCATGTGTGGTTTGTGGAACAAACACACATGCAATGACACTGGTTGATCCATGTGTGGTTTGTGGAAAGAACACACATGCAATGACACTGGTTGATCCACATGTGGTTTGTGGAAAGAACACACGTGCAATGACACCAGTTGATACATGTGTGGTTTGTGGAAAGAATACACATGCAATTACCACTGGTTGATCTATATGTGGTTTGTGGAAAGAACAAACATGCAATGACACTGCTTTATCCATGTGTGGTTTGCGGAAAGAACACACATGCAATGACTCTAGTGCTAGTTTTAGTATAAGAACACAGATGCAATGCCATTGGTTGATCCATGCGTGGTTTGTCGAAATAAAACACATGTAATGACTCTAATGGATCCATATGTGGTTTGTGGAAAAGAACACACATGTAATGAACACTGGTAGATCCATAAGCGGTTTTTGGAAAGAACACACATGCAGTGACTCTAATGCTGGTTTTAGTATAAGAACACATATGGATCCATGTGTGGTTTGTGAAAAGAACACATATGCAAAGCCACTGGTTGATCCATGTGTGGTTTGTGGAAAGAACACACATGCAATGACTCTAGTACTAGTTTTAGTATAAGAACACACATACAATGACCACTGGTTGTTTAAGTGGTTTGTGTAAAAGAACACACATGCAATGACCACTGGTTGATCCCTAAGTGGTTTGTGGAAAGAACACACATGCAGTGAACAATGGTTGATCCATGTGTGGTTTGTGAAAAGAACACACATGCAATACCATTGGTTGATCCATAAGTGGGTTGTGGAAAGACAACACATGCAATGACACTGGTTGATCTATGTGTGGTTTGTGGAAAGAACACACATGCAATGACTCTAGTGGGTCCATATGTGGTTTGTGAAAAGAACACAAATGCAATGACCACTGTATGATCCATATGTGGTTTGTGGAAAGAACACACATGCAATGACACTTCTTGATCCATGTGTTGTTTGTGGAAAGAACAGACATGCAATGACTCTAGTGTAATTTTAGTATAAGAACACACATGCAATGACTCTAATGGATCCATATGTGGTTTGTGGAAAAGAACACACATGCAATGACCACTGGTTGATCCATGTGTGGTTTGTGGAATGAACACACATGCAATGACGCTGGTTGATCCATGTGTGGTTTGTGGAAAGAACACACATGGAATGACTCTAGTGCTAATTTTAGTATAAGAACACACATGCAATGACTCTAATGGATCCATATGTGGTTTGTGGAAAAGAACACACATGCAATGACACTGGTTGATCCACATGTGGTTTGTGGAAAGAACACACGTGTAATGACACCGGTTGATCCATGTGTGGTTTGTGGATAGAACACACATGCAATGACTCTAGTGGGTCCATATGTGGTTCACGTCAGGAACACACATGCAATGACACTGGTTGATCCATATGTGGTTTGTAGAAAGAACACACGTGCAATGACACCGGTTGATCCATGTGTGGTTTGTGGATAGAACACACATGCAATGACTCTAGTGGGTACATATGTGGTTCATGTCAGGAACACACATGCAATGACATTGCTTGATCCATGTGTGGTTTGTGGAAAGAACACACTTGCAATGACTCTAGTGGATCCATATGTGGTTTGCGGAAAGAACACACGTGCAATGACACCGGTTGATCCATGTGTGGTTTGTGGATAGAACACACATGCAATGACTCTAGTGGGTCCATATGTGGTTCATGTCAGGAACACACATGCAATGACACTAGTTCATCCATATGTGGTTTGTAGAAAGAACACACGTGCAATGACAACGGTTTATCCATGTGTGGTTTGTGGAGAGAACACACATGCAATGAATTTAGTGTGTCCATATGTGCTTCATGTCAGGAACACACATGCCATGACACTGTTTGATCCATGTGTGGTTTGTCGAAAGAACACACATGCAAAGACCGTTGGTTATCTATAATTGGTTTGTGGAAAGAACACACATGCAATTACACTGCTTGATTCATGTGTGGTTTGTGGAAAGAACACACATGCAATGACTCTTGTGCTAGTTTTAGTACAAGAACACACACGCAATGACTCTAATGGATCCATATGTCGTTCGTGGAAAAGAACACAAATGCAATGACCACTGGTTGATCCATGTGTGGTTTGTGGAAAGAACACACATGCAATGACACTGGTGGATCCATGTGTGGTTTGTGAAAAGAACACACATGCAATGACCACTGTGCTGGTTTTAGTATAACTACACACATGCAAAGACTCTAGTGGGTACACATGTGGTTTGTGAAAAGAACACACATGCAATGACCACTGGTTCATCCATATGTGGTTTGTGGAAAAGAACACACATGCAATGAACACTGGTGGATCCATAAGATTTTTTGTGGAAAGAACAGACATGAAATGTCCACTGGTTGATCCATAAGTGGTTTGTGGAAAAGAACACACATGCAATTACCACAGGTTGATCCATATGTGGTTTGTGGAAAGAACACACATGCAGTGAACACTGGTTGATCCATGTGTGGTTTGTGAAAAGAACACACATGCAATGCCACTGCTTGATCCATGTGTGGTTCATGGAAAGAACACACATGCAATGACTCTAGTGCTAGTTTTAGTATAAGAACACACATACAATGACTCTAGTGGATCCACATGTAGTTTGTGAAAAGAACACACATGCAATGACCACTGGTTGATCCATAAGTGGTTTGTGGAAAAAACACACATGCAGTGCACACACATGGATCCATATGTTGTTTGTGAAAAGAACACACATGCAATGACTCTAGTGCTGGTTTTAGTATAAGAACACACAAGCAATGACTATAGTGGGTCCATATGTGATTTGTGGAAAGACAACACATGCAGTGACACTGGTTGATCCATGTGTGGTTTGTGGAAAGAACACACATACAATGCCATTGGTTGACCATGTGTGGTTTGTGGAAATAACACACATGCAATGAATCTAATGGATCCATATGTGGTTTATGGAAAAGAACACACATGCAATGACCACTGGTTGATCCATGTGTGGTTTGTGGAACAAACACACATGCAATGACACTGGTTGATCCATGTGTGGTTTGTGGAAAGAACACACATGCAATGACACTGGTTGATCCACATGTGGTTTGTGGAAAGAACACACGTGCAATGACACCAGTTGATACATGTGTGGTTTGTGGAAAGAACACACATGCAATGACTCTAGTGATAGTTTTAGTATAAGAACACACATCCAATTCCATTGGTTGATCCATGTGTGGTTTGTGGAAATAACACACACGCAATGACTCTAATGGATCCATATGTGGTTTGTGGAAAAGAACACACATGCAATGAACACTAGTTGATCCATAAGCGGTTTATGGAAAAAAAACACATGCAGTGACTCTAATGCTGGTTTTAGTATAAGAACACATATGGATCCATGTGTGGTTTGTGAAAAGAACACATATGCAATGCCACTGGTTGATCCATAAGTGGTCTTTGGAAAAGAACACACATGCAACGACCACTGGTTGATCCATATGTGGTTTGTGGAAAGAACACACTTGGAGTGAACACTGGTAGATCCATGTGTGGTTTGTGAAAAGGACACACATGCACTGCCACTGGTTGATCCATGTGTGGTTCGTGGAAAGAACACACATGCAATGACTCTAGTGCTAGTTTTAGTATAAGAACACACATACAATGACTCTAGTGGATCCACATGTAGTTTGTGAAAAGAACACACATGCAATGACCACTGGTTGATCCATAAGTGGTTTGTGGAAACGAACACACATGCAGTGCACACACATGGATCCATATATTGTTTGTGAAAAGAACACACATGCAATGACTCTAGTGCTGGTTTTAGTATAAGAACACACAAGCAATGACTCTAGTGGTTCCATATGTGATTTGTGGAAAGACAACACATGCAATGACACTGGTTGATCCATGTGTGGTTTGTGGAAAGAACACACATGCAATGTCATTGGTTGATCCATGTGTGGTTTGTGGAAATAACACACATGCAATGACTCTAATGGATCCATATGTGGTTTATGGAAAAGAACACACATGCAATGACACTGGTTGATCCATGTGTGGTTTGTGGAAATAACACACATGCAATGACACTGGTTGATCCACATGTGGTTTGTGGAAAGAACACACGTGCAATGACACCGAATGATCCATGTGTGGTTTGTGGATAGAACACACATGCAATGACTCTAGTGGGTCCATATGTGGTTCATGTCAGGAACACACATGCAATGACACTGATTGATCCATATGTGGTTTGTGGAAAGAACACACGTGCAATGACACCGGTTGATCCATGTGTGGTTTGTGGATAGAACACACATGCAATGACTCTAGTGGGTCCATATGTGGTTCATGTCAGGAACACACATGCAATGACACTGGTTGATCCATATGTGGTTTGTGGAAAGAACACACGTGCAATGACACAAGTTGATCCATGTGTGTTTTGTGGATAGAACACACATGCAATGACTTTAGTGGGTCCATATGTGGTTCATGTCAGGAACACACATGCAATGACACTGGTTGATCCATGTGAGGTTTGTGGAAAGAACACACGTGCAATGACTCTAGTGGGTCCATATGTGGTTTGTGGAAAGAACACACATGCAATTACCACTAGTTGATCTATATGTGGTTTGTGGAAAGAACAAACATGCAATGCCACTGCTTTATCCATGTGTGGTTTGTGGAAAGAACGCACATGCAATGACTCTAGTGCTAGTTTTAGTATAAGAACACACATGCAATGCCATTGGTTGATCCATGCGTGGTTTGTCGAAATAAAACACATGTAATGACTCTAATGGATCCATATGTGGTTTGTGGAAAAGAACACACATGTAAGGAACACTGGTAGATCCATAAGCGGTTTTTGGAAAGAACACACATGCAGTGACTCTAATGCTGGTTTTAGTATAAGAACACATATGGATCCATGTGTGGTTTGTGAAAAGAACACATATGCAATGCCACTGGATGATCCATGTGTGGTTTGTGGAAAGAACACACATGCAATGACTCTAGTGCTAGTTTTAGTATAAGAACACACATACGATGACCACTGGTTGTTTAAGTGGTTTGTGTAAAAGAACACACATGCAATGACCACTGGTTGATCCCTAAGTGGTTTGTGGAAAGAACACACATGCAGTGAACAATGGTTGATCCATGTGTGGTTTGTGAAAAGAACACACATGCAATGCCATTGGTTGATCCATAAGTGGGTTGTGTAAAGACAACACATGCAATGACGCTGGTTGACCCATGTGTGGTTTGTGGAAAGAACACACATGCAATGACTCTAGTGGGTCCATATGTGGTTTGTGAAAAGAACACACATGCAATGACCACTGGTTGATCCATATGTGGTTTGTGGAAAGAACACACATGCAATGACACTTCTTGATCCATGTGTTGTTTGTGGAAAGAACATACATGCAATGACTCTAGTGCTAATTTTAGTATAAGAACACACATGCAATGACTCTAATGGATCCATATGTGGTTTGTGGAAAAGAACACACATGCAATGACCACTGGTTGATCCATGTGTGGTTTGTGGAATGAACACACATGCAATGACGCTGGTTGATCCATGTGTGGTTTGTGGAAAGAACACACATGCAATGACACTGGTTGATCCACATGTGGTTTGCGGAAAGAACACACGTGCAATGACACCGGTTGATCCATGTGTGGTTTGTGGATAGAACACACATGCAATGACTCTAGTGGGTCCATATGTGGTTCATGTCAGGAACACACATGCAATGACACTAGTTCATCCATATGTGGTTTGTAGAAAGAACACACGTGCAATGACACCGGTTTATCCATGTGTGGTTTGTGGATAGAACACACATGCAATGAATTTAGTGTGTCCATATGTGGTTCATGTCAGGAACACACATGCCATGACAATATTTGATCCATGTGTGGTTTGTCGAAAGAACACGCATGCAAAGACCGTTGGTTATCTATAATTGGTTTGTGGAAACAACACACATGCAATGACACTGCTTGATCCATGTGTGGTTTGTGGAAAGAACACACATGCAATGACTCTAGTGCTAGTTTTAGTACAAGAACACACACGCAATGACTCTAATGGATCCATATGTGGTTTGTGGAAAAGAACACAAACGCAATGACCACTGGTTGATCCATGTGTGGTTTGTGGAAAGAACACACATGCAATGACACTGGTGGATCCATGTGTGGTTTGTGGAAAGAACACACATGGAATGACTCTAGTGCTAATTTTAGTATAAGAACACACATGCAATGACTCTAATGGATCCATATGTGGTTTGTGGAAAAGAACACACATGCAATGACCACTCGTTCATCCATATGTGGTTTGTGGAAAAGAACACACATGCAATGAACACTGGTGGATCCATAAGATTTTTTGGGAAAGAACACACATGAAATGTCCACTGGTTGATCCGTAAGTGGTTTGTGGAAAAGAACACACATGCAATGACCACAGGTTGATCCATATGTGGTTTGTGGAAAGAACACACATGCAGTGAACACTGGTTGATCCATGTGTGGTTTGTGAAAAGAACACACATGCAATGCCACTGGTTGATCCATGTGTGGTTCATGGAAATAACACACATGCAATGACTCTAGTGCTAGTTTTAGTATAAGAACACACATACAATGACTCTAGTGGATCCACATGTAGTTTGTGAAAAGAACACACATGCAATGACCACTGGTTGATCCATAAGTGGTTTGTGGAAAAGAACACACATGTAGTGCACACACATGGATCCATATGTTGTTTGTGAAAAGAACACACATGCAATGACTCTAGTGCTGGTTTTAGTATAAGAACACACAAGCAATGACTATAGTGGGTCCATATGTGATTTGTGGAAAGATAACACATGCAGTGACACTGGTTGATCCATGTGTGGTTTGTGGAAAGAACACACATACAATGCCATTGGTTGATCCATGTGTGATTTGTGGAAATAACACACATGCAATGACTCTAATGGATCCATATGTGGTTTATGGAAAAGAACACACATGCAATGACCACTGGTTGATCCATGTGTGGTTTGTGGAACGAACACACATGCAATGACACTGGTTGATCCATGTGTGGTTTGTGGAAAGAACACACATGCAATGACTCTAGTGCTAGTTTTAGTATAAGAACACACATACGATGACCACTGGTTGTTTAAGTGGTTTGTGTAAAAGAACACACATGCAATGACCACTGGTTGATCCCTAAGTGGTTTGTGGAAAGAACACACATGCAGTGAACAATGGTTGATCCATGTGTGGTTTGTGAAAAGAACACACATGCAATGCCATTGGTTGATCCATAAGTGGGTTGTGTAAAGACAACACATGCAATGACGCTGGTTGACCCATGTGTGGTTTGTGGAAAGAACACACATGCAATGACTCTAGTGGGTCCATATGTGGTTTGTGAAAAGAACACACATGCAATGACCACTGGTTGATCCATATGTGGTTTGTGGAAAGAACACACATGCAATGACACTTCTTGATCCATGTGTTGTTTGTGGAAAGAACATACATGCAATGACTCTAGTGCTAATTTTAGTATAAGAACACACATGCAATGACTCTAATGGATCCATATGTGGTTTGTGGAAAAGAACACACATGCAATGACCACTGGTTGATCCATGTGTGGTTTGTGGAATGAACACACATGCAATGACGCTGGTTGATCCATGTGTGGTTTGTGGAAAGAACACACATGCAATGACACTGGTTGATCCACATGTGGTTTGCGGAAAGAACACACGTGCAATGACACCGGTTGATCCATGTGTGGTTTGTGGATAGAACACACATGCAATGACTCTAGTGGGTCCATATGTGGTTCATGTCAGGAACACACATGCAATGACACTAGTTCATCCATATGTGGTTTGTAGAAAGAACACACGTGCAATGACACCGGTTTATCCATGTGTGGTTTGTGGATAGAACACACATGCAATGAATTTAGTGTGTCCATATGTGGTTCATGTCAGGAACACACATGCCATGACAATATTTGATCCATGTGTGGTTTGTCGAAAGAACACGCATGCAAAGACCGTTGGTTATCTATAATTGGTTTGTGGAAACAACACACATGCAATGACACTGCTTGATCCATGTGTGGTTTGTGGAAAGAACACACATGCAATGACTCTAGTGCTAGTTTTAGTACAAGAACACACACGCAATGACTCTAATGGATCCATATGTGGTTTGTGGAAAAGAACACAAACGCAATGACCACTGGTTGATCCATGTGTGGTTTGTGGAAAGAACACACATGCAATGACACTGGTGGATCCATGTGTGGTTTGTGGAAAGAACACACATGGAATGACTCTAGTGCTAATTTTAGTATAAGAACACACATGCAATGACTCTAATGGATCCATATGTGGTTTGTGGAAAAGAACACACATGCAATGACCACTCGTTCATCCATATGTGGTTTGTGGAAAAGAACACACATGCAATGAACACTGGTGGATCCATAAGATTTTTTGGGAAAGAACACACATGAAATGTCCACTGGTTGATCCGTAAGTGGTTTGTGGAAAAGAACACACATGCAATGACCACAGGTTGATCCATATGTGGTTTGTGGAAAGAACACACATGCAGTGAACACTGGTTGATCCATGTGTGGTTTGTGAAAAGAACACACATGCAATGCCACTGGTTGATCCATGTGTGGTTCATGGAAATAACACACATGCAATGACTCTAGTGCTAGTTTTAGTATAAGAACACACATACAATGACTCTAGTGGATCCACATGTAGTTTGTGAAAAGAACACACATGCAATGACCACTGGTTGATCCATAAGTGGTTTGTGGAAAAGAACACACATGTAGTGCACACACATGGATCCATATGTTGTTTGTGAAAAGAACACACATGCAATGACTCTAGTGCTGGTTTTAGTATAAGAACACACAAGCAATGACTATAGTGGGTCCATATGTGATTTGTGGAAAGATAACACATGCAGTGACACTGGTTGATCCATGTGTGGTTTGTGGAAAGAACACACATACAATGCCATTGGTTGATCCATGTGTGGTTTGTGGAAATAACACACATGCAATGACTCTAATGGATCCATATGTGGTTTATGGAAAAGAACACACATGCAATGACCACTGGTTGATCCATGTGTGGTTTGTGGAACGAACACACATGCAATGACACTGGTTGATCCATGTGTGGTTTGTGGAAAGAACACACATGCAATGACACTGGTTGATCCGCATGTGGTTTGTGGAAAGAACACACGTGCAATGACACCGGTTGATCCATGTGTGGTTTGAGGATAGAACACACATGCAATGACTATAGTGGGTCCATATGTGGTTCATGTCAGGAACACACATGCAATGACACTGGTTGATCCATATGTGGTTTGTGGAAAGAACACACGTGCAATGACACCAGTTGATCCATGTGTGGTTTGTGGATAGAACACACATGCAATGACTCTAGTGGGTCCATATGTGGTTCATGTCAGGAACACACATGCAATGACACTGGTTGATCCTTGTGTGGTTTGTGGAAAGAACACACGTGCAATGACTCTAGTGGGTCCATATGTGGTTTGTGGAAAGAACACACATGCAATTACCACTGGTTGATCTATATGTGGTTTGTGGAAAGAACAAACATGCAATGACACTGCTTTATCCATGTGTGGTTTGTGGAAAGAATCACATGCAATGACTCTAGTGCTAGTTTTAGTATAAGAGCACACATGCAATGCCATTGGTTGATCCATGCGTGGTTTGTCGAAATAAAACACATGTAATGACTCTAATGGATCCATATGTGGTTTGTGGAAAAGAACACACATGCAATAAACACTGGTAGATCCATAAGCGGTTTGTGGAAAGAACACACATGTAGTGACTCTAATGCTGGTTTTAGTATAAGAACACATATGGATCCATGTGTGGTTTGTGAAAAGAACACATATGCAATGCCACTGGTTGATCCATGTGTGGTTTGTGGAAAGAACACACATGCGATGACTCTAGTGCTAGTTTTAGTATAAGAACACACATACAATGACCACTGGTTGTTTAAGTGGTTTGTTTAAAAGAACACACATGCAATGATCACTGGTTGATCCCTAAGTGGTTTGTGGAAAGAACACACATGTAGTGAACAATGGTTGATCCATGTGTGGTTGGTGAAAAGAACACACATGCAATGCCATTGGTTGATCCATAAGTGGGTTGTGGAAAGACAACACATGCAATGACACTGGTTGATCCATGTGTGGTTTGTGGAAAGAACACACATGCAATGACTCTAGTGGGTCCATATGTGGTTTGTGAAAAGAACACACATGCAATGACCACTGGTTGATCCATATGTGGTTTGTGGAAAGAACACACATGCAATGACACTGCTTGATCCATGTGTTGTTTGTGGAAAGAACACACATGGAATGACTCTAGTGCTAATTTTAGTATAAGAACACACATGCAATGACTCTAATGGATCCATATGTGGTTTGTGGAAAAGAACACACATGCAATGACACTGGTTGATCCACATGTGGTTTGTGGAAAGAACACACGTGTAATGACACCGGTTGATCCATGTGTGGTTTGTGGATAGAACACACATGCAATGACTCTAGTGGGTCCATATGTGGTTCACGTCAGGAACACACATGCAATGACACTGGTTGATCCATATGTGGTTTGTAGAAAGAACACACGTGCAATGACACCGGTTGATCCATGTGTGGTTTGTGGATAGAACACACATGCAATGACTCTAGTGGGTACATATGTGGTTCATGTCAGGAACACACATGCAATGACATTGCTTGATCCATGTGTGGTTTGTGGAAAGAACACACTTGCAATGACTCTAGTGGGTCCATATGTGGTTTGTGAAAAGAACACACATGCAATGACACTAGGTGATCCATGTGTTGTTTGTGGAAAGAACACACATGCAATGCCATTGTTTGATCCATGTGTGGTTTGTGGAAATAACACACATATAATGACTCCAGTGCTAGTTTTAGTATAAGAACACACATGCAATGCCATTAGTTGATCCATGTGTGGTTTGTGGAAATAACACACATGCAATGACTCTAATGGATCCATATTTGGTTTATGGAAAAGAACACACATGCAATGAACACTAATTGATCCATAAGCGGTTTATGGAAAGAACACACATGCAGTGACTCTAATGCTGGTTTTAGTATAAGAACACATATGGATCCATGTGTGGTTTGTGAAAAGAACACATATGCAATGCCACTGGTTGATCCATAAGTGGTTTGTGGAAAAGAACACACATGCAACGACCACTGGTTGATCCATATGTGGTTTGTGGAAAGAACACACTTGAAGTGAACACTGGTTGATCCATGTGTGGTTTGTGAAAAGGACACACATGCACTGCCACTGGTTGACCCATGTGTGGTTCGTGCAAAGAACACACATGCAATGACTCTAGTGCTAGTTTTAGTATAAGAACACACATACAATGACTCTAGTGGATCCACATGTAGTTTGTGAAAAGAACACACATGCAATGACCACTGGTTGATCCATAAGTGGTTTGTGGAAACGAACACACATGCAATGCACACACATGGATCCATATGTTGTTTGTGAAAAGAACACACATGCAATGACTCTAGTGCTGGTTTTAGTTTAAGAACACACAAGCAATGACTCTAGTGGTTCCATATGTGATTTGTGGAAAGACAACACATGCAATGACACTGATTGATCCATGTGTGGTTTGTGGAAAGAACACACATGCAATGCCATTGGTTGATCCATGTGTGGTCTGTGGAAATAACACACATGCAATGACTCTAATGGATCCATATGTGGTTTATGGAAAAGAACACACATGCAATGACCACTGGTTGATCCATGTGTGGTTTGTGGAAAGAACACACATGCAATGACACTGATTGATCCATATGTGGTTTGTGGAAAGAACACACGTGCAATGACACCGGTTGATCCATGTGTGGTTTGTGGATAGAACACACATGCAATGACTCTAGTGGGTCCATATGTGGTTCATGTCAGGAACACACATGCAATGACACTGGTTGATCCATATGTGGTTTGGGGAAAGAACACACGTGCAATGACACCAGTTGATCCATGTGTGGTTTGTGGATAGAACACACATGCAATGACTCTAGTGGGTCCATATGTGGTTCATGTCAGGAACACACATGCAATGACACTGGTTGATCCATGTGTGGTTTGTGGAAAGAACACACGTGCAATGACTCTAGTGGGTCCATATGTGGTTTGTGGAAAGAACGCACATGGAATTACCACTGGTTGATCTATATGTGGTTTGTGGAAAGAACAAACATGCAATGACACTGCTTTATCCATGTGTGGTTTGTGGAAAGAACACACATGCAATGACTCTAGTGCTAGTTTTAGTATAAGAACACACATGCAATGCCATTGGTTGATCCATGCGTGGTTTGTCGAAATAAAACACATGTAATGACTCTAATGGATCCATATGTGGTTTGTGGAAAAGAACACACATGCAATGAACACTGGTAGATCCATAAGCGGTTTGTGGAAAAAACACACATGCAGTGACTCTAATGCTGGTTTTAGTATAAGAACACATATGGATCCATGTGTGGTTTGTGAAAAGAACACATATGCAATGCCACTGGTTGATCCATGTGTGGTTTGTGGAAAGAACACACATGCAATGACTCTAGTGCTAGTTTTAGTATAAGAACACACATACAATGACCACTGGTTGTTTAAGTGGTTTGTGTAAAAGAACACACATGCAATGACCACTGGTTGATCCCTAAGTGGTTTGTGGAAAGAACACACATGCAGTGAACAATGGTTGATCCATGTGTGGTTTGTGAAAAGAACACACATGCAATGCCATTGGTTGATCCATAAGTGGGTTGTGGAAAGACAACACATGCAATGACACTGGTTGATCCATGTGTGGTTTGTGGAAAGAACACACATGCAATGACTCTAGTGGGTCCATATGTGGTTTGTGAAAAGAACGCACATGCAATGACTCTAGTGGGTCCATATGTGGTTTGTGGAAAGAACACACATGCAATGACACTGCTTGATCCATGTGTTGTTTGTGGAAAGAACACACATGCAATGACTCTAGTGCTAATTTTAGTATAAGAACACACATGCAATGACTCTAATGGATCCATATGTGGTTTGTGGAAAAGAACACACATGCAATGACCACTGGTTGATCCATGTGTGGTTTGTGGAAAAGAACACACATGCAATGACACTGGTTGATCCATGTGTGGTTTGTGGATAGAACACACATGCAATGACACTGGTTGATCCATGTGTGGTTTGTGGAAAGAACACACGTGCAATGACACCGGTTGATCCATGTGTGGTTTGTGGATAGAACACACATGCAATGACTCTAGTGGGTCCATATGTGGTTCATATCAGGAACACACATGCAATGACACTAGTTCATCCATATGTGGTTTGTAGAAAGAACACACGTGCAATGACACCGGTTTATCCATGTGTGGTTTGTGGATAGAACACACATGCAATGAATTTAGTGTGTCCATATGTAGTTCATGTCAGGAACACACATGCCATGACACTGTTTGATCCATGTGTGGTTTGTCGAAAGAACACACATGCAATGACTCTAGTGGATCCATATGTGGTTTGTGCAAAGAACACACATGCAATGACACTACTTGATCCATGTGTGGTTTGTGGAAAGAACACAATGCAATGACTCTAGTGCTAGTTTTAGTATAAGAACACACATGCAATTCCATTGGTTGATCCATGTGTGTTTTGTGGAAATAACACACATGCAATGACTCTAATGGATCCATATGTGGTTTGTGGAAAAGAACACACATGCAATGAACACTAGTTGATCCATAAGCAGTTTATGGAAAAAACACACATGCAGTGATTCTAATGCTGGTTTTAGTATAAGAACACATATGGATCCATGTGTGGTTTGTGAAAAGAACACATATGCAATGCCACTGGTTGATCCATAAGTGGTTTGTGGAAAAGAACACACATGCAACGACCACTGGTTGATCCATATGTGGTTTGTGGAAAGAACACACTTGCAGTGAACACTGGTTGATCCATGTGTGGTTTGTGAAAAGGACACACATGCACTGCCACTGGTTGATCCATGTGTGGTTCGTGGAAAGAACACACATGCAATGACTCTAGTGCTAGTTTTAGTATAAGAACACACATGCAATGACTCTAGTGGATCCACATGTAGTTTGTGAAAAGAACACACATGCAATGACCACTAGTTGATCCATAAGTGGTTTGTGGAAACGAACACACATGCAATGCACACACATGGATCCATATGTTGTTTGTGAAAAGAACACACATGCAATGACTCTAGTGCTGGTTTTAGTTTAAGAACACACAAGCAATGACTCTAGTGGTTCCATATGTGATTTGTGGAAAGACAACACATGCAATGACACTGGTTGATCCATGTGTGGTTTGTGGAAAGAACACACATGCAATGCCATTGGTTGATCCATGTGTGGTCTGTGGAAATAACACACATGCAATGACTCTAATGGATCCATATGTGGTTTATGGAATTGAACACACATGCAATGACCACTGGTTGTTCCATGTGTGGTTTGTGGAAAGAACACACATGCAATGACACTGGTTGATCCATGTGTGGTTTGTGGAAAGAACACACATGCAATGACACTGATTGATCCATGTGTGGTTTGTGGAAAGAACACACGTGCAATGACACCGGTTGATCCATGTGTGGTTTGTGGATAGAACACACATGCAATGACTCTAGTGGGTCCATATGTGGTTCATGTCAGGAACACACATGCAATGACACTGGTTGATCCATATGTGGTTTGGGGAAAGAACACACGTGCAATGACACCAGTTGATCCATGTGTGGTTTGTGGATAGAACACACATGCAATGACTCTAGTGGGTCCATATGTGGTTCATGTCAGGAACACACATGCAATGACACTGGTTGATCCATGTGTGGTTTGTGGAAAGAACACACGTGCAATGACTCTAGTGGGTCCATATGTGGTTTGTGGAAAGAACGCAAATGGAATTACCACTGGTTGATCTATATGTGGTTTGTGGAAAGAACAAACATGCAATGACACTGCTTTATCCATGTGTGGTTTGTGGAAAGAACACACATGCAATGACTCTAGTGCTAGTTTTAGTATAAGAACACACATGCAATGCCATTGGTTGATCCATGCGTGGTTTGTCGAAATAAAACACATGTAATGACTCTAGTGGATCCACATGTAGTTTGTGAAAAGAACACACATGCAATGACCACTGGTTGATCCATAAGTGGTTTGTGGAAACGAACACACATGCAGTGCACACACATGGATCCATATGTTGTTTGTGAAAAGAACACACATGCAATGACTCTAGTGCTGGTTTTAGCTTAAGAACACACAAGTAATGACTCTAGTGGTTCCATATGTGATTTGTGGAAAGACAACACATGCAATGACCACTGGTTGATCCCTAAGTGGTTTGTGGAAAGAACACACATGCAATGCCATTGGTTGATCCATGTGTGGTTTGTGGAAATAACACACATGCAATGACTCTAATGGATCCATATGTGGTTTAAGAACACACATGCAATGACCACTGGTTGATCCATGTGTGGTTTGTGGAAAGAACACACATGCAATGACACTGGTTGATCCATGTGTGGATTGTGGAAAGAACACACATGCAATGACACTGATTGATCCATAAGTGGTTTGTGGAAAGAACACACGTGCAATGACACCGGTTGATCCATGTGTGGTTTGTGGATAGAACACACATGCAATGACTCTAGTGGGTCCATATGTGGTTCATGTCAGTAACACACATGCAATGACACTGGTTGATCCATATGTGGTTTGTGGAAAGAACACACGTGCAATGACACCAATTGATCCAAGTGTTGTTTGTGGATAGAACACACATGCAATGACTCTAGTGGGTCCATATGTGGTTCATGTCAGGAACACACATGCAATGACACTGGTTGATCCATGTGTGGTTTGTGGAAAGAACACACGTGCAATGACTCTAGTGGGTCCATATGTGGTTTGTGGAAAGAACACACATGCAATTACCACTGGTTGATCTATAAGTGGTTTGTGGAAAGAACAAACATGCAATGACACTGCTTTATCCATGTGTGGTTTGTGGAAAGAACACACATGCAATGACTCTAGTGCTAGTTTTAGTATAAGAACACACATGCAATGCCATTGGTTGATCTATGCGTGGTTTGTCGAAATAAAACACATGTAATGACTCTAATGGATCCATATGTGGTTTGTGGAAAAGAACACACATGCAATGATCCATAAGCGGTTTGTGGAAAGAACACACATGTAGTGACTCTAATGCTGGTTTTAGTATAAGAACACATATGGATCCATGTGTGGTTTGTGAAAAGAACACATAGGCAATGCCACTGGTTTATCCATGTGTGGTTTGTGGAAATAACACACATGCAATGACTCTAGTGCTAGTTTTAGGATAAGAACACACATACAATGACCACTGGTTGTTTAAGTGGTTTGTGTAAAAGAACACACATGCAATGACCACTGGTTGATCCCTAAGTGGTTTGTGGAAAGAACACACATGCAGTGAACAATGGTTGATCCATGTGTGGTTTGTGAAAAGAACACACATGCAATGCCATTGGTTGATCCATAAGTGGTTTGTGGAAAGACAACACATGCAATGACACTGGTTGATCCATGTGTGGTTTGTGGAAAGAACACACATGCAATGACTCTAGTGGGTCCATATGTGGTTTGTGAAAAGAACACACATGCAATGACCACTGGTTGATCCATATGTGGTTCGTGGAAAGAACACACATGCAATGACACTACTTGATCCATGTGTTGTTTGTGGAAAGAACACACATGCAATGACTCTAGTGCTAATTTTAGTATAAGAACACACATGCAATGACTCTAATGGATCCATATGTGGTTTGTGGAAAAGAACACACATGCAATGACCACTGGTTGATCCATGTGTGGTTTGTGGAACGAACACACATGCAATGACCACTGGTTGATCCATGTGTGGTTTGTGGAAAGAACACACATGCAATGACACCGGTTGATCCACATGTGGTTTGTGGAAAGAACACACGTGCAATGACACCGGTTGATCCATGTGTGGTTTGTGGATAGAACACACATGCAATGACTCTAGTGGGTCCATATGTGGTTCATGTCAGGAACACACATGCAATGACACTGGTTGATCCATATGTGGTTTGTAGAAAGAACACACGTGCAATGACACCGGTTGATCCATGTGTGGTTTGTGGAAAGAACACACATGCAATGACACTGATTGATCCATATGTGGTTTGTGGAAAGAACACACGTGCAATGACCACTGGTTGATCCATGTGTGGTTTGTGGAAAGAACACACATGCAATGACACTGGTTGATCTATATGTGGTTTGTGGAAAGAACAAACATGCAATGACACTGCTTTATCCATGTGTGGTTTGTGGAAAGAACACACATGCAATGACTCTAGTGCTAGTTTTAGTATAAGAACACACATGCAATGCCATTGGTTGATCCATGCGTGGTTTGTCGAAATAAAACACATGTAATGACTCTAATGGATCCATATGTGGTTTGTGGAAAAGAACACACATGCAATGATCCATAAGCGGTTTGTGGAAAGAACACACATGTAGTGACTCTAATGCTGGTTTTAGTATAAGAACACATATGGATCCATGTGTGGTTTGTGAAAAGAACACATATGCAATGCCACTGGTTTATCCATGTGTGGTTTGTGGAAATAACACACATGCAATGACTCTAGTGCTAGTTTTAGGATAAGAACACACATACAATGACCACTGGTTGTTTAAGTGGTTTGTGTAAAAGAACACACATGCAATGACCACTGGTTGATCCCTAAGTGGTTTGTGGAAAGAACACACATGCAGTGAACAATGGTTGATCCATGTGTGGTTTGTGAAAAGAACACACATGCAATGCCATTGGTTGATCCATAAGTGGTTTGTGGAAAGACAACACATGCAATGACACTGGTTGATCCATGTGTGGTTTGTGGAAAGAACACACATGCAATGACTCTAGTGGGTCGATATGTGGTTTGTGAAAAGAACACACATGCAATGACCACTGGTTGATCCATATGTGGTTCGTGGAAAGAACACACATGCAATGACACTACTTGATCCATGTGTTGTTTGTGGAAAGAACACACATGCAATGACTCTAGTGCTAATTTTAGTATAAGAACACACATGCAATGACTCTAATGGATCCATATGTGGTTTGTGGAAAAGAACACACATGCAATGACCACTGGTTGATCCATGTGTGGTTTGTGGAACGAACACACATGCAATGACCACTGGTTGATCCATGTGTGGTTTGTGGAAAGAACACACATGCAATGACACCGGTTGATCCACATGTGGTTTGTGGAAAGAACACACGTGCAATGACACCGGTTGATCCATGTGTGGTTTGTGGATAGAACACACATGCAATGACTCTAGTGGGTCCATATGTGGTTCATGTCAGGAACACACATGCAATGACACTGGTTGATCCGTATGTGGTTTGTAGAAAGAACACACGTGCAATGACACCGGTTGATCCATGTGTGGTTTGTGGATAGAATACACATGCAATGAATTTAGTGTGTCCAGATGTGGTTCATGTCAGGAACACACATGCCATGACACTGTTTGATCCATGTGTGGTTTGTCGAAAGAACACACATGCAATGACTCTAGTGGGTCCATATGTGGTTTGTGGAAAGAACACACATGCAATGACACTGCTTGATCCATGTGTGGTTTGTGGAAAGAACACACATGCAATGACTCTAGTGCTAGTTTTAGTATAAGAACACACATGCAATTCCATTGGTTGATCCATGTGTGGTTTGTGGAAATAACACGCATGCAATGACTCTAATGGATCCATATGTGGTTTGTGGAAAAGAACACACATGCAATGAACACTAGTTGATCCATAAGCGGTTTATGGAAAGAACACACATACAGTGAATCTAATGCTGGTTTTAGTATAAGAACACATATGGATCCATGTGTGGTTTGTGAAAATAACACATATGCAATGCCACTGGTTGATCCATAAGTGGTTTGTGGAAAGAACACACTTGCAGTGAACACTGGTTGACCCATGTGTGGTTTGTGAAAAGGACACACATGCACTGCCACTGGTTGATCCATGTGTGGTTCGTGGAAAGAACACACATGCAATGACTCTAGTGCTAGTTTTAGTATAAGAACACACATACAATGACTCTAGTGGATCCACATGTAGTTTGTGAAAAGAACACACATGCAATGACCACTGGTTGATCCATAAGTGGTTTGTGGAAACGAACACACATGCAGTGCACACACATGGATCCATATGTTGTTTTTGAAAAGAACACACATGCAATGACTTGAGTGCTGGTTTTAGTATAAGAACACACAAGCAATGACTCTAGTGGTTCCATATGTGATTTGTGGAAAGACAACACATGCAATGACACTGGTTGATGCATGTGTGGTTTGTGGAAAGAACACACATGCAATGCCATTGGTTGATCCATGTGTGGTTTGTGAAAATAACACACATGCAATGACTCTAATGGATCCATATGTGGTTTATGGAAAAGAACACACATGCAATGACCACTGGTTGATCCATGTGTGGTTTGTGGAAAGAACACACATGCAATGACACTGGTTGATCCATGTGTGGTTTGTGGAAAGAACACACATGCAATGACACTGATTGATCCATATGTGGTTTGTGGAAAGAACACACGTGCAATGACACCGGTTGATCCATGTGTGGTTTGTGGATAGAACACACATGCAATGAATCTAGTGGGTCCATATGTGGTTCATGTCAGGAACACACATGCAATGACAAGGGTTGATCCATGTGTGGTTTGTGGAAAGAACACACGTGCAATGACTCTAGTGGGTCCATGTGTGGTTTGTGGAAAGAACACACATGCAATTACCATTGGTTGATCTATATGTGGTTTGTGGAAATAACAAACATGCAATTACCACTGGTTGATCCATATGTGGTTTGTGGGAAACAACACACATGCAATGAACACTGGTAGATCCATAAGCGGTTTGCGGAAAGAACACACATGTAGTGACTCTAATGTTGGTTTTAGTATAAGAACACATATGGATCCATGTGTGGTTTGTGAAAAGAACACATATGCAATGCCAGTGGTTGATCCATGTGTGGTTTGTGGAAAGAACACACATGGAATGCCACTGGTTGATCCCTAAGTGGTTTGTGGAAAGAACACACATGCAGTGAACAATGGTTGATCGATGTGTGGTTTGTGAAAAGAACACACATGCAATGCCATTGGTTGATCCATAAGTGGGTTGTGGAAAGACAACACATGCAATGACACTGGTTGATCCATGTGTGGTTTGTGGAAAGAACACACATGCAATGACTCTAGTGGGTCCATATGTGGTTTGTGAAAAGAACACACATGCAATGACTCTAGTGGGTCCATATGTGGTTTGTGGAAAGAACACACATGCAATGACACTGCTTGATCCATGTGTTGTTTGTGGAAAGAACACACATGCAATGACTCTAGTGCTAATTTTAGTATAAGAACACACATGCAATGACTCTAATGGATCCATATGTGGTTTGTGGAAAAGAACACACATGCAATGACCACTGGTTGATCCATGTGTGGTTTGCGGAAAAGAACACACATGCAATGACACTGGTTGATCCATGTGTGGTTTGTGGAAAGAACACACATGCAATGACACTGGTTGATCCATGTGTGGTTTGTGGAAAGAACACACGTGCAATGACACCGGTTGATCCATGTGTGGTTTGTGGATAGAACACACATGCAATGACTCTAGTGGGTCCATATGTGGTTCATATCAGGAACACACATGCAATGACACTAGTTCATCCATATGTGGTTTGTAGAAAGAACACACGTGCAATGACACCGGTTTATCCATGTGTGGTTTGTGGATAGAACACACATGCAATGAATTTAGTGTGTCCATATGTAGTTCATGTCAGGAACACACATGCCATGACACTGTTTGATCCATGTGTGGTTTGTCGAAAGAACACACATGCAATGACTCTAGTGGGTCCATATGTGGTTTGTGGAAAGAACACACATGCAATGACACTACTTGATCCATGTGTGGTTTTTGGAAAGAACACAATGCAATGACTCTAGTGCTAGTTTTAGTATAAGAACACACATGCAATTCCATTGGTTGATCCATGTGTGGTTTGTGGAAATAACACACATGCAATGACTCTAATGGATCCATATGTGGTTTGTGGAAAAGAACACACATGCAATGAACACTAGTTGATCCATACGCGGTTTATGGAAAAAACACACATGCACTGATTCTAATGCTGGTTTTAGTATAAGAACACATATGGATCCATGTGTGGTTTGTGAAAAGAACACATATGCAATGCCACTGGTTGATCCATAAGTGGTTTGTGGAAAAGAACACACATGCAACGACCACTGGTTGATCCATATGTGGTTTGTGGAAAGAACACACTTGCAGTGAACACTGGTTGATCCATGTGTGGTTTGTGAAAAGGACACACATGCACTGCCACTGGTTGATCCATGTGTGGTTCGTGGAAAGAACACACAGGCAATGACTCTAGTGCTAGTTTTAGTATAAGAACACACATGCAATGACTCTAGTGGATCCACATGTAGTTTGTGAAAAGAACACACATGCAATGACCACTGGTTGATCCATAAGTGGTTTGTGGAAACGAACACACATGCAATGCACACACATGGATCCATATGTTGTTTGTGAAAAGAACACACATGCAATGACTCTAGTGCTGGTTTTAGTTTAAGAACACACAAGCAATGACTCTAGTGGTTCCATATGTGATTTGTGGAAAGACAACACATGCAATGACACTGGTTGATCCATGTGTGGTTTGTGGAAAGAACACACATGCAATGCCATTGGTTGATCCATGTGTGGTCTGTGGAAATAACACACATGCAATGACTCTAATGGATCCATATGTGGTTTATGGAAAAGAACACACATGCAATGACCAGTGGTTGTTCCATGTGTGGTTTGTGGAAAGAACACACATGCAATGACACTGGTTGATCCATGTGTGGTTTGTGGAAAGAACACACATGCAATGACACTGATTGATCCATGTGTGGTTTGTGGATAGAATACACATGCAATGAATTTAGTGTGTCCAGATGTGGTTCATGTCAGGAACACACATGCCATGACACTGTTTGATCCATGTGTGGTTTGTCGAAAGAACACACATGCAATGACTCTAGTGGGTCCATATGTGGTTTGTGGAAAGAACACACATGCAATGACACTGCTTGATCCATGTGTGGTTTGTGGAAAGAACACACATGCAATGACTCTACTGCTAGTTTTAGTATAAGATCACACATGCAATTCCATTGGTTGATCCATGTGTGGTTTGTGGAAATAACACGCATGCAATGACTCTAATGGATCCATATGTGGTTTGTGGAAAAGAACACACATGCAATGAACACTAGTTGATCCATAAGCGGTTTATGGAAAGAACACACATACAGTGAATCTAATGCTGGTTTTAGTATAAGAACACATATGGATCCATGTGTGGTTTGTGAAAATAACACATATGCAATGCCACTGGTTGATCCATAAGTGGTTTGTGGAAAGAACACACTTGCAGTGAACACTGGTTGACCCATGTGTGGTTTGTGAAAAGGACACACATGCACTGCCACTGGTTGATCCATGTGTGGTTCGTGGAAAGAACACACATGCAATGACTCTAGTGCTAGTTTTAGTATAAGAACACACATACAATGACTCTAGTGGATCCACATGTAGTTTGTGAAAAGAACACACATGCAATGACCACTGGTTGATCCATAAGTGGTTTGTGGAAACGAACACACATGCAGTGCACACACATGGATCCATATGTTGTTTTTGAAAAGAACACACATGCAATGACTTGAGTGCTGGTTTTAGTATAAGAACACACAAGCAATGACTCTAGTGGTTCCATATGTGATTTGTGGAAAGACAACACATGCAATGACACTGGTTGATGCATGTGTGGTTTGTGGAAAGAACACACATGCAATGCCATTGGTTGATCCATGTGTGGTTTGTGAAAATAACACACATGCAATGACTCTAATGGATCCATATGTGGTTTATGGAAAAGAACACACATGCAATGACCACTGGTTGATCCATGTGTGGTTTGTGGAAAGAACACACATGCAATGACACTGGTTGATCCATGTGTGGTTTGTGGAAAGAACACAATGCAATGACACTGATTGATCCATATGTGGTTTGTGGAAAGAACACACGGGCAATGACACCGGTTGATCCATGTGTGGTTTGTGGATAGAACACACATGCAATGAATCTAGTGGGTCCATATGTGGTTCATGTCAGGAACACACATGCAATGACAAGGGTTGATCCATGTGTGGTTTGTGGAAAGAACACACGTGCAATGACTCTAGTGGGTCCATGTGTGGTTTGTGGAAAGAACACACATGCAATTACCATTGGTTGATCTATATGTGGTTTGTGGAAATAACAAACATGCAATTACCACTGGTTGATCCATATGTGGTTTGTGGGAAACAACACACATGCAATGAACACTGGTAGATCCATAAGCGGTTTGCGGAAAGAACACACATGTAGTGACTCTAATGTTGGTTTTAGTATAAGAACACATATGGATCCATGTGTGGTTTGTGAAAAGAACACATATGCAATGCCAGTGGTTGATCCATGTGTGGTTTGTGGAAAGAACACACATGCAATGCCACTGGTTGATCCCTAAGTGGTTTGTGGAAAGAACACACATGCAGTGAACAATGGTTGATCGATGTGTGGTTTGTGAAAAGAACACACATGCAATGCCATTGGTTGATCCATAAGTGGGTTGTGGAAAGACAACACATGCAATGACACTGGTTGATCCATGTGTGGTTTGTGGAAAGAACACACATGCAATGACTCTAGTGGGTCCATATGTGGTTTGTGAAAAGAACACACATGCAATGACTCTAGTGGGTCCATATGTGGTTTGTGGAAAGAACACACATGCAATGACACTGCTTGATCCATGTGTTGTTTGTGGAAAGAACACACATGCAATGACTCTAGTGCTAATTTTAGTATAAGAACACACATGCAATGACTCTAATGGATCCATATGTGGTTTGTGGAAAAGAACACACATGCAATGACCACTGGTTGATCCATGTGTGGTTTGCGGAAAAGAACACACATGCAATGACACTGGTTGATCCATGTGTGGTTTGTGGAAAGAACACACATGCAATGACACTGGTTGATCCATGTGTGGTTTGTGGAAAGAACACACGTGCAATGACACCGGTTGATCCATGTGTGGTTTGTGGATAGAACACACATGCAATGACTCTAGTGGGTCCATATGTGGTTCATATCAGGAACACACATGCAATGACACTAGTTCATCCATATGTGGTTTGTAGAAAGAACACACGTGCAATGACACCGGTTTATCCATGTGTGGTTTGTGGATAGAACACACATGCAATGAATTTAGTGTGTCCATATGTAGTTCATGTCAGGAACACACATGCCATGACACTGTTTGATCCATGTGTGGTTTGTCGAAAGAACAGACATGCAATGACTCTAGTGGGTCCATATGTGGTTTGTGGAAAGAACACACATGCAATGACACTACTTGATCCATGTGTGGTTTTTGGAAAGAACACAATGCAATGACTCTAGTGCTAGTTTTAGTATAAGAACACACATGCAATTCCATTGGTTGATCCATGTGTGGTTTGTGGAAATAACACACATGCAATGACTCTAATGGATCCATATGTGGTTTGTGGAAAAGAACACACATGCAATGAACACTAGTTGATCCATACGCGGTTTATGGAAAAAACACACATGCACTGATTCTAATGCTGGTTTTAGTATAAGAACACATATGGATCCATGTGTGGTTTGTGAAAAGAACACATATGCAATGCCACTGGTTGATCCATAAGTGGTTTGTGGAAAAGAACACACATGCAACGACCACTGGTTGATCCATATGTGGTTTGTGGAAAGAACACACTTGCAGTGAACACTGGTTGATCCATGTGTGGTTTGTGAAAAGGACACACATGCACTGCCACTGGTTGATCCATGTGTGGTTCGTGGAAAGAACACACATGCAATGACCCTAGTGCTAGTTTTAGTATAAGAACACACATGCAATGACTCTAGTGGATCCACATGTAGTTTGTGAAAAGAACACACATGCAATGACCACTGGTTGATCCATAAGTGGTTTGTGGAAACGAACACACATGCAATGCACACACATGGATCCATATGTTGTTTGTGAAAAGAACACACATGCAATGACTCTAGTGCTGGTTTTAGTTTAAGAACACACAAGCAATGACTCTAGTGGTTCCATATGTGATTTGTGGAAAGACAACACATGCAATGACACTGGTTGATCCATGTGTGGTTTGTGGAAAGAACACACATGCAATGCCATTGGTTGATCCATGTGTGGTCTGTGGAAATAACACACATGCAATGACTCTAATGGATCCATATGTGGTTTATGGAAAAGAACACACATGCAATGACCACTGGTTATTCCATGTGTGGTTTGTGGAAAGAACACACATGCAATGACACTGGTTGATCCATGTGTGGTTTGTGGAAAGAACACACATGCAATGACACTGATTGATCCATGTGTGGTTTGTGGAAAGAACACACGTGCAATGACACCGGTTGATCCATGTGTGGTTTGTGGATAGAACACACATGCAATGACTCTAGTGGGTCCATATGTGGTTCATGTCAGGAACACACATGCAATGACACTGGTTGATCCATATGTGGTTTGGGGAAAGAACACACGTGCAATGACACCAGTTGATCCATGTGTGGTTTGTGGATAGAACACACATGCAATGACTCTAGTGGGTCCATATGTGGTTCATGTCAGGAACACACATGCAATGACACTGGTTGATCCATGTGTGGTTTGTGGAAAGAACACACGTGCAATGACTCTAGTGGGTCCATATGTGGTTCGTGGAAAGAACGCAAATGGAATTACCACTGGTTGATCTATATGTGGTTTGTGGAAAGAACAAACATGCAATGACACTGCTTTATCCATGTGTGGTTTGTGGAAAGAACACACATGCAATGACTCTAGTGCTAGTTTTAGTATAAGAACACACATGCAATGCCATTGGTTGATCCATGCGTGGTTTGTCGAAATAAAACACATGTAATGACTCTAGTGGATCCACATGTAGTTTGTGAAAAGAACACACATGCAATGACCACTGGTTGATCCATAAGTGGTTTGTGGAAACGAACACACATGCAGTGCACACACATGGATCCATATGTTGTTTGTGAAAAGAACACACATGCAATGACTCTAGTGCTAGTTTTAGCTTAAGAACACACAAGTAATGACTCTAGTGGTTCCATATGTGATTTGTGGAAAGACAACACATGCAATGACCACTGGTTGATCCCTAAGTGGTTTGTGGAAAGAACACACATGCAATGCCATTGGTTGATCCATGTGTGGTTTGTGGAAATAACACACATGCAATGACTCTAATGGATCCATATGTGGTTTAAGATCACACATGCAATGACCACTGGTTGATCCATGTGTGGTTTGTACATGCAATGACACTGGTTGATCCATGTGTGGATTGTGGAAAGAACACACATGCAATGACACTGATTGATCCATAAGTGGTTTGTGGAAAGAACACACGTGCAATGACACCGGTTGATCCATGTGTGGTTTGTGGATAGAACACACATGCAATGACTCTAGTGGGTCCATATGTGGTTCATGTCAGGAACACACATGCAATGACACTGGTTGATCCATATGTGGTTTGTGGAAAGAACACACGTGCAATGACACCAGTTGGTCCATGTTTTGTTTGTGGATAGAACACACATGCAATGACTCTAGTGGGTCCATATGTGGTTCATGTCAGGAACACACATGCAATGACACTGGTTGATCCATGTGTGGTTTGTGGAAAGAACACACGTGCAATGACTCTAGTGGGTCCATATGTGGTTTGTGGAAAGAACACACATGCAATTACCACTGGTTGATCTATATGTGGTTTGTGGAAAGAACAAACATGCAATGACACTGCTTTATCCATGTGTGGTTTGTGGAAAGAACACACATGCAATGACTCTAGTGCTAGTTTTAGTATAAGAACACACATGCAATGCCATTGGTTGATCCATGCGTGGTTTGTCGAAATAAAACACATGTAATGACTCTAATGGATCCATATGTGGTTTATGGAAAAGAACACACATGCAATGATCCATAAGCGGTTTGTGGAAAGAACACACATGTAGTGACTCTAATGCTGGTTTTAGTATAAGAACACATATGGATCCATGTGTGGTTTGTGAAAAGAACACATATGCAATGCCACTGGTTTATCCATGTGTGGTTTGTGGAAATAACACACATGCAATGACTCTAGTGCTAGTTTTAGGATAAGAACACACATACAATGACCACTGGTTGTTTAAGTGGTTTGTGTAAAAGAACACACATGCAATGACCACTGGTTGATCCCTAAGTGGTTTGTGGAAAGAACACACATGCAGTGAACAATGGTTGATCCATGTGTGGTTTGTGAAAAGAACACACATGCAATGCCATTGGTTGATCCATAAGTGGTTTGTGGAAAGACAACACATGCAATGACACTGGTTGATCCATGTGTGGTTTGTGGAAAGAACACACATGCAATGACTCTAGTGGGTCCATATGTGGTTTGTGAAAAGAACACACATGCAATGACCACTGGTTGATCCATATGTGGTTCGTGGAAAGAACACACATGCAATGACACTACTTGATCCATGTGTTGTTTGTGGAAAGAACACACATGCAATGACTCTAGTGCTAATTTTAGTATAAGAACACACATGCAATGACTCTAATGGATCCATATGTGGTTTGTGGAAAAGAACACACATGCAATGACCACTGGTTGATCCATGTGTGGTTTGTGGAACGAACACACATGCAATGACCACTGGTTGATCCATGTGTGGTTTGTGGAAAGAACACACATGCAATGACACCGGTTGATCCACATGTGGTTTGTGGAAAGAACACACGTGCAATGACACCGGTTGATCCATGTGTGGTTTGTGGATAGAACACACATGCAATGACTCTAGTGGGTCCATATGTGGTTCATGTCAGGAACACACATGCAATGACACTGGTTGATCCATATGTGGTTTGTAGAAAGAACACACGTGCAATGACACCGGTTGATCCATGTGTGGTTTGTGGATAGAATACACATGCAATGAATTTAGTGTGTCTAGATGTGGTTCATGTCAGGAACACACATGCCATGACACTGTTTGATCCATGTGTGGTTTGTCGAAAGAACACACATGCAATGACTCTAGTGGGTCCATATGTGGTTTGTGGAAAGAACACACATGCAATGACACTGCTTGATCCATGTGTGGTTTGTGGAAAGAACACACATGCAATGACTCTAGTGCTAGTTTTAGTATAAGAACACACATGCAATTCCATTGGTTGATCCATGTGTGGTTTGTGGAAATAACACGCATGCAATGACTCTAATGGATCCATATGTGGTTTGTGGAAAAGAACACACATGCAATGAACACTAGTTGATCCATAAGCGATTTATGGAAAGAACACACATGCAGTGAATCTAATGCTGGTTTTAGTATAAGAACACATATGGATCCATGTGTGGTTTGTGAAAATAACACATATGCAATGCCACTGGTTGATCCATAAGTGGTTTGTGGAAAGAACACACTTGCAGTGAACACTGGTTGACCCATGTGTGGTTTGTGAAAAGGACACACATGCACTGCCACTGGTTGATCCATGTGTGGTTCGTGGAAAGAACACACATGCAATGACTCTAGTGCTAGTTTTAGTATAAGAACACACATACAATGACTCTAGTGGATCCACATGTAGTTTGTGAAAAGAACACACATGCAATGACCACTGGTTGATCCATAAGTGGTTTGTGGAAACGAACACACATGCAGTGCACACACATGGATCCATATGTTGTTTTTGAAAAGAACACACATGCAATGACTTGAGTGCTGGTTTTAGTATAAGAACACACAAGCAATGACTCTAGTGGTTCCATATGTGATTTGTGGAAAGACAACACATGCAATGACACTGGTTGATGCATGTGTGTTTTGTGGAAAGAACACACATGCAATGCCATTGGTTGATCCATGTGTGGTTTGTGGAAATAACACACATGCAATGACTCTAATGGATCCATATGTGGTTTATGGAAAAGAACACACATGCAATGACCACTGGTTGATCCATGTGTGGTTTGTGGAAAGAACACACATGCAATGACACTGGTTGATCTATATGTGGTTTGTGGAAAGAACAAACATGCAATGACACTGCTTTATCCATGTGTGGTTTGTGGAAAGAACACACATGCAATGACTCTAGTGCTAGTTTTAGTATAAGAACACACATGCAATGCCATTGGTTGATCCATGCGTGGTTTGTCGAAATAAAACACATGTAATGACTCTAATGGATCCATATGTGGTTTGTGGAAAAGAACACACATGCAATGATCCATAAGCGGTTTGTGGAAAGAACACACATGTAGTGACTCTAATGCTGGTTTTAGTATAAGAACACATATGGATCCATGTGTGGTTTGTGAAAAGAACACATATGCAATGCCACTGGTTTATCCATGTGTGGTTTGTGGAAATAACACACATGCAATGACTCTAGTGCTAGTTTTAGGATAAGAACACACATACAATGACCACTGGTTGTTTAAGTGGTTTGTGTAAAAGAACACACATGCAATGACCACTGGTTGATCCCTAAGTGGTTTGTGGAAAGAACACACATGCAGTGAACAATGGTTGATCCATGTGTGGTTTGTGAAAAGAACACACATGCAATGCCATTGGTTGATCCATAAGTGGTTTGTGGAAAGACAACACATGCAATGACACTGGTTGATCCATGTGTGGTTTGTGGAAAGAACACACATGCAATGACTCTAGTGGGTCCACATGTGGTTTGTGAAAAGAACACACATGCAATGACCACTGGTTGATCCATATGTGGTTCATGGAAAGAACACACATGCAATGACACTACTTGATCCATGTGTTGTTTGTGGAAAGAACACACATGCAATGACTCTAGTGCTAATTTTAGTATAAGAACACACATGCAATGACTCTAATGGATCCATATGTGGTTTGTGGAAAAGAACACACATGCAATGACCACTGGTTGATCCATGTGTGGTTTGTGGAACGAACACACATGCAATGACCACTGGTTGATCCATGTGTGGTTTGTGGAAAGAACACACATGCAATGACACCGGTTGATCCACATGTGGTTTGTGGATAGAACACACATGCAATGACTCTAGTGGGTCCATATGTGGTTCATGTCAGGAACACACATGCAATGACACTGGTTGATCCATATGTGGTTTGTAGAAAGAACACACGTGCAATGACACCGGTTGATCCATGTGTGGTTTGTGGATAGAATACACATGCAATGAATTTAGTGTGTCCAGATGTGGTTCATGTCAGGAACACACATGCCATGACACTGTTTGATCCATGTGTGGTTTGTCGAAAGAACACACATGCAATGACTCTAGTGGGTCCATATGTGGTTTGTGGAAAGAACACACATGCAATGACACTGCTTGATCCATGTGTGGTTTGTGGAAAGAACACACATGCAATGACTCTAGTGCTAGTTTTAGTATAAGAACACACATGCAATTCCATTGGTTGATCCATGTGTGGTTTGTGGAAATAACATGCATGCAATGACTCTAATGGATCCATATGTGGTTTGTGGAAAAGAACACACATGCAATGAACACTAGTTGATCCATAAGCGGTTTATGGAAAGAACACACATGCAGTGAATCTAATGCTGGTTTTAGTATAAGAACACATATGGATCCATGTGTGGTTTGTGAAAATAACACATATGCAATGCCACTGGTTGATCCATAAGTGGTTTGTGGAAAGAACACACTTGCAGTGAACACTGGTTGACCCATGTGTGGTTTGTGAAAAGGACACACATGCACTGCCACTGGTTGATCCATGTGTGGTTCGTGGAAAGAACACACATGCAATGACTCTAGTGCTAGTTTTAGTATAAGAACACACATACAATGACTCTAGTGGATCCACATGTAGTTTGTGAAAAGAACACACATGCAATGACCACTGGTTGATCCATAAGTGGTTTGTGGAAAAGAACACACATGCAGTGCACACACATGGATCCATATGTTGTTTTTGAAAAGAACACACATGCAATGACTTGAGTGCTGGTTTTAGTATAAGAACACACAAGCAATGACTCTAGTGGTTCCATATGTGATTTGTGGAAATACAACACATGCAATGACACTGGTTGATGCATGTGTGGTTTGTGGAAAGAACACACATGCAATGCCATTGGTTGATCCATGTGTGGTTTGTGGAAATAACACACATGCAATGACTCTAATGGATCCATATGTGGTTTATGGAAAAGAACACACATGCAATGACCACTGGTTGATCCATGTGTGGTTTGTGGAAAGAACACACATGCAATGACACTGGTTGATCCATGTGTGGTTTGTGGAAAGAACACACATGCAATGACACTGATTGATCCATATGTGGTTTGTGGAAAGAACACACGTGCAATGACACCGGTTGATCCATGTGTGGTTTGTGGATAGAACACACATGCAATGAATCTAGTGGGTCCATATGTGGTTCATGTCAGGAACACACATGCAATGACAAGGGTTGATCCATGTGTGGTTTGTGGAAAGAACACACGTGCAATGACTCTAGTGGGTCCATGTGTGGTTTGTGGAAAGAACACACATGCAATTACCATTGGTTGATCTATATGTGGTTTGTGGAAATAAAAAACATGCAATTACCACTGGTTGATCCATATGTGGTTTGTGGAAAACAACACACATGCAATGAACACTGGTAGATCCATAAGCAGTTTGCGGAAAGAACACACATGTAGTGACTCTAATGTTAGTTTTAGTATAAGAACACATATGGATCCATGTGTGGTTTGTGAAAAGAACACATATGCAATGCCAGTGGTTGATCCACGTGTGGTTTGTGGAAAGAACACACATGCAATGACTCTAGTGCTAGTTTTAGTATAAGAACACACATGCAATGCCATTGGTTGAGCCATGCGTGGTTTGTGGAAATAAAACACATGTATTGACTCTAATGGATCCATATGTGGTTTGTGGACAACAACACACATGCAATGAACACTGGTAGATCCATAAGCGGTTTGTGGAAAGAACACACATGTAGTAACTCTAATGTTGGTTTTAGTATAAGAACACATATGGATCCATGTGTGGGTTGCTAAAAGAACACATATGCAATGCCAGTGGTTGATCCATGTGTGGTTTGTGGAAAGAACACACATGCAATGACTTTAGTACTAGTTTTAGTATAAGAACACACATACAATGACCACTAGTTGTTTAAGTGGTTTGTGTAAAAGAACACACATGCAATGACCACTGGTTGATCCATGTGTGGTTTGTGAAAAGAACACACATGCAATGCCATTGGTTGATCCATAAGTGGTTTGTGAAAAGACAACACATGCAATGACACGGGTTGATCCATGTGTGGTTTGTGGAAAGAACACACATGCAACGACTCTAGTGGGTCCATATGTGGTTTGTGAAAAGAACACACATGCAATGACCACTTGTTGATCCATATGTGGTTTGTGGAAAGAACACACATGCAATGACACTGCTTGATCCATGTGTTGTTTGTGGAAAGAACACACATGCAATGACTCTAGTGCTAATTTTAGTATAAGAACACACATGCAATGACTCTAATGGATCTATATGTGGTTTGTGCAAAAGAACACACATGCAATAACAACTGGTTGATCCATGTGTGGTTTGTGGAAAGAACACACATGCAATGACACTGGTGGATCCATGTGTGGTTTGTGAAAAGAACACACATGCAATGGGTCTAGTGCTGGTTTTAGTATAAGTACACACATGCAATGACTCTTGTGGGTCCACATGTGGTTTGTGAAAAGAGAACACATGCAATGACCACTGGTTGATCCATATGTGGTTTGTGGAAAAGAACACACATGCAATGAACACTGGTGGATCCATAAGTGGTTTGTGGAAAGAACACACATGCAATGACCACTGGTTGATCCATAAGTGGTTTGTGGAAAAACACACACATGCAATGACCACTAGTTGATCCATATGTGGTTTGTGGAAAGAACACACATGAAGTGAACACTGGTTGATCCATGTGTGGTTTGTGAAAAGAACACACATGCAATGCCACTGGTTGATCCATGTGTGGTTTGTGGAAAGAACACACATGCAATGACTCTAGTGCTAGTTTTAGTATAAGAACACACATACAATGTCTCTAGAGGATCCACATGTAGTTTGTGAAAAGAACACACATGCAATGAGCACTGGTTGATCCGTAAGTGGTTTCTGGAGAAGAACACACACGCTTTGCACACACATGGATCCATATGTTGTTTGTGAAAAGAACACACATGCAATCACTCTAGTGCTGGTTTTAGTATAAGAACACACAAGCAATGACTCTAGTGGGTCCATATGTCATTTGTGGAAAGACAACACATGCAATGACACTGGTTGATCCATGTGTGGTTCGTGGAAAGAACACACATGCAATGCCATTGGTTGATCCATGTGTGGTTTGTGGAAATAACACACATGCAATGACTCTAATGGATCCATATGTGGTTTGTGGAAAAGAACACACATGCAATGTCCATTGGTTGATCCATGCGTGGTTTGTGGAAAGAACACACATGCAATGACATTGGTTGATCCATATGTGGTTTGTGGAAAGAACAAACGTGCAATGACACCGGTTGATCCATGTGTGGTTTGTGGATAGAACACACATGCAATGAGTCTACTGGGTCCATATGTGGTTCATGTCAGGAACACACATGCAATGACACTGCTTGATCCATGTGTGGTTTGTGGAAAGAACACACATGCATTGACTCTAGTGGGTCCACATGTGGTTTGTGAAAAGAACACACATGCAATAACCACTAGTTGATCCATATATGGTTTGTGGAAAGGACACACATGCAATGGCACTGCTTGACCCATGTGTGGTTTGTGGAAAGATCACACATGCAATGACTCTAGTGCTAGTTTTAGTATAAGAACACACAAGCAATGACTCTAATGGATCCATATGTGGTTTGTGGAAAAGAACACACATGCAATGACCACTGGTTGATCCATAAGTGGTTTGTGGAAAAGAACACACATGCAGTGAACACTGGTTGATCCATGTCTGCATTGTGAAAAGAACACACATGCAATGCCACTGGTTGATCCATGTGTGGTTTGTGGAAAGAACACACATGCAATGACTTTAGTACTAGTTTTAGTATAAGAACACACATACAATGACCACTAGTTGTTTAAGTGGTTTGTGTAAAAGAACACACATGCAATGACCACTGGTTGATCCATGTGTGGTTTGTGAAAAGAACACACATGCAATGCCATTGGTTGATCCATAAGTGGTTTGTGAAAAGACAACACATGCAATGACACGGGTTGATCCATGTGTGGTTTGTAGAAAGAACACACATGCAACGACTCTAGTGGGTCCATATGTGGTTTGTGAAAAGAACACACATGCAATGACCACTTGTTGATCCATATGTGGTTTGTGGAAAGAACACACATGCAATGACACTGCTTGATCCATGTGTTGTTTGTGGAAAGAACACACATGCAATGACTCTAGTGCTAATTTTAGTATAAGAACACACATGCAATGACTCTAATGGATCTATATGTGGTTTGTGCAAAAGAACACACATGCAATAACAACTGGTTGATCCATGTGTGGTTTGTGGAAAGAACACACATGCAATGACACTGGTGGATCCATGTGTGGTTTGTGAAAAGAACACACATGCAATGGGTCTAGTGCTGGTTTTAGTATAAGTACACACATGCAATGACTCTTGTGGGTCCACATGTGGTTTGTGAAAAGAGAACACATGCAATGACCACTGGTTGATCCATATGTGGTTTGTGGAAAAGAACACACATGCAATGAACACTGGTGGATCCATAAGTGGTTTGTGGAAAGAACACACATGCAATGACCACTGGTTGATCCATAAGTGGTTTGTGGAAAAACACACACATGCAATGACCACTAGTTGATCCATATGTGGTTTGTGGAAAGAACACACATGAAGTGAACACTGGTTGATCCATGTGTGGTTTGTGAAAAGAACACACATGCAATGCCACTGGTTGATCCATGTGTGGTTTGTGGAAAGAACACACATGCAATGACTCTAGTGCTAGTTTTAGTATAAGAACACACATACAATGTCTCTAGAGGATCCACATGTAGTTTGTGAAAAGAACACACATGCAATGAGCACTGGTTGATCCGTAAGTGGTTTCTGGAGAAGAACACACACGCTTTGCACACACATGGATCCATATGTTGTTTGTGAAAAGAACACACATGCAATCACTCTAGTGCTGGTTTTAGTATAAGAACACACAAGCAATGACTCTAGTGGGTCCATATGTCATTTGTGGAAAGACAACACATGCAATGACACTGGTTGATCCATGTGTGGTTCGTGGAAAGAACACACATGCAATGCCATTGGTTGATCCATGTGTGGTTTGTGGAAATAACACACATGCAATGACTCTAATGGATCCATATGTGGTTTGTGGAAAAGAACACACATGCAATGTCCATTGGTTGATCCATGCGTGGTTTGTGGAAAGAACACACATGCAATGACATTGGTTGATCCATATGTGGTTTGTGGAAAGAACAAACGTGCAATGACACCGGTTGATCCATGTGTGGTTTGTGGATAGAACACACATGCAATGAGTCTACTGGGTCCATATGTGGTTCATGTCAGGAACACACATGCAATGACACTGCTTGATCCATGTGTGGTTTGTGGAAAGAACACACATGCATTGACTCTAGTGGGTCCACATGTGGTTTGTGAAAAGAACACACATGCAATAACCACTAGTTGATCCATATATGGTTTGTGGAAAGGACACACATGCAATGGCACTGCTTGACCCATGTGTGGTTTGTGGAAAGATCACACATGCAATGACTCTAGTGCTAGTTTTAGTATAAGAACACACAAGCAATGACTCTAATGGATCCATATGTGGTTTGTGGAAAAGAACACACATGCAATGACCACTGGTTGATCCATAAGTGGTTTGTGGAAAAGAACACACATGCAGTGAACACTGGTTGATCCATGTCTGCATTGTGAAAAGAACACACATGCAATGCCACTGGTTGATCCATGTGTGGTTTGTGGAAAGAACACACATGCAATGACTTTAGTACTAGTTTTAGTATAAGAACACACATACAATGACCACTAGTTGTTTAAGTGGTTTGTGTAAAAGAACACACATGCAATGACCACTGGTTGATCCATGTGTGGTTTGTGAAAAGAACACACATGCAATGCCATTGGTTGATCCATAAGTGGTTTGTGAAAAGACAACACATGCAATGACACGGGTTGATCCATGTGTGGTTTGTGGAAAGAACACACATGCAACGACTCTAGTGGGTCCATATGTGGTTTGTGAAAAGAACACACATGCAATGACCACTTGTTGATCCATATGTGGTTTGTGGAAAGAACACACATGCAATGACACTGCTTGATCCATGTGTTGTTTGTGGAAAGAACACACATGCAATGACTCTAGTGCTAATTTTAGTATAAGAACACACATGCAATGACTCTAATGGATCTATATGTGGTTTGTGGAAAAGAACACACATGCAATAACAACTGGTTGATCCATGTGTGGTTTGTGGAAAGAACACACATGCAATGACACTGGTGGATCCATGTGTGGTTTGTGAAAAGAACACACATGCAATGGGTCTAGTGCTGGTTTTAGTATAAGTACACACATGCAATGACTCTTGTGGGTCCACATGTGGTTTGTGAAAAGAGAACACATGCAATGACCACTGGTTGATCCATATGTGGTTTGTGGAAAAGAACACACATGCAATGAACACTGGTGGATCCATAAGTGGTTTGTGGAAAGAACACACATGCAATGACCACTGGTTGATCCATAAGTGGTTTGTGGAAAAACACACACATGCAATGACCACTAGTTGATCCATATGTGGTTTGTGGAAAGAACACACTTGCAGTGAACACTGGTTGATCCATGTGTGGTTTGTGAAAAGGACACACATGCACTGCCACTGGTTGATCCATGTGTGGTTCGTGGAAAGAACACACATGCAATGACTCTAGTGCTAGTTTTAGTATAAGAACACACATACAATGTCTCTAGAGGATCCACATGTAGTTTGTGAAAAGAACACACATGCAATGAGCACTGGTTGATCCGTAAGTGGTTTCTGGAGAAGAACACACACGCTTTGCACACACATGGATCCATATGTTGTTTGTGAAAAGAACACACATGCAATCACTCTAGTGCTGGTTTTAGTATAAGAACACACAAGCAATGACTCTAGTGGGTCCATATGTCATTTGTGGAAAGACAACACATGCAATGACACTGGTTGATCCATGTGTGGTTCGTGGAAAGAACACACATGCAATGCCATTGGTTGATCCATGTGTGGTTTGTGGAAATAACACACATGCAATGACTCTAATGGATCCATATGTGGTTTGTGGAAAAGAACACACATGCAATGTCCATTGGTTGATCCATGCGTGGTTTGTGGAAAGAACACACATGCAATGACATTGGTTGATCCATATGTGGTTTGTGGAAAGAACAAACGTGCAATGACACCGGTTGATCCATGTGTGGTTTGTGGATAGAACACACATGCAATGAGTCTACTGGGTCCATATGTGGTTCATGTCAGGAACACACATGCAATGACACTGCTTGATCCATGTGTGGTTTGTGGAAAGAACACACATGCATTGACTCTAGTGGGTCCACATGTGGTTTGTGAAAAGAACACACATGCAATAACCACTAGTTGATCCATATATGGTTTGTGGAAAGGACACACATGCAATGGCACTGCTTGACCCATGTGTGGTTTGTGGAAAGATCACACATGCAATGACTCTAGTGCTAGTTTTAGTATAAGAACACACAAGCAATGACTCTAATGGATCCATATGTGGTTTGTGGAAAAGAACACACATGCAATGACCACTGGTTGATCCATAAGTGGTTTGTGGAAAAGAACACACATGCAGTGAACACTGGTTGATCCATGTCTGCATTGTGAAAAGAACACACATGCAATGCCACTGGTTGATCCATGTGTGGTTTGTGGAAAGAACACACATGCAATGACTCTAGTGCTAGTTTTAGTACACATACAATAACTCTAGTGGGTCCACATGTAGTTTGTGAAAAGAACACACATGCAATGACCACTGATTGACCCATAAGTGGTTTGTGGAAAAGAACACACATACAATGACCACTGGTGGATCCATAAGTGGATTGTGGAAAGAACACACATGTAGTGAACACTAGTGGATCCGTATGTTGTTTGTGAAAAGAACACACATGTAATGACTCTAGTGCTGGTTTAGTATAAGAACACACAAGCAATGACTCTAGTGGGTCCATATGTGATTTGTGGAAAGACAACACATGCAATGACACTAGTGGATCCATGTGTTGTTTGTGGAAAGAACACACATGCAATGTCATTGGTTGATCCGTGTGTGGTTTGTGGAAACAACACACATGCAATGACTATAATGGATCCATATGTGGTTTGTGGAAAAGAACACACATGCAATGACCACTGGTTGATCCATGTGTGGTTTGTGGAAAGAACACACATGCAATGACACTGATTGATCCATGTGTGGTTTGTGGAAAGAACAACAAGCAATGACACTGGTTGATCCATATGTGGTTTGTGGAAAGAACACACATGCAATGACACCGGTTGATCCATGTGTGGTTTGTGGATAGAACACACATGAAATGACTCTAGTGGGTCCATATGTGGTTCATGTCAGGAACAGACATGCAATGACACTGGTTGATCCATGTGTGGTTTGTGGAAAGAACACACATGTAATGACTCTAGTGGGTCCATATGTGGTTTGTGAAAAGAACACACATGCAAAGACCGTTGGTTATCTATATGTGGTTTGTGGAAAGAACACACATGCAATGACTCTAGTGTTAGTTTTAGTACAAGAACACACAAGCAATGACTCTAATGGATCCATATGTGGTTTGTGGAAAAGAACACACATGCAATGACCACTGGTTGATCCATGTGTGGTTTGTGGAAAGAACACACATGCAATGACACTGGTGTATCCATGTGTGGTTTGTGAAAAGAACACACATGCAATGACCACTGGTTCATCCATATGTGGTTTGTGGAAAAGAACACACATGCAATGAACACTGGTGGATGCATAAGCTTTTTTGTGGAAAGAACACACATCCAATGTCCACTGGTTGATCCATAAGTGGTTTGCGGAATAGAACACACATGCAACGACCAGTGGTTGATCCATCTGTGGTTTGTGGAAAGAACACACATGCAGTGCACACTGGTTGATCCATGTGTGGTTTGTGAAAAGAACACACATGAAAGTCCACTGGTTGATCCATGTTTGGTTCGTGGAAAGAACACACATACAATGACTCTAGTGGATCCACATGTAGTTTGTGAAAAGAACACACATGCAATGACCACTGGTTGATCCATAAGTGGTTTGTGGAAAAGAACACACATGCAGTGCACACACATGGATCCATATGTTGTTTGTGAAAAGAACACACATGCAATGACTCTAGTGCTGGTTTTAGTATAAGAACACACAAGCAATGACTATAGTGGGTCCATATGTGATTTGTGGAAAGACAACACATGCAATGACACTGGTTGATCCATGTGTGGTTTGTGGAAAGAACCCACGTACAATGCCATTGGTTGATCCATGTGTGGTTTATGGAAATAACACACATGCAATGACTCTAATGGATCCATATGTGGTTTATGGGAAAGAACACACATGCAATGACCACTGGTTGATCCATGTGTGGTTTGTGGAACGAACACACATGCAATGACACTGGTTGATCCATGGGTGGTTTGTGGAAAGAAAACACATGCAATGACACTGGTTGATCCACATGTGGTTTGTGGAAAGAACACACGTGCAATGACACCGGTTGATCCATGTGTGGTTTGTGGATAGAACACACATGCAATCACTCTAGTGGGTCCATATGTCGTTCATGTCAGGAACACACATGCAATGACACTGGTTGATCCATATGTGGTTTGTGGAAAGAACACACGTGCAATGACACCGGTTTATCCATGTGTGGTTTATGGATAGAACACACATGCAATGGATTTAGTTTGTCCATATGTGGTTCATTTCAGGAACACACATGCCATGACATTGGTTGATCCATGTGTGGTTTGTCGAAAGAACACACATGCAATGACTCTAGTGGGTCCATATGTGGTTTGTGGAAAGAACACACATGCAATGACACTGCTTGATCCATGTGTGGTTTGTGGAAAGAACACACATGCAATGACTCTAGTGCTAGTTTTAGTATAAGAACACACATGCAATGCCATTGGTTGATCCATGTGTGGTTTGTGGAAATAACACACATGCAATGACTCTAATGGATCCATATGTGGTTTGTGGAAAAGAACACACATGCAATGAACACTAGTTGATCCATGAGCGGTTTATGGAAAGAACACACATGCAGTGACTCTAATGCTGGTTTTAGTATAAGAATACATATGGATCCATGTGTGGTTTGTGAAAAGAACACATATGCAATGCCACTGGTTGATCCATAAGTGGTTTGTGGAAAAGAACACACATGCAACGACCACTTGTTGATCCATATGTGGTTTGTGGGAAGAACACACTTGCAGTGAACACTGGTTGATCCATGTGTGGTTTGTGAAAAGGACACACATGCACTGCCACTGGTTGATCCATGTGTGGTTCGTGGAAAGAACAGACATGCAATGACTCTAGTGCTAGTTTTAGTATAAGAATACACATACAATGACTCTAGTGGATCCACATGTAGTTTGTGAAAAGAACATGTCGTTGTATTTGGAACGGCTGTACCTAAAAAGGTTAGATAGAGGTGTGGGGACTAGCAGGAAAGCTATCGACGGTGTCCGCATGCGAGATTGGATACGAGCGAGCGTAGCGGGACGCAAGAAGTACCCAGGTTCGGGGCCCTCGTGGTGAGGTAAAGCCCCTACTCCTGCCTGATCTGACTATGTGGAATATGCGAGCTACAAGTGCTCCTCAAGCTGTATTCCGCCCTGACACTAGCCCCCGAGCGCGTGTGGATTCCGCCCTTAGGCGAAATGCACGCGCGCTCCCTTTGCTTTTCGAATTTTGATCCAGCTGAGCCTGGCGGTTGCGCTACCTGTGACGTCAGTGCTGACGACGAGCACGCGCGCACGCGCCATCATTGCTCTACGGCGGGCAGCGTAACGTCCCATCGCACGTCGCATCGGGGTGCTGCTGTCCGGCGCTTAGGTTCTCGTCCCAGGATCTTCTGCGCATCCCGTCCCGGCACACGGGATCTAGGCGGCGGTTGGGATGTGGGTCGCCCGGATGCGCGCCACGTGGCCCTGCCGACGGTTGCCCTTCCGATCCTTTAAAGGGATGCTGCGGGGGAGGCAGTTCTTTTCCTTCGCTCCCCCGCTGCAATCTTTCTCTCCTTCTCACGCGCTGCTGCTCCTGTGCTCCTGCCTTCTGCGCCGCCCGCTCGCTGCCGTCGACGCTACGGGCCACCGTCACTCCTCCGTTGCCGCTCCTTCTCCTTAGCCGGAAATGGCCGCTAACCGCGGAGCCTGGTGCGGCTCCTCCGCACCGAGGATCAGATCGTGAAGTATCGCGCGACCCGCGTCCTCCCGCTGGCGGAGGAGGTGGCGGTGCGGTTGGCGCCGGTGGGGGAAGTGTCGCCGCATCCGGCGGAGGGGAAGCGTGTTATCTTCCTCTCGCATCTGGCGCGCGGGTTTGCGCTGCCGCTCCACCCCTTCTTTCTGACATTTCTGTCCTTCTTCGACCTCCACCTCCACCACCTCGGCTCCAACGCCATCGGAACATTGGCGCACTTCATGGCGTTTTGCGAGAGTTACCTCAGGATCTAGCCGGATCTCGGGCTCTTCTGCCGGCTCTTCCGAGTTCGGCCGCAGGTCCAGTACACGAAGGGCCCGCCAGTCGTCTGCGGCGGCGCCTCCATATACTTCCGCTCCCAATCCGGCTACCCGAAGTTCTTGATCCAGGACACGGTACGACTGTGGCAGCAGTCATATTTTTATGTCAAGAACGTCACCGGCGTCGACCGGATAAACCTGCCGGCCTTCCAAGACATCGAGTCCAGCCGGCAAAACTGGGACCTGAAGGTCTATGGCGACAAGGCAGAGACGGACGCGATGCTGGCACGCATGCACTCCCTTGTCACCTGCCAGCTAACCGGTCGGGACATCACCCTTAGCTGGATGTCCCGGCTGATGATGCTGCTCCAGCAGCGGGCGCACAAGATGTGCTTCTACTCTGGCCGGCTGGACCCGACCCGGCTGTCACGCCGCGATCCCCGCTACCACAACTTGAAGGAGTGGTTATGGACGATCAGCAAGGAGCGGCTGCCGGAGAACTAGAAGTTCAGCCTGGCGCCCTACAGCCGGGAGAACCGCGTGCCCCGGGTAAGTTCTTGTAGCCGGAATTTTTGCTTATTCCCTCTGTTATCTCCTTGTTCTGTCTGGCTGACCTTTTGCATTCGCCAGATCTTCCCCTGCATCCTTCGCGAGGAGGGCGACGCTCCTCTCGAGGTGTTCGCGCCGGACTTGCCCGAGCCGCGCGCTCGGCGATCCAGCGAGGAATCGGATGGGGACGGTGATGCCTTCCCCAGCCGGAACGACGAGCCGGTCGCCGACCCGCACGCGGAGGTGCACGAGGAGGAGGATGCCGGGCGAACAGCGGAGCCGGCAATGCGCTCCGCGGCGGATGGCGAAGCAGGCGGGAGCGGCTCCGGCCATTCCGGATCCTGCCGGCCTACGACGGAGGAGCCGGCTCCGAAGAGGGGCCGGACTAGCGCCCTGCCGCCAAGCCGTCTTGGCCAGAAGAAAGGGCCGCCCCCGGTTGTGTCGAGGTACGTTTTTCTCCCTCCCCCCTCGATGCTTTCTATTTGTTTTTCGTTGTCCTTGTTTTTCTGACTTTAGCCTGTTTTGCTCTTGTCTGTTCCTCTTTCCCTTTAGCGCACTGGTTTCTTTCGGCGCCGCGAGCCCGGCTCGGACGCCAGCCGGGTCGCCGCCTCGCGCCCTGACTGATCCAACCGGCGCCTCTCCTTCCTCTGAGGCGCAGCCTCCTTCTCCTCCTCAAGCCGAGCCGGCCGCCCCCTCTCAGCCGGAGGGTCCTCATCCGGAAGCGACTCGCTCCCAGCCGGAAGGTTCCTCCGCGGGTGCGCGGGGGGCTATTGGAAAGGAGCTTGTCGTGGTTGGCGATGACGACTCCGACGAGGCGCTCGGGGAGGAGTGGCAGACAGCGGTGCTCGCGGAGAAGGAGTCCTTGGCCGTCAACGCCTCTTCTGCCGCTTCGCTGTCGGATCTTGCCGCCACGCTCGAGCTAGCGGTGAAGGAGATCCGGCTGCTTGAGGCCACAGCCGGTGGGAACCGGACGCTGGAGCAGAAGCTTGCTGCAGCCAATGGAACCTCCCAGAGTAAGTCCGCCTTATCTGTCTGGCTCTTTTTTTTTAAATAGTCGGCCTCGTTGCAGCTGTCCTCGTGTGCGCCCAGCGCGAGATCGATCGCTTGAAGAAAGCGAACGACTGGCTGAGCAGGTCCAACTCCACGCTGCGCTTGCAGAACAAGGACTGGCACGCGCGAGTAGATGCCTTGGAGGCTACCGTCATGGAGCGCGACGCCTCGCTCGCTAGCCGGCCGAAGCCTTCTCCCTTCTCGAGGCCCAGAACAAGGACCGAGAGAAGGAGATAAAACGGCTAGCGGTCAAGGAGAAGGCGCTGGTGGAGGAGCTAATGCAAGTCGGCCACACTGCCAAAGGTGAGTTTTTTCTTCCATCTTCTTTTCTTTCCGGATCCGGTAGCCGGATTTGACTCCTTTTTTCTGACAGCCTTTTACCCCGGCATAGACCTGCTGGCCTACAACCGGCTACAGGAGAACTGGCCGGGAGCGCAGCCGATGGCTCAGGAGCTCGTCGTCCTTCTTGGCGAGGAGGCCGCGAAGCTTCATCAGGCGGCGCGGGACATCTTCTCCTTTATGTGGCCGGAGGCTCCGGTTCCGGAGACGATGGCGCAGCTGGCGGCGAAGGTGGGAGAGGTGCCGGCTGCGGTGGACCGGCTGCGGGATCTGGCGGCGCGGGGTGGGGCGGAGATGGCCTTGGCGCTGATGCTTTCCTGGTACAAGGATGCTCGTGTCGAGAAGATCGATGGGGGCTTCCTCGCCGGAGCCGATCTTGCCGCCATCCGCCAAGCCCATCTGGAGCTTCGCGGGTCCACCATCAAGATCGCCGACTACGTGGATCCGGACGAGGTGCTCACCGACTCGGAGTCCCCCGACACTCCGGATGCAGAGTCCTCGGTGCCGCCGCCTGCCAGCACCGGAGCCGGAACGAGCACTGCGGCTCCGCCCCCGCCTCCAGCATCTGCCAGCCAGGAACCCCCCACGGCAAAGGCCCTGCCATTTAGCTGCTGCACCGGGATGCCGGGTGTATTTGTCTTGTTTTAGATTATCGTAAAACTTGTCTGTCTGTACCGGCTACCTTTGATGCCAGGTAACTCTCGGGAGCTTCGTCTCCCTTTTGCCTGTTAATGCTGGATTCTTGAGTCTTTCTTAACTTGTGTCTTGAATTTTCTTTTGATATCTTTGCCGGCTCGCTCTGCCTGGCTAACCTCGTCCGGCTACACACTCTTAGCCGGACGAACTACACCTCCAGTGGGGGCACGCCAGCGCACCCACTGGGTGTAGCCCCCAAGATTCGGAGTAGCTGGCGTAGCCAGGTGCTTCGAATCTTCCTTGTTCTTCCCTGCTCTTCTAAATTTATCCGACTGGCCTCGCACCAGTCGGCTGCTTTCGTCGGCTGGACGCCTTCAGCCAGGGGAACCAACATTCCAGTGGGGGCGCGCGAGCGCACCCACTGGGAGTAGCCCCCAAGATTCGGAGTAGCTGGCGTAGCCAGGTGCTTTGAATCTTTCTTGTCTTTTATTGCTCCCGCCCTTGCCCTCACCTGGGCTCCGAATTGCCGACTAAACGCCCTTAGTCGGCCAGGAACTACAAGATTCCACTTGGGGCGCGCGAGCGCACCCAGTGGGTGTAGCCCCCGAGATTCGGAGCGCTTAATGAAGGCAAGGGCTTCGAATCTTCTTTCCTTCTCCTGAATTCCGACTCGAAGTAGTCGGACAAGAACACACATATGCATACACATACATCTTCATAGGTTAATAGGTTAGTCCGTCAAATCGTAGCCGGGAAACGGCTTATTTTTTCAAAAACTGGCTTGCTCCTTTCTAGGCACTTATTCACTTTCTCGTGTGTTCTGCTGTTTTCGCTGTGTCCTTGCCGGACAGTCGGGTTGCGGTCTGCAGCCGGAATCGAAGGAAGCTGACAGTACATTACGCACGGTACTAGCGGCTTAGCGGCTGGATTGGTTTGAGCTAGTTGCGGGGCCAGGACGCCCGATCTGTCACGCCTCTTCCCCGTTTTTCATGTGGGATGCCTCGGGCTTTTGCTCTTGCTAGCCGGACAGCCGGGTTGCGGTCTGTAGCTGAGACGAAGAGTGGGCCTCTGACATCATCGCACACTACTCAGCCGGTTTGTTGGCTTAACAGGCCGGGCCAGCCGGCGAGCCCCCGGGTAGGGGTAGCCGGAGCTGGGAAATTTTTAATCGGAGAACAGGTACGCACACATTTCTAGAAGGAGCCCCCGAGGTTCTCGTGGGAGTCCGCATTTTCATTTATGAGGTTTTCGGGATACATACACTGTTTGGCGACTAGGTGTAAAACGGGCGCAGCAGGGCCGTGTTCCAAGGACGTTCGGTCTCCCCGTCCGATTTGTCCATCTTGTTCTTGCGCGGCTGCCGTGCGTCGATGAGGTAGTAAGAGTCGTTGGGCAACGCCCGGCTGATGATGAAGGGGCCCTCCCAGGGTGGTGATAGCTTGTGCATGCCCTTCGTGTCTTGCACCAGACAGAGAACCAGGTCACCCTCGCAGAATGCGACTGGGCGAATCCGGCTGGAATGGTAGCGGCATAGTTGCTGCTGGTACAGGGCAGATCTGGATAGGGCCAGCTCGCGGGCCTCCTCCAGGAGATATACCCCGTCCTCCCGCGCCTCCTTGTTGGCCTGCTCGTCGTAGAGGAGCTTGCAGGGGGAGTCGAATTCGATGTCGGCGGAGAGGAAGGCTTCCGATCCGTAGACCAGGAAGAATGGAGTGTAGCCGGTTGACCTATTCGGTGTGGTGCGGAGGCTCCACAGCACAGCCGGAAGTTCTTCGATCCAGCATCCGGGTGACCACTCCAACGGCTCGATGAGACGTGGTTTGATGCCGGCTAGCACCAAGCCATTTGCTCGTTCGACCTGCCCGTTGGACTGTGGATGTGCAACGGAGGCGAGGTCTAGCCGGATGCCCTTGTTCCTGCAGAACCGGGCGAAGGCCCCCTTGGCGAAGTTCGTGCCGTTGTCGGTGATGATGCTATTGGGGTAGCCGAAGCGGTTGATGATGTCGGTGAAGAAGGTAACAACCATCGCCCCATCCAGCTTCCGGATAGGCTTGGCCTTGATCCACTTTGTGAACTTGTCCACCGCTACCAGCAGGTGGGTCATTCCCGCGCGAGCTTGCTTGAAGGGCCCGACCATGTCGAGGCCCCAAACCGCGAAGGGCCAGGTGATTGGTATGGTCTTGAGCATCGAGGTTGGCATGTGCCTGAGCTGCCCGAAGCGTTGGTACCCGTTGCACGCGCGGACCAGCTGCTCGGCATCATCGAGGGCGGTGGGCCAATAGAAGCCATGGCGAAACGCCTTGGCGACTATCGCCCTTGACAAAGCGTGGTGCCCACACTCGCCCTGGTGGATGTCCTTGAGTAGCCGGTAGCCTGTGTCTATGTCGACACTGCGCTTGTATAGCTCGCCGTTTATGATGGTGTATGTATGCGCGCGGCATCGGATTTGTCTGGCCTCCACCTCGTCATCAGGGAGTTCACTGTTGGCGATGTAGTTCATGAAGGGTTGCGCCCAGGATGGCACTTCCCGGATGACGAGGACGCTCCTGTCCTCCGGCTGTTGGGTGTCGGTGGGCCGTCTGGGTGGGATATCCGGGGCGGTAGCCCCTGAGCCACCGGGTGAGCCGGTAGCCCCCGGGTCCTGCGAGCCGGAGGGCACCACCTGGCCGGAGTTGGCACGAGTTTTTTTCTTTGGTGGCTCCGCCGGCTCCGCCTCCGCTGCCCCGGCTGCCGGGACGCTCCCCGCCCAGATGATGGAATCTGATTCCGGCGACGGGTTGATGGATGGCCTGCATAGGTGCTCCAGAGAGACCCCTGGTGGGATGGCCTGCCTGGTGGACCCTATATTGGAGAGCGCGTCGGCTGCCTCGTTGTTGGTGCGGGGGACGTGATGAAATTCGCATCCGTCGAAGGAGGAGCTGAGCTTCTGGATGTGGAACCAGTAGAGGGCCATGTTGGCATCTCTGGCGTCCCACTCCCCGGATACTTGTTGTACCACCAGGTCAGAATCGCCGAAGCACAGGATCCGGTTGATGCCGATTTCCTTGGCCAGCCGGAGCCCGTGCGCCAGTGCCTCGTATTCGGCTACGTTGTTGGAGGCCTTGAAGCGGATCTGCAACACGTACTCCAGCCGGTCTCCCATGGGTGAGGTGAGTATGATGCCGGCTCCCAAGCCCCCGAGCATCTTTGACCCGTCAAAGTGCATCCTCCAATGGTCCGAATCCGGAACCGGTGGGAGATACTGGGTCTCGGCCTAGTCGACGAGGAAGTCCGCCATCGCCTCTGACTTGATCATGAGCCGGGGCTCGTACTGGACGGAGTAGGCGGCGAGATCGATGGCCCATTTGGCGACCCGGCCGGTGGCGTCCTTGTTGCCGATGATTTCCGAAAGGGGTGCAGTGCACACAACCTTGATCGGGTGCTCCTGTAAGTAGTGCTTGAGCTTCTTGCATGCTAGGTACACGCCGTAGCACATCTTTTGGTAGTGGGGGTAGTTCTGCTTGGAGAGGGAGAGAACCTCGCTGAGGTAGTAGACGGGTCTCTGAACTTGCTAAGCCTTGCCTTCCTCGGGGCGCTCCACCACCAGGACAACGCTGACGACCCGGCTGGTGGCTGCTATATAGAGCAACATCGGCTCCTTGCTAGCCGGTGTGGCTAGAACCGGCGCCGTGGACAGCATGCGCTCGAGGTCGTGAAACGCGGTGTCGGCCTGCGAAGTCCAGGAGAACTTGTCCGTCTTTTTCATCAGCTGGTACAATAGAAGTGCCTTCTCCCCCAGCCGGCTGACGATACGACTGAGGGAAGCCAGGCATCTGGTGAACTTCTGGACTCCAAGAAGGTTCATGGGCGGTTGCATCCTTTCTATGGCCGCGATCTTCTCCGGATTTGCCTTGATGCCTCGCTGAGATACGAGGAAACCAAGTAGCTGGCCGGATGGTACTCCGAAGACGCATTTTTCCGGGTTCAGCTTCATCTGGTACTGGCGGAGGTTGCCAAATGTTTCTTGCAGATCCTCGAGGAGGGTGCGCTTTTCCTTGGTCTTGATGACCTCGTCATCCACATAAGCGTGCACGTTTCGACCTATCTGCGAGTGCAAGCATTTCTGCATACATTGCTCATAGGTGGCACCTGCGTTCTTTAGGCCAAAAGGCATGGTTACATAGCAGAAAGCTCCGTAGGGGGTGATAAATGATGTCTTAATCTGATCAGCCGGGTTTAGCCGGATCTGATTGTATCCGGAATAACAATCTAGAAAAGACAACAAATCACAGCCGGCCGTGGAATCGATGACCTGATCGATACGGGGCAAGGCAAAGGGGTCTTTCGGGCACGCCTTGTTCAGGCTGGTGTAGTCGATACACATGCGCCAGGTCTTGTTCTTTTTCAACACCAGGACTGGGTTCGCCAGCCAGTCCGGGTGGTACACTTCCATGATGAACCCGGCTGCAAGGAGCCAGGTGATCTCGTCACCGATTATCTTTCTCTTATCTTCTGCGAACCGGCGCAGAGGTTGTTTGACCGGCTTGGCATCCGTACGCACATGAAGTGACTGCTCGGCAAAATCCCTCGGCACACCCGGCATGTCTTTGGGAGACCATGCGAAGATGTCCCGATTCTCACGGAGGAAGTGGACGAGCGCGCCTTCCTATTTGCTGTCTAAGTCGGCACCAATGGTGACGAACTTAGTCGGGTCGGAGGGGTCGAGCATGATCCTCTTCGTCTCCTTTGCCGGTTGGAAGGCTCCTTCTCCAGCCGGTTTGCTGCTAGCCGGGATGTCCTGCTGGGCATGGCCACATTGCGCATGATCACGCACTTTTCTTCAGCTACGATGAGGGCCTCTGCTAGTTTGGAACTGACTGAGGCGCACTCCATCGATCGCCTGAAGAAGCCGGCAACGGTGATCACGCCGTGGGGTACTGGCATCTTCGTCTTGAGGTATGCGTAGTGGGGGATGACCATGAACTTGGCGAGGGCGGGGCGCCCGAGGAGAGCGTGGTAGGAGCTCGTCAAATTTACCACCTCGAACCAGATTGGTTCGCGGCGAAAGTTCTCCTCGGTCCCGAAGATGACGTCCAGCTGGATTTTTCCCAGCGGAGCGCAGGCTGGCCCCGGCAGTACACCGTGGAACGTCGTGGTAGTCGGGCGCAGGTCGCTTTCGCGAATGCCCAGCTTCTCCAGCGAGGACTGGTAGAGGAGGTTGAGGCTGCTGCCTCCGTCGATGAGGACGCGCGAAAATCGGCAGGTGCGCGCGTTGGAGACGATGAGGGGGTCGACCACCATGGCGTAGCCCCCGGGAGTCGGCAGATGCTCAGGTTGATCTGCCCGGCTCCAGGTGATGGGGGTTTCCGACCAGTTCAGGTACTGGGGGACCGGAGAAACGATGGCGTTGACCTCCTTGGAGCGTCGCCTGCGGCTGTGCTTGTCGTCCTGCTCCGTCTCGAAGATGTGGTAGGCGGCATGCGGCTGGGGGTAGCCGTTGTTGTTGTTGTTGTTGCCGCCGTTGCCGCTGTTACCATCATTACCGGCTCCCCTAGCCGATGGTGGGGGTCCACCCGGTGGGGGAGGCGGGAGACGAGGCTGGTTGCCCTGGTCCTTTAGCTGGCGAGTCCAGCTGCAGTTCTGGGTGGTGTGCATAGCTGGTTTGAAGGGACCGCTATGCCACTTGCACGGGCCGTCAATCATCTGGTCAAAGGTGGGCCAGGGCTTCTGCCTTCTTGTGTCGTGAGCCGGTGCATCGGGCGCACCCTCTACGGCATTGACCTGCCGCACGTGGTAGCGAGGCTTCTGCTGCCTGTCTTGGCGGTCCCCGTGGAACCGGTTGTCGTTGCCGTGGCGTCTGGAGGATCCGGCTTCACCAGCCGGATTGCTCGGACGGTCGTGAGCCGGCTCCGTGGGAGTCGGACGGCCTTCCGCGTTTACTCGGAGGGGCTTCTTCATGGCGGCATCCGCCGTGGCGTACTGGTCGGCAACCGTCATGAGCTCCGCCATGGTTTTCGGCTCGTCACACAGTAGCCGATGGCGAAGCATGGTGCCCTCTCGACATCCTTCGATGAAGAAACCGATGGCTTGGCTCTCCAGGATGCCCTCGCAAGTGTTGCGGAGCTCCGTCCACTTGGCGAGGTACTCGCGGTCGGTCTCGCGGTCGCCCTGGACGCACAAGGCCAGGTCGCACGGGCGCCCTGGGCGCTTGTACGTGCCGTTGAAGTTGCCGACGAAAACCTTATCGAAATCAGGCCAGGCGTTGATGCTGTTGGGCATGAGGCTATTGAGCCAGGTCCTTGCCGACCCGGTTAGCATGATAGGGACGTAACGCACGGCTGTGTGCTTGTTCCCGTGGGCGATGCCGACTGCCGTGGCGTAGTCAGTCAACCAGTCTTCCGGCTTCATGCTGCTGTCGTACTTGGGGGTGTCACTAGGCAGGGAGAATTTATCCGAAAACGGCTCGTTCCGGATGCGGGGTCCGAAACAAACTGGTCCGGTAGAATCTTCCTCCTCCGTGACGCGCGCTTGAGCGAGCAGCTCGATGCGGTCGCGGGCATCCGGACAATCCGGGTTGGGTGCACCCACCCGGCCCGAGAGGCGGGAACCGGCTGGTCTGGGTGCTCCGGCTGGTGGTAGGGGAGGTGGCGGGTTGCTGTTGACCGTCTGCTCCTGGCGCGGCTGGCCCCTGTTGCCGGAGCTGCGACGCCTGCTACGGGCCCTAGCCGGCTGAGGGGAGGACGCCTGCTGCGTGTCACGTGGTGCGCCCCTGCTGTTGGCGGGTAGCCTGCTTCCTCTGGAGTAGCTAAGGTCCTCCTATGTCTGCCGGTTGGCGCCGGCCTGCTCGTCCACGACGTGGAGGAGCTCCTGGACGCGAGCGTGCTGGCGGGCTCTCTCCTCGCCCTCCAGGCTGGGTAGTTCTTCTGCTGCGGCTCGTGCCGCGCGCAAGTTCTTGATGGGCGTGCTGTAGGTGGGCCGTGTAGGGGCAGGCACGGGATCCGGTTCTCCGTCCTTCTCCATCCTGCCGCCTAGCTCACCGCCCCGAAGTCGTACCTGGCCGCGCCGGCTCGGCTCCACGGTAGCCGGGGTGGGACCCTGCGCGCGGTCATACTCGCGCCTGGCGATCTCCAGCTGCTTGCGGGCTGCTGCCAGCTCCATGGCCTCCTGGAGGAGGATCTGTCTCTCCATGGTGAAGTTGGCCTCCGCCTCCTCCGGGTTGTCCCTGAGGGTAACCGGCGTCAGGAGCCGATCAATGGCATCCTCGACCGGGTTCCGAGGCTACGAGGGAGCAGAAGTTCCGACCTCGTCCACGCCTCGCTCCCGCGGCCGGCGGGGCTGCGAGCTGGATCCGGCCATCATGACCTCCACGCCGCAAGGTGCGGCGGAGGTGCCGCCGCTTGAGCATGGCGGCCCCGCGACAGAGACGATTTCCCTAGGGAAACGCTCCGGGATGGTGGCGATGTAGACGGGGAGATCGCCGAATAGCAGAACGTTTTCGTTTGCCGGGAAGGAAGTTTCGGCGAAGCAGGAGGCGTTGTCGATGACGCAGTCGAACTTGCCGAGCGTGAGCACCAGGCCGGAGGCCACGCGCTCACCGGCTGAAGTGCGGGGTCCCTTGCGGAACGTGACTCCGGTCGAAGCCATTTGCCCCACGGTGGGCGCCAACTGTCGTTGTATTGGGAACAACAGTACCTAAAAAGGTTAGATAGAGGTGTGGGGACTAGCAGGAAAGCTATCGACGACGTCCGCATGCGAGATTGGATACGAGCGAGCGTAGCGGGACGCAAGAAGTACCCAGGTTCAGGGCCCTCGTGGTGAGGTAAAGCCCCTACTCCTGCCTGATCTGACTATGTGGAATATGCGAGCTACAAGTGCTCCTCGAGCTGTATTCTCTAGCTACTGCCTTAAATGAACTGAGACCAACCCTTTCTACTGAGGCCCTCCCTCTTCTTATATAGGAAGAGAGGCAAGGGTCTCACTGGCTAGTCCGACTGGCGGGCCCCACTGGCGGGTCCCAGCCAACTAGTCATCTACAGTACCCAGCATGGTATGTCGCATCGGTGTATGAGCGGCATGGCTATCGTAGGCACAGTGGATGCCGTGCGAGCCCGTCGTCAGCACAGGCCACTGCTCCCGCGTCATCCACGCCAAGTCTTCGGTATGGGCGGGTGGTTGCCTGTCTTGTCGTCGTACAGGGCCTACCGTGCATTGACACGCACGTCGTCCTGTCTCTCTGATTGGATCCGGCTACGTCGTTATAGCCGACTGCTTCTTGCTGATCCGGCTACCATGCGGTAGTCGGCCTGTCTTGCCTTGTCCGGCTGCATCTGGTCAGCCGGACTCGATCCGGCTGTCCTGTTTCTTATTCGGGTGGGGTACCCGGGGATCATCCCCCTGACAGAACACACATGCAATGACCACTGGTTGATCCATAAGTGGTTTGTGGAAAAGAACACACATGCAGTGCACACACATGGATCCATATGTTGTTTGTGAAAAGAACACACATGCAATGACTCTAGTGCTGGTTTTAGTATAAGAACACATAAGCAATGACTCTAGTGGGTCCATATGTGATTTGTGGAAAGACAACACATGCAATGACACTGGTTGATCCATGTGTGGTGTGTGGAAAGAATACACATGCAATGCCATTGCTTGATCCATGTGTGGTTTGTGGAAATAACACATATGCAATGACTCTAATGGATCCATATGTGGTTTATGGAAAAGAACACACATGCAATGACCACTGGTTGATCCATGTGTGGTTTGTGGAAAGAACACACATGCAATGACACTGGTTGATCCATGTGTGGTTTGTGGAAAGAACACACATGCAATGACACTGATTGAACCATATGTGGTTTGTGGAAAGACACACGTGTAAGGACACCGGTTGATCCATGTGTGGTTTGTGGATAGAACACACATGCAATGACTCTAGTGGGTCCATATGTGGTTCATGTCAGGAACACACATGCAATGACACTGGTTGATCCATGTGTGGTTTGTGGAAAGAACACACGTGCAATGACTCTAGTGGGTCCATATGTGGTTTGTGGAAAGAACACACATGCAATTACCACGGGCTGATCTATATGTGGTTTGTGGAAAGAATAAACATGCAATGACACTGCTTGATCCATGGGTGGTTTGTGGAAAGAACACACATGCAATGACTCTAGTGCTAGTTTTAGTATAAGAACACACATGCAATGCCATTGGTTGATCCATGCGTGGTTTGTCGAAATAAAACACATGTAATGACTCTAATGGATCCATATGTGGTTTGTGGAAAAGAACACACATGCAATGAACACTGGTTTCTCCATAAGCGGTTTGTGGAAAGAACACACATGCAGTGACTCTAATGCTGGTTTTAGTATAAGAACACATATGGATCCATTTGTGGTTTGTGAAAAGAACACATATGCAATGCCACTGGTTGATCCATGTGTGGTTTGTGGAAAGAACACATGCAATGATTCTAGTGTAAGAACACACATACCATGACCACTGGTTGTTTAAGTGGTTTGTGTAAAAGAACACACATGTAATGACCACTGGTTGATCCATAAGTGGTTTGTGGAAAGAACACACATGCAGTGAACAATGGTTGATCCATGTGCGGTTTGTGAAAAGAACACACATGCAATGCCATTGGTTGATCCATAAGTGGTTTGTGGAAAGACAACACATGCAATGACACTGGTAGATCCATGTGTGGTTTGTGGAAAGAACACACATGCAATGACTCTAGTGGGTCCATATGTGGTTTGTGAAAAGAACACACATGCAATGACCACTGGTTGATCCATATGTGGTTTGTGGAAAGAACACACATGCAATGACACTACTTGATCCATGTGTTGTTTGTGGAAAGAACACACATGCAATGACACTGATTGATCCATATGTGGTTTGTGGAAAGAACACACAAGCAATGACACTCGTTGATCCGTATGTGGTTTGTGGAAAGAACACACATGCAATGACACCGGTTGATCCATGTGTGGTTTGTGGATAGAACACACATGCAATGACTCTAGTGGGTCCATATGTGGTTCATGTCAGGAACACATATGCAATGACACTGGTTGATCCATGTGTGGTTTGTGGAAAGAACACACATGTAATGACTCTAGTGGGTCCATATGTGGTTTGTGAAAAGAACACACATGCAAAGACCGTTGGTTATCTATATGTGGTTTGTGGAGAGAACACACATGCAATGACACTGCTTGATCCATGTGTGGTTTGTGAAAAGAACACACATGCAATGACTCTAGTGCTAGTTTTAGTACAAGAACACACACGCAATGACTCTAATGGATCCATATGTGGAAAGAACACACATGCAATGTCACTGGTGGATCCATGTATGGTTTGTGAAAAGAACACACATGCAATGAGTCTAGTGCTGGTTTTAGTATAAGTACACACATGCAATGACTCTAGTGGCTCCACATGTGGTTTGTGAAAAGAACACACATGCAATGACCACTGGTTCATCCATATGTGGTTTGTGGAAAAGAACACACATGCAATGAACACTTGTGGATCCATAAGTTTTTTTGTGGAAAGAACACACATGCAATGTCCACTGATTGATCCATAAGTGGTTTGCGGAAAAGAACACACATGCAACGACCACTGGTTGATCCATATGTGGTTTGTGGAAAGAACACACATGCAGTGCACGCTGGTTGATCCATGTGTGGTTTGTGAAAAGAACACACATGCAATGCCACTGGTTGATCCATGTTTGGTTCGTGGAAAGAACACACGTGCAATGACTCTAGTGCTAGTTTTAGTATAAGAACACACATACAATGACTCTAGTGGATCCACATGTAGTTTGTGAAAAGAACACACATGCAATGACCACTGGTTGATCCATAAGTGGCTTGTGGAAAATAACACACATGGAGTCCAGACACATGGATCCATATGTTGTTTGTGAAAAGAACACACATGCAATGACTCTAGTGCTGGTTTTAGTATAAGAACACACAAGAAATGACTATAGTGGGTCCATATGTGATTTGTGGAAAGACAACACATGCAATGACACTGGTTCATCCATGTGTGGTTTGTGGAAAGAACACAAATACAATGCCATTGCTTGATCTATGTGTGGTTTGTGGAAATAACGCACATGCAATGACTCTAATGGATCCATATGTGGTTTATGGAAAAGAACACACATGCAATGACCACTGGTTGATCCATGTATGGTTTGTGGAACGAACACACATGCAATGACACTGGTTGATCCATGGGTGGTTTGTGGAAAGAACACACATGCAATGACACTGGTTGATCCACATGTGGTTTGTGGAAAGAACACACGTGCATTGACACCGGTTGATCCATGTGTGGTTTGTGGATAGAACACACATGCAATGACTCTAGTGGGTCCATATGTGGTTCATGTCAGGAACACATATGCAATGACACTGGTTGATCCATATGTGGTTTGTGGAAAGAACACACATGCAATGACACCGGTTGATCCATGTGTGGTTTGTGGATAGAACACACATGCAATGGATTTAGTTTGTCCATATGTGGTTCATTTCAGGAACACACATGCCATGACACTGGTTGATCCATGTGTGGTTTGTCGAAAGAACACACATGAAATGACTCTAGTGGGTCCATATGTGGTTTGTGGAAAGATCACACATGCAATGACACTGCTTGATCCATGTGTGGTTTGTGGAAAGAACACACATGCAATGACTCTAGTGCTAGTTTTAGTATAAGAACACACATGCAATGCCATTGGTTGATCCATGTGTGGTTTGTGGAAATAACACACATGCAATGACTCTAAAGGGTCCATATGTGGCTTGTGGAAAACAACACACATGCAATGAACACTAGTTGATCCATAAGCGGTTTATGGAAAGAACACACATGCAGTGACTGTAATGCTGGTTTGAGTATAAGAACACATATGGATCCATGTGTGGTTTGTGAAAAGAACACATATACAATGCCACTGGTTGATCCATAAGTGGTTTGTGGAAAAGAACACACATGCAACGACCACTGGTTGATCCATATGTGGTTTGTGGAAAGAACACACTTGCAGTGAACACTGGTTGATCCATGTGTGGTTTGTGAAAAGGACACACATGCACTGCCACTGGTTGATCCATGTGTGGTTCGTGGAAAGAACACACATGCAATGACTCTAGTGCTAGTTTTAGTGTAAGAACACACATATAATGACTCTAGTGGATCCACATGTAGTTTGTGAAAAGAACACACATGCAATGACCACTGGTTGATCCATAAGTGGTTTGTGGAAAAGAACACACATGCAGTGCACACACATGGATCCATATGTTTTTTGTGAAAAGAACACACATGCAATGACTCTAGTGCTGGTTTTAGTATAAGAACACACAAGCAATGACTCTAGTGGGTCCATATGTGATTTGTGGAAAGACAACACATGCAATGACACTGATTGATCCATGTGTGGTGTGTGGACAGAATACACATGCAATGACATTGGTTGATCCATGTGTGGTTTGTGGAAATAACACACATGCAATGACTCTAATGGATCTGTATGTGGTTTATGGAAAAGAACACACATGCAATGACCACTGGTTGATCCATGTGTGGTTTGTGGAAAGAACACACATGAAGTGACACTGGTTGATCCATGTGTGGTTTGTGGAAAGAACACACATGCAATGACACTGATTGAACCATATGTGGTTTGTGGAAAGACACACGTGTAATGACACCGGTTGATCCATGTGTGGTTTGTGGATAGAACACGCATGCAATGACTCTAATGGGTCCATATGTGGTTCATGTCAGGAACACACATGCAATGACACTGGTTGATCCATGTGTGGTTTGTGGAAAGAACACACGTGCAATGACTCTAGTGGGTCCATATGTGCTTTGTGGAAAGAACACACATGCAATTACCACTGGTTGATCTATATGTGGTTTGTGAAAAGAACACACATGCAATGACCATCGGTTGATCCATGCGTGGTTTGTGGAAAGAACACACATGCAATGACACTGGTTGATCTATATGTGGTTTGTGGAAAGACACACGTGTAATGACACCGGTTGATCCATGTGTGGTTTGTGGATAGAACACACATGCAATGACTCTAGTGGGTCCATATGTGGTTCATGTCAGGAACACACACGCAATGACACTGGTTGATCCATGTGTGGTTTGTGGAAAGAACACACGTTCAATGACTCTAGTGGGTCCATATGTGGTTTGTGGAAAAAACACACATGCAATTACCACTGGTTGATCTATATGTGGTTTGTGGAAAGAACAAACATGCAATGACACGGCTTGATCCATGTGTGGTTTATGGAAAGAACACAAAGCAATGACTCTAGTGCTAGTTTTAGTATAAGAACACACATGCAATGCCATTGGTTGAGCCATGCGTGGTTTGTGGAAATAAAACACAATTAATGACTCTAATGGATCCGTATGTGGTTTGTGGAAAAGAACACACATGCAATGAACACTGGTTGATCCATAAGCAGTTGGTGGAAAGAACACACATGCAGTGACTCTAATGCTGGTATTAGTATAAGAACACATATGAATCCATGTGTGGTTTGTGAAAAGAACACATATGCAATGCCACTGGTTGATCCATGTGTGGTTGGTGGAAATAACACACATGCAATGACTCTAGTGCTAGTTTTAGTATAAGAACACACATACAATGCCCACTGGTTGTTTAAGTGGTTTGTGTAAAAGAACACACATGCAATGACCACTGACTGATCCATAAGTGGTTTGTGGAAAGAACACACATGCAGTGAACAGTTGATCCATGTGTGGTTTGTGGAAAGAACACACATGCAATGCCATTGGTTGATCCATAAGTGGTTTGTGGAAAGACAACACATGCAATGACACTGGTTGATCCATGTGTGGTTTGTGGAAAGAACACACATGGAATGACTCTAGTGGGTCCATATGTGGTTTGTGAAAAGAACACACATGCAATGACCACTGGTTGATCCATATGTGGTTTGTGGAAAGAAAACACATGCAATGACACTGCTTGATCCATGTGTTGTTTGTGGAAAGAACACACATGCAATGACTCTAGTGCTAGTTTTAGTATAAGAACACACATGCAATGACTCTAATGGATCCATATGTGTTTTGTGGAAAAGAACACGCATGCAATGACCACTGGTTGATCCATGTGTGGTTTGTGGAAAGAACACACATGCAATGACACTGGTGGATCCATGTGTGGTTTGTGAAAAGAACACACATGCTATGAGTCTAGTGCTGGTTTTACTATAAGTACACACATGCAATGACTCTTGTGGGTCCACATGTGGTTTGTGAAAAGAGAACACATGCAATGACCACTGGTTGATCCATATGTGGTTTGTGGAAAAGAACACACATGCAATGAACACTGGTGGATCCATAAGTGGTTTGTGGAAAGAAAACACATGCAATGACCATTGGTTGATCCATAAGTGGTTTGTGGAAAATAACACACATGCAATAACCACTGGTTGATCCATATGTGGTTTGTGGAAAGAACACACATGCAGTGAACACTGGTTGATCCATGTGTGGTTTGTGAAAAGAACACACATGCAATGCCATCGGTTGATCCATGTGTGGTTTGTGGAAAGAACACACATGCAATGAGTCTAGTGCTAGTTTTAGTATAAGAACACACATACAATGACTCTAGTGGATCCACATGTAGTTTGTGAAAAGAACGCACATGCAATGACCACTGGTTGATCCGTAAGTGGTTTCTAGAAAAGAACACACACGCTTTGCACACACATGGATCCATATGTTGTTTTTGAAAAGAACACACATGCAATCACTCTAGTGCTGGTTTTGGTATAAGAACACACAAGGAATGAATCTAGTGGGTCCATATGTCATTTGTCGAAAGAAAACACATGCAATGACACTGGTTGATCCATGGGTGGTTTGTGGAAAGAACACACATGCAATGCCATTGGTTGATCCATGTGTGGTTTGTGGAAATAACACACATGCAATGACTCTAATGGATCCATATGTGGTTTGTGGAAAAGAACACACATGCAATGACCATTGGTTGATCCATGCGTGGTTTGTGGAAAGAACACACATGCAATGACACTGGTTGATCTATGTGTGGTTTGTGGAAAGAACACACATGCAATGCCATTGGTTGATCCATGTGTGGTTTGTGGAAATAACATACATGCAATGAATCTAATGGATCCATATGTGGTTTATGGAAAAGAACACACATGCAATGACCACTGGTTGATCCATGTGTGGTTTGTGGAAAGAACACACATGCAATGACACTGGTTGATCCATGTGTGGTTTGTGGAAAGAACACACATGCAATGACACTGATTGATCCATATGTGGTTTGTGGAAAGAACACACGTGCAATGACACCGGTTGATCCATGTGTGGTTTGTGGAGAGATCACACATGGAATGACTCTAGTGCTAGTTTTAGTATAAGAACACACATGCAATGACTCTAATGGATCCATATGTGGTTTGTGGAAAAGAACACACATGCAATGACCACTGGTTGATCCATAAGTGGTTTGTGGAAAAGAACACACATGCAGTGAACACTGGTTGATCCATGTGTGGGTTGTGAAAAGAACACACATGCAATGACACTGGTTGATCCATGTGTGGTTTGTGGAAAGAACACACATGCAATGACTCTAGTGCTAGTTTTAGTACACATACAATAACTCTAGTGGGTCCACTTGTAGTTTGTGAAAAGAACACACATGCAATGACCACTGATTGACCCATAAGTGGTTTGTGGAAAAGAACACACATACAATGACCACTGGTGGATCCATAAGTGGATTGTGGAAAGAACACACATGCAGTGAACACTGGTGGATCCGTATGTTGTTTGTGAAAAGAACACACATGCAATGACTCTAGTGCTGGTTTAGTATAAGAACACACAAGCAATGACTCTAGTGGGTCCATATGTGATTTGTGGAAAGATAACACATGCAATAACACTAGTTGATCCATGTGTTGTTTGTGGAAAGAACACACATGCAATGCCATTGGTTGATCCGTGTGTGGTTCGTGGAAACAACACACATGCAATGACTATAATGGATCCATATGTGGTTTGTGGAAAAGAACACACATGCAATGACCACTGGTTGATCCATGTGTGGTTTGTGGAAAGAACACACATACAATGACACTGATTGATCCATGTGTGGTTTGTGGAAAGAACACACAAGCAATGACACTGGTTGATCCATATGTGGTTTGTGGAAAGAACACACGTGCAATGACACCGGTTGATCCATGTGTAGTTTGTGGATAGAACACACCTGCAATGACTCTAGTGGGTCCATATGTGGTTCATGTCAGGAACACATATGCAATGACACTGGTTGATCCTTGTGTGGTTTGTGGAAAGAACACACATGTGATGACTATAGTGGGTCCATATGTGGTTTTTGAAAAGAACACACATGGAAAGACCGTTGGTTATCTATAATTGGTTTGTGGAAAGAACACACATGCAATGACACTGCTTGATCCATGTGTGGTTTGTGGAGAGATCACACATGCAATGACTCTAGTGCTAGTTTTAGTATAAGAACACACATGCAATGACTCTAATGGATCCATATGTGGTTTGTGGAAAAGAACACACATGCAATGACCACTGGTTGATCCATAAGTGGTTTGTGGAAAAGAACACACATGCAGTGAACACTGGTTGATCCATGTGTGGGTTGTGAAAAGAACACACATGCAATGACACTGGTTGATCCATGTGTGGTTTGTGGAAAGAACACACATGCAATGACTCTAGTGCTAGTTTTAGTACACATACAATAACTCTAGTGGGTCCACTTGTAGTTTGTGAAAAGAACACACATGCAATGACCACTGATTGACCCATAAGTGGTTTGTGGAAAAGAAAACACATACAATGACCACTGGTGGATCCATAAGTGGATTGTGGAAAGAACACACATGCAGTGAACACTGGTGGATCCGTATGTTGTTTGTGAAAAGAACACACATGCAATGACTCTAGTGCTGGTTTAGTATAAGAACACACAAGCAATGACTCTAGTGGGTCCATATGTGATTTGTGGAAAGATAACACATGCAATAACACTAGTTGATCCATGTGTTGTTTGTGGAAAGAACACACATGCAATGCCATTGGTTGATCCGTGTGTGGTTCGTGGAAACAACACACATGCAATGACTATAATGGATCCATATGTGGTTTGTGGAAAGAACACACATACAATGACACTGATTGATCCATGTGTGGTTTGTGGAAAGAACACACAAGCAATGACACTGGTTGATCCATATGTGGTTTGTGGAAAGAACACACGTGCAATGACACCGGTTGATCCATGTGTAGTTTGTGGATAGAACACACCTGCAATGACTCTAGTGGGTCCATATGTGGTTCATGTCAGGAACACATATGCAATGACACTGGTTGATCCTTGTGTGGTTTGTGGAAAGAACACACATGTGATGACTCTAGTGGGTCCATATGTGGTTTTTGAAAAGAACACACATGGAAAGACCGTTGGTTATCTATAATTGGTTTGTGGAAAGAACACACATGCAATGACACTGCTTGATCCATGTGTGGTTTGTGGAAAGAACACACATGCAATGACTCTAGTGCTAGTTTTAGAACATGAACACACACACAATGACTCTAATGGATCCATATGTGGTTTGTGGAAAAGAACACACATGCAATGACCAATGGTTGATCCATGTGTGGTTTGTGTAAAGAACACACATGCAAAGACACTGGTTGATCCATGTGTGGTTTGTGGAAAGAACACACATGCAATGACACTGGTTTATCGATGTGTGGTTTGTGAAAAGAACACACATGCAATGAGTCTAGTGCTGGTTTTAGTATAAGTACACACATGCAATGACTCTAGTGGGTCCACATGTGGTTTGTGAAAAGAACACACATGCAATGACCACTGGTTCATCCATATGTCGTTTGTGGAAAAGAACACACATGCAATGAACACTGGTGGATCCATAAGCTTTTTTGTGGAAATAACACACGTGCAATGTCCACTGGTTGATCCATAAGTGGTTTGCGGAAAAGAACACACATGCAATGACCACTAGTTTATCCAAATGTGGTTTATGGAAAGAACACACATGCAGTGCACAGTGGTTGATCCATGTGTGGTTTGTGAAAAGAACACACATGCAATGCCACTGGTTGATCCATGTGTGGTTCGTGGAAAGAACACACATGCAATGCCATTGGTTCATCCATGTGTGGTTTGTGGAAATAACACACATGCAATGACTCTAATGGATCCATATGTGGTTTATGGAAAAGAACACACATGCAATGACCACTGGTTGATCCATGTGTGGTTTGTGGAACAAACACACATGCAATAACACTGGTTGATCCATGGGTGGTTTATGGAAGGAACACACATGCAATGACACTGGTTGATCCACATGTGGTTTGTGGAAAGAACACACGTGCAATGACACCGGTTAATCCATGTGTGGTTTGTGGATAGAACACACATGCAATGACTTTAGTGGGTCCATATGTGGTTCATGTCAGGAACACACATGCAATGACACTGGTTGATCCATATGTGGTTTGTGGAAAGAACACACGTGCAATGACACTGGTTGGTCCATGTGTGGTTTTGTGGATAGAACACACATGCAATGGATTTAGTTTGTCCATATGTGGTTCATTTCAGGAACACACATGCCATGACACTGGTTGATCCATGTGTGGTTTGTCGAAAGAACACACATGCAATGACTCTGGTGGGTCCATATGTGGTTTGTGGAAAGAACACACATGCAATGACACTGCTTGATCCATGTGTGGTTTGTGGAAAGAACACACATGCAATGACTCTAGTGCTAGTTTTAGTATAAGAACACACATGCAATGCCATTGGTTGATCGATGTGTGGTTTGTGGAAATAACACAGATGCAATGACTCTAATGGATCCATATGTGGTTTGTGGAAAAGAACACACACACAATAAACACTAGTTGATCCATAAGTGGTTTATGGAAAAACACACATGAAGTGACTCTAATGCTGGTTTTAGTATAAGAACACATATGGATCCATGTGTGGTTTGTGAAAAGAACACATATGCAATGCACTGGTTGATCCATAAGTGGTTGGTGGAAAAGAACACACATGCAACGACCACTGGTTGATCCATATGTGGTTTGTGGAAAGAACACACTTGCAGTGAACACTGGTTGATCCATGTGTGGTTTGTGAAAAGGACACACATGCACTGCCACTGGTTGATCCATGTGTGGTTCGTGGAAAGAACACACATGCAATGACTCTAGTGCTAGTTTTAGTATAAGAACACACATGCAATGACTCTAGTGGATCCACATGTAGTTTGTGAAAAGAACACAGATGCAATGACCACTGGTTGATCCATAAGTGGTTTGTGGAAACGAACACACATGCAGTGCACACACATGGATCCATATGTTGTTTGTGAAAAGAACACACATGCAATGACTCTAGTGCTGGTTTTAGTATAAGAACACACAAGCAATGACTCTAGTGGTTCCATATGTGATTTGTGGAACGACAACACATGCAATGACATTGGTTGATCCATGTGTGGTTTGTGGAAAGAACACACATGTAATGCCATTGGTTGATCCATGTGTGGTTTGTGGAAATAACATACATGCAATGAATCTAATGGACCCATATGTGGTTTATGGAAAAGAACACACATGCAATGACCACTGGTTGATCCATGTGTGGTTTGTGGAAAGAACACACATGCAATGACACTGGTTGATCCATGTGTGGTTTGTGGAAAGAACACACATGCAATGACACTGATTCATCCATATGTGGTTTGTGGAAAGAACACACGTGCAATGACACCGGTTGATCCATGTGTGGTTTGTGGATAGAACACACATGCAATGACTCTAGTGGGTCCATATGTGGTTCATGTCAGGAACACACATGCAATGACACTGGTTGATCCATATGTGGTTTGTGGAAAGAACACACGTCCAATGACACCAGTTATCCATGTGTGGTTTATGGATAGAACACACATGCAATGACTCTAGTGGGTCCATATGTGGTTCATGTCAGGAACACACATGCAATGACACTGGTTGATCCATGTGTGGTTTCTGGAAAGAACACACGTGCAATGACTCTAGTGGGTCCATATGTGGTTTGTGGAAAGAACAAACATGCAATGACACTGCTTGATCCATGTGTGGTTTGTGGAAAGAACACACATGCAATGACTCTAGTGCTAGTTTTAGTATAAGAACACACATGCAATGACTCTAATGGATCCATATGTGGTTTGTGGAAAAGACCACACATGCAATGACCACTAGTTGATCCATGTATGGGTTGTGGAAATAACACACATGCAATGACAGTCGTGGATCCATGTGTTGTTTGTGGAAAGAACACACATGCAATGCCACTGGTTGATCCATATGTGTTTTGTGGAAAGAACACACATGCGATGATACTAGTTGATCCAAATGTGGTTCATGACAGGAACACACATGCAATGACCACTGGTTGATCCATAAGTGGTTGCTGGAAAAGGACACACATGCAATGACCACTGGTTGATCCATATGTGGTTTGTGGAAAGAACACACATGCAATGAATAGTTGTTGATCCATGTGTGGTTGGTGAAAAGTACACACATGCAATGCCACTGGTTGATCCATGTGTGGTTTGTGGAAGGAACACACATGCAATGACACTAGTGGGTCCATATGTGGTTCATGTCAGGAACACACATGCAATGACACTGGTTGATCCAAGTGTGGTTTCTGGAAAGAACACATGTGCAATGACTCTAGTGGGTCCATATGTGGTTTGTGGAAAGAACAAACATGCAATGACCACTGGTTGATCTATATGTGGTTTGTGGAAAGAACGAACATGCAATGACACTGCTTGATCCATGTGTGGTTTGTGGAAAGAACACACATGCAATGACTCTAGTGCTAGTTTTAGTATAAGAAGACACATGCAATGCCATTGGTTGATCCATGCGTGGTTTGTGGAAATAAAACACTTGTAATGACTCTAATGGATCCATATATGGTTTGTGGAAAAGAACACACATGCAATGAACACTGGTTGATCCATAAGCGGTTTGTGGAAAGAACACACATGTAGTGACTCTAATGCTGGTTTTAGTATAAGAACACATTTGGATCCATGTGTGGTTTGTGAAAAGAACACATATGCAATGCCACTGGCTGATCCATTTGTGGTTTGTGGAAAGAACACACATGCAATGACTCTAGTGATAGTTTTAGTATAAGAACACACATACAATGACCACTGGTTGTTTAAGTGGTTTGTGTAAAAGAACACACATGCAATGACCACTGGTTGATCCATAAGTGGTTTGTGGAAAGAACACACATGCAGTGAACAATGGTTGATCCATGTGTGGTTTGTGAAAAGAACACACATGCAATGCCATTGGTTGATCCATAAGTGGTTTGTGGAAAGACAACACATGCAATGACACTGGTTGATCCATGTGTGGTTTGTGGAAAGAACACACATGCAATGACTCTAGTGGGTCCATATGTGGTTTGTGAAAAGAACACACATGCAATGACCACTGGTTGATCCATATGTGGTTTGTGGAAATAACACACATGCAATGACACTTCTTGATCCATGTGTTGTTGTGGAAAGAACACACATGCAATGACTCTAGTGCTAATCTTAGTATAAGAACGCACATGCAATGACTCTAATGGATCCATATGTGGTTTGTGGAAAAGAACACACATGCAATGACCACTGGTTGATCCATGTGTGGTTTGTGGAAAGAACACACATGCAATGACACTTGTGGATCCATGTGTGGTTTGTGAAAAGAACACACATGCAATGAGTCTAGTGCTGGTTTTAGTATAAGTACACACATGCAATGACTCTTGTGGGTCCACATGTGGTTTGTGAAAAGAAAACACATGCAATGACCACTGGTTGATCCATATGTGGTTTGTGGAAATGAACACACATGCAATGAACACTGGTGGATCCATAAGTGGTTTGTGGAAAGAACACACATGCAATGACCACTGATTGATCCATAAGTGGTTTGTGGAAAATAACACACATGCAATGACCACTGGTTGATCCATATGTGGTTTGTGGAAACGAACACACATGCAGTGCACACTGGTTGATCCATGTGTGGTTTGTGAAAAGAACACACATGCAATGCCACTGGTTGATCCATGTGTGGTTTGTGGAAAGAACACACATGCAATGACTCTAGTCCTAGTTTTAGTATAAGAACACACATACAATGACTCTAGTGGACCCACATGTAGTTTGTGAAAAGAACACACATGCAATGACCACTGGTCGATCCGTAAGTGGTTTCTCGAAAAGAACACAGACGCTTTGCACACACATGGATCCATATATTGTTTGTGAAAAGAACACACATGCAATCACTCTAGTGCTGGTTTTAGTATAATAACACACAAGCAATGACTCTAGTGGGTCCATATGTGATTTGTGGAAAGACAACACATGCAATGACACTGGTTGATGCATGTGTGGTTTGTGGAAAGAACACACATGCAATGACCATTGGTTGATCCATGCGTGGTTTGTGGAAAGAACACACATGTAATGACACTGGTTGATCCATATGTGGTTTGTGGAAAGAACACACGTGCAATGCCATTGGTTGATCCATATGTGGTTTGTGGAAAGAACACACATGCAATGCCATTGGTTGATCCATGTGTGGTTTGTGGAAATAACATACATGCAATGAATCTAATGGATCCATATGTGGTTTATGGAAAAGAACACACATGCAATTACCACTGGTTGATCCATGTGTGGTTTGTGGATAGAACACACATGCAATGACTCTACTAGGTCCATATGTGGTTCATGTCAGGAACACACATGCAATGACACTAGTTGATCCATGTGTGGTTTGTGGAAAGAACACACATGCAATGAATCTAGTGGGTCCATATGTGGTTTGTGAAAAGAACACACATACAATGACCACTGGTTGATCCATATGTGGTTTGTGGAAAGAACACACATGCAATGACACTGCTTTATCCATGTGTGGTTTGTGGAAAGAACACACATGCAATGACTCTAGTGCTAGTTTTAGTATAAGAACACACATGCAATGACTCTAATGGATCCATATGTGGTTTGGGGAAAAGACCACACATGCAATGACCACTAGTTGATCCATGTATGGGTTGTGGAAAGAACACACATGCAATGACAGTCGTGGATCCATGTGTGGTTTGTGGAAAGAACACACATGCAATGCCACTAGTTGATCCATATGTGGTTTGTGGAAAGAACACACATGCAATGACACTAGTTGATCCAAATGTGGTTCATGACAGGAACACACATGCAATGACCACTGGTTGATCCATAAGTAGTTGCTGGAAAAGGACACACATGCAATGACCACTGGTTGATCCATATGTGGTTTGTGGAAAGAACACACATGCAATGAATAGTTGTTGATCCATGTGTGGTTTGTGAAAAGTACACAAATGCAATGCCACTGGTTGATCCATGTGTGGTTTGTGGAAGTAACACACATGCAATGACTCTAGTGCTAGTTTTAGCATAAGCACACATATAATGACTCTAGTGGATCTACATGTAGTTTGTGAAAACAACACACATGGAATGACCACTGGTTGATCCATAAGTGGTTTGTGGAAAAGAACACACATGCAATGACCACCGGTTGATCCATATGTGGTTTCTGGAAAAGAACACACATGCAATGACCACTGGTTGATTCATGTGTGGTTTGTGGAAAGAACACACATGCAATGACACTGGTGGATCCATGTGTGGTTTGTGAAAAGAACACACATGTAATAAGTCTAGTGCTAGTTTTAGTATAAGTACACAAATGCAATGCCATTGGTTGATCCATGTGTGGTTTGTAGAAATAAAACACATGCAATGACCCTAATGGATCCATATGTGGCTTCTGGAAAAGAACACACATGCAATGAACAATGGTTGATCCATGTGTCGTTTGTGGAAAGAACACACATGCAATGACACTGGTTGATCCATGTGTGGTTTGTGGAAAGAACACACATGCAATGACACTGGTTGATCCATATGTGGTTTTTGGAAAGAACACACGTGCAATGACACCGGTTGATCCATGTGTGGTTTGTGGAAAAGAACACACATGCAATGAACACTGGTTGATCCATAAGCGGTTTATGGAAAGAACACACATGCAATGACTCTAATGCTGGTTTTAGTATAAGAACACATATGGATCCATCTGTGGTTTGTGAAAAGAACACACATGCAATGCCACTGGTTGATCCATGTGTGGTTTGTGGAAAGAACACACATGCAATGACTCTAGTGCTAGATTTAGTATAAGAACACACATACAATGACCACTGGTTGATCCATAAGTGATTTGTGGAAAAGAACACACATCCAATAACCACTGGTTGATCCGTAAGTGGTTTGTGGAAAGAACACACATGCAGTGAACAATGGTTGATCCATGTGTGGTTTGTGAAAAGAACACACATGCAATGCCATTGGCTGATCCATACGTGGTTTGTGGAAAGAACACACATGCAATGACTCTAGCGGGTCCATATGTGGTGCATGTCAGGAACACACATGCAATGAATCTTGTGGATACATATGTGGTTTGTGGAAAGAACACACATGCAATGACCACTGGTTGATACATATGTGGTTTGTGGAAAAGAACAAACATGCAATGAACACTGGTGGATCCATAAGTGGTTTGTGGAAAGAACACACATGCAAAGACACCGGTTGATCCATGTGTGGTTTGTGGAAAGAACACACATGCAATGACACTGGTTGATCCATATGTGGTTTGTGGAAAGAACACACGTGCAATGACACCGGTTGATCCATGTGTGGTTTGTGGATAGAACACATATGCAATGACTCTAGTGGGTCCATATGTGGTTCATGTTAGGAACACACATGGAATGACACTGGTTGATCCATGTGTGGTTTGTGGAAAGAACATACATGCAATGACTCTAGTGGGTCCATATGTGGTTTGTGAAAAGAACACACATGCAATGACCACTGGTTGATCCATATGTGGTTTGTGTAAAGAACACACATGCAATAACACTGCTTGATCCATGTGTGGTTTGTCGAAAGAACACACATGCAATGACTCTAGTGCTAGTTTTAGTACAAAAACACACATGCAATGAATCTTATGGATCCATATGTGGTTTGTGGAAAAGAACACACATGCAATCACCACTGGTTTATCCATGTATAGTTTGTGGAAAGAACACACATGCAATGATAGTGGTGGATCCATGTGTGGTTTGTGAAAAGAACACGCATGCAATGCCACTGGTTGATACATGTGTGGTTTGTGGAAAGACCACACATGCGATGACACTAGTTGATCCAAATGTTGTTCATGACAGGAACACACATGCAATGACCACTGGTACATGTAGTTTGTGAAAAGAACACACATGCAATGACCACTAGTTGATCCATATGTGGTTTGTGGAAAAGAACACACATGCAATGACCACAGGTTGATCGATATGTGGTTTGTGGAAAAGAACACACATGCATTGACCACTGGTTGATCCATGTGTTGTTTGTGAAAACAACACACATGCAATGACTCTAGTGCTGGTTTTAGTATCAGAACACACAAGCAATGACTCTAGTGGGTCCATATGTGATTTGTGGAAAGAACACACATGCAATGACACTGGTTGATCTATGTGTGGTTTGTGGAAGGAACACACATGCAATGCCATTGGTTGATCCATGTGTGGTTTGTGAAAAGAACACACATGCAATGACCACTGGTTGATCCATAAGTGGTTTGTGGAAAAGAACACACATGCAGTGCACACACATGGATCCATATGTTGTTTGTGAAAAGAACACACATGCAATGACTCTAGTGCTGGTTTTAGTATAAGAACACACAAGCAATGACTATAGTGGGTCCATATGTGATTTGTGGAAAGACAACACATGCAATGACACTGGTTGATCCATGTGTGGTTTGTGGAAAGAACACACGTACAATGCCATTGGTTGATCCATGTGTGGTTTGTGGAAATAACACACATGCAATGACTCTAATGGATGCATATGTGGTTTGTGGAAAAGAACACACATGCAATGAACACTGGTTGATCCATGTGTGGTTTGTGGAAAGAACACACATGCAAAGACACTGGTTGATCCATGTGTGGTTTGTGGAAAGAACACACATGCAATGACACTGGTTTATCCATATGTGGTTTGTGGAAAGAACACACGTGCAATGACACCGGTTGATCCATGTGTGGTCCGTGGATAGAACACACATGCAATGACTCTAGTGGGTCCATATGTGGTTCATGTTAGGAACACACATGCAATGAAACTGGTTGATCCATGTGTGGTTTGTCGAAAGAACACACATGTAATGACTCTAGTGGGTCCATATGTAGTTTGTGAATAAAACACACATGCAATGACCACTGGTTGATCCATATGTGGTTTGTGGAAAGAACACACATGCAATGACACTTCTTGATCCATGTGTGGTTTGTGGAAAGAACACACATACAATGACTCTAGTGCTAGTTTTAGTATAAGAACACACATGCAATGACTCTAATGGATCCATATGTGGTTTGTGGAAAAGAACACACATGCAATTACCAATGGTTGATCCGTGAGTGGTTTGTCGAAAGAACACACATGCAATGACAGTGGTGGATCCATGTGTGGTTTGTGAAAAGAACACACATGCAATGAGTCTAGTGTTGGTTTTAGTATAAGAACACACATGCAATGACTCTAGTGGGTCTACATGTGGTTTGTGAAAAGAAGACACATGCAATGACCACTGGTTGATCCATATGTGGTTTGTGGAAAAGAACACACATGCAATGAACACCGGTGGATCCATAAGTGTTTTTTGGAAAGAACACACATGCAATGACTCTAATGCTGGTTTTAGTATAAGAACACATATGGATACATATGTGGTTTGTGGAAAAGAACACACATGCAATGAACACTGGTTGATCCATGAGTGGTTTGTGGAAAGAACACACATGAAGTGAACACTGGTTGATCCATGTGTGGTTTGTGAAAAGAACACACATGCAATGCCATTGGTTGATCCATATGTGGTTTGTGGAAAGAACACACATGCAATGACACTGGTTTATCCAAATGTGTTTCATGACAGGAACACACATGCAATGACTCTTGTGGATACATATGTGGTTTGTGGAAAGAACACACATGCAATGAACCCTAGTGGATCTATCTTGGCATAATTTGATGTATGCCACGATGCATTTCATTGTAAAAGACACCCACTTTCCATTTTTATACTACTTAGCTTTGCCCTTGGTTTTTTGATACTACCTAGTTTTGCCCCCCTCTCTCTTTCGTAGAAGCCCAAACCTGTGCCCACTCTGTCTACTACGCCCTGATTCATTGTCATAGTTGTCACGCGGATCCAACGAGGCTCGTTGTACACGTTGTGCCCTTTACAGGACAGCGCGAGACAGCATAGACGTCTCCCTCAACGAGACTGCTATAGGAAGGAACATGATGCCGTCCATGGAAAAAGTCATCGAGTGGTCATGTCATGTTTAATCTAGTCTGCAAAGGCTACAAGTCTACTACACGACAACTGGTCATCGATAGACCACCGGCTATACCATTTTTACTATGCAGCGCGCCTGCACTCTCACTTCCGACAAGCCCCCACCACATGAACCTTCCACGCGGCAGCCGCAGCCGGAAGAGCTGCCAACCGGGGCCCTCGAGGAGGCCTAAACGTCCACGCATTAATAACCCAGCCTATCGGGTCCTCCATTCGCACTCATCCACTACTCTCTCTTCCCTATCCAGCAAAACCCCACAATCTTCAACGTACTTGCATGAACCTTCTCCATGAAATAAGTGCGTGGGGGTGAGTGTCCGGGCAGCGCCGCCGGGGTGGTGCTTCACGCGACAGATCTGGAGGAGCATCACGCAGCACAAGCCGAGGAGGACGTGCAGTTCAACCCCTTGGGGGACCATGTGCTCGCCGATGCTAATGACTTCGGATGCGCCGATGAGGTCGTGGAGTTCGACGAACACGCTCCGCTTGTGTACCCGGAGGTACATCTATTTCTACATGTTTTATATTTTCTGCTCGAGCTTAATCTATCCTGGCGTCATAAAAAAATCTAGTCCTAATGATTAGATGCAACGTACGAACCGGTACATGGAGAGATCTAGTCTGTTCTGAATGAATCCACATTATTTATTTATTAATAAGTTACCAAGAACACAAACCACATTAATTTAGGAGCGAGCTAGGAGACGGCCGTAATGAACTGCTAAACCTGTATAGACATGTTATTGCATCGAAAGTAACTTGGAATGGTGGAAGGAATATATATTTATTATTTTGCTCATTTCGATTTGTATTCCATATCTTATAGGTGTATTCAAGTGAGATGGACTCTGACAAGGAGACCAGGGACAACAAGAGCCGCCATGTCATGAAGAAGCTCAAGAGCGGGATAATCCCTTTCCACACTCGACTTGGGGAGCTCAAGTGACCTTTCTGTAAGAAAGGAGTTAACCCGAGGATTGCCAGCTTGATTCCGCATGCGGTTGGCATCGGTAAAAGCCCGACTAGTAAACACAAGTCAGCGACCAAGGCTAAGCACGCTGCTTATGGCAAGTTCCTAAGGGAGTATGTCAAGACCGGCCTAGTGTCCCCTTACTTAGGAATCAACAACTTCTAGCCGACTAACCCCGTCATTGTGCTGGCCTGGCCACTAATAATATTTAGTTCTCTTACCGTATCTAGACCCTTAAACTATGGGGATTTCTATTTTCGTACCTTTCAAAATATATTCAAGTTCATCTGTTTATGGAGTTAAAGTTCTGGTGGCATACTCGTTATTTTGCATGGATAGAGGGGTGCCCTCAACAAATATATGGGTTATCCTATCCGCTAGATCACAGAGGATCAACGGTGGGCAAAACTGAGTACAACTGAATCGCCATGGTTAGACACGAGGAAAAAAACGTGACTCACGGTACGCATGTGCGGTGCACGGGGCGGTAGCGGACACGTGTGGCCGTGCACGGTGCATTAGCGTACGTGATGCACGGTAGTGCAACGAAACGTTTATTCCCTTCTCCTTTAATAGAGGCCTCCCCACTCCCACTCATCACACACTCGCTCACTCAACCGTCTCCACTGTCCCATCACCTTCTGCAAACGCCCAGCAAAACCCCAACCACGCCGGCGATGGAGAAGATTGGCGTGGTGGCCATCGGCGCCTCCAAGGCCGTCGGCGAGGAGGCCCCGTCCCCGTCCCCGCATCCACCGTAGCCGCCGGCGAGGAGGCCCCCACTGGTCTCGGACAGATCCCGCTCGGCTGGGACCCCTACGAGGAGGTTGTCTACATAAGGCCGGAGAACCCCTACGACACCAGCATTGCTGACCCATGGTCTGAGGTAACCAGGGTTTTCTCCCCTTCCCTTGTTCTTCCCCCGTTTCCATCATTGGATGCTAGATCGTATGTTATTAGGGCTCGGCTATTCGTATTTTTACAGTAGCTAATCCTCTTGTGTTAGATATCGATTTTCGATGAATCCCCCTAGTCGTAGTTGGGCTTAGTATTTGATTTGGTTTGAGATTTGAGGAATAATCGGGAGATCCCATTCGGTTAATTTATGCAAAAAATCAATCCCGATAATCAAAGTATCTCAATCATGTCCTTATTTCACTCTACTGTTTTTTCCAACAGGAGGGTAGCAGCGACCTCTGCAGCGACGACGAGTCCAAGGACACCAAGACTCGTCATGTGCTGAAGAGGCTAAAGTCCGGTCAGTACAACAACTTCTTCACCGGCGACGTGTACAGGTGCCTCTTCTGCCCCACCAGGAGGCACCACGCCACGGACTTCCACTCCCTCGTGAAGCATGCCAAGGACGTGAGGACCTTCGGCGAGTCCGTGAACGTCCACGGCTTCAGGGCCAAGCACCAGGCGCTCGGTCTTCACCTCCACAACCTACAGAAGGTGGCTATTTGATACATCCATTTTGCATCACTATTCTATGTCATAATTCACTGTTATTCATTGATATATTTCATATTAAGAGATGATACTTATGTTATATCATTTGTTTTTGCATGGTTGATGACTTTTGGAGCATGGACCGCTGCAGTCAGGATTCTAATGGAAAAGGTGCTGTTTGGAGGCAAAATTCGCGAAGATCAGAAAATCCTAGAAAATATATGGAAAATCCTATTTTTCCTGAAGACGAAGGAAGCCAGAAGGGGGGCTAGAGATGGTCCACAGGGGGCCCACATCACCCCCTGGCGCGGGCCAGCCTAGGCCGCGCCACCAGGTGGTGTGGCCGCCCTGGTCCACCCCTGGCTCTCCCCTCTGGCGTATATTATCCTCCTGAAACCCGAAGACTCGGGGAGGGACCACAGAACGATTCCACCTCCTCTGCGGGACGGAGAACACAGAGAGAGAAAGATCTCTCCGGTAGACAGATTTCTGCCGGGGGAATTCCTTCCCTGATAGGGGAGATCGTCGCCATCTACACCATCATCAAGCTGGACTTCATCGGGATCATCATCATCATCACCACCATCATCACCATCTCCATATTGCTGTAACAATTGGGTTGAATCTTGCATAGTTCATAGGGGAAACTTTCCCGGTGTTGATTACTCTTTGTAGTTGATGCTATTGAGTGAACCATTGAATTATTGTTTATGTTCAGATTGTTATACATCATTATTCCATCTCTGATCATGATCCATATGATGTCTTGTGAGTAGTTCGTTTTGTTCTTGAGGACATGGGAGAAGTCATGTTGTTAGTAGTGGAGTTGTGTTGAGAAAGATTCAATAGTTTGATATTTAAGTTGTGGTGTACCTCTTCTAGCGGTGTCATGTGAACGTCGACTACATGACACTTCACCTATATGGGCCTAGGGGAATGCATTGTGTATTTGGCTACTAATCGTAGGGGTTGCCGGAGTGACAGAAACCTGAACCCCCGTTACGAAACCATTGTGCAAGGGACGTAAGGGTCTTAGAGTTTAAAGTTGTGGTTAGGTTTCTACCTTAATTACTTTCTTGTACTTACGGATGTTTGCAAGGGGTATAATCACAAGTATGTATTAGTCCTAGGAAGGTCGGTACATTAGCACAGGTTCACCCACACAACACTTAGAAAGCTAAAGAAGATTAATCAACTATATGAAGCGAAAGCACTTGACAGTCTTCCCATGTGTCCTCGAGAACGTTTGGTCATCTTAAGTAATACAACTAGCCTGTCCTTTGCTACATAAAGGATTGGGCCACTTGCTGCATTTATTCCTACTATCTTTTATTTACTCGTACTTTGTTTACTTGCTTTATCATAAACCCCTAAAAATCCGTTTGCTAAGTATTTGCAGAGAATTCCTGATCCATACCACTAGCCAGCACCTTCTGCTCCTCGTTGGGTTCGACACCCTTACTTATCGAAAATACTGCGATACACCCCCTATACTTGTGGGTCATCAAGACTTTTTTCTGGCGCTGTTGCCAGGGAGTGAAGCGTTATTGGAGAGTGGAACTGGTAAAGGAAACTTCTACTGTGAGTATTGTTTACTTCAGTTATTTGCTTTATTTTTGTTATGGATAATTCGCTGAGTTTCTAATTTGGTAATGCTACTACCACTGCTAAGGTAGTAGATGAACCACCACCTGCTGAGAATGATGCTTTCAAAATACATACAAGAATTATTGATCGTGTTATGGATAACTACTATGTTGGGGATGGAACTGTCCATCCTGGTGATCATTTTCTCTTTATACATGAATTATGCGGGTTGTTCAAGTTTGTAGGTATTACAATAGATCAAGTTAAGAAGAAGTTGTTCTCGTTATCACTGAAAGGAAGAGCTGAGGAATGGTATAAGCTGCTAAAGAATGGTTAAGCTCTAGAATGGGAGCAAATAGTGCCTCTATTTTATTCAAAGTTTTATCCTCCTAGTGAGATTCATAAAGATCGGAATCAAATATAGAACTTTTGGCCTCTTGATGGAGACAGTACAACTCAAGCTTGGGGGAGACTCAAGTTACTAATGCTCAAATGTCCCATTCATGAGCTCCCCAACAATATTATTATTAATAACTTTTATGCAAGGCTTCCTCTTCATGATAAGGATTTATTGGATGCTTCTTGTGCTAGATCATTCACTCACATGGAAGTAGAAGCTAAATGGGATCTTTTGGACCGTATTCAAGACAATGTTGAAGCTTGGGAGAATGACAAAGGTAGAAAGTTAGGTATAAATTATGATTATGAATGCATTGAATCTTTTATGGGAACTGATGACTTTCAAAATATTAAAAATGCTTATGGTCTAGACTCTCAAGCTATTGCTTCTTATTTTAAGGCTTTCGCTTCCTACATTGAAGTTCCTAAAAAGAAGTGGAATAAGTATCATGAACCTTATAAAGATATTACTAAGAGTGTTCCTGCAAGAAATACTGAAGTTTATACTGCTAATCATGTCTTATCTGAACCTTATATTGAGAAAATGCCTTTCCCAGTTATGATAAAGGAACATTCTATGATAGCTAGTATGGTTAATGAAAGTACACATAAAGCTGTTGAACCTGATAAAAAAATGGTCGATGAACCTATAATAGCCAATGTGAAAGACTTTGTTACTAAATATGAACAAGAGGGACACACTATCCTTTGTAAGGATACCTCTAATATTATTTCACAAAGTAGTGTTATGAGAGCTAGTATTCCTGTGTTTTCTGTTAGAATAAGTGATCATTGCTATGATGGTTCTTGTGATAGGTATATTGGTAAGTTTATGCATGATACTAAAAGTTACTATGAGAGAGGGAAAAGTGTTCTTATTTATCTCAATAATATCAAGTTTCCCCATTTTATGCTGAAAGTTTTTATGTTGCACTTCTTTTGCCTTCCTATGGAAGTAGCCTCTGGTTTCAACAACTTGTTTGTTTACAAAATTCCCTTGCATAGGAAGTGGGTTAGACTTAAATGTGTGTATTTTTGCTTCTTAATGCTCTCTTTCACTTCAAGTCATATTCCTGAGTGAGCATCTTCAAAATTATCATGCCCATATTAATGGTTATAAAGAAAGAGCTTTTTGGGAGACAACCCAATTTATTTTTTGCTTTCAGTTTGTTTTTGTCTCTTTGAGTCTTGGAATTTATTACCTCGGTAATAACCTCTCCTTATCCTTTTTGTTTGGTTTTTGTGTAAAAGATCAACCTCTAATGAGAGAGAAGTAAGATTTGGGGAAGTTGCTATTCTGAAACAGATTTTTGTGCTTCATCGTAACAATTCTTGAGAGATCTTTGTCTGTCGGATTGAGCTGTAATTTTTTGTGCTTCTGCCCCAGGTTGTTATTTAACTTTGATTAGTTTTGCACTTTTTGATTTGAGCAACAGAAGATGTTCGGAAAAATTGATCTTTACCTGCTGGTCTGTTTTGACAGATTTTGCCACTCTTGCATTTGCTTCTTTATTTGATTTCCTTTTTGAATTCTTTTTGGGTTTTCAGAAGGAGTTGCTACAGTAGCTTATGTTTTGATGGTTTTCAGTTGAAGTTGGGCTCAAAATGTTTTATCAATTCATATATACTAATGTTGCTAATGAGAACTGTGTGAAGTTTTGTGTGAAATAAATTTCCAGGTAGTAGAGATAATGGTGTAATAAGGAAGAGAAGGGTTTTATGACTCAAGTAATAAGTGTATGAAGATGAAGATATCGATGATATTAAAGTGGTGACTCCAGAAGAATCTACTAGATACCAAATTCAGAGACCTACAGAGCCCGTTTTCAAATAGGTAACAGTTCTGGTAAGAAAAGTTCCGCGAAAATACAATCCAACTATAATTTTGTAGTTTTTAGCCAATAAGGAAAGTTACGAAGCGAAAGAGGGACAAAAACGGAGCCAGGGTGGCTCACACCACCCTGTGGCGCGGGCCCACCCCTGGCGGCGCCACCAGGTGGTGAGTCCACCCCGGACTTCGCCTCCGACTCATTTTCTCCTAGTACCTTTTTTGGATATGAAACTTCGTAATATATAATCCCCCGGATCCCCCGAGGTTTGTATATCATGTTTTCGTCATGTTTTTGTTTCGATTTGTTTCTGCCAGGAACTATTTTTGAAAGCTTAGAAGCACAATGGTGTCCGCCAAGGATAAAGGGAAGGAGCCTATGGAGGAGGATCTCCAAGACCCCGGGAAGGAGAAGGAGATCAAGAGTGAAGGTGAAGAGGAGGAAAAGCACACCAGCACTACCGTTGCAAGCATTGGAGTGGTAGCAAACCCAGCCATTGGAGGGAAGTCTCCTCATCACCGTTCAGATCCCTGGTCACTTCCTCCACACACCAAGAGTGCTTTCCATACTCTTATCCATGAGCATCAATACCATAATATGCCCAAGGGGAAATTACCCTCCAATTGGGATTTGCCTCGTTCTAGCTATGCAGGGAAGGAAGACTTCAAGGAGGTAGAGTAGGGGAAAAATTGCAAGAGCTGGGATTCTTAACCCGACATGATCATGAGCCGCAGTGAGAAAAACTCATAGCTTATTCGAAATCTCACCTTCGAGATTGAGGACTTGGGGAAATTGATCAAAGAGCTCATCAAGAGGATACCACCACCACCAAAGGAGTAATTTGTCATCAGGTTTGGCACCCCCTTGGTTTGTTCCAAGCTTTGGGGAGTGCCGCGGTATCACATCACTATCTTCTATCTTTTTACCTTATTAGTAGAGTCATATTATGAATAGAGAAGTTATTATGTAGGATGGTTTGCATTATGGAAGTGTCCCCTCTCTCGTTAGATATGTATCCCTTGGTGTGAGTTGCCATTATGGTGAGAAGTTCTATCATTAACTCTTTTTCATAGCTTATATTAGTTTTTAATTCGTGGTTGTATGATTGAACTTGTAGTTAATATTGGTATCACTTTGGGATCATTGAGTTAATTTAGTTGGTTTTGGCAAACCTGGATCGGTCAGTAGCAACACTATTTTTGGGATTTGAATGAAAAGATAAAAGTACTCTAAATATGTATAATTTCATTATCTTTCTTTCTTGATTTGCTCATAAGATTAGTATTCTCTAGTTAAGATCTTTTGTGCTTCCAAGGAAGATTGCATGTTTGTGTTTATCACTTGTATGTTTGCTTGTTTCCTTCGACTCTTATACTTGCTACCCAGCCTTGCTAGCCAAAAACATGTACTGAGAGGGGATTCTTCTCGTGCATCCACTCCTTTAAACCAAAACCCATGCCATTTGTGTCCACCATACCTACCTTTTAGCATTATTGCTATTCCAAGTAAATTCTTGTTTTATCTACCTCCCAAATTAAACTTGTTATGTGAAAATTAGTTATTAAAGCTCTCAGAAACTTGATGGCACACTTTACTTTCTTTCACTTAATAAACTTGAACCATTGTGCTCACCTATGTTGCGTATATGCTTGCGCTTTGTAAGTTGTGAATTAGCAGAACCATGTTGTCATGGGGAATGCTTTCAACATTGCACTGGTACTTTGTACCTAGTTGTTATGTTCTTTTGTCTATGGATGTCGTCGGTGTGAAATGAAAGGGGAGCTTTTAAGTCCATGGAGTTATGGATGTGTGTTAGAGAAACGCCTGGGCCGCTGGCCTAATCCATGCTGAGATGGTGGAAACCTGCAGCGTAACCATAATGAGCATCTATGAAGCATTCTTCTTATAAAAAAAAGAGTCCGATATTGAGAAAAAAGAGAAAAAGAAAAAAGAGATTATGAAAAGAGGAAAGAGAGAAAAAAGCACCATATTCCCATGGTAAATAAGAAGAATGCTGAGATGCTTGTTGTCTGCTTGCCTTGTCATTTTGATATGGGGATTCTTCCGTATCATCGGGCAAGGGGTACCCCGTTGGCGGTTCTCTATGATACACATATGCTTACGATGACAAGAACTTACCGCTGACTAAACTTGAGTAGCCTGAGGAGTGGCCCTCGTATTCAAGGGACATGGGATTCTCAATTTGCAACTTGTCAATGCATATCCTCATATATGATCACTTTAACCTTAATCACCTAAAGATGCCTATGATAGGGGCAATGAGAGCTGAAAGCTAGTAAGTACCATAATTTTTGGGAGCTCTTTATGAAATTTGAAATCCCTGCTTCCCTCTGCGAAGGGCCTTTCTTTTACTTTTTAGTTGATTTAGTAAACCTATTCCCTTCTATCTCGGCAAGTATTTAGAGTTGTTGTGTTTCATTCATTCATATGACGATTTATTCAATCGTGTTTCTTATGTTCCTTATTTTGCTCATTGCTCTTATCTTGATGTTTACTACTTTGAAAGCTATCATTGAAAAACCAGTTATTTGTGAACTCCAGCAAATTATCAACTGTCCTTCAACCAAGAGCTAAGTTTGCCATTGCCAATTATGATTTACTTTATGTATCTTTATTATGTTTCCTTTACTCATTGCAAGTTGAGTTATAGAATAGTGAGTTGTCTTCTATTATGATCTATGTATTTGATGAATGTGATGCTTCTTGTCGGCATTCTTTTATCGACTCTTCACTCCATAAACATGAGGCCATGTTTATTGAGCTCAGTTTTGCTTGGGGACAAGCGAAGTCTAAGCTTGGGGGGAGTTGATACGTCCATTTTGCATCACTATTCTATGTCATAATTCACTGTTATTCATTGATATATTTCGTATTGAGAGGTGATACTTATGTTATTTCATCTATTTTTGCATGGTTGATGACTTTTGGAGCATGGACCGCTGCAGTCAGGATTCTGATGGAAAAGGTGCTGTTTGGAGGCAAAATTCGCGAAGATCAGAAAATCCGAGAAAATATACAGAAAATCCTATTTTTCTAGAAGACGAAGGAAGCCATAAGGGGGACTGGAGATGGGCCACATGGGGCCCACACCACCCCCTGGCGCGGGCCATCCTAGGCCGCGCCACCAGGTGGTGTGGCCGCCCTGGTCCACCCCTGGCACTCCCCTCTGGCGTATATTATCCTCCCGAAACCCTAAGACTCGGGGAGGGACCACAGAAAGATTCCGCCGCCTCTGTGAGGCGGAAAACACCGAGAGAGAAAGATCTCTCCGGCAGACAGATTTCTGCCGAGGGAATTCCTTCCCGGAGAGGGGAGATCGTCGCCATCGACACCATCATCAAGATGGACTTCATCGGGATCATCATCATCATCATCATCATCACCACCATCATCACCATCTCCATATTGCTGTAACAATTGGGTTGAATCTTGCATAGTTCATAGGGGAAACTTTCCCGGTGTTGATTACTATTTGTAGTTGATGCTATTGAGTGAACCATTGAATTATTGTTTATGTTCATATTGTTATACATCATTATTCCATATCTAATCATGATCCATATGATGTCTTGTGAGTATTTCGTTTTGTTCTTGAGGACATGTGAGAAGTCATGTTGTTAGTAGTGGAGTTGTGTTGAGAAAGATTCAATAGTTTGATATTTAAGTTGTGGTGTACTTCTTCTAGTGTTGTCATGTGAATGTCGACTACATGACACTTCATATAGATGGGCCTAGGTGAATGCATTGTGTATTTGGCTACTAATCGTAGGGGTTACCGGAGTGACAGAAACCTGAAGCCCCGTTAGAAAACCATTGCACAAGGGACGTAAGGGTCTTAGAGTTTATAGCTGTTGTTAGGTTTCTACCTTAATTACTTTCTTGTACTTACGGATGTTTGGAAGGGGTATAATCACAAGTATGTATTAGTCCTAGGAAGGTTGGTACATTAGCACAGGTTCACCCACACAACACTTATCAAGCTAAAGAAGATTAATCAACTATATGAAGCGAAAGCACTTGACAGTCTTCCGATGTGTCCTCGAGAACATTTGGTCATCTTAAGTAATACAACCGGCTTGTCCTTTGCCGCATAAAGGATTGGGCCACTTGCTGCATTTATTCCTACTGTCTTTTATTTACTCGTACTTTATTTACTTTCTTTATGAAAAACCCCTAAAAATCCATTTGCTAAGTATATGTAGAGAATTCCTGATCCATACCACTAGCCAGCACCTTCCTCTCCTCGTTGGTTTCGACACTCTTACTTATCGAAAATACTGCGATACACCCCCTATACTTGTGGGTCATCACTATCAAGGAGGGTCGCATGCCCTCGATCAGACCCAAGGCACCCAAGGTCAAGGGGCTGGGCAGCAAGAAGTGGAGGAGGCGCCAGAGGGAGGAGGCGGATGCCCTCCTGGCAGAGGCCATGAGGGGCCACTGATCAGCTGATGCTGCTGCTGTAAAGCAGCTTCTTTTGTCTTGTCTATGTTGAAGAGCTCCGCTGCTGCTGCTGAGTAGCCTAATTGTCGAACCTCGTTAAGTACCGTACTATATAACCTATATTAGCTGCTTTATCTCAATCTTCTCTGTTTACTGAATTTATTTATGGTGCTGGTTTGTTTTGCTGCTCTAGATTTACTACCAGATTGGGGAAAAACGATCGCAAAAGGAAAAATGAATGAAGAGAGAAGATGCTCTAGATTCCCTACATTTTTGGGCAAAAAAAACACAACTGTTAGAGAGAGAGAGGGGAAAAGGCGCTCTTAAAAAGGCCAAATAACAAAAAAAACTTCCACTTTAGGCGTCATGGTGCACGTAACGACACCCCCTCCGAGCGCATGTGAGGGCTTCGGAATATCGGGAGGGCAAAAGTGAGGACAAATGAGACACAATGTTGCTATCGCTAAATCTGACAAAAAGCTGAATTTGGCTTTACCATGCAATTTGGCTAGAGCTCCACAATGTAGCTATTCTAAATCCCTAAACTATGTGGTGCGTTGAAACCTAATGCTTTTCCACCGAAGCGTGTGTTGCAAAGTTGCTTGATCGTGCATGCTTAAACAAATGGCCTACAGAGAAACTTATAGAAGCATGGGAAAACAAGATTCATTTTGGCAAATTCGGGACAAACTTTTCTCAATCGGCAGGCCTGATCGGCTGGGCTGCTGCCCTGGGGTCCAGGGATGCTAGGTACATGTCTATGCTTACACTTCTTAAACTTGTTAGAAATTAATAATAACTGTACACTTCCTTCTGTCCTGTCACATTACGTCGTGTCAGCACCGCGCACCCGCTGCGGATCAGCAATGGGGCGGTGGTCTACGTGACCAGTCTCTGCCACGCCAAAGCCATGTCGCACACCCGTCCCATCGCCTACCGGGACGGACGCCGAATTTAATCGCTAGGATTGGAAACCATCCGTGCTTGCCCGGTCAAACTTGCTTCTGCATGGGTATGACCGGAATATTGGTAAATGGAATTTAAGCATCACCTTCCGTCTCCTTAGCACATCACTATGCAAAAATCCCCAACTCATTCCTTCCGCCGCCGCAGCCACCGCAAGAACCATCGACGCTGCCGCAGGCACCGCCTCCACCTGGCCATACCACCGCAACATATCACTCCACCTCCACGCCTAGTCCCAGCCACCGCTACCGACCCTAGGCCACCGCCGTCGCATTAGCTGCTACCACGGATGCAAAGTACGGCGTGTTCGGCGGCGGGAGCGACTACACCGACGAGTACACCGTCACTGCCCATGGCACCACCAAGCTGACGGTCATCCACACAAATGCATTAGTGGAGGTTGCCAAGGTCATCACAATGTACGAGTGGTGGCTACAGGAGCCGATGAACAGGTACAAGATCGTTGGCCTTGACCTCGAGTATACCGGAGATAGGAAGAGGACAACGCTTTTGGAGCTGTCCATGCGCAACCACTGCCTCCTATATCACGTATGTAGTGCCAAATCTATATGCCCGGAGCTTCACGAGTTCCTACATAGGACTGAGATCTACTTCTCCAGCATCTACATCAAGAACGACACTCCAAAGCTAGAATGGGATCTCCTCGTTCATGTCGTCAATCACGTCGATCTCCAACGTTTGTGGAGGTACCCGGATGGCGGTACGAGGAAAGCCGACATGGCTAGACTCGCTTCCGACATCATCGACCGCGAGTACGCCGGCATGAAAGTCGAGTTCCCAAAGCACCTGCACGAGCGATGGGAGTGGAGGCACCTGGATTACGATGCGATCAAGTACGCAGCCAGGGACGCGTATGTCTGCTACGAGATGCTCAACAGGATCTGGTGGGTGGGTGAGTGTGCTGTTTACCACTACTAGTTTCGCATTTCGTTCCTAGTTTTATCTCGCCTGTATTTTATCTCGCATGTATTTTTCTAAGCATTTTGTGTGTAAGAACCAAGCTCATATGATCCCTATGCTATTAGCTACTTAACCTGTATGAATTACATTCCCCCTTTTGTATGCTCAACATTCATTCTTACAAATTTTGTCTATGCCATTTGCATGCGGCAGAATCCAGGACTAACATGCATAAGGTGTGATACAGTCATAAGTCATAACCACACCCAGATTATAGCGAAGGATATAGTCATAACCAAACCCAGATTATAGTTTGACAAAGGTAATACACAGCAGTTCATAATTGCTCACATACTGTACTTATGAAATAACATGTTTTCATAAACACAACAATCATGCACTAATAGTCTACATCCCATCCTATTGGAGAAGGCAACCGATCCCAGGATGCCTTCGGTCGCTTGCCCCAGTTTGTAGATTCATCTACACTCCGGCATCTGGGGCAAACAACCTACCTTGGTGGTGGTTCAATGATGCGATGCCTGGAACGATATTTTACAATCTAGCGGTACAGCTCGTGCCTAACATACCTGTTAATTTCAGCGTCCTTCAGATTAGGTTCAGAAAGTGGCTTATCCTCCCAGTAATCGTGCCCTAAACGCCTCCATGAACATCTCGGCAATTTGTCCTTCATGTCAGCGTACCACGGGTCGATGAGTTCGGAGGCAAGAGCGGCCATCCCGGTCTTGCCACCTTTCGTTCTAGGATCCAGTAAATTTCCTGGATGTCCACTCTACACTCCTTTGGGATTCTAATGTTGACAGTTGGACTTTCAAGCAGTTTAGTGTCATTCGTGATGTCACCACTAGTAAATGTTATGTGCTGGTTCACGAGAAAGTCATGAAACAGATCCCTAATGCTTTTGCCCCACCTGCATGAAAATGAATTCAGACAAATAATATAGCAATAACTTTTGCGAACAGATGGTTTAGGAACAAAAAGATAGCAAAGTCTACCAGATCCCGTTAGCCCCCTTCTCGCAAAAAGGCTGGTATACAAGGACGTGCCCCTTCATGGAGAGTTGCACCACGGCGATCCTATGGTGATCGCGGCTGTACTCGAGGTCGAGACCTATGAACCTGTTTTCTTCAAACTGTAGCCAACTCATGTAATTATCCAGAGTGTTCCTCACCGTCCGAGGGTCGATGGTGTATATGACATCGATCTTCTTCCTGCCATGTACTTCGATGTCGAAGTGCACAGTTTCTTGCCTGCCGTCGTTTCGGACGTCCGGAGCGTCCATGACTACAGGCAAGAGGGAAAGGATATGGAGGAAGAGGGTGATGCGGTGGTGGAGGAAATGGATGAGGCCATGGAGGAGAATGACGATGAGGCCATGGAGGAGGAAATGAGATGGAGAAGTGAAATATTGGAACCGCCCTTACCAATATCTTGAATGGTATACGACCGTTCGTAGTAGGGTTGAAGGTAGAGAAAAACGGCGTTTTACACGTCGATGCTAGCGCTTCCTAAAATTTGTTCTATGCCACTTGCATGCAGTGGAATCAATTCAAACGTAGGCACATTTGCACGTGTCGACCTTCACTCACTGACAGGCGGGCCGCACATTTCTCTTTTACGATTTATTTTTTCTCTTCCTCTAGACGGTTTCGATTCCCGCCCTCAATAATTACGCCCCCTTCTCATCTTCCACGCAGACGAGAACCGGCGGTTCCTTGCAGATTCACTCCCCACTCGAACAACTGCCCCATCCCTGATTCCATCCCCTCTCGAATCCATCCGCCTCCTTATCACAACGCCTCACTTAATCTACCAGATTCCAGACTCCATTTTCCGCTATGGGTAGAGCTTGGGGTAGCAGCAGGCTGAAGCGAAAGGCATGCGATGACGACGTGGATGGCCAGGGCGACCGCTACCACGAGGATTGGGGATGGCCGAACCTCAGCGCCGTGAACGTGCACATGATCGCCTCGGGGTTGGACATCATCTCAGCCGGCCGCCTCGCTCGCTGCATCCCTGGTTACCGCTTGACGATGCGGAACATGGACGAACAACCATTCGGCACGCCAGGCCTTCTTTACCCCGATAACAGCAAATGGCCAAACGACCGTGATGGCCATGTAAGTTCCAGTATCTAGCTTATTCGTTCAGTCATATCGTTGATTCATATGTGCTGAACTCTCATCGGAATCCTATGTTCCTTTCGTCGAACGTGTTGTGTGCACGCGCGGTTTGATCAAATTGAACCATTTAAGACTATTCTATACAGTGGAAGCTCTACTCGTACCTGGTATTCTAGTATTTTCGTAGTGACACAGTCTTACTTTAGGTGATAGACGAGTTGTCAATTTCGATTTTGCAATGGAATGCCTGCTAGGTGATATTTTGTTTCCTAAAATAAAAATAAACAGATTAGACGATTTAAGGCTGTTATGCCCCGAGCTGTTTATGATCATCGTCAGGAGTTTGTTCTAGGGGCTCTGCTACTACTCCATATATTGAGTATCTTCGTAGTGACACAGGCACAATTTAGGCGATATCTGAGGAGACACTTGTATTTAGGTGATATTTTGTGTACTTTAATCTGAAGGCCCAGTTGTCAAATTGTATTTGCAATGGAATCCATGCTAGGTGATTGTACCAACTGAGAACAAACTCTACAGAATATTCATGCAAAATTGATGCTGCTGGATAAGTGGTTCGAATCAATAGTGGCGAATATCACGGAAGAAGAAGAGATGGAAATGGAAGATGACCAGAACTGGGTTGGTGGCAACAGCGAGTGGCTGGTTCTTTTATCACAGGATGGCAGTACTTGGACTCTAAAAAATTGCTACAGATTGGTGAGACTTGCAGTGCCATCTTTGAAGGGTGTCGGCATTACTGCATTCAACAACGGGTGGCCACAGCCCATTTCCGAATTTGCTTACAGGTTCAACATGGCAGAACTTGACCTCATGAAGGTACAGCTACCACATAGACTGCGGGAGGGGCGTGGAAGAACTGGGAGTACGACCTCTTAGTGGTGTTCGACAAGGCAATCACATTCATTAGATGCCCAGAAGACAATGAATGGAAGTCTTGCGCGACAACTTCCTGCAGCCGGAGAAGTATGTCGATGCCGTCTTCACCTACTGCTACTCTTCATACAGACCACAACGCATTTATGCGGTCACTGAACCTAGCGACGACGTGCGTGTTTGGGAGCCGTCCATTTGGGCTGAGTCATGGTGTCATATAGCATGTAAAATCACATTCAAAATTCTGCTTACTGACTGTTAGTAACACGCAGGTACCCACACAGCCCCGCGCATCATTCCAGCTCCGGTCATTGAAGATGCAGTAGCAGATGCTGAACTTGGGACACAAAGCTGGTTCCTGGCACCTCTCGGAGACAACATGGAACAGGATGATGCACTCATGTGGATTCATATCAGGGGAGCACTAAACAACGTTGGTGATACAATAGAACATATGGGGATACAACTTTCTTCATACCCATCGCTGCGGTGTCACGTTTTCTCGAGGTCTGCATGCCCATCCAAAGACCCAGTAGAGCAAGTCTGGAGCAGAGTCAACAATCTGAAGGGACAATCTGTGTTTCTTGGGATCAACTACCCTTTCTTTGTCGGAGCCCCTAAAGCTGTTGAACCTGTAATTGCTCAGGCAGCCCTGGCCCCTGATGCTGCTGCTACTGCTAGTGGTGGTGGTGGTGTTGGTGGTGGTGGAGCTAACGAAGAACTAGCTACTGCTGCTCCTGGTGAAGCTGACGAAATACTTGGTGGTGCTGCTGCTGGTGAAGCTGACGAAATACTTGCTAATGCTGCTGTTGGTGAAGCTGACGAAATACCTGCTGAGGCTGCTGCTGGTCAAGCTGACGAAATACATGCTGGTGTTGTTGCTGAGGTGCTAGCACTTCCAGTGTTGATAGCAGATTGTGTGTTTGCTGCACACTCACGCGCCTATCATGTTGACACTCCAAATCCGACCTGGAGCCGAATCCACGTCGGGGGAGGGGCCTACAATTGGCTCATCAGTGGGGTCATACTAATTGAAGGAGAATGAAAGACGGCCAAACGCAGCATTCTGGTTCGTTCCGACAATACCACCAGCTCCAGGGACCTAGTGCTCATACTGGCAGATCCGATGAACCATTTGTCTTTGTCTTTATCATTAGTTACGCTTATGTGTGTAAAGACTAAGCTGTGCTTATTTGTGTAAGACTAAGTTTGGCCTAAATGCGTAATATTCAGTGAAACCCAGCTTTTCTTTCCACGCCCATCACAACAGAATTGCATCATAAAACATACAAATGTAATGTGCATACCAGGCATTTTTGCTCAGGATAACAACCACTTCAAGAAAATGATACATCATGTACACATTTGAACGCATCTCTAGAATGTCCCACCTATTGATGATTGATGACATGGATCTAGCTTTTTTGTGTGTATTTGCATTGAATCGCTCATTAATTTGTTCACATATTTTTTGGCAATGGCGGATGAACTCCACTCTCTTGGTAACTTGCTTCGTCAGCGAGCACTTGTTGATGCAACGCAAAGTACAGAACATGGTCGTCATCGTCATTACATTTAGGTTCTCTATGTTTCATCATCTTGGAGCTACTAATTTCAAATGAAAATCTAGTAAACAATATATGTGTACATTGTTAGATTATGCTACAGCTACGGTACATACATGTTTTTCTAAAATCACAAGAAGAAAACTTGATGCATTTTCACATTGTTGGCATTGTGCCGAACTGGGTGGATGTGGCTTTGGGGTTCAGAGAGGAAGGCGCCATGGCTGGTGCGTGTGCGACCACGGCGACAGCGAGCTCGGAATCTAGAGGAGGCCAACAGGACCGAGCATGGTGACAGATCTCACCCGAGAATGAATTCCCGTCCCCGCGCCGTGCTAATGGTGCAGTCATGGTGAGGGCGAGCTCTGATTCGGGACGGGGAGGAGAACGGGCCGAGCAGGTTCGTCCATGTCCTAGCTCCGCGCCATGGCCGCGACCACAGATTGCCGCCCCGGAGGAAGAAGAAGATGCGTAAAGGATGCATGCGCCAATGCTGCAAGCCTACATGGCAGCGACGACGGCAGCGGCATAACGGCAAAAGCTGACAGGGGGCCCAACTTGATAGTCATTAGCCTGTTTTTGTATTGAAACATAAAGTTGAATTCGTGCCAAAAAAGACCCTCTGAGTATTTGGCACTACAACTTTAGTCATCACGGCTGATTTTAGGGAACTCGGGTACCGCGTTGCCTGGCCACCCCAACTTTCGGGCCGCAAAATGATATTCTCCCCGAAGCTGCCGCAAACACTAAAGGATAAGAGGATATGGGGTTGTTGGAGAAATCATAAATTAAGAGGACTCAACCGCTGAGTCCTATCACTCTCTAATGATGACCCCTTCCGCTAATTCCCAGGACTAAGTTGCTAATGCCACCAAGGGCAAGAGGAAGTGGACAAAGGAGGACGTCGTGGTTGTCAAAGATGATCCACGTGAGGAAGATGATCCTACCAATAAGGTTGGATCCTCCTACCAAAAAGGTTTTTGTTTTGTTTTGCGCAAGAAGTGAGCTCGTAAGTTTTGATTCCATAATTTGTTTTCGTGTCCCGATGAATTTTTATTGAGTCAAATGCTTCATTTTTTCCTTCAGGAACAAGGAGGAAGAGGAACCTCCAAAGTTTTTGTGTCCCGATGAGGGAGCCAAGCTACCGGTGGCCACCGCCAAATCACCGATGAAGCTGATGGAATCAATGAACCCACAATAACACACTGCTGATTCATTGGTTCCCAAGGATCCGACTGGTACCTCGAAAGCTCATCCCAAGAAGAAGAATGCCGACAAAGGCATTGTTATTTCTAAGAACCTAGTTGATCCCCCTATGCATGACCTAAGTCTCTCCTTGATGACCAACACTTGGGAAGCCCCCCGAGTTTTTGTTTAACTTTCGTGTTCCTTTCTACAGCCGATAATGCATGCGATGGTAGACATGGCCACTCTCTTTATCAAAATTCGAGATGAATCCACCACTCTTAGTGGCATTCTTGATCTTTTTACTTTTCTTATGGTGTCATATTGTACTAGCACAGCTGCCATCAAGGAATACGAGATTATTCGCGAGGACGCTTTGAAGCGCGCAGATGATCACTATAAAAATACACCCCATACCCAGCGGATTTTTGGGGCGGCGTAAGCAAAAAGAACCGGCAAATGTTGGTTACGTGGCGGATGGACTGTCGCAGCACCATTTTGTTGCGGTAGCCACTTATACAATGTGTCACACTCGATACCGGCGGATTATGGTGCCGTGGTACATGACTAGCAAGCTCGACGCCACTGAATGTCGCGGTTTCTTGATGGAGGCTGCTACAATTGTGCCATGGATGGTAAGCACCATGCCGACTGGTCAAACGCAACATAATAAGTGGTGAGACCCACCACTAACAAGTTGTTGCCTGTTAGACTCAGTTGTTTACATTTTTTTCATAGACCTAGAATGAATGTCTTCCATTTCCTTCCCGCAATTTTTAATTTTGAGGGATCCTCTCCCACAATTAAAGCTAGACCGTCCACCTCCTTCAATCCTTCTCGTATTTTTGTTTTTAGTTACTCCAATCCTTCTCATATGCAGCTACATGGAGAAGGAAAGTGTTATGCAATTTCTTTATGGGCCCTTGCGAATGCGGCCCACAAAGCTGGATGTCTAGACCACACTTGCTCAAATGACCCAGACTTGCTACTCCCCACTCGTCATTCTATATAATATAGATGAACCCTAGAGACTAATCACATTATGAGTCCCCACCTCACACAAACACCTCCAACTAAAGAACTCCGCACGCAGCATCTCAACCGGGTAGCGCATGATATAGTGTGGTTGTACCGTCCGTGGTCGTTCGCTCGCTGAATCTTGCTCAGCCCAGTGACACTGAACCTTGCTCGGCCCCACCGCGCTGGATCTTGCGCGGGCCTGGCGTGCCGAATCTTGTACGGGCATGCCATTATCTTGTCCGATCCGTAGGTCTGGTCCTTGATGAGTCCAAAATTTAAGTATTTTTACCTTTCGTTTTTCCATAAGTAGAATAGCGATTTTTGTATTTTACTGTATTTGCACGCACCTTTTGTCCTTGTTTAAACAAGATTCCAAATTACTGAGTCTCTTATGAACATATCAATTGGAACTATCATACTATGTTGTAATATGATATTTTTAAGTGATCAAAGTCATCTAATTGATTTACCTTCGCACCTGGGATAATAGCAAAAGTGAGGAAGGCTACCGCAGCATTAATGAACAGTGGTTCGGGCGGAGCTCGCCCATACCGTCCGCCTATTCCATGCGGAAGCACGACCACCTCGTTAAATACCTTCTCCTGGCGAAGACGGATCACATATCCGACATTCACAGCAATCTTGAGGCACGAAAAACCACACCAGAAAGGGATCTGAAGGAGGAACTTGGAGAAGGGCAAATCCATGCTGCTTCACGGATCATTGGAGGACATCGCATCATCCCCTTCATCATCAACCGTTGCATCACCATCACCACCATTACCCCCATCTTTCATTCATTAGATCTTGTTGTAATTCTAGATTCAATTGTGTTTAGCACTATATTTATCCCCGTACTTTTATATATCCATATGATTTTGATGATGTCATTTTTTTCTTCCATGTGTGAGTAGTTTCCCCTCGTTCTTGGGGAGATAGAGAAACCTTAGCACTATTATGAAATTGAAATAAATATGATATATTATTGTGTCCATATGACTTACTAGTCTATGATAGATTTGGGAAGTGTGTTTGATCTCTCTCTTTTGATGGTATATGTAGTCGGCCACATATCATTTTCCTTCAGGACTAAAGAACAGGGTTAAATCCTTTGGATGTGTTTGGAAGCGTTCCTCGGAAGCTATTGTGACTATTGGCACCGGCTAGCAACATGCACGGTCAAAGGAGGATTAAGAGAGATTCCCTAATCTAATTACAATATCCATGGGGAGACCCTTAATTGCGGTGGTCTATATGGGTGATTGCTCTCAGACATCATGGTGGTTATTTAGAGGTGACCTCATTCTTGGCTCAACAAAGTGACTACCTACGAGACTTGAATTGAACATCTTATTATGGATCTATCTTCAGACATATCATGACAGAAGAAGTAGGTTATCCTAATTATGAATATTAATATCATGCTAGAGGTGTATCCTACACCCCGAGAATGATTTAGACCTATTGAGTTCAACCACGTTTCCAAACACTTTTGTTACTTACTTTCTTTTACTTGTTTTAATTACTTTTCTAGAGTCAACCAAAAACCTTTCAAAAACCCTTTACTTGAAATCAAAGGCGACTTACAAGTATCCTTTGGTAGATAGTGACGAGGGGCATAAAGACCTTAACCAAATATCTATTTTTGGGTTTGATACTCTTATTTTGAAACTAGCTACAATTGATCGGTGCACTTGCAGTCATCAAGATATTTTCTGGCGCCGTTGCCTGGGAGCTAAGAAATTTTGGTATTTATTCTTATTTGCTTATTGTACTAATTGTTTTACTAAAGTTGTTTACTAGTTTCAGGTAAGCACCATGACTGCACTCGGACTAATGAATCAGCTCGATGCAGCTAAACACCTCGGGAAGTTCAATAGAGGACTCGTCAAAGAATTCCTGAGTGGAAGCAAACCAGAATATGAGGTTAACCCTCGCTTTATTGCTATTATTCAAGAGAAAACTTTTGTAGGAGATGATCCTGATGAGGATCCTTACACGAAATTAATTCATTTTACTGAGTTATGTTGGACACTTAAATTGAGAGGCTATTCTAATGATGAATTGAAACTTAAATTGTATAGCTAATCTCTAACCAACACTGCTTTATCTTGGTATAGAATTTGCCCTGCAGAGAAAATTGATACTTGGGAGAAACTCAAAGGAGAATTCATATTTTTTCTTTCCCAAGGTAAAGATAGATGAAGTAAGAAGGGCGATCAAGAATTTCAAAAAAAAAACCAGGTGAAGGCTTGGTAAGGGCTTTCAAAAGGTATAAGTCCCTACTTAATAAATGTCCTCACCATGATTTACCTGAATGGTATGTTTTACATATTTTCTATGGGGGACATAATCAAGAAATTAAACACGAGCTTGATAAAAATTATGGAGGCTATTTTATGGAGCTAACTTAACTAAAGATTGGGAACTAGTAGAGCATATTCACCGCAATAGTGAAACCTGGGGATTTGATTTAGGCGGCGAAGGAGGTATAGAAATTGAATATGATTGTCTCAATTCTTATAAGGAATCTGATAAGGTAAGAGAAACTGTTGATGAACTTCAACTTGTTGATGATATTATTTTGCAAATTCCTTAGTCTTTTACATAACACATTGAAGCTCCTAAAAAAGATTGGCTTCAATATACTCCTCCACCTTAGCTAGCTAAAGAAAACGGTCCAATAATTGCAGCTCATGTTGATCCATTAAGGGAGATACCCCCATATGTTGAACCCCTTCCTTTGCCAAGGACTATGAGAAAACGTATGATGGCTCAGTATCTCGAATATCAATGCGAAGAAGAAAGGATATTCCCCGAGAAGCTGGAAGATGAGGCACAAGCAAGAGAAACTAATGAAGTAAGTATATAGGAGACCGGGGAACCAATGAAATAGGATATTCTAACCATGTTTGCACATTGGAACGTGATAGAGCTAGACACTGAAGCTTCATAGTTCGTTGAAGGAAAGGTAAAGGCTAAAGAAGTTGGTAAACATATTCTTCCTTCTCCTTCGATGGGACTTCTTATTATGGCCTCTCGGACATTGGAACAGCTATTCACGTAATTCACTTTAATTTTTATTTGAAAAACCAAAATGAACTAACCCCAAGTGAATTAGAGGGTACTGACATGCCTATAATGCTTGCAGATAAGACACTCAAAGTTCGTATGGGAATAACTGTCCCAATCTGTATTGGACCATAAAATTATCTCATTGATTATATACTTATCGATATGCCTATTCATGTTTAATGTCCAATTATTTTCGGAAGAACCGTCTTGAACACCACAGGAGCAAACATTGATTGCAAGAGACAAATTGTATCTCTCAAGTTTGGTGAAGAAAAAATGTACTTTCATTTTTCTAAATTTGACCACAAGCCGGCAGTCGAAGATTTGGATGATTATGAGTATGTAGAAGAAGAGCAATGTAATATCATTAGTCTTACTTCAGTAGTTATTGGGACCCCTGGTGATGATTTAGCAAGGAGTTTAGTCGATAATAATAACATACTCCAAGACATAGAAAAATGGAAATGGATGATTATTTTGACTCCACACCTGAGGTGGATCCTGAGATGAATCAAAAGTATGAAGAACCTATCAGAAAAGGAGATGATGCACCTCCACCTCCTACTCTCAAAACCTTACCCAAGGAATTAAAATATAGGTTTATTGATGGAACTAATCATTTCCCCATTATTATAAGTTCTAACCTTGTGGAAAAAGAGGAGGAAAATTTAATGATGGTTCTATGAATGCATCGGAATGCTCTTGGGTATTCGATGAGTGACTTGAAAGGGATTAGTCCCTCGATAGCCACCCATAGAATATTTATGGAAGAGGGAGCCTAGGCGGTTGTAGACTTTCATAAGAAACTTAAACCTCACATGAAAGAAGAGGTAAGGAAGGAAGTAATACATTTATTAGATGCAGGGATCATCTTTCATGTGGAGGAGAGTGAATGGGTAAGTCATGTTCATTGTGTTCCTAAGAAAGGTGGGTTTACCGTTATTGAAAATGAACACAATGAGATGATACCTACTAGAATTGTTGTTAGTCACAGGATGTGTATTGACTATAGAAAACTTAATAAGGAAATTAGAAAGGATCATTATCCTCTACAATTTATATATCAAACTTTAGAAAGGCTTGATATGCATTGTCAGGTATGCTATCTAGACGGTTATTCCGTTTTTTCTCAAATTGTTGTTCACCCTAATGACCAACTAAAAACAATCTTTATTTGTCCTTTTGGTTTATTTGCTTATCGTCGGATGCCTGTCAGTCTTTGCAATGCCCCTACCACCTTCCAAAGGTGTATGACTGCTATATTTGCTGATTATGTTGAAAGTATTATGGAAGTATTCATGGATGATTTTTATGTTTGTGGAACTTAATCACTATCTCCATAACCTTCATAAAGTTTTGCAGATATGTGAAGATACTAACCTGGTCTTGAATTGGGAAAAATGTCATTTCATGGTTCAAGAAGGTATAATGCTTGGTCACAATATCTCATGTAAGGGTATAGAAGTTGATAAAGCAAAGATTGAAGAAATAGAAAGGCTCCCCCTCCACGCGATATAAAAGGTATCAGGAGTTTCTTAGGTCATGCAGGATTTTATAGAAGATTCATTAAGAACTTCTCAAAAACTGCAAAACCACTAACTAACCTTCTTCAAAAGGATGTTGCTTTTAATTTTGATGAAAACTGTCTTACTACTTTCAACATATTAAAACAATCCCTTCTTGAATCTCTTGTTATAAAACCACCTAATTGTAAAAAACCTTTTGATCTATTCTGTGAGGCTAGCCACGAATCTGTTGGGGCAATTATTTGCTAGTATGATGGTGATGAACTCAATATCATTCATCATGCTAGTCGTACCTTGAATGGTGCCGAAAAGAAATATCCCATGGCAGAAAAGGATTTTTTTGCCGTGGTTTTCTCTTGTGATAAGTTTATCTCTTATATTATTGATTCGAAGGTAAGAGTGCATATTGATCGTGTCGGCTTGAAAGAGACTCTTGAAAGGACTGACGTTAAGCCAAGAATGACCTGTTGGACTTTACTTTTGGAAGAATTTGATTTACAGATTCTTCAAAGAAAGGAAGAACAGGAGGAAGCATTCGTGGACATTGAGGAGATTGATCCGCCTAGGGTAGTGTCATCCATCTGCATACCCTAAGGAACTACAATTCCTAAAAGAAAAATTTCAATTTCTCTTTGCAATGGTTTTAGAAATTTCTTGCGACCAACCTTGTTCAAAGGGAAAAATAAAAAGTTGATTCAAGAATGAAAAGGAGATGAATGTACCCGAATAAAATCTTTCCCTGTCGATGAACAACATATTTGAAATCTTGAAACATCTTTGTTCCAGTTGACTATTTTTTGTTTCTATTTGCATTTTTGATTTCCCTTTACTTTTCTAAATTTACAGCCGATTTGACGAGGCCGGTACAGTCGGGCGGTAGGACCGTACCCGCCCGGAACACTGCTCGTTAAACCATCAGTACCCCTTGCTCGTTTTTCAGATATCAATATGACCAGGTCGTATAGGGGCATCCGCCCGTATGGCTGGTTGTTACCAGTTATATGTTCCCCCGTTTGATTTTTGTATTATGTGTTCAAAAAAAGGAGAGAGAAACAAATTCAGTAATAATCAGTACAGACGGGCCGTACAGGCGGATGCCGCCCATACCAATTAGTTGGTTGATTATTCATCGCCTTCAGCAGGATGAATTTTTGGAAAATACCTGATACGGGAGCGCTGTACGGGTATCCTCCCGTACCAGTGGTCAATTTCAACCACATTTTCTTCCCTTTTAGATAATTTCTTTACTTATTTGTTGGGATTATTTTCTTGGCCAACCCTCTCTCTTCTTGTACAAATTTTCCCCCTCTCTCTAACCCTTCATAAGCCTTCCAAAAGGTTTGTTTTCCCATCTTGTCAAACAAATCTTCCCCACATCGCTCCTCCCTCCCAGAAACCTTGCAGCTATGTCTTACCCGTGGAATATCATTCAAGCCAAGGAGGATCGCCAGGGATCTTCTTCAAGGATCACAGAAGATGCCAAGGGGGTAGCCGCCACACTGAAGAAAGAGGAGGAAGCACTATGTAATCAGCTAGGAGCCGAAGATGGATTCAAGCTGATGTAGTTGGTCAAGGACGAGCGTAAAGTATTTAGCCTTAGTGTGGGTAAAGAAGGCAATTCCGAAGAAGTTCAACTCAATCCAGAGGAAGACGGAGAGTCCTACTTGGAGAGGCTGAAGCAACAAGGAGAATACATCCAAGCTTCCCTAGACAGACTCGACCGTCGCATCAAGAAATTTGTGGTAAAATCTCAAGGCTCCTCTAAACACATTGAGATGTTGTGTTGTTATCTAGACTAGATGGACATGAAGATAATGAAGGGACTAGAAGCCAACCTTGACATCAGCCTATGATCCATCAGTGCACAGAAGCAAACAATTGAGATGTATAAGGCACTTGAGGAAAAAATAATGGGGACAATTAGCGAGCAACGCCGAATTCGCATCATGATCCTATAAGCAACAAACAAGATTCTTCGTGCAAGCCTTCGTAATTCCAGGACTTCTTCTACAAACTAAAGACATACCATGGTATCGAGTAATCGCAAGGGATTATTTGATCTCACTGGCTTGATCGAAGCTTTGGGGAGATCTATAACACCTTGTAATATATCTTATAGTTTTAGCATGTTTACTTTACTACATGCATGTTAGGTTTTAATTCCAGAATTTGCATTAGTTGCATCATCTTCAAGCCCCCTTCTGTTCTAGAAAAGAATTATATCCATTGAGTCTCAAGACTTTATCTTATTTGAAGTTATCTTTTGATTCATGATTATTATATTAGATGATTGAATTAGGTTGGGTGTTATGATACTTGTACAACTATCATGATTTTAGGGACTTCCTCACCAATTCAAGTATTGATTAAACTATGAGAAAAAGAATTTTGGTAGCATATTATAGTCACGGTTTTAAAATCCATAAATAGTAGTGAGCATGATTAAGTGGCTATACTAAAAAAGAGTAGAAATAAAAGAATAACTATCAAAAGAATAACAAGGGAAAAGAAAGGTATAAGCTTGGAAAGATAAAAGAAAAAGAATAATTATGAATCTTCATTACTAAAATTAAGTGCTCAACTAATTTAACTTTATGATTATATACTATGTTGAATCACTAAAAGCTTCTTATAACTTCATTGATACCAAAAAGGGTGTGGAAGCCTCTAAGTCATGTTATGTGTAAGGGTATGATAATACCCCCGAAGTTACTTTAAATATTATATTGTATTCTTGTTTCAATTTCTGCCTCATTTATTGTAATGACTCGTGCCTCAAGAACATAGGGATCTTGTCCATAAGCCACCATCTTGCTCGGGGACAATCAAGAGTCTAGCTTGGGGGAGTTGATTGAAGGGAATATGCCCGAGAGGCAATAATAAAGTGGTTATTATCTTATTCCATGTTTATGATAAATGTTTATTTTGCATGCTATAATTGTATTAATTCGAAACGTTAATACATGTGTGTTTAATAAACAAAATACAAAGTTCTTAGTAATGCCTCTCATATAAACTAGCTCGTTGATTAACAAGATGATCAAGGTTTCCTGATCATGGACATTGGATGTTGTTAATAACAAGGTCACAACATTGGTGGAATGATGTGATGAACATTCATCCGAAGTACAACATTACGATCAAACTAATTATGTTTATATTGCTATAACATCATACGAAGTAATCTTAGTCCTTAGACCATCTTGATAACATCAAAAGTCACAACGTAACAGGGTGACTATAAAGGTGGGTTCAGTGCTACGAAGGTGTTATGTTGAGGCTCATGGATCAAGAGTGGGATTTGTCCATCCCGATGACGGATAGATATACTCTAGACCCTCTCGGTGATATGTCATTGAAATAGCTTACAAGCAAGTGATGTGATCACTAGAATGTTATATCACAAGAACGAGAAAAGAGTGCATGTAGGTAACGAGATCAAACTAGGCATTTGGATACTGATGATCGAATCTTGGACATGTAATATATCACGAGACAAAGGCATTTAGTTATGACGTTAAAGGTTCACATGATCACAAGACTCATCGTTGAATATGTGGGAGTCAGTACGGATCTCCAGGTCTCGCTGCTGATTATTGATCGAAGAGGGGTCTCGATCATGTATACATTATTCATGAGGGTGATACACTTAAGGGATACCGACACCATTTGGAGCAAATATGTTTCAGATAAACATTTAAGAAAGTGGTGGAATTATTTCAATAGACACCGAAACTATTTCAAGTGAAATTGCTGAAATTGGTTCTGCATGTGATATTGAAATGTTGCAGGGGTTTTATGTGAATGTTGTTAATTAATGTAATTAAAAAAATTCTGAATAAAATAAATAAAATAGTTTTATTTAATGAGAGCTTGCATTAAATTTGGTGGAAATTTAATGCATGTGTGAGTGGAATTTTGAGTGGAGGCTTTTTATGGGAGTGGGAGCTCCACCCACATGAATGTGGAAGAGGTGGGGGCACCACCATGGCTGCCACGCCATGGCCCTTGGGTGCCCCCCTCTTCCCTATAAAAGGCCCCCTCTCCTGCTCACAACACACACCTCCTCGTGAAGGATCTCTCTCCCCTCTAGTTATTCCCCATGGTCTCGGATTAGCGAGATACATGTTCCCGGTGGCTTTATCTGGAAAGGAGTTGCTGCTTCCGCTACATTGCTAGAGCGAGGGACGGAGGTTATCAGGATACCGGAAGTGTGTGCGATCACGGATGCACCACTGCTTTGTGGTGCTGGACTTGGTGGTGCTAGACTTGCTGGAGCTAGATCTGATGGACGTGCTGGATCCAGACCTGCTGGACTTCATCACGATCTTGAGATCGGCAAGTGTACGACCACATCATCCACGAGTTCCATCTCGTTAACAAAGCTTTGTTGTGTTCGAGCGTAAGTTCTCTATGCATGTATATCAACCCGTTGCTTGTATCTAATAGATAGATCTTGGCGATAGTTCCCATCGTAGGAATTTTTTGTTTTCTATGCTGCGAACCCAAGAGTGGTATCAGAGCCTGATCTATGCGTAGGTGCTTCGCACGGGTAGTACACATATGTTTATATGTGGGTGATTATGATCATGTTATTTCATCTTCTATGTATTTTGGACATTGGTGGCATAGTGGGATGAAGCGGCCCGGACTAACCTTACATGTCATCACACATGAGACCGGTTCCGCGACTGACATGCAAATAGTTTTGCATAAGTGGCTGGCGGGTGTCTGTCTCTCCTACTATAGTCAATATCTGATTTACAACGAGTTGCTAATAACTTGGTTATCCTTGTTGTGGTTCGATGTTCGTATGTAAGACCAGTTCTATCTCCGAAAGCCCTAAGCCACATAAAACTTGTAGTGGATAAATTAGAGGCGTCTAGTTTAGATCGTTGCTGGACTAGTGTCATGATATGGTAATGTCGTAAGTAGATGTATGATAGATACTCTTACAACACACATAACATGTAAGTTCCATAGACCTTGGCCTTACACACAAAGGAATGATAGAGATCATACCATGATGCATATGATAGAGATCAAATGCATGGACCATATCATCCCACTTTACACATTAGATGTTTGCATCTTATATTGCTAGTTTGGCGCTTTTAGTAGCATTGTAAGATGATCCCTCATTTAAATATCAAGATAAAATGTGTTCTTCCTTAAGTATGCACCGTTATATGGATCGTGTTTCAAGACATCACGTGATGATCAGGTGTACTTGACTCTACGCTTTCATACAATGAGTGTAAGACAGTTTTACACACGCGAATACTAATGTTCTTACTTGGCGGGCCTAGCATGTACATACATGCCCTCGGAACAAGGACCGAAAGGTTAAGCATGAGTCATATAGTTGATGTGATGCCCATATTGATGCTCGCCTTTGAAGCTACACCGACTCACGTGATGATCGGACTTGGTGTAGTGGATTTGGTTCATGTAATCACCAAAAAGGCACGAGGGATGTTATTTTTGAGTGGGAGTTCATTTCTAATTTGGATTAGTCGACCTCAATTTGTCATAAACTAAATGGAAGTGAATTTGCATGATTTGTTGTAGTCATTGGCATATGTTCACTACCTTATGCTTAGTTTTAATTGAGATAATAGAACTATAGAATTCTAGATATTTACTTTACGAACTGGTATCGTATTGTTTTGAATGTCAATTTAAAGTTTAGAAGTCCTATTGCAAGCTTTCAGCAAACTCTATTTACTCCATGAAGTTTAATAAGTAGTATTAAATCAAGAGTAAGAATTCCAATGTTAGTATCTAAAGTATCATATTTGCCTCCATGGTTATTGATATTCAAAAATTTGTTTTAATATCAAGATTATCTAGGAGCTAAAAATTTGTTTCAGAAACCATCATGTGTGGAAGATATTGTGATATCTGAAACAATGTTTTTGGTTGCATTATGATAGAGTATAATTTAGCAAAATACATGTTCTCATATTGTATGAGAATTTGTGAAGGATGGAGATGCTAGGCATCTGGATCTCCCAAAAAGGTTTTGGGAACTAACATTATACTCACGATTCTTCCTTATATGCTATAGTAGCTTGCTCATGAAAGTTTTCATGATAAGGTTGAATAGAAGATGTAAGTAAAATGTTTACTACACTAATAGATTACTAAAGAATGGATTTTTGAAAGAACACCAAACATTTGATGATGGTGATCCACTTCAAAGTGCAAGTCCAAAGTATTAGTATTTGACTATATACACTTTGTACTATGTGTCATGTGAATGACACCACTATTTGACGTTGATAGATTCTTTTAACAGAAAAAGAATTGTTGAAAGAGAATCTATAAAATATTTGGTAGAAAAGAAAAGGTTGGAGATGTCCAACTTAGCTATATAGAAGATATACATGTTATGGCTGTATTCCTTGCTTGTTAAACAATGTGGTTCTAAGGTATTGGATACTGAATTGGTTGGTGTGAAGTGTCATACAAAACAACACAATTCATGAACTACAACGGCCTAAGTAACTAGCAAGAGAATAAGTGATGATGTTCATCGAAAACAAATAAAGTGTTATTGTTTTTTTGTTGTCGTCAAACCTAGCCTTCAAGATTTGTTTTAATAATTGTTATTTTGTTCCGGTATTACGAGAACAATGGTTGTTCAAATAATTACTGTATTCCATAAAGGATGGATGAACTTTTACAAGTCTAGTTGGAGAAATCACATCCATAAACATTATTGCTAAAATGTCGTAAGACAAATGATTGGAAGATCACTTATGAAGTGACATCGTTGTTTGAATTATATTGGAACGTAAACATAAAGAAACTCCATGTTGATGGATTTTTGGAGTCTTTTGATTTTGATCAATTGACGCTTGTGAAACTTTCCTCGAGATAATTGAAACTCCATCCATAGGCCAAAGAGGAACGGATGACTAACTTATTGGATATTATGCATGTTGATGTATATAGTCCATTATGTGTAGCCATATACGATGGATATTTTTGCTTCATATGCTTTCTCTAGAAATTTGAGTGAATATATCTATATATTTACTTAATAAGGAAGAAGCATGAAACATTTGAAAATTGTTCAAATACTTTCAAGATGAAGTGAAAAATCATTGTAACAAGAAAATAAAAGAGTTTATGATTTGATCATAAAGGAAGATATTTCAGTTACAGGTTTAGCCAAACACCTAAGATTCCAGGAATTGTTCCATGAATTTGCATTTCTCGATAAACCACAGGAGTATGGTATGTTCGAGAGATCAAATCAAACCTTGTTTGACATGGTAAGATCAAAGGTGTCATTTATAAAACTGCCATTATGTTTTAAGGATTAAAGCTTTAGAGACTACCGCTTTTACACTGAAAAAAGCACCATCATGATCCGTGGAAATGACACCATATGAGTTATGGGTTTGGAATAAAACCCGAATTGTCTTTTCTTAAATTTTGGTATGCTATGCATAAGTAAAATGTTTACAACAGAAGTCGGATAAGCATGTCTTTGTAGGTTATCCCAAAGTAATTGTTGGGAATTCCTCCAAAACACCAAGGACAAAAGAGTTTGTCGCTTGGAACATCAAGTTTCTTGATAAGGAATTTGTCGTGAAAAGTTAAGTGGTAGGACAATAGAACTTTGATAAGGTTGTTAAACCTTAGCTATATGTGCTAAGTAGCGCAACGCCGGAAAGTGTCCTGGTGGTGGCCACAATACTCATGGCTCCCGTGATTACAAAGGGTGTGATCTTGGAGATTAAAGTTCCTATTGAACCATGTGGGTTGGTAAGAATCAAATAGTAAGATTTGAAACCGAAGTCATTATTGATTTGAGAATGATGAACCGACTGCATGCAAAGAAGCGATGATGGGCCCTGAATCCATAAAATGACTAGAAGTCATAGAATCCGTGATAGTATCCATTCACGAGAATCAAGTTTCTGAACTTGGAAGACCCTCCGGAAAGGCGTGAAGCCTATCGGTCGTGTTTGGATCTATAAAGAAATAGACATGTATGTTTAGCATCTATGAAATAGTCGACATGTCGGAAATAAGTTTATGGCAATTTTCAAGGAGTTTACTATGACAAGATTTGATCTTTCATAGCGATATTTAGTCTTGACGGATTAATGTAGCAACCACTACACATAATTTGGTATATGGTAGTTGAATAAACAAAACAAGGTTCTTGTAATAGAATGGTTACCTAGGACGTGTACATGACACAGTTGAAGTGGGCATAGCGGAGTTGGAATCTTCACCATGATGAAAATGTTAAAGGAGTTTAATTTCATCAGAGACGATGAAGATGCTTGCATTTGCAAGAAATTAAGTGGGAGCGCTGAGACAAATTTCCAATACAATATGTAGAGTACATATTGTTGATTGGAAATGATGTATCTTTCATTGACACAAGTTAAGAATTTCATTAAAATAGGATTTCGATGAAAGACTTGGGCAAAACCGGAATATTTGGCATCAATGTCTATATGGATAGATTGAGGGGCTAATATGGTTATGCCAGACGTACATATATGAGATATTGAAAGGGTTCAATATGGAAACAACAAGAAAGGTTCTTGCTGCATGGAAATGATTGTATCAAGATTCAAGTGTTTCAACACTTGGTGAGTAAAATCACATGAATATTTTGATTGATTATACTGTGATATGTATATATCTAGATATGTCCTATGCTCTAAAAGTTATGAGCACATACCAGAATGATTCATAAGATGATCATTGGACGATAATAAAGATATTCTTATGAGCTTTGGAAGAACTAAGAATATATCATGTGTAAGTGACAACTAGTTAAAGGTAGTTCATTGTAAAGTGTTACATTGATACTAGTTTTGTCACAAGATACAAACTAAATTTATCTCAATTTGGACTATGGGTGGCACAATTTAATGGAAAGGATGTTCCATGACGGATTTGGATGAGTTCCAAAGTTCAGACATTGTGACGGATACTACAACAAAAGGCTAAGTATATGACCGCTATAGTAGCAGCAAAGGAGGGCATTTGTGTTAAGTAGTTTGTTATCAAACTAGGTGTGGTTCAAAGTGGCCTAATACTATGAAGATATATTGTATGACAATAATATCAACATATTTTAACACGAACGAACTAAAGGTCTCACCAAAGAATGAGTGATGCGTAGAGACGCAAAGACATGCAAATACACACGGACCTGAAACAGTCAGATCCAGAGAGTATGTTAACCACTAGAAATCGCGCATATGCAACACCAGAAAGCCATAGGTGTTCAATACGCAAAGTTTTTCAAACTAGATTATTGACTCTAGTGCATGTGGGAGACTGAAGGGAATATGCCCTAGAGGCAATAATAAAGTGGTTATTATCTTATTCCATGTTTATGATAAATGTTTATTTTGCATGCTATAATTGTATTAATTGGAAATGTTAATACATGTGTCTTTAATAAACAAAATACAAAGTTCCTAGTAATGCCTCTCATATAAACTAGCTCGTTGATTAACAAGATGATCAAGGTTTCCTGATCATGGACATTGGATGTTGTTAATAATGAGGTCACAACATTGGTGGAATGATGTGATGATCATTCATCCAAAGTATAGCATTACGATCAAAGTCATTATGTTTATATTGCTATAACATCATACGAAGTAATCTTAGTCCTTAGACCATGAGATCATGTTAATCACTAACACTGGAAGAGTATCTTGATAACATCAAACATCACACCGTAACAGGGTGACTATAAAGGTGGGTTCAGTGCTACGAAGGTGATATGATGAGGCTCATGGATCAAGAGTGGGATTTGTCCATCCCGATGACGGATAGATATACTCTGGGCCCTCTCGGTGATATGTCATTGAAATAGCTTGCAAGCAAGTGATGTGATCACTAGAATGTTATATCACGGGAACGAGAAAAGAGTGCATGTCGGTAACGAGATCAAACTAGGTATTTGGATACCGATGATCGAATCTTGGACATGTAATATATCACAAGACAAAGAGATTTAGTTATGACGTTAAAGGTTCACACGATCACAAGAGTCATCGTTGAATATGTGGGAGTCAGTACGGATCTCCAGGTCCCGCTGCTGATTATTGATCAGAGAGGGGTCTCGATCATGTCTGCATTATTCACGAACCATCGGGTGACACACTTAAGGGATACCAACACCATTTCGAGCAAATATCTTTCAGATAAAGATTTAAGAAAGCGTTGGAATTATTTCAATAGACATAGAAACTGTTTCGGATGAAATTGCTTAAATTGGTTCTGCATGTGATATTGAAATGTTGTAGGGGGTTTTATGTGAATGTTTGTTAATTAATGTAATTAAAAAATTCTGAATAAAATAAATAAAATAGTTTTATTTAATGAGAGCTTGCATTAAATTTGGTGGAAATTTAATGTATGTGTGAGTGGAATTTTGACTGGAGGCTTTTTATGGGAGTGGGAGCTCCACCCACATGAATGTGGAAGAGGTGGGGGCACCACCATGGCTGCCACGCCATGGCCCTTGGGTGCCCCCTCTTCCCTATAAAAGGCCCCCTCTCCTCCTCACAAGACACATCTCCTCGTGAAGGATCTCTCTCCCCCTCTGTTATTCCCCATGGTCTTGGATTAGCGAGATACATGTTCCCGGTGGCTTTATCTGGAAAGGAGTTGCTGCTTCCGTTGCTTTGCTGGAGCGAGGGACGGAGGTTATCGGGGTACCGGACGTGTGTGCGATCACGGATGCACCACTGCTTTGCGGTGCTATACTTGGTGGTGCTGGACTTGCTGGAGCTGGATCTGATGGACGTGCTCGAGCAGGACCTGCTGGACTTCATCACGATCTTCAGATCGGCAAGTGTACGACTACATCATCCACGAGTTCCATCTCGTTAACAAAGCTTTGTTGTCTTCGAGGGTAAGTTCTCTATGGATCTATATCCATCCGTTGCTTGTATCTAATAGATAGATCTTGGCGATAGTTCCCATCATAGGAATTTTTTTGTTTTCTATGCTGCGAACCCAACATTGATGAGTCCAAATTTGAAGTATTTTTACCTTTCGTTTTTGCATAAGTAGAATAGGGGTTTTTCTATTTTACTGCATGTTCATGCATCTTTTGTCCTTGTTTCAATAGGATCCCGAATTAGTGAGTCTCTTATGAACATTTCAATTGGAATATCATATTATGTTGTAATATGATATTTTTAAGTGATAAAAGTCATCTAATTGATTTAGCTTCGCACCTGGGAGAATAGAAAATATGAGGAAGGCTACTGCAGCATTATTGACCAGTGGTACGGGCGGAGCCCGCCCGTACCATCCACCCGTACCATGCGGTAGCGCGACTGCCTCGTCAAATACTTTCTCCTGGCAAAGACGGATCATAGATCCAACATTCACAGCAAATTTTGGCCACGAAAAAACACACCGGAAAGGGATCTGAGGGAGGAACTTGGAGAAGGGAAAATCCCTGCTGCTTCATGGATCATTGGAGGACATCACATCATCCCCTTCATCATCAACCGCTGCATCACCATCACCACCATTACCCCCATCTTTCATTCATTATATCTTGTTGTAATTCTGGATTTAATTGTGGTTTGCACTAGATTTATCCCCGTACTTTTATCCATTCATATGATTATGATGATGTCGTTGATTGCTTTCATGTCTGAGTAGTTTCCCCTCGTTCTATGATAGATTTATGATGTGTGTTTGATCTCTCTCTTTAGATGGTATGTGTAGTCGGCCACATATCATTTGCCTTCGGGACTAAAGAAGAGGGTAAAATCCTTTGGACGTGTTTGGAAGCATGCCGCAGAAGTTATCGTGACTATTGGCACCGGCTAGCAACCTGCACGATCAAAGCAAGATTAAGAGAGATTCCCTAAGCTAATTACAATATCCATGGGGAGACCCTTAATTGTAGTGGTCTGTATGGGTGGCTGCTCTCATACATGATGTTAGTTATTTAGAGGTGACCTCATTCTTGGCTCAACAAAGTGGCTACCTAAGAGCCTTGTAGTGAACATCTTATTATGGAGCTCTCTCCACACATATCATGACAGAAGAAGTAGGTTATCCTAATTATGAATAATAATATCATGCTAGAGGTGTATCCTACACCACCGAGAACGCTTTAGCCCTGTTGAGTTCAACCATGTTTCCAAACACTATTTGTTACTTTCTTTATTTTACTTGTTATAATTACTTTTCTACATTCAACCAAAAACCTTTCAAATACCCTTTACTTGAAATCAAAGGTGGCTTACAAGCATCCTTTGGTAGACAGTGACAAGGGGTATAAAGACCTTAACCAAATAGCTCTCTATGGGTTCGATAATCTTATTTCGAAACTAGCTACAATTGATCTGTGCACTTGCAGTCATCGGTCCTCATATTCTATATACATCTTCGCTGGTTTGCTCATCTAGATCCACTACTTTTATCTTTCTCCTCTTAATCGTCTTTCTTGTTCTTCTTTCAGTTCTAAGTGAAGTTACCAGCATGTGGCGTGTGCTCAAAGTTAGATCCATTTTGATGATGTTGGCAAGCATAGACTCTTTAGCACCGACATGATGTTGATGTCAATCGGAATAGAGAGGCTACCTAAGACCCTATTTGCAGCATATGCTACCTCTAATTTCATGTTTAGAGAGGGGCTCAAATCTAGTGTAATATGATATGATGTAATAAATAATTTATATATGAATAAATTATAATATTCGAATTGCAATGAGATTAGCAACGTAAGTTAGTTATTGTTAATTAAATTAACTTTCAGTGATGTTGGATGGTGTAACACGACAAATATTGTGTGGTTACGACGCACTAAATTCCTTCTGTGTTTTGTAATGTAATGTGGCGCTTTCTATGTGAGTCCATGGAAAGTGCTAGGACGACGAATCACGTTGTGCCAAGCCAAAAAATCCGCCATGGATGCACAATCCCCCATGCAGTTATCCTTGGCATCTTTTTTTCTGCGCCAGCACGAGCGCGGCGACTAAGGCTTTGCCTTGAAGTCTATATGTGCCAGCGCCCGATCTTCGTGTTGTAGTGGATCTTGAGAAAAAATTGAAGGCCATCGAAAAATCACTCGAAGAGGCCCAAACTACATCCAAATCTGAGGAGGGATGGCGTGAAGAAGAAGCCTCCAGGACTGCGAGTCACAAGGACGACCTGCGCAAGAGGCTTGAATCCTTGAACTCCTCCCAAACGAGTAGGTTTACCTTAACATGAACTCTTTTTATTTTCTGAACCCTATATTCTCTTGTCTCCTAAACTTTCCATTTTTCTGGTATAGATATCATTGGTTATTCCTTAACTTAGGAAGAGGACCAATGATCCAATACACTCTTGGATGCCATGATTGTTTTCGAGGGGAACAGCGTCTCAGCCAGGAACCTGCTAACCCGATTTCGTCATGCCTACAAGCGCATTCATGTAGAGATCTTCCCAAAAAGGAGGTATCCGCAGATTTCAATGACCTCGTTGCTGATTTCAATGCGGAGCATAACCCGCTAGTTCAATGGCGCTGGCGTTGGCTCACGACACCAAGGTCTATTGGGATAAGTTTGGCTCCTCCCTTCTAGTAAATGAAGCGAGTGAAGAGATGCCACTCAAGCCCTATTTTAAGAAGGTGAAGAAATTTTCTAAGCTACTCCTTGCCATGGTAGAGGCAAGATTCCCCATTTGTGAAAGCTTCAGGTGATGCGCCTTCAGCCATTGTCGCTCATGCAACTAGCGCCTTAGATTAGCTTGATAGTTTCACATTTTGTGTTTGTAAAGAACCTGCCATATGTATGGCCTGAACTAGAAAATGGAATATGCCCTTCTATTGTGATGCATATCATTGTTTTTAGATGTTCGCCTACTTTTTCCTCTGCTTCAGATGATTCTTCCTTTTGAATTTTTCCATTTTCTTGTTCACAGAGTGGATGATGACTCGACCCCTCCAGCTACTGCGCCTAGTTTGACGGGTTAAGAATTGTCCTTAGGAGAATCAAGTGTACCCGAAAATGCCAACATCATGAACTCGAGTTGTTGATCCTTCATTATATTCCAGGAAAATTCATTGCATTAAGCAGCTAGAAGATGAACTCAGGGTTATATAGGGCAATGTTGTTGTCTCCAATACGAAATATCAATAGGTAGTCGAATGCAAAACTTTCATGCTCGAGGAAGTTTCAAGGGCGAGCAAAGATTTTTTGTGTAAGTTCTCCGCAAAGCCCACGAGTCCTTGTTTTGTATAGGCAATTCACTTATCCGTCTTTGTATTTTGCAAGTATTTTTATGGATGTTGTGGTCGAAGCACATTGGCTTAGGTCTCGGATGAATGCTCTTTGTGAGGCTTCTTGAGGGACATCAAATGACTTCTGGACGGACCACAAACGAGGCTATGAACTGGCCCTCCTTTAGGATCGGGTTTTCGAAGCAAACCAATTTGTCTAGTGGGGCCGCTTTGCCTTGGCAGTGATTTACGATGCATTGTTTTTGAGGGATCCTCAACCAGGAGGTCTTCCTACGCTGATGCACAAATTTCAACGAGGCAAGGAAATTCATAAGTTTGTCAGGATGCAGATTGTTGCGAGTGCCAAGGTTGCCCTCTTCTAGATGCATGTGCACCACCCAATGATTGACCTCTAGGAAATGGCAAAGCCCCCCCCCCCCCTCTAGGGGGTGGTCTTATTTACATGGCTCCGCACTATGAAATTGCTCATTGGCCAACCATTAGGATTATCTGCTAACTCCTTGAAGCCACTAAAGATTTTTTCATTAAATTTCTCGTGTAGTTTGTTGGGTTGATCCCTGTAAAGAAAACATACATTTTCTAGAATATTTGTAACAAAATTTTCTTGTGAAGTAGATGTTATGTTGTTTTGCCGAAAATCATTGCGCTTTACACTTTCCGCGAGACATTTTTGTTAGTCTGATGCCTATTAGGCCTAATCAGCTACTTGAGTCATGGTGTGTTGAGTGTTTTTGACACATGGAGTCCATAATGTGTTATGCTTATTGACATGGGCATACCTTACAAGTACTCGAGTTTGGCATATACGGTCCAGTCTAAGCAGAAGACCACGGTGTTACCAGGGCCCCATCAAAGATTCGGGTGACCTAAGGAGACTCCGACTGCTTGCGGCACACGGCGAGCTCAAGATAGAAAGTTTAAAAGGGAAAACTCTAACTTGTAACCGACTCGACATGTTATCCCGAGACCTAGCCTATCTATCTAAAGGCTAGGAGGGGGTTGTGAAGAGGACAATCACAATCCTAGTTTCCACACCATTGCCAGATTGCATCTGCGCACCCCTTGTAACTTTCGACTCCCTCGATAATTCCAAGGGAAGACAAGAAGGAGTAGGGTCCTCTATGAGGCCTGAACCTGGGTAAACCTTGCATCCCTGTGTTCTTGTTTGCTAGCCGATTGATGCCTCCATCGCTCCCCTCTTCTCCAAAACCCAAGTCCATAACAATGGGCATTGATGAGTTTAACCCTCGTCAATTGGCGTCGTCTGTGGGAATCGGGAGTGCTGATGTCGCCGCTTCCTTGGCGCCATCAACTGCGATCTACAACTCTGCAATAGCGGAGATTCTCCGCTTCGGTTCTTCGACTTCACCGTGCAGACGCCGGCCACCCGCCCGGATCGGTCTGGCGATCGGGCACTTACACTTCCAAGTTGGTCAGGTGGGCACGCTTTACCTCCCTGACCAACCGAAAGTTCCCGCGATTGCTCCAGCATCATGGTTTCCACCACCGATAGGCACCCTGAGCGAACTTAACGCCCCGACAATAGTCAGGAATTTGATCAGTGATAGCAATCGTGAATCCGATCGGGGCGATCTAGCCATAGAGGATGGAGCCTATGGCTCCGGATCTGAAAGCTGTGGAAGCAACAGCTTCCCCAAGCACTACATGTGCATTGTCGTCAACACAGGAAAGAACAGCGGCACTCGAGATAACACCGTACCGGCAGCGGTATCCCATTCGCGAATGGTGGTCCCGCCAACGGAGCACCCAACAACAACGAGACAGAAGAGCATACCGAAGAGCGCGCATTAATCAAGCTCAATGACGCCAAGTAGGCTCTCTATCGAGAAGCCCTACAGGGCAATCCCCTGCCACCAAACTCATCGCAAGACATTTCGATGGGTTACCACTGGCTGCTCAAGGAAGAATACAAGAATCAGCAATAAGTAATCGCCCAGTTTGACACACGCAGGAGGGTGGCGGACGAGTCGAGCCTTTGGTGAGCTCAGCTCGCTTCCATGGGAGGATCCTCCTCTAAGGGCAACGACCATGTAGCCACCAAGAGATGTTCTTGACTGGCTCACCTCACCCATAAGGAGCGAGAAGAGGATGCGCGAGTCCTCGACTTCTCATCCATGATGGTGGATACACGGGGCAATGTTCTCCCGAAGACACCGCAGGCAGCGGAGACAATGGCTACCATGTACCTCCTCAACAACCAGCCACCGGCTACGGACCCGCGAGCTGCCATGCACCGATCTATGATCGCATGCCTAGGGCTAGTCAAAGCTGCCCTCTTCAAGGATCCAATACCAGACCCGAAGAAAAACAAAGATCTGGCCAAACGCTACTCTTCACCCTCCTCTAGAAACGACAACCATGACTTGTCACGGCGACGCTGCTCACGACGACACGACTACGACTACAACACGTGATGACATCATGCAGCGCAAGGTCGACAAGATGCACGCGAGGCATTCCCGTTCGACTGACTCGGAAGATGATGGATAGAGCTCTTCGGTGCTAGCTGTTTCAGCAGAGCCATCAGACAGAAGCGAATGCCAAAGGGGTTCAAACTCCCATCACAGAACCTGAAAATCAACGGCCTACAGGACCTAAAGATCTAGCTAGAGGATCACACCTCCTCCGTCAGGCTGCACGGTGGAACCACAAGCACGACAATGTAATGCTTCCAGCTATAGCTGCAAGGTGCCGCCCGAGCGTGGCTCAACAACCTCCCGCGCGGATCAATTCGCAACTGGGAAGAGCTAGTATACAGCTTTGTGCGAAACTTCAAGGGCACTTACAAAAGTCCCGTGTCAATCGAAGAATTAAGAGGCTGCTACCAGAAGTCCGGCGAGTCGCTACGCTCATACATCCACAGATGGTCTATCATCAAAAACTCCGCAGAGGACATCTCCGAGGACCACGCAATCGACGTGTTTAATAGAGGCGTACGCTGTAGAGAGCTCAGGAAGAGTTGGGTCGCTCGAAGGCCAATAACCTGATGGAGATCGCGAATAGGTGGGCCGACGGAGAGGATTCGGTAAAAAACCGTGTCCACTCCAACAATGACAACGACCTCGGACGCAGGCATGATTGCCGAGGAAAACATCGAATGCGGGGTTATTAGGCCCATGAGGAGGTTGACATGGTCGCGGATGGCTACATCGACAAGCACGACAACAACAATTGCGATGAGCGGAAAAACCACGCAAGTGTGGCAACACCGCACTCGCGATGAGGCACCTGGGACATCTATCTAGGACAAGCTGTCTAGACCGTGCAACGTACACTTCTACATAGACAAGCACGATGGCAAGAAAAAGTCTAGCCACCTTCTAAAGGACTGCCGCGAGTTCCTCAAACTCCATGAAGGCCTGACCCAGATGAATCACGATGCGATAAACCAGCGCTATGGAGCTGCCCTGGGCGCTGTGGCTCATGGAGCACCTGCACCACCACCACCCGGGCCACCACCACCTGCGGCTGCACCAGTCCAGAACCATGGAGGCGATCCATATCCCTGACCGCTGGGGAACATGGGGATGATCCAAAAAGGATGCCCCTCAAATCGAGTGCAAAAATCAATCACTCACCAAGTCAATCTGGTGGTAAATTCTCCGCCCTTGATACATTGCAAATGTATCTATAATTTTTGATGTTCCATGCTTGGTTTTATCTACTTTCTTGTGTTTTGTCCAAACTTTGGATTACTTTTCATATGATTTCTTGGACTAACCTATTAACAAGAGCCACAGTGCCAGCTGCCTGTTTTCTGCTGTTTTTGGTTCCAGGAAAGTCAAAAAATGAATATTCTTGGAATTGGACGGGACAAAAGCCAAAAATCCTATTTCACCAGAAGACTCCCGGAACCAGAATATGAGACGGAGTGGGGCTAGGGCCCAGCCACACCACCAGGCCACGCAGGCTGGGCCTGGCCGCGCCAGGAGGTGGTCTGGCCGCCCAGACACCCCCTCGGTCTCCCTCTTCGCCTATAAGATGCCTTCTGACCTAATAACTCAGGGGGGTCGACGTTTTTCCATAAGGAGTTCCGCTCCGCCGCCACCACCAGATTCCATGATTCAGAACCAGAAACTCCGTTCTGGCACCCTGCCGGGACGGGGAATTGGAGGAGATCATCGCCATCATCATCACCATCGCTTCTCCATCGACCATCCATGTTTCCCCCATCTATGAGTGAGTAATCCCCCGCTGTAGGCTATGGGGAGGGATTGGATGAGATCGTTCATGTAATGGCATCAGATTGTTAGGGCATGGTGCCTAGTATCTACTCTTAGTGCTTTATGACTTTGTTGCGACTTGTTATGCTTAATGCTTGTCACTACGGCCCGAGTGCCATGATTTCAGATCTGAACATGTTATTGATTCATTATGATAGTATTGTTTTTGGTCTTACCTACAAGTTGTATACACACGTTGTTGTCCGGAACCAATGGCCCTAAAGTGACAGAAATCGGGATAACCGGAGGGAATGGCTTTGATGTGAGGATCACATGTGTTCATGGAGTGTTAATGCTTTACTCTGGTGCTCTATTAAAAGGAGCACCTTAATTACTAGTAGTTCCCTTGAGGCCCCGCTGCAAACGGGCTGGCAGGACAAAAGATGGTGTGCAAGTTCTCAGCGCGAGCACGTATGACTATATATGGGACACATGCCTAGGATTATCTAGTACTTGGATGCTTTATCTTATTTATCTGCAATTTCCCTATGTTATGATTGCTATGTGAATTGTCGTGTCCATGCAATGCCCGTCCATCCATCCCTATGCCTACCGCACTCGAATCCTACTGTTTACTGCTATTGTTACTGCTGTCTTTACTTTACTACTGCTCTTACTTTACTATTCCTACTACAAAACTGTTGCTACTGATAAACTGCTGTGAGCAAGATTGTTTCCAGGTACAGCTGAATTGACAACTCAGTTGTTAAGGCTTATAAATATTCTTTGGCTCCCCTTGCGTCGAATCAATAAATTGGGTTTCACTTCCCTCGAAAATACTGCGATACACCCCCTATACTTGTGGGTCATCAGCCCTCCACCACTAAGTACCTCAGTGGAAGCGAGTCCTGCATCACCTTCGACAAGCGCGATCATCCGTGCCAAGTACCTCGCCTAGGCCACTGTCCCCTGGTGCTTGAGGCATAGATCGAGATGAGTCGCATCTTCATGGACGGCGGAAGCGACATTAACCTCATGTTCGCAAGTACCTTGCGTGCAATGCGGATTCCTCTGACATGTCTGGAAGCGTCTTACACGACCTTCCACGGAATCATCCCGAGGAAAGGCGTATACCCCCTTGGTAAGATAAGCCTAGCCGTCATCTTCGGCACGCCGGTAAACTTTCGATGAGAGCGCATTGAATTTGAAGTCGTTGACTGGCCCTCACAATACCACTCCATCCTCGGACGTGTCGCGTTCGCGAGGTTCATGGCGGTTCCATACTATGTTTACCTGTAGATGAAGATGTCGGGCCCAAACGGAATTATCACAGTCAATGGAAGCTTCGAGAGATCCGGCAGCTGTGATAGGAAATTCAACAGAATTTCCCAGTCTTTCGGCATGCAAGAGGAACTAGCGAGGTTGAAGGAGTCGATAGACAAGAGTCTACCTCCCCTGAGCAAGCCAAGCTCACCCGACCAATCCTTCGACACGTTAGTGCACACCAAGCCAGTCCAGGTCCACGCAATGGACCCGACCAAGATAGCCCTCATCGCCAAGAACTTGATTCCCGCATAGGAAATAACGCTCTTCGAATTCCTCTATAAGCGCTGAGAAATCTTCGCCTGGTGTCTGGCGGACATGCCAGGAGTTCCCAGGGAATTCACCGAGCACTCACTCAACGTTAATCCTGAGGCAAGGCCAGTCAAACAAACAATACGACGACTGTCTAAACCAAGGGCAAAAGTGGTCGGTATGGAAGTCAACAGACTCCTCGACACCAATTTCATAAGCGAGATCAAGGAAAGCACCTGGGTAGCAAGCCCCGTGCTTGTTCCTAAAAAGACATGGATATCCTACGGATGATCATGGACTTCACCTCCCTGAACAAGCATTTCCCAAAGGCGCACTTCTTGTTGCCATGGATCGATCATATAATCGACTCCACCGTAGGATGCGAGCGCCTCTTCTTCCTCGACACCTACTCAGGCTATCATTAGATTCGAATGAAGGAGGAGCACCATGAGAAAACAACGTTCATCACACCCTTTGGTGTCTTCTGCTACACAACGATGCCCTTCGGGCTGAAAAACACGGTGCATGCAGGCCTGCCTCAAGAGCTAGCTTGGTCATAACATCCAAATCTACGTCGACGATATCGTCGTCACATCCAAGGAGGAAACCTCGTTACTCGACGATCTCCATGAGACCTTCGATAACCTCGACCGCTACTAGATCAAGCTGAATCCAGACAAATGCGCCTTCGCTGTACCATCTGGGCAATTGCTCGGGTACCTCATCTCCGCGAGAGGGATCGAGGCTGACCCGAAGAAAATAAAGGCCATACTGGCTATGGAGAAGCCGAAGAACGTAAAAGGCATCCAACAGCTAGCTGGGCGAATCGTGGCGCTCAGTCGATTCATCAGTCGAATGGGCGAAAAGGCACTGCCTTTCTACCAACTTCTCCACAAGGCTGACAAATTCGAGTGGATAGACGAAGCACAAGAAGCATTCGAAGACCTCAAGTGTCTACTGTCCACCTCGCCGGTGTTGATAACACCTCGTGAAAAGGAGACGCTACTGCTATACATCTCCGCTACCAACTAGGTGGTTAGTACCGTGCTCGTAGTAGAGCAATCCGAACAAAATAAAGTCCATGGGGTGCAGCGTCCAGTCTACTACCTCAGTGTGGTGCTCACACCAATAAAACAGTAGTACCCGCATTATCAGAAGCTGGCATACGACGTCTTCATGATGGCCAGGCGACTGCTCCACTACTTCCAGGAGCACCCAATTATTGTGATGAATGATGCCCCGCTAGGGCACATACTCAACAACCCCGACGCCACTGGATGAGTCGCGCTCTAGGGGATTGAGTTATCTTCATGAGACATCACACACAAGAAGTGAGACGCGATTAAGTCACAAGTTCTCCCGGACTTCATCATGCACTGGAAGGAAATCCAACTCCCCGACAAGCCAGACATGTCCTATCTATGGACAATGCACTTCGATGGGTCCAAACGCAAGGAGGGAGCTAGCGTGGGCGTCATCCTGACATTGCCGCAAGGTAACAAGATGAGGTATGTTCTGCGCATGCAGTTCACCGCCTCGAACAATGAAGCTAAATATGAAGCTTTACTCCATGGGATGCGTATGGCAAAAGCCTGTGGTGCAAAGTGACTCATCATCTACGGCGACTCCAAACTGGTGGTCAACCAAACAATGAAGGAGTGCGATGCTCTAAGCGACAACATGATCGCCTACCGCAACCTCTACGATGCACTCGAGGGGCCCTTTGATGGCTGCGAGCTACGACACGTCGGCCGCAAGAGCAATGAGGAAGCAGACATACTAGCCAACATCAGCTCCACTTGTGCCCTAGCGCCACCCGAAGTATTTTTAGAGCGGATCTGCGAGCGCTCCATCAAGCCTAAAGCTCCAGAGCATAAAACCAGCATGGCAAATGACCCAATGGCACTCGATGACATGGAGCCAAATACAGGACTCGAAGGCCCCATGGAGGTCATGATGATCAAGCCATCCTGGACGCAACCATACATCACATACTTGCTCAGCAAAAGGTTACCAGATCACCAGACAAATGCGCGTCATATAGCGCGATGATCCAAGGCATTCGCCCTCATTAACGGCGAATTGTACAAGCGCATCATCATAGGAGTCCTTCAACGGTGCATCTCTAACGGAGACGGGAGAGCCATCCTCCTCGACATACACGAAGGCACTTGCGGCCATCATGCTGGCAGTCGGTCCCTCGTCGCCAAAGCTCTACGAGCTGTATTCTACTGGCCAACGACAATGTGTGATGCCAAGGACATCATCCAACGATGCAATGCTTGCTAGCGATTCGCGGACAAACCGCACGCACCTGGTGTAGAGCTCAGGCCAATACCTGTGCCCTGACCCTTCGTGCAATGGGGACTTGACATGGTTGGCAAACTCTAGAAATATTCACATTGAGGATACATCTACCTCCTAGTCGCAATCGACAAATTCACCAAGTTGATTGAGGCCATGACGGTGACAAATCAATCAGTAGCCAGTGCCGTCAAATTATTTGAGTCCATCGTTTTTCGGTTCGGGGTGCTACACAGCATCATCAGGGATAACGGAACAAACTTTACCTCGAGTGAGTTCTAGGGCTTCTGCGAAAACCTGGGAATCAACATCAGCTACACCTCCATAGCGCACCCTCAGACCAACGGTCATGTCGAAAAGGCCAACGACCTTGTTTGTAGCGGGATCAAGAAAAGGTCCCCCGTCCACTCGAAAGAGCTGTTGGATGCTGGCCCGATGAGCTGCAATTGGTACTATGGAGCCTACGCACAACTCCAAACAGCGCTACAGGCTACACCCCGTTCTTCATGGTACACGGCACCAAGGCGGTAAAACCCACGGAGGTGTGCTAAAAAGCCCCATGGGTAGTCGCATACAACGAGGAAGAATCAACCCTCGCACTCGAAGACTCCGTCGATCTGCTCAATGAAGCATACGAGATTGCAGCAGAGAGATCCATGATCTACCAGCAGAACCTCCACAATTACCACAGCGGAAGGCTACGCCTAGATCCTTCGTCGAAGGAATCCTCGTCTTGTGAATATAGCAGCAAGGGGACCTCAAACTCGAGTCCCCTTGGGAAGGACCTTACATGATTACCGAAGTAATCCCAGGTGGCACCTACCGCCTTAATGATCTAGAAAGCGGAGTCACATACTCCAATCCTTGGAATGTCGCGCAGCTGCGCCATTTCTACCCTTAGATGTTTTTACCTTACAAATAAGGCTATTCAGCCAGGCTACTTAGCCATACATTGTACCTCGTGATATTCTGCGAATAAATAAAGCTAAGTGCCCCAACTTTGTGTTTTCTATTTTTCTTGCAATTATATCACTCGGGGGCTGCGCCACCCTCTACACCTCGTTAAACGAATAACGCAATATCTTGAGTAGCTGACGCACTATCAATCGAACCCTTGGTAAAATCAACATAGCTGCAACACACCTGACAGGTTGATAAGGTGCTGAGATGAATATACGTTAGGCTAATGAAAAGGAACTGCAGATTACAACATAATCGAAAAACATACAAGCTAGCAAGATCTTTACATACTAACGGGTATAAAAATGCCTAGCACAATTCTATGAACTTTACAACACCTATGCATTTCATGTGCAGATCCATACTACACTACTATTGCAAAAGGAGAACATTTGTCTGCTCTTCAAAGAAATCAACGTTATCTTCAGCTGCCTGATCAACCGCCTGGTAATGTGGCACCATGTTCCATTCATCCCTTCTGGTGGAGGCGGTGGCCCAGCATCAACAGCTGCGATGTCCATATCTGGCCGGTGAAGGCGAACAAGCGCCAACGTAGCCTTAGCGCCCATGACCAATTGCTGGCGCACGCACTCGTGGACTGCACTGATATCCTAAAACTTCGACAACAAAGCTAGCAAGCTTGAAGGCACCACATCCAGAGGGAACATTGCCCAAAGATATGCTTAAGGCATGCCTGCGACTTCTTCAAGCACTGCAGCACCTGCGAGGCATGATCCCGTAGCATCGCTAACGCGACTGCACGATCGTGATCCACCCAGAAATATCCAATAGCTTCTAGCTGCTCGTGGGTCAAGTTGTTCAGTCGAATGGCAACTCGATCCCTCTCATCCTGCGTGTGACGAGCGCTAACAACTACAAGAAGCAGGGCAAAGCATAAAGACAAAGCACCACCACGAATAACTAAAGAAAGCATAAGAAGATAGAGAGCTGACACTTAAATTGCTCATTCAACTCAGCAACTTCGTCTAGGAGGTACTTCTCGCATGCACCGGCCTTTTCAGCCCTCGACTTCCACACATCCGTGTTATCGCGTATCATGGGCATCTCTCGCTCCAACTACTTTATCTAGTCACGCAGTCGCGCGAGCAGCAACAACTCCTCCACTTTTGAATGTGGTCTTGCCATAGTTTCATTGGTGGGAGGATAGACATGCGGACCACTCGAAGGACCCTATTTCAGCCAAGGAAAAGAGGCAAATAAGACCAACCATTCGTCAATAAATAAGAAGAACGCATCCAAGTTCAACGAGTTTCGAATGGGATACTCCCACATGGCACAATTCAACAAGGCAAGCTAGACTATTACAAAAGGCAGCCAGACAACGCTCTACTGCTTCGTTTTTGCACTCGGGGGCTTCCTCGAATCTGTAGCAGTCTCTGATGCCACAAACTTCCCAGCTACAGCCCCGGACGTCGTAGACTTTGCCATCTTCAACTGTCGTAGCTCTACTGAATAAGTGGCGAGTGTCTCAATGAGCCGAGGCCCATATTTACTACAACTAGTGGCGAAAGGAGCAAACACTACCTGCTGGCCATCCGCGGTGACCGACATCACCGAGGAGACGCCATTGCTGGGGTCTAGTTCAACGCCATGAGCTTGCGCCATTGCGAGTCCCATGGTTTCTTCAACTGCCCGCTGTGCATTCTTGAAGTCCATAGGCACACCTTCTGCAAAGGATTCCACCAAGCCATCAAGATTATCGATCAGCTTGGCCTTCGAGACCATCTCCTCTCGAAGACGGCCTAGCACGCCTTTGTCCCTTCCAAGTGTGTCCTTGACAGAGACGCTGCGGTCTTCGACTGCAGCCACGGTGCCGGCCAAGACATCCACACAGGTCAAAGCCTGGGCATCAAAGTCCACACCGGCAGCATCTGCAGAATATATATGAGCATAATAACATGTAGGGAAAGTTCATGGCAAATGCAAGTGAGGAAATGATGTCTACGCACTTCTATTCTTGTAGACATTTGTTGGGCCTCCAAGTGGAGAGGTTTGTAGAACAGCAACAAGTTTTCCCTTAAGTGCATCACCCAAGGTTTATCGAACTCAGGGAGGAAGTGGTCAAAGGTATCCCCTCTCAAGCAACCCTACAATAAAGAAACAAGAAGTCTCTTGTGTCCCCAACACACCGAATACACTTGTCAGGTGTATAGGTGCACTTGTTCGGCGAAGAGATAGTGAAATAAAAGTGGTATGGATAATTATAAGTGGTAACGGTGCGAGAAAATAGCTTGATGGCATGGAAGAGACTAAAGGCAAACTGAAATAAAGATGGCAGCAAGCAAACATGTAACAGATCTAGTTGCAAACGGTGTTTCAATGCTTAGAAACAAGGCCTAGGGATCATACTTTCACTAGTGAACACTCTCATATAAATATCTTCTCTTTATGATACTACTCTAAACTACTCTCCGGTTGGACACTCTAATCCATGGTAGGGCTATAACAGCACACCTCAAAGTCCGCTTTCCCCATCTAGATAACCCCACACTATCACCTTGAGCACTAGATGGTTCCAACAAACACCACAATTTCATAGAGACATCTAACTCCAAATATAACTCATAACCAGTATTTGTAATCTCTAGCCTAAGTGCCACCATGGTGTGCATGTTGTCACAGACATGGGGAGAGCAGAGATCTATTAAAGCACTTGAGTAGCAAGGTAGATCTACTTGATTACAAAGCTCATGATCACAATATGATCATGCATAGAGAGAGATGAACACATAGCTACCGGTAGAACCCTTAGCCTCGAGGACGAACTACTCCCTCATCATCATGGGAATCAGCAACGGTGATGGAGATGGTGGTGGAGTCGATGGAGATGGCTCCGGGGGCACTTCCCCATCCCGGTAGGGTGCTGGAACAGAGACTTTTATCCCCCGAATCTCCCCTTCGGTGGCGGAGGTGCTGCGGAACTTTTTGTGGCTAGAGGATGTATTCTTTAGGGTTTCTGCATCAGAGGCTTCTTATAGGCGAAAGGGCAAGGTCGATGGAGGCCGGAGGGGCCCACAACACCTATTGGCATGGCTAGGGGGACCCGCGCCACCCTATGGTGTGGCCAGCCCCTGGCCCCTCTCCGTCTCGTCTTCTAGCTCCGTGAGTCTTCCGGTAAAATATCGACTTTGGCTTTTGTCCCGTCCAATTTCGAGAAATATTCATTTTCCGACATTTCTAGAACCAAAAAAGCAGAAAACAGGCAACTGGCACTGTGGCATCTTGGTAATAGGTTAGTTCCAGAAAATGTGTAAAATTACTCCAAAGTGTGAAAAAATATAAGAAAGTAGATATAAAACAAGCATGGAACATCAAAAATTATAGATACGTTTCAAACGTATCAACATCCCCAAGCTTAACTCCTGCTCATTTTCGAGTAGGTAGGTGATAAAAAAGAATAATTTTTGAGGTGACATGCACCATCACAATCTTAATCAAGGCATTTGTAAAACATTGATAGTTGGGATCAAAGAACTCTAAACATGAGCATGAAAGATGAAGTTCTTACAATAAGACATAGTAACTATGTTATAACATGAAAAGGTACAAACAAAGATTATGAATAACAATGTATTGAAAGCCGTTTATTTGTTTCACATATAGAAAACATAGCATAGTGGCATTCAGCTTGTCCCTCATGGAGTAGCAAAACATAAATGCACAGGACACCTTCAAAGTTCATAAGGGTGACTAGATACAAATAGTTTAAGAACAAGAAATATCAAAGTTATGAATCAATCAACAAGTCTTGGGACAATGCACATTAAACTAAGAATGGTCACTATGCTCTCTCAATAGGTGCATAAAGATAGAAGATGGAGACTCAACATAAAAGTAAAAGAAAGGCCTTCATAGAAGGAAGCAGGGATTCAAGTCTCAGAAAGAGCTTCCAAATTATGGTACTTATTAGCTTTCATCTCTCATTGCCCCTATCATAAGCATCTTGAAGTGACTAAGCTTAAAGTGAACAAACTATGAAGTATATGCTTGACAAAGTATAAGTTGGCAATATCATGTCCATTGAACACGAGGGTCGCTCCTCATGCTACTCAAGTTTAGTTACCAGTAAGTTATTGGCATAGTAAGTACATGTGTATCATAGAGAACCGCCAACAGGGTACCCCTTGCCCGATGATACGGAAGAATCCCCACATCAAAATGACAAGGCAAGTAGACAATGAGCATCTCAGCAATCTTCTTATTTACCATGAGAAAATGGTGCTTTTTTCTCTCTTTGCTCTTTTCTCATCTCTTTTTTTTCTTTTCTTTTTCTCAATACTTATCTCTTTTTTTATAAGAAGAATGCTTCATAGATTGCTCATTATGGTTACGTTGTAGGTTTCCACCATGATTAGGCATGGATTAGACTAGCAGCCCAGGCGTTTCTCTAACACACATACATAACTCCATGGACTTACAAGCTCCCCTTTCATTTCACACTAACGACATCCATATACAAAAGAGCATAATATCAACTAGGTACAATGTACAAGTGCAATGTTGAAAGCGTTCCCCATGACAGCATGGTTCTGCTAATCCCCAACATATAAGTGGAAGCATATACAACATAGGTGACACAATGGTTCAAGTTTATTAGGGGCAAGAAAAGTAAAGTGTGCCATCAAGTTCGTGAGAGATTTAGTCACTAGTTTTCTCTTAATAAGTTTAATTCGGAAGGTAGATAAAAACATGAATATACTTGGAATAGAAAATTCTAATAGGTAGGTATGCTGGACTCTTTTGAATAACTTGGTTTTATTTGGAGTCGGATGCATGAGGGGAACTCATACTTAGTTATGGAGGGTATCAAAAGACTGGGAGCGACCAACTAAGAGAGAAATAATGGCCATAATCATGCAGAGCGACAAAACATCATTAATTAAAGCATAAAGTGATATTACAAGTCAAAAACTAAAGGATCATAGAGGCTATGGTGACTTGGTATAGTCTTAACATGGTGTGAGCATGCGCCAAGCCAACCCAAATAAAGCATTTAAAGGAGAATACCACAATATTATGCTTTAATATGCTAAAACAACGCATGATTCTTTCAAGGCACATTAAGCAATCTCAATTGTTTATAACATGTTGTGCTACAGCAAAAATCACTAATCATAAAGACAAAACAATATCAAGCATGACATGACAAAGCATAGGCCACAGTCAAAAACAAAATCCTTTTATACCACTTAAGCATGAACTTTCCTACTCTTTTCCAATCCAAATCAACCTATTTGAAAGAACTCACAAAGATAATAATAAATAAAGATCAGTGAGCTTGTATCACAAATACAAAAAGAAGAACTAAAAAGTTCTAAGCTGAAAGCACAAGAAAACTAAGGCTAAACACAGTACTAGCAAAAGAGAACACTCACAAAACAATAAGAATGAAAACTAGAGTGTTCTAGGCAATGAATAATGGGGTGTGTCTCTCTCCAAAAGAAGTGTGTTGGGATTCAACCAACTTATTTAACCAAACCAAGCAAAATAAAACTAAAAACAAAAACAAATACGCTCCAAGAACAACACAACAGTGCATGAAACAATAAAAACAAAGTGTCTAGAAAGACCTGAGATTTTTATTGATGAAGAAGGGGATGCCTTGGGCATCCCCAAGCTTTGAAGCTTGTATCTCTTGAATATTTCTTGGAGTGAAACGGGGTGGCATCCCCAAGCTTGAGATTTTGTCCATTCTTCATCTCATTCCATCATTCTTTCCCTAAACATGAAAATTTCCTTCATACAAAACTTCACACAATCTTCATTAGCAATATTAGTGCACTCAAGATAATAAGTCTTTTGGTTTAGTTTCAACACAAGTAAAACTTCCATTAAAATACAATCTACTGTAGCACTTCCTTTAAAAACCTCAATTCCCCAAAAGGAACCCAAAAAGGAAACGACAAGAAGCAAATGCAAATAATGGCAGAAATCTGTCAAAATAGACCAGAAGGTAAAAACCATTTTTTTCGAAGACCTTCTGTTGCTCAAATCAAAAAGTGTTGAACTAACGAAAGTTGGATAACAACCTGGGGCAGAAGCACAAAAAATTACAGCTCAAGCCGACATACAGAGATTTTTCACGAATGTTTACAGCAAAGCAAAAAATATGTTTCGGGATAGCACTTCCTCAAATCTTACTTCTCTCTCATTAGAGGTTACTCTTGGCAGAAAAACCACACAAAAAATGATAAGGAGCGGTTATTACAGAGTTAATAACTCCCAAGACTCAACTAAAACTTTTGGGTTATCTCCCAATAAGTACTTTTCTTTAACGCCTTTAAGTTAGGCATTATTGTTTGAGAAGATGGTCACATAAGAAATATGAATTGAAGTAAAAGAGAGCATCAAGAAGCAAATTCAAAGCACATTTAAGTCTAACCCACTTCCTATGAAAAATAATCTTGTAAATAAACAAGTCATGAAAGCACAAAGCAACAAGCATAGCAAAGCAAAACAAGTGCAACTTCAAAATTTTCAACATAAAGAGGGGAAACTTAATATAGTTGAGATGCATAAAACCATGTTTCCTTCTCTCATAATAACTTTTAGTAGCATCATGAATAAAATTAACAATATAACTATCACATAAAACATTCTTATCATGAGCCACATGCATAAAGCAATTATTACTCTCCCTATAAGAATAGTCATTCTTATTAATCATAGTGGGAGCAAATTCAACAAAATAGCTATCATTATTATTCTCATCACCATAATCATCAAATATAGGAGGCATATTGTAATCTTAATTATTTTTCTCCTCAATAGTACGTGGACTTAAAATATCATATTCATCATTGTAATCATCATATATTGGAGGCATAATATCATCAAAGTAAATTTTCTCCTCCATGCTTGGGGGACTAAAAAGATCATTCTCATCAAAACTAGCTTCCCCAAGATTAGACTTTTCCATAGCATTAGCAATAATGGTGTTCAAAGAATTCATACTAATAACATTGCTATTAGCATGTAAATAAAGTTCCATAGGTTTTTAAATTTTATCTTCAAACACTTCATGTCCTAACTCAAGATAAATACTATAAAGCTCGCTAATTTTGTTGTTGCTTTCCATTAAGCCTAACTAGTGAAAATAAAAACAAGAAACAAAAAGATATAATTGCAGAATCTAAAGGAAATAACTTCGAGCACTCACACACCAGCTATAGTACTAGAAGATAACTTAGTCGCCAGAGGATGTGAGTACCTTTTACCTTACCTCCCCGACAACAGTGGCAAAAAATAGCTTGATGTATATGCACTTTTATTCTTGTAGACGATTGTTGGGCCTCAAAGTGCAGAGGTTTGTAGAACAGCATCAAGTTTTCCCTTAAGTGGATCACCCAAGGTTTATCGAACTCAGAGTGGAAGTGGTCAAAGGTATCCCCTCTCAAGCAACCCTGCAATCAAGATACAAGAAGTCTCTTGTGTCCCCAACACACCCAATACACTTGTCAGGTGTATAGGTGCACTAGTTCGGCAAAGAGATAGTGCAATACAAGTGCTATGGATAATTATAAGTGGGAATGGTGCCAGAAAATAGCTTGATGGCATGGAAGAGACTAAAGGAAAACTGAAATAAAGATGGGAGCAAGCAAACATGTAAACGTTCTAGTTGCAAACGGTGTTTCAATGCTTAGAAACAAGGCCTAGGGATCATACTTTCACTAGTGAACACTCTCATATAAATATCTTCTCTTTATGATACTACTCTGAACTACTCGCCTGTTGGACACTCTAATCCATGGTAGGGCTATAACATTACATCTCAAAGTCCGCTTTCCCCATCTAGATAACCCCACACTATCACCTTGAGCACTAGATGGTTCCAACAAACACCACAATTTCATAGAGACATGCAACTCCAAATATAACTCATAACAAGTATTTGTAATCTCTAGCCTAAGTGCCACCATGGTGTGCATGCCGTCACTGTCACACACATGGGGAGATCAGAGATCTATTAAATCACTTGAGTAGAAGGTAGATCTACTTGATTACAAAGCTCATGATCACAATATGATCATGCATAGAGAGAGATGAACACATAGTTACCGGTAGAACCCTTAGCCTCGAGGAATAACAACTCCCTCATCATCATAGGAATCAGCAACGATGATGGAGATGGTGGTGGAGTCGATGGAGATGGCTACGGGGGCACTTCCCCGTCCCGGCAGGGTGCCGGAACAGAGACTTTCTGTCCCCCGAACCTCCCCTCCGGTGGTGGCAGCGCTGCGGAACTTTCCATTGCTAGAAGTTGTATTCTTTAGGGTTTCTGCATCGGAGGCTTCTTATAGGCGCAAGGGAAAGGTCGATGGAGGCCGGAGGGGCCCACACCACCTGGTGGCGCGGCAAGGGGGACCCGTGCCACCCTATGGTGTGGCCAGCCCCTGGCCCCTCTCCGTTTCATCTTCTAGATCCATGAGTCTTCCGGTAAAATATCGACTTTGGCTTTTGTCCCATCCAATTCCAAGAATATTCATTTTCTGACTTTTTTGGAACCAAAAATAGCAGAAAACAGACAACTAGCACTGTGGCATCTTATTAATAGGTTAGTTCCAGAAAATGTGTAAAAATACTCCAAAGTGTCGACAAAATATAAGAAAATAGATATAAAACAAGCATGGAACGTCAAAAATTATAGATACTTTTCCAACGTATCAGGCAATATCATACCTGAGAGAACTTTTGCGGTAGAGAAGAGTTGTTCTACGAACACCTTTTCCCTGTCAGTGGTGGAAGAATGCAAATCTTCCTCACGCTTTTTCGACTCTTCAAGAGCCTCGAGTGCCTCGTCGCGTTTCTTCTCCCCCGCGGTAAGTCCCTTCTCGAGGGAGGTGACGCGAAGAAGAAGCTCATTATGCTCACCTACAAGGGATAAAGATGGCACAACATAAGCTCACCAACATCTACACAAGCAGAACAGAGAGAAAGTATAAAACTAACCTTCGAAGGCACGATGGCGTTTATCCAGCAAAGCATGCTGTCGACCTAAGGAAATGATCTACTCAGCGAGGCGAGAAGAATTCTTCAAGATAGGCTACCAAAAGGAAACAACATGAGCATTAACAAAAATTCGGTTGCCAGCGATACAATAAAACTCACGTGTTCCTCCAGGGACTCGGGAGATTCTTTCAGGATCGACGTCCGGGCAACAATCTAGTGCCCTCCGGCGTGGGGGGAACTCAAAGAATTGGCACCGGAGTGGGCCACCACCGGAGGAGAAGGATATGGTACCGCCACCTCCTTGTCTTTGGAGTCCACGACTCCAGTCTCCTTAACAAAGCGACAATCATCGGACGATGATGACGCTGTTTGACTACAAAATATCCAGAACTCAATCATAAGAATAGCTCTCAGAAGGGCAAGACGAACTCGCAAGAGTATAAACACATACCTGTCAAAATTCTCGAGGTCGAAGGAATCCCCAGACCACTCCTTCGGCAACCTCAACTTCTTCCACGAAGGAGGAGCCATGGCACGCACAGGGACGATAGGGATTGGCTCCTCTGCTACAGAGGGAGGACTCTCCAGCATCGTCGACGAAGAGGCATCCGAGCCCTCGCTTCGAGAGTGCTTGCGAGTCCCATGCCTGCTAGACTCAGGGGCTTCCTGCTCATCTCCAACAGGGATGGTAGAGCCCGACTCATCCTCATCTTCTGCCTCGCACGGAATTATTCCCTCGGGCTGAGGAGGCAAGTTGGTGGCCACTTTCCAGTCCTGAAACCATAAACAAGCATCAATATAAACTACAATGAGTGGGTAATCAAAAAATAAGAAGAACTTTTGAAGAAATCCACCTCAGGCAGGGGATGACTCGCATAGAAGGGAGGCACGACTAAGTCACCCGGGAGATCCTCCATGGCGGTGTGCTTGGTCAGCAGTCGAAACATCCTGTCTACTTCGCCAGCAGAGATGCCCTCTACGGAGATGCGAGTCACATCACTAGCACCAATCCAGCAGCACATTGGATGTGCCCTAACCTGCAGCAACTGCAGTCGGCGATGCATCAAAGTGCGAATGAGATCAGCACCGCCTATCTCCTTGGCTATGCAATGTTCAAGGTCACAGACGCGTAGGTACAAAATCTCTGTTTTCTCAACTTTGTCGGGAATCACAGTGTTCTTCCACGACCTCCTCTGTTTACAAGTTGCCACTGGATCAAAGGGCACGAGTCCATAGTGCTCTCTATCAACCTTCTGGTCCCGAATGTAGAACCACTTCTCCCTACACCCTTGGACAGATGAGTTGAAGTTGATGGAAAAGTAGGTGACATTGGAGTCAACATGGATACCGCAACCTCCTATATCGTAGGCTACCTATCTAGAGCCCGACTGGCATTTGAGTTTGAAGATTTTTTTAAAGAGGCCAAAGTGTGGCTCGATTCCGAGCCAGCACTCGCAGAGGGTAATGAAACAAGCGATGTGGAGGATAGAATTCGGGGTCAGCTGGTGCAGGTGGAGCCCGTAGAAACAAAGCAACCCCCTCACAAACTTGTGAAGGGGGAGAGAAAGACCGTGAATACTGAACGCGAGGAACATCACTTGAAACCTGGTGGGAGGACTGGGGATTACCTTGTCGCTGGGGATGCGAAAGTCAATTTCCGTGGCGGGGAGCGTCCCATCCTAACGCTGAGTGAAGAGCTCTGAAGGCTTGATGGTGGATGCATGCCACGACCCATTCATGACACGGGTTCCTGTGCCCTTCTTCTTCCTAGCCGCGGCGGTAGTGCTAGTGCCCGTGGTGGCGGCGTCTTTCTTCTTGGCCGCATCAACGACAGCTGTAGATCCAGCGGCAGAGCTTCCCTTCTTCTTTTCCATCTGGCGGTGGGAGCGCAGGAAGTAGCTCGGAAAAATGTGAAGCCGGTCCAGTGCCACAAGGAGGATGCGAGATATGGAGCAGCAGGAGAAGGAATGGAGGCTGTGCGCGAGGAAGAAGATGAATTGTGGGGAATTACCGCACAATGGATCTCTTCTTAATCTCATCGAAGATGCCATCCAATGGCTAGGAGAAAACCAACTAGGGGCATGACACAAATCAGTGTCGACACATGGTAGAGTAAAACCACGAACCGTCGCTCCACTCCCCCATTACACACGAGAATCGAGGAGACGTAGTTAAAACACAGATTATGCACGCCTGGTCAAATCCATGTCAAAAAACGGGGCCCACTTTTCGTCATGTCCCATCAAAACCGCTCACGTGGGCAACTGAGATCACCTCATCGTCAGTACTGACGTCATCAACTCCTGTAGGAGCACTCTGTGACTACTCTAGTCCTTACTCGAGTCTTCGACTCGACCAAGCACTCGGGGGCTACTCCTAACAGGAGCGCTAGCCGAGCACCCGAGGAACTTTGTAAGACATCCAAGCATTATGAATATATATTTTTTCCTCGAAAACCAGTCACTCGTATCCACGATTTGACTGTGGACTCCGGGTTACTCCCATAGGGAGTGCTGAAAGCACATTCGACTAAAACAAGCAAAAGATGATAGCAGTCGCAAAATAATTATAGTCCCCACTCGAGTCTACGACTCGAATAGGGCACTCGGGGGCTACTCCCATAAGGAGCGCTGGTCGCGCACCCTATGATTTTTTCTTATGCATAACTGTGTGTTGACCGCGTCCACACTAGAAAGCTTTGGCGACTCCGCCTCATATTTTCCCTACAAAGAGACTACATCTCCCGCGCCACCTGAATCATCTCCGCGATGACAAAATTCGGATGCCATGCTTGCAGTGTGAAGGTAAGACCTGAAGAAGACCTGGTAACACACATGTTGCGCTCTACTAGACATAATCCGTGCCTATAGGCAGGATGAAATATGGCTTGATGGACGAGTTGAGTGCTCACACTTCTACACTGGTATTCGACTCTATAAGACCTCCAAGGCCTAAATCAAATTACACTAGCACTTTTCCGAATTCGAGTCCGGGGACTCGACTTTGAGTAGATTGCGTTGCTTTGCCCTAAGGCAGTTAACTGATCCCAATACATTGGATAAATCAGGCACGTATATCAAAAATCCCTATGATACAAATCAGAGCACTCCAAAACATGCTCGGCTATGCACTCGAAAGGCTTGATAAGTCTCCACTCAAATCTGCGATTCAACCGGACACTCAGGGGCTACTGACATGGGAATGCCTTACAGGTACTCGAGTTTGGCATATATGGTCCAGTCTAAGCAGAAGCCCACGATGTTACCAGGGCCCAATCAAAGATTTGGGTGACCTAAGGAGACTCCGACTGCTTGCGGCACACTACAAGCTCAAGATAGAAAGTTTAAAAGGGAAAACCCTAACTTGTAACCGACTCGACCTCTTATCCCGAGACCTGTCCTATATATATAAAGGCTAGGAGGGGCGGCGAGGAGGACAATCATAACCCTAGTTTCCACACCATCGCCAGATTGCATCTGCGCACCCCTGTAACTTTTGACTCCCTCGATAATTCCAAGAGCATATAAGCAGGAGTAGGGTCCTCTACGAGGCCTAAACCTAGGTAAACCTTGAATCCCTGTGTGCTTGTTTGCTAGTTAATTGATGCCTCCAGTGCTCCCCTCTTCTCCAAAACCCAAGTCCATAACACTGGGCATTGATGAGTTTAACCCTCGTCACTTATATTTAACGATGCAGCCCTCGAGTATCGGGTGTACTATACTAGGCTAGTTAGCAAAGCTCCCGAGTATTAGATGTACTGTACTAGGCTAGTTAGTGCATCCCCCAAGTTTTGGGCATGATGAAAGTAAAGAAAATTGAAATTGAGACTCAGTAGAGAGAACTTAACTATATTGAATATTGGGTACAGAGGTACATGGTTTGGCTTAGTAACCTAGCCATAGGCATTATTGATAACAAGTACGTAAGTAAATGTTTCGGCTAATTAGCATGGTTGTAGGCCTTATTGAAAGTAAATACCAAAATAAAAATTCCTAAGCATAGAAATGCCACAGATGCGCAACGTTTCATGGGTTGGAGTACTTGACACTTGTCTTCTTGTCCTAGAGGTTATACGCCCCTCCAGGGATCACTTCCGTGATGATGTATGGTCCTTCACATGGCGGCTCTAGCTTGTGATGGCCATCTTATTTTAGGAAAAGGACTAGATCCCCCTCACTGAAGGACTGGGATGCAGCTGACGGCTATGGTAGTTGTGTAGGTTCTGCTGGTATGTCGCTGATCTGGCTAGTGCGATGTCCCTCGCCTTATAGAGTGCGTCGATGTCATCTTTGAGCTGTAGAAGCAGTTTCGTTGCAGGCGATGACTCGTGGAACTTCTTGGGTTATCTCTACGGGAAGCATGGCTTCAACGCCATGGACTAGGAAGAAGGGTGTTTCTTGTGTTGCAATATTTGGAGTTGTTCGTAGGATCCACAGGAAGAAGGGTACCTCATCTACCCAAGTTCCTTTTACCTTTCGAGTGGTGCCAAGAGACTTTTATTGATGCCGCTGCAAACAAGTTGTAACATCCCAACATTAGAAATAAGCTAAACACAGGTTTGTGCATTGCATTCATGCATAGAAAATCCAGATAATTTTCGCGCATTTAAATAAAAACTTGTCAAAGTGATTGAAGCTTTTCTTAACTTGGTGGAACTGAAGTAGATCATCAAGTTGATTGTGATAAGTTTCAATATGACCTTTGCTCAAACCTTATATTTGGGTAATATAATTTGATCTCAGGGTAGATCAAGTGTAATAAAACTAAGTCACAATACACTACTTAATAAGGAGTAATTGATCTTCTAAAGATCATTACATGGTATTCCATATCACAACTCAAGGATGAATACTTAATATTCTAAAGATGATATTAAGATATTACCTACCCTAAACTCTGTATACCAAGTTAAGTATATAACTTAAGTAAATGAAAGTCCATAACTAAATCTTGAAACACTTGTTTGCCATAGTTACTCTTATCATAGGTACCATGGTAGTTCTTAAACATTAGATCTTATTACAAATAGAGTAGAAAGGGAAGTCAAGCCAAGACCATCCAGCATATACTCTTAATCTGATATTAAGAGGTGACATTCCTATTTAACCAAGTCCTAGTGTCAATGGATCATCACTATTGAGAGATTAGTTCTTGACCTAAAACTTATTGACTCATAGCCTTTGACCTATTGTGTTGACCTTCCAAATACCTTAAGTAAATTAATCTGAAGGAAGAAATGGATATGGTTGAGGGTACCATCATCAATGGAATGTGATCCTTAGTGGAGATCAAACCATTTGATGTTGGAGGAGTTAACTCACTCATGAGTTAACTAGAAGAAGTATTTAAACCCAAGAGTTTAGATAGTAATTATGGAGCTTTGATAAAGCTAGTAGTATTAGAATATCCAGTAATAAGCTTGTTAAGCCAAGTGGGTGTAAACTTAGCGTAAGCTTGCTTATCAAGATAATCATATAGAGAGACTAGTAAAAGTCTACCACTTAGTTAAGTATAGATCTTGATCTGATAATTAAAAGCCTAAGCTCAGTTTGATCAAATGATGGTGGTCATTATTCTCAAGTCACTTGAGAATATATGACTAGGTGTTGAAGAAGGCTTGTGAGTATACCAAATTAGGTAAAGCCTAGTAAGCTGAATCATCTAGCTTGAACATGAGAAGTCAAGCTACAGTATGATGAATTATATAACATGAATATATGGAGAAGTTGGAGGCATAGTAAATTAATCAAGCTAATAGAAGAACAAACTCGTATTATGGGAATAGTACCATACCTATTCTAAAGGATTGTTGTCACATATGATGTATAAATAGAATTGTAATCTTGCAAGCTTTGGATATAGTTGCAAGATGGGTTTAAGGAAGTTAATATATGGAGTTAGTAATAGTTACATTGATAGGTGCATCAATGGTAGTTAATTCTGAGAAGTTATATACTAGGTGAAGAATGAGGGGGTAATGTTGAAGTAGCATGACCATGTCATCATATGATGATGGATATGGTGGAGTCAGATGATTGTCTTATTCAGGATTATCTGATCTTTGTGAATAAAATAAGAAAGATATACAGAGTATATTTAGGAAAGGAATTCCTTATCTCAAGAAAAGCTTAGTGAAGTATTGAGGTAAGAATTCTTTAGAAACCTTTAGCTAGCTATACATGCAGCCATGAAAAGACCCATATCTACTTCATTAATCAAAACCCTAGAATCAAATGGATAGTGAAACCATTTCCTATTCCTAGGTAACCATTAAACAATACCTCTTGGACAATTAAAGCTTCCAGGAGATGATTAGAGAACCAGATGAGTGTTTATAGAAGAAAGCATTGTCCATTTGATTGCCTTAAACCCTACTGAGAACCTAATCTCATAGAATCATCAAGATCACATTAGGAAAGTGTTCTCTGGTAATTTTAAACTCTACAAATCAAGTAGAATTGGATTTGGTGAAATCACCAATCAGGGAGAACCCTGGGATTCAAATCACCATATTATAAGCCTAGGATTTAAACCAACATCTAATGAGGTAGTTAAAAGAGGTTAAATATGTATCTACTCCATGCCTATCACTCACCATCATAAATTAGTAGTTTCTTAAATCACTACTAATACTTTATTTTAGTGGTAATACAAGTCATTTCTATAAGATTTTTTGATAGGAAGTGAACCCTAAAACCCCAAGTTATATGTACTTTAATAAATAAATGAACTTTCATATAATAACATATTTTGAATACTCAATAAGAAATACAGTGAAATGGGTTATAATTCACCTCTATCATTTATCAATGTCTTACAAATTTCTAGACATCTTAAAACTTTTGTAGAAATCAAATTGGAAAGAAAATGTCAAAACAGAATAAAGAAAAGAATTAGAAACAGAAAAAAATACAGAGTAGACCAAATCTGGCTTGAGGCCCATTTCCTGTTTGCCTATCTACTGCCTCACCGGCCTAACAGCAGCCCAACACTAGCCGTCTCATCTCCTCTCTCTGACTAACAGGTGGAACCGAGGCTGGCCGCGGGTTGAGACCGAAACGTTGCCAGAGGGTTTTCCGCAAGATGTCCATCGTCGTCTTCTGCCTCCAGCTAGAAGCAGCTCGGTGGTGAAGCCGATGTCGTCCGTTGTCGCTGCGAGGATTCACGCTGCTGCCGACACTTCCGCAGGGATAAGACCGCCACCGCGACGTCCTTGCCCATCCTCATCCCCATTTCCCCTTTCTTCTTGTTCCTATCCTCTTCACAAAAGAGAACCCGAAACCCTAGCTCGTCGGAGTTCGTCGTTCTGGCCAGCTCCGACCACCTCTCTCTTAGCCATAGCCACCGCTGGAAACATCGTCGTCTCCTTGTTCGTCTCCGGCAAGTCTCGTGGGCAGGCGTGTCACGAGCGACGAGGAATCAAGCCCGGAGTATCATCGGTCACCGTGGCTGTTACTCGCGATTCACCGTTACCAGTCTTCCTCATGCCCCGCCGACCATCCCATTAGCATCGTGGTGAGCCAACGATGCTCAAGCACCTCTTAAATCTCTTCCTTTTGCACGTCGGATGTTGTCATTGGCTGCCGCAGAGGTTGGTCGCCGGAGTACCTCCGTTGACCAAAACAGGGTGGTGACACCACTCCCAAGTTTGCCTTACTCTGCTCTATCGCGTATGCCTCCAGATCGACCGATCCTTTCTCGGCAGTGAACTCCGTCCAGTGCTGACATCACCAAGTAATCACGCTTGCATCACCCTAGCTTAGTCAGCAGGTTTGAACCGGTCCACGCTCATGTGGCATGCTAACGTGGCCCGGGCCCGCTTGTCATTGAGTCTGGGTAGAAATAGAATTAGTAATAGAAGTGATTTGTCTGGTTTTCACCAACGTGGCATGTCAACGTGTCTCCGGCCCCACTAGTCAGTGTCTCTGGCTAGGAATAGTCTTGGTGTAAAAAGATTTCTCTGTTAGTAATTAGATAAAACAAAATAAGTTTAGATATAAATATAATTTCCACAAATTTAATAAAAGAATTAAATCTTGTTAATTCTATATATTTTGTTTTGTAATTCATAAAAATGTATATAATATATCAAAATTCTTAGAAAAAAAATCTATAGTTAACTTTATTATAAAACATTGTTATGTTAACTATTTCAATAATAATTATTTAATAAAGATTTTATAAGTAATAATACTTTGAAAATTCATATTTTAATATTGGTGAATAAGAAAAAATATAAATAATATACAAAAATTCTTGGAAAAATAAGAACTACAATGTGAAATTATAAATTTAAAATATTGTATCACTTAACTAATATTTATTATTTATTTAGTATTTAAAAAGTGATAAAACTGGTAAAAATCATATATTATGATTTAAAAATCATAAAAATACTTATAATATACCAAAATAATCACAAAAATAAATTCTACACATCAAAATGTAAACTCTTAATTTTGAAGTAAAATAAAAGGTAAATGGTAATAAATCATATTGAAATCCTTTTCTTTTTTTCAATACATTAAAAACAAAAAACCTTTATTTGGCTTTACCATTATTAGTTTGAAGTCCAAAAGAATAATAAATAATGCAAGTTATGTTAAATGAAGTTAAGATAAGTTTAACCAATACAAGTTGTACTTACTAAAACTACCATTTAGAATTAAGTAAATCTTTCTCTCCAAAAATATTTTATCAATTATAAAATGATCAACATTTGAGTATTAATTCCTCTATAAGTTTGGGAACCCACTTTAAAATCTAAACAAAGATCTTAAGTATTTAACATGTTGTCATTCCCGTGATTATAGATTTAAGAAAATAATACTTCTATAAAAGTAATATTACTCTATTTCATCTTTATAAAACACTAAGAAGTGAACCACATATAAGGTAATACCTTATCCAAAACAAAGAAGTCCCCACTACAATTGTTGAAGTTATTCAAATTTAGTAGTGCTTTCCTTTTTAGTAACTATAATTAGAAAGGAACGTTAAAGTGTTAGCCTTAAGTTTAAACACTATTTACTTTGTAAAGTAATATTTTCCTTAAAGGTTATTCTTTTAAGAAACGTTCAAAGTAATCCTTCCACATTTCTTTGGAAGCTCTAAATGATTAAAATCTTGTTCAAGAAATATTTGAGATACCATGAATCATTTAAGTGCTTTAGTATTACATAATATTTGTTGTATTTACATATTGTTTCACACACTCTCACAAGCCTTAATAAGAAGCACAAGTGTGAAGCTGATATAAAAGTGAAACACATTTTAAGAACTCATCACCAGTTCCAAACCCTAGATCATATACGATTAGTCCGGGGATTCACTTTTATAAAATTGCATTACATTACTTATGCATCATTGCATCTTGATTCATTAAACATTAGTCCTTACCATACCAATGATGGTGTCTATATAATTTGGATCTTCTATTGTCTTAAAGACCGTGAGTACATAATCTTGCAATAGCAAAAGGCAAGTTCACAACTTGCTAATGTCCTTTGATTATTTTCTATCAAATTCTCGTAACTCAAATGTTGTCATCACTTGCATTTCAAAAAGGTCAGAAAACACTATCTTCATAATAATATGGCTATGGATTATTTACCAGATGGTAATAATCTATTGATACAGTTCCAGTGGTAATGGAACATAATATCTAGGACTCAACAACCAATGTAGCCAGTGATTCTAGCGCCGTATATTACGCGTTAACCATGAGATTTGGAATGGGACAGAGAAGTCAGCTGTATATTCTTCCTTTCATATGGAGGCAAGATGACCTTATTGTGACGTTGTGATTCCTTGTGTGGATCCGGCATATGGGTGGGCACCCTTAGGCCCCATGATTTTGGTATCTATATTATCTATGAGTGGTTGTCGGAGGTATAGTCTGACCTTTATGGAGCTTGTCAGGGTCATCACCAGCTCATAGAGTCTTCGCGAACTCACGAGGATTGTAGCTTGCCCGAAAAGGGGGCTTAACGGAGGTGTAGTCAGCCTCGGAGGATCGTGTAGACATATGGGGTCGTGAAGATGGCAGCGATTGGCTTGGATCACCTACTGGGCCCCACATCATGGAATTGTGGACGGGAAAGATCGCCCGATTGTGCAACAAGGAGTTGATCTCTCATGGGTAAAGTAACGCACCTTTGTAGAGTGTAAGAATTGTGACATGTTACTCCCTATTCCGGGAAGGAGCTACGAACGCGATAGGAAAGGAACCCCACGAAGGTTCTGGTCAACCTGTGAAGGCTGTCGGACAGAGTTTTCAGAATAAAAGCAACCTTTGAAGAAATGTTTATGAAAACCTGCATTGCCTACGACCTATGGTCTGTGGCTGTAGTGATAGGGCATCATACACTCATTTTTAGTGAACTTGCTAAGTACGCTCGTACTCAACCATATCTTCTAAACCCTTGCTAGATTCTAAGCCGTTAAAGACGATGTCAACATCAATTTTTGCTCAAGAAACCATCATCGATAGCTCAAGTTCTTCAATGAAGTCAATCAAGTCAACATATACATCCGCCAAAGTGAAGGCAAAGTCTCTGTTTAGATAGGAGTAGATACTCTAGCCATAAAACCTACTTCTGTAGAGCATTGCAATAGTAGCAATGGCAATCCAAATAGTTTAGATATTAGTCGTAGTTACTAGATAGTTCTGAGTTATTATTCTAATTCTTCTTTGTAAGAAGTTTCTTTCTCTCTTTTTAACCTAGAGTGCTCTCTGGAGCTTTTGTAAAGAGTTGAGTTGTAACCTTTAGTCATGTCTTGGACCTGCTGTGTTTCTGTTGTACCACTCTAAGGGATGTAATACTAGTGAACGGTGTTTCATTGGTGTTATGTCAATGCCTATAGTGTACTACATCATGTAGTGGTATGTTGGGTCATCGCACAAGTCCATTGGCTTTCTCCACCTGGACGTTGGTCTAGGAGTGGGAAACCAATGTGTAATTCAATTGTATGCCCATCTATTTGCAGTAATCTTGGAATTCCCCTGAGGTGAAGTTGGATCCATTGTCAATGATGATGCTGTAGGGGACCCCATAGCGGAAAACTATCAACTTCATCAAGGTTACCGCCAATGTAGCATCTTTGTTGGTGACGGGATTTTCTTGATCCACTTGGTGAATTTGTCAACCACGACAAGCAGATAGACGTGTACACTCGAAGATGATATGTGAAGTTTACCCACCATGTCGAGTCCCCAATGAGCGAAAGGCCAAGCCAAAGGGATGTGAACCAATTCCAACACAGGTGTGTGGGGTTCTGTGGGAACCCTTTGGCATGCTTTGCATGTATGTACGATGTCCTTGGTGTCTTGGACCATAGTGAGCCAATAAAATATGGCCCGGAAGGCCTTGGCTGCTGGCATGATGTCCACAAATGTCTTCATGGATGTCCTAGAGGATGACTTTTCCTTCCTTGGGTGTGACGCATCGCTAGAGAACACCCGAGATACTTTGCTTGTAGAGTTCTCCCTTTATTACTCTAAAATCCTTAGAGCGGCAAAAGGTCGGTCTTCCTTCTACTAGGTCATCTGGGAGTTCTCGGTTAACCAAGTACGCTAAGTACGGTTGCATCCATCTGACTTCGATCATCATGACATCCTTGGGTTTTTTGTCGTCCTCTAGTGCAGATTGTTTGGGATCGAGAGATGGTGCAGCCCCCGAGCTAGTTTGTGGCTTAGCGCCCTTGCGTACCTTTGGCTCTGAGGCATCATGAGTTTTCTTGACTTTGATGGATCGCTCGCTTATCTCTTTCCAAAAGACTCTGGGTGGCACCGGTAGGCAGAGCGAACCGATATTGGCCAGATTATCGGCTTCTTTGTTGCTTCCCCTGCTGATGTGGGAGACCTCACATCCGTCGAAATTTCCCTCCATAAGGCTATAAATGTTGCGGTACGCGACCATGTTACCATTGATGGTCTCACACTTGTTCATCGCCTGCTATGTGACGAGGTTCGAGACCCCGAAGATTTTGAGGCGAGTTGCACTACAGGCCTTGGCCATACGCATATCGTGCAACATGGCCTCGTACTCAGCTTCATTATTGAATGTGTTTTGGAAGCTCATCCATAGTATGTAGAGCATATTTTCTCCTTGCAGTGATACCAGCATGATGCTGACGCCTACCCCTTCAGTTCTTTTAGATCCGTTGAAGTACATGGTCTAGGCACTCGACAAATCTAGAGGACCAACACTATGGAGCTACATCCACTCTGTCATGAAGTCAGGCAGTACCTATGACATTATTGTTTTGTGCTTCTAGTACGTGATGCCTCGAGGGGAACTTCAATTCCACAAAGGGAGACACACCCTGTTTCTTCAGGGTTATTCAGGATATTATACAAAGAGGCCTCATTGACCACCTCTATCGGGTGCTCGCTGAAGTAGTGGCAGAGTTTGCATGATGTAATAAAGATGTTGTATGCCAATTTTTGGTAGCGCGGGTATCGCTGCTTCGATGGAGATAACACCTCGCTAACATAGTAGACAGGTCATTGGACTCAGTGGGTTTTTCCTTCCTCGGGTTGCACAATGAATAGTATTGCCCTGACCACCTGGTTGGTGGTGATAGTGTATATTGTAAGTGGTTCTTGTTCTTTGCGTGCCACCAGCATGAGTGATGTCGACATCGTTCTCTTGAGATCTTCAAAGGCTCGTTGGACTTCATTTGTCCACTCAAAGGTTTTCGATTTTCTCATCAGTGCATAGAACGGTATCGCTTTATCGCCAGTCGAGCGATGAATCAGCCTAGTGTCGTGACGCGTCCAGCTAGCTATTGGACACCCCTTAGATTTGTAGGCATCTTCATCATCAGGATCAGATAGATTTTCTCGGGATTAGCCTCGACTCCTCACGCCGACACTAAGTACTTTAGGAGTTGCCCTACTAGGAATCCAAAGTGACAGAGATATGCCCTAGAGCAAAATAATAAATGTGTTTATTATCATATCTCATTTGTACATAATAGTTTTATATCATGCTATAACTATATCAAGAGGAAACACTAATACATGTCTGATATATAAACAAACTAGAAGTCCCTAGTAGCCTCTATTCAACTAGTTCATTGGGCATCTTATGATTAAGGTTTCCTGATCATGGTGAATTTATGCCGATTGACAATGAAGTCATATCATCTCGAATGGTGTGATGGACATTACCCACCGACGATTGTTGAAACACGATCATGTCACATAGTCCATAGTTGCAATTATCTAAAACTAAGTTTCTTAATCCTTAGACTGTGAGATCATATAAATCACTATCGCCCAAGGATTGTTTTAAATGCATCAACCGTCATGTCCGTAACTAGGTGACCATAAAGGTGTATGTTGGGTATTCCAGACAGGCATGTTGAGGCCTATCTATCAATATAGGGATTTGTTCACCTATGTGACAGGAAGATACATTGGGCCCACTTGGTGAGTTACATCCATAAGCTCTGCAACGTATGACTAGGTAATGGGGATGGAATTTCATGTGAACATGTAAAACATTACTTGTTGGAAATGAGATTGAATAAGGTATCATGATACCAGTGATCAGATCTTGGACAAGTAAGTATTGAAGTAACAAGGGAATTGAATACAAAGTTTATGGTTTGACACGACGTAGTCTTGTGGAATGCATGGGGTCATTATGGGCATCTCGGTCGCGCTATTGATCATTGATTCGAGAATTTCTCAATCATGACTGTTCCATTCTTGAACAATAGAGATAACCCACTTAAGGGAATTACAACACTTAGATATCTTCCTGTAAGATGGAATCACAGAAGAGAGACAAAGCGAAATCGTTCCGAAGAGAATTCAAAGTTGTTCGGATGATGGAGAAGGAAAGAAATGGAAAAGACCGAAAGGTGTTTCGGATAAATGGAAATTTATAATATGCATTTATTATAAGTTAATTATGAATTAATATATATTAAATAAATATTTAAATTATTATTTATGGGGAAACTTCCTCAATAGGGCCAAAACTGCGGAGGGAATCGACCCAGGAGGAAGCTACCCAGAAATGACAGCAAACAACAAACAGCCGCAGTGTGTGTGGGCCAGGCGACCCCCACAGGCAGACATGCATGCATGGCTGGGCACCATGCGGGTGTCAGATACCCAGCCACCGCCGCGGGCCACATCCACCCGGCCCACCCGAGCAGGCATAGGCGCGGGCTGGCGCCAGGCGCCCCTAGGTTGCTGCCTCTGCTCCAACTCGCCGCCTCATGCTGCTGTGCGTTGGCAAGCTGCGCAGACAGGTGGTCGGCCCACCCGGGCCAACGCTACCACCGCTGTGAGCGGGGCTGTGGTCGGGCAGCCGGCCCACCCGGCCAATGTCAGGCCGCTGTGTTGCTGCAAGCTATTGCCACTGTTGGACTGCTGCGGCTTGGCCCAGTCGTCTTGCTGCTTACCCCTTCCTATTTTCCTTTTGCCTTTTAATAGTCCCACATGGGAGAGCCTTTGGGAAAGGTACGCCCCTTCCACCTATATAAAGGGGTGCCTATGGGTAGGATTAAACACAACAATTGATAAATTTCTCAAAGGAAGTTTACTTAGAGAACTTTCCTCTCTCTCTCTCTCTCTTGTTGCCTTTGCGGTGGCACGGTCCTAGGGAAGGACTATACATGCAAAGACAACACCATTATAACATGCCATTATGCTGCTATCAGGAGATCTACTTCCACAACCTCGTTAGGGATCAGAGCCTGGGAGTCGTTGTTTGCACCGCATGTGTACGAAACCTTGGGGGTTCTTCCATTAGTGGCACTAGAGCATCGTACGAGGACCTAGACAAGGGGTGACATAGGAGGAGCTACGCGACCTTGAGTTTGGATGTGTACGACTACATCATCCATGTTCCTGCATGAGCTTTATACGCTTACGGTCTACAAGGGTATGTTACCGCTGTCTTCCTCCATTACTACATTACTTCCTAGATAGATCCTGGCTAGGTGTGTTCCCGTGTAGTAAATTTTTTGTTTTCTACCACAGAACCCCTTTAGTGATCTCACAGCCGATCTATGTGTAGTATGCTAGTACGAATATACACATGCTAAATGTGTGCATTGATACTCTAGTTGTTACCTTCCCACGTGTATTTGTTTATATCGCGACACTATGAGATGAAATGGCCCGGACCGACTTTACACGTAATCTTATGCGAGACTGGTTCCACGCTTGACATATGGCTAGTACCGTTTAAGTGGCCAGCGGGTGTCTGTCTCTCTCACAGTAGTTGATATAGCATCTACAACGGAAGGCCACAAAAGGGGTGTAGTATAGATAACTATTGGATCCATGTCGTGGTTGGAAGTTCGTAGGTAGAAATGGTTCTATTGCGAAAGCCTAATAGCCATGTAAAACTAAAATACATAAAGTAGAGGCGTCTAACTTTATGTTGTAGGGAAGGCTTTGTGATGTGATATGGTTATAGTCATGAATATGGTAAGGTAGTTTACTTTCCTATTACTAGGTTGTATAGTTGTAGTCATCGCGATGATGAGTGATAAGACCGGTGGCGTCAAACTGGTGGCCTAATGGAGATCGTGTTGGAGAACTTGATGGAGATCAAGGAGTGCAAAGACAACCATGTCACATGTGATGTTTAATCTTTGTGTGCATCTTGTTTTATTGGTAGTATTAGATACACAACGGTAGCATTAGATAAGATTATCCCTAATTAATACCAACATAAGTCTTCTCCCATTAGTGTGTATTGACCAAGAAAGTTTGCAGTTATGTAGCTGGCCATGATGATCGGGTGCTAGACATCTCTGCATTCACATACAGTGGGTGCAAGCCATGTATGCACAACGAATACACTATGGCCGAGTTGGTGAGCCTAGCATGTACAAACATGCCCTAAGAACACAGTATATCAAAAGATCAAGCACGCGTCACATGGATGATGTGATCAAGGGATATATTCCACCCTGGCATCCATTTCAAAGGTCATGATGATTGGGGATGATGTGGTGTAAAGGGATCGTGTAATCACTAAACTGTCTTTAGGAATGATAGTTTAAGTGGGAGCTCATTTTTTTAATATGATTACAAATTTGAACTCCTATTATGAACTTAGTCTAAGTCCTTTTGCAAATGTGTTGTAGATTATGTCCATTCCCTTAGTTCAGGACACCTTTGGTCTAGTTATGAACAGGAAGAAACTTAAGCTAGATGGGTCAAATTTCATCGACTGGTACCAACGCCTCTAGAGGACCCTCATAGAAGATTTCCTCGATGACTCTAACGGTGGAGAATATGCGACTCTACGTGCCCATCATGACACCTTCATGACCGTAAAATACACCATTATCCATGCCATGGAATTTGGCTTAAGGGTGCACTTTCATGAAATCGACGCATTTGATATGCTCGATGGATTGAAGAGCTTGTTCTCGGAAAATATCAGTCACATGCGATATGAGTACATGGACGAGTTTACTTCTACCAAGATGGAAGAAAACTCCATCTTGGAAATCCACCTAGATAAAACGGTAGAGATCCATAGACGTCTTGTGGATGCTATGGATGACTGGTTGGCTGACGACTTTGTGATAGATGGGGTGTTGTGTACACTTCCTCCCAGCTACAAACACATTGTCATAGACTACATCATGAAGGTAATATTGTATACCTTTCATGAGTTCATAGCCAGGCTGAGGACTACCAAGGTCGATCCCAAAGCTGAGACCGTTGTCAACAGAGAAGGTATGTGTTGATATACAAATAATAAATGTTTCCATGAAACACTTACACAATTTTCAAGTATTGGATACTTACTCCTGTTTTATTGAAAATAGGACTCTCTGTGTGAGAGTTATGGAATGGAAAGCGGCACTGATGGCGTGGTGACGGCAAGCAATCTAGTTGATGGCTGACGACACTCTTTCCTCGAAGATTATCATTAGGATTAGAAGATTTGAATAAGAGCTTTGCAATGAGTTTGTGAATTGTATCAGTGTGTCTTGCTTATGTGAGGCGGTTATTCATATTAATAAGATACAATCAGTTGTTATTTTCTATAAATCATTTCTTTTATGATTCACATTGGGAATATGAACAAGTTATTATAGTCTTTGTCTGGTTGATAATAGAACATTTATGAAAAATTTCCAAAAGATATCCATACCTTCAAAGTCTAGGTAGCTATAAAATTAACAAGAATTTCAAAGTCTCTCCAATTTGATCCAAGTGACTAAGAATTCAAGTTAATAAAAATTTGGCATAAAAAGGACTTGTGAAAGACTATTTCACAAATTATGATGATTTGATGAATCAAAATGTATTGATAAGTCTGAAACATCATAGTCATAGTGTATGAGATATATGTGGTCTAAAATGATCTTCTAATGGATTAACGTTAAGAATTAGTGTAGTGCCTTGATTTTCGACACCAGGGTTTATCCCCTTTGATTGTTTGGCCAGGGGCGTAGTGTCTAGCGAGCGTTTTTTGATGAACTAGGCGAAAAAACTCACAGAGAGAGAGACGTGATGCTTTTTACCCTGGTTCAGGTCCGATGTGATCGGATCCCTACATCCTACAACTATCTAGTATCTGATTATCACAAAGGTTTACACTTCCTCCTCCTTTCTCACATTCGACCTAGGCCTCCTTTTATATGGGTAAGGGGTCAGAGCACACGTGGCGGCGAGGGCTTAGCCATGTGGTTCTCTTGACTTGCAACGTGGCCTAGCATCCTTGTCTCTGTGCCGTGTGTCACTTAGGGCGGTGGTACATAGACTATCATCAGCCTTGATTTGGCATGGTTCTTGTCTCCAGGCGGCTTATCATGGACAGGGTTGTTGGCGGGGGTGTCAGAGGGACCCGGATAGGCATCCCGGCTGAGTCTTCGAGTGGCCATAGGCGAGCCGACATGTGTATGACGGACACGTGTTGGGCGAGCACTGCCCTGGGACGAAGTGTGGTCTTGCCTCTTCTGCTGGTTTAGTGCGTAGTATGGATTAGGTCAGACACCGCAGCCAGCTGTATTTGTCTTCAGAAATCATTCCAAGTGGGTAGGCAGATCAGAGACCTACCCAAGGAGATCTCCTAGGACCTCCCGGATGGGCACTCTATGGAACACCCAGCCTAGAGCCCGCGGTTTCGTGACCTGTGGAGAGTAGGGAACCGACAGTAGCCCTGGGGAGTAGTGTCGTTTCACGTGGTTTGTGACCTAGGGCGATACCCCGCCCATTCAGGGCATCGGAACAAGGGGGATACCCGTGGAGTTTTACTGGGACTCGGCCTGCAGATTCTAACGAAGACCTTGACGCATCGGTTCTGCTGCCTAGGGGAATCCAAGGGACTATCCTTGTAGTAGCTTGAGTCTTCGGTGTTGCTCTTGGTGGCTTAATCTCCTCAGCCTATTTAAATGGCCTTTAGGGAGGAGGTCGCATCCAACACTCATATTCTTACCCTTCTTGTTCCTCGCTCTCTATAGAAGCATGGACACCATCCACCTTGTTGACCATGCGCTAGCAAAGGAAAGGCTACTCCTACTGGCACTAGAAGGTTGGCTTCCACTAGGCGGCAGTGAGGCGGATCGATGGAGACGATGGCAAGGTCATGGATGGGATCATCGCTTTGGAGACTGGTCGTTCCCCGTGGCAGCAGCTCCTCAGGGCTCGTGGCCGGATTTGTCCGGCTTCAAGTTTTACGTGAGGGTGCACCAGTAGAGTGCAGGAACATTGTGTCTTCTGGATGTCTTCACTTGGTCCTTTGGCAGTCGCCACCACCCTCGCAGGCTGATGCTTCAGCCTACCGGGTGCTCCAACACAATCTGGTGGGCCCATGTTTTCTCTCTAAAGAGGGTGTCTTGGGAGAGGGTGGACCCGCTTCTCCAAGACCCACTCCCTCCAGCGGGGAGACATCCTCATAGTCACGTTCGATGAGGTGGAGAAGCTTTTCATCAAGGTGTTTAGTGGCAACCATCGCCGTGTTGACTACTTCCACGAGGAGGGGCTCTGACCTGCGGATCTCCCCGCCTGGATGCTTGCCCGAGACCCCTTGATACGTCCATTTTGCATCACTATTCTATGTCATAATTCACTGTTATTCATTGATATATTTCGTATTGAGAGGTGATACTTATGTTATTTCATCTATTTTTGCATGGTTGATGACTTTTGGAGCATGGACCGCTGCAGTCAGGATTCTGATGGAAAAGGTGCTGTTTAGAGGCAAAATTCGTGAAGATCTGAAAATCTGGGAAAATATACGGAAAATCCTATTTTTCCAGAAGAAGAAGGAAGCCAGAAGGGGGCTAGAGATGGGCCACAGGGGGCCCACACCACCGCCTGGCGCGGGCCAGCCTAGGCCACGCCACCAGGTGGTGTGGCCGCCCTAGTCCACCCCTGGCACTCCCCTCTAGCATATATTATCCTCCCGAAATCCTAAGACTCGGGGAGCGACCACAGATAGATTCCGCCGCCTCTGCTAGGCATAAAACACTAAGAGAGAAAGATCTCTCCGGCAGACAGATTTCTGCCAGGGGAATTCCTTCCCGGAGAGGGGAGATCGTCGCCATCAACACCATCATCAAGCTGGAAATCATCGGGATCATCATCATCATCATCATCACCATCAGCACCCTCATCACCATCTCCATATTGCTGTAACAATTGAGTTAAATCTTGCATTAGTTCTTAGGGGAAACTTTCCCGGTGTTGATTACTCTTTGTAGTTGATGCTATTGAGTGAACCATTGAATTATTGTTTATGTTCAGATTGTTATACATCATTATTCTATCTCTGAACATGATCCATATGATGTCTTGTGAGTAGTTCGTTTTGTTCTTGAGGACATGGGAGAAGTCATGTTGTTAGTAGTGGAGTTGTGTTGAGAAAGATTCAATAGTTTGATATTTATGTTGTGGTGTACTTCTTCTAGTGGTGTCATGTGAACATCGACTACATGACATTTCACCTACATGGGCCTAGGGGAATGCATTGTGTATTTGGCTACTAATCGTAGGGGTTGCCGGAGTGACAGAAACCTAAACCCCCATTAGGAAACCATTGCACAAGGGACATAAGGGTCTTAGACATTAAAGCTGTGGTTAGGTTTCTACCTTAATTACTTTCTTGTACTTATGGATGTTTGCAACGGGTATAATCACAAGTATGTATTAGTCTTTGGAAGGTCGGTACATTAGCACAGGTTCACTCACACAACACTTAGCAAGGTAAAGAAGATTAATCAACTATATGAAGCGAAAGCACTTGACAATCTTCCCATGTGTCCTCGAGAACTTTTGGTCATGTTAAGTAATACAACCGACTTGTTCTTTGCTGAATAAAGGATTGGTCCACTTGCTGCATTTATTCTTATTGTCTTTTATTTACTCGTACTTTATTTACTTGCTTTATCAAAAACCCCTGAAAAACCGTTTGCTAAGTATTTGGAGAGAATTCCTGATCCATACCACTAGCGAGCACCTTATGCTCCTCGTTGGGTTCGACACTCTTACTTATCGAAAATACTGCGATACACCCCCTATAGTTGTGGGTCATCAAGACTATTTTCTGGTGCCGTTTTCGGGGAGTGAAGCGCTATTGGAGAGTGTAACTAGTAAAGGAAACTTCTACTGTGAGTATTGTTTACTTCTGTTAGTTGCCTTATTTTTGTTATGGATAATTCATTGAGTTTCTTATTTGGTAATGCTACTACCACTGCTAAGGTAGTAGATAAACCACTACCTGCTGAGAATGGTGTTTTTAAAATACCTACAAGAATTATTGATCGTGTTTTGGATTACTATTATGTTGGGGATGGAACTGTCCATCCCGATGATCATTTGCTCTTTATACATGAATTATGCGGGTTGTTCAAGTGTGCACGTATTACTACAGATCAAGTTAAGAAGAAGTTATTCTCACTATCATTGAAAGGAAGAGCTGAGGAATGGTATAAGCTGCTAAAGAATGGTCAAGCTCTGGAATGGGAGGAAATAGTGCCTCTCTTTATTCAAAGTTTTATCCTCCTTGTGAGATTCATAAAGATCGGAATCAAATATACAACTTTTGGCCTCTTAATGGAGAGAGTACAACTCAAGCCTGGGGGAGATTGAAGTTACTAATTCTCAAATGTCCCATTCATGAGCTCCCCAACAATATTATTATCAATAACTTTTATGCAAGGCTTTCTCTTCATGATAAAGATTTATTGGATGCTTCTTGTGCTGGATCATTCACTCGCATGGAAGAAGAAGCTAAATGGGATCTTCTGGACTGTATTCAAGACAATGCTGAAGCTTGGGAGAATGACAAAGGTAGAAAGTCAGGTATAAATTACGATTATGAATGCATTGAATCTTTGGGAACTGATGACTTTCAAAATATTAAAAATGCTTATGGTCTAGACTCTCAAGATATTGCTTCTTATTTTAAGGATTTTGCTTCCTACATTGAAGTGCCTAAAAAGAAGTGGAATAAGTATCATGAACCTTATAAAGATATTACTAAGAGTGTTCCTACAAGAAATACTGAAGTTTATACTGCTAATCATGTTTTACCTGAACATTACATTGAGAAAATGCCTTTCCCAGTTAAGATGAAGGAACATTCTATGATAGCTAGTATGGTTAATGAAAGTACAAATGAAGCTGTTGAACCTGATAAAAAATAGTTGATGAACCTATAATAGCAAATGTGAAAGACTTTGTTACGAAATATGAAGAAGATGGACACACTATCCTTTGTAAGGATACCTCTAATATTGTTTCACAAAGTAGTATTATGAGAGCTAATATTCCTGTGTTTTCTGTTAGAATAAGTGATCATTGTTATGATGGCCATTGTGATAGTTATATTATTAAGTTTATGCATGATACTGAAAGTTATTATGAGAGAGAGAAAAGTTTCTTATGTATCTCAATAATATCAAGTTTCCTAGTTTTATGTTGAAAGTTTTTATGTTGCACTTCTTTTGCCATCTTATGCATGTAGCCTCTGGTTTCAACAATTTGTTTGTTTAAAAAATTCCCTTGAATAGGAAGTGGGTTAGACTTAAATGTGTGTATTTTTGCTTCTTAATGCTCTCTTTCACTTCAATTCATATTCCTATGTGAGCATCTCCAAAATTATCATGCCCATCTTAATGGCTATAAAGAAAGAGCTTTCTGAGAGACAACCCAATTTGTTTTTGCTTCTTTGAGTCTTGGAAGTTATTATTTCGGTAATAACCTCTCCTTATCCGTTTTGTTTGATTTTTATGTCAAGATCAACCTCTAATGATAGAGAAGTAAGATTTGGGGAAGTTGCTGTCCCGAAACAGATTTTTGTGCTTCACCGTAAAAACTCGTGAGAGATCTCTGTATGTCGGATTGAGCTGTAATTTTTTGTGCTTCTGCCCCAGGTTGTTATTTCGCTTTCGTTAATTTTGCACTTTTTGATTTGAGCAATAACAGAGTTTCTAAAAATTTATCTTTACCTACTGGTCTGTTTTGACAGATTTTGCCACTCTTGCATTTGCTTCTTTATTCGATTTCCTTTTTGTGTTTTCAGAAGGAGTTGCTACAGTAGCTCTTGTTTTGAGGGTTTTTAGTTGAAGTTGGACTCAAAAGGTTTTATCACCTCATATATACTAATGTTGCTAATGAGAACTGTGTGAAGTTTTGTGTGAAAGAAATTTCCAGGTAGTGGAGATAATGGTGTAATAAGGAAGAGAAGGGTTTTATGACTCAAGTAATAAGTGTATGAAGATGAAGATATTGATGCTATTAAAGTGGTGACTCTGGAAGAATCTACTAGATACCAAATTCAGAGACCTGCAGAGTCTATTTTCGAATAGGTAACAGTTCTGGTAAGAAAGGTTCCGCGGAAATACTATCCAACTATATTTTTTTGCAGTTTTTAGTCAATAAGGAAAGTTATGAAGCGAAAGAGAGACGGAAACGGAGCCAGGGTGGCTCACACCACCCTGTGGCGCGGGTCGTCCCCAGGCCGCGCCACCAGGTGGTGAGTCCACCCCGGACTCCGCCCCCGACTCGTTTTCTCCCAGTACCTTCCTTTTGACATGAAACTTCGTAATATATAATCCCCCGGATCCCCCGAGGTTCGTATATCGTGTTTTCGTCGCGTTTTTGTTTCTATCTGTTTCTGCCAGGACATACTCTTTGGAAGTTTAGAAGCACAATGGTGTCCTCCAAGGACAAAGGGAAGGAGCCTATGGAGGAGGATCACCAAGACCCCGGGAAGGAGGAGGAGATCAAGAGTGAAGATGAAGAGGAGCAAGGCCAACATCCGCACACTGGCACTACCATTGCAAGCATTGGAGTGGTGACAAAACCTGCCAGGGTTAGAAGGACTGCACGGATGTGGACTGGGGGGAAAACTCCCCATCACTGCTTGGCTCCATAGTCACTTCCTCCATGCACCAAGAATCCTTTCCATACCCTTATCCATGAGCATCAATACCGAAATATGCCCAAGGGGAAATTACCCTCCAATTGGGATTTTCCTCGTTCTAGCCATGCAGGAAAAGAAGACTTCAAGGAGGAAGAGTGGGGAAAGAATAGCAAGAGCTGGAATTCTCAACCTGACATGATCATGAGCCGCATTGAGCAAAACTCACAGCTGATTCGTAATCTAACCTTCGAGACCGAGGACTCGAGGAAACTGATCAAAGAGCTCATCGAGAGGATACCACCACCACCGAAGGAGTAATTCGTCATCAGGTTTGGCATCCCCCCTTGGTTCGTTCCAAGCTTGGGGGAGTGTCGCGGTATCACATCACTATCTTCTATCTTTCTACCCTTTTTAGTAGAGTCATATCATGAATAGAGAAGTTATTATGTAGGATGGTTTGCATTATGGAAGTGTCCCCTCTCTCGTTAGATATGTATCCCTTGGTGTGAGTTGCCGTTATGGAATATTAATGAGAAGTTCTATCATTCACTCTTTATCATAGCTTATATTGGTTTTCAATTTGGTGGTTATATGATTGATATTGTTGTTAGTATTGGTATCACATTGGGATCATTGTGTTAATTTAGTTGGTTTTGGCAAAACTGGCTCGATCAGTAGCAACACTATTTTTAAGAGTTGAATGAAAAGATAAAAGTACTCTAAAGAAAAAAATTCATCATCTTTCTTTCTTGATTTGCTCAGAAGTTTAGTATTCTCAAGTTAATATCTTTTGTGCTTCCAAGGAAGATTGCATGCTTGTCTTTATCACTTGTATGTTTGTTTGTTTCCTTCAACTCTTATACTTGCTACCCAACCTTGCTAGACAAAAACCTGTGCTGAGAGGGAATTCTTCTCGTGCATCCACCTCCCTTAAACCAAAACCTTTGCCATTTGTGTCCACCATACCTACCTATTAGCATTATTGCTATTCCAAGTAAATTCTTGTTTTATCTACCTCCCAAATTAAACTTGTTATGAGAAAGGTAGTGATTAAAGCTCCCACGAACTTGATGGAACACTTTAATTTTCTTGCATTTAATAACCTGAACCATTGAGTCCTTCTTTGTTGTGTATATGCTTGTGCTTTATGAGTTGAAGTTAGCAGAACCATGTATCATGGGGAACGCTTTCAACACTTCGTTGGTACTTTGTACCTAGTTGATATCATGATTTCTTTTGCTTATGGATCCTGGTAGTGTGAAATAAAAGTGGAACTTGTAAGATCATGGAGTTTATATGTGTGTTAGAGAAACGCCTGGGCCGCTAGCCTAAGCCATGCCTAATCATGGTGGAAACTTGCAGCATAACTATAGTGAGCATTCTATGAAGCATCCTCAATAAAAACCTATGCAAATAGCAAATAAAAAGATCACTGAGATGCTCACTGTCTACTTGCCTTGTCATTTTGATAATGGGATAGCTCATGTGTCATGTGCAAGGGGTACCCCGTTGGCGGTTCTCAATGATACACGTGTATTTACAATTACAAGAGCTTACTCATGACTGAAGTTGAGTAGCATGAGGTTCGGTACTCATAAGTAAGGGGCATGAGATTTCAATTTATAACTTGTCAAGCATATCCTCTTAGTTGTGTCACTTTAACCTTCATCACCTAAATATGCCTATGATAGGGGCAATGAGAGCTGAAAGCTAGTAAGTATCATAATTTTTGGGAGCTCTTTGTGAAATTTGAAATCCCTGCTTCCCTCTGTGAAGGGCCTTTCTTTTGCTTTTTAGTTGAGTTAGTAAACGTATTCCCTTCTATCTCGGCAAGTATTTAGAGTTGTTGTGTTTCATTCATTCATATGACGATTTATTCAATCGTGTTTCTTATGTTCCTTGTTTTGCTCATTGCTCTTATCTTGATGTTTACTACTTTGAAAGCTATCATTGAAAAACCAGTTATTTGTGAACTCCAGCAAATTATCAACTATCCTTCGACCAAGATCTAAGTTTGCCATTGCCAATTATGATTTACTTTATGTATCTTTATTATGTTTCCTTTACTCATTGCAAGTTGAGTTATAGAATAGTGAGTTGTCTTCTATTATGATCTATGTATTTGATGAATGTGATGCTTCTTGTCTGTATTCTTTTATCGACTCTTCACTCCATAAACATGAGGCCATGTTTATTGAGCTCAGTTTCGCTTGGGGACAAGCGAAGTCTAAGCTTGGGGGGAGTTGATACGTCCATTTCGCATCACTATTCTATGTCATAATTCACTGTTATTCATTGATATATTTCGTATTGAGAGGTGATACTTATGTTATTTCATCTATTTTTGCATGGTTGATGACTTTTGGAGCATGGACCGCTGCAGTCAGGATTCTGATGGAAAAGGTGCTGTTTGGAGGCAAAATTCGCGAAGATCAGAAAATCCGGGAAAATATACGGAAAATCCTATTTTTCTAGAAGATGAAGGAAGCCATAAGGGGGACTAGAGATGGGCCACATGGGGCCCACACCACCCCCTGGCGCGGGCCAGCCTAGGCCGCGCCACCAGGTGGTGTGGCCGCCCTGGTCCACCCCTGGCACTCCCCTCTGGTGTATATTATACTCCCGAAACCCTAAGACTCGGGGAGCGACCATAGAAAGATTCTGCCGCCTCTGCGGGGCAGAAAACACCGAGAGAGAAAGATCTCTCTAGCAGACAGATTTCTGCCGAGGGAATTCCTTCCCGAAGAGGGGAGATCATCGCCATCAACACCATCATCAAGATGGACTTCATCAGGATCATCATCATCATCACCACCATCATCACCATCAGCACCCTCATCACCATCTCCATATTGCTGTATCAATTGAGTTGAATCTTGCATTAGTTCTTCGGGAAAACTTTTCCGGTGTTGATTACTCTTTGTAGTTGATGCTATTGAGTGAACCATTGAATTACTTTTTATGTGCAGATTGTTATACATCATTATTCCATCTCTGATCATGATCCATATGATGTCTTGTGAGTAGTTCATTTTGTTCTTGAGTACATGGGAGAAGTCATGTTGTTAGTAGTCGAGTTGTGTTGAGAAAGATTCAATAGTTTGATATTTAAGTTGTGGTGTACTTCTTCTAGTGGTGTCATGTGAATGTCAAATACATGACACTTCACCTATATGGGCCTAGGGGAATGCATTGTGTATTTGGCAACTAATCGTAGGGGTTGCTGGAGTGACAGAGACCTGAACCCCCGTTAGGAAACCATTGCACAAGGGACGTAAGGGTCTTAGAGTTTAAAGTTGTGGTTAGGTTTCTACCTTAATTACTTTCTTGTACTTACGGATGTTTGAAAGGGGTGTAATCACAAGTATGTATTAGTCCTAGGAAGGTCGGTACATTAGCATAGGTTCACCCACACAACACTTAGCAAGCTAAAGAAGATTAATCAACTATATGAAGCGAAAGCACTTGACAGTCTTCCCATGTGTCCTCGAGAACGTTTGGTCATCTTAAGAAATACAACCGGCTTGTACTTTGCTGAATAAAGGATTGGGCCACTTGCTGCATTTATTCTTATTGTCTTTTATTTACTCGTACTTTATTTACTTGCTTTATCAAAAACCCCTGAAAATCCGTTTGCTAAGTATTTGCAGAGAATTCCTGATCCATACCACTAGCCAGCACCTTCTGCTCCTCATTGGGTTCGACACTCTTACTTATCGAAAATACTGCGATACACCCCCTATACTTGTGGGTCATCACCCCTCGTCGAGTGAGTAGCTTGGACCTGCGTAGGTTTTACCAAGGAATACAACATGTAAGGTTTCAGGAGATGCGCTCTACTTTACCTCTTCTAGCTATAATTCCGCATCTATTATCCCGAAATAAATGAGGACACTTATTTGGCATTGTCGCCTTCTTGTCTCCTGAGTATTTTCTGTTGCTAGTGCTCCGGGGGTGACAAGGTTCACTCCTTAGTCATCCACAGAGCGCTTCATGGTGCATTTCCTTGCTAGCGGTTAGCCCCCGGACGGGTGAAGGAGCAAAGGACCGCTTTGTCTTTGTTCACCTACTAGGATGATCCTTAGTGCATCACTTTTGGGTGCTCTGGGGCAACCCCTGAGCATTTCTGCTCTTCGGGTGATTCAATCACCGTCAGAGACTGATGGATCCAAAAATAGCCATCTTCCACCATGTTTAAACATTGTTTTTAGTCAAGCAATTAATAAGAAACTCTCTATCCTTTCCACTAATGACAAATAATTGCAAAGATATGCAAACCATTACTTTGATTTTTGTTGTGCAAGAAATCTCGCTTTTTAATGCGAAATCTGGAGTCATAATGAAGGTTTTTAGGAAGTCCACATGACCAAGTAATTCTGGAGAAAATACCAGGCGTCTGTAGCCGAAACGACCACTAGTACAGGCAGGGCCCGCCTATACCATTTGTTTGTACCATGTGGCGACAACTTCGTCTTATCAAACCCTACAACTTTCGTAAAAGCGCCTATATATATATTGAGGCCTCAGCCGCCGCACAGAGGGTCGCCATTCTCAGATTGCGTCACAACACCATAGTTCATCCCTTCCATCTTCCATCCCCTTCATTAGCCATAGCCATTACTTTTTATGTGAGATCTCCTTGTGATTCGACGACCATTATAAGGATATTTGATTTCAATCTAAGAATTTTGCACAATGTTTTCTATCCTTGATCTTATTGTGAGTGAGTAGTCCTCATAGGCTATGGTTGGGGAGAAACCTCGCAGTGATTATGTGCATCTAATCTATGGGAGCATTGTGTATTGTTTGAAAGATAGATTTGTATCTTTTGTTTCTTTGTCTCTTGTCTTTATCTTTGGACTTGTAGGTACCCAAGACCCCATAGATTGATAAAGGCTTGAGGTGAGATACTTGGCTAGCGACGATCTCATAGGAAACCCAGTGACAGAAAGGGATGTACGGTCTTCTCTTAGCGACCCATTCAGAATCACAACAACATCACCACTTAATGCTTTGATCTGTGTTTTACACTTAATTATCGTTTGTGGCCTGATGCTCTGCGGTGCACTCGGTTGGATCAAAATACTATTGCTATGCATGTTTCCTCTCTGGGGCTCTAGTATATTAGGATGTGTTGCCATACGAGATTATCTATATTAAAACATTACACATGAGTATGCTTATTATTATCTTTTCCATATGATGTGCAGCTGCAGGTGGATCTTCAACCATAGCCTATCTCCATCCATTGATTCAAGCCACGATAAAGTAAACTAGATTAGTCCAGTAAATGAAGGAAAAAAGTCTAGAAAAGGTGTCCTTTTTATTTCCTTTTAGCGTTGTTTTCCAAGGTTCAAAAACACCTAGGTCTTCTAGGGAAAAAGACTATTGTACTACATCCTTAATCCAGATCGAAGGTATCAACCCTTTTTCTGGTGTCGTTGTCGGGAAGCAATTTCGCTATCCTGGTGAGGTCACTAGAGACCTTGCTTTTAGTTTTATTATTTGTTTGTAGTTTATTTCTTGTTATTTTTTTACTTTCTAGTTATGTATTTGAAAACCCAAAAAAATTAGTTACTTGTTATTTGTTTTATTTACTTAAAAATACCAAAATATAAGAGCCATGGCTCAAAAGAGACTTGGAGAGTATGGTACTCCCACTGATGGTTTTATTCTTGCACCTATTACTCGACCTGTTGTTGATGCGGAAGCATATGAAATTAAGCCTAACATTTTATGTTTGGTTTAGAAAAACCAATTTGGGGGCTGATCTTCTGACGATTCAGGTTTTCTCTTAAATACTTTTACTGAAATTTACGACATGATGTGTATTAAGGATGTAGATCCAAATGCTATTAAATTACATTTGTTTCCTTTCTCTCTTAGAGGAAAGGCTAAGGACTGGTTGCTAGCTATACCTAAGGGCACTATTAAATCTTGGGAGGAATGTACTAATCTCTTTATGACTAAATTCTTTCCCCCAGCTAAAACTATGCAATTAAGATCCAACATTAAAAGTTTTAGACAAGAAGATCGAGATCCACTAGCGCTCGCATGGGAAAGGATGAAAGAAGCCGTAATGAACTGTCCTAGTCATGGGATGGAAGAATGTCTTATTTACATTTATTTTATAATGACCTTAACTCAATGTCTAAGTCTATGATAGATACTGTAGCAGGAGAAACAATCCTGGGAAAGCAAGTGAGTGTTACAAAGAAATTACTTGACGATATGCAAAACAACCATGCCCAATGGCATGTGGAAAGAACCTCTAAAGGGTGAATTCAATCACCGAGGTAAACAATTAAGAGCTTACATCTAAGGGTAAGGAAGATACCCAAGTTAATGCTATCGCTATCGATATGAATGATGTTAATTTTATAGCTCACACTCCATATAATCCTGCTTGGAAGAACAAATTTTTTGCTTCTAATGTTCAAAAACATTATTCTAATCCTACAAGAGCTCCTTATAATAATTATGATAATCCTAATGGAGAAAATCATGGCAATCTCTCGTTTGAGCAAACTATTAGAACCTTTATGCAAGCTTGAACCAATCAAAATAATATGCTTATTAAAATTAGGGAGAACCATGAAATTAGTTGATACGTCGTAAATGTATCTATAATTTTTGATGCTCCATGTTTGTTTTGTATAAACTATCTTATGTTTTGCCTACACTTTGAGGCATTTTTATACATTTTCTGGAACTAACCTATTCACAATATGCCGCAGTGCTAGTTGCTTGTTTTCTGCTGTTTTTGGTTTCAGAAAAGCTGGTAAAGAAATATTCTCGTAATTGGATGATATAAAACCTAAAGTTCCTATTTTCCCCGACATGACACAAAGTCCAAAGGGGAGACGGAGGGGAGCCAGGATGCAGGCACCACGATAGGGTGGCGTGTCCCCCTCTGGCTGCACCACCAGGTGGTGTGGGCCCCTGGTCCACCCTCTGACATTGCCCTTCCGCCTATATATTCCCCCCGAGAAGAAAAGTTCCGCAGCGCTGCCGCCACCGAAGAGGAGATTCAGGGGACAGAAGTATCTATTCTGGCACCCTGCCGAGACGGGGAAGTGCCCCCGGAGCCATCTCCATCGACTCCACCGCCATCTCCATCACCGTTGCTGACTCCCATGATAAGGAGGGAGTAGTTCTCTCTCGAGGCTAAGGGCTCTATCGGTAGCTATCTGTTAATCTCTCTCTATCTCTATGCATGATATTATGAGATCATGAGCTTTGTAATCTATAGATCTATTCTGCTACTCAAGTGCTTTAATTAATCTCTTCTTATCCCCACGTGTGTGAAGTTGACCGTGTGCACACCGTGTGGCACTTTGGCTAAGGTTACATAAATACTTATCATGAGTATAATTTGAGTTGGATGTCTCTATGAGATTGTGGTGTTTGTTGGAACCATCTAGCGCTCAAGGTGATAGTGAGGGGTTATCTAGATGGGGAATGCAAACTTTAAGGTGTGCTGTTATAGCCCTACATCGTCCAACCGGAGAGTAGTTCAGGGTAGCATAATGAAGAGAAGGTATTTATATGAGAGTGTCCACTGGTGAAAGTATGATCCCTAGGCCTTGTTTCTAAGCATTGAAACACCATTTACAATCAGTCATGTTACATGTTTGCTTGCTGCCACTCTTATTTCAGATTGCAATTACCACTTATAATCATCCATGTTACTTGTATTTCACTATCTCTTCGCCGAACTAGTGCACCTATACACCTGACAAGTGTATTGGATGTGTTGGGGACACAAGAGACTTCTTGTATCTTGATTGAAGGGTTGTTTAGAGGAATACCTTTGACCACTTCCTCCCCGAGTTCGATAAACCTTGGGTGATCCACTTAAGGGAAGCTTGCTGCTGTTCTACAAGAATAGAAGTGTGCGTAGACATCAAGGTATTTTCTGGCGCCATTGCCAGGGAGGTAAGGTAAAAGGTACTCACATCCTCCGGCTACTAAGCTATCTTCTAGTACTGTTGCTAGTGTGTGAGTGCTCGAAGTTATTTCCATTAGATTCTGCAATTTTATCTTTTTGTTTCTTGTTTTTATTTTCACTAGTTAGACTTAATGGAAAACAACAACAAAATTAGAGAACTTTATAGTATTTATCTTGAGTTAGGACATGAAGTGTTTGAAGAGAAAGTTAAAAAACCTATGTAACGTTATTTGCATGCTAATAGCAATGTTATTAGTATGAATTCTTTGAACACCATTATTGCTAATGCTATGGAAAAGTCTAAGCTTGGGGAAACTGGTTTTGATGAGCATGATATTTTTAGTCCCCCAAGCACGGAGGAGAAAATTTACTTTGATGATACTATGCCTCCAATATATGAAGATTACAATGATGAATATGATATTTTCAGTCCACCTACTATTGAGGAGTAAATTAATTATGATTACAATATGCCTCCTATATTTGATGATTATGGTGATGAGAATAATAATGATAGATATTTTGTTGAATTTTCTCCCACTATGATTAATAAGAATGACTATGCTTATAGGGAGAGTAATAATTATTTTATGCATGTAGCTCATGATAAGAATGTTTTATGTGATATTTATATTGTTAATTTCATTCAAGATGCTAATGAAAAGTTATTATGAGAGAGGGAAACATGGTTTTATGTATCTCAACAATATTAAGTTTCCCCTCTTTATGTTGAAAATTTTGAAGTTGCACTTGTTTTGCTTTCCTATGCTTGTTGCTTTGTGCTTTCATGACTTGTTTCTTTACAAGATTATTTTTCATAGGAAATGGGTTAGACTTAAACTTGTTCCATATTTGCTTCTTGATGCTCTCTTTTACTTCAATTCATATTTCTTATGTGAGCATCATCGAAATTATCATGCCTGTCTTAATGGTTATAAAGAAAGAGCTTTTGGGAGATAACCCATTATATTTTTACTTTTAGTTTATTTTTGTTTTGTTGAGTCTTGGAAGTTATTGCCTCTGTAATCTCCTCTCCTTATCCTTTTTGTTTTGTTTTTGTGCCAAGAATAACCTCTAATGAGAGGGAAGTAAGATATGGGGAAGTTGCTTTCCCGAAACAGATTTATGTGCGTCACTGTAAAAAATCCTGAAAAATATCAGCGTCGGATTGAGCTGTCATTTTTTGTTCTTATGCCCTAGGATATTACCCAACTTTCGTTAGTTTTGCACTTTTCGATTTGAGTAAGAGAATTTTTTTGAAAAAATCGGTCTTTATCTGCTGGTCTGTTTTGACAGATTTCTGCCATTATTTGCATTTGCCTCTTAATCGGCTTCTTTTTGAGTTCTCTTTGATGACTTGAGATTTTAGAAGGAATTGCTATAGTATCTTGTGTTTTAATGGAAGTTTTACTTGTGTTGAAACTAAACCCAGTGACTTATTATCTTGAATACACTAATGTTGCTAATGAAGATTGTGTAAAGTATTGTATGAAGGAAATTTTCAAGTGTAGGGAAGAATAATGTGATGAGATGAAGTATGGAAAAAAGCTAAAGCTTGGGGATGCCACCCGTGTCACCCCCAAGAAATATTCAAGAGGTACAAGTGTCGATCTATTGGGAACAATAGTACCTAAAAAGGTTAGATGGAGGTGTGGGGACTAGCAGGGAAGCTCTCGACGGCATCCCAGGCGAGATTGGATACGAGCAAGTGTAGCGAGACACAAGAAGTACCTAGGTTCAGATCCCTCGTGGTGAGGTCAAGGTCCTACTCCTGCCGATCTAACTATTAGTGGTAGACGGACTACAATTGCTCCTCGAGCTTTATCTTCTATCTACCTTCTTAAATGCACTGAGACCAACCCTTGCTACGAGAGCTTTGCCCCTCCTTATATAGGTAGAGGGGCAACGGTCTCACTAGCCATTCTGGCTGGTGGGCATTATAGGCGGGTCCTAGTCGGTTGGTCATCTACAATATCCAGTACGGTTACATCCCATCGAGGTACATGCGGTAGGGTTATCGTGGGTACAGTGAACATCGTGCGAGCCTGTCGTTAGCATTTGGCCACTGTGCCCGCGTCACCCAGCAAAGTCTTTGGTATGGTCGTGTAGTTGCGGGTCTTGTCGTCATACCAGGGAGTACTGCGCACTGTGCAGCATGTTGCCCTGACCTCCTGATTGCGTCCGGCTACGCTGATGTAGCCGGTCTCGTGTCTTGTCACTCCTCTTGGTTCCGACTGCTGGGTAGTAGCCGGTACGAAGTGTCCGGGTCCGGCTACTAGAAGGTAGCCGGATGCGAATCGCCTGTTGTAGTTCTTGTTTTATTGGGGTATCCGGAGGTCATCCCCCCGACAACAAGCGTCAAAGCTTGGGGATGCCCAAAGCATCCCCTTCTTCATCAATAATCTCGGGTCTTCTTTCAAGACACTTTATTTTTATTACCTTATGCACTATGTGTTGTTCTTCGAGCGTCTTTGTTTTTAATTTTCTTTTCCGTAATAAGTTGGTTGGATCCCAACACACATCTTTTGGAGAGAGACACACCCCATTATTCATTGCCTAGAAAACTCTAGTTTTCACTCTTATTGCTCTGTGAGTGTTCTCCTTTGCTAGCACTGCGTTTAGCTTTAGTTTTCTTATTATTTTGGTTTAGAACTTTTTAGTTCTTCTTTTTAGATAGGTGAGACATGCTCTCTGGTCTTTATTGATTATTATCTTTGAGAGTTGTTTCAAATAAGTCGATTGGTGTTGGAAAAGAGTAGGAAGTTTCATGCTTATGGTGGTACAAAAGGAAGCTTGTTTTGACTGTGACTTAGACTTTATCATGTCATGCTAGATGTTGCTTTGACCATATGCTTAGTGATTATTGTTGTAGCATGACTTTTTTGAAACAATTGAGATTGCTTAATTAGCCTTGAAAGAATCATGCGTTGTTTTAGCATAAAAAAGCATAATTTTGTCGTATTCTTATTTGATGCTTTATTTGGGTTGACTTGGCACATTCTTACACCATGTTAAGACTATGAACCAGTCACCTTAGTGTCCGGGGGATGACACCCGGGTAGGACAAGACGGGACCAACCGGCCGGCTCCAAGGAGCACGGGCCGTCTGGACCCAGATGAAGGAACCACAACCGGGTGGAATCCCCACCCGGTCTGCACTAAGTTTCCCCGACTGGCTAGTCTAGTCGGGTAACCAGAAGAACCAGCTGGGAGGCCGCTCCTAGCCGACCGCCTCGGATCCGCTGGACATCGTATGGTGGGTATGACGCTCCTTGCTAAGTGCACCCTTGATCGGACTGGCTGGCTGGCCTGGCCAGCGCTACTAGACAACTGCACCAAAGCTGGAGGCTGACGAGCAAAGCAAGGGCTGACGAGGAAATCCCCGGCTTACGCATAAAGAGCCGGCTGACGGATAAAGAGCCGGATGACAAGTAAAGCAGGGGCATTATGCGTTAAAGCATGGTCCTCCCCTGTACTGGAGGCTTGACTAGACCCGGGCATACTGTTTGGCCCTGTCCAGCCATCCCACTTTGTAAGGCCCAAATCCAAACAGTAAACCCTAGAACCCATCTTTGTAAACAGTAAACATGTATATAAAAGGGGTAGCACTAGGGTTCTAGCTAAGCTCAAGTAGAAAGAAAATTAGACACCAGAGGAAGGACTTAGAGAATTCCAAGCAAGAAGTAGCTAAGGAAACAGCTCAAGAGCACTTGTATTGGGCGTTTGCCCCCTTTGATAGTAGATCCTTACAGGAGTAGGAGTTTTACCTCGCCAAGAGGGCTCCAAACCTGGGTACATCACTGTGTTTGCAGTATCTATGCCCCACCCATTGCGAGTAGCCACCGATAGCAACCTGACTATCCCCTTCAAGACATCGCCGATGGCACTGCTGTGTTCCACACCACGATAGTTAGCCTCTATGATCACTGAGTTTTTGACTTGTAATATCACTTTATGCTTTAATTAATAATGTTTTGTCACTTTGCATGATTATGGCCATTATTGCTCTCTTAATTGGTCGCTCCCAGTCTTTTGCTAGCCTCCACCTGTACCAACTATGAGTTCCACTCATGCATCCAACCTCCAAGAAAACCAAGTTATTCCAAAGAGTCCACTATAAATTCCTATGTATGGTGTGTTACACCATTCCAAGTATATTCATGTTTTTATCTACCTTCCAAATTAAATTTTTGTTATGTGAAAATTAGTGATTAAAGCTCTCACAAACTTGATGGCACACTTTATTTTCTTGCACTTAATAAACTTGAACCATTGTGTCCATCTATGTTGCTTATATGCTTGCACTTTATAAGTTGTGAATTATCAGAACCATGTTACCATGGGGAACGCTTTCAACATTGCACTTATTATTCAGTTGATATCATGTTCTTTTGTTTATGGATCCCGGTGGTGTGAAATAAAATGGGAGCTTGTAAGCTCATGGAGTTTGTATGTGTGTTAGAGAAACGCCTAGGCCGCTAGCCTAAGCCATGCCTAATCATGGTGGAAACTTGCAGCATAACCATAGTGAGCATTCTGTGAAGCATCCTCCATAAACAACTATGCAAATAGCAAATAAAAAGATCGCTGAGATGCTCATTGTCTGTTGCCTTGTCATTTTGATATGGGAAAGTTCCTATGTCATGGGGCAAGGGGTACCCCGTTGGCGGTTCTCCATGATACACATGTACTTACAATGACAAGAACTTATTTGTGACTAAAGTTGAGTAGCATGAGGTTCGGTACTCGTAAGCAAGGGGCATGAGATTTTCAACTTATAACTTGTCAAGCATGTCCTCATATTTGTGTCACCTTAACCTTAATCAACTCAATATGCTTATGATAGGGGAAATGAGAGGTGAAAGCTAATAAGTACCATAATTTTTGGAAGCTCTTTATGAAACTTGAAATCCCTGCTTCCCTATGTGAAGGGCCTTTCTTTTTACTTTTATGTTGAGTCTCCATCTTCTATCTTTATGCACCAATTGAGAGAGCATAGTTGTCATTCTTAGTTTAATGTGCATTGTCCCAAAACTTGTTGATTGATTCATAACTTTGATATTGCTTGTTCTTAAATTATTTGTATCTAGTAACCCTTATGAACTTTGAAGGTGTACTAAGCATTTTTTTTGCTATACCATGAGGGACAAGCTGAATACCACTCTTATTGTGTTTTCTATATGTGAAACAAACAAACATCTTTCAAAGCATTGTTATTCATGATCTATTGTTTGTACCTTTTCATGTTACACCTTAGTTGCTTTGTCTTATTGTTAGAACTATATCTTTCATGTTTATGTTAGAGTACTATGATCCCAGCTATCAATGTTTTACAATACCTTGATCACGATTGTGAAGGTGCATGTCACCTCAAAAATTGTTTTTTATCACTTACCTACTCGAGGACGAGAAGGAGTTAAGCTTGGGGATGCTTGATACGTCATAAACGTATCTATAATTTTTGATGCTCCATGCTTGTTTTGTATCAACTAACTTATGTTTTGTCTACACTTTGAGGCATTTTTATACATTTTCTAGAACTAACCTATTGACAATATGGCGCAGTGCCAGTTGCCTATTTTCTGCTGTTTTTTGTATCAGAAAAGCTAGTAAAGAAATATTCTCGGAATTGGACGAAATAAAAGCTGAAGTTCCTATTTTCCCGACACGACACCGAGTCCAAAGGGGAGACGGAGGGGAGCTAGGAGGCAAGCACACCATAGGGGAGCCCCCCTCTGTCCGCGCCACCAGGTGGTGTTAGCCCCTGGTCCACCTTCTGACATTGCCCTTCCGCCTATATATTCCCCCCAGACGAAAACCTTAAACACAAGATCAGAATTCCAGGAAAACTTCCGCAGCGCCGCCACCACCGAAGAGGAGATTCGAGGGACAGAAGTCTCTGTTCTGGCACCCTGCCAAGAAGGGGAAGTACCCCTGGAGCCATCTTCATCGACTCAACCGCCATCTCCATCACCGTTGCTGACTCCCATGATGAGGAGGGGCTAGTTCTCTCTCGAGGCTAAGGGCTCTACCGGTAGCTATGTGATCATCTCTCTCTCTCTATGTGTGATCTTATGAGATCATTAGCTTTGTAATCTATAGATCTATTATGCTACTCAAGTGCTTTAATTAATCTCTGCTTATCCCCACATGTGTGAAGTTGACAGTGTACAATGAACAATGCAATGACTCTAATGGATCCATGTGTGGCTTCTGGAAAAGAACACACATGCAATGAACAATGGTTGATCCATGTGTCATTTGTGGAAAGAACACCCATGCAATGACACTGGTTGATCCATGTGTGGTTTGTGGAAAGAACACACATGCAATGACACTGGTTGATCCATATGTGGTTTTTGGAAAGAACACACGTGCAATGACACCGGTTGATCCATGTGTGGTGTGTGGAAAAGAACACACATGCAATGAACACTGGTTGATCCATAAGCGGTTTATGGAAAGAACACACATGCAATGACTCTAATGCTGGTTTTAGTATAAGAACACATATGGATCCACGTGTGGTTTGTGAAAAGAACACACATGCAATGCCACTGGTTGATCCATGTGTGGTTTGTGGAAAGAACACACATGCAATGACTCTAGTGCTAGATTTAGTATAAGAACACACATACAACGACCACTGGTTGATCCATAAGTGATTTGTGGAAAAGAACACACATCCAATGACCACTGGTTGATCCATAAGTGGTTTGTGGAAAGAACACACATGCAGTGAACAATGGTTGATCCATGTGTGGTTTGTGAAAAGAACACACATGCAATGCCATTGGTTGATCCATAAGTGGTTTGTGGAAAGAACACACATGCAATGACTCTAGTGGGTCCATATGTGGTGCATGTCAGGAACACACATGCAATGAATCTTGTGGATACATATGTGGTTTGTGGAAAGAACACACATGCAATGACCACTGGTTGATCCATATGTAGTTTGTGGAAAAGAACAAACATGCAATGAACACTGGTGGATCCATAAGTGGTTTGTGGAAAGAACACACATGCAAAGACACCGGTTGATCCATGTGTGGTTTGTGGAAAGAACACACATGCAATGACACTGGTTGATCCATATGTGGTTTGTGGAAAGAACACACGTGCAATGACACCGGTTGATCCATGTGTGGTTTGTGGATAGAACACATATGCAATGACTCTAGTGGGTCCATATGTGGTTCATGTTAGGAACACACATGGAATGACACTGGTTGATCCATGTGTGGTTTGTGGAAAGAACATACATGCAATGACTCTAGTGGGTCCATATGTGGTTTGTGAAAAGAACACACATGCAATGACCACTGGTTGATCCATATGTGGTTTGTGTAAAGAACACACATGCAATGACACTGCTTGATCCATGTGTGGTTTGTCGAAAGAACACACATGCAATGACTCTAGTGCTAGTTTTAGTACAAAAACACACATGCAATGAATCTTATGGATCCATATGTGGTTTGTGGAAAAGAACACACATGCAATCACCACTGGTTGATCCATGTATAGTTTGTGGAAAGAACATACATGCAATGACAGTGGTGGATCCATGTGTGGTTTGTGAAAAGAACACGCATGCAATGCCACTGGTTGATGCATATGTGGTTTGTGGAAAGACCACACATGCGATGACACTAGTTGATCCAAATGTTGTTCATGACAGGAACACACATGCAATGACCACTGGTACATGTAGTTTGTGAAAAGAACACACATGCAATGACCACTAGTTGATCCATATGTGGTTTGTGGAAAACAACACACATGCAATGACCACAGGTTGATCGATATGTGGTTTGTGGAAAAGAACACACATGCATTAACCACTGGTTGATCCATGTGTTGTTTGTGAAAAGAACACACATGTAATGACTCTAGTGCTGGTTTTAGTATCAGAACACACAAGCAATGACTCTAGTGGGTCCATATGTGATTTGTGGAAAGAACACACATGCAATGACACTGGTTGATCTATGTGTGGTTTGTGGAAGGAACACACATGCAATGCCATTGGTTGATCCATGTGTGGTTTGTGGAAATAACACACATGCAATGACTCTAATGGATCCATATGTGGTTTGTGGAAAAGAACACACATGCAATGAACACTGGTTGATCCATGTGTGGTTTGTGGAAAGAACACACATGCAAAGACACTGGTTGATCCATGTGTGGTTTGTGGAAAGAACACACATGCAATGACACTGGTTTATCCATATGTGGTTTGTGGAAAGAACACACGTGCAATGACACCGGTTGATCCATGTGTGGTCTGTGGATAGAACACACATGCAATGACTCTAGTGGGTCCATATGTGGTTCATGTTAGGAACACACATGCAATGAAACTGGTTGATCCATGTGTGGTTTGTCGAAAGAACACACATGTAATGACTCTAGTGGGTCCATATGTAGTTTGTGAAAAAAACACACACATGCAATGACCACTGGTTGATCCATATGTGGTTTGTGGAAAGAACACACATGCAATGACACTTCTTGATCCATGTGTGGTTTGTGGAAAGAACACACATACAATGACTCTAGTGCTAGTTTTAGTATAAGAACACACATGCAATGACTCTAATGGATCCATATGTGGTTTGTGGAAAAGAACACACATGCAATGACCAATGGTTCATCCATGAGTGGTTTGTCGAAAGAACACACATGCAATGACAATGGTGGATCCATGTGTGGTTTGTGAAAAGAACACACATGCAATGAGTCTAGTGCTGGTTTTAGTATAAGAACACACATGCAATGACTCTAGTGGGTCTACATGTGGTTTGTGAAAAGAAGACACATGCAATGACCACTGGTTGATCCATATGTGGTTTGTGGAAAAGAACAGACATGCAATGAACACCGGTGGATCCATAAGTGTTTTGTGGAAAGAACACACATGCAATGACTCTAATGCTGGTTTTAGTATAAGAACACATATGGATACATATGTGGTTTGTGGAAAAGAACACACATGCAATGAACACTGGTTGATCCATGAGTGGTTTGTGGAAAGAACACACATGAAGTGAACACTGGTAGATCCATGTGTGGTTTGTGAAAAGAACACACATGCAATGCCATTGGTTGATCCATATGTGGTTTGTGGAAAGAACACACATGCAATGACACTGGTTGATCCAAATGTGTTTCATGACAGGAACACACATGCAATGACTCTTGTGGATAAATATGTGGTTTGTGGAAAGAACACACATGCAATGAACTCTAGTGGATCTATCTTGGCATAATTTGATGTATGCCACGATGCATTTCATTGTAAAAGACACCCACTTTCCATTTTTATACTACTTAGCTTTGCCCTTGGTTTTTTGATACTACCTAGTTTTGCCCCCCTCTCTCTTTCGTAGAAGCCCAAACCTGTGCCCACTCTGTCTACTACGCCCTGATTCATTGTCATAGTTGTCACGCGGATCCAACGAGGCTCGTTGTACACGTTGTGCCCTTTACAGGACAAGGCGAGATAGCATAGACGTCTCCCTCAACGAGACTGCTATAGGAAGGAACATGATGCCGTCCATGGAAAAAGTCATCGAGTGGTCATGTCATGTTTAATCTAGTCTGCAAAGGCTACAAGTCTACTACACGGCAACTGGTCATCGATAGACCACCGGCTATACCATTTTTACTATGCAGCGCGCCTGCACTCTCACTTCCGACAAGCCCCCACCACATGAACCTTCCACGCGGCAGCCGCAGCCGGAAGAGCTGCCAACCGGGGCCCTCGAGGAGGCCTAAACGTCCACGCATTAATAACCCAACCTATCGGGTCCTCCATTCGCACTCATCCACTACTCTCTCTTCCCTATCCAGCAAAACCCCACAATCTTCAACGTACTTGCACGAACCTTCTCCATGAAATAAGTGCGTGGGGGTGAGTGTCTGGGCATCGCCGCCGGGGTGGTGCTTCACGCGGCAGATCTGGAGGAGCATCACGCAGCACAAGCCGAGGAGGACGTGCAGTTCAACCCCTTGGGGGACCATGTGCTCGCCGGTGCTAACGACTTCGGATGCGCCGATGAGGTCGTGGAGTTCGACGAACACGCTCCGCTTGTGTACCCGGAGGTACATCTATTTCTACATGTTTTATATTTTCTGCTCGAGCTTAATCTATCCTGGCGTCATAAAAAAATCTAGTGCTAATGATTAGATGCAACGTACGAACCGGTACATGGAGAGATCTAGTCTGTTCTGAATGAATCCACGTTATTTATTTATTAATAAGTTACCAAGAACACAAACCACATTAATTTAGGAGCGAGCTAGGAGACGGCCGTAATGAACTGCTAAACCTGTATAGACATGTTATTCCATCGAAAGTAACTTGGAATGGTGGCAGGAATATATATTTATTATTTTGCTCATTTCGATTTGTATTCCATATATTATAGGTGTATTCAAGTGAGATGGACTCTGACAAGGAGACCAGGGAAAACAAGAGCCGCCATGTCATGAAGAAGCTCAAGAGCGGGATAATCCCTTTCCACACTCGACTTGGGGAGCTCAACTGACCTTTCTGTAAGAAAGGAGTTAACCCGAGGATTGCCAGCTTGATTCCACATGCGGTTGGCATCGGTAAAAGCCCGACTAGTAAACACAAGTCAGCGACCAAGGCTAAGCACGCTGCTTATGGCAAGTTCCTAAGGGAGTATGTCAAGACCGGCCTAGTGTCCCCTTACTTAGGAATCAACAACTTCTAGCCGACTAACCCCGTCATTGTGCTGGCCTAGCCACTAATAATATTTAGTTCTCTTACCGTATCTAGACCCTTAAACTATGGGGATTTCTATTTTCGTACCTTTCAAAATATATTCAAGTTCATCTGTTTATGGAGTTAAAGTTCCGGTGGCATACTCGTTATTTTGCATGGATAGAGGGGTGCCCTCAACAAATATATGGGTTATCCTATCCGCCAGATCACAGAGGATCAACGGTTGGTGGGAAAAACTGAGTACAACTGAATCGCCATGGTTAGACACGAGGAAAAAAAACGTGACTCACGGTACGCATGTGCGGTGCACGGGGCGGTAGCGGACACGTGTGGCCGTGCACGGTGCATTAGCGTACGTGATGCACGGTAGTGCAACGAAACGTTTATTCCCTTCTCATTTAATAGAGGCCTCCCCACTCCCACTCATCACACACTCGCTCACTCAACCGTCTCCACTGTCCCATCACCTTCTGCAAACGCCCAGCAAAACCCCAACCACGCCGGCGATGGAGAAGATTGGCGTGGTGGCCATCGGCGCCTCCAAGGCCGTCGGCGAGGAGGCCCCGTCCCCGTCCCCGCATCCACCGTAGCCGCCGGCGAGGAGGCCCCCACTAGTCTCGGACAGATCCCGCTCGGCTGGGACCCCTACGAAGAGGTTGTCTACATAAGGCCGGAGAACCCCTACGACACCAGCATTGCCGACCCATGGTCTGAGGTAACCAGGGTTTTCTCCCCTTCCCTTGTTCTTCCCCCGTTTCCATCATTGGATGCTAGATCGTATGTTATTAGGGCTCGGCTGTTCGTATTTTTACAGTAGCTAATCCTCTTGTGTTAGATATCGATTTTCGATGAATCCCCCTAGTCGTAGTTGGGCTCAGTATTTGATTTGGTTTGAGATTTGAGGAATAATCGGGAGATCTCATTCGGTTAATTTATGCAAAAAATCAATCCCGATAATCAAAGTATCTCAATCATGTCCTTATTTCACTCTACTGTTTTTTTCCAACAGGAGGGTAGCAGCGACTGCAGCGACGACGAGTCCAAGGACACCAAGACTCGTCATGTGCTGAAGAGGCTAAAGTCCGGTCAGTACAACAACTTCTTCACCGGCGACGTGTATAGGTGCCTCTTCTGCCCCACCAGGAGGCACCACGCCACGGACTTCCACTCCCTCGTGAAGCATGCCGAGGACGTGAGGACCTTCGGCGAGTCCGTGAACGTCCACGGCTTCAGGGCCAAGCACCAGGCGCTCGGTCTTCACCTCCACAACCTACAGAAGGTGGCTATTTGATACATCCATTTTGCATCACTATTCTATGTCATAATTCACTGTTATTCTTTGATATATTTCATATTAAGAGATGATACTTATGTTATATCATTTGTTTTTGCATGGTTGATGACTTTTGGAGCATGGACCGCTGTAGTCAGGATTCTAATGGAAAAGGTGCTGTTTGGAGGCAAAATTCGCGAAGATCAGAAATCCCTAGAAAATATATGGAAAATCCTATTTTTCCTGAAGACGAAGGAAGCCAGAAGGGGGGCTAGAGATGGTCCACCGGGGGCCCACATCACCCCCTGGCGCGGGCCAGCCTAGGCCGCGCCACCAGGTGGTGTGGCCGCCCTGGTCCACCCCTGGCTCTCCCCTCTGGCGTATATTATCCTCCTGAAACCCGAAGACTCGGGGAGGGACCACAGAACGATTCCACCTCCTCTGCGGGACAGAAAACACAGAGAGAGAAAGATCTCTCCGGTAGACAGATTTCTGCCGGGGGAATTCCTTCCTTGATAGGGGAGATCGTCGCCATCGACACCATCATCAAGCTAGACTTCATCGGGATCATCATCATCATCACCACCATCATCACCATCTCCATATTGCTGTAACAATTGGGTTGAATCTTGCATAGTTCATAGGGGAAACTTTCCCGGTGTTGATTACTCTTTGTAGTTGATGCTATTGAGTGAACCATTGAATTATTGTTTATGTTTAGATTGTTATACATCATTATTCCATCTCTGATCATGATCCATATGATGTCTTGTGAGTAGTTCGTTTTGTTCTTGAGGACATGGGAGAAGTCATGTTGTTAGTAGTGGAGTTGTGTTGAGAAAGATTCAATAGTTTGATATTTAAGTTGTGGTGTACCTCTTCTAGCGGTGTCATGTGAACGTCGACTACATGACACTTCACCTATATGGGCCTAGGGGAATGCATTGTGTATTTGGCTACTAATCGTAGGGGTTGCCGGAGTGACAGAAACCTGAACCCCCGTTACGAAACCATTGTGCAAGGGACGTAAGGGTATTAGAGTTTAAAGTTGTGGTTAGGTTTCTACCTTAATTACTTTCTTGTACTTACGGATGTTTGCAAGGGGTATAATCACAAGTATGTATTAGTCCTAGGAAGGTCGGTACATTAGCACAGGTTCACCCACACAACACTTAGAAAGCTAAAGAAGATTAATCAACTATATGAGGCGAAAGCACTTGACAGTCTTCCCATGTGTCCTCGAGAACGTTTGGTCATCTTAAGTAATACAACTAGCCTGTCCTTTGCTACATAAAGGATTGGGCCACTTGCTGTATTTATTCCTACTATCTTTTATTTACTCGTACTTTTTTTACTTGCTTTATCATAAACCCCTAAAAATCCGTTTGCTAAGTATTTGCAGAGAATTCCTGATCCATACCACTAGCCAACACCTTCTGCTCCTTGTTGGGTTCGACACCCTTACTTATCGAAAATACTGCGATACACCCCCTATACTTGTGGGTCATCAAGACTTTTTTCTAGCGCTGTTGCCAGGGAGTGAAGCGTTATTGGACAGTGGAACTGGTAAAGGAAACTTCTACTGTGAGTATTGTTTACTTCAGTTAGTTGCTTTATTTTTGTTATGGATAATTCACTGAGTTTCTAATTTGGTAATGCTACTACCACTGCTAAGGTAGTAGATGAACCACCACCTGCTGAGAATGATGCTTTCAAAATACATACAAGAATTATTGAACGTGTTATGGATAACTACTATGTTGGGGATGGAACTGTCCATCCTGGTGATCATTTTCTCTTTATACATGAATTATGCGGGTTGTTCAAGTTTGCAGGTATTACAATAGATCAAGTTAAGAAGAAGTTATTCTCATTATCACTAAAAGGAAGAGCTGAGGAATGGTATAAGTTGCTGAAGAATGGTTAAGCTCTAGAATGGGAGCAAATAGTTCCTCTTTTTTATTCAAAGTTTTATCCTCCTAGTGAGATTCATAAAGATCGGAATCAAATATACAACTTTTGGCCTCTTGATGGAGACAGTACAACTCAAGCTTGGGGGAGACTCAAGTTACTAATGCTCAAATGTCCCATTCATGAGCTCCCCAACAATATTATTATTAATAACTTTTATGCAAGGCTTCCTCTTCATGATAAGGATTTATTGGATGCTTCTTGTGCTAGATCATTCACTCACATGGAAGTAGAAGCTAAATGGGATCTTTTGGACCGTATTCAAGACAATGTTGAAGCTTGGGAGAATGACAAAGGTAGAAAGTTAGGTATAAATTATGATTATGAATGCATTGAATCTTTTATGGGAACTGATGACTTTCAAAATATTAAAAATGCTTATGGTCTAGACTCTCAAGCTATTGCTTCTTATTTTAAGGCTTTCGCTTCCTACATTGAAGTTCCTAAAAAGAAGTGGAATAAGTATCATGAACCTTATAAAGATATTACTAAGAGTGTTCCTGCAAGAAATACTGAAGTTTATACTGCTAATCATGTCTTATCTGAACCTTATATTGAGAAAATGCCTTTCCCAGTTATGATAAAGGAACATTCTATGATAGCTAGTATGGTTAATGAAAGTACACATAAAGCTATTGAACCTGATAAAAAAATGGTCGATGAACCTATAATAGCCAATGTGAAAGACTTTGTTACTAAATATGAAGAAGAGGGACACACTATCCTTTGTAAGGATACCTCTAATATTATTTCACAAAGTAGTGTTATGAGAGCTAGTATTCCTGTGTTTTCTGTTAGAATAAGTGATCATTGCTATGATGGTTCTTGTGATAGTTATATTGGTAAGTTTATGCATGATACTAAAAGTTACTATGAGAGAGGGAAAAGTGTTCTTATTTATCTCAATAATATCAAGTTTCCCCATTTTATGCTGAAAGTTTTTATGTTGCACTTCTTTTGCCTTCCTATGGAAGTAGCCTCTGGTTTCAACAACTTGTTTGTTTACAAAATTCCCTTGCATAGGAAGTGGGTTAGACTTAAATGTGTGTATTTTTGCTTCTTAATGCTCTCTTTCACTTCAAGTCATATTCCTGAGTGAGCATCTTCAAAATTATCATGCCCATCTTAATGGTTATAAAGAAAGAGCTTTTTGGGAGACAACCCAATTTATTTTTTGCTTTCAGTTTGTTTTTGTTTCTTTGAGTCTTGGAAGTTATTACCTCGGTAATAACCTCTCCTTATCCTTTTTGTTTGGTTTTTGTGTCAAAGATCAACCTCTAATGAGAGAGAAGTAAGATTTGGGGAAGTTGCTATTCTGAAACAGATTTTTGTGCTTCATCGTAACAATTCTTGAGAGATCTTTGTCTGTCGGATTGAGATGTAATTTTTTGTGCTTCTGCCCCAGGTTGTTATTTAACTTTGATTAGTTTTGCACTTTTTGATTTGAGCAACAGAAGATGTTCGGAAAAATTGATCTTTACCTGCTGGTCTGTTTTGACAGATTTTGCCACTCTTGCATTTGCTTCTTTATTTGATTTCCTTTTTGAATTCTTTTTGGGTTTTCAGAAGGAGTTGCTCCAGTAGCTTATGTTTTGATGGTTTTCAGTTGAAGTTGGGCTCAAAATGTTTTATCACTTCATATATACTAATGTTGCTAATGAGAACTGTGTGAAGTTTTGTGTGAAAGAAATTTCCAGGTAGTGGAGATAATGGTGTAATAAGGAAGAGAAGGGTTTTATGACTCAAGTAATAAGTGTATGAAGATGAAGATATCGATGATATTAAAGTGGTGACTCCAGAAGAATCTACTAGATACCAAATTCAGAGACCTACAGAGCCCGTTTTCAAATAGGTAACAGTTCTGGTAAGAAAAGTTCCGCGAAAATACAATCCAACTATAATTTTGTAGTTGTTAGCCAATAAGGAAAGTTACGAAGCGAAAGAGGGACAAAAATGGAGCCAGGGTGGCTCACACCACCCTGTGGCGCGGGTCCACCCCTGGCGGCGCCACCAGGTGGTGAGTCCACCCCGGACTTCGCCTCCGACTCGTTTTCTCCTAGTACCTTTTTTGGATATGAAACTTCGTAATATATAATCCCCCGGATCCCCCGAGGTTTGTATATCATGTTTTCGTCGTGTTTTTGTTTCGATTTGTTTCTGCCAGGAACTATTTTTGAAAGCTTAGAAGCACAATGGTGTCCGCCAAGGATAAAGGGAAGGAGCCTATGGAGGAGGATCTCCAAGACCCCGGGAAGGAGAAGGAGATCAAGAGTGAAGGTGAAGAGGAGGAAAAGCACACCAGCACTACCGTTGCAAGCATTGGAGTGGTAGCAAACCCAGCCATTGGAGGGAAGCCTCCTCATCACTGTTCAGATCCCTGGTCACTTCCTCCACACACCAAGAGTGCTTTCCATACTCTTATCCATGAGCATCAATACCATAATATGCCCAAGGGGAAATTACCCTCCAATTGGGATTTGCCTCGTTCTAGCTATGCAGGGAAGGAAGACTTCAAGGAGGTAGAGTAGGGGAAAAATTGCAAGAGCTGGGATTCTCAACCCGACATGATCATGAGCCGCAGTGAGAAAAACTCATAGCTTATTCGAAATCTCACCTTCGAGATTGAGGACTTGGGGAAATTGATCAAAGAGCTCATCAAGAGGATACCACCACCAAAGGAGTAATTTGTCATCAGGTTTGGCACCCCCTTGGTTTGTTCCAAGCTTTGGGGAGTGCCGCGGTATCACATCACTATCTTCTATCTTTTTACCTTATTAGTAGAGTCATATTATGAATAGAGAAGTTATTATGTAGGATGGTTTGCATTATGGAAGTGTCCCCTCTCTCGTTAGATATGTATCCCTTGGTGTGAGTTGCCATTATGGAATATTAATGAGAAGTTCTATCATTAACTCTTTTTCATAGCTTATATTAGTTTTTAATGCGTGGTTGTATGATTGAACTTGTTGTTAATATTGGTATCACTTTGGGATCATTGAGTTAATTTAGTTGGTTTTGGCAAACCTGGCTCGGTCAGTAGCAACACTATTTTTGGGAGTTGAATGAAAAGATAAAAGTACTCTAAATATGTATAATTTCATTATCTTTCTTTCTTGATTTGCTCATAAGATTAGTATTCTCTAGTTAAGATCTTTTGTGCTTCCAAGGAAGATTGCATGTTTGTGTTTATCACTTGTATGTTTGCTTGTTTCCTTCGACTCTTATACTTGCTACCCAGCCTTGCTAGCCAAAAACATGTACTGAGAGGGGATTCTTCTCGTGCATCCACTCCTTTAAACCAAAACCCATGCCATTTGTGTCCACCATACCTACCTTTTAGCATTATTGCTATTCCAAGTAAATTCTTGTTTTATCTACCTCCCAAATTAAATTTGTTATGTGAAAATTAGTTATTAAAGCTCTCACAAACTTGATGGCACACTTTACTTTCTTTCACTTAATAAACTTGAACCATTGTGCTCACCTATGTTGCGTATATGCTTGCGCTTTGTAAGTTGTGAATTAGCAGAACCATGCTGTCATGGGGAATGCTTTCAACATTGCACTGGTACTTTGTACCTAGTTGTTATGTTCTTTTGTCTATGGATGTCATCGGTGTGAAATGAAAGGGGAGCTTTTAAGTCCATGGAGTTATGGATGTGTGTTAGAGAAACGCCTGGGCCGCTGGTCTAATCCATGCTGAGATGGTGGAAACCTGCAGCGTAACCATAACGAGCATCTATGAAGCATTCTTCTTATAAAAAAAAGAGTCCGATATTGAGAAAAAAGAGATTATGAAAAGAGGAAAGAGAGAAAAAAGCACCATATTCCCATGGTAAATAAGAAGATTCCTGAGATGCTTGTTGTCTGCTTGCCTTGTCATTTTGATATGGGGATTCTTCCGTATCATCGGGCAAGGGGTACCCCGTTGGCGGTTCTCTATGATACACATATGCTTACGATGACAAGAACTTACCGGTGACTAAACTTGAGTAGCATGAGGAGTGGCCCTCGTATTCAAGGGACATGGGATTCTCAATTTGCAACTTGTCAATGCATATCCTCATATTTGATCACTTTAACCTTAATCACCTAAAGATGCCTATGATAGGGGCAATGAGAGCTGAAAGCTAGTAAGTACCATAATTTTTGGGAGCTCTTTATGAAATTTGAAATCCCTGCTTCCCTCTGCGAAGGGCCTTTCTTTTACTTTTTAGTTGAGTTAGTAAACCTATTCCCTTCTATCTCGGCAAGTATTTAGAGTTGTTGTGTTTCATTCATTCATATGACGATTTATTCAATCGTGTTTCTTATGTTCCTTATTTTGCTCATTGCTCTTATCTTGATGTTTACTACTTTGAAAGCTATCATTGAAAAACCAGTTATTTGTGAACTCCAGCAAATTATCAACTGTCCTTCAACCAAGAGCTAAGATTGCCATTGCCAATTATGATTTACACTATGTATCTTTATTATGTTTCCTTTACTCATTGCAAGTTGAGTTATAGAATAGTGAGTTGTCTTCTATTATGATCTATGTATTTGATGAATGTGATGCTTCTTGTCGGCATTCTTTTATCGACTCTTCACTCCATAAACATGAGGCCATGTTTATTGAGCTCAGTTTTGCTTGGGGACAAGCGAAGTCTAAGCTTGGGGGGAGTTGATACGTCCATTTTGCATCACTATTCTATGTCATAATTCACTGTTATTCATTGATATATTTTGTATTGAGAGGTGATACTTATGTTATTTCATCTATTTTTGCATGGTTGATGACTTTTGGAGCATGGACCGCTGCAGTCAGGATTCTGATGGAAAAGGTGCTGTTTGGAGGCAAAATTCGCGAAGATCAGAAAATCCGAGAAAATATACAGAAAATCCTATTTTTCTAGAAGACGAAGGAAGCCATAAGGGGGACTGGAGATGGGCCACATGGGGCCCACACCACCCCCTGGCGCGGGCCATCCTAGGCCACGCCACCAGGTGGTGTGGCCGCCATGGTCACCCCTGGCACTCCCCTCTGGCGTATATTATCCTCCCGAAACCCTAAGACTCGGGGAGGGACCACAGAAAGATTCCGCCGCATCTGTGAGGCGGAAAACACCGAGAGAGAAAGATCTCTCTGGTAGACAGATTTCTGCCGGGGGAATTCCTTCCCTGATAGGGGAGATCGTCGCCATCGACACCATCATCAAGCTGGACTTCATCGGGATCATCATCATCATCATCACCACCATCATCACCATCTCCATATTGCTGTAACAATTGGGTTGAATCTTGCATAGTTCATAGGGGAAACTTTCCCGGTGTTGATTACTATTTGTAGTTGATGCTATTGAGTGAACCATTGAATTATTGTTTATGTTCATATTGTTATACATCATTATTCCATCTCTAATCATGATCCATATGATGTCTTGTGAGTATTTCGTTTTGTTCTTGAGGACATGTGAGAAGTCATGTTGTTTGTAGTGGAGTTGTGTTGAGAAAGATTCAATAGTTTGATATTTAAGTTGTGGTGTACTTCTTCTAGTGTTGTCATGTGAATGTCAACTACATGACACTTCATATATATGGGCCTAGGTGAATGCATTGTGGATTTGGCTACTAATCGTAGGGGTTACCGGAGTGACAGAAACCTGAAGCCCCGTTAGAAAACCATTGCACAAGGGACGTAAGGGTCTTAGAGTTTAAAGTTGTTGTTAGGTTTCTACCTTAATTACTTTCTTGTACTTACGGATGTTTGTAAGGGGTATAATCACAAGTATGTATTAGTACTAGGAAGGTTGGTACATTAGCACAGGTTTACCCACACAACACTTAGCAAGCTAAAGAAGATTAATCAACTATATGAAGCGAAAGCACTTGACAGTCTTCCGATGTGTCCTCGAGAACATTTGGTCATCTTAAGTAATACAACCGGCTTGTCCTTTGCCGCATAAAGGATTGGGCCACTTGCTGCATTTATTCCTACTGTCTTTTATTTACTCGTACTTTATTTACTTTCTTTATGAAAAACCCCTAAAAATCCGTTTGCTAAGTATATGCAGAGAATTCCTGATCCATACCACTAGCCAGCACCTTCCTCTCCTCGTTGGTTTCGACACTCTTACTTATCGAAAATACTGCGATACACCCCCTATACTTGTGGGTCATCACTATCAAGGAGGGTCGCATGCCCTCGATCAGACCCAAGGCACCCAAGGTCAAGGGGCTGGGCAACAAGAAGTGGAGGAGGCGCCAGAGGGAGGAGGCGGATGCCCTCCTGGCAGAGGCCATGAGGGGCCACTGATCAGCTGATGCTGCTGCTGTAAAGCAGCTTCTTTTGTCTTGTCTATGTTGAAGAGCTCCGCTGCTGCTGCTGAGTAGCCTAATTGTCGAACCTCGTTAAGTACCGTACTGTATAACCTATATTAGCTGCTTTATCTCAATCTGCTCTGTTTACTGAATTTATTTATGGTGCTGGTTTGTTTTGCTGCTCTAGATTTACTACCAGATTGGGGAAAAACGATCGCAAAAGGAAAAATGAATGAAGAGAGAAGCTGCTCTAGATTCCCTACATTTTTGGGCAAAAAAAACACAACTGTTAGAGAGAGAGGGGAAAAGGCGCTCTTAAAAAGGCCAAATAACAAAAAAAACTTCCACTTTAGGCGTCATGGTGCACGTAACGACACCCCCCTCCGAGCGCATGTGAGGGCTTCGGAATATCGGGAGGGCAAAAGTGAGGACAAATGAGACACAATGTTGCTATCGCTAAATCTGACAAAAAGCTGAATTTGGCTTTACCATGCAATTTGGCTAGAGCTCCACAATGTAGCTATTCGAAATCCCTAAACTATGTGGTGTGTTGAAACCTAATGCTTTTCTACCGAAGCGTGTGTTGCAAAGTTGCTTGATCGTGCATGCTTAAACAAGTGGCCTACAGAGAAACTTATAGAAGCATGGGCAAACGAGATTCATTTTGGCAAATTCGGGACAAACTTTTCGCAATCGGCAGGCCTGATCGGCTGGGCTGCTGCCCTGGGGTCCAGGGATGCTAGGTCCATGTCTATGCTTACACTTCCTTCTGTCCTGTCACATTACGTCGTGTCAGCACCGCGCACCCGCTGCGGATCAGCAATGGGGCGGTGGTCTACGTGACCAGTCTCTGCCACGCCAAAGCCATGTCGCACACCCGTCCCATCGCCTACCGGGACGGACGCCGAATTTAATCGCTAGGATTGGAAACCATCCGTGCTTGCCCGGTCAAACTTGCTTCTGCATGGCTATGACCGGAATATTGGTAAATGGAATTTAAGCATCACCTTCCGTCTCCTCAGCATATCACTATGCAAAAATCCCCAACTCATTCCTTCCGCCGCCGCAGCCACCGCAAGAACCATCGACGCTGCCGCAGGCACCGCCTCCACCTGGCCATACCACCGCAACATATCACTCCACCTCCACGCCCAGTCCCAGCCACCGCTACCGACCCTAGGCCACCGCCGTCGCATTAGCTGCTGCCACGGATGCAAAGTACGGCGTGTTCGGCGGCCAGAGCGACTACACCGACGAGTACACCGTCACTGCCCATGGCACCACCAAGCTGACGGTCATCCACACAAATGCGTTAGTGGAGGTTGCCAAGGTCATCACAATGTACGAGTGGTGGCTACAGGAGCCGATGAACAGGTACAAGATCGTCGGCCTTGACCTCGAGTATACCGGAGATAGGAAGAGGACAACGCTTTTGGAGCTGTCCATGCGCAACCACTGCCTCCTATATCACGTATGTAGTGCCAAATCTATATGCCCGGAGCTTCACGAGTTCCTACATAGGAGGGAGATCTACTTCGCCAGCGTCTACATCAAGAACGACACTCCAAGCTAGAATGGGATCTCCTCGTTCATGTCGTCAATCACGTCGATCTCCAACGTTTGTGGAGGTACCCGAATGGCGGTACGAGGAAAGCCGACATGGCTAGACTCGCTTCCGACATCATCGACCGCGACTACGCCGGCATGAAAGTCGAGTTCCCAAAGCACCTGCACGAGCGATGGGAGTGGAGGCACCTGGATTACGATGCGATCAAGTACGCAGCCAGGGACACGTATGTCTGCTACGAGATGCTCAACAGGATCTGGTGGGTGGGTGAGTGTGCTGTTTACCACTACTAGTTTCTCATTTCGTTCATAGTTTTATCTCGCCTGTATTTTATCTCGCATGTATTTATCTAAGCATTTTGTGTGTAAGAACCAAGCTCATATGATCCCTATGCTATTAGCTACTTAACCTGTATGAATTACGTTCCCCCTTTTGTATGCTCAACATTCATTCTTACAAATTTTGTCTATGCCATTTGCATGCGGCAGAATCCAGGACTAACATGCATAAGGTGTGATACAGTCATAAGTCATAACCACACCCAGATTATAGCGAAGGATATAGTCATAACCAAACCCAGATTATAGTTTGACAAAGGTAATACACATCAGTTCATAATTGCTCACATACTGTACTTATGAAATAACATGTTTTCATAAACACAACAATCATGCACTAATAGTCTACATCCCATCCTATTGGAGAAGGCAACCGATCCCAGGATGCCTTCGGTCGCTTGCCCCAGTTTGTAGATTCATCTACACTCCGGCATCTGGGGCAAACAACCTACCTTGGTGGTGGTTCAATGATGCGATGCCTGGAACGAGATTTTACAATCTAGCGGTACAGCTCGTGGCTAACATACCTGTCAATTTCAGCGTACTTCAGATTAGGTTCAGAAAGTGGCTTATCCTCCCAGTAATCGTGCCCTAAACGCCTCCACGAACATCTCGGCAATCTGTCCTTCATGTCAGCGTACCACGGGTCGATGAGTTCGGAGGCAAGAGCGGCCATCCCGGTCTTGCCGCCTTTCGTTCTAGGATCCAGTAAATTTCCTGGATGTCCACTCTACACTCCTTTGGGATTCTAATGTTGATAGTTGGGCTTTTAAGCAGTTTAGTGTCACTCGTGATGTCACCACTAGTAAATGTTATGTGCTGGTTCACGAGAAAGTCATGAAACAGATCCCTAATGCTTTTGCCCCAACTGCATGAAAATGAATTCAGACAAATAATATAGCAATAACTTTTGCGAACAGATGGTTTAGGAACAAAAAGATAGCAAAGTCTACCAGATCCCGTTAGCCCCCTTCTCGCAAAAAGGCTGGTATACAAGGACGTGCCCCTTCATGGAGAGTTGCACCACGGCGATCCTATGGTGATCGCGGCTGTACTCGAGGTCGAGACCTATGAACCTGTTTTCCTCAAACTGTAGCCAACTCATGTAATTATCCAGAGTGTTCCTCACCGTCCGAGGGTCGATGGTGTATATGACATCGATCTTCTTCCTGCCATGTACTTCGATGTCGAAGTGCACAGTTTCTTGCCTGCCGTCGTTTCGGACGTCCGGAGCGTCCATGACTACAGGCAAGAGGGAAAGGATATGGAGGAAGAGGGTGATGCGGTGGTGGAGGAAATGGATGAGGCCATGGAGGAGAATGACGATGAGGCCATGGAGGAGGAAATGAGATGGAGAAGTGAAAGATTGGAACCGCCCTTACCAATATCTTGAATGGTACACGACCGTTCGTAGTAGGGTTGAAGGTAGAGAAAAACGGCGTTTTACACGTCGATGCTAGCGCTTCCTAAAATTTGTTCTATGCCACTTGCATGCAGTGGAATCAATTCAAACGTAGGCACATTTGCACGTGCCGACCTTCACTCACTGACAGGCGGGCCGCACATTTCTCTTTTACGATTTATTTTTTCTCTTCCTCTAGACGGTTTCGGTTCCCGCCCTCAATAATTACGCCCCCTTCTCATCTTCCACGCAGACGAGAACCGGCGGTTCCTTGCAGATTCACTCCCCACTCGAACAACTGCCCCATCCCTGATTCCATCCCCTCAAGAATCCATCCGCCTCCTTATCACAACGCCTCACTTAATCTACCAGATTCCAGACTCCATTTTCCGCTATGGGTAGAGCTTGGGGTAGCAGCAGGCTGAAGCGAAAGGCATGCGATGACGACGTGGATGGCCAGGGCGACCGCTACCACGAGGATTGGGGATGGCCGAACCTCAGCGCCGTGAACGTGCACAGGATCGCCTCGGGGTTGGACATCATCTCAGCCGGCCGCCTCGCTCGCTGCATCCCTGGTTACCGCTTGACGATGCGGAACATGGACGAACAACCATTCGGCACGCCAGGCCTTCTTTACCCCGATAACAGCAAATGGCCAAACGACCGTGATGGCCACGTAAGTTCCAGTATCTAGCTTATTCGTTCAGTCATATCGTTGATTCATATGTGCTGAACTCTCATCGGAATCCTATGTTCCTTTCGTCGAACGTGTTGTGTGCACGCGCGGTTTGAACAAATTGAACCATTTAAGACTATTCTATACAGTGGAAGCTCTACTCGTACCTGGTATTCTAGTATTTTCGTAGTGACACAGTCTTACTTTAGGTGATAGACGAGTTGTCAATTTCGATTTTGCAATGGAATGCCTGCTAGGTGATATTTTGTTTCCTAAAATAAAAATAAACAGATTAGACGATTTAAGGCTGTTATGCCCCGAGCTGTTTATGATCATCGTCAGGAGTTTGTTCTAGGGGCTCTGCTACTACTCCATATATTGAGTATCTTCGTAGTGACACAGGCACAATTTAGGAGATATCTGAGGAGACACTTGTATTTAGGCGATATTTTGTGTACTTTAATCTGAAGGCCCAGTTGTCAAATTGTATTTGCAATGGAATCCATGCTAGGTGATTGTACCAACTGACAACAAACTCTACAGAATATTCATGCAAAATTGATGTTGCTGGATAAGTGGTTCGAATCAATAGTGGCGAATATCACGGAAGAAGAAGAGATGGAAATGGAAGATGACCAGAACTGGGTTGGTGGCAACAGCGAGTGCCTGGTTCTTTTATCACAGGATGGCAGTACTTGGACTCTAAAAAATGGCTACAGATTGGTGAGACTTGCAGTGCCATCTTTGAAGGGTGTCGGCATTACTGGATTCAACAACGGGTGGCCGCAGCCCATTTCCGAATTCGCTTACAGGTTCAACATGGCAGAACTTGACCTCATGAAGGTACAGCTACCACATAGACCGCGGGAGGGGCGTGGAAGAACTGGGAGTACGACCTCTTAGTGGTGTTCAACAAGGCAATCACATTCATTAGATGCCCAGAAGACAATGAATGGAAGTCTTGCGCGACAACTTCCTGCAGCCGGAGAAGTATGTCGATGCCGTCTTCACCTACTGCTACTCTTCGTACAGACCACAACGCATTTATGCGGTCACTGAACCTAGCGGCGACGTGCGTGTTTGGGAGCCGTCAATTTGGGGTGAGTCATGGTGTCATATAGCATGTAAAATCACATTCAAAATTCTGCTTACGGACTGTTAGTAACACGCAGGTACCCACGCAGCCCCGCGCATCATTCCAGCTCCGGTCATTGAAGATGCAGTAGCAGATGCTGAACTTGGGACACAAAGCTGGTTCCTGGCACCTCTCGGAGACAACATGGAACAGGATGATGCACTCATGTGGATTCATATCAGGGGAGCACTAAACAACGTTGGTGATACAATAGAACATATGGGGATACAACTTTCTTCATACCCATCGCTGCGGTGTCACGTTTTCTCGAGGTCTGCATGCCCATCCAAAGACCCAGTAGAGCAAGTCTGGAGCAGAGTCAACAATCTGAAGGGACAATCTGTGTTTCTTGCTGTTGAACCTGTAATTGCTCAGGCAGCCCTGGCCCCTGATGCTGATGCTACTGCTAGTGGTGGTGGTGGTGTTGGTGGTGGTGGAGCTAACGAAGAACTAGCTACTGCTGCTCCTGGTGAAGCTGACGAAATACTTGGTGATGCTGCTGCTGGTGAAGCTGACGAAATACTTGCTAATGCTGCTGCTGGTGAAGCTGACGAAATACCTGCGGAGGCTGCTGCTGGTCAAGCTGACGAAATACATGCTGGTGTTGTTGCTGAGGTGCTAGCACTTCCAGTGTTGATAGCAGATTGTGTGTTTGCTGCACACTCACGCGCCTATCATGTTGACACTCCAAATCCGACCTGGAGCCGAATCCACGTCGGGGGAGGGGCCTACAATTGGCTCATCAGTGGGGTCATACTAATTGAAGGAGAATGAAAGACGGCCAAACGCAGCATTCTGGTTCGTTCCGACAATACCACCAGCTCCAGGGACCTAGTGCTCATACTGGCAGATCCGATGAACCATTTGTCTTTGTCTTTATCATTAGTTACGCTTATGTGTGTAAAGACTAAGCTGTGCTTATTTGTGTAAGACTAAGTTAGGCCTAAATGCATAATATTCAGTGAAACCCAGCTTTTCTTTCCACGCCCATCACAACAGAATTGCAGCATAAAACATACAAATGTAATGTGCATACCAGGCATTTTTGCTCAGGATAACAACCACTTCAAGAAAATGATACATCGTGTACGCATTTGAACGCATCTCTAGAATGTGCCACCTATTGATGATTGATGACATGGATCTAGCTTTTTTGCGTGTATTTGCATTGAATTGCTCATTAATTTGTTCACATATTTTTTGGCAATGGCTGATGAACTCCACTCTCTTGGTAACTTGCTTCGTCAGCGAGCACTTGTTGATGCAACGCAAAGTACAGAACATGGTCGTCATCGTCATTCCATTTAGGTTCTCTATGTTTCATCATCTTGGAGCTACTAATTTCAAATGAAAATCTAGTAAACAATATATGTGTACATTGTTAGATTATGCTACAGCTATGGTACATACATGTTTTTCTAAAATCACAAGAAGAAAACTTGATGCATTTTCACATTGTTGGCATTGTGCCGAACTGGGTGGATGTGGCTTTGGGGTTCAGAGAGGAAGGCGCCATGGCTGGTGCGTGTGCGACCATGGCGACAGCGAGCTCGGAATCTGGAGGAGGCCAACAGGACCGAGCATGGTGACAGATCTCACCCGGGAATGAATTCCCGTCCCCGCGCCGTGCTAATGGTGCGGTCATGGTGAGGGCTAGCTCTGATTCGGGATGGGGAGGAGAACGGGCCGAGCAGGTTCGTCCATGTCCTAGCTCCGCGCCATGGTCGCGACCACAGATTGCCGCCCCGGAGGAAGAAGAAGATGCGTAAAGGATGCATGCGCCAATGCTGCAAGCCTACATGGCAGCGACCACGGCAGCGGCATAACGGCAAAAGCTGACAGGGGGGCCCAACTTGATAGTCGTTAGCCTGTTTTTGTATTGAAACATAAAGTTGAATTCGTGCCAAAAAAGACCCTCTGAGTATTTGGCACTACAACTTTAGTCATCACGGCTGATTTTAGGGAACTCGGGTACCGCGTTGCCTGGCCACCCCAACTTTCGGGCCGCAAAATGATATTCTCCCCGAAGCTGCCGCAAACACTAAAGGAGAAGAGGATATGGGGTTGTTGGAGAAATCATAAATTAAGAGGACTCAACCGCTGAGTCCTCTCACTCTCTAGTGATGACCCTTTCCGCTAATTCCCAGGACTAAGTTGCTGATGCCACCAAGGTCAAGAGGAAGTGGACAAAGGAGGACGTCGTGGTTGTCAAAGATGATCCACGTGAGGAAGATGATCCTACCAATAAGGTTGGATCCTCCTACCAAGAAGGTTTTTGTTTTGTTTTGCGCAAGAAGTGAGCTCGTAAGTTTTGATTCCATAATTTGTTTTCGTGTCCCGGTGAATTTTTATTGAGTCAAATGCTTCATTTTTTCCTTCAGGAACAAGGAGGAAGAGGAACCTCCAAAGTTTTTGTGTCCCGATGAGGGAGCCAAGCTACCGGTGGCCACCACCAAATCACCGATGAAGCTGATGGAATCAATGAACCCACAATAACACACTGCTGATTCATTGGTTCCCAAGGATCCGACTGGTACCTCGAAAGCTCATCCCAAGAAGAAGAATGCCGACAAAGGCATTGTTATTTCTAAGAACCTAGTTTATCCCCATATGCATGACCTAAGTCACTCCTTGATGACCAACACTTGGGAAGCCCCCCGAGTTTTTGTTTAACTTTCGTGTTCCTTTCTACAGCCGATAATGCATGCGATGGTAGACATGGCCACTCTCTTTATCAAAATTCGAGATGAATCCACCACTCTTAGTGGCATTCTTGATCTTTTTTACTTTTCTTATGGTGTCATATTGTACTAGCACAGCTGCCATCAAGGAATACGAGATTATTCGCGAGGACGCTTTGAAGCGCGCAGATGATCACTATAAAAATACACCCCATACCCAGCGGATTTTTGGGGCGGCGTAAGCAAAAAGAACCGGCAAATGTTGGTTACGTGGCGGATGGACTGTCGCAGCACCATTTTGTTGCGGTAGCCACTTATACAATGTGTCACACTCGATACCGGCGGATTATGGTGCCGTGGTACATGACTAGCAAGCTCGACGCCACTGAATGTCGCGGTTTCTCGATGGAGGCTGTTACAATTGTGCCATGGATGGTAAGCACCATGCCGACTGGTCAAACGCAACATAATAAGTGGTGAGACCCACCACTAACAAGTTGTTGCCTGTTAGACTCAGTTGTTTACATTTTTTTCATAGACCTAGAATGAATGTCTTCCATTTCCTTCCCGCAATTTTTAATTTTGAGGGATCCTCTCCCACAATTAAAGCTAGACCGTCCACCTCCTTCAATCCTTCTCGTATTTTTGTTTTTAGTTACTCCAATCCTTCTCATATGCAGCTACACGGAGAAGGAAAGTGTTATGCAATTTCTTTATGGGCCCTTGCGAATGCGGCCCACAAAGCTGGATGTCTAGACCACACTTGCTCAAATGACCCAGACTTGCTACTCCCCACTCGTCATTCTATATAATATAGATGAACCCTAGAGACTAATCACATTATGAGTCCCCACCTCACACAAACACCTCCAACTAAAGAACTCTGCACGCAGCATCTCAACCGGGTAGCGCATGATATAGTGTGGCTATACCGTCCGTGGTCGTTCGCTCGCTGAATCTTGCTCGGCCCAGCGACACTGAACCTTGCTCGGCCCCACCGCGCTGGATCTTGCGCGGGCCTGGCATGCCGAATCTTGTACGGGCATGCCATTATCTTGTCCGATCCGTAGGTCTGTTCCTTGATGAGTCCAAAATTTAAGTATTTTTACCTTTCGTTTTTCCATAAGTAGAATAGCGATTTTTGTATTTTACTGTATTTGCACGCACCTTTTGTCCTTGTTTAAATAGGATTCCAAATTACTGAGTCTCTTATGAACATATCAATTGGAACTATCATACTATGTTGTAATATGATATTTTTAAGTGATCAAAGTCATCTTATTGATTTACCTTCGCACCTGGGATAATAGCAAAAGTGAGGAAGGCTACCGCAGCATTAATGAACAGTGGTTCGGGCGGAGCTCGCCCATACCGTCCGCCTATTCCATGCGGAAGCACGACCACCTCGTTAAATACCTTCTCCTGGCGAAGACGGATCACATATCCGACATTCACAGCAATCTTGAGGCACGAAAAACCACACTAGATAGGGATCTGAAGGAGGAACTTGGAGAAGGGCAAATCCATGCTGCTTCACGGATCATTGGAGGACATCGCATCATCCCCTTCATCATCAACCGTTGCATCACCATCACCACCATTACCCCCATCTTTCATTCATTAGATCTTGTTGTAATTCTAGATTCAATTGTGTTTAGCACTATATTTATCCCCGTACTTTTATATATCCATATGATTTTGATGATGTCATTTTTTTCTTCCATGTGTGAGTAGTTTCCCCTCGTTCTTGGGGAGATAGAGAAACCTTAGCACTATTATGAAATTGAAATAAATATGATATATTATTGTGTCCATATGACTTACTAGTCTATGATAGATTTGGGAAGTGTGTTTGATCTCTCTCTTTTGATGGTATATGTAGTTGGCCACATATCATTTTCCTTAAGGACTAAAGAACAGGGTAATCCTTTGTATGTGTTTGGAAGCGTTCCTCGGAAGCTATTGTGACTATTGGCACCGGCTAGCAACATGCACGGTCAAAGGAGGATTAAGAGAGATTCCCTAATCTAATTACAATATCCATGGGGAGACCCTTAATTGCGGTGGTCTATATGGGTGATTGCTCTCAGACATCATGGTGGTTATTTAGAGGTGACCTCATTCTTGGCTCAACAAAGTGACTACCTACGAGACTTGAATTGAACATCTTATTATGGATCTATCTTCAGACATATCATGACAGAAGAAGTAGGTTATCCTAATTATGAATATTAATATCATGCTAGAGGTGTATCCTACACCCCCGAGAATGATTTAGACCTATTGAGTTCAACCACGTTTCCAAACACTTTTGTTACTTACTTTCTTTTACTTGTTTTAATTACTTTTCTAGAGTCAACCAAAAACCTTTCAAAAACCCTTTACTTGAAATCAAAGGCGACTTACAAGTATCCTTTGGTAGATAGTGACGAGGGGCATAAAGACCTTAACCAAATATCTATTTTTGGGTTCGATACTCTTATTTTGAAACTAGCTACAATTGATCGGTGCACTTGCAGTCATCAAGCTATTTTCTGGCGCCGTTTCCTGGGAGCTAAGAACTTTTGGTATTTATTCTTATTTGCTTATTGTACTAATTGTTTTACTAAAGTTGTTTACTAGTTTCAGGTAAGCACCATGACTGCACTCGGACTAATGAATCAGCTCGATGCAGCTAAACACCTCGGGAAGTTCAATAGAGGACTCGTCAAAGAATTCCTGAGTGGAAGCAAACCAGAATATGAGGTTAACCCTCGCTTTATTGCTATTATTCAAGAGAAAACTTTTGTAGGAGATGATCCTGATGAGGATCCTTACACGAAATTAATGCATTTTACTGAGTTATGTTGGACACTTAAATTGAGAGGCTATTCTAATGATGAATTGAAACTTAAATTGCATAGCCAATCTCTAACCAACACTGCTTTATCTTGGTATAGAATTTGCCCTGCAGAGAAAATTGATACTTGGGAGAAACTCAAAGGAGAATTCATATTTTTTCTTTCCCAAGGTAAAGATAGATGAAGTAAGAAGGGAAATCAAGAATTTAAAAAAAAAACCAGGTGAAGGCTTGGTAAGGGCTTTCAAAAGGTATAAGTCCCTACTTAATAAATGTCCTCACCATGATTTACCTGAATGGTATGTTTTACATATTTTCTATGGGGGACATAATCAAGAAATTAAACACGAGCTTGATAAAAATTATGGAGGGTTTTTTATGGAGCTAACTTAACTAAAGATTGGGAACTAGTAGAGCATATTCACCGCAATAGTGAAACCTGGGGATTTGATTTAAGCGGCGAAGGAGGTATAGAAATTGAATATGATTGTCTCAATTCTTATAAGGAATCCGATAAGGTAAGAGAAACTGTTGATGAACTTCAACTTGTTGATGATATTATTTTGCAAATCCTTTAGTCTTTTACATAACACATTGAAGCTCCTAAAAAAGATTGGCTTCAATATACTCCTCCACCTTAGCTAGCTAAAGAAAACGGTCCAATAATTGCAGCTCATGTTGATCCATTAAGGGAGATACCCCCATATGTTGAACCCCTTCCTTTGCCAAGGACTATGAGAAAACATATGATGGCTCAGTAGCTCGAATATCAATGCGAAGAAGAAAGGATATTCCTCGAGAAGCTGGAAGATGAGGCACAAGCAAGAGAAACTAATGAAGTAAGTATATAGGAGACCGGGGAACCAATGAAATAGGATATTCTAACCATGTTTGCACATTGGAATGTGATAGAGCTAGACACTGAAGCTTCATAGTTCGTTGAAGGAAAGGTAAAGGCTAAAGAAGTTGGTAAACATATTCTTCCTTCTCCTTCGATGGGACTTCTTATTATGGCCTCTAGGACATTGGAACAGCTATTCACGTAATTCACTTTAATTTTTATTTGAAAACCCAAAATGAACTAACCCCAAGTGAGTTAGAGGGTACTGACATGCCTATAATGCTTGCAGATAAGACACTCAAAGTGCGTATGGGAATAACTGTCCCAATCTGTATTGGACCATAAAATTATCCCATTGATTATGTACTTATCGATATGCCTATTCATGTTTAATGTCCAATTATTTTCGGAAGAACCTTCTTGAACACCACAGGAGCAAACATTGATTGCAAGAGACAAATTGTATCTCTCAAGTTTGGTGAAGAAAAAATGTACTTTCATTTTTCTAAATTTGACCACAAGCCGGCAGTCGAAGATTTGGATGATTATGAGTATGTAGAAGAAGAGGAATGTAATATCATTAGTCTTACTTCAGTAGTTATTGGGACCCCTGGTGATGATTTAGCAAGGAGTTTAGTCGATAATAATAACATCCTCCAAGACATAGAAAAATGGAAATGGATGATTATTTTGACTCCACACCTGAGGTGGATCCTGAGATGAATCAAAAGTATGAAGAACCTATCAGAAAAGGAGATGATGCACCTCCACCTCCTACTCTCAAAACCTTACCCAAGGAATTAAAATATAGGTTTGTTGATGGAACTAATCATTTCCCCATTATTATAAGTTCTAACCTTGTGGAAAAAGAGGAGGAAAATTTAATGATGGTTCTATGAATGCATCGGAATGCTCTTGGGTATTCGATGAGTGACTTGAAAGGGATTAGTCCCTCGATAGCCACCCATAGAATATTTATGGAAGAGGGAGCCTAGGCGGTTGTAGACTTTCATAAGAAACTTAAACCTCACATGAAAGAAGAGGTAAGGAAGGAAGTAATACATTTATTAGATGCAGGGATCATCTTTCATGTGCAGGAGAGTGAATGGGTAAGTCATGTTCATTGTGTTCCTAAGAAAGGTGGGTTTACCGTTATTGAAAATGAACACAATGAGATGATACCTACTAGAATTGTTGTTGGTCACAGGATGTGTATTGACTATAGAAAACTTAATAAGGAAATTAGAAAGGATCATTATCCTCTACCATTTATATATCAAACTTTAGAAAGGCTTGATATGCATTGTCACGTCTGCTATCTAGACGGTTATTCCGTTTTTTCTCAAATTGTTGTTCACCCTAATGACCAACTAAAAACAATCTTTATTTGTCCTTTTGGTTTATTTGCTTATCGTCGGATGCCTGTCAGTCTTTGGAATGCCCCTACCACCTTCCAAAGGTGTATGACTGCTATATTTGCTGATTATGTTGAAAGTATTATGGAAGTATTCATGGATGATTTTTATGTTTGTGGAACTTAATCACTATCTCCATAACCTTCATAAAGTTTTGCAGATATGTGAAGATACTAACCTGGTCTTGAATTGGGAAAAATGTCATTTCATGGTTCAAGAAGGTATAATGCTTGGTCACAAAATCTCATGTAAGGGTATAGAAGTTGATAAAGCAAAGATTGAAGAAATAGAAAGGCTCCCCCTCCTCGCGATATAAAAGGTATCAGGAGTTTCTTAGGTCATGCAGGATTTTATAGAAGATTCATTAAGAACTTCTCAAAAACTGCAAAACCACTAACTAACCTTCTTCAAAAGGATGTTGCTTTTAATTTTGATGAAAACTGTCTTACTACTTTCAACATATTAAAACAATCCCTTCTTGAATCTCTTGCTATAAAACCACCTAATTGTAAAAAACCTTTTGATCTATTCTGTGAGGCTAGCCACAAATCTGTTGGGGCAATTATTTGCTAGTATGATGGTGATGAACTCAATATCATTCATCATGCTAGTCGTACCTTGAATGGTGCCGAAAAGAAATATCCCATGGCAGAAAAGGATTTTTTTGCCGTGGTTTTCTCTTGTGATAAGTTTATCTCTTATATTATTGATTCGAAGGTAAGAGTGCATATTGATCGTGTCAGCTTGAAAGAGACTCTTGAAAGGACTGACGTTAAGCCAAGAATGATCTGTTGGACTTTACTTTTGGAAGAATTTGATTTACAGATTCTTCAAAGAAAGGAAGAACAGGAGGTAGCATTCGTGGACATTGAGGAGATTGATCCGCCTAGGGTAGTGTCATCCATCTGCATACCCTAAGGAACTACAATTCCTAAAAGAAAAATTTCAATTTCTCTTTGCAATGGTTTTAGAAATTTCTTGCGACCAACCTTGTTCAAAGGGAAAAAGAAAAAGTTGATTCAAGAATGAAAAGGAGATGAATGTACCCGAATAAAATCTTTCCCTGTCGATGAACAACATATTTGAAATCTTGAAACATCTTTGTTCCAGTTGACTATTTTTTGTTTCTATTTGCATTTTTGATTTCCCTTTACTTTTCTAAATTTACAGCCGATTTGACGAGGCCGGTACAGTCCGGCGGTAGGACCGTACCCGCCCGAAACACTGCTCATTCAACCATCAGTACCCCTTGCTCGTTTTTCAGATATCAATATGACCAGGTCGTATAGGGGCATCCGCCCGTATGGCTGGTTGTTACCAGTTCTATGTTCCCCCGTTCGATTTTTGTATTATGTGTTCAAAAAAAGGAGAGAGAAACAAAGTCAGTAATAATCAGTACAGACGGGCCGTACAGGCGGATGCCGCCCATACCAATTAGTTGGTTGATTATTCATCGCCTTCAGCAGGACGAATTTTTGGAAAATACCTAATACGGGCGCGCTGTACGGGTATCCTCCCGTACCAGTGGTCAATTTCAACCACATTTTCTTCCCTTTTAGCTAATTTCTTTACTTATTTGTTGGGATTATTTTCTTGGCCAACCCTCTCTCTTCTTGTACAAAATTTCCCCCCTCTCTCTAACCCTTCATAAGCCTTCCAAAAGGTTTGTTTTCCCATCTTGTCAAACAAATCTTCCCCACATCGCTCCTCCCTCCCAGAAACCTTGCAGCTATGTCTTACCCGTGGAATATCATTCAAGCCAAGGAGGATCGCCAGGGATCTTCTTCAAGGATCACAGAAGATGCCAAGGGGGTAGCCGCCACACTGAAGAAAGAGGAGGAAGCACTATGTAATCAGCTAGGAGCCGAAGATGGATTCAAGCTGATGGAGTTGGTCAAGGACGAGCGTAAAGTATTTAGCCTTAGTGTGGGTAAAGAAGGCAATTCCGAAGAAGTTCAACTCAATCCAGAGGAAGACGGAGAGTCCTACTTGGAGAGGCTGAAGCAACAAGGAGAATACATCCAAGCTTCCCTAGACAGACTCGACCGTCGCATCAAGAAATTTGTGGTAAAATCTCAAGGCTCCTCTAAACACATTGAGATGTTGTGTTGTTATCTAGACTAGATGGACATGAAGATAATGAAGGGACTAGAAGCCAACCTTGACATCAGCCTATGATCCATCAGTGCACAGAAGCAAACAATTGAGATGTATAAGGCACTTGAGGAAAAAATAATGGGGACAATTAGCGAGCAACGCCGAATTCGCATCATGATCCTATAAGCAACAAACAAGATTCTTCGTGCAAGCCTTCGTAATTCCAGGACTTCTTCTACAAACTAAAGACATACCATGGTATCGAGTAATCGCGAGGGATTATTTGATCTCACTGGCTTGATCGAAGCTTTGGGGAGATCTATAACACCTTGTAATATATCTTATAGTTTTAGCATGTTTACTTTACTACATGCATGTTAGGTTTTAATTCCAGAATTTGCATTAGTTGCATCATCTTCAAGCCCCCTTCTGTTCTAGAAAATAATTATATCCATTGAGTCTCAAGACTTTATCTTATTTGAAGTTATCTTTTGATTAATGATTATTATATTAGATGATTGAATTAGGTTGGGTGTTATGATACTTGTAAAACTATCATGATTTTAGGGACTTCTTCACCAATTCAAGTATTGATTAAACTATGAGAAAAAGAATTTTGGTAGCATATTATAGTCACGGGTTTTAAAATCCATAAATAGTAGTGAGCATGATCAAGTGGCTATACTAAAAAAGAGTAGAAATAAAAGAATAACTATCAAAAGAATAACAAGGGAAAAGAAAGGTACAAGCTTGGAAAGATAAAAGAAAAAGAATAATTATGAATCTTCATTACTAAAATTAAGTGCTCAACTAATTTAACTTTATGATTATATACTATGTTGAATCACTAAAAGCTTCTTATAACTTCATTGATACCAAAAAGGGTGTGGAAGCCTCTAAGTCATGTGATGTGTAAGGGTATGATAATACCCCCAAAGTTACTTTAAATATTATATTGTATTCTTTTTTCAATTTTTGCCTCATTTATTGTAACGACTCGTGCCTCAAGAACATAGGGATCTTGTCCATAAGCCACCATCTTGCTCGGGGACAATCAAGAGTCTAGCTTGGGGGAGTTGATTGAAGGGAATATGCCCGAGAGGCAATAATAAAGTGGTTATTATCTTATTCCATGTTTATGATAAATGTTTATTTTGCATGCTATAATTGTATTAATTCGAAAGGTTAATACATGTGTGTTTAATAAACAAAATACAAAGTTCTTTGTAATGCCTCTCATATAAACTAGCTCGTTGATTAACAAGATGATCAAGGTTTCCTGATCATGGACATTGGATGTTGTTAATAACAAGGTCACAACATTGGTGGAATGATGTGATGAACATTCATCCGAAGTACAACATTACGATCAAACTAATTATGTTTATATTGCTATAACATCATACGAAGTAATCTTAGTCCTTAGACCATCTTGATAACATCAAAAGTCACAACGTAACAGGGTGACTATAAAGGTGGGTTCAGTGCTACGAAGGTGTTATGTTGAGGCTCATGGATCAAGAGTGGGATTTGTCCATCCCGATGACGGATTGATATACTCTAGACCCTCTCGGTGATATGTCATTGAAATAGCTTACAAGCAAGTGATGTGATCACTAGAATGTTATATCACAAGAACGAGAAAAGAGTGCATGTAGGTAACGAGATCAAACTAGGCATTTGGATACTAATGATCGAATCTTGGACATGTAATATATCACGAGACAAAGGCATTTAGTTATGACGTTAAAGGTTCACATGATCACAAGAATCATCGTTGAATATGTGGGAGTCAGTACGGATCTCCAGGTCTCGCTGCTGATTATTGATCGAAGAGGGGTCTCGATCATGTATACATTATTCATGAGGGTGACACACTTAAGGGATACTGACACCATTTGGAGCAAATATGTTTCAGATAAATATTTAAGAAAGCGGTGGAATTATTTCAATAGACACCGAAACTATTTCAAGTGAAATTGCTGAAATTGGTTCTGCATGTGATATTGAAATGTTGCAGGGGTTTTATGTGAATGTTGTTAATTAATGTAATTAAAAAAATTCTGAATAAAATAAATAAAATAGTTTTATTTAATGAGAGCTTGCATTAAATTTGGTGGAAATTTAATGCATGTGTGAGTGGAATTTTGAGTGGAGGCTTTTTATGGGAGTGGGAGCTCCACCCACATGAATGTGGAAGAGGTGGGGGCACCACCATGGCTGCCACGCCATGGCCCTTGGGTGCCCCCCTCTTCCCTATAAAAGGCCCCCTCTCCTGCTCACAACACACACCTCCTTGTGAAGGATCTCTCTCCCCTCTAGTTATTCCCCATGGTCTCGGATTAGCGAGATACATGTTCCCGGTGGCTTTATCTGGAAAGGAGTTGCTGCTTCCGCTACATTGCTAGAGCGAGGGACGGAGGTTATCAGGATACCGGAAGTGTGTGCGATCACGGATGCACCACTGCTTTGTGGTGCTGGACTTGGTGGTGCTAGACTTGCTGGAGCTGGATCTGATGGACGTGCTGGATCCAGACCTGCTGGACTTCATCACGATCTTGAGATCGGCAAGTGTACGACCACATCATCCACGAGTTCCATCTCGTTAACAAAGCTTTGTTGTGTTCGAGCGTAAGTTCTCTATGCATGTATATCAACCCGTTGCTTGTATCTAATAGATAGATCTTGGCGATAGTTCCCATCGTAGGAATTTTTTTGTTTTCTATGTTGTGAACCCAAGAGTGGTATCAGAGCCTGATCTATGCGTAGGTGCTTCGCATGGGTAGTACACATATGTTTATATGTGGGTGATTATGATCATGTTATTTCATCTTCTATGTATTTTGGGCATTGGTGGCATAGTGGGATGAAGCGGCCCGGACTAACCTTACATGTCATCACACATGAGACCGGTTCCACGACTGACATGCAAATAGTTTTGCATAAGTGGCTGGCGGGTGTTTGTCTCTCCTACTATAGTCAATATCTGATTTACAACGAGTTGCTAATAACTTGGTTATCCTTGTTGTGGTTCGATGTTCGTAGGTAAGACCAGTTCTATCTCCGAAAGCCCTAAGCCACATAAAACTTGTAGTGGATAAATTAGAGGCGTCTAGTTTAGATCGTTGCTGGACTAGTGTCATGATATGGTAATGTTGTAAGTAGATGTATGATAGATACTCTTACAACACACATAACATGTAAGTTCCATAGACCTTGGCCTTACACACAAAGGAATGATACAGATCATACCATGATGCATATGATAGAGATCAAATGCATGGACCATATCATCCCACTTTACACATTAGATGTTTGCATCTTATATTGCTAGTTTGGCGCTTTTAGTAGCATTGTAAGATGATCCCTCATTTAAATATCAAGATAAAATGTGTTCTTCCTTAAGTATGCACCGTTCTATGGATCGTGTTTCAAGACATCACGTGATGATCGGGTGTACTTGACTCTACGCTTTCATACAATGAGTGTAAGACAGTTTTACACACGCGAATACTAATGTTCTTACTTGGCGGGCCTAGCATGTACATACATGCCCAAGGACCAAAAGGTTAAGCATGAGTCATATAGTTGATGTGATGCCCATATTGATGCTCGCCTTTGAAGCTACACCGACTCACGTGATGATCGGACTTGGTGTAGTGGATTTGGTTCATGTAATCACCAAAAAGGCACGAGGGATGTTATTTTTGAGCGGGAGTTCATTTCTAATTTGGATTAGTCGACCTCAATTTGTCATAAACTAAATGGAAGTGAATTTGCATGATTTGTTGTAGTCATTGGCATATGTTCACTACCTTATGCTTAGTTTTAATTGAGATAATAGAACTATAGAATTCTAGATATTTACTTTACGAACTGGTATCGTATTGTTTTGAATGTCAATTTAAAGTTTAGAAGTCCTATTGCAAGCTTTCAGCAAACTCTATTTACTCCATGAAGTTTAATATGTAGTATTAAATCAAGAGTAAGAATTCCAATGTTAGTATCTAAAGTATCATATTTGCCTCCATGGTTATTGATATTCAAAAATTTGTTTTAATATCAAGATTATCTAGGATCTGAAAATTTGTTTCAGAAACCATCATGTGTGGAAGATATTGTGATATCTGAAACAATGTTTTTGGTTGCATTATGATAGAGTATAATTTAGCAAAATACATGTTCTCATATTGTATGAGAATTTGTGAAGGATGGAGATGCTAGGCATCTGGATCTCCCAAAAAGGTTTTGGGAACTAACATTATACTCACGATTCTTCCTTATATGCTATAGTAGCTTGCTCATGAAAGTTTTCATGATAAGGTTGAATAGAAGATGTAAGTAAAATGTTTACTACACTAATAGATTACTAAAGAATGGATTTTTGAAAGAACACCAAACATTTGATGATGGTGATCCACTTCAAAGTGCAAGTCCAAAGTATTAGTATTTGACTATATACACTTTGTACTATGTGTCATGTGAATGACACCACTATTTGACGTTGATAGATTCTTTTAAAAGAAAAAGAATTGTTGAAAGAGAATCTATAAAATATTTGGTAGAAAAGAAAAGGTTGGAGATGTCCAACTTAGCTATATAGAAGATATACATGTTATGGCTATATTCCTTGCTTGTTAAACAATGTGGTTCTAAGGTATTGGATACTGAATTGGTTGGTGTGAAGTGTCATACAAAACAACACAATTCATGAACTGCAACGGCCTAAGTAACTAGCAAGAGAATAAGTGATGATGTTCATCGAAAACAAATAAAGTGTTATTGTGTTTTTGTTGTCGTCCAACCTAGCCTTCAAGATTTGTTTTAATAATTGTTATTTTGTTCCGGTATTACGAGAACAATGGTTGTTCAAATAATTACTGTATTCCATAAAGGATGGATGAACTTTTACAAGTCTAGTTGGAGAAATCACATCCATAAACATTATTGCTAAAATGTCGTAAGACAAATGATTGGAAGATCACTTATGAAGTGACATCGTTGTTTGAATTATATTGGAACGTAAACATAAAGAAACTCCATGTTGATGGATTTTTGGAGTCTTTTGATTTTGATCAATTGACACTTGTGAAACTTTCCTCGAGATAATTGAAACTCCATCCATAGGCCAAAGAGGAACGGATGACTAACTTATTGGATATTATGCATGTTGATGTATATACTCCATTATGTGTAGCCATATACGATGGATCTTTTTGCTTCATATGCTTTCTCTAGAAATTTGAGTGAATATATCTATATATTTACTTAATAAGGAAGAAGCATGAAACATTTGAAAATTGTTCAAAGACTTTCAAGATGAAGTGAAAAATCATTGTAACAAGAAAATAAAAGAGTTTATGATTTGATCATAAAGGAAGATATTTCAGTTACAGGTTTAGCCAAACACCTAAGATTCCAGGAATTGTTCCATGAATTTGCATTTCTCGATAAACCACAGGAGTATGGTATGTTCGAGAGATCAAATCAAACCTTGTTTGACATGGTAAGATCAAAGGTGTCATTTATAAAACTGCCATTATGTTTTAAGGATTAAAGCTTTAGAGACTACCGCTTTTACACTGAAAAGAGCACCATCATGATCCGTGGAAATGACACCATATGAGTTATGGGTTTGGAATAAAAACCGAATTGTCTTTTCTTAAATTTTGGTATGCTATGCATAAGTAAAAATTTTACAACCAAAGTCGGATAAGCATGTCTTTGTAGGTTATCCCAAAGTAATTGTTGGGAATTCCTCCAAAACACCAAGGACAAAAGAGTTTGTCGCTTGGAACATCAAGTTTCTTGAGAAGGAATTTTTCGTGAAAAGTTAAGTGGGAAGACAATAGAACTTTGATAAGGTTGTTAAACCTTAGCTATATGTGCTAAGTAGCGCAGCGCCGGAAAGTGTCCTGGTGGTGGCCACAATACTCATGGCTCCCGTGATTACAAAGGGTGTGATCTTGGAGATTAAAGTTCCTATTGAACCATGTGGGTTGGTAAGAATCAAATAGTAAGATTTGAAACCGAAGTCATTATTGATTTGAGAATGATGAACCGACTGCATGCAAAGAAGCGATGATGGGCCCTGAATCCGTAAAATGACTAGAAGTCATAGAATCCGTGATAGTATCCATTCACGAGAATCAAGTTTCTGAACTTGGAAGACCCTCCGGAAAGGCGTGAAGCCTATCGGTCGTGTTTGGATCTATAAAGAAATAGACATGTATGTTTAACATCTATGAAATAGTCGACATGTCGGAAATAAGTTTATGGCAATGTTCAAGGAGTTTACTATGACAAAATTTGATCTTTCATAGCGATATTTAGTCTTGACGGATTAATGTAGCAACCACTACACATAATTTGGTATATGGTAGTTGAATAAACAAAACAAGGTTCTTGTAATAGAATGGTTACCTAGGACGTGTACATGACACAGTCCGAAGGGTTTTGTTAATTCAAAGGGTGCTAAAAGGGCATGCAAACTTCAATAGTTGAAGTGGGCATAGCGGAGTTGGAATCTTCACCATGATGAAAATGTTAAAGGAGTTTAATTTCATCAGAGACGATGAAGATGCTTGCATTTGCAAGAAATTAAGTGGGAGCGTTGAGACAAATTTCCAATACAATATGTAGAGTACATATTGTTGATTGGAAATGATGTATCTTTCATTGACACAAGTTAAGAATTTCATTAAAATAGGATTTCGATGAAAGACTTGGGCAAAACCAGAATATTTGGCATCAATGTCTATATGGATAGATTGAGGGGCTAATATGGTTATGCCAGACGTACATATATGAGATATTGAAAGGGTTCAATATGGAAACAACAAGAAAGGTTCTTGCTGCATGGAAAGGATTGTATCAAGATTCAAGTGTTTCAACACTTGGTGAGTAAAATCACATGAATATTTTGATTGATTATACTGTGATATGTATATATCTAGATATGTCCTATGCTCTAAAAGTTATGAGCACATACCAGAATGATTCATAAGATGATCATTGGACGATAATAAAGATATTCTTATGAGCTTTGGAAGAACTAAGAATATATCATGTATAAGTGACAACTAGTTAAAGGTAGTTCATTGTAAAGTGTTACATTGATACTAGTTTTGTCACAAGATACAAACTAAATTTATCTCAATTTAGACTATGGGTGGCACAATTTAATGGAAAGGATGTTCCATGATGGATTTGGATGAGTTCCAAAGTTCAGACATTGTGACGGATACTACAACAAAAGGCTAAGTATATGACCGCTATAGTAGCAGCAAAGGAGGGCATTTGTGTTAAGTAGTTTGTTATCAAACTAGGTGTGGTTCAAAGTGGCCTAATACTATGAAGATATATTGTATGACAATAATATCAACATATTTTAACACGAACGAACTAAAGGTCTCACCAAAGAATGAGTGATGCGTAGAGACGCAAAGACATGCAAATACACATCTGAAACAGTCAGATCCAGAGATTATGTTAACCACTAGAAATCGCGCATATGCAACACCAGAAAGCCATAGGTGTTCAATACGCAAAGTTTTTCAAACTAGACTATTGACTCTAGTGCATGTGGGAGACTGAAGGGAATATGCCCTAGAGGCAATAATAAAGTGGTTATTATCTTATTCCATGTTTATGATAAATGTTTATTTTGCATGCTATAATTGTATTAATTGGAAATGTTAATACATGTGTCTTTAATAAACAAAATACAAAGTTCCTAGTAATGCCTCTCATATAAACTAGCTCGTTGATTAACAAGATGATCAAGGTTTCCTGATCATGGACATTGGATGTTGTTAATAACGAGGTCACAACATTGGTGGAATGATGTGATGATCATTCATCCAAAGTATAGCATTACGATCAAAGTCATTATGTTTATATTGCTATAACATCATACGAAGTAATCTTAGTCCTTAGACCATGAGATCATGTTAATCACTAACACTGGAAGAGTATCTTGATAACATCAAACATCACACCGTAACAGGGTGACTATAAAGGTGGGTTCAGTGCTACGAAGGTGATATGATGAGGCTCATGGATCAAGAGTGGGATTTGTCCATCCCGATGACGGATAGATATATTCTGGGCCCTCTCGGTGATATGTCATTGAAATAGCTTGCAAGCAAGTGATGTGATCACTAGAATGTTATATCACGGGAACGAGAAAAGAGTGCATGTCGGTAAAGAGATCAAACTAGGTATTTGGATACCGATGATCGAATCTTGGACATGTAATATATCACGAGACAAAGAGATTTAGTTATGACGTTAAAGGTTCACACGATCACAAGAGTCATCGTTGAATATGTGGGAGTCAGTACGGATCTCCAGGTCCCGCTGCTGATTATTGATCAGAGAGGGGTCTCGATCATGTCTGCATTATTCACGAACCATCGGGTGACACACTTAAGGGATACCAACACCTTTTCTAGCAAATATCTTTCAGATAAAGATTTAAGAAAGCGCTGGAATTATTTCAATAGACACAGAAACTGTTTCGCGTGAAATTGCTTAAATTGGTTCTGCATGTGATAAATGTTGTAGGGGGTTTTATGTGAATGTTTGTTAATTAATGTAATTAAAAAATTCTGAATAAAATAAATAAAATAGTTTTATTTAATGAGAGCTTGCATTAAATTTGGTGGAAATTTAATGTATGTGTGAGTGGAATTTTGACTGGAGGCTTTTTATGGGAGTGGGAGCTCCACCCACATGAATGTGGAAGAGGTGGGGGCACCACCATGGCTGCCACGCCATGGCCCTTGGGTGCCCCCTCTTCCCTATAAAAGGCCCCCTCTCCTCCTCACAGGACACATCTCCTCGTGAAGGATCTCTCTCCCCCTCTGTTATTCCCCATGGTCTCGGATTAGCGAGATACATGTTCCCGGTGGCTTTATCCGGAAAGGAGTTGCCGCTTCCGTTGCTTTGCTGGAGCGAGGGACGGAGGTTGTCGGGGTACCGGACGTGTGTGCGATCACGGATGCACCGCTGCTTTGCGGTGCTAGACTTGGTGGTGCTGGACTTGCTGGAGCTGGATCTGATGGACGTGCTGGAGCAGGACCTGCTGGACTTCATCACGATCTTGAGATCGGCAAGTGTACGACTACATCATCCACGTGTTTCATCTCGTTAACAAAGCTTTGTTGTCTTCGAGGGTAAGTTCTCTATGGATGTATATCCATCCGTTGCTTGTATCTAATAGATAGATCTTGGCGATAGTTCCCATCGTAGGAATTTTTTTGTTTTCTATGCTGCGAACCCAACATTGATGAGTCCAAATTTGAAGTATTTTTACCTTTCGTTTTTGCATAAGTAGAATAGGGGTTTTTCTATTTTACTGCATGTGCATGCATCTTTTGTCCTTGTTTCAATAGGATCCCGAATTAGTGAGTCTCTTATGAACATTTCAATTGGAATATCATATTATGTTGTAATATGATATTTTTAAGTGATAAAAGTCATCTAATTGATTTAGCTTCGCACCTGGGAGAATAGAAAATATGAGGAAGGCTACTGCAGCATTATTGACCAGTGGTACTGGCGGAGCCCGCCCGTACCATCCACCCGTACCATGCGGTAGCGCGACTGCCTCGTCAAATACTTTCTCCTGGCAAAGACGGATCATAGATCCAACATTCACAGCAAATTTTGGCCACGAAAAAACACACCGGAAAGGGATCTGAGGGAGGAACTTGGAGAAGGGAAAATCCCTGCTGCTTCATGGATCATTGGAGGACATCACATCATCCCCTTCATCATCAACCGCTGCATCACCATCACCACCATTACCCCCATCTTTCATTCATTATATCTTGTTGTAATTCTGGATTTAATTGTGGTTTGCACTAGATTTATCCCCGTACTTTTATCCATTCATATGATTATGATGATGTCGTTGATTGCTTTCATGTATGAGTAGTTTCCCCTCGTTCTATGATAGATTTATGATGTGTGTTTGATCTCTCTCTTTAGATGGTATGTGTAGTCGGCCACATATCATTTGCCTTCGGGACTAAAGAAGAGGGTAAAATCCTTTGGACGTGTTTGGAAGCATGCCGCAGAAGTTATCGTGACTATTGGCACCGGCTAGCAACCTGCATGATCAAAGCAAGATTAAGAGAGATTCCCTAAGCTAATTACAATATCCATGGGGAGACCCTTAATTGCAGTGGTCTGTATGGGTGACTGCTCTCATACATGATGTTAGTTATTTAGAGGTGACCTCATTCTTGGCTCAACAAAGTGACTACCTACGAGCCTTATAGTGAACATCTTATTATGGAGATCTCTCCACACATATCATGACAGAAGAAGTAGGTTATCCTAATTATGAATAATAATATCATGCTAGAGGTGTATCCTACACCACCGAGAACGCTTTAGCCCTGTTGAGTTCAACCATGTTTCCAAACACTATTGTTACTTTCTTTATTTTACTTGTTATAATTACTTTTCTACATTCAACCAAAAACCTTTCAAATACCCTTTACTTGAAATCAAAGGTGGCTTACAAGCATCCTTTGGTAGACAGTGACAAGGGGTATAAAGACCTTAACCAAATAGCTCTCTATGGGTTCGATAATCTTATTTCGAAACTAGCTACAATTGATCTGTGCACTTGCAGTCATCGATCCTCATATTCTATATACATCTTCGCTGGTTTGCTCATCTAGATCCACTACTTTGATCTTTCTCCTCTTAATCGTCTTTCTTGTTCTTCTTTCAGTTCTAAGTGAAGTTACCAGCATGTGGCGTGTGCTCAAAGTTAGATCCATTTTGATGATGTTGGCAAGCATAGACTCTTTAGCACCGACATGATGTTGATGTCAATCGGAATAGAGAGGCTCTCAAGAAGTCTAGGATTAGTTAGGATTTTTCTTCTAATTAGGTGTAATTTTAGGTTTTAGAGGTAGATCTTCTGAATAGAGAGGAGCTCAAGACCCTATTTGCAGCATATGCTACCTCTAATTTAATGTTTAGAGAGGGGCTCAAATCTAGTGTAATATGATATGATGTAATGAATAATTTATATATGAATAAATTATAATATTCGAATTGCAATGAGATTAGCAACGTAAGTTAGTTATTGTTAATTAAATTAACTTTCAGTGATGTTGGATGGTGTAACACGAAAAATATTGTGTGGTTACGACGCACTAAATTCCTTCTGTGTTTTGTAATGTAATGTGGCGCTTTCTATGTGAGTCCATGGAAAGTGCTAGGACGACGAATCACGTTGTGCCAAGCCAAAAAATCCGCCATGGATGCACAATCCCCCATGCAGTTATCCTTGGCATCTTTTTTTCTGCGCCAGCACGAGCGCGGCGACTAAGGCTTTGCCTTGAAGTCTATATGTGCCAGCGCCCGATCTTCGTGTTGTAGTGGATCTTGAGAAAAAATTGAAGGCCATCGAAAAATCACTCGAAGAGGCCCAAACTACATCCAAATCTGAGGAGGGATGGCGTGAAGAAGAAGCCTCCAGGACTGCGAGTCACAAGGACGACCTGCGCAAGAGGCTTGAATCCTTGAACTCCTCCCAAACGAGTAGGTTTACCTTAACATGAACTCTTTTTATTTTCTGAACCCTATATTCTCTTGTCTCCTAAACTTTCCATTTTTCTGGTATAGATATCATTGGTTATTCCTTAACTTAGGAAGAGGACCAATGATCCAGTACACTCTTGGATGCCATGATTGTCTTCGAGGGGAATAGCGTCTCAGCCAGGAACCTGCTAACCCGATTTCGTCATGCCTACAAGCGCATTCATGTAGAGATCTTCCCGAAAAAGGAGGTATCCGCAGATTTCAATGACCTCGTTGCTGATTTCAATGCGGAGCATAACCCGCTAGTGGACTACGACCTTGTCCAGGCAAAGAGTGGTGCTGAAAGTTCAATGGCGCTGGCGTTGGCTCACGACACCAAGGTCTATTGGGATAAGTTTAGCTCCTCCCTTCTAGTAAATGAAGCGAGTGAAGAGATGCCACTCAAGCCCTATTTTCAGAAGGTGAAGAAATTTTCTAAGCTACTCCTTGCCATGGTAGAGGCAAGATTCCCCATTTGTGAAAGCTTCAGGTGATGCGCCTTCATCCATTGTCGCTCATGCAACTAGCGCCTTAGATTAGCTTGATAGTTTCACATTTTGTGTTTGTAAAGAACCCGCCATATGTATGGCCTGAACTAGAAAATGGAATATGCCCTTCTATTGTGATGCATATCATTGTTTTTAGATGTTCGCCTACTTTTTCCTCTGCTTCAGATGATTCTTCCTTTTGAATTTTTCCATTTTCTTGTTCACAGAGTGGATGATGACTCGACCCCTCCAGCTACTGCGCCTAGTTTGACGGGTTAAGAATTGTCCTTAGGAGAATCAAGTGTACCCGAAAATGCCAACATCATGAACTTGAGTTGTTGATCCTTCATTATATTCCAGGAAAATTCATTGCATTAAGCAGCTAGAAGATGAACTCAGGGTTATATAGGGCAATGTTGTTGTCTCCAATACGAAATATCAATAGGTAGCCGAATGCAAAACTTTCATGCTCGAGGAAGTTTCAAGGGCGAGCAAAGATTTTTTGTGTAAGTTCTCCGCAAAGCCCACGAGTCCTTGTTTTGTATAGGCAATTCACTTATCCGTCTTTGTATTTTGCAAGTATTTTTATGGATGTTGTGGTCGAAGCACATTGGCTTAGGTCTCGGATGAATGCTCTTTGTGAGGCTTCTTGAGGGACATCAAATGACTTCTGGACGGATGGACGGACCACAAACGAGGCTATGAACTGGCCCTCCTTTAGGATCGGGTTTTCGAAGCAAACCAATTTGTCTAGTGGTGCCGCTTTGCCTTGGCATTGATTTACGATGCATTGTTTTTGAGGGATCCTCAACCAGGAGGTCTTCCTACGCTGATGCACAAATTTCAACGAGGCAAGGAAATTCATAAGTTTGTCAGGATGCAGATTGTTGCGAGTGCCAACGTTGCCCTCTTCTAGATGCATGTGCACCACCCAATGATTGACCTCTAGGAAATGGCAAAGCCCCCCCCTCTAGGGGGTGGTCTTGTTTACATGGCTCATTGGCCAACCATTAGGATTATCTGCTAACTCCTTGAAGCCACTAAAGATTTTTTCATTAAATTTCTCGTGTAGTTTGTTGGGTTGATCCCTGTAAAGAACACATACATTTTGTAGAATATTTGTAACAAAATTTTCTTGTGAAGTAGATGTTATGTTGTTTTGCCGAAAATCATTGCGCTTTACACTTTCCGCGAGACATTTTTGTTAGTCTGATGCCTATTAGGCCTAATCAGCTACTTGAGTCATGGTGTGTTGAGTGTTTTTGACACGTGGAGTCCATAATGTGTTATGCTTATTGACATGGGCATACCTTACAAGTACTCGAGTTTGGCATATACGGTCCAGTCTAAGCAGAAGACCACGGTGTTACCAGGGCCCCATCAAAGATTCGGGTGACCTAAGGAGACTCCGACTGCTTGCGGCACACGGCGAGCTCAAGATCGAAAGTTTAAAAGGGAAAACTCTAACTTGTAACCGACTCGACATGTTATCCCGAGACCTAGCCTATCTATCTAAAGGCTAGGAGGGGGTTGTGAAGAGGACAATCACAATCCTAGTTTCCACACCATTGCCAGATTGCATCTGCGCACCCCTTGTAACTTTCGACTCCCTCGATAATTCCAAGGGAAGACAAGAAGGAGTAGGGTCCTCTATGAGGCCTGAACCTGGGTAAACCTTGCATCCCTGTGTTCTTGTTTGCTAGCCGATTGATGCCTCCATCGCTCCCCTCTTCTCCAAAACCCAAGTCCATAACAATGGGCATTGATGAGTTTAACCCTCGTCAATTGGCGTCGTCTGTGGGAATCGGGAGTGCTGATGTCGCCGCTTCCTTGGCGCCATCAAATGCGATCTACAACTCTACAATAGCGTAGATTCTCCTCCTCTTCGGTTCTTCGACTTCACCGTGCAGACGCCGGCCACCCGCCCGGATCGGTCTGGCGATCGGGCACTTACACTTCCAAGTTGGTCAGGTGGGCACGCTTTACCTCCCTGACCAACCGAAAGTTCCCGCGATTTCTCCAGCATCATGGTTTCCACCACCGATAGGCACCCTGAGCGAACTTAACGCCCCGACAATAGTCAGGAATTTGATCAGTGACAGCAATCGCGAATCCGATCGGGGCGATCTAGCCATAGAGGATGGAGCCTATGGCTCCGGATCTGAAAGCTGTGGAAGCAACAGCTTCCCCAAGCACTACATGTGCATTGTCGTCAACACAGGCAAGAACAGCGGCACTCGAGATAACACCGGTACCGGCACTGGTATCCCATTCGCGAATGGTGGTCCCGCCAACGGAGCACCCAACAACAACGAGACAGAAGAGCATACTGAAGAGCGCGCATTAATCAAGCTCAATGACGCCAAGTAGGCTCGCTATGGAGAAGCCCTACAGGGCAATCCCCTGCCACCAAACTCATCGCAAGACATGTCGATAGGTTACCACTGGCTGCTCAAGGAAGAATACAAGAATCAGCAATAAGTAATCGCCCAGTTTGACACACGCAGGAGGGTGGCGGACGAGTCGAGCCTTTGGTGAGCTCAGCTCGCTTCCATGGGAGGATCCTCCTCTAAGGGCAACGACCATGTAGCCACCAAGAGATGTTCTCGACTGGCTCACCTCACCCATAAGGAGCGAGAAGAGGATGCGCGAGTCCTCGACTTCTCATCCATGATGGTGGATACACGGGGCAATGTTCTCCCGAAGACACCGCAGGCAGCGGAGACAATGGCTACCATGTACCTCCTCAACAACCAGCCACCGGCTACGGACCCGCGAGCTGCCATGCACCGATCTATGATCGCATGCCTAGGGCTAGTCAAAGCTGCCCTCTTCAAGGATCCAATACCGGAGCCGAAGAAAAACAAAGATCTGGCCAAACGCTACTCTTCACCCTCCTCTAGCAACGACAGCCACGACTTGTCACGGCGACGCTGCTCACGACGACACGACTACGACTACGACACGTGATGACATCATGCAGCGCAAGGTCGACAAGATGCACGCGAGGCATTCCCGTTCGACTGACTCGGAAGATGATGGATAGAGCTCTTCGGTGCTAGCTGTTTCAGCAGAGCCATCTGACAGAAGCGAATGCCAAAGGGGTTCAAACTCCCATCACAGAACCTGAAAATCAACGGCCTACAGGACCTAAAGATCTAGCTAGAGGATCACACCTCCTCCCTCAGGCTGCACGGTGGAACCACAAGCACGACAATGTAATGCTTCCAGCTATAGCTGCAAGGTGCCGCCCGAGCGTGGCTCAACAACCTCCCGCGCGGATCAATTCGCAACTGCGAAGAGCTAGTATACAGCTTTGTGCGAAACTTCAAGGGCACTTACAAAAGTCCCGTGTCAATCGAAGAATTAAGAGGCTGCTACCAGAAGTCCGGCGAGTCGCTACGCTCATACATCCACAGATGGTCTATCATCAAAAACTCCGCAGAGGACATCTCCGAGGACCGCGCAATCGACGTGTTCAATAGAGGCGTACGCTGTAGAGAGCTCAGGGAAGAGTTGGGTCGCTCGAAGGCCAATAACCTGATGGAGATCGCGAATAGGTGGGCCGATGGAGAGGATTCGGTAAAAAACCGTGTCCACTCCAACAATGACAACGACCTCGGACGCAGGCATGATTGCCGAGGAAAACATCGAATGCGGGGTTATTAGGACCGTGAGGAGGTTGACATGGTCGCGGATGGCTACATCGACAAGCACGACAACAACAATTGCGATGAGCGGAAAAACCACGCAAGTGTGGCAACACCGCACTCGCGATGAGGCACCTGGGACATCTATCCAGGACAAGCTGTCTAGACCGTGCAACGTACACTTCTACATAGACAAGCACGATGGCAAGAAAAAGTCTAGCCACCTTCTAAAGGACTGCCGCGAGTTCCTCAAACTCCACGAAGGTCTGACCCAGATGAATCACGATGCAATAAACCAGCGCTATGGACCTGCCCTGGGCGCTGTGGCTCATGGAGCACCTGCACCACCACCCGGGCCACCACCGCCTGCGGCTGCACCAGTCCAGAACCATGGAGGCGATCCATATCCCTGACTACTGGGGAACATGGGGATGATCCAAAAAGGACGCCCCTCAAATCGAGTGCAAAAATCAATCACTCACCAAGTCAATCTGGTGGTAAATTCTCCGCCCTTGATACATTGCAAATGTATCTATAATTTTTGATGTTCCATGCTTGGTTTTATCTACTTTCTTGTGTTTTGTCCAAACTTTGGATTACTTTTCATATGATTTCTTGGACTAACCTATTAACAAGAGCCACAGTGCCAACTGCCTGTTTTTTGCTGTTTTTGGTTCCAGGAAAGTCAGAAAATGAATATTCTTGGAATTGGACGGGACAAAAGCCAAAAATCCTATTTCACCAGAAGACTCCCAGAGCCAGAATATGAGACGGAGTGGGGCTGGGGCCCAGCCACACCACCAGGCCACGCAGGCTGGGCCTGGCCGCGCCAGGAGGTGGTCTGGCCGCCCAGACACCCCCTCGGTCTCCCTCTTCGCCTATAAGATGCCTTCTGACCTAATAAATTAGGGGGGTCGACGTTTTTCCATAAGGAGTTCCGCTCCGCCGCCACCACCAGATTCCATGATTCAGAACCAGAAACTCCGTTCTGGCACCCTATCGGGACGGGGAATTGGAGGAGATCATCACCATCATCATCACCATCGCTTCTCCATCGACCATCCATGTTTCCCCCATCTATGAGTGAGTAATCCCCCGCTGTAGGCTATGGGGATGGTAGGGATTAGATGAGATCGTTCATGTAATGGCATCAGATTGTTAGGGCATGGTGCCTAGTATCTACTGTTAGTGCTTTATGACTTTGTTGCGACTTGTTATGCTTAATGCTTGTCACTACGGACCGAGTGCCATGATTTCAGATCTGAACATGTTATTGATTCATTATGATAGTATTGTTTTTGGTCTTACCTACAAGTTGTATACACACGTTGTTGTCCGGAACCAATGGCCCTGAAGTGACAGAAATCGGTATAACCGGAGGGAATGGCTTTGATGTGAGGATCACATGTGTTCATGGAGTGTTAATGCTTTACTCTGGTGCTCTATTAAAAGGAGCACCTTAATTACTAGTAGTTCCCTTGAGGCCCCGCTGCAAACGGGCTGGCAGGACAAAAGATGGTGTGCAAGTTCTCAGCGCGAGCACGTATGACTATATATGGGACACATGCCTAGGATTATCTAGTACTTGGATGCTTTATCTTATTTATCTGCAATTTCCCTATGTTCTGATTGCTATGTGAATTGTCGTGTCCATGCAATGCCCGTCCATCCATCCCTATGCCTACCGCACTCGAATCCTACTGTTTACTGCTATTGTTACTGCTGTCTTTACTTTACTACTGCTCTTACTTTACTATTCCTACTACAAAACTGTTGCTACTGATAAACTGCTGTGAGCAAGATTGTTTCCAGGTACAGCTGAATTGACAACTCAGTTGTTAAGGCTTATAAATATTCTTTGGCTCCCCTTGCGTCGAATCAATAAATTGGGTTTCACTTCCCTCGAAAATACTGCGATACACCCCCTATACTTGTGGGTCATCAGCCCTCCACCACTAAGTACCTCAGTGGAAGCGAGTCCTGCATCACCTTCGACAAGCGCGATCATCCGTGCCAAGTACCTCGCCCAGGCCACTGTCCCCTGGTGCTTGAGGCATAGATCGAGATGAGTCGCATCTTCATGGACGGCGGAAGCGACATTAACCTCATGTTCGCAAGTACCTTGCGTGCAATGCGGATTCCTCTGACATGTCTGGAAGCGTCATACACGACCTTCCACGGAATCGTCCCGAGGAAAGGCGTATACCCCCTTGGTAAGATAAGCCTAGCCGTCATCTTCGGCACGCCGGTAAACTTTCGATGAGAGCGCATTGAATTTGAAGTCGTTGACTGGCCCTCACAATACCACTCCATCCTCAGACGTGTCGCGTTCGCGAGGTTCATGGCGGTTCCATACTATGTTTACCTATAGATGAAGATGTCGGGCCCAAACGGAATTATCACAGTCAATGGAAGCTTCGAGAGATCCGGCAGCTGTGATAGGAAATTCAACAGAATTTCCCAGTCTTTCGGCATGCAAGAGGAACTAGCGAGGTTGAAGTAGTCGACAGACAAGAGTCTACCTCCCCTGAGCAAGCCAAGCTCACCCGACCAATCCTTCGACACGTTAGTGCACACCAAGCCAGTCCAGGTCCACCCAATGGACCCGACCAAGATAGCCCTCATCACCAAGAACTTGATTCCCGCATAGGAAATAACGCTCTTCGAATTCCTCTATAAGCGCTGAGAAATCTTTGCCTGGTGTCTGGCGGACATGCCAGGAGTTCCCAGGGAATTCACCGAGCACTCACTCAACGTTAATCCTGAGGCAAGGCCAGTCAAACAAACAATACGACGACTGTCTAAACCAAGGGCAAAAGTGGTCGGTATGGAAGTCAACAGACTCCTCGACACCAATTTCATAAGCGAGATCAAGGAAAGCACCTGGGTAGCAAGCCCCGTGCTTGTTCCTAAAAAGACATGGATATCCTACGGATGTTCATGGACTTCACCTCCCTGAACAAGCATTTCCCAAAGGCGCACTTCTTGTTGCCATGGATCGATCATATAATCGACTCCACCGTAGGATGCGAGCGCCTCTTCTTCCTCGACACCTACTCAGGCTATCATTAGATTCGAATGAAGGAGGAGCACCATGAGAAAACAACGTTCATCACACCCTTTGGTGTCTTCTGCTACACAACGATGCCCTTCGGGCTGAAAAACACGGTGCATGCAGGCCTGCCTCAAGAGCTAGCTTGGTCATAACATTCAAATCTACGTCGACGATATCGTCGTCACATCCAAGGAGGAAACCTCGTTACTCGACGATCTCCATGAGACCTTCGATAACCTCGACCGCTACTAGATCAAGCTGAATCCAGACAAATGCGCCTTCGCTGTACCATCTGGGCAATTGCTCGGGTACCTCATCTCCGTGATAGGGATCGAGGCTGACCCGAAGAAAATAAAGGCCATACTGGCTATGGAGAAGCCGAAGAACGTAAAAGGCATCCAACAGCTAGCTGGGCGAATCGTGGCGCTCAGTCGATTCATCAGTCGAATGGGCGAAAAGGCACTGCCTTTCTACCAACTTCTCCACAAGGCTGACAAATTCGAGTGGACAGACGAAGCACAAGAAGCATTCGAAGACCTCAAGTGTCTACTGTCCACCTCGCCGGTGTTGATAACACCTCGTGAAAAGGAGCCGCTACTGCTATACATCTCCGCTACCAACTAGGTGGTTAGTACCGTGCTCGTAGTAGAGCAATCCGAACAAAATAAAGTCCATGGGGTGCAGCGTCCAGTCTACTACCTCAGTGTGGTGCTCACACCAACAAAACAGTAGTACCCGCATTATCAGAAGCTGGCATACGACGTCTTCATGATGGCCAGGCGACTGCGCCACTACTTCCAGGAGCACCCAATTATTGTGATGAATGATGCCCCGCTAGGGCACATACTCAACAACCCCGACGCCACTGGACGAGTCGCGCTCTAGGGGATCGAGTTATCTTCACGAGACATCACACACAAGAAGCGAGACGCGATTAAGTCACAAGTTCTCCCGGACTTCATCATGCACTGGAAGGAAATCCAACTCCCCGACAAGCCAGACATGTCCTATCTATGGACAATGCACTTCGATGGGTCCAAACGCAAGGAGGGAGCTAGCGTGGGTGTCATCCTGACATTGCCGCAAGGTAACAAGATGAGGTATGTTCTGCGCATGCAGTTCACCGCCTCGAACAATGAAGCTAAATATGAAGCTTTGCTCCATGGGATGCGTATGGCAAAAGCCTGTGGTGCAAAGTGACTCATCATCTACGGCGACTCCAAACTGGTGGTCAACCAAACAATGAAGGAGTGCGATGCTCTAAGCGACAACATGATCGCCTACCGCAACCTCTACGATGCACTCGAGGGGCCCTTTGATGGCTGCGAGCTACGACACGTCGGCCGCAAGAGCAACGAGGAAGCAGACATACTAGCCAACATCAGCTCCACTTGTGCCCTAGCGCCACCCGAAGTATTTTTAGAGCGGATCTGCGAGTGCTCCATCAAGCCTAAAGCTCCAGAGCATAAAACCAGCATGGCAAATGACCCAATGGCACTCGACGACATGGAGCCAAATACAGGACTCGAAGGCCCCATGGAGGTCATGATGATCAAGCCATCCTGGACGCAACCATACATCACATACTTTCTCAGCAAAAGGTTACCAGATCACCAGACAAATGCGCGTCATATAGCGCGATGATCCAAGGCATTCGCCCTCATTAACGACGAATTGTACAAGCGCATCATCATAGGAGTCCTTCAACGGTGGATCTCTAACGGAGACGGGAGAGCCATCCTCCTCGACATACACGAAGGCACTTGCGGCCATCATGCTGGCAGTCGCTCCCTCGTCGCCAAAGCTCTGCGAGCTGTATTCTACTGGCCAACGACAATGTGTGATGCCAAGGACATCATCCAACGATGCAATTCTTGCTAGCGATTCGTGAACAAACCGCACGCACCTGGTGTAGAGCTCAGGCCAATACCTGTGGCCTGACCCTTCGTGCAATGGGGACTTGACATGGTTGGCAAACTCTAGAAATATTCACATTGAGGATACATCTACCTCCTAGTCGCAATCGACAAATTCACCAAGTTGATTGAGGCCATGATGGTGACAAATCAATCAGTAGCCAGTGCCGTCAAATTATTTGAGTCCATCGTTTTTTGGTTCGGGGTGCTACACAGCATCATCAGGGATAACGGAACAAACTTTACCTCGAGTGAGTTCTAGGGCTTCTGCGAAAACCTGGGAATCAACATCAGCTACACCTCCATAGGGCACCCTCAGACCAACGGTCATGTCGAAAAGGCCAACGACCTTGTTTGTAGCGGGATCAAGAAAAGGTCCCCCGTCCACTCGAAAGAGCTGTTGGATGCTGGCCCGATGAGCTGCAATTGGTACTATGGAGCCTACGCACAACTCCAAACAGCGCTACAGGCTACACCCCGTTCTTCATGGTACACGGCACCAAGGCGGTAAAACCCACGGAGGTGTGCTAAAAAGCCCCATGGGTAGTCGCATACAACGAGGCAGAATCAACCCTCGCACTCGAAGACTCCGTCGATCTGCTCAATGAAGCATACGAGATTGCAGCAGAGAGATCCATGATCTACCAGCAGAACCTCCACAATTACCACAGCGGAAGGCTACGCCTAGATCCTTCGTCGAAGGAATCCTCGTCTTGTGACTATAGCAGCAAGGGGACCTCAAACTCGAGTCCCCTTGGGAAGTACCTTACATGATTACCGAAGTAATCCCAGGTGGCACCTACCGCCTTAATGATCTAGAAAGCGGAGTCACATACTCCAATCCTTGGAATGTCGCGCAGCTGCGCCATTTCTACCCTTAGATGTTTTTACCTTACAAATAAGGCTATTCAGCCAGGCTACTTAGCCATACATTGTACCTCGTGATATTCTGCGAATAAATAAAGCTAAGTGCCCCAACTTTGTGTTTTCTATTTTTCTTGCAATTATATCACTCGGGGGCTGCGCCACCCACTACACCTCGTTAAACGAATAACGCAATATCTTGAGTAGCTGACGCACTATCAATCGAACCCTTGGTAAAATCAACACAGCTGCAACACACCTGACAGGTTGACAAGGTGCTGAGATGAATATACGTTAGGCTAACGAAAAGGAACTGCAGATTACAACATAATCGAAAAACATACAAGCTAGCAAGATCTTTACATACTAACGGGTATAAAAATGCCTAGCACAATTCTATGAACTTTACAACACCTATGCATTTCATGTGCAGATCCATACTACACTACTATTGCAAAAGGAGAACATTTTTCTGCTCTTCAAAGAAATCAACGTTATCTTCAGCTGCCTGATCAACCGCCTGGTAATGTGGCACCATGTTCCATTCATCCCTTCTGGTGGAGGCGGTGGCCCAGCATCAACAGCTGCGATGTCCATATCTAGCCGGTGAACGCGAACAAGCGCCAACGTAGCCTTAGCGCCCATGACCAATTGCTGGCGCACGCACTCGTGGACTGCACTGATATCCTAAAACTTCGACAACAAAGGTAGCAAGCTTGAAGGCACCACATCTAGAGGGAACATTGCCCAAAGATATGCTTAAGGCATGCCTGCGACTTCTTCAAGCACTCCAGCACCTGCGAGGCATGATCCCGTAGCATCGCTAACGCGACTGCACGATCGTGATCCACCCAGAAATATCCAATAGCTTCTAGCTGCTCGTGGGGCAAGTTGTTCAGTCGAATGGCAACTCGATCCCTCTCATCCTGCGTGTGACGAGCGCTAACAACTACAAGAAGCAGGGCAAAGCATAAAGACAAAGCACCACCACGAATAACTAAAGAAAGCATAAGAAGATAGAGAGCTGACACTTAAATTGCTCATTCAACTCAGCAACTTCGTCTAGGAGGTACTTCTCGCATGCACCGGCCTTTTCAGCCCTCGACTTCCACACATCCGTGTTATCGCGTATCATGGGCATCTCTCGCTCCAACTACTTTATGTAGTCACGCAGTCGCGCGAGCAGCAACAACTCCTCCACTTTTGAATGTGGTCTTGCCATAGTTTCATTGGTGGGAGGATAGACATGCGGACCACTCGAAGGACCCTATTTCAGCCAAGGAAAAGAGGCAAATAAGACCAACCATTCGTCAATAAATAAGAAGAACGCATCCAAGTTCAACGAGTTTCGAATGGGATACTCCCACATGGCACAATTCAACAAGGAAAGCTAGACTATTACAAAAGGCAGCCAGACAACGCTCTACTGCTTCGTTTTTGCACTCAGGGGCTTGCTCGAATCTGTAGCAGTCTCTGATGCCACAAACTTCCCAGCTACAGCCCCGGACGCCGTAGACTTTGCCATCTTCAACAGTCGTAGCTCTACTGAATAAGTGGCGAGTGTCTCAATGAGGCGAGGCCCATATTTACTACAACTAGTGGCGAAAGGAGCAAACACTACCTGCTGGCCATCCGCGGTGACCGACATCACCGAGGAGACGCCATTGCTGGGGTCTAGTTCAATGCCATGAGCTTGCGCCATTGCGAGTCCCATGGTTTCTTCAACTCCCCGCTGTGCATTCTTGAAGTCCATAGGCACACCTTCTGCAAAGGATTCCACCAAGCCATCAAGATTATCGATCATCTTGGCCTTCGAGACCATCTCCTCTCGAAGACGGCCTAGCACGCCTTTGTCCCTTCCAAGTGTGTCCTTGACAGAGTGGCTACGGTCTTCGACTGCAGCCACGGTGCCGGCCAAGACATCCACACAGGTCAAAGCCTAGGCATCAAAGTCCACACCGGCAGCATCTGCAGAATATATATGAGCATAATAACATGTAGGGAAAGTTCATGGCAAATGCAAGTGAGGAAATGATGTCTACGCACTTCTATTCTTGTAGACATTTGTTGGGCCTCCAAGTGGAGAGGTTTGTAGAACAGCAACAAGTTTTCCCTTAAGTGCATCACCCAAGGTTTATCGAACTCAGGGAGGAAGTGGTCAAAGGTATCCCCTCTCAAGCAACCCTACAATAAAGAAACAAGAAGTCTCTTGTGTCCCCAACACACCCAATACACTTGTCAGGTGTATAGGTGCACTTGTTCGGCGAAGAGATAGTGAAATAAAAGTGGTATGGATAATTATAAGTGGTAACGGTGCGATAAAATAGCTTGATGGCATGGAAGAGACTAAAGGCAAACTGAAATAAAGATGGCAGCAAGCAAACATGTAACAGATCTAGTTGCAAACGGTGTTTCAATGCTTAGAAACAAGGCCTAGGGATCATACTTTCACTAGTGAACACTCTCATATAAATATCTTCTCTTTATGATACTACTCTAAACTACTCTCCGGTTGGACACTCTAATCCATGGTAGGGCTATAACAGCACACCTCAAAGTCCGCTTTCCCCATCTAGATAACCCCACACTATCACCTTGAGCACTAGATGGTTCCAACAAACACCACAATTTCATAGAGACATCTAACTCCAAATATAACTCATAACCAGTATTTGTAATCTCTAGCCTAAGTGCCACCATGGTGTGCATGTTGTCACAGACATGGGGAGAGCAAAGATCTATTAAAGCACTTGAGTAGCAAGGTAGATCTACTTGATTACAAAGCTCATGATCACAATATGATCATGCATAGAGAGAGATGAACACATAGCTACCGGTAGAACCCTTAGCCTCGAGGACGAACTACTCCCTCATCATCATGGGAATCAGCAACGGTGATGGAGATGGTGGTGGAGTCGATGGAGATGGCTCTGGGGGCACTTCCCCATCCCGGTAGGGTGCTGGAACAGAGACTTTTATCCCCCGAACCTCCCCTTCGGTGGCGGAGGTGCTGCGGAACTTTTCGTGGCTAGAGGATGTATTCTTTAGGGTTTCTGCATCAGAGGCTTCTTATAGGCGAAAGGGCAAGGTCGATGGAGGCCAGAGGGGCCCACAACACCTATTGGCATGGCTAGGGGGACCCGCGCCACCCTATGGTGTGGCCAGCCCCTGGCCCCTCTCCGTCTCGTCTTCTAGCTCCGTGAGTCTTCCGGTAAAATATCGACTTTGGCTTTTGTCCCGTCCAATTTCGAGAAATATTCGTTTTTCGACTTTTCTAGAACCAAAAAAGCAGAAAACAGGCAACTGGCACTGTGGCATCTTGGTAATAGGTTAGTTCCAGAAAATGTGTAAAATTACTCCAAAGTGTGAAAAAATATAAGAAAGTAGATATAAAACAAGCATGGAACATCAAAAATTATAGATATGTTTCAAACGTATCAACATCCCCAAGCTTAACTCCTGCTCATTCTCGAGTAGGTAAGTGATAAAAAAGAATAATTTTTGAGGTGACATGCACCATCACAATATTGATCAAGGTATTTGTAAAACATTGATAGTTGGGATCAAAGAACTCTAAACATGAGCATGAAAGATGAAGTTCTTACAATAAGACATAGTAACTATGTTATAACATGAAAAGGTACAAACAAAGATTATGAATAACAATGTATTGAAAGCCGTTTATTTGTTTCACATATAGAAAACATAGCATAGTGGCATTCAGCTTGTCCCTCATGGAGTAGCAAAACATAAATGCACAGGACACCTTCAAAGTTCATAAGGGTGACTAGATACAAATAGTTCAAGAACAAGAAATATCAAAGTTATGAATCAATCAACAAGTCTTGGGACAATGCACATTAAACTAAGAATGGTCACTATGCTCTCTCAATAGGTGCATAAAGATAGAAGATGGAGACTCAACATAAAAGTAAAAGAAAGGCCTTCATAGAAGGAAGCAGGGATTCAAGTCTCAGAAAGAGCTTCCAAATTATGGTACTTATTTGCTTTCAGCTCTCATTGCCCCTATCATAAGCATCTTGAAGTGACTAAGGTTAAAGTGAACAAACTATGAAGTATATGCTTGACAAAGTATAAGTTGGCAATATCATGTCCATTGAATACGAGGGTCGCTCCTCATGCTACTCAAGTTTAGTTACCAGTAAGTTATTGGCATAGTAAGTACATGTGTATCATAGAGAACCGCCAACAGGGTACCCCTTGCCCGATGATACGGAAGAATCCCCACATCAAAATGACAAGGCAAGTAGACAATGAGCATCTCAGCAATCTTCTTATTTACCATGAGAAAATGGTGCTTTTTTCTCTCTTTGCTCTTTTCTCATCTCTTTTTTTTCTTTTCTTTTTCTCAATACTTATCTCTTTTTTTATAAGAAGAATGCTTCATAGATTTCTCATTATTGTTACGTTGTAGGTTTCCACCATGATTAGGCATGGATTAGACTAGCGGCCCAGGTGTTTCTCTAACACACATACATAACTCCATGGACTTACAAGCTCCCCTTTCATTTCACACTAACGACATCCATATACAAAAGAGCATAATATCAACTAGGTACAATGTACAAGTGCAATGTTGAAAGTGTTCCCCATGACAGCATGGTTCTGCTAATCCCCAACATATAAGTGGAAGCATATACAACATAGGTGACACAATGGTTCAAGTTTATTAGGGGCAAGAAAAGTAAAGTGTGCCATCAAGTTCGTGAGAGATTTAGTCACTAGTTTTCTCTTAATAAGTTTAATTCGGAAGGTAGATAAAAACATGAATATACTTGGAATAGAAAATTCTAATAGGTAGGTATGCTGGACTCTTTTGAATAACTTGGTTTTATTTGGAGTCGGATGCATGAGGGGAACTCATACTTAGTTATGGAGGGTATCAAAAGACTGGGAGCGACCAACTAAGAGAGAAATAATGGCCATAATCATGCAGAGCGACAAAACATCATTAATTAAAGCATAAAGTGATATTACAAGTCAAAAACTAAAGGATCATAGAGGCTATGGTGACTTGGTATAGTCTTAACATGGTGTGAGCATGCGCCAAGCCAACCCAAATAAAGCATTTAAAGGAGAATACCACAATATTATGCTTTAATATGCTAAAACAACGCATGATTCTTTCAAGGCACATTAAGCAATCTCAATTGTTTATAACATGTCGTGCTACAGCAAAAATCACTAATCATAAAGCCAAAACAACATCAAGCATGACATGACAAAGCATAGGCCACAGTCAAAAACAAAATCCTTTTATACCACTTAAGCATGAACTTTCCTACTCTTTTCCAATCCAAATCAACCTATTTGAAAGAACTCACAAAGATAATAATAAATAAAGATCAGTGAGCTTGTCTCACAAATACAAAAAGAAGAACTAAAAAGTTCTATGCTGAAAGCACAAGAAAACTAAGGCTAAACACAGTACTAGCAAAAGAGAACACTCACAAAACAATAAGAATGAAAACTAGAGTGTTCTAGGCAATGAATAATGGGGCGTGTCTCTCTCCAAAAGAAGTGTGTTGGGATTAAACCAACTTATTTAACCAAACCAAGCAAAATAAAACTAAAAACAAAAACAAAGACGCTCCAAGAACAACACAACAGTGCATGAAACAATAAAAACAAAGTGTCTAGAAAGACCTGAGATTTTTATTGATGAAGAAGGGGATGCCTTGGGCATCCCCAAGCTTTGAAGCTTGTACCTCTTGAATATTTCTTGGAGTGAAACGGGGTGGCATCCCCAAGCTTGAGCTTTTGTCCATTCTTCATCTCATTCCATCATTCTTTCCCTAAACATGAAAATTTCCTTCATACAAAACTTCACACAATCTTCATTAGCAATATTAGTGCACTCAAGATAATAAGTCTTTTGGTTTAGTTTCAACACAAGTAAAACTTCCATTAAAATACAAGATACTGTAGCACTTCCTTTAAAAACCTCAATTCCCCAAAAGGAACCCAAAAAGGAAACGACAAGAAGCAAATGCAAATAATGGCAGAAATCTGTCAAAATAGACCAGAAGGTAAAAACCATTTTTTTCGAAGACCTTTTGTTGCTCAAATCAAAAAGTGTTGAACTAACGAAAGTTGGATAACAACCTGGGGCAGAAGCACAAAAAATTACAGCTCAAGCCGACATACAGAGATTTTTCACGAATGTTTACAGCAAAGCAAAAAATATGTTTCGGGATAGCACTTCCCCAAATCTTACTTCTCTCTCATTAGAGGTTACTCTTGGCGTACTACAGAGTTAATAACTACCAAGACTCAACTAAAACTTTTGGGTTATCTCCCAATAAGTACTTTTCTTTAACGCCTTTAAGTTAGGCATGATTGTTTGAGAAGATGGTCACATAAGAAATATGAATTGAAGTAAAAGAGAGCATCAAGAAGCAAATTCAAAGCACATTTAAGTCTAACCCACTTCCTATGAAAAATAATCTTGTAAATAAACAAGTCATGAAAGCACAAAGCAACAAGCATAGCAAAGCAAAAAAAGTGCAACTTCAAAATTTTCAACATAAAGAGGGGAAACTTAATATAGTTGAGATGCATAAAACCATGTTTCCTTCTCTCATAATAACTTTCAGTAGCATCGTGAATAAAATTAACAATATAACTATCACATAAAACATTCTTATCATGAGCCACATGCATAAAGCAATTATTACTCTCCCTATAAGAATAGTCATTCTTATTAATCATAGTGGGAGCAAATTCAACAAAATAGCTATCATTATTATTCTCATCACCATAATCATCAAATATAGGAGGCATATTGTAATCATAATTATTTTTCTCCTCAATAGTACGTGGACTTAAAATATCATATTCATCATTGTAATCATCATATATTGGAGGCATAATATCATCAAAGTAAATTTTCTCCTCCATGCTTGGGGGACTAAAAAGATCATTCTCATCAAAACTAGCTTCCCCAAGCTTAGACTTTTCCATAGCATTAGCAATAATGGTGTTCAAAGAATTCATACTAATAACATTGCTATTAGCATGCAAATAAAGTTCCATAGGTTTTTAAATTTTATCTTCAAACACTTCATGTCCTAACTCAAGATAAATACTATAAAGCTCGCTAATTTTGTTGTTGCTTTCCATTAAGCCTAACTAGTGAAAATAAAAACAAGAAACAAAAAGATATAATTGCAGAATCTAAAGGAAATAACTTCGAGCACTCACACACCAGCTATAGTACTAGAAGATAACTTAGTCGCCAGAGGATGTGAGTACCTTTTACCTTACCTCCCCGACAACAGTGGCAAAAAATAGCTTGATGTATACGCAGTTTTATTCTTGTAGACGATTGTTGGGCCTCAAAGTGCAGAGGTTTGTAGAACAGCATCAAGTTTTCCCTTAAGTGGATCACCCAAGGTTTATCGAACTCAGAGAGGAAGTGGTCAAAGGTATCCCCTCTCAAGCAACCCTGCAATCAAGATACAAGAAGTCTCTTGTGTCCCCAACACACCCAATACACTTGTCAGGTGTATAGGTGCACTAGTTCGGCAAAGAGATAGTGCAATACAAGTGCTATGGATAATTATAAGTGGTAACGGTGCCAGAAAATAGCTTGACGGCATGGAAGAGACTAAAGGAAAACTGAAATAAAGATGGGAGCAAGCAAACATGTAAACGATCTAGTTGCAAACGGTGTTTCAATTCTTAGAAACAAGGCCTAGGGATCATACTTTCACTAGTGAACACTCTCATATAAATATCTTCTCTTTATGATACTACTCTGAACTACTCTCCTGTTGGACACTCTAATCCATGGTAGGGCTATAACATTACATCTCAAAGTCCGCTTTCCCCATCTAGATAACCCCACACTATCACCTTGAGCACTAGATGGTTCCAACAAACACCACAATTTCATAGAGACATGCAACTCCAAATATAACTCATAACAAGTATTTGTAATCTCTAGCCTAAGTGCCACCATGGTGTGCATGCCGTCACTTTCACACACATGGGGAGATCAGAGATCTATTAAATCACTTGAGTAGAAGGTAGATCTACTTGATTACAAAGCTCATGATCACAATATGATCATGCATAGAGAGAGATGAACACATAGTTACCGGTAGAACCCTTAGCCTCGAGGAATAACAACTCCCTCATCATCATAGGAATCAGCAACGATGATGGAGATGGTGGTGGAGTCGATGGAGATGGCTACGGGGGCACTTCCCCGTCCCGGCAGGGTGCCGGAACAGAGACTTTCTGTCCCCCGAACCTCCCCTCCGGTGGTGGCGGCGCTGCGGAACTTTCCATTGCTAGAAGTTGTATTCTTTAGGGTTTCTGCATCGGAGGCTTCTTATAGGCGCAAGGGAAAGGTCGATGGAGGCCGGAGGGGCCCACACCACCTGGTGGCGCGGCCAGGGGGACCCGTGCCACCCTATGGTGTGGCCAGCCCCTGGCCCCTCTCCGTTTCATCTTCTAGATCCATGAATCTTCCGGTAAAATATCGACTTTGGCTTTTGTCCCATCCAATTCCAAGAATATTCATTTTCTGACTTTTTTGGAACCAAAAACAGCAGAAAACAGGCAACTAGCACCGTGGCATCTTATTAATAGGTTAGTTCCAGAAAATGTGTAAAAATACTCCAAAGTGTCGACAAAATATAAGAAAGTAGATATAAAACAAGCATGGAACGTCAAAAATTATAGATACGTTTCCAACGTATCAGGCAATATCATACCTGAGAGAACTTTTGCGGTAGAGAAGAGTTGTTCTACGAACACCTTTTCCCTGTCAGTGGTGGAAGAATGCAAATCTTCCTCACGCTTTTTCGACTCTTCAAGAGCCTCGAGTGCCTCGTCGCGTTTCTTCTCCCCCGCGGTAAGTCCCTTCTCGAGGGAGGTGACGCGAAGAAGAAGCTCATTATGCTCACCTACAAGGGATAAAGATGGCATAACATAAGCTCACCAACATCTACACAAGCAGAACAGAGAGAAAGTATAAAACTAACCTTCGAAGGCACGATGGCGGTTATCCAGCAAAGCATGCTCTCGACCCAAGGAAATGATCTACTCAGCGAGGCGAGCAGAATTCTTCAAGATAGGCTACCAAAAGGAAACAACATGAGCATTAACAAAAATTCGGTTGCCAGCGATACAATAAAACTCACGTGTTCCTCCAGGGACTCGGGAGATTCTTTCAGGATCGACGTCCGGGCAACAATCTAGTGCCCTCCGGCGTGGGGGGAACTCAAAGAATTGGCACCGGAGTGGGCCACCACCGGAGGAGAAGGAGATGGTACCGCCACCTCCTTGTCTTTGGAGTCCACGACTCCAGTCTCCTTAACAAAGCGACAATCAGCGGACGATGATGACGCTGTTTGAATACAAAATATCCAGAACTCAATCATAAGAATAACTCTCAGAAGGGCAAGACGAACTCGCAAGAGTATAAACACATACCTGTCAAAATTCTCGAGGTCGAAGGAATCCCCAGACCACTCCTTCGGCAACCTCAACTTCTTCCACGAAGGAGGAGCCATGGCACGCACAGGGACGATAGGGATTGGCTCCTCTGCTACAGAGGGAGGACTCTCCAGCATCGTCGGCGAAGAGGCATCCGAGACCTCACTTCGAGAGTGCTTGCGAGTCCCATGCCTGCTAGACTCAGGGGCTTCCTGCTCATCTCCAACAGGGATGGTAGAGCCCGACTCATCCTCATCTTCTGCCTCGCACGGAATTATTCCCTCGGGCTGAGGAGGCAAGTTGGTGGCCACTTTCCAGTCCTGAAACCATAAACAAGCATCAATATAAACTACAATGAGTGGGTAATCAAAAAATAAGAAGAACTTTTTAAAGAAATCCACCTCAGGCAGGGGATGACTCGCATAGAAGGGAGGCACGACTAAGTCACCCGGGAGATCCTCCATGGCGGTGTGCTTGGTCAGCAGTCGAAACATCCTGTCTACTTCGCCAGAAGAGATGCCCTCTACGGAGATGTGAGTCACATCACTAGCACCAATCCAGCAGCACATTGGATGTGCCCTAACCTGCAGCAACTGCAGTCGGCGATGCATCAAAGTGCGAATGAGATCAGCGCCGCCTATCTCCTTGGCTATGCAATGTTCAAGGTCACAGACGCGTAGGTACAAACTCTCTGTTTCCTCAACTTTGTTGGGCATCACAGTGTTCTTCGACGACCTCCTCTGCTTACAAGTTGCCACTGGATCAAAGGGCACGAGTCCATAGTGCTCTCTATCAACCTTCTGGTCCCGAATGTAGAACCACTTCTCCCTCCACCCTTGGACAGATGAGTTGAAGTTGATGGAAAAGTAGGTGACATTGGAGTCAACATGGATACCTCAACCTCCTATATCGCAGGCTACCGATCTAGAGCCCGACTAGCATTTGAGTTTGAAGATTTTTTTAAAGAGGCCAAAGTGTGGCTCGATTCCGAGCCAGCACTCGCAGAGGGTAATGAAACAAGCGATGTGGAGGATAGAATTCGGGGTCAGCTGGTGCAGGTGGAGCCCGTAGAAACAAAGCAACCCCCTCACAAACTTGTGAAGGGGGAGAGAAAGACCGTGAATACTGAACGCGAGGAACATCACTTGAAACCCAGTGGGAGGACTGGGGATTACCTTGTCGCTGGGGATGCGAAAGTCAATTTCCGTGGCGGGGAGCGTCCCATCCTAACGCTGAGTGAAGAGCTCTGAAGGCTTGATGGTGGATGCATGCCACGACCCATTCATGACACGGGTTCCTGTGCCCTTCTTCTTCCTAGCCGCGGCGGTAGTGCTAGTGCCCGTGGTGGCGGCGTCTTTCTTCTTGGCCGCGGCAACGGCAGCTGTAGATCCAGCGGCAGAGCTTCCCTTCTTCTTTTCCATCTGGCGGTGGGAGCGCAGGAAGTAGCTCGGAAAAATGTGAAGCTGGTCCAGTGCCACAAGGAGGATGTGAGATATGGAGCAGCAGGAGCAGGAATGGAGGCTGTGCGCGAGGAAGAAGATGAATTGTGGGGAATTACCGCACAACGGATCTCTTCTTAATCTCATCGAAGATGCCATCCAATGGCTAGGAGAAAACCAACTAGGGGCATGACACAAATCAGTGTCGACACGTGGTAGAGTAAAACCACGAACCGTCGCTCCACTCCCCCATTACACACGAGAATCGAGGAGACGTAGTTAAAACACAGATTATGCACGCCTGGTCAAATCCATGTCAAAAAACGGGGCCCACTTTTCGTCATGTCCCATCAAAACCGCTCACGTGGGCAACTGAGATCACCTCATCGTCAGTACTGACGTCATCAACTCCTGTAGGAGCACTCTGTGACTACTCTACTCCTTACTCGAGTCTTCGACTCGACCAAGCACTCGGGGGCTACTCCTAACAGGAGCGCTAGCCGAGCACCCGAGGAACTTTGTAAGACATCCAAGCATTATGAATATATATTTTTTCCTCGAAAACCAGTCACTCGTATCCACGATTTGACTGTGGACTCCGGGTTACTCCCATAGGGAGTGCTGAAAGCACATTCGACTGAAACAAGCAAAAGATGATAGCAGTCGCAAAATAATTATAGTCCCCACTCGAGTCTACGACTCGAATAGGCACTCGGGGGCTACTCCCATAAGGAGCGCTGGTCGCGCACCCTATGATTTTTTCTTATGCATAACTGTGTGTTGACCGCGTCCACACTAGAAAGCTTTGGCGACTCCGCCTCATATTTTCCCTACAAAGAGACTGCATCTCCCGGGCCACCTGAATCATCTCCGCGATGACAAAATTCGGATGCCATGCTTGCAGTGTGAAGGTAAGACCTGAAGAAGACCTGGTAACACACATGTTGCGCTCTACTAGACATAATCCGTGCCTATAGGCAGGATGAAATATGGCTTGATGGACGAGTTGAGTGCTCACACTTCTACACTGGTATTCGACTCTATAAGACCTCCAAGGCCTAAGTCAAATTACACTAGCACTTTTCCGAATTCGAGTCCGGGGACTCGACTTTGAGTAGATTGCGTTGTTTTGCCCTAAGGCAGTTAACTGATCCCAATACATTGGATAAATCAGGCACGTATATCAAAAATTCCTATGATACAAATCAGAGCACTCCAAAACATGCTCGGCTATGCACTCGAAAGGCTTGATAAGTCTCCACTCAAATCTGCGATTCAACCGGACACTCAGGGGCTACTGACATGGGAATGCCTTACAGGTACTCGAGTTTGGCATATATGGTCCAGTCTAAGCAGAATCCCACGATGTTACCAGGGCCCAATCAAAGATTTGGGTGACCTAAGGAGACTCCGACTGCTTGCGGCACACTACAAGCTCAAGATAGAAAGTTTAAAAGGGAAAACCCTAACTTGTAACCGACTCGACCTCTTATCCCGAGACCTGTCCTATATATATAAAGGCTAGGAGGGGCGGCGAGGAGGACAATCATAACCCTAGTTTCCACACCATCGCCAGGTTGCATCTGCGCACCCCTGTAACTTTTGACTCCCTCGATAATTCCAAGAGCATATAAGCAGGAGTAGGGTCCTCTACGAGGCCTAAACCTGGGTAAACCTTGAATCCCTGTGTGCTTGTTTGCTAGTTAATTGATGCCTCCAGTGCTCCCCTCTTCTCCAAAACCCAAGTCCATAACACTAGGCATTGATGAGTTTAACCCTCGTCACTTATATTTAACGATGCAGCCCTCGAGTATCGGGTGTACTATACTAGGCTAGTTAGCAAAGCTCCCGAGTATTAGATGTACTGTACTAGGCTAGTTAGTGCATCCCCCAAGTTTTGGGCATGATGAAAGTAAAGAAAATTGAAATTGAGACTCAGTAGAGAGAACTTAACTATATTGAATATTGGGTACAGAGGTACATGGTTTGGCTTAGTAACCTAGCCATAGGCATTATTGATAACAAGTACGTAGGTAAATGTTTCGGCTAATTAGCATGGTTGTAGGCCTTATTGAAAGTAATTACCAAAATAAAAATTCCTAAGCATAGAAATGCCACAGATGCGCAACGTTTCATGGGTTGGAGTACTTGACACTTGTCTTCTTGTCCTAGAGGTTATACGCCCCTCCAGGGATCACTTCCGTGATGATGTATGGTCCTTCACATGGCGACTCTAGCTTGTGATGGCCATCTTATTTTAGGAAAAGGACTAGATCCCCCTCACTGAAGGACTGGGATGCAGCTGACGGCTATGGTAGTTGTGTAGGTTCTGCTGGTATGTCGCTGATCTGGCTAGTGCGATGTCCCTCGCCTTATAGAGTGCGACGATGTCATCTTTGAGCTGTAGAAGCAGTTTCGTTGCAGGCGATGACTCGTGGAACTTCTTGGGTTATCTCTACGGGAAGTATGGCTTCAACGCCATGGACTAGGAAGAAGGGTGTTTCTTGTGTTGCAATATTTGGAGTTGTTCGTAGGATCCACAGGAAGAAGGGTACCTCATCTACCCAATTTCCTTTTTACCTTTCGAGTGGTGCCAAGAGACTTTTATTGATGCCACTGCAAACAAGTTGTAACATCCCAACATTAGAAATAAGCTAAACACAGGTTTTTGCATTGCATTCATGCATAGAAAATCCAGATAATTTTCGCGCATTTAAATAAAAACTTGTCAAAGTGATTGAAGCTTTTCTTAACTTGGTGGAACTGAAGTAGATCATCAAGTTGATTGTGATAAGTTTCAATATGACCTTTGCTCAAACCTTATCTTTGGGTAATATAATTTGATCTCAGGGTAGATCAAGTGTAATAAAACTAAGTCACAATACACTACTTAATAAGGAGTAATTGATCTTCTAAAGATCATTACATGGTATTCCATATCACAACTCAAGGATGAATACTTAATATTCTAAAGATGATATTAAGATATTACCTACCCTAAACTCTGTATACCAAGTTAAGTATATAACTTAAGTAAATGAAAGTCCATAACTAAATCTTGAAACACTTGTTTGCCATAGTTACTCTTATCATAGGTACCATGGTAGTTCTTAAACATTAGATCTTATTACAAATAGAGTAGAAAGGGAAGTCAAGCCAAGAGCATCCAGCATATACTCTTAATCTGATATTAAGAGGTGACATTCCTATTTAACCAAGTCCTAGTGTCAATGGATCATCACTATTGAGAGATTAATTCTTGACCTAAAACTTATTGACTCATAGCCTTTGACCTATTTTGTTGACCTTCCAAATACCTTAAGTAAATTAATCTGAAGGAAGAAATGGATATGGTTGAGTGTACCATCATCAATGGAATGTGATCCTTAGTGGAGATCAAACCATTTGGTGTTGGAGGAGTTAACTCACTCATGAGTTAACTAGAAGAAGTATTTAAACCCAAGAGTTTAGATAGTAATTATGGAGCTATGATAAAGCTAGTAGTATTAGAATATCCAGTAATAAGCTTGTTAAGCCAAGTGGGTGTAAACTTAGCGTAAGCTTGCTTAACAAGATAATCATATAGAGAGACTAGTAAAAGTCTACTACTTAGTTAAGTATAGATCTTGATCTGATAATTAAAAGCCTAAGCTTAGTTTGATCAAATGATGGTGGTCATTGTTCTCAAGTCACTTGAGAATATATGACTAGGTGTTGAAGAAGGCTTGTGAGTATACCAAATTAGGTAAAGCCTAGTAAGCTGAATCATCTAGCTTGAACATGAGAAGTCAAGCTACAGTATGATGAATTATATAACATGAATATATGGAGAAGTTGGAGGCATAGTAAATTAATCAAGCTAATAGAAGAACAAACTCGTATTATGGGAATAGTACCATACCTATTCTAAAGGATTGTTGTCACATATGATGTATAAATAGAATTGTAATCTTGCAAGCTTTGGATATAGTTGCAAGATGGGTTTAAGGAAGTTAATAGATGGAGTTAGTAATAGTTACATTGATAGGTGCATCAATGGTAGTTAATTCTGAGAAGTTATATACTAGGTGAAGAATGAGGGGGTAATGTTGAAGTAGCATGACCATGTCATCATATGATGATGGATATGGTGGAGTCAGATGATTGTCTTATTCAGGAATATCTGATCTTTGTGAATAAAATAAGAAAGATATACATAGTATATTTAGGAAAGGAATTCCTTATCTCAAGAAAAGCTTAGTGAAGTATTGAGGTAATAATTCTTTAGAAACCTTTAGCTAGCTATACATGCAGCCATGAAAAGACCCATATCTACTTCATTAATCAAAACCCTAGAATCAAATGGATAGTGAAACCATTTCCTATTCCTAGGTAACCATTAAACAATACCTCTTGGACAATTAAAGCTTCCAAGAGATGATTAGAGAACCAGATGAGTGTTTATAGAAGAAAGCATTGTCCATTTGATTGCCTTAAACCCTACTGAGAACCTAATCTCATAGAATCATCAAGATCACATTAGGAAAGTGTTCTCTGGTAATTTTAAACTCTACAAATCAAGTAGAATTGGATTTGGTGAAATCACCAATCAGGGAGAACCCTGGGATTCAAATCACCATATTATAAGCCCAGGATTTAAACCAACATCTAATGAGGTAGTTAAAAGAGGTTAAATATGTATCTACTCCATGCCTATCACTCACCATCATAAATTAGTAGTTTCTTAAATCACTACTAATACTTTCTTTTAGTGGTAATACAAGTCATTTCTATAAGATTTTTTGATAGGAAGTGAACCCTAAAACCCCAAGTTATATGTACTTTAATAAATAAATGAACTTTCATATAATAACATATTTTGAATACTCAATAAGAAATACAGTGAAATGGGTTATAATTCACCTCTATCATTTATCAATGTCTTACAAATTTCTAGACATCTTAAAACTTTTGTAGAAATCAAATTGGAAAGAAAATGGCAAAACAGAATAAAGAAAAGAAGTAGAAACAGAAAAAAATACAGAGTAGACCAAATCTGGCTTGAGGCCCATTTCCTGTTTGCCTATCTACTGCCTCACCGGCCTAACAGCAGCCCAACACTAGCCGCCTCATCTCCTCTCTCTGACTAACAGGTGGAACCGAGGCTGGCCGCGGGTTGAGACCGAAACGTTGCTAGAGGGTTTTCCGCAAGATGTCCATCGTCGTTTTCTGCCTCCAGCTAGAAGCAGCTCGGTGGTGAAGCCGATGTCGTCCGTTGTCGCTGCGAGGATTCACGCTGTTGCCGACACTTCCGCAGGGATAAGACCGCCACCGTGACGTCCTTGCCCGTCCTCATCCCCATTTCCCCTTTCTTCTTGTTCCTATCCTCTTCACAGAAGAGAACCCGAAACCCTAGCTCGTCGGAGTTCGTCGTTCTGGCCAACTCCGACCACCTCTCTCTTAGCCATAGCCACCGCTCGAAACATCGTCGTCTCCTTGTTCGTCTCCGGCAAGTCTCGTGGGCAGGCGCGTCACGAGCGACGAGGAATCAAGCCCGGAGTATCATCGGTCACCGTGGCTGTTACTGGCGATTCACCGTTACCAGTCTTCCTCATGCCCCGCCGACCATCCCATTAGCATCGTGGTGAGCCAACGATGCTCAAGCACCTCTTAAATCTCTTCCTTTTGCACGTCGGATGTTGTCATTGGCTGCCGCAGAGGTTGGTCGCCGGAGTACCTCCGTTGACCAAAACAGGGTGGTGACACCACTCCCAAGTTTGCCTTACTCTGCTCTATCGCGTATGGCCCTCAGTTCTGCTCCGCAAGCTCCAGATCGACCGATCCTTTCTCGGCAGTGAACTCCGTCCAGTGCTGACATCACCAAGTAATCACGCTTGCATCACCCTAGCTTAGTCAGCAGGTTTGAACCGGTCCACGCTCATGTGGCATGCTAACGTGGCCCGGGCCCGCTTGTCATTGAGTCTGGGTAGAAATATAATTAGTAATAGAAGTGATTTGTCTGGTTTTCACCAACGTGGCATGTCAACGTGTCTCCGACCCCACTAGTCAGTGTCTCTGGCTAGGAATAGTCTTGGTGTAAAAAGATTTCTCTGTTAGTAAGTAGATAAAACAAAATAAGTTTAGATATAAATATAATTTCCACAAATTTAATAAAAGAATTAAATCTTGTTAATTCTATATCTTTTGTTTTGTAATTCATAAAAATGTATATAATATATCAAAATTCTTAGAAAAAAAATCTATAGTTAACTTTATTATAAAACATTGTTATGTTAACTATTTAAATAATAATTATTTAATAAAGAATTTATAAGTAATAATACTTTGAAAATTCATATTTTAATATTGGTGAATAAGAAAAAATATAAATAATATACAAAAATTCTTGGAAAAATAAGAACTACAATGTGAAATTATAAATTTAAAATATTGTATCACTTAACTAATATTTATTATTTATTTAGTATTTAAAAAGTGATAAAACTTGTAAAAATCATATATTATGATTTAAAAATCATAAAAATACTTATAATATACCAAAATAATCACAAAAATAAATTCTACACATCAAAATGTAAACTCTTAATTTTGAAGTAAAATAAAAGGTAAATGGTAATAAATCATATTGAAATCCTTTTTTTTTTTCAATACATTAAAAACAAAAAACCTTTATTTGGCTTTACCATTATTAGTTTGAAGTCCAAAAGAATAATAATAAATGCAATTTATGTTAAATGAAGTTAAGATAGGTTTAACCAATACAAGTTGTACTTACTAAAACTACCATTTAGAATTAAGTAAATCTTTCTCTTCAAAAATATTTTATCAATTATAAAATGATCAACATTTGAGTATTAATTCCTCTATAAGTTTGGGAACCCACTTTAAAATCTAAACAAAGATCTTAAGTATTTAACATGTTGTCATTCCCATGATTATAGATTTAAGAAAATAATACTTCTATAAAAGTAATATTACTCTATTTCATCTTTATAAAACACTAAGAAGTGAACCACATATAAGGTAATACCTTATCCAAAACAAAGAAGTCCCCACTAGAATTGTTGAAGTTATTCAAATTTAGTAGTGCTTTCCTTTTTAATAACTATAATTAGAAAGGAACGGTAAAGTGTTAGCCTTAAGTTTAAACACTATTTACTTTGTAAAGTAATATTTTCCTTAAAGGTTATTCTTTTAAGAAACGTTCAAAGTAATCCTTCCACATTTCTTTGGAAGCTCTAAATGATTAAAATCTTGTTCAAGAAATATTTGAGATACCATGAATCATTTAAGTGCTTTAGTATTACATAATATTTGTTGTATTTACATATTGTTTCACACACTCTCACAAGCCTTAATAAGAAGCACAAGTGTGAAGCTGATATAAAAGTGAAACACATTTTAAGAACTCATCACCAGTTCCAAACCCTAGATCAGATACGATTAGTCCGGGGATTCACTTTTATAAAATTGCATTACATTACTTATGCATCATTGCATCTTGATTCATTAAACATTAGTCCTTACCATACCAATGATGTTGTCTATATAATTTGGATCTTCTATTGTCTTAAAGATCGTGATTACATAATCTTGCAATCGCAAAAGGCAAGTTCACAACTTGCTAATGTCCTTTGATTATTTTCTATCAAATTCTCGTAACTCAAATGTTGTCATCACTTGCATTTCAAAAAGGTCAGAAAAACACTATCTTCATAATAATATGGCTATGGATTATTTACCAGATGGTAATAATCTATTGATACAGTTCCAGTGGAAATGGAACATAATATCTAGGACTCAACAACCAATGTAGCCAGTGATTCTAGCGCCGTATATTACGCGTTAACCATGAGATTTGGAATGGGACAGAGAAGTCAGCTGTATATTCTTCCTTTCATATGGAGGCAAGATGACCTTATTGTGACGTTGTGATTCCTTGTGTGGATCCGGCATATGGGTGGGCACCCTTAGGCCCCATGATTTTGGTATCTATATTATCTATGAGTGGTTGTCGGAGGTATAGTCTGACCTTTATGGAGCTTGTCAGGGTCATCACCAGCTCATAGAGTCTTCGCTAACTCACGAGGGTTGTAGCTTGCCCGAAAAGGGGGCTTAACGGAGGTGTAGTCAGCCTCGGAGGATCGTGTAGACATATGGGGTCGCGAAGATGGCAGCGATTGGCTTGGATCACCTACTGGGCCCCACATCATGGAATTGTGGACGGGAAAGATCACCCGATTGTGCAACAAGGAGTTGATCTCTCATGGGTAAAGTAACGCACCTTTGTAGAGTGTAAGAATTGTGACATGTTACTCCTATTCCGGGAAGGAGCTACGAACGCGATAGGAAAGGAACCCCACGAAGGTTCTGGTCAACCTGTGAAGGCTGTCGGACATAGTTTTCAGAATAAAAGCAACCTTTGAAGAAATGTTTATGAAAACCTGCATTGCCTACGACCTATGGTCTGTGGCTGTAGTGATAGTGCATCATACACTCATTTTTAGTGAACTTGCTAAGTACGCTCGTACTCAACCATATCTTCTAAACCCTTGCTAGATTCTAAGCCGTTAAAGATGATGTCAACATCAATTTTTGCTCAAGAAACCATCATTGATAGCTCAAGTTCTTCAATGAAGTCAATCAAGTCAACATATACATCCGCCAAAGTGAAGGCAAAGTCTCTGTTTAGATAGGAGTAGATACTCTAGCCATAAAACCTACTTCTGTAGAGCATTGCAATAGTAGCAATGGCAAGCCAAATAGTTTAGATATTAGTCGTAGTTACTAGATAGTTCTGAGTTATTATTCTAATTCTTCTTTGTAAGAAGTTTCTTTCTCTCTTTTTAACCTAGAGTGTTCTCTGGATCTTTTGTAAAAAGTTGAGTTGTAACCTTTAGTCATGTCTTGGACCTGCTGTGTTTCTGTTGTACCACTCTAAGGGATGTAATACTAGTGAACGGTGTTTCATTGGTGTTATGTCAATGCCTATAGTGTACTACATCATGCAGTGGTATGTTGGGTCATCGCACAAGTCCATTGGCTTTCTCCACCTGGACGTTGGTCTAGGAGTGGGAAACCAATGTGTAATTCAATTGTATGCCCATCTATTTGCAGTAATCTTGGAATTCCCCTGAGGTGAAGTTGGATCCATTGTCAATGATGATGCTGTAGAGGACCCCATAGCGGAAAACTATCAACTTCATCAAGGTTACCGCCAATGTAGCATCTTTGTTGGTGACTGGATTTTCTTGATCCACTTGGTGAATTTGTCAACCACGACAAGCTGATAGACGTGTACACTCGAAGATGATATGTGAAGTTTACCCACCATGTCGAGTCCCCACTGAGCGAAAGGCCAAGCCAAAGGGATGTGAACCAATTCCAAAACAGGTGTGTGGGGTTCTGTGGGAACCCTTTGGCATGCTTTGCATGTATGTACGATGTCCTTGGTGTCTTGGACCATAGTGAGCCAATAAAATATGGCCCGGAAGGCCTTGGCTGCTGGCATGATGTCCACAAATGTCTTCATGGATGTCCTAGAGGATGACTTTTCCTTCCTTGGGTGTGACGCATCGCTAGAGAACACCCGAGATACTTTGCTTGTAGAGTTCTCCCTTTATTACTCTAAAATCCTTAGAGCGGAAAAAGATCGGTCTTCCTTCTACTAGGTCATCTGGGAGTTCTCGGTTAACCAAGTACGCTAAGTACGGTTGCATCCATCTGACTTCGATCATCATGACATCCTTGGGTTTTTTGTCGTCCTCTAGTGCAGATTGTTTGGGATCGAGAGATGGTGCAGCCCCCGAGCTAGTTTGTGGCTTAGTGCCCTTGCGTACCTTTGGCTCTAAGGCATCATGAGTTTTCTTGACTTTGATGGATCGCTCGCTTATCTCTTTCCAAAAGACTCTGGGTGGCACGGGTAGGCAGAGCGAACCGATATTGGCCAGATTATCGGCTTCTTTGTTGCTTCCCCTGCTGATGTGGGAGACCTCACATCCGTCGAAATTTCCCTCCATAAGGCTATAAATGTTGCGGTACGTGACCATGTTACCATTGATGGTCTCACACTTGTTCATCGCCTGCTATGTGACGAGGTTCGAGACCCCGAAGATTTTGAGGCGAGTTGCACTACAGGCCTTGGCCATACGCATAACGTGCAACATGGCCTCGTACTCAGCTTCATTATTGAATGCGTTTTGGAAGCTCATCCATAGTATGTAGAGCATATTTTCTCCTTGCAGTGATACCAGCATGATGCTGACGCCTACCCCTTCAGTTCTTTTAGATCCATTGAAGTACATGGTCTAGGCACTCGACAAATCTAGAGGACCAACACTATGGAGCTACATCCACTCTGTCATGAAGTCAGGCAGTACCTATGACATTATTGTTTTGTGCTTCTAGTACGTGATGCCTCGAGGGGAACTTCAATTCCACAAAGGGAGACACACCCTGTTTCTTCAGGGTTATTCAGGATATTATACAAAGAGGCCTCATTGACCACCTCTATCGGGTGCTCACTGAAGTAGTGGCAGAGTTTGCATGATGTAATAAAGATGTTGTATGCCAATTTTTGGTAGCGCGGGTATCGCTGCTTCGATGGAGATAACACCTCGCTAACATAGTAGACATGTCATTGGACTCAGTGGGTTTTTCCTTCCTCGGGTTGCACAATGAATAGTATTGCCCTGACCACCTGGTTGGTGGTGATAGTGTATATTGTAAGTGGTTCTTGTTCTTTGCGTGCCACCAGCATGAGTGATGTCGACATCGTTCTCTTGAGATCTTCAAAGGCTCGTTGGACTTCATTTGTCCACTCAAAGGTTTTCGATTTTCTCATCAGTGCATAGAACGGTATCGCTTTATCGCCAGTCGAGCGATGAATCAGCCTAGTGTCGTGACGCGTCCAGCTAGCTGTTGGACACCCCTTAGATTTGTAGGCATCTTCATCATCAGGATTAGATAGATTTTCTCGGGATTAGCCTCGACTCCTCACGCCGACACTAAGTACTTTAGGAGTTGCCCTACTAGGAATCCAAAGTGACAGAGATATGCCCTAGAGCAAAATAATAAATGTGTTTATTATCATATCTCATTTGTACATAATAGTTTTATATCATGCTATAACTATATCAAGAGGAAACACTAATACATGTCTGATATATAAACAAACTAGAAGTCCCTAGTAGCCTCTATTTAACTAGTTCATTGGGCATCTTATGATTAAGGTTTCCTGATCATGGTGAATTTATGCCGATTGACAATGAAGTCATATCATCTCGAATGGTGTGATGGACATTACCCACCGATGATTGTTGAAACACGATCATGTCACATAGTCCATAGTTGCAATTATCTAAAACTAAGTTTCTTAATCCTTAGACTGTGAGATCATATAAATCACTATCGCCCAAGGATTGCTTTAAATGCATCAACCGTCATGTCCGTAACTAGGTGACCATAAAGGTGTATGTTGGGTATTCCAGACAGGCATGTTGAGGCCTATCTATCAATATAGGGATTTGTTCACCTATGTGACAGGAAGATACATTGGGCCCACTTGGTGAGTTACATCCATAAGCTCTGCAACGTATGACTAGGTAATGGGGATGGAATTTCATGTGAACATGTAAAACATTACTTGTTGGAAATGAGATTGAATAAGGTATCATGATACCAGTGATCAGATCTTGGACAAGTAAGTATCGAAGTAACAAGGGAATTGAATACAAAGTTTATGGTTTGACACGACGTAGTCTTGTGGAATGCATGGGGTCATTATGGGCATCTCGGTCGCGCTATTGATCATTGATTCGAGAATTTCTCAATCATGACTGTTCCATTCTTGATCAATAGAGATAACCCACTTAAGGGAATTACAACACTTAGATATCTTCCTGTAAGATGGAATCACAGAAGAGAGACAAAGCGAAATCGTTCCGAAGAGAATTCAAAGTTGTTCGGATGATGGAGAAAGAAAGAAATGGAAAAGACCGAAAGGTGTTTCGGATAAATGGAAATTTATAATATGCATTTATTATAAGTTAATTATGAATTAATATATATTAAATAAATATTTAAATTATTATTTATGGGGAAACTTCCTCAATAGGGCCAAAACTGCGGAGGGAATCGACCCAGGAGGAAGCTACCCAGAAATGACAGCAAACAACAAACAGCCGCAGTGTGTGTGGGCCAGGCGACCCCCACAGGCAGACATGCATGCATGGCTGGGCACCATGCGGGTGTCAGATACCCAGCCACCGCCACGGGCCACATCCACCCGGCCCACCCGAGCAGGCATAGGCGTGGGCTGGCGCCAGGCGCCCCTAGGCTGTTGCCTCTGCTCCAACTCGCCGCCTCATGCTGCTGTGCGTTGGCAAGCTGCGCAGACAGGTGGTCGGCCCACCCGGGCCAACGCTACCACCGCTGTGAGCGGGGCTGTGGTCGGGCAGCCGGCCCACCCGGCCAATGTCAGGCCGCTGTGTTGCTGCAAGCTATTGCCACTGTTGGACTGCTGCGGCTTGGCCCAGTCGTCTTGCTGCTTACCCCTTCCTATTTTCCTTTTGCCTTTTAATAGTCCCACATGGGAGAGCCTTTGGGAAAGGTACGCCCCTTCCACCTATATAAAGGGGTGCCTATGGGTAGAATTAAACACAACAATTGATAAATTTCTCTAAGGAAGTTTACTTAGAGAACTTTCCTCTCTCTCTCTCTCTCTCTTGTTGCCTTTGCGGTGGCACGGTCCTAGGGAAGGACTATACATGCAAAGACAACACCATTATAACATGCCATTATGCTGCTATCAGGAGATCTACTTCCACAACCTCGGTAGGGATCAGAGCCTGGGAGTCGTTGTTTGCACCGCATGTGTACGAAACCTCGGGGGTTCTTCCATTAGTGGCACTAGAGCATCGTACGAGGACCTAGACAAGGGGTGACATAGGAGGAGCTACGCGACCTTGAGTTTGGATGTGTACGACTACATCATCCACGTTCCTGCATGAGCTTTATACGCTTACGGTCTACAAGGGTATGTTACCGCTGTCTTCCTCCATTACTACATTACTTCCTAGATAGATCCTGGCTAGGTGTGTTCCTGTGTAGTAAATTTTTTGTTTTCTACCACAGAACCCCTTTAGTGATCTCACAGCCGATCTATGTGTAGTATGCTAGTACGGATATACACATGCTAAATGTGTGCATTGATACTCTAGTTGTTACCTTCCCACGCGTATTTGTTTATATCGCGGCACTATGAGATGAAATGGCCCGGACCGACTTTACACGTAATCTTATGCGAGACTGGTTCCACGCTTGACATATGGCTAGTACCGTTTAAGTGGCTAGCGGGTGTCTGTCTCTCTCACAGTAGTTGATATAGCATCTACAACGGAAGGCCACAAAAGGGGTGTAGTATAGATAACTATTGGATCCATGTCGTGGTTGGAAGTTCGTAGGTAGAAATGGTTCTATTGCGAAAGCCTAATAGCCATGTAAAACTAAAATACATAAAGTAGAGGCGTCTAACTTTATGTTGCAGGGAAGGCTTTGTGATGTGATATGGTTATAGTCATGAATATGGTAAGGTAGTTTACTTTCCTATTACTAGGTTGTATAGTTGTAGTCATCGCGATGATGAGTGACAAGACCGGTGGTGTCAAACTGGTGGCCTAATGGAGATCGTGTTGGAGAACTTGATGGAGATCAAGGAGTGCAAAGACAACCATGTCACATGTGATGTTTAATCTTTGTGTGCATCTTGTTTTATTGGTAGTATTAGATACACAACGGTAGCATTAGATAAGATTATCCCTAATTAATACCAACATAAGTCTTCTCCCATTAGTGTGTATTGACCAAGAAAGTTTGCAGTTATGAAGCTGGCCATGATGATCTGGTGCTAGACATCTCTGCATTCACATACAGTGGGTGCAAGCCATGTATGCACAACGAATACACTATGGCCGAGTTGGTGAGCCTAGCATGTACAAACATGCCCTAAGAACACAGTATATCAAAAGATCAAGCACGCGTCACATGGATGATGTGATCAAGGGATATATTCCACCCTGGCAGCCATTTCAAAGGTCATGATGATTGGGGATGATGTGGTGTAAAGGGATCGTGTAATCACTAAACTGTCTTTAGGAATGATAGTTTAAGTGGGAGCTCATTTTTTAATATGATTACAAATTTGAACTCCTATTATGAACTTAGTCTAAGTCCTTTTGCAAATGTGTTGTAGATTATGTCCATTCCCTTAGTTCAGGACACCTTTGGTCTAGTTATGAACAGGAAGAAACTTAAGCTAGATGGGTCAAATTTCATCGACTGGTACCAACGCCTCTAGAGGACCCTCATAGAAGATTTCCTCGATGAATCTAACGGTGGAGAATATGCGACTCTACGTGCCCATCATGACACCTTCATGACCATAAAATACACCATTATCCATGCCATGGAATTTGGCTTAAGGGTGCACTTTCATGAAATCGACGCATTTGATATGCTCGATGGATTGAAGAGCTTGTTCTCGGAAAATATCAGGCACATGCGATATGAGTACATGGACGAGTTTACTTCTACCAAGATGGAAGAAAACTCCATCTTGGAAATCCACCTAGATAAAATGGTAGAGATCCATAGACGTCTTGTGGATGCTATGGATGACTGGTTGGCTGACGACTTTGTGATAGATGGGGTGTTGTGTACACTTCCTCCCATCTACAAACACATTGTCATAGACTACATCATGAAGGTAATATTGTATACCTTTCATGAGTTCATATCCAGGCTGAGGACTACCAAGGTCGATCCCAAAGCTGAGACCGTTGTCAACAGAGAAGGTATGTGTTGATATACAAAAAATAAATGTTTCCATGAAACACTTACACAATTTTCAAGTATTGGATACTTACTCCTGTTTTATTGAAAATAGGACTCTCTGTGTGAGAGTTATGGAATGGAACGCGGCACTGATGGCGTGGTGACGGCAAGCAATCTAGTTGATGGCTGACGACACTCTTTCCTCGAAGATTATCATTAGGATTAGAAGATTTGAATAAGAGCTTTGCAATCGAGTTTGTGAATTGTATCAGTGTGTCTTGCTTATGTGAGGCGGTTATTCATATTAATAAGATACAATCAGTTGTTATTTTCTATGAATCATTTCTTTTATGATTCACATTGGGAATATGAACAAGTTATTATAGTCTTTGTCTGGTTGATAATAGAACATTTATGAAAAATTGCCAAAAGATATCCATACCTTCAAAGTCTAGGTAGCTATAAAATTAACAAGAATTTCAAAGTCTCTGCAATTTGATCCAAGTGACTAAGAATTCAAGTTAATAAAAATTTGGCATAAAAAGGACTTGTGAAAGACTATTTCACAAATTATGATGATTTGATGAATCAAAATGTATTGATAAGTCTGAAACATCATAGTCATAGTGTATGAGATATATGTGGTCTAAAATGATCTTCTAATGGATTAACGTTAAGAATTAGTGTAGTGCCTTGATTTTCGACACCGGGGTTTATCCCCTTTGATTGTTCGGCCAGGGGCGTAGTGTCTAGCGAGCGTTTTTTGATGAACTAGGCAAAAAAACTCACAGAGAGAGAGACGTGATGCTTTTTACCCTGGTTTAGGTCCGATGTGATCGGATCCCTACATCCTAAAACTATCTAGTATCTGATTATCACAAAGGTTTACACTTCCTCCTCCTTTCTCACATTCGACCTAGGCCTCCTTTTATATGGGTAAGGGGTCAGAGCACACGTGGCGGCGAGGGCTTAGCCATGTGGTTCTCTTGACTTGCAACGTGGCCTAGCATCCTTGTCTCTGTGCCGTGTGTCACTTAGGGCGGTGGTACATAGACTATCATCAGCCTTGATTTGGCATGGTTCTTGTCTCCAGGCGGCTTATCATGGACGGGGTTGTTGGCGGGGGTGTTAGAGGGACCCGGATAGGCATCCCGGCTGAGTCTTCGAGTGGCCATAGGCGAGCCGACATGTGTATGACGGACACGTGTTGGGCGAGCACTGCCCTGGGACGAAGTGTGGTCTTGCCTCTTCTGCTGGTTTAGTGTGTAGTATGGATTAGGTCAGACACCAGCCAGCTGTATTTGTCTTCAGAAATCATTCCAAGTCGGTAGGCAGATCTACAGACCTACCCAAGGAGATCTCCTAGGACCTCCCGGATGGGCACTCTATGGAACACCCAGCCTAGAGCCCGCGGTTTCGTGACCTGTGGAGAGTAGGGAACCGACAGTAGCCCTAGGGAGTAGTGTCGTTTCACGTGGTTTGTGACCTAGGGCGATACCCCGCCCATTCAGGGCATCGGAACAAGGGGGATACCCGTGGAGTTTTACTGGGACTCGGCCTGCAGATTCTAACGAAGACCTTGACGCATCGGTTCTGCTGCCTAGGGGAATCCAAGGGACTATCCTTGTAGTAGCTTGAGTCTTCGGTGTTGCTCTTGGTGGCTTAATCTCCTCAGCCTATTTAAATGGCCTTTAGGGAGGAGGTCGCATCCAACACTCATATTCTTACCCTTCTTGTTCCTCGCTCTCTATAGAAGCATGGACACCATCCACCTTGTTGACCGTGCGCTAGCAACGGAAAGGCTACTCCTACTGGCACTAGAAGGTTGGCTTCCACTACGCGGCAGTGAGGCGGATCGATGGAGACGATGGCGAGGTCATGGATGGGATCATCGCTTTGGAGACTGGTCGTTCCCCCGTGGCAGCAGCTCCTCAGGGCTCGTGGCCGGATTTGTCCGGCTTCAAGTTTTACGTGAGGGTGCACCGGTAGAGTGCAGGAACATTGTGTCTTCTGGATGTCTTCACTTGGTCCTTTGGCAGTCGCCACCACCCTCGTAGGCTGATGCTTCAGCCTACCGGGTGCTCCAACACAATCTGGTGGGCCCATGTTTTCTCTCTAAAGAGGGTGTCTTGGGAGGGGGTGGACCCGCTTCTCCAAGACCCACTCCCTCCAGCGGGGAGACATCCTCATAGTCACGTTCGATGAGGTGGAGAAGCTTTTCATCAAGGTGTTTAGTGGCAACCATCGCCGTGTTGACTACTTCCACGAGGAGGGGCTCTGACCTGCGGATCTCCCCGCCTGGATGCTACCCGAGACCCCTTGATACGTCCATTTTGCATCACTATTCTATGTCATAATTCACTGTTATTCATTGATATATTTCGTATTGAGAGGTGATACTTATGTTATTTCATCTACTTTTGCATGGTTGATGACTTTTGGAGCATGGACCGCTGCAGTCAGGATTCTGATGGAAAAGCTGCTGTTTGGAGGCAAAATTCGTGAAGATCTAAAAATCTGGGAAAATATACGGAAAATCCTATTTTTCCAGAAGAAGAAGGAAGCCAGAAGGGGGCTAGAGATGGGCCACAGGGGGCCCACACCACCGCCTGGCGCGGGCCAGCCTAGGCCACGCCACCAGGTGGTGTGGCCGCCCTAGTCCACCCCTGGCACTCCCCTCTAGCATATATTATCCTCCCGAAATCCTAAGACTCGAGGAGCGACCACAGATAGATTCCGCCGCCTCTGCTAGGCATAAAACACTAAGAGAGAAAGATCTCTCCGGCAGACAGATTTCTGCCAGGGGAATTCCTTCCCGGAGAGGGGAGATCGTCGCCATCAACACCATCATCAAGCTGGAAATCATCGGGATCATCATCATCATCACCATCATCACCATCAGCACCCTCATCACCATCTCCATATTGCTGTAACAATTGAGTTAAATCTTGCATTAGTTCTTAGGGGAAACTTTCCCGGTGTTGATTACTCTTTGTAGTTGATGCTAGTGAGTGAACCATTGAATTATTGTTTTTGTTCAGATTGTTATACATCATTATTCTATCTCTGAACATGATCCATATGATGTCTTGTGAGTAGTTCGTTTTGTTCTTGAGGACATGGGAGAAGTCATGTTGTTAGTAGTGGAGTTGTGTTGAGAAAGATTCAATAGTTTGATATTTAAGTTGTGGTGTACTTCTTCTAGTGGTGTCATGTGAACATCGACTACATGACATTTCACCTACATGGGCCTAGGGGAATGCATTGTGTATTTGGCTACTAATCGTAGGGGTTGCCGGAGTGACAGAAACCTAAACCCCCGTTAGGAAACCATTGCACAAGGGACATAAGGGTCTTAGACATTAAAGCTGTGGTTAGGTTTCTACCTTAATTACTTTCTTGTACTTATGGATGTTTGCAACGGGTATAATCACAAGTATGTATTAGTCTTTGGAAGGTCGGTACATTAGCACAGGTTCACTCACACAACACTTAGCAAGGTAAATAAGATTAATCAACTATATGAAGCGAAAGCACTTGACAGTCTTCCCATGTGTCCTCGAGAACGTTTGGTCATGTTAAGTAATACAACCGACTTGTTCTTTGCTGAATAAAGGATTGGTCCACTTGCTGCATTTATTCTTATTGTCTTTTATTTACTCGTACTTTATTTACTTGCTTTATCAAAAACCCCTTGAAAAACCGTTTGCTAAGTATTTGGAGAGAATTCCTGATCCGTACCACTAGCGAGCACCTTATGCTCCTCGTTGGCTTCGACACTCTTACTTATCGAAAATACTGCGATACACCCCCTATAGTTGTGGGTCATCAAGACTATTTTCTGGTGCCGTTTCCGGGGAGTGAAGCGCTATTGGAGAGTGTAAATGGTAAAGGAAACTTCTACTGTGAGTATTGTTTACTTCTGTTAGTTGCCTTATTTTCGTTATGGATAATTCATTGAGTTTCTTATTTGGTAATGCTACTACCACTGCTAAGGTAGTAGATAAACCACCACCTGCTGAGAATGGTGTTTTTAAAATACCTACAAGAATTATTGATCGTGTTTTGGATAACTATTATGTTGGGGATGGAACTGTCCATCCCGATGATCATTTGCTCTTTATACATGAATTATGCGGGTTGTTCAAGTGTGCAGGTATTACTACAGATCAAGTTAAGAAGAAGTTATTCTCACTATCATTGAAAGGAAGAGCTGAGGAATGGTATAAGCTGCTAAAGAATGGTCAAGCTCTGGAATGGGAGGAAATAGTGCCTCTCTTTATTCAAAGTTTTATCCTCCTTGTGAGATTCATAAAGATCGGAATCAAATATACAACTTTTGGCCTCTTGATGGAGAGAGTACAACTCAAGCCTGGGGGAGATTGAAGTTACTAATTCTCAAATGTCCCATTCATGAGCTCCCCAACAATATTATTATCAATAACTTTTATGCAAGGCTTTCTCTTCATGATTAAGATTTATTGGATGCTTCTTGTGCTGGATCATTCACTCGCATGGAAGAAGAAGCTAAATGGGATCTTCTGGACTGTATTCAAGACAATGCTGAAGCTTGGGAGAATGACAAAGGTAGAAAGTCAGGTATAAATTACGATTATGAATGCATTGAATCTTTGGGAACTGATGACTTTCAAAATATTAAAAATGCTTATGGTCTAGACTCTCAAGATATTGCTTCTTATTTTAAGGATTTTGCTTCCTACATTGAAGTGCCTAAAAAGAAGTGGAATAAGTATCATGAACCCTATAAAGATAGTACTAAGAGTGTTCCCACAAGAAATACTGAAGTTTATACTACTAATCATGTTTTACCTGAACGTTACATTGAGAAAATGCCTTTCCCAGTTAAGATGAAGGAACATTCTATGATAGCTAGTATGGTTAATGAAAGTACAAATGAAGCTGTTGAACCTGATAAACAAATAGTTGATGAACCTATAATAGCAAATGTGAAAGACTTTGTTACGAAATATGAAGAAGAGGGACACACTATCCTTTGTAAGGATACCTCTAATATTGTTTCACAAAGTAGTATTATGAGAGCTAATATTCCTGTGTTTTCTGTTAGAATAAGTGATCATTTTATGATGGCCCTTGTGATAGTTATATTATTAGGTTTATGCATGATACTGAAAGTTATTATGAGAGAGGGAAAAGTTTCTTATGTATCTCAATAATATCAAGTTTCCTCGTTTTATGTTGAAAGTTTTTATGTTGCACTTCTTTTGCCATCTTATGCATGTAGCCTCTGGTTTCAACAATTTGTTTGTTTAAAAAATTCCCTTGGATAGGAAGTGGGTTAGACTTAAATGTGTGTATTTTTGCTTCTTAATGCTCTCTTTCACTTCAATTCGTATTCCTATGTGAGCATCTCCAAAATTATCATGCCCATCTTAATGGCTATAAAGAAAGAGCTTTCTGAGAGACAACCCAATTTGTTTTTGCTTCTTTGAGTCTTGGAAGTTATTATTTCGGTAATAACCTCTCCTTATCCGTTTTGTTTGATTTTTATGTCAAGATCAACCTCTAATGATAGAGAAGTAAGATTTGGGGAAGTTGCTGTCCCGAAACAGATTTTTGTGCTTCACCATAAAAACTCGTGAGAGATCTCTGTATGTCGGATTGAGCTATAATTTTTTGTGCTTCTGCCCCAGGTTGTTATTTAGCTTTCGTTAATTTTGCACTTTTTGATTTGAGCAATAACAGAGTTTCTAAAAATTTATCTTTACCTACTGGTCTGTTTTGACAGATTTTGCACTCTTGCATTTGCTTCTTTATTCGATTTCCTTTTTGAATCCTTTTTGTGTTTTCAGAAGGAGTTGCTACAGTAGCTCTTGTTTTGAGGGTTTTTAGTTGAAGTTGGACTCAAAAGGTTTTATCACCTCATATATACTAATGTTGCTAATGAGAACTGTGTGAAGTTTTGTGTGAAAGAAATTTCCAGGTAGTGGAGATAATGGTGTAATAAGGAAGAGAAGGGTTTTATGACTCAAGTAATAAGTGTATGAAGATGAAGATATTGATGCTATTAAAGTGGTGACTCTGGAAGAATCTACTAGATACCAAATTCAGAGACCTGCAGAGTCTATTTTCGAATAGGTAACAGTTCTGGTAAGAAAGGTTCCGCGGAAATACTATCCAACTATATTTTTTGCAGTTTTTAGTCAATAAGGAAAGTTATGAAGCGAAAGAGAGACGGAAACAGAGCTAGGGTGGCTCACACCACCCTGTGGCGCGGGTCATCCCCAGGCCGCGCCACCAGGTGGTGAGTCCACCCCGGACTCCGCCCCCGACTCTTTTTCTCCCAGTACCTTCCTTTTGACATGAAACTTTGTAATATATAATCCCCCGGATCCCCCGAGGTTCGTATATCGTGTTTTCGTTGCGTTTTTTTTCTATATGTTTCTGCCAGGACATACTCTTTGGAAGTTTAGAAGCACAATGGTGTCCTCCAAGGACAAAGGGAAGGAGCCTATGGAGGAGGATCACCAAGACCCCGGGAAGGAGGAGGAGATCAAGAGTGAAGGTGAAGAGGAGCAAGGCCAACATCTGCACACTGGCACTACCATTGCAAGCATTGGAGTGGTGACAAAACCTGCCAGGGTTAGAAGGACTGCATGGATGTGGACTGGGGGGAAAACTCCCCGTCACTGCTTGGCTCCATAGTCACTTCCTCCATGCACCAAGAATCCTTTCCATACCCTTATCCATGAGCATCAATACCGGAATATGCCCAAGGGGAAATTACCCTCCAATTGGGATTTTCCTCATTCTAGCCATGCAGGAAAAGAAGACTTCAAGGAGGAAGAGTGGGGAAAGAATAGCAAGAGCTGGAATTCTCAACCTGACATGATCATGAGCCGCATTGAGCAAAACTCACAGCTGATTCGTAATCTAACCTTTGAGATCGAGGACTCGAGGAAACTGATCAAAGAGCTCATCGAGAGGATACCGCCACCACCGAAGGAGTAATTCGTCATCAGGTTTGGCATCCCCCCTTGGTTCGTTCCAAGCTTGGGGGAGTGTCGCGGTATCACATCACTATCTTCTATATTTCTACCCTTTTTAGTAGAGTCATATCATGAATAGAGAAGTTATTATGTAGGATGGTTTGCATTATGGAAGTGTCCCCTCTCTCGTTAGATATGTATCCCTTGGTGTGAGTTGCCGTTATGGAATATTAATGAGAAGTTCTATCATTCACTCTTTATCATAGCTTATATTGGTTTTCAATTTGGTGGTTATATGATTGATATTGTTGTTAGTATTGGTATCACATTGGGATCATTGTGTTAATTTAGTTGGTTTTGGCAAACCTGGCTCGATCAGTAGCAACACTATTTTTAAGAGTTGAATGAAAAGATAAAAGTACTCTAAAGAAAAAAATTCATCATCTTTCTTTCTTGATTTTCTCAGAAGTTTAGTATTCTCAAGTTAATATCTTTTGTGCTTCCAAGGAAGATTGCATGCTTGTATTTATCACTTGTATGTTTGTTTGTTTCCTTCAACTCTTATACTTGCTACCCAACCTTGCTAGACAAAAACCTGTGCTGAGAGGGAATTCTTCTCGTGCATCCACCTCCCTTAAACCAAAACCTTTGCCATTTGTGTCCACCATACCTACCTATTAGCATTATTGCTATTCCAAGTAAATTCTTGTTTTATCTACCTCCCAAATTAAACTTGTTATGAGAAAGGTAGTGATTAAAGCTCTCACGAACTTGATGGAACACTTTAATTTTCTTGCATTTAATAACCTGAACCATTGAGTCCTCTTTGTTGTGTATATGCTTGTGCTTTATGAGTTCAAGTTAGCAGAACCATGTATCATGGGGAACGCTTTCAACACTTCGTTGGTACTTTGTACCTAGTTGATATCATGATTTCTTTTGCTTATGGATCCTGGCAGTGTGAAATAAAAGTGGAACTTGTAAGATCATGGGGTTTATATGTGTGTTAGAGAAACGCCTGGGCCGCTAGCCTAAGCCATGCCTAATCATGGTGGAAACTTGCAGCATAACTATAGTGAGCATTCTATGAAGCATCCTCAATAAAAACCTATGCAAATAGCAAATAAAAAGATCGCTGAGATGCTCACTGTCTACTTGCCTTGTCATTTTGATAATGGGATAGCTCATGTGTCATGTGCAAGGGGTACCCCGTTGGCGGTTCTCAATGATACACGTGTATTTACAATTACAAGAGCTTACTCGTGACTGAAGTTGAGTAGCATGAGGTTCGGTACTCATAAGTAAGGGGCATGAGATTTCAATTTATAACTTGTCAAGCATATCCTCTTAGTTGTGTCACTTTAACCTTCATCACCTAAATATGCCTATGATAGGGGCAATGAGAGCTGAAAGCTAGTAAGTATCATAATTTTTGGGAGCTCTTTGTGAAATTTGAAATCCCTGCTTCCCTCTGTGAAGGGACTTTCTTTTGCTTTTTAGTTGAGTTAGTAAACATATTCCCTTCTATCTCGGGAAGTATTTAGAGTTGTTGTGTTTCATTCATTCATATGACGATTTATTTAATCGTGTTTCTTATGTTCCTTGTTTTGCTCATTGCTCTTATCTTGATGTTTACTACTTTGAAAGCTATCATTGAAAAACCAGTTATTTGTGAACTCCAGCAAATTATCAACTATCCTTCGACCAAGATCTAAGTTTGCCATTGCCAATTATGATTTACTTTATGTATCTTTATTATGTTTCCTTTACTCATTGCAAGTTGAGTTATAGAATAGTGAGTTGTCTTCTATTATGATCTATGTATTTGATGAATGTGATGCTTCTTGTCTGTATTCTTTTATCGACTCTTCACTCCATAAACATGAGGCCATGTTTATTGAGCTCAGTTTCGCTTGGGGACAAGCGAAGTCTAAGCTTGGGGGGAGTTGATACGTCCATTTCGCATCACTATTCTATGTCATAATTCACTGTTATTCATTGATATATTTCGTATTGAGATGTGATACTTATGTTATTTCATCTATTTTTGCATGGTTGATGACTTTTGGAGCATGGACCGCTGCAGTCAGGATTCTGATGGAAAAGGTGCTGTTTGGAGGCAAAATTCGCGAAGATCAGAAAATCCGGGAAAATATACGGAAAATCCTATTTTTCTAGAAGATGAAGGAAGCCATAAGGGGGACTGGAGATGGGCCACATGGGGCCCACACCACCCCCTGGCGCGGGCCAGCCTAGGCCACGCCACCAGGTGGTGTGGCCGCCCTGGTCCACCCCTGGCACTCCCCTCTGGTGTATACTCCCGAAACCCTAAGACTCGAGGAGCGACCATAGAAAGATTCTGCCGCCTCTGCGGGGCAGAAAACACCGAGAGAGAAAGATCTCTCCAGTAGACAGATTTCTGCCGAGGGAATTCCTTCCCGAAGAGGGGAGATCATCGCCATCAACACCATCATCAAGATGGACTTCATCAGGATCATCATCATCATCACCACCATCATCACCATCAGCACCCTCATCACCATCTCCATATTGCTGTATCAATTGAGTTGAATCTTGCATTAGTTCTTAGGGAAAACTTTTCCAGTGTTGATTACTCTTTGTAGTTGATGCTATTGAGTGAACCATTGAATTACTTTTTATGTGCAGATTGTTATACATCATTATTCCATCTCTGATCATGATCCATATGATGTCTTGTGAGTAGTTCATTTTGTTCTTGAGTACATGGGAGAAGTCATGTTGTTAGTAGTCGAGTTGTGTTGAGAAAGATTCAATAGTTTGATATTTAAGTTGTGGTGTACTTCTTCTAGTGGTGTCATGTGAATGTCAACTACATGACACTTCACCTATATGGGCCTAGGGGAATGCATTGTGTATTTGGCAACTAATCGTAGGGGTTGCCGGAGTGACAGAAACCTGAACCCCCGTTAGGAAACCATTGCACAAGGGACGTAAGGGTCTTAGAGTTTAAAGTTGTGGTTAGGTTTCTACCTTAATTACTTTCTTGTACTTACGGATGTTTGCAAGGGGTGTAATCACAAGTATGTATTAGTCCTAGGAAGGTCGGTACATTAGCATAGGTTCACCCACACAACACTTAGCAAGTTAAAGAAGATTAATCAACTATATGAAGCGAAAGCACTTGACAGTCTTCCCATGTGTCCTCAAGAATGTTTGGTCATCTTAAGAAATACAACCGGCTTGTACTTTGCTGAATAAAGGATTGGGCCACTTGCTGCATTTATTCTTATTGTCTTTTATTTACTCGTACTTTATTTACTTGCTTTATCAAAAACCCCTGAAAATCCGTTTGCTAAGTATTTGCAGAGAATTCCTGATCCATACCACTAGCCAGCACCTTCTGCTCCTCATTGGGTTCGACACTCTTACTTATCGAAAATACTGCGATACACCCCCTATACTTGTGGGTCATCACCCCTCGCTGAGTGAGTAGCTTGGACCTGCATAGGTTTTACCAAGGAATACAACATGTAAGGTTTCAGGAGATGCGCTCTACTTTACCTCTTCTAGCTATAATTCCGCATCTATTATCCCGAAATAAATGAGAAACACTTATTTGGCATTGTCGCCTTCTTGTCTCCTGAGTATTTTCTGTTGCTAGTGCTCTGGGGGTGACAAGGTTCACTCCTCAGTCATCCACAGAGCGCTTCATGGTGCATTTCCTTGCTAGCGGTTAGCCCCCGGACGGGTGAAGGAGCAAAGGACCGCTTTGTCTTTGTTCACCTACTAGGATGATCCTTAGTGCATCACTTTTGGGTGCTCTGGGGCAACCCCTGAGCATTTCTGCTCTTCGGGTGATTCAATCACCGTCAGAGACTGATGGATCCAAAAATAGCCATCTTCCACCATGTTTAAACATTGTTTTTAGTCAAGCAATTAATAAGAAACTCTCTATCCTTTCCACTAATGACAAATAATTGCAAAGATATGCAAACCATTACTTTGATTTTTGTTGTGCAAGAAATCTCGCTTTTTAATGCGAAATCTGGAGTCATAATGAAGGTTTTTAGGAAGTCCACATGACCAAGTAATTCTGGAGAAAATACCAGGCGTCTGTAGCCGAAATGACCACTAGTACAGGCAGGGCCCGCCTATACCATTTGTTTGTACCATGTGGCGACAACTTCGTCTTATCAAACCCTACAACTTTCGTAAAAGCGCCTATATATATATTGAGGCCTCAGCCGCCGCACAGAGGGTCGCCATTCTCAGATTGCGTCACAACACCATAGTTCATCCCTTCCATCTTCCATCCCCTTCATTAGCCATAGCCATTACTTTTTACGTGAGATCTCCTTGTGATTCGACGACCATTATAAGGATATTTGATTTCAATCTAAGAATTTTGCACAATGTTTTCTATCCTTGATCTTATTGTGAGTGAGTAGTCCTCATAGGCTATGGTTGGGGAGAAACCTCGCAGTGATTATGTGCATCTAATCTATGGGAGCATTGTGTATTGTTTGAAAGATAGATTTGTATCTTTTGTTTCTTTGTCTCTTGTCTTGTTCTTTGGACTTGTAGGTACCCAAGACCCCATAGATTGATAAAGGCTTGAGGTGAGATACTTGGCTAGCGACGATCTCATAGGAAAGCCAGTGACAGAAAGGGATGTACGGTCTTCTCTTAGCGACCCATTCAGAATCACAACAACATCACCACTTAATGCTTTGATCTGTGTTTTACACTTAATTATCGTTTGTGGCCTGATGCTCTGCGGTGCACTCGGTTGGATCAAAATACTATTGCTATGCATGTTTCCTCTCTGGGGCTCTAGTATATTAGGATGTGTTGCCACACGAGATTATCTATATTAAAACATTACACATGAGTATGCTTATTATTATCTTTTCCATATGATGTGCAGCTGCAGGTGGATCTTCAACCATAGCCTATCTCCATCCATTGATTCAAGCCACGATAAAGTAAACTAGATTGGTCCAGTAAATGAAGGAAAAAAGTCTAGAAAAGGTGTCCTTTTTATTTCCTTTTAGCGTTGTTTTCCAAGGTTCAAAAACACCTAGGTCTTCTAGGGAAAAAGACTATTGTACTACATCCTTAATCCAGATCGAAGGTATCAACCCTTTTTCTGGCGTCGTTGTCGGGAAGCAATTTCGCTATCCTGGTGAGGTCACTAGAGACCTTGCTTTTAGTTTTATTATTTGTTTGTAGTTTATTTCTTGTTATTTTTTTACTTTCTAGTTATGTATTTGAAAACCCAAAAAAATTAGTTACTTGTTATTTGTTTTATTTACTTAAAAATACCAAAATATAAGAGCCATGGCTCAAAAGAGACTTGGAGAGTATGGTACTCCCACTGATGGTTTTATTCTTGCACCTATTACTCGACCTGTTGTTGATGCGGAAGCATATGAAATTAAGCCTAACATTTTATGTTTGGTTTAGAAAAACCAATTTGGGGGCTGATCTTCTGACGATTCAGGTTTTCTCTTAAATACTTTTACTGAAATTTACGACATGATGTGTATTAAGGATGTAGATCCAAATGCTATTAAATTACATTTGTTTCCTTTCTCTCTTAGAGGAAAGGCTAAGGACTGGTTGCTAGCTATACCTAAGGGCACTATTAAATCTTGGGAGGAATGTACTAATCTCTTTATGACTAAATTCTTTCCCCCAGCTAAAACTATGCAATTAAGATCCAACATTAAAAGTTTTAGACAAGAAGATCGAGATCCACTAGCGCTCGCATGGGAAAGGATGAAAGAAGCCGTAATGAACTGTCCTAGTCATGGGATGGAAGAATGTCTTATTTACATTTATTTTATAATGACCTTAACTCAATGTCTAAGTCTATGATAGATACTGTAGCAGGAGAAACAATCCTGGGAAAGCAAGTGAGTGTTACAAAGAAATTACTTGACGATATGCAAAACAACCATGCCCAATGGCATGTGGAAAGAACCTCTAAAGGGTGAATTCAATCACCGAGGTAAACAATTAAGAGCTTACATCTAAGGGTAAGGAAGATACCCAAGTTAATGCTATCGCTATAGATATGAATGATGTTAATTTTATAGCTCACACTCCATATAATCCTGCTTGGAAGAACAAATTTTTTGCTTCTAATGTTCAAAAACATTATTCTAATCCTACAAGAGCTCCTTATAATAATTATGATAATCCTAATGGAGCAAATCATGGCAATCTCTCGTTTGAGAAAACTATTAGAACCTTTATGCAAGCTTGAACCAATCAAAATAATATGCTTATTAAAATTAGGGAGAACCATGAAATTAGTTGATACGTCGTAAATGTATCTATAATTTTTGATGCTCCATGTTTGTTTTGTATAAACTATCTTATGTTTTGCCTACACTTTGAGGCATTTTTATACATTTTCTGGAACTAACCTATTCACAATATGCCGCAGTGCTAGTTGCTTGTTTTCTGATGTTTTTGGTTTCAGAAAAGCTGGTAAAGAAATATTCTCGTAATTGGATGATATAAAACCTAAAGTTCCTATTTTTTCCGACATGACACAAAGTCCAAAGGGGAGACGGAGGGGAGCCAGGATGCAGGTACCACGATAGGGTGGCGTGTCCCCCTCTGGCTGCACCACCAGGTGGTGTGGGCCCCTGGTCCACCCTCTGACATTACCCTTCCGCCTATATATTCCCCCCGAGACGAAAAGTTCCGCAGCGCTGCCGCCACCGAAGAGGAGATTCAGGGGACAGAAGTATCTATTCTGGCACCCTGCCGAGACGGGGAAGTGCCCCCGGAGCCATCTCCATCGACTCCACCGCCATCTCCATCACCGTTGCTGACTCCCATGATAAGGAGGGAGTAGTTCTCTCTCGAGGCTAAGGGCTCTATCGGTAGCTATCTGTTAATCTCTCTCTATCTCTATGCATGATATTATGAGATCATGAGCTTTGTAATCTATAGATCTATTCTGCTACTCAAGTGCTTTAATTAATCTCTTCTTATCCCCACGTGTGTGAAGTTGACCGTGTGCACACCGTGTGGCACTTTGGCTAACGTTACAGAAATACTTATCATGAGTATAATTTGAGTTGGATGTCTCTATGAGATTGTGGTGTTTGTTGGAACCATCTAGCGCTCAAGGTGATAGTGAGGGGTTATCTAGATGGGGAATGCAAACTTTAAGGTGTGCTGTTATAGCCCTACATCGTCCAACCGGAGAGTAGTTTAGGGTAGCATAATGAAGAGAAGATATTTATATGAGAGTGTCCACTGGTGAAAGTATGATCCCTAGGCCTTGTTTCTAAGCATTGAAACACCATTTACAATCAGTCATGTTACATGTTTGCTTGCTGCCACTCTTATTTCAGATTGCAATTACCACTTATAATCATCCATGTTACTTGTATTTCACTATCTCTTCGCCGAACTAGTGCACCTATACACCTGACAAGTGTATTGGATGTGTTGGGGACACAAGAGACTTCTTGTATCTTGATTGAAGGGTTGTTTAGAGGAATACCTTTGACCACTTCCTCCCCGAGTTCGATAAACCTTGGGTGATCCACTTAAGGGAAGCTTGCTGCTGTTCTACAAACCTCTGCACTTGGAGGCCCAACACTGTCTACAAGAATAGAAGTGTGCGTAGACATCAAGCTATTTTCTGGCGCCATTGCCAGGGATGTAAGGTAAAAGGTACTCACATCCTCCGGCTACTAAGCTATCTTCTAGTACTGTTGCTAGTGTGTGAGTGCTCGAAGTTATTTCCATTAGATTCTACAATTTTATCTTTTTGTTTCTTGTTTTTATTTTCACTAGTTAGACTTAATGGAAAACAACAACAAAATTAGAGAACTTTATAGTATTTATCTTGAGTTAGGACATGAAGTGTTTGAAGAGAAAGTTAAAAAACCTATGTAACGTTATTTGCATGCTAATAGCAATGTTATTAGTATGAATTCTTTGAACACCATTATTGCTAATGCTATGGAAAAGTCTAAGCTTGGGGAAACTGGTTTTGATGAGCATGATATTTTTAGTCCCCCAAGCACGGAGGAGAAAATTTACTTTGATGATACTATGCCTCCAATATATGAAGATTACAATGATGAATATGATATTTTCAGTCCACCTACTATTGAGGAGTAAATTAATTATGATTACCATATGCCTCCTATATTTGATGATTATGGTGATGAGAATAATAATGATAGATATTTTGTTGAATTTTCTCCCACTATGATTAATAAGAATGACTATGCTTATAGGGAGAGTAATAATTATTTTATGCATGTGGCTCATGATAAGAATGTTTTATGTGATATTTATATTGTTAATTTCATTCAAGATGCTACTGAAAATTTATTATGAGAGAGGGAAACATGGTTTTATGTATCTCAACAATATTAAGTTTCCCCTCTTTATGTTGAAAATTTTGAAGTTGCACTTGTTTTGCTTTCCTATGCTTGTTGCTTTGTGCTTTCATGACTTGTTTCTTTACAAGATTATTTTTCATAGGAAGTGGGTTAGACTTAAACTTGTTCCATATTTGCTTCTTGATGCTCTCTTTTACTTCAATTCATATTTCTTATGTGAGCATCATCGAAATTATCATGCCTGTCTTAATGGTTATAAAGAAAGAGCTTTTGGGAGATAACCCATTATATTTTTACTTCCAGTTTATTTTTGTTTTGTTGAGTCTTGGAAGTTATTGCCTCTGTAATCTCCTCTCCTTATCCTTTTTGTTTTGTTTTTGTGCCAATAATAACCTCTAATGAGAGGGAAGTAAGATATGGGGAAGTTGCTTTCCCGAAACAGATTTATGTGCGTCACTGTAAAAAATCCTGAAAAATATCAGCGTCGGATTGAGCTGTCATTTTTTGTTCTTATGCCCTAGGATATTACCCAACTTTCGTTAGTTTTGCACTTTTCGATTTGAGTAAGAGAAATTTTTTGAAAAAATCGGTCTTTATCTGCTGGTCTGTTTTGACAGATTTCTGCCATTATTTGCATTTGCCTCTTAATCGGCTTCTTTTTGAGTTCTCTTTGATGACTTGAGATTTTAGAAGGAATTGCTATAGTAGCTTGTGTTTTCATGGAAGTTTTACTTGTGTTGAAACTAAACCCAGTGACTTATTATCTTGAATACACTAATGTTGCTAATGAAGATTGTGTAAAGTATTGTATGAAGGAAATTTTCAAGTGTAGGGAAGAATAATGTGATGAGATGAAGTATGGAAAAAAGCTAAAGCTTGGGGATGCCACCCGTGTCACCCCCAAGAAATATTCAAGAGGTACAAGTGTCGATCTATTGGGAACAATAGTACCTAAAAAGGTTAGATAGAGGTGTGGGGCCTAGCAGGGAAGCTCTCGACGGCATCCCAGGCGAGATTGGATACGAGCAAGTGTAGCGAGACACAAGAAGTACCTAGGTTCAGATCCCTCGTGGTGAGGTCAAGGTCCTACTCCTGCCGATCTAACTATTAGTGGTATACGGACTACAATTGCTCCTCGAGCTTTATCTTCTATCTACCTTCTTAAATGCACTAAGACCAACCCTTGCTACGAGAGCTTTGCCCCTCCATATATAGGTAGAGGGGCAACGGTCTCACTAGCCATTCTGGCTGGTGGGCATTATAGGCGGGTCCTAGTCGGTTGGTCATCTACAATATCCAGTACGGTTACATCCCATCGAGGTACATGCGGTAGGGTTATCGTGGGTACAGTGAACATCGTGAGAGCCTGTCGTTAGCATTTGGCCACTGTGCCCGCGTCACCCAGCAAAGTCTTCGGTATGGTCGTGTAGTTGCAGGTCTTGTCATCATACCAGGGAGTACTGCGCACTGTGCAGCATGTTGCCCTGACCTCCTGATTGCGTCCGGCTACGCTGATGTAGCCGGTCTCGTGTCTTGTCACTCCTCTTGGTTCCGACTGCTGGGTAGTAGCCGGTACGAAGTGTCCGGGTCCGGCTACTAGAAGGTAGCCGGATGCGAATCGCCTGTTGTAGTTCTTGTTTTATTGGGGTATCCGGAGGTCATCCCCCCGACAACAAGCGTCAAAGCTTGGGGATGCCCAAGGCATCCCCTTCTTCATCAATAATCTCGGGTCTTCTTTCAAGACACTTTATTTTTATTACCTATGTGTTGTTCTTCGAGCGTCTTTGTTTTTAATTTTCTTTTCCGTAATAAGTTGGTTGGATCCCAACACACATCTTTTGGAGAGAGACACACCCCATTATTCATTGCCTAGAACACTCTAGTTTTCACTCTTATTTCTCTGTGAGTGTTCTCCTTTGCTAGCACTGCGTTTAGCTTTAGTTTTCTTATTATTTTGGTTTAGAACTTTTTAGTTCTTCTTTTTAGATAGGTGAGACATGCTCTCTGGTCTTTATTGATTATTATCTTTGAGAGTTGTTTCAAATAAGTCGATTGGTGTTGGAAAAGAGTAGGAAGTTTCATGCTTATGGTGGTACAAAAGGAAGCTTGTTTTGACTGTGACTTAGACTTTATCATGTCATGCTAGATGTTGCTTTGACCATATGCTTAGTGATTATTGTTGTAGCATGACTTTTTTCAAACAATTGAGATTGCTTAATTAGCCTTGAAAGAATCATGCGTTGTTTTAGCATACAAAAGCATAATTTTGTCGTATTCTTATTTGATGCTTTATTTGGGTTGACTTGGCACATTCTTACACCATGTTAAGACTATGAACCAGTCACCTTAGTGTCGGTGGGATGACACCCGGGTAGGACAAGACGGGACCAACCGGCCGGCTCCAAGGAGCACGGGCGGTCTGGACCCAGATGAAGGAACCACAACCGGGTGGAATCCCCACCCGGTCTGCACTAAGTTTCCCCGACTGGCTACTCTAGTCGGGTAACCAGAAGAACCAGCTGGGAGGCCGCTCCTAGCCGACCGCCTCGGATCCGCTGGACATCGTATGGTGGGTATGACGCTCCTTGCTAAGCGCACCCTTGATCGGACTGGCTGGCTGGCCTGGCCAGCGCTACTAGACAACTGCACCAAAGCTGGAGGCTGACGAGCAAAGCAAGGGCTCACGAGGAAATCCCCGGCTTACGCATAAAGAGCCGGCTGACGGATAAAGAGCCGGATGACAAGTAAAGCAGGGGCGTTGAGCGTTAAAGCATGGTCCTCCCCTGTACTGGAGGCTTGACTAGACCCGGGCATACCGTTTGGCCCTGTCCAGCCAGCCCACTTTGTAAGGCCCAAATCCAAACAGTAAACCCTAGAACCCATCTTTGTAAACAGTAAACATGTATATAAAAGGGGTAGCACTAGGGTTCTAGCTAAGCTCAAGTAGAAAGAAAATTAGACACCAGAGGAAGGACTTAGAGAATTCCAAGCAAGAAGTAGCTAAGGAAACAGCTCAAGAGCACTTGTATTGGGCGTTTGCCCCCTTTGATAGTAGATCCTTACAGGAGTAGGAGTTTTACCTCGCCAAGAGGGCTCCAAACCTGGGTACATCACTGTGTTTGCAGTATCTATGCCCCACCCATTGCGAGTAGCCACCGATAGCAACCTGACTATCCCCTTCAAGACATCGCCGATGGCACTGCTGTGTTCCACACCACAATAGTTAGCCTCTATGATCACTGAGTTTTTGACTTGTAATATCACTTTATGCTTTAATTAATAATGTTTTGTCACTTTGCATGATTATGGCCATTATTGCTCTCTTAATTGGTCGCTCCCAGTCTTTTGCTAGCCTCCACCTGTACCAACTATGAGTTCCACTCATGCATCCAACCTCCAAGAAAACCAAGTTATTCCAAAGAGTCCACTATAAATTCCTATGTATGGTGTGTTACACCATTCCAAGTATATTCATGTTTTTATCTACCTTCCAAATTAAATTTTTGTTATGTGAAAATTAGTGATTAAAGCTCTCACAAACTTGATGGCACACTTTATTTTCTTGCACTTAATAAACTTGAACCATTCTGTCCATCTATGTTGCTTATATGCTTGCACTTTATAAGTTGTGAATTATCAGAACCATGTTACCATGGGGAACGCTTTCAACATTGCACTTATTATTCAGTTGATATCATGTTCTTTTGTTTATGGATCCCGGTGGTGTGAAATAAAAGGGGAGCTTGTAAGCTCATGGAGTTTGTATGTGTGTTAGAGAAACGCCTAGGCCGCTAGCCTAAGCCATGCCTAATCATGGTGGAAACTTGCAGCATAACCATAGTGAGCATTCTGTGAAGCATCCTCCATAAACAACTATGCAAATAGCAAATAAAAAGATCACTGAGATGCTCATTGTCTGTTGCCTTGTCATTTTGATATGGGAAAGTTCCTATGTCATGGGGCAAGGGGTACCCCGTTGGCGGTTCTCCATGATACACATGTACTTACAATGACAAGAACTTATTTGTGACTAAAGTTGAGTAGCATGAGGTTCGGTACTCGTAAGGAAGGGGCATGAGATTTTCAACTTATAACTTGTCAAGCATGTCCTCATATTTGTGTCACCTTAACCTTAATCAACTCAATATGCTTATGATAGGGGCAATGAGAGGTGAAAGCTAATAAGTACCATAATTTTTGGAAGCTCTTTATGAAACTTGAAATCCCTGCTTCCCTATGTGAAGGGCCTTTCTTTTTACTTTTATGTTGAGTCTCCATCTTCTATCTTTATGCACCAATTGAGAGAGCATAGTTGTCATTCTTAGTTTAATGTGCATTGTCCCAAAACTTGTTGATTGATTCATAACTTTTATATTGCTTGTTCTTAAATTATTTGTATCTAGTAACCCTTATGAACTTTGAAGGTGTACTAAGCATTTTTTTGCTATACCATGAGGGACAAGCTGAATACAACTCTTATTGTGTTTTCTATATGTGAAACAAACAAACATCTTTCAAAGCATTGTTATTCATGATCTATTGTTTGTACCTTTTCATGTTACACCTTAGTTGCTTTGTCTTATTGTTAGAACTATATCTTTCATGTTTATGTTAGAGTACTATGATCCAAGCTATCAATGTTTTACAATACCTTGATCAAGATTGTGAAGGTGCATGTCACCTCAAAAATTGTTTTTTATCACTTACCTACTTGAGGATGAGAAGGAGTTAAGCTTGGGGATGCTTGATACGTCATAAACGTATCTATAATTTTTGATGCTCCATGCTTGTTTTGTATCAACTAACTTATGTTTTGTCTACACTTTGAGGCATTTTTATACATTTTCTAGAACTAACCTATTGACAATATGGCGCAGTGCCAGTTGCCTATTTTCTGCTGTTTTTTGTATCAGAAAAGCTAGTAAAGAAATATTCTCGGAATTGGACGAAATAAAAGCTGAAGTTCCTATTTTCCCGACACGACACCGAGTCCAAAGGGGAGACGGAGGGGAGCTAGGAGGCAGGCACACCATAGGGGAGCCCCCCTCTGTCCGCGCCACCAGGTGGTGTTAGCCCCTGGTCCACCTTCTGACATTGCCCTTCCGCCTATATATTCCCCCCCAGACGAAAACCTTAAAGACAAGATCAGAATTCCAGGAAAACTTCCGCAGCGCCGCCACCACCGAAGAGGAGATTCGAGGGACAGAAGTCTCTGTTCTGGCACCCTGCCAAGAAGGGGAAGTACCCCTGGAGCCATCTTCATCGACTCAAACGCCATCTCCATCACCGTTGCTGACTCCCATGATGAGGAGGGGCTAGTTCTCTCTCGAGGCTAAGGGCTCTACCGGTAGCTATGTGATCATCTCTCTCTCTCTATGTGTGATCTTATGAGATCATTAGCTTTGTAATCTATAGATCTATTATGCTACTCAAGTGCTTTAATTAATCTCTGCTTATCCCCACATGTGTGAAGTTGACAGTGTACACACTGTGTGGCACTTTGGCTAAGGTTACAGAAATACTTATCATGAGTATGATTTGAGTTGGATGTCTCTATGAGATTGTGGTGTTTGTTGGAACCATCTAGCACTCAAGGTGACAGTGAGGGGTTATCTAGTTGGGGAATGCGAACTTTAAGGTGTGCTGTTATAGTCCTACATTGTCCAACCGGCGAGTAGTTCAGGGTAGCATAATGAAGAGAAGATATTTATATGAGAGTGTCCACTAGTGAAAGTGTGATCCCTGTGCCTTGTTTCTAAGCATTGAAACACCGTTTACAATCAGTCATGTTACATGTTTGCTTGCTGCCACTCTTCTTTTAGATTGCAATTACCACTTATAATCATCCATATTACTTGTATTTCACTATCTCTTCGCCGAACTAGTGCACCTATACACCTGACAAGTGTATTGGGTGTGTTGGGGACACAAGAGACTTCTTGTATCTTGATTGCAGGGTTGCTTGAGAGGGGTACCTTTGACCACTTCCTCCCTGAGTTCAATAAACCTTGGGTGATCCACTTAAGGGAAACTTGCTGTTGTTCTACAAACCTCTGCACTTGGAGGCCCAACACTGTCTACAAGAATAGAAGCGTGCGTAGACATCAATAGTATAGAAAAATTATCTAACCAAGTCATTGAAATTAGAAATGGTGTGTAGGCTCTACATGAAAGGACAAAGACCATGGAGGCTCAATTTGGCATGCTAGCTGAGAGCCAAGCTCTCATACTAGCAAAGTTTGCTGCAAAGTCTAAGCCAAATCTAGTAAAAGACCTCAAGATGATGAGGACGGAAACAAATTAAAAGAAGCCTAAAGATCTAGATTATAGAAATGCACCTTCACCTGAATACACCGTGGAAGATCTACTAAATATGATCACCGTAAAGAATCCCAGTATAGAACAAGGCAATGATGCTATGTATCAACAATTTATTCAACAAGTAGCATCTAAAGTTCAAGATTTAGAGATGGAGTATAAAAGACTATTTGATAAGCTTCCTGTTACGCTAGATGATATATTTGAGCCCATAATAAAATTAAGATTGCGGTTAATGATATATCTACCCTTTGTGATCTTGGTGCAAGCGTCTCAACAATTTCCAAAAGTCTCTACTTGACAAGTTAAACTTGGGGCCTTTTGCAACCACTGAATTAAGACTCCATCTAGTAGATTCAACTTATAAACAAGCTATTGGGATAAAAGAAAACATAGTTGTTGAAATTAAAGGAAGTCCCGCTCTTATTGATCTTATTATAGTGGACATGCCTGAAGATACCATAGAACCTATAATTCTAGGTTGGCCATTCCTAAGAACTATTAAAGCTTTAATCAATTTACATGAAGGGAATGTGAGAATGGGATTACCATCTAGAGATACTTTTATAGTCCACTTCCCTAGGAAGAAGAGGCAAAGCCTAATAATGATGATTATGGTATCATTACACTGAAAGCTAATTACTTTGGAGTGGGTGTTCCTCTCACTAAACCTAAATGATCACCTTCTGGGTCAAGCTAATTGACCTTAACTAGAAGCGCTTCACGGAGGCAACCCATGTGAAATATTTCTTTTACTCTTGTGTTAGTTTTTTTGTTTTTAATAATGAGTGTTCTGATGACTGCAAGTGCACATATCATTTGTAGCTAGTTTCGAAATAAAGATATCGATACCACAGGGAGCAGGAGTCTAAAGTCTAATAACTCTTGAAATAAATATTACGATAGAAATGCTAGATAAAGTTCTAAGTGACAAGATAAAATGCGAGTATTGTGTAAAAAGGTGTTTTGGGGTTTTAGGACTATGTTACAATGTGCGTACATAGCCATAATTGCTTCCTTGGTTACCTCTTCATCAAGTTCAACTATGTTACAATGTGCGTACATAGCCATAATTGCTTCCTTGGTTACCTCTTCATCTTTGGTTTCCTCAAGATGTTCCACGACTTCTGGCATGCTTTCCTCTTCCTTCTTCTCCTATACTGTCGTCGGATTGATGACAAGTACGCCATGAGGGGGTCCTCGAGGCGTGTGGAAGACATGGGTGTGAGACGTACGGTGTTCCAGGACGGTGAGCACACAAGTTTACCCAAGTTCGAATCCGCCGGCTTTGGACGGACCCTACTCCTACTAGCAATCTAGTAATACGACAGAGCCGGAATATGAGTTACAAGGGTTTTGCATGTGCGAGTTGAGATTGTAGACTATTGTCTGGTGATAGATGCCCTAAAGGCTCTCCCTAGGATGGCTTATATAGATATCCGGCCTAGGGTCTACAGGAGAGATCTATCCGGCTATGACTAAGGGTCAGTTACAAAGTACATCTTGAACTACATGTAACACTATGGGCCTATGTCAGTAAGTCTTCTGGGCTTTCCCGTAGCCGAACTAGACTCCATCTCTTCTCCTTGACTGGGACGCCCGTGAAGCAAAGCTCTAACCCGAAGTGGGCCACCCTGGTCAGTGAGGAACTGAGAGGATACCTGGAAAGTATATCCCCAACAGCAGCCCCTGGAAGCCTCCAAAATCCAAAGTCGGATTCATCATCATCTAGCTTGATTTTCGGCTTGCAGCATCTTGAAGGGTTCCTAAAACTTCAAAACAAAAGGTATGACTGGGTCTCAAAATAAGTCGGACCTATCAATACGTTTAGTCGTGTTTCCAGCTCGAAATTCAAACTTAAGCTGGAACTTGGTCTCTGACGTAGCCTAACACCAGCCATGGTCAAGTCATGTCACTGACAGACATTTCCTGTCAGCACGACCGTTGGTGGGTCCGTCTTTCGCGGAACCAAGGCGTGTGTGGAGATCGAGGTGGCGTAATCATCACGCAGAGGTTTCCTCGTTCTTTCTACGACGCGTGTCACGTTCACTGTAGCGTTTACACGAATCTTGACACACCTAGCGGATATAAGTGGTGTGGATTCTTCCCCCATCTTCTTTACCAGTTCTAGCGCCGTTTCCTTCTCCTCAACGCCTCCCACGAACTTAGCGCTCCTCTGCCCCCAGAAAAAATCTCTAGTGCCTCCCATCCAAGGTCACCGGCGCACCGGAAAGAATGGCTTCTTCATCATCCTCCGGCTTGGCCGCAGCACTAGCGGCGGCGGCGACGGTAGCGGAGGCCGAGAAGGAGAGCCACCGTGGAGTTTGGATCCAGTGCATCCTCGACGACCCCAAACTATGTGTCGTTGAAGATGAAGGGCTCCTCCGGGCCGGGGACTAGCGGATCGTCTTCGGCGAAACCGTCCCCAACCCCCACAACGACGAGCGAGTGCACTTTGGCACTCACCTTGACAGAGGTCTGAGTTTTCCTCTCTCAGATTTCTTTTCCGAGGTTATAGGCCATTATGGACTTTATTTATCATTGAACATGTACACATATATGATTACAAAGAAAAGTAAACTAAGAATAAAAGGGACGTAGCTGAGCAATATTCCATGGTCTTTCTAACTCATCTGAATTGGTACTGCCTCCAGCTCTCTTTCTCTTCTTAGTAGCAGGTCTTTCTTTGACTGGCCGCATATCAGTTAGGTTGTATGAACCATTGTGCAATACTCGAATAACTAAAAATGGCCCTTCCCATATTGGGGAAAGTTTGCGCTTTCTTTGCTCCACAAGCCGGAGAACCAAATCGCCCTTATTGAAAGACCGGTTTCTGACTCTCTGGCTATGATACTTGTGTAACTTCTACTGATAGGCTGTTGATCTCATCTCAGCAACGATGCGAACTTCTTCGACTAAGTCGAGATCATTTTGTCGAGAAATTTTGGCATCCTCTTCAATATACGCGGCCACTCTAGGAGAAGTGTGAATCAAATCACTAGGAAGAACTGCTTCTGTGCCATGGACCAAGAAGAAAGGTATGTACCCAGTTGATCTATTTGGAGTTGTTCGCAAACTCCATATTACATAAGGTAATTCCTCTACCCAAGCCCCCGCAACACGTCATAGTGGTGCTTTGAGTCTCGGTTTTAGGCCCTGCAAGATTAAACCATTTGCTCTTTCGACTTGTCCATTAGTTTGTGAATGTGCGACTGATGCAATGTCAAGCCGGATATTTTGTTCATTGCAGAATTCGGCAAGCTCTCCCATAGAAAAGTTACTCCCATTGTCCGTGATAATGCTATGTGGATAACCGTATCGGATTATAACATCCTCAACAAATCTTTTGGCTGTTGCTCCATCACAACTAGTGACGGGTTTGGCCTCAATCCATTTGATAAATTTATCCACCATCACTAAGAGGTGTGTACATCCACTTGGAGCTCATTTAAATGGCCCTACCATATCAAGCCCCCAGACCGTGAAAGGCCATGTTATAGGTATTGTTTGCAGCTGATCAGCACGAACGTGAGCTTGTTTGGCGTACTTTTGGCAGCCCTTGCACGTCTTGACTAGCCGTTCGGCATCTGCCTTGGCTGTAAGCCAGAAAAAACCATGTCGGAAAGCTTTTGCCACTAAAGATTTGGCTGCAGCATGGTGACCACACTCGCCTTCATTGATATCTCGTAAGATTTCCACTCCTTCTTCCGGAGATACACATCGCTAAAAGATCCTAGATGCACTCCGCTTATAGAGCTCACCACTAATTAGAGTATAGGCTTTTGCTCGTTGGACGATCTGTCAGCTTAGAGCTTCGTCTTCAGGTAATTTTCCATCTATCAAGAAATCAAGATAGGGTTGAGTCCAGCTGGGAATATTAGCCAGAACTGCTACTAAAGGTGAGTCGGATTTGCTCGGATATTCCTCATCTACTCCCTTTATAGAGGGAACTTTGAGGTGTTCTAAAAAAGCGCCATCCGGGACCTTTTTCCGGGCAGAGCTTATTCCAGATGGTGCATCTGCTTCCTCATTTTCTATTCGAGGGATGTGTTGAACTTCAAACCCTTCAAATGATTTAGATAATTCATCCACGACAGCTGTATATGCTGCCATGTGCTTGTTTGCCTTACAGATATCCGACACTTGTTATGCAACAAGATCCGAATCTCCATAACACAATAAACGTCGGATGCCGATATCATTAGCAATTCGGGTTCCATGCAGTAGTGCTTCATGCTCGGCAATGTTTTTTGTCGCCGTGAAGTGTATCTGCAATACATAGAAAAGTTTATCACCTTGGGGTGAATTGAGCACCACGCCAGCTCCCGAGCCCTCGAGTGCTTTAGACCCATAAAAATGCAAGGTCCAGTATTCCGACTCTGGCAGGGTCATACTCTCTGTTGTCTCTATCCAATCAACGACAAAGTCAGCGAGGATTTGGGATTTGATTGCTGTACGAGGTTTGTACTCAATACCGAAAGCTGAAAGCACTATGCCACATTTGGCGACGTGTCCTGTGGCATCACTATTGTTGATTATATCTCTCATGGGAGCTATGCTCACCACGGTAATTGGATGTTCCTCAAAATAATGTCATAACTAAAGAGATGCTAAGAACATACCGTAAGCCATCTTTTGATAATGCGGATACCGCTGTTTTGATTCCGATAAGACCTCGCTGAGATAGTAAGTCGGACGCTGCACCACGTGTTCCTGATTTTCCTCCGGTCTCTCCACCACCATGACGATACTGACGACTTCGTTTGTCGCAGATAGAGAAACATCAGTTCCTGTGGTTCCGGTGCTGCAAGGATGGGAGCAGATGAGAGTACTGCTTTCAGGTCTTGTAGTGCAGCTTCAGCTTCGTCGGTCTAAACGAAATTCTTGGTCTTTTTCAGGAGCTTGTATAGTGGTGCGGCTCTTTCACCGAGACGGCTTACAAAGCGACTTACCACGGCAATGCAACCAATTAGTCCTTGTACGTCCTTTAGGCGAGTCGGCCTGGAAAGATTGAGTATAGCCTTGATTTTGTCTCGGTTTACCTCTATGCCTCTTTGAGACACGATAAAACCTTAGAATTTTTTGGCTAGGATTCCAAAGAAACATTTCTTCGGGTTAATCATTATGTTGTATTTTCGTAGATTGGCGAACGTTTTCACCAAGTCGGAAATCAGGGTTTCCTTATTTTTGGACATCAGCGCAATATCATCCACATATTCATGTACATTGCGTCCGATTTGATCGTGGAGGCAACGCTGCATTGTGCATTGGTACGTAGCTCCTGCGTTCTTCTGCCCGAAGGGCATTGTAACGAAATAGAAGGTTCCGAAGGGGGTTATGAATGAAGTTTTGACTTTGTCAGATTCCTTCATCCGGATTTGGTGATAACCGGAATATGCGTCGAGAAAACATAGGAGTTCCGATCCTGCCGTAGAATCGATAACTTGATCAATCCTAGGCAGAGCGAACGGATCTTTGGGGCAAGCCTTGTTCAAGGCAGTATAATCAACAAACATCCTTAAATAAGTGTTGTCCTTTTTAGGGAACATTACAGGATTGGCCGACCACTCAGTGTGGATGACCTCTTCTATGAATCTGGCTAACTCGAGCCGCGCTAGTTCCTTAGCTATTGCATTACACTTTTCATCACCAAAACGTCGTAAGGACTGTTTGATGGGTTTAGCGTTCGGGTGTACATTTAAAGAGTGCTCCGCAAGTTCCCTAGGTACTCCGGTCATGTCAGATGGCTGCCATTCAAAGATATATTGATTTGCTTTGAGGAACTTGACGAGCGCGCTTTCCTATGCGCTATCTAGGCCTACGCCTATCTGGGTCACCTTGGAGGGGTCATCATCCTTCAACGGCGTCTTCTTCATCTCTTCTGATGCCTTGAACTCTGGATTCAGCTTTGTCACCTCCTTCTTCATTGCGGGCATCTCGGACGGATCTATGCTCTTCTTGATTTCCTGGTACTCCTGGGCGTGCAGCATGGCTTCAGCAAAGGCGGCATTTCCATCCTCACACTCTCGCGCTTTCTTCGGGTCTCCCCTGATGGTGATCACGCCGTTGGGACCTGGAATTTTCATCATATTGTAAATGTAACATAGACGAGCCATAAAAGCCCAGTAAGATGGACGTCCGAATATAGCGTGGTACGTGCTCTTGAACGGGACCACTTCGAAGGAATGTGCTTCCGTCCGATAGTTCTTTGGAGTTCCAAAGGTCACATCCAAAGTGATTTCTCCCAAGGAATTTGCTTGTCTTCTTGGGACAACTCTGTGAAAAATCACAGAGCTGTAATTTAGCTAGGTCTCTGAGATCTTCATCCACCGTAGCATTTCGACATACAGAATGTTAATGCTGCTGCCGCTGTCCATGAGCGTCTTGGAGAAACCATAGCCGTCAATAAGTGGATTGACGACTAAGGCGTATTTTCCTTGCATGTGCAACTTAGGCGGATGATCAGAGTGGTCAAAGGTGATTTCCACTTCCGACCAGTCTAAAAACTGAGGGACAGCCGGAACTATTGCGTTGAGCTCATGTAGAACTGCTTTCTAGACCTTAGCTGGTTGAGATTCGAGGAAGGTGACGTAAGTGTCTTTCTTTGTCAGGAAATTCTTTTTCTGTTCCGTCTTGGGATTTGAAGCATCAGCTTCCTCCATGTCGGAATCATCCTTGGTCTCGTTATCTTTATTGGGATTCTTCTTTCTCTTCTTCCGCTTAGCCCTATTGCTAGCGGTATCATCTTTCTTGATGTCATCATTGAAACGACACTCGGTGTTTGTGTGGGACGAGCCCCCATTGGCATCCAAGTGATGGACACATGGGTTATTGGCAATGTCGGCCCAGGAGTAGGTTTTGTCGGGTTGTTGGTCTCCTCTACCCTGGATCTTGATGTCCCACTACCGCGACCACAGCCACCGCCACGCCCTCCTCGTCCTCTAGACCCAGAAGTAGCAGTGACCACTACCGTTTCCGCGTTGGGCTTTTCTTCTGAGGTGTTTTTCGCTTCTGAGCTTGATGCTTTGGTTGTTTTTCCGACTATGGCACAACTGGGGCGTTAAGTAATCCCTCTGCATTGTCGTCAGTGTCTGCATACTTTCTCGCTGTTTCTATCATCTCTCCCAAATCAGTGACCTTGTCACACTTCAAGCGATGACGTAGTAGACCAATTGGGAGTCCTGCAATGAAAGCTTCAATCGTAGTTTGGTCATTTACTCCCTCATAGGAGTTCTTGGTGTCGATTCATCATCTGAGATAATCCCGACAAGTTTCTCCGGCTTTCTAGGTGCAACACTGTAGGTCTCTACAGGGCCTCCGATAAGTGCCTTCGAAATTTCGAAAGAATGTGCTTTGCATGTCATACCAGTTATGGATGGTATTCTCCGGAAGTTCATTGATCCATGACCGTGTCATCTTCCACAACCAGGCTATTTCTACCTTTGGCGATACAACAAGCTTGGAAAAAATCCTGGAGCCAAGTATCTAGCCGAGCTATACCGTCATAGGCTTGAATGTGTCTTGAGATGGCAAATCCTTCCGGGAATTTTGTAGCTCTTATGCGTGGTCTGAAGCACTTTGGGCCCATGTATATATCATCGTTTTCGTAGCACCGCGCCTCTATGTTGGAATTGATCCTATGCCTTGCGTCACTTGGGGATAAAGATCGTCCCGAATGACGGCTATGGCTGCGGTGCCTTGGAGCCAGACTTCGGCTTCTGCCACCACCTCCTCCACCATTACGCCCTCCTTGGCCTCCTTGGGAACCGTTGTGGTGGCTACTTGGTGGAGAGGGTGGAGCAGCTGGGTTGTTTCCGGCTGTTCGCCGGCCTCTATCCGGAGCGTCATTATTCTGGTTCCGGGGAGGATCTTCATTAGGACGAGCCCCCTATCGGCTTGTCTCGGCACGATGTCCGTTGTTCCTTCATCTTTCAGCCGGACGGCTTGCATGCCTAGGAGGTGGCATCCTTTGACGGTCCTCCTCTGGACGATCCTCTTTGTCTTCTTCCCTGCGATCATTTGACTCTCGGCGGGGAGGATTCTTCAGATTCAGTGCAACAATTTCCTCTTGCTCTGCAACCGTGGCAACGTTGAGCTAGTCACGTGCAGCTTTGTGCTGTTGTCCTGAAGATCCGGTTCTTGAGTAGTTGTCTTCCCGACGTTCGAAACGGTGATGTTGTTCCGGAACAAGTTGGGGTCTTACATCATTCCAGGCCGGATCCGTGCAACATTGGTCAGAATGGGAGACTAGTTTTTTGCTTCTGGATAGGGTGATCTTTTGCTGCTCTAGACCCTTGTTGAGTAGTTTAATGCCCAATCGGATCTGATCTAGGCCTGGATTAGCAGATAGGATTTCTCGAGACGCAACGGTGTTTTGCACTGGTGTTGGATACAGCCAATCCCCATTGCTGTCGCATCGAGGCATCCCGTGGTCTCCTCCAAAGAGGACTTTGTGAATCTGCGGGAATTAGTCATCATGAGTATGACGTTTCCTGGTCTTCTGATGTTTCCTAGAGTTGTACTTCTCCGCAGTTGCCATGAGTTTCTTTTCCTCCTCAAGGTTTTTGGCTTCATCAAGGAGTACTTGGTGACGCTCTTCTAGGGCCTGGGCCCTTTCGTGCAGCTCTTCAACAGTAAGTTCTACAGCTGTAGGAATAGGTGTGGTTAATGCAGCATCGATGAGTTTACGCGCACCTTCGGTGATTACGTGTCCATCCACCGACTCTTCTTTGGGCTCGTCTGGGATAAGTGCTCCATCCGAGTCTTCCTCATATTCCTCGGCAATCAATTCCTCTACCGGAGGGTCTTTTGCCGAGGTCTTGTTCTTCTTCTTTGCCTTCTTGGTAGCGCCGGTAGAAAAGACGGCTTTGGGTCCATTTCCTGGAGTCAAGCTCTGATCGGTACTTTCGGACGTCTGGACCTCGGGATTATCTCTAATGTCTATGTCATCCTGCGCTTTGGGAGAATTTTCTCCAGATCCTTCATCCATGGCTTATCCTTGTTCCGCAGCTTTGGAGTTGTACTCCTCTTCATATTCTTCAGAGAACTTTCGGAAATCCGCCGACGTCATCGAGTCATCCGAGGATGCGGGTAAGTCGGTGTTTGTTCTGATCGCCTCCATCACTGAGTCAGTGTTGTCTCCATCATCGGTAGAGCTGGATCCGGATCAAACATATCCAACGAAGTGCGACATGTGGGTCCTGAGGTAGTTGGGGCTTTCCTCGTGGGCTTCCTCGAAGATCCTTATGGTTTCGAGAACCTCATCCATGCTGGCGTCTTGTAGTATCATGCGCCTCAACGTATGCCTCGGGAACGATTGATCTGTTCCGGCATTGGCAGATCCAGAACCAAGGTTGTTGTTATGATCCTCCTGGATTTCGACCTCAGCAGACAGATCGATCTAGGATTTGACCTCACCAGGGAGGTCCACTCCAGATTCTGTTTAAACCGCAAGATCAGCTTCAGGCTTAGCTTTCTCCACTATCTCCACAATAGGTGCGAGCTGGGTGGGATTAGGGTTTCTGAGATCTGGAACTCTTCGGCCTCCACGGACAAAGGGAACCCAGAAGTTTCTTCTGCCTCTATCATCACCGCTAGGGTGGGTGGGACAGGTTCAGCGAATCCAATGTACAAATCGATCTCGCCAAAAGACATGATGGTGTAGGAAGTCACGACCTCCCTAGCCGGAATCTAGGTCTCGTTGAGAATGATGAGAGGGACGTCGCTGGCGTAGAGGATGCGACCGAGGGCGATAGTCTCACCGATTCCGATTCTTTGCAGATTCTGCCTGAAACGCAGATCCAAAGCTCACTTGCCCCACGGTGGGCGCCAACTATTGTCGGATTAATGACAAGTACGCCATGAGGAGGTCCTCGAGGCATGTGGAAGAGAGGGGTGTGAGATGTACGGTGTTCCGGGATGGTGAGCACACAAGTTTACCTAGGTTCGAATATGCCGGCTTTGGACGGACCCTACTCCTGCTAGCAATCCAGTAATACGGCAGAGCCAAAATATGGGTTACAAGGGTTTCTCCTGTGTGAGTTGGGATTGTAGACTATTGTCTGGTGATAGATGCCCTAAAGGCTCTCCCTAGGACGGCTTATATAGATATCCGGCTAGGGTCTACAGGTGAGATCTATCCGGCTATGACTAAGGGTCGGTTACAAAGTACATCTTGAACTACAAGTAACACTATGCGCCTATGTCGGTAAGTCTTCTGGGCCTTCCTGTAGCTAGACTGGACTCCGTCTCTTCTCCCTGACTGGGCCGCCTGTGAAGCAAAGATCTAACCCCAAGTGGGCCACCCTGGTCAGTGAGGAACTGTGAGGATACCCGGAAAGTGTATCCCCAACATGTACTGCTTTGACCTATTCATATTCAAGAATATGCTTTTGTGCAGTGTTAGGGAAAGGCATTTCACATATTAGTTCTAGGGAGGCCAATGTTGCTTTATCTTCTCTTTTCTTCTCAGGTTCAGGTGGTGGATCATACTTGACTGGACCCTCCTTTGGAGCTTTGATATGTTCTGTAAAAGCTTTATAAACTTGCAACACAAGATATAAATCTAAATAAAGTTCTTTAGATAATACTTTTACATGGCCTTCTTTATTGTAGTCATGAATACAATCATGTTCTCTTTCTATGCCTCCTTCTCTTCCTAGACCAAAATTCCATGAAACTCTATGATCACGTATTATATTCAGTAAAGCCCAAGATTTAGGTATAGGAAGATTCATAAAGGCTCTTTTTGTGAAAGAGTCTAATTCAATTTTATTAGGTTCAATTAAACCGCCATAAAAGATATGTAGTAAATACCATTCAGGCAAATCATGATGAGGACATAGACGTAGTAAATCTTTACATCTAATATAAGCTCTTACTAGTCCTTCATTAGAACGATTCTTCCAAGTCATTATAAGACGCCTAATTCCAAAATATTTTGATAATGGATAATATTTTGCTAGAAATTCACAGGCTAGATTATCCCAAGTAGTAGTGGCTGTAGGGGGTAGAGATCTATACCATGAGAGAGTTGTACTAGTCAAAGTCTGACTAAAAAGTTTAACCCTTGCCTCATCAGCGGTATATCCCATCAATAGAAAAGTGCCACATATATCCTTGAAGCATGCAATATGCTCATATGGATCAAGATCTTCTTCATCTCCAGTAAATTGATTCTTATGTAGAATACTAAGTAGTAGAGGATTTATTTCAAACCCCCTTGTCTTCTCATTGGAGTTGTCTCTTTTATAAATATCATAGGGTTTCCATAAGTGGTTGAGTGGGTTAGCACTAGTCATATTCTCAAACTCTATCATGTTGGCGGAAACCTATAACTCAAAACAAAATTTAGCAAGGCAAAAATAAGTAAGCAAAAACTAAAATACCTACAATACTTAGCTCCCCGACAATGGTGCCAGAAAATAGCTTGATGACTACAAGTGCACAGATTGTTTGTAGATAGTTTCGAAATAAAGATATCGATCCCACAAGTAGCAGGAGTCTGAAGTTTAATAACTCTTGAAATAAATATTACGATAGAAATGCTAGATAAAGTTCTAAGTGACAAGATAAAATGCGAGTATTGTGTAAAAAGTTGTTTTGGGGTTTTAGGTATAAGAGGAATAATAAAGTAAAGTAAAATAACTAAATATAGAAAGTAAGTATCGCGTATGTAAAAAAGATTGGAACTGCAATAGGGGAAAAGCGTTCTCATGGAGTAGCGAATACACGACTAGTCTTATAAGGAGCTAAGATAAAGATTATCATCATGAACATTCTAAACTATGTATGTGTGGGAGGAACTCCGTATTTGGAGAAATAGGCAGCAACCGCTTCTCACATCATCCTCATAACCACAACAATCAGCAATCGACATCAATCGAATTACTATGCTATTAAGGGATGTAATCTCGTAGGACGTATCCCATGGCATGGATAGTGTTCCGTGAGTTTCCTCAGTTTCCCAAGTTGATACGTAAGGGGTGCCAACATCTTTATAGTCACTCTAAGTGCTAGCACACCTCCATCTACCAACAAGTAGTTCCCTCCATCGAGTCCCCACGAGAGGCAAATATTGAGAGGTCGACTTCTCTCGACATCAAGATGTAGAAAATCTAACACATGGTCACATCGATGAATATCATAATAGACTTTATCTTATTTCAATACCATACTAGGGTTTCTCCATCTCCCCAAGAACTAATGATCTACGCAGACATGGAGGCAATCAACATCATAGAAATGGTAATGGAAACAATCATATATGAATAGTACTTGTATAAATCCCCAACGAGTACAGGAATTACAACAAGATCTAAATACGATGTAGATGGGATGGATGGAGATAGTGGTGATGCAGCAGTGGATGATGAAGATCGATGCCTTAGCCTCCTGGATCAGCGCAGGGCGAAGATGGATCCCCGGTGGATGAATTCCCCCTCTAGATTCCTTCCGGAGGTGAGGTTTCTACGATTTCTAGGTGTTCTGTATGTCGTCTCTCCGAACTAGTTGCATGGGGTGAAACTATTTGACGAGGTGGAGGCGGTACTGCCGGAGCTATACGGCCGGAAAATTTGCTCTGATCGTATAGTTGGTCGTTGAACTCTCTACCTTCTTTGTTTGCTTCTGGTTTTCTTCTAGTATTATTAATATTTCCAAATAAGCGATTTACGTTATTTTTGACTCCTTTTCACCATAGTACAACTGCTCCAAGAATTGTTTCCATTGGATGCATCATCTGTCCTGATCCTGGTGAAAACAGACATAAAATGTGCGTGCGAGCGCCGTAAAATACCAAGATCCTACATCTACAATGCAAAATAATAATGTAAAATATGATGCAAATATGCACTCACTACAAGAAAAGTTTCCTTCCGCAACAACTTGGCCCAATGGTCGTCGTAGAAGGCGTGTCTTCCGCGACGAAATTCTCGGCTCGGCCGTGGCCGATGGAAAACTTTTTTTCCTAGTTTCACGGCCCTACAATATGGCGGATCTTCTAAAAACATGGAGGAAGATCGGCCAGCGCGTGGCAGAAACAAGATTTTCGTTTCCTCGCATGATGTTGACTCACCGAAATCTTTTGAGGCGTGTGGGTCTTGGACATCAGTGTCTCTAGCAGACCATACTTTTTGGTTGCGCCTCCCTAATTTGAACTCGATAACGTTGCTCGATGCGTCTGCCCGTTTAGTCAGGCTCCTAGGTCCCACATGTCACCCTCTCATTAGAAGGATCGTGTGTATGATGGAATTTTTTCCTTCGCTTGCGCTACCCTGTTCCGAAGTTGATAGCGCTGCTCGATGCATCTACCATTTAATCAACCTCCTGGGATCCACATGTCATCCTCTCATTAGAAGAAACGTGTGTATGATGGAATTTTTTCCTTCACTGGTGCTACCCTGTTCCGAAGTTGATAGCGCTGCTCGATGCATCTACCATTTAACCAACATCCTAAGCCCCACATGTCATCCTCTCATTAGAAGAAACATGTGTATGATGGATTTTTTTCCTTCGCTCGCCTACCCTATTCCAAACTTGATAGCGTTGTTCGATGCATCTACCGTTTAATCATGATGCTGGGCCCCACATGTCATCCTCTCATCAGAAGAAACATGTGTATGATGGATTTTTTACCCTCTATCGCGCCTTCGTGTTCCAAACTTGATAGCGTTGCTCGCTGCATCAGCCGTTTATTCAGGCTGGTGGGTCCCTCATGTCAGCCTCACATTAGAAGAATCGTGGGTATGATGGGATTTTTTCTTCTCTAGCGCTACCCTGTTCCGAACTAGATAGCGTTTCTCGACAAATCTGCTTTTTGCTCATGCTGCTTGGTCCCCCATTTCAACCTCTCATTACAAGAAACGTGTACATGCTGAACTTTTTTCTGGCTCGCGCCTCCCTATTTTGAACTGGTTACGTTGCTCGATGTAGCAACTGTATAAGGTCGCGCTGCTGGGTCCCACATATCAGCCTCTCTATAAATAAGATGTGCGTATGATGGACTTTTTTTGGCCATGTCCGCTGTTTTGACCTTTGCAACTTGCTGGGTCCCAGATGTCAACCTCCTCTATGTAGGAAACGTGTCTATGTTGGGTGCTAGCTGACAACCTCTATTTCAAAGAAATGTGTGTATGTTGGACTATTTTTTTGGGTCCCAGATGTCAGCCTTAGAGTACAAAAAATGCTCATAAAGGCTAAATTTAAAAGATCCAGGGCTAACTCAGGGAGGATGCCCATTCGTCATGGATTATATTCCATGGGCTCACTCCTAAATTGAATGGGCTATGGTCGGTGGCCACAAGACCACGAAAAGGCTGAATTAGAAGGTATTGGGCTATGCTTGGGTCTGATAGACTAATTTCATGGGCTATGCTTGGGCTTGTAGGGTCCGACATGTCAGCTTTTCTGTAAGTGCAGCGTGTGTATGATGGACTTTTTTCAGCCGCGTCAGCTATTTTCACCGTGGCAGCCGTGTATGGTCTTACTGTTGGGGCCCTTGTGTCAGCCTCTCTGCATGTTCTGGCTTGTGGGTCCCTGATGCAGGCTTGTATGTTCTTTCTGGTGGGTCTCCAATGCGAGCCTCTTTGTACAAGTATTTGAATTTTTTTGATCCCACCCTCAAAAAAACTCTAGGGACGCTGCATGCTGGTGGGTCCGTGATGTCAGCCTCTCCGTAATGTGATATTTCTAGAAGAAAAAAATGTTAACCCAAGATATGATTCGAACAAAAGACCTTCAAATCAAATAAACATAAACCGAGTGTGTTGCCACTACAACAAATATATTCATATAATAAATATCATTAAACTTTTATTAGTACTACAATTTATGTATTAGTCTTCTTAAAACTATTTTGTGTGTCTATGTTTATCTCTTTTAAAATATAAAAGGGCAGCGCTCCTGACATCTCTATTTATAAAATGTCACATAATGGAGTATTTTCTTAAAAACATGGGTAAGCAGAGTTTTATTATTTTGAGAGGTGGGGGAAATGCCCAAAAGGCTGAATTGAAAAGAATTTTCCTATTCTACATAGGCTGCTCTACGTGGCTTATACTCCGTAGGCTATGCTGCATGGGCTTCATTCTCAAATTTTAGTGGGCTATGCTCAACACTCCCTTGACCCCTAAAAGGTCAAAATAATATGATCTCGGCTATGCTCCATGGGCTCCTTTCTCAAATTTCATTGGGTTGTGGTCAGCAGTCCCCTGACCCCGCAAAGACCGAATAAAAATGTTCTGGGCTAAAGAGGGGCCGAATGAGCTACTAGATTTCTTCTTCTGCTTAATAAAAATTGCATTGTGATGTTCTTGGTCGGATTCGAAACAAAGACGTCAGAGAGGGAGGGGGAAAAGCGAGAATTCTTTTTGGCAGCTATTCATGTCAAAATTCAGCAGTACATAATAAGGTAGACAAATTATCAACAGATTCCAAGTTCATATCCAGGAGCACTTGACCAATTCAGCATCATTTCAAAAGTGACCAATTCAGCAATACACACAATGAAATACAATAGAAATACAGAGAGAACCAGTTTTTGGTTCAGCTCTAAAAACCTTGTCACGCGATCAGTTTGTCCTTTTCACCAAACACACTCGACCATTGGAGCGCAAAACTGACGATCAAGTCTGCTTTGAGTACCTTGTTCTCACATCAATGCTTGTGTGACCCCCCGTATGCAACCCAAAATCCCCAAGTATCATCTAAGATTGTGACACATCCATGTTTCAAAGAAAACCAAGACTATCTACTACCCTTGATTTAAAGAAGTACCAGTACATCAGTATTAGTTCCACAAAATGCTTTAGTAATAGTAATGACAAAACATTTGAGAGATTTAGTAGCTTTCCTGCTTGAAATTCAATACCAGTACAGAGATAATAAGTTCTTGTTCCATCTCAAAAAACCTTGGCGCACGACATTTTGCCCTATTCTCCGAATAGGCTTGATCATAGGAACAAGAAAAACTGATGATCATGTCTACTTCTGTGCGAATACGACCTCATTTCGTCAATGCCTGCGTGACCCCCCATATGCAACCCAAAATGCCCAAGACTCATCTAGATAATTGTGTCAATGCTAGGTTTCAAAAGAAAATCAAGACAATCTGCTGCACTTGATCTAAACAAGTAACAGTACATCACTATTTTCAACAAAATACTTTGGTAATAGCAATGACAGAGCAAAAGAAAACCAAGAACATCTCTTGCCCTTGACCTAAACAAGTACTACCAGTATATAGTAGTACAAAATACTCTGTTGTACAAGAACTAGTACTATACTAGTACTACTATGTATCCAAAATCGACCCTCCAACACACAGAGATCCCTAAGCGGGTTAAATAAATATTGTGTCAATTTGGGATTCTCCCCCGTGATTGATGCATATTGAGTAATGCAGGCCGGTAATATGAGATGGTTGACTGCAGAACATAAAGGAATGTTTTTTCCTCCGGATGATGCCTGACACCTCCCAGCTCCCAGACGTGGAGGAACTGCAGATTGTACGGGCCCAAAACCCTAGCTCTATTCTCGGGTAATAGGCAGTGATCAGCACATTGTACAAGGGCGACGAGCATGCATCCGGCCTGACGCACACGATGGATCCGCTGATGTCGCCCGACTCGTGCATGTCGAATAGCAGAGCAAACACCGTACCATCGTCCCCTGATCTGATCTTCTCTACTCTCGATGAGCGCGGTGCCAATAGCGGCTGAGAGATGTACCTGGAGTTTCTAAAGGAAGTAAGATTCAGCGGACTAAATTGCAACATGCTAAATATTATTATAAGAAAAAAATGATAAAGTAAATATGAGTAACCTGATTGCGGTAAAACATACATAGTACTCCCTCCGTTTCAAATATAAGATGTTTTAGCTTTTGTGAAACGAGTGTATCTAGACCCCTTTTAGTATATGGATTCACTCCAAAGTCCACACTAAAAAGAGTCTAGATCAACTCGTTTCACAAAATCTAAAACATCTTTATATATTTTGAAATGGAGGGAGTAAATATGGAGTACAGGTGCAAGGCCATTGTTTCAAAGGAAAAGTTGCTTGATCTAAGCAAGTAGTCCTAGATCCCAGTACATAGCGCCATTTTTGAAAGGAAATGCTTGACCATTGGAGCATGATAAACTGACGATCAATGCTTGTGTGACCCCAATATGGAATCCAAAATGTCCAAGTCTCATCTATATTGCGACAAGGCCATGTTTCAAAAGAAAAGCAAGACTATCTACTGCCCTTGATTTAAACAGGTACATTACATCAGTATCAGTTCCACAAAATGTTTTAGTAATAGCAACGACAGAACATTTGAGAGATTTCAGTAGCTTTCCTGCTTGAAATTCAATAGCAGTACAAAGAGAATCAATTCTTGTTCTAGCTCAAAAAACAGACTCGGTCATTGGAGCAAGCAAAACTGACAATCAAGTGACAATGCCTGTGTGACCCCCCATATCCAACCCAAAATGCCAAAGACTCATCTAGATAATTGAGACAGTTCTAACTTTCAAAAGAAAAGTAAGACAAACTGTTGCACTTGCTCTAAACAAGTAATAGTACATCACTATTAGTTAAACAAAATATTTCAGTAATAGCGAGGACAGAATAAAGGTATATAATAGTACAAAATAGTCTGAAGTACAAGAACTAGTGCTATACTAGTACTACTCTGCATCCAATATCCAACCTCCAGTACACGTACGTCCGTGGTATGTAGTGAAAGTGGGATAAACAATTTGAGGTAGTAGAATGGTCAATTTGGAATTCTCCCTCACGATCGATGCATATTGAGTAATACAGGCCCTGGGTCTGTGTTGGGGCTATACTTTCCGGGTATCCTCATTGTGCCTCACTGACCAGGGTGGCCCACTTCGGGTTAAAGATTTGCTTCACGGGCGGCCCAGTCAGGGAGAAGAGACGGAGTCCAATCTGGCTACATGAAGGCCTAGAAGACTTACGGACATAGGCCCGTAGTGTTACTTGTAGTCCAAGATGTACTCTGTAACCGACTCTTATTCGTAGCCGGATAGATCTCTCCTGTAAACCCTAGGCCGGGTATCTATATAAGCCATTCTAGGGAGAGCCTTAGGGGCACCCTCACAATAGTCTACAATCTAAACTCGCATAGGCCAAACCCTTGTAACCCATATTCCAGCTCTGCCGTATTACTGGATTGCTAGCAGGAGTAGGTTCCGTCCAAAGCCGGCGAATTCGAACCTAGGTAAACTTGTGTGCTCACCATCCCAGAACACCGTACGTATCACACCCCTCTCTTCCACACGCCTCGAGGACCCCCTCATGGCGTACCAGTCATCAATCCGACAATAGTTGGCGCCCACCATGGGGCAAGTGAGCTTCGGATCTGTGTTCCGGGCGGAATATGCAAGAATCAGAATCTGCGAGACTATCGCCGTCACTTGCATCCTCTATGCCAGTGATGTCCCTCTCATCGTTCTCGATGAGACCTGGATTCCGGCTAGGGAGGCCATGACTGTTTACACCATTATGTCTTTCGGCGAGATCGATATGTACATCAGATTAGCTGAACTTGTCCCACCCCGCCAGTGGTGATGATAGAGTCAAAAGAAATTGATGGGTTCCCTTTGTCTGTGGAGGCGGCAGAGTTCCGGATCTCAGGAAACCCTAATCCCACCCAGCCCGCACCCATTGTGGACATAGTGGAGAAATCTGAGCTTGAAGCAGATCTTTCGGTACAAGTTGACTCTAGAGTGGATCTCCCTAGAGAGGCCGAACCTAGATCAATCCACCCCCTGAGATCGAAATCCAAGAGGATCACAACAACAACCTTGGTTCCAGCCCTGCCAACGCCGGAACAGGTCAACCATTCCTGAGGCACACGTTGAGGTGCATGGTGATGCAAGACGCAAGCATGGATGAGGTTCTCGAAACCATTGAGATCTTCGGGGAAACCCATGAGGAAAGCCGCAACTACCACAAGACCCACACATTGCACTTCGTCGGATACGTTGGATCCGGATCCCGCTCTGCCGATGTTGGAGACAACACTTACTCAGTGCTGGAGGTGATCGGAACAAACACCGACTTACCCGCATCCTCGGATGACTCGATGACATCGGCGGATGTCCGAAAGTTCTCCGTGGAATATGAAGAGGAGTACAACTCCAAAGCTGCAGAAGAAGGAGAAGCCATGGATGAAGGATCCGGGGAAAACTCTCCAAAAGCACAAGACGACATGGATATCAGAGATAATCCCGAGGTCCAGATGTCCGAAAGTACCGATCAGAGCTTGACTCCGAGAAACGGACCCAAAGCTGTCTTTGCTACCGGCGCTGCTAAGAAGGCAAAGAAGTGGAACAAGAAGAACAAGATCCTGGCAAAAGAACTTCCAGCAGAGGAGGTGATTGCCGAGGAATATGAGGAAGACTCGGATGGAGCACTTATCCCAAACGAGCCCAAAAAATAGTCGGTTGATGGACACATGGTCACCGCAGGTGCCCGTAAACTCACCGATGCTGCATTAACGACACCTATCCCTACTGCAGCAGAACTAATTATTGCAGAATTGGACGAAAGGGCTCAAGCCCTAGAAGCGCGTCGCCAAGTACTCCGGGATGAAGCTAAAAACTTTGAGGAAGAGAAGAAGTGCATGGACAAGGCGGAGAAGCTCATCTCTCTACAACATCAGAAGAACCGGAAAGGACATACACATGACAATCAATTTCTGGAAGTATGTAAGGTTCTCTTTGAGGGAGATCCGGGGATGCCTCGACTCGATAGCAAGGGAGATCTGGTGTACCCAACACCAGTGCAAAACACCGCCGCTGGTCGAGACATCCTGGCAAATAATCCAGGCCCAGAACAGGTTCGATTGGGCATCAAGCTACTCACCAAGGGTCTGGAACACCAGAAGGCCGCGAAATCCAGAAGCAGAAAACTGGTCTCTCAATCCGACGAATGTCGCACGGATCCGGGCTGGAACGACGTAAGACCCCAGTGGGCTCCGGAACAGCATCACCATTCCGACCGTTAGGAAGACAATTACTCAAGAACTGGATATTTAGGACAGCAACACAGAGCTGCATGTGATTGGCGCAACGTTGCTCCAGCCGCAGAGCAAGAGGCGATCACTGCCCTATATCCAAAGAATCCTCCCCGGCGAGAGTCGAAAGATCGCAGGGAAGAAGACAAAGAGAAGCGTCGGGAGGAGGACCGACAAAGAATGCCACCTCCCAGTCATACAAGCCGTCCAGCTGAACCCCACCGCAATGGGAATGATGGGCGAAGGAACGACGGACACCGTGCCGAGTCATGCCGGCAGGGGGCTCGACGTAATGAAGACCCTCCCCGGAGCCAGAATAATGATGCTCCGGACGGAGGCCGGCATTCAGCCGGAAACAATCTAGCTGCTCCACCCTCTCCACCAAGTAGCCATCACAACGGCTCCCATGGAGGCCAAGGAGGGTGTCGTGGCGGAGGAGGTGGTGGCAGAAGCCGAAGTCCGGCTCCAAGGCACCGCAGCCATAGCCGTCAATCAGGAGATCTCTATCCCCAAGTGACGTGAGGCACATGATTAACTCCAACATAGAGGCACGGCGCTACGAAAACAATGATATATACGTGGGCCCAAAATGTTTTGGACCACACATAAGAGCAACAAAATTCCTGGAAGGATTTGCTATCTCAAGAAACATCCAAGCCTACGATGGCGTAGCTCGGCCAAGTACTTGGCTCCAGGACTTTTTCCAAGATTGCTGCATCGCCAAAGGCGGAAACAGCCTGGTCGCAACCCGATATCTCCCACTCATGTTGCGGAAGACGACATGATCATGGCTCAATGAACTTCCGGAGAACACCATCCACAACTGGTATGACATGCAAAGCGCGTTCTTTCGGAATTTCGAGGGCACATATCGGAGGCCCTGTACGGTAGGAGACCTACAACGTTGCACCCAGAAAGCCAGAGAAACTTGCCGAGATTATCTCGGACGATGGATCAACACTAAGAACTCTTGTGAAGGGGTAAATGACCAAAATGCGAGTGAAGCTTTCATTGCAGGACTCCCAATTGGTTTACTACGTCATCGCTTGAAGTGTGACAAGGTAACTGATTTGGGAGAGATGATAGAAACAACGAGAAAGTATAGAGATGCTGGCAATGACGCAGAGGGATTACTGAACGCCCTAGCTGTGCCACAGTCGGCAAAACAACCAAAGCAGCAAGCTTAGAAGTGCAAGAATACCTCAGAGGAAAAACCCAACACGGAAACGGCAGTGGTCACTACTACTTTCGGGTCTGGAAGACGAGGAGGGCGCGGCGGTGGCCGCGGATGCGGTCGTGGGACATCAAGAGTCCAAGGTAGAGGAGACCAACAACCTGGCAAAACCTATTCCTGGGCCGACATTGCCAATAACCCATGTGTGCATCACTTAGATGCCAATGGGGTTCGTCTCACACAAACGCCGAGTGTCGTTTTAATGATGACATCAAGAAGGATGATACTGCTGGCTATAGGGCTAAGCGGAAGAAGGGAAAGAAGAATCCCAAAAAAGATAAAGAGACCAAGGAAGATTCCGACATGGAGGAAGCCAATGCTTCAAATCCCAAGATGGAGGGAAAGAAAAACTTCCTGACAAAGAAGGACACTTATGTCACGTTCCTCCGATCTCAACCAGCTAAGGTCAAGAAAGCAGTTCTACATGAGCTCAATGCGACTGTTCCGGCTATCCCCCAATTCTTGGACTAGTCGGAAGTGGCTGTCGTGGTGGTGTCACGGCAGATGCCATGGATAGGCTAAAGGTGGGGACTAATATGCGCTAGGGGAATCCAGGGAGGGATAGTAGAGTGATTCTCTACACAGAAGTTTGTATTGCGATGTCTCCAAGATTACAAGTGCTCCTTGAGCTGTATTGGGGAGAGGAGGAAGAAGGTGCTCTCCTACCCTTGCCTTCTATCTAGCCCAAGAACCCTAGATCTCGTAGTACTCAACCAACTAGAATTCTGCCCACCCCCTCTACTAGAACCCTAACTCCCCTTATATAGAAGAGGTTTGGTCCTGGTCTAGGGCATACGTGGAGGCATATTCCTAAGAATATGCCCCTCCCAAAGTGGTAACCCGACCGGGGCGCTTTTCCCCCGCGTCACACATGCTTTCGCGACGTCAGCCGACGTGAGCGTTGTCACCCTTGTCGGCCACGATCCGGTGGTCCTGCCTTGGCTTTATTCGCTCATCCAGTATGTACCGGACCTTCTTTTTTGACCAGAGAGATTCCTTCCTTCTCCTAGAAGCTAAGCGAGGATCCGGATCACAGTAGATCCGGCCACACTTGTTCCTGCATATAAGTTAGACAAGCATTTCTGACTTACTCCTTAGGTCGGATGAGATAATGTTAGGCGACCCCCCCTAGTCCGGGTTACTTCGTGATCCGGCCTTCCTTGAGGTGACTCGGCCAGCATCCGCTTTGACCTTACCGAACCTCGGCTAACTCGGCCCTTATACCCCGGAGTGACCCTAACCGGGGGTATCCCCCCAACATTAGTCCCTGAAGTAGGTGCGGTCTTAGCTACCTCGGCCGCTAAGGCCACATCAGGTTCATTTATATCCGAGCCTCAGGCGTTTAATTCCGGGCTAGCTCCTTATCTCGGATTACATGGATTTACATTGCCTTCGCACGTTCCAAGTTTTCACTTGCCGGCCGGGTCACCACTTTGGCTCGGATCCCATGGTTATCATGGTTTGATCCGGGCCTCGTTTCCTTCTCTCGTACGCCAACCCACGTGGAGGCTAATCATTACCTTGTCTTATTTTAAGGGCCTGCACAGTAACCGCCACAGTAATTGTCAGTTTTACTGTGCGTGGGTTACGTCATGCATGTCTCCTCGTGTACCGCAACAGCACGTCGTGTCATGGGATCTCATCTACTCTTTGGCCCCCTGTGTGGCTTTTCTCTGATTGGTTGATGCCGGTGATACACGGCCACACCGTGTGGCTCGCCGACGCAGCACAATCCCACTCATCGATCACTGGGGGAGGTTAAATAGGGGAGGGGCACGTCCCTTAGCATTTTTCCATCTCCGCGCCCCTTTGCCCATTGCGATTTTCACCTTCGTCTTCCCTGCGACCACGCCGCCGGTGCTTTCCATCAGCAACGACACCGCCGCACCTCCCCGTGCCTCCGCACCGTAGCCACCGCTGCGCAACTGCTTAGCCATGGGTCCTCGTCAATCTAGACCACAGACCCCCGCCGCCGCTAGCTCCAGTGAGGACAGCGGATACGAGATGACTGAGGAGGATCTCGTCGTCACCGAGCAGGAGATGGAGGAGGACGCCGGCGTGGCGGACCGCGGCGCGTGGGCCGGTTCATGGGTCTCCCAAGACGACATCAACTGGCTCTACCAGACCCGGCGTATTCCCGCCGGTGTCGCCGCTCGTCTCTCCTCCTCGGAACTGGCCCCCTCACCTAATCCGGGTGAGTTCGTCGTATTCCTATCCCATTTCCAACGTGGATTTGGTCTCCCGGTGAGCGACTTCTTCTGGGACTGGGTCAGGACGTACCACTTGCAGCCGCACCATCTCCCAGCGAACGCAATCACCTCTCTTTCTGCCTTTGTCTCTACGATCGAAGGTTATACCGGACTATGGCCCACAAAGGAGCTGTGGATCCGGTTCTTCTGTCTTCGTCGCAACGTCGTCCCCAACATCGACGTCGAGTCGGAGGACAAGCAGCTCACCCAGTTCGGAGCTGGCTCGATCTTGCCCCGGAGATTTTCAATCTGTCCCCGGGTCACCGGGCTTGACTCCTGCAAAGGATGGGCCCGGACCTTCTTCTACGTCCGGAACGAGGGTACCGAAGACTTGATTCGGCTGCGGCCCTACGCTCCGGGTCCCCCTGACACGGATTTCTGGGAGGTCGCCAAGAAACCTACAGCTCTGGCCAACCAAGTCAACAAAAGGTTCGCGGAGCTAAAGAAGCTCGGATTGCGCAACGAGGATGTTATGATCACGTTCGTGCGCAACCGAATCTCTCCCCTCCAGAGGCGCACCCACAAGTTGTGCCACATGAGCTTCGGTCGCGACCCTAACCGAATCTCCTCCTTCGAATTGAGCAACACCGAGATCTTCCGCCGGGTGAAGGCTCTGTTCACCACTCATAAGGATTTCTCCGCCGAATGGACGTGGGGAATCGAGCATTACTGCCGTGACAGACTCCCTCCCGCGGTAAGCTTCGCGGGGTAAACTTATTTCGGATCAATTATGTGTCAGTTTTTGTCATATTTTTGACTCTGCTCTTTGTGCTTTTTCTCAGCTGTTTCTCCAGCAAACTCTCGAGGATGGCACGGATCTGACCCTTAAGTGGGCGCCGGACCAAGAGATCCCGGATGAGGAGGAGACGGACCAGGAGATGTTCCTCCCTATGACCGACGCAACCAAACGTCCCAGCGGTAAATTCTCTTCTCTTAGAGATTGGCCCGATGATGAGGATGATTCGGATATCGATGTGATTGAACCCGTTGAGGTTGTCCCTCTTTCTTTTGCCTTTCCGGCATCATCTAACCCCGGTGGGCATATCCACGAGGATCCTCCACTTGCCACGGGCGAGCCGGTTCCGGTGGCGTCGAAGAAGAAGCACGGATCCGCGTCAAGTTCTTCTTCCAAACCTTCTCAGCCCACCAAAAGGCAAAAGAAGGCCGGAGACAAGACTGCCTCAAAGAGGGCAGGCAAAGCCCCGGCATGGAGGGCCCGGAAACCCAAGGAAGCCGAGACCTCGGATGCGTAAGTCATTTTCCACTGCGCAACACACTTCTCCTTGCATCGGGGTAATTTCATTCCTGACATCATTTTCTTTTGCAGGCCTCCTGTGGAGGTCCCTCAGAGCGGATCGAGCATCTCTTCTCCCCTTCGGTCCGGTCGTTCCCCTCCTCGTGACGACGAGTCACGCCCGCTGAGCCCTATTCCGGAGGGCTCTACGGCTGCTCCGGGTTCCGTAGTACCTCATCAAGAGGAACACGACCTCAGATCGGGAGGGGTTTGTTCGGCCGAGGCAATGGCGTCCGCCACTTCGGCATTGCTGCAACCAACAACCACCAAGTCTACCGCAACCCCAGCACCAGCAACATCTCCAGTACTAGCTTCCGAACCAGCACCTGTCCCGGCAGCCAGGAAACCCATAGCAGCTCCAGTACCAAGTTCCTCTGCATCTTCCGAGTCATCTCAGCCCCGGCGAGGAACCATTCCGGCAGCTTCCAAAGGGAAATCCGTCGTGGTTACTTCTTCCCAACAAGCTAAAGGCAAGAAAGCTCCGGATGCTGCCAAGTCTACATCCGTCGAGGCCAGGCAGTGAACCTTGTCGTCAATGCTTCCGATGAAATCACCAGCAGCGACGGATCCTCCTGCCGAGCCAACTGATGCGCAGCAGATGGTTCTTCACACCAGCCCAGCTCTTGCCCTAATTGGGAGGAAGGAAGCTCATGCGAAGGGCTTGGTGGCACCCCACATGCCTAGGGGCGAACGGTACCCTCCGAGCCTTATCGAGTTCGTCATGAACTGGAATAAGGCGGAGTTCGTCTACAATGATGATCTCCCGGAATAGTTCGGCCCCGCAGAATTTTTTGCCCAGATGAACACTGCCGCCAAGGCAATTAACCTCACGGGGCGAATGATGGAGGTATGTCGTTTCTCCTTTACATGCTAAAGATAATAACTATTAGTCCCCGAGCCTCCGGTTGAGTAGCTTGTTACTCGGCCGGATGCTCATTAGAAAATCAACGTAGCTGCATGTAAACTTCAAAATGCACACACCAAGAGCCGGGTTAAGTTCCACTTGGCCGAGATTTTGCACACTTCGAATATGCACACACCTAGAGCCGGGTTAAGTTCCGCTTGGCCCGGATCTTGTACACTTAGAATATGCACACACCTAGAGCCGGGTTAAGTTCCGCTTGGCCCGGATCTTGTACACTTCAAATATGCACACACCTAGAGCCGGGTTAAGTTCCAGTTGGCCCAGATCTTGTACACTTCGAAGATGCACACACCTAGAGCCGGGTTAAGTTCCACTTGGCCCGGATCTTGTACACTTCGAATATGCACACACCTAGAGCCGGGTTAAGTTCCACTTGGCCCGGATCTTGTACACTTCGAATATGCACACACCTAGAGCCGGGTTAAGTTCCACTTGGCCCGGATTTTGTACACTTCGAATACGCACCAAACTAATTTTACACTTCTGTACTTTTGTCAGGTAACTACCAATCGTCGGAGCGCCGAATTTCAACGCCTGCTTGATACCCACAAGATCCTGCGCGCAAAACATGTTGCACTTGGCGCAGAGCATGAAAAGAGGGGTAATTTTCTCCCTCAGCATCTATCCGTTTCACTTGTTTCCGCCGGACTAACCTCCTCATTCGGTTTTTTGCAGCTGGGATGGAGGCTGAGAACAAAATTATGCGGAAGAACTTGGAGGAAATCCGAGGTATGTCCTCTTTTGCCCGACCTTGTTGTGTTTTCCATTTCTTCTTCTCCTTGTCTCGGCAAACATTCACTCCTCGGCTTTGCTGGGTCAACACACTATTTCAGCATCGCTTGAGGATAGTGTGCACGTGCCTGATATGATGCTGCATTTTCTCGAACAAGCAGGACAACATCAAGCTGAGCTAAAGAAGAAGAATGATGAGCTTGCCCTCCTCCGGACCAAGGACGACGAGATAGCCAAGCTCAAGGCCGAGATGGAGAAGATGAAGGCCCAACACAAAACCGAGCTCCAAAAAGTTGGCCAGAACTTCACCGAAGAGTGTGAGCGCCTTACTCTCCAGATCTCCAAGGACCAGGACCTGCTTAAAGAATCCGAGGTCCAGCTTGGGTCGGCGATCGCTGAGCTTGAACAACTTCGCCAGAGACGCGACAATTGCATCAAGGAGTTGACCCGGATTCACCGCCATATCTCACGTAAGTTTCTTTCCCTTATCCGACATAATTTTCCGGCTCGGCCCATATGTGTCTGCGTCAGCATCTTCCTTTAACTTGTTTCCTCTGGTACGTACTTGAGAAGTTGCTGATAAACATTTCTTCAAAATCTATCCAGCAGTTGATGCTTCCAGGCGGCAAGTTATTCAGCCATACTCTGGTCAGGCCTTCCAACATCTGGGGCACGTAACGCACAGCCCATCTCAAGTTACCAGTTGCAATTTTCACCGCTGTAGCATAGTTTATCAACCAATCCTCCAGCTTGGTACTGTCGTCATACGTCTTCGTGCCTCTGGGTAATTGGAAGTTGGGCTGGGGGTTCCTTCATGATCCGGGGTCCAAAGCATGCTGGACCCGGAGGACCTTGACATTCAATCTGTTCCGACCTATACAGGCGATCCAGTTTTAACATGGCGTCATCCGGCATCAAATCCCTGCTCCCCAACCTAGACCCTATCACATGATAGTCCGGTCTGGGGTACCCTGCGTTCACCATCTCCAAATCACCGTCATTGTATCGGTTTTGCCCTCGTTGCACGTCTTTCTGCTGCATACCTTGGTCGGCGCTTTGCTCTTGCCTCGGTATATTCCGCTGCTGCGGTGGTCCTGTTCTTGCGGAGTTGCGCTGTCCAGCATTGCCGTTGGCAGAATTCCCTTGACCGGCATTGCCTTGGTCGTGATTACCTCGGCCAGCTTCACCTCGGCTCACACTCCGTCGATCATCATTCTTCTGCATCTCTTTTTCTTTTCCCACACGCGTTGGGTCGTACGGGACAATCTGTTTGTTCCGTCTGGCCGAGGTTACTACCTCTTCTCTCCTTGGACCGCCATGAGGCGATGATGCGGCTCCAGCGGATTTCTCTGGGTTACCCACCACCGAATGGACAATCTTGGAAGCCCCAGCTCTCTCCGGGTTAGCTCTCAGCAGCTCCTCGTTCTGCCTATTCGCGATGTGAACCAGCTCGTTAACCCGGTCTTGCTGTCTTTGACGGGCCTCACCCATCAGACCCTCTAGCTCGGATGCAGCGGCATCTGCTGCTCTGAGGTTCTTTGCCGGTGTACTATACTTCGGCAACCCCATAGACAGATAGTTTTCCGACCCTTCTGCTCCATCATCACCTTCTCTGTTCATCTCACTTATGAGATTTTTCCCTTTTACCCTTACTGCATCAACCTTGTTTGCCTTCGCGTACTCACGCAGCGTCATGTTTAGTGACTGTTGAGCCGTGGCTATTTTCTTGGCGCCCTCCAGTATCTTTTGCCGAGTTTCCTCTAGCTCGGCCTGTGCCTGATCCAGATCTATCAATGCTGCTACCGGGTTAGCCAAGCTATCCATAGCTTCCCTCAGCACGTTCTCAGGCCTCCCTAGTGGAGGTCCTCTACCTTTCCTCGGTGCCTTAGGTGTTACCTCCGGGTCTGGCGCTGGATCCTTGCTTGCGCCTGCACCTGGAGCAGTCATCATCACCTCCGCATGATCCGGGGAGCGAGCGATACACACCCCGCGAGCCACAATGAGGGGTGGTTCCCCCGCATCGACGACGTGACGCGGATGAACGCACGAGACGTCTACAGCAACGTAGACCTTGTGCGCGCTGAGCTTGACGAAGAGGCTGTTGCGCGGAAGCGGGCGCGTGCCGAAGCAGCCAGCGTTGTCGCTGAAGAAATCCAGCGCTCCGAAGCGTTGAACGAGCCCGGAGACGATGCGTTCGCCGGTGCCGATGAAGTTTCCCGTCCGGATCTTCACCCCTGCTAGCGCCGCTAGCCCCACGGTGGGCGCCAACTGTCGTGGTGGTGTCACGGCAGATGCCATGGATAGGCTAAAGGTGGGGACTAATATGCGCTAGGGGAATCCAGGGAGGGATAGTAGAGTGATTCTCTACACAGAAGTTTGTATTGCGATGTCTCCTAGATTACAAGTGCTCCTTGAGCTGTATTGGCCAGAGGAGGAAGAAGGTGCTCTCCTACCGTTGCCTTCTATCTAGCCCAAGAACCCTAGATCTCGTAGTACTTAACCAACTAGAATTCTGCCAACCCCCTCTACTAGAACCCTAACTCCCCTTATATAGAAGACGTTCGGTCCTAGTCTAGGGCATACGTGGAGGCATATTCCTAAGAATATTACCCCTCCCAAAGTGGTAACCCGACCGGCGTGCTTTTCCCCCGCGTCACACATGCTTTCGTGATGTCAGCCGACGTGAGCGTCGTCACCCTTGTCGGCCACGATCCGGTGGTCCTGCCCTGGCTTTATTCGCTCATCCAGTATGTACCGGACCTTCGTTTTTGACCAGAGAGATTCCTTCCTTCTCCTAGAAGCTAAGCGAGGATTCGGATCACAGTAGATCCGGGCACACTTGTTCCTGCATATAAGTTAGACAAGCATTTCCGACTTACTCCTTAGGTCGGATGAGATAATGTTAGGCGACCCCCTAGTCCGGGTTACTCCGTGATCCGGCCTTCCTTGAGGTGACTCGGCCAGCATCCGCTTTGACCTTGCCGAACCTCGGCTAACTCGGCCCTTATACCCCGAAGTGACCCTCCCCGGGGGTATCCCCCCAACAGTGGCAATCACCATTGACCGTGCTGATCATCCACCTAAGTTGCACAGGCAAGGAAAATACGCCTTAGTCGTCAATCCACTTATTGATGGCTATGGTTTCTCCAAGACTCTCATGGACGGTGGCAGCAGCATGAACATCCTGTATGTGGAAACACTACGCCGGATGAAGATCTCGGAGACCCAGCTCAATTACAGCTCTGTGATCTTTCACGGAGTTGTCCCAGGAAGAGAAGAAAATTCCCGGGGAGAAATCACTTTAGATGTGACCTTTGGAACTCCAAAGAACTATCGGACAGAAGCACTTTACTTCGAAGTGGTCCCATTCAAGAGCGTGTACCATGCTATATTCAGACATCCGGCTTACTGGGCTTTTATGGCCCGTCCGTGTTACATTTACAATATGATGAAAATTCTAGGTCCCAACAGCGTGATTACCATCAGGGGAGACCCGAAGAAAGCGCGAGAGTGAAAGGAAGGAAATGCCACCTTTGCTGAATCCATGCTGCATGCCCAGGAGTACCAGGAGATCAAGAAAACCATTGATCCGTCTGAGATGCCCATGACGAAGAAGGAGGTGACAAAGCTGAATCCGGAGTTCAAGGCATCAGAAGAGACGAAGAAGATGCCGTTGAAGGATGATGACCCCTCCGAGGTGACCCAAATAGGCATAGGCCTAGATAGCACATAGGAAAGCGCGCTCGTCAAGTTCCTCCAAGCAAATCAAGATATCTTCGCATGGCAGCCATCTGACATGACCGGAGTACCTAGGGAACTTGCCGAGCACTCTCTAAATGTACACTCGAATGCTTAACCCATCAAAAAGTCCCTACGATGTTTTGGTGATGAAAAGCGTAAGGCAATAGCTAAGGAACTAGCCCGGCTCGAGTTAACCAGATTCATAGAAGAGGTCATCCACACTGAGTGGTCGGCCAATCCTGTAATGGTCCCTAAAAAGGACACCACTGATTTAAGGATGTGTGTTGATTATACTGCCTTGAAGAAGGCTTGTCCCAAAGATCCGTTCGCTCTGCCTAGGATTGATCAAGTTATCGATTCTATGATAGGCTCAGAACTCCTATGTTTTCTCGGCGCATATTCCGGTTATCACCAAATCCGAATGAAGAAATCTGACAAAGTCAAAACTTCATTCATAACCCCCTTTGGAACCTTCTGTTTCGTTATGATGCCCTTGGGCTCAAAAACGCAGGAGCTACATACCAACGCACTATGCAGCATTGCCTCCATGACCAAATCGGACGCAATGTACATGCATATGTGGACGACATTGTGGTGATGTCCAAAAAGAAGGTGACGAGGGTTTAACTCATCAATGCCCATTGTTATGGACTTGGGTTTTGGAGAAGGAGGGAGTGCTGGAGACATCTATCGTCTAGCAAACAAGCACATAGGGAACTCAAAGATTTACCCAAGTTCAGGCCTCGCAGAGGTCCCTACTCCTTCTTGTCTACTCGTGGAATTATTGAAGGAATCGAGGATTACAATGGTGCGCAGATGCAATCTGGCGAGGGTTGTGGAAAACTAGGGTTGCATGTGTCCTCCTCGTCTCCTCCTCCTAGCCTTTATATAGATAGGCTCGGTCCCGGGTAGCAGGTCAAGTCGGTTACAATTTAGGGTTTTCCCCTTTGAACTTTCTATCTTTAGCTTCTTCTTGTTCTTCAAGCAACCGAGAGTCCATAAGTTACTCGAGTCCTCTGTTTGGGTCTTGGCGACACCGTGGGCTCCCGCTGTATTCAGGCCGTATATACCAAGCTCAAGTACCTGTAGGGTATACCCATGTCAGTATCCCCCAAGTGTCCGTGGAATCGCAGATTCGATTGGATACTTTATGAAGCCTTTCGAGTGCATGACTGAGTATGTTTTTCGACTGCTCTGTTTATGTCATAGGGATTGCTGATGTGCATGCCTTATTTAACCAATCAATCGGTATCATTTAACTACCTTAGGGTAAAACAACGCCATCTACTCGAACTCGAGTCCCCGGACTCGAATCCGGAAAAGTCCTAGTGTAATTCGACTCAAGACGCGGAGGTCTTACATGAGTCGAATTCCAGTATATGGGTGTGAGCACTCGACGCGTCCGTCAAGGCATGTTCATCGTACCTGTTCGCACGGATATATTTATGGTAGTGCACAGGAAATGCGTTGCCCGGTGAAATTTGTCATCGCGGAGACGATTCGGGTGACCCAGGAGACGCAGTCTCTTTGTAGGGAAAATTCTTGAGGCGGTGTCGCCATAAGATTCGAGTGTGGATGCAGTACGATGTACAAATAATCATAGGGTGCGCGACCAGCGCTCCCTATGGGAGTAGCCCCCGAGTGCCTGATTGAGTCGAAGACTCAGGCAGAGACTAAAGAACTTTGCGACTGCTATCATCTTTTGATGCATGTTTCAGTCGAATTTGCTTCCAGCCCTCCCTATGGGAGTAACCCACGTCCATATCCGAATTGTGGTTCGAGTGGTTTGGTTTTCTTTGATTGTCCATGTTCATGTAAAAAGAAGAAGTAAAATCGTAGGGTGCGCGACCAGCGTTCCCTATGGGAGTAGCCCCCCGAGTGCTTGATGGAGTCGAAGACTCGAGCAAGGACTATTAATCAAAGTTTTCTGCTGCGTAATTTTGGATGACGTCAATGCTGACGATGCGATGACCTCCGTTGCCCGTGTGAGCGAGTTTGACGGGACGTGACGAGCGGTGGGTCCCATTTCCTGACTCTGATTTGACTAGGCGTGCGTGTTCTTTGTTTTAATTGCGCCTCCTCGATTTCCGCGCGTAATTCAGATCCTCCACGTGTCGAGCACGATGAATGCCACACGTCTGATAGGGTTTTTCTTAGCCATTGGATTGCATCTTCCAGGGGGTTAAGTAGCAATGCGACGACGGTAATTTTCACATCTGCTTCTTTTCTGCCTTTGCCTCCGTCACCATTGCCGCTGCTCCTCTGCTTCTTTGTGCTCTTCTCCTTCGCGGCGCTAGACCAGCTCCGTGTATTTCCCAGCTACTTCCTCCGGTCACACCACCGCCGCGGAATGGGGAAGAAGAAGGGAGGTGTCGCGGCCTATTCCATCGCTGTCGCGGTTTCTACAAAGAAGAAGGGTGGCTCCACCCCTGTGGGCACCAGCACCGCCGCCACCGGGAAAAAGAAAGGCACGGGCACTCGCGTCACCATTGGTGCGTGGCGCGCATCCGCGATAATGTCTTCAGAGCTTTGTCTTCTTTGCCAGGATGGAGTTTTGTCTTCCGCAGTCGCGGACGTGCGCGTCCCTGGCAGCAAGGTAATCCCCTCTCCTCCTGCTGGCTTTCGGGTGATGTTCCTAGCGTTCATCATCCACGGTCTCTCGTTTCCCCTGCATCCTTTCTTCACGGACCTTCTCTGTTTTTACGGGCTCCAGCTCCATCAGCTGTTCCCAAACTCCATCCTCCATGTAGCTTGCTACATTACTCTCTGCGAGTGCTGGCTCGGAATCGAGCCGCACTTCGGTCTCTTCAAGCTCCTCTTCAAGTTGAAGCGCCTATCAGCGTCTGGCTCCGTAGTCTATGATGTAGGCGGCTGCGGTATCCACGTCGACCCCTCCGTCACGTACTTCGACATCAAGCATATGATGTCCGTCCAAGGGTGGAGGGACAAGTGGTTCTACGTCCGCGACCAGAAGACCGACGGAGACCACTACGGACTCACGCCCTTCGACCCCGCGACACCGTGCAAGAGGAGGCGCTCCTGGAAGAACGTAGTGATGCCCGGCGAGTTCGCGGAGAAAGATGTGCTGTACGAGCGTGTCTGCGACCTTGAGAGTAGCATGGGTAAGGAAGAGGGAGGTTGCACCCTCATTCGCATGTGGCTACACTGACGCGTCCAGCCCCTGCAGGCCAGAGTCCAACCTATGTTCTAGTGGGCTAGCGCAAACGATGTCACTCGCGTATGTGACGATGGAATTTCCGCGAGTGAGGTGGATAAGAGGGTGCAACTGGTCACCAAGTACACTGTCAAGGATGTGCTCCCCGGTGAACCAAATGTTCCTCCGTTCGATGCTGCTAACCCTCCTCCTGAGGTACAATTGTGCTATGTAGTATCTTCGGTTTGTCGATTGTTTTTTTGCTGTTGCATCATTTTTTGCTAAGTTGTTTTCTGTATGCAGGATTGGGCGTTGTCACCCTGTATGCCCCCTCTTCATGTGGGGGTTATCCCTCGTGAAGCCTTGGAAGAGGACGAGTCAGAGTCGACCGTCCCATCTAATGTGGAGGAGCAAGCCCCCGAGTCGAGTGGTCCGGACACTCGCAAGCGTTCCCGCAGCAAGGATTCGGATGCATCGTCCCCTTCGACTCCGGAAGGAGCAGGTGTTGGTGCAGAGTCGCCGATAGCCGCCATTCATGTGAGTGCCGTGGCACCATCCTCTCACAAGAAGATGCGGCTGCCGAAGCAGTCATCGTCAGAGTCGGGGATCAAACCTTCGATTTTGCCAAGTTTGATTGGTAAGTATATGGGTCTTCCTTTTGGTTATTCTTTGGGGTTGCCTTTTCTTGATGTTGGTTTCGTTCTGCAGTCATCCGACGTCGTCATCTTCTGGCGACGTCCAATTTTTAAAAGAATCTGGAGTTGCGACCTCCAAGGCCAAGAAAGTGGCTGAGAGCACTCCTTCTCCTCCATTGGCGGCCCACTCCGGCCATAATTCATCGAGTTCTCCGCATGATGTGGAGCACCAGATGATTATCCAGACGACTACGAATCCATCGACTTCGGAGTCTTTGGAGGATCGTGTAAGTGTAGTATTTGTTTCCTCTATTTTTGCATCTTGTAGTCGCATCTTGTAATAATTAAATAGCTTATGTCTTTTGTCAAGAACATGCCTGTTGGCAAGTGTATCTGCTAATACTTTTGTTAATCTTGAATGCACTCGAATCTTTTGTCTATGCCTCGCCTTAGTCCTCTTATTGTCTCTTTCTTGACTTATGATAGGGCACATCGAGTGATCCTTTGAGGGGGCCTCAGGATTCGCTTCCCCTTGATGACACTTTGGCACCGCCGCACTCAAGGGTGGATGAGTTGTCTCTGCTCTCGCGACTCCGTGACCGTGTGAAGCAGTTGGAGCATGAATTGCCCGTACTCCGCGGAAATACGGACGTATGGAAGTCGAAGTCGGAGAAAACCGCCGCCCGAGAACAATATCTGCTAGGGGAGGTGACGCAGTTGGGCGACCAATTCAAATGTTAGTCTTCTTTCTTCTTGTCGTTTCCTTGTAGTCACTAGCAGTAGTTCGTTGTCCTCATATTTCGTATTTGCTTGGTATAGTTGTCAGCACGCGCCATCCGTAGGATGAGAAGGATCGGATTGCCATTCGCATGAATGACCTAACCCAAGAGCAGCTTCAGGTGAGTGGGTACTTCTGGGTAGATCATGATCGTGCAATCGCACTGGCGACCCTGTAGGATCATGCATCGCGAGTGCTTCACTTTTTGAAGAAGTCACAATCATGCTTGAAGAATATTTATCGGATGATGTTTCCGCTAGAGATCGCTCCATCGAGCCTGCTGGCCCTCCTTGCCAAATTCCAAGACTTGACTGCGGTCCGCGAGTGTGTACGATAGCTGTTAGTGGATTCTGCCAAGGCTGCTCTATCGCTGGTGTGATTACATAGACCTGATGTGGACGTTTCCGCGATTGCGACCGGACCGCCAGCGCCGCCAGCGGGTTCGATTTGGAACATGGTTCCTCACTACCAGGTGGTGGATCGCCCAGTGGAGGAGATCGTCGACTTCTTTGAGGAGCAGACCGATGTTCCTTTGCTGCAATAGTAGTTTAGTTTGTATCCTGCACATAATTGCACCAGTGTTGTAAAGTTCATAGACATGATATGTATAATTGATTGATATGGATGTAGAAAAGAGCATGTTATCGTGTATGTTTTGTGAGTGCGTTGCACTACGTGATTCCTTTTCGTTAGCCTGACTTGTGTGTATATCAGTCCCTTGCCAACCTGTCAGGTGTGTGGCAGCTGGATTGGTGTTTATCAAGGGTTTCGATTGATGCGTCAGCTACTCAGGATATCGCGTTAGTTGCAAAAATAAAAAGGAACACATAATTTTTGCGGGACTTAGCTTTATTTATTCGAAGAACAGTACGAGGTACAATGTGTGGCTGAGTAGCCTTGGCTGAGTAGCCTTATTTGCAATGAAAAAGTAAAGGCGACTAAGGGTAGAAGCGCCGCAGCTGCGCGACGTTCCAGGGGTTGGAGTATGCGACTCCTGTCTCAAAATCTTTAAGGCGATAGGCGCCACCTGGGATTACTTCTGTAATCACGAATGGTCCCTCCCAGGGGGACTCGAGCTTGAGATGCCCTTGCTGCTTCAGTCGTAGGACGAGATCGCCTTCGACGAAGGACCTAGGGCGTAGCCTCCTAGTGTGGTAGTTGCGCAGGTTCTGTTGGTAGATCGTTGATCTCTCCGCGGCGATTTCCCTTGCCTCGTCAAGGAGGTCAACGGAGTCTTAGAGTGCAAGAGTTGACTCCTGCTTGCTGTAAGCGACCACGCGCGATGCTTTGTATCATACTTCGGCGGGTAACACCACTTCATCCCCGTGCACCATGAAGAATGGGGTGTACCCTGTGGCGCTGTTTGGAGTTGTGCGTAGGCTCCAGAGTACTGATTGTAGCTCGTCTGGCCAGCAGCCCGCGGCCTGTTCGAGTGGTTTGAGGAGTCGCTTCTTGATGCCGCCGCAGATAAGCCCGTTAGCTTTTTCGACCTGGTCGTTGGTCTGTGGATGTGCTACAGAGGCATAGCCAACGTTGGATGTGCTACAGAGGCATAACTCCTTGGATGTGAAGTTTGTCCCATTGTCCGTGATGATGCTGTGTGGCACTCCAAAGCGATAAACGATGGACTCGAAGAACTTGACTACGCTGTAGCCTGACTGATTAGTCACTGGCATGCCCTCTATCCACTTGGTGAATTTGTCGACTACGACCAAGAGGTAGACGTAGCCTCCGCATGAGGACCTTGGGAGTTTGCCGACCATGTCGAGTCCCCATTGGTCGAAGCTCTACGCCAGGTGCGTGTGGCTTGTCCACGAATCGCTGGCAAGCGTTGCATTTTTGGACGATGTCCTTGGCATCACGCATGGCCGTAGGCCAGTAGAATCTAGCTCATAGAGCTTTGGCGACGAGGGCGCGACTGCCAGCGTGGTGCCCGCAGGTCCCTTCATGGATGTCGAGGAGAACGGCTCTTCCATCGACCCTGGAGACGCATCGTTGGAGTACTCCTGTGATGTTGTGCTTGTATAGTTCACCGTTGATAACAGCGAATGCCTTGGAGCACTGTGTGATGTGTTGGGCGTCAGTCGGATTGTCTGGTAGCCTCTTGCTGAGGAGGTATGTAATGTATGGTTGGGTCCAAGATGTCTCGATTATCATGATGCTCATTGGTCCCTCGAGTCCTGTGTCTACCTCCAGGTCATCGAGTGCCATTGGCTCATTGGGCGGCGCAGCCCCCGAGTCCGTTGTTGCGCTTATGTTCTTGTCTGCGGCCTTTGTGTAGCATCCCAATTGTCTAACAATTGCAATGCTACTAGCCTAGTCTATATAAATGCTACTTCCTATATATAATTGTTGCATCATAATTATATCATGCTCATGTCATCATGCCACCTTGCATTTGGGCATCATATAAAACCCTTTTTGTTTTGGTTCTTCTCTCATATGCATTATTAATTGTATTTGCCTCTTGATATTGTATTTGGTTATTGATATATTGTTTAATGCCCAAGTTGAGTTGGGGGCATATCTTTTATTCCACTCCACCACCTTTATTTGTCACCACCTTATAATTCCACCACCCTAATTACCCATGATCTTGTATTTCTTTTCCTTTCATGTTATTCTATCTCATGTGGGTGGGGTGGATCTAATTCTGTAAATTCTTCTGCTTGGCTTTTATTCCACTTTTGGAATGCATAAGAATAATGCCATGTTAATATTATTGTTTTCACAAGAATAAACATGGTATTAATTATTTTGCATGGGCCATGCAAGCACCACCACATTCTAGTCTTTTGGATTTTATTTGAATTTTTGAGTGGTGTATATCTCTTGGAGCTCTCCCTCCTCTCTCAAACCTTTCACTTGTTTGGTTTATTTCTTTTTGCCTTGTGCTCATCAAGCTTTTCTCACATGTGTATGCCATGCATGGTCATGTAAAATCCTTCCCATCTCCATCTTTTCCTCCACACTTGATCTAGTCATGACCATGCATCCTTTAGTCCATACACTCTCCCTCACCCCTTCATCTTGGCTTCATCTATAAGCATTTGTTAAAACCTAAAAATCCTACATGAAACCCTAAACCTAGCTTCCTCTCTTTCTAACCCTAAACCAATCTACCCTCTCCTCCTTACCCATGCCGAGCCTCCCCTTGCTCAATACCCCCCTCCCTCTCTCTCTCTCTCGGTTCCTCTCTCTCTCCCTGCCAGTAGACCCCACCAGCTCCTCTCTCTCCAACCATCGGCCGAAGCCGTACCCCCTAACCTAGCTATATACCCCCTCCCTCCAACCCTAGCTCCATGCCACACCCCCTCTCTCTCTATCCCTGCCAGGCCGCCCCACACCCGAGCCAGCCACCTTGGCCTCGCCCTGACCCCACCCTGGAGCCCCTGCACCCCCTGCCCGAGCCGGTCAAACACGTGAGGGTGGAGAGGAAGGAAAAGGTGGCCACCCGACCACCTTTCCCACCCCGAGCCCCCACGCCATCTACCCCTCCCTCTCGTCCCTATCTACTCCCTCTCTCTCGCCTGTTGCGTCCCCAGATCCGCCCCAGGCCGCTGCGCCGCTCCCCTTTCCTCCCTGTCTGCCACTACCACCGTCTTCTTCCTCGCCGGCCACCGTCGGTGCCGATCACCAACTCCTCGAAAACAGGCGGCGGGCGCGGTGCTCTGGTTGTCGAGGAAGACCGTGAGGCCCCTGCGTCGCCCCCGTACACAGCAGCGAGGAGGAGGAGGAGGCCTGTACCCACTGCACGCCGACACGTCCGCGGCAAAACCCTAATCGCCGGCCGCCAGCCTCCCCGACGATCCTCTGCGCCACTCCCTGATCTGACCACACCAACCAACCCGCGGTGAGCCCCTCGACCGTCCTGACATCCTCCGCTTCGCCGTCACCGTCTAGCACCGCCGCTCTTTTCGTCGAACGCCTTCTGTGTGCCGCCGCTCGCTGTTCCTGCGCCGAGGTTCCTGCGCCGCACAGAGCCTTACCTAGGCCCCAACCACCCTCCTGTCAACTCCCCTTGATCCGCCCGCTGGTCAGCCCCCTCAGCGCGCACGCCCGCGACCTGGGTTCGATCCCCCGCCCCGCGCCGCGCGCCGTTTTCTCGTCAGACCGCGGAGACGAAGAACAGTATGGGCCGGTGGCCGTTTGCAGTTAGCCCCTCCTTTTTATTTTTTCGCCTCAACCCGCGGTACACCGAGCCCCACCAGTCAGTCTCTCTGTGACTTTACAAAAACGCCCCGCAATTTTTATAGACCGTAACCCGCGCTCCCGCTCTGGCCCACCTGTCAGTCTCCGCGCGTTCCGCCGCTGTCACGTGGGCCTTCAGTCGCTGGCCCACCCGTCAGTCGCAGTGGCTAGAAATAGCCGCGGTGAGAACAGTATCTCTGCACGCAGTGTCGCCCAGTCAGCAGTTGGCCCACTTGTCGGTGGCTCTGGCTAGCACTGGGCCGGGTGACAAAAGTTTTCTGGATTTCTGTTTTGTTTTAAATTTTCCAGGAAATGTTTTAAATTCAAATTCAAATCTGTTTTTAAATAACTTTTAAAATATTATTCCAAATTAAACATGTGATATATGTTTTGAAATCAGAAAAATGTGAGGATTTCAAATATGCCATTCAAAATAATGTTTGAACACTTTAATTTTCGAGTTGATTAAAATTACAATAAAATGCCCCTTTGCCTTAATTTATTAATAACGTTTGTTTTATAACTCCAAATTTGACAAATAATATGTCTAAATCGATCAGCGCGACGAGACCTTTTTGTTTATGCATTCCATGTTCTGAATTGCAGCATGCATCATATAAATATAAAGGTTACAGCAACTTATTTGAGGTGAAAAGGTGACTAAAACTCCATAAAATGCTTTATTCTTGTATTCCACACCTCACCCATGCCATGCTACATTATTGCCATGCAAATTGTGCATCATTCATCATGGCATGATTGTTTGCTTGTCGCATTTTAATTCATATGCTTGTGCACTCTATTTATGTTGGCCCTTGTTTGTTTGGTTCTTCTTCGAATAGACGCTGAGCAGGGGATATATCAAGAAACCCAGGAGCACTACCCAGATCCATCCCTCGGTTCAACTGAGCTGCCAGGCAAGCACTACCACATGCTTGCATACATATAGTACCTATTGCCTCTATCTTATTCTTGCATCATTGAGTCGCGATTGCATTAAACTGAATCCCAAGTACTGCATAGCCTTTACTTTTAAACCCCACTGAAGCTTGTTCCTCCCTCCCATGAGCCATTACTACAGGAGTTGTTTGAGCCATGCGGGTCGTAGAACAGCATGTGTAGGGTATGTGAGTGTCTGATGGATAACGAGGTACCTAAACAACTTAACCTGAGTAGTAATGGGATAACTAATGAAAGGTGCACCGGTGAGCAATATCTGCTATTTGGTTCTTCATGCTCACTTGTGTCCCGTAGGACCCCGAGTACTTGATTCCTGTTCCTTGAATATTCGCGCTATCCACATCCAGGAGGCTTATGGACCCCCTGAGCAAGAAGTTTATTACTATCCTGTACTTATGCCATGCTTTACTGCTTTATTTAAGATTGTGCGGGGAGCACCTGTACTGTTTAGGACCGTGACACGTTTCCGCTGTATCGACAAGCCCAGTCACATTTTCGGGTTCCCAGTCGTTTACCGCCGTCCACACAAATCCTGGGTCCGTTTCGGAGCCGGCCAACTTCGTTGCGGGTAGCTTAGTGGGGTGGCCCCCTGAAATATTTCTGAATCCTGTGATCGCTTTCTCGTGAATGCCTCGTTGGGTTTTGATTTGGTTTTTCCGAGGTTGATCGAGTGTGTGTTGCTATTTGTGCACCCCTGCAGGGTAAATCTTTCTGAAAGCCGTGTCCGCGGTTATGGACGACTTGGAGCACAGTTTCTCGATCATAGACAAGTATAACTAAAGTACCGCTTTTAATTTGACTAAGTACCTGACTAGTAAATAGTGCAACACTCATGGAATGGAAAATAAAATTGCCAACGGATGGGGGGCTGTTCGTCCGCTTCCTCGTTGGTAAGCGAGGAGGAGGATGGATTTGTTAATATTACTGTTATAACTGTTGTTATTAATTCACGGACATCCGTCTATCTTTGGTTAGGCGGATGGTTAGCGAGTATCCCTAGAATTGTTAGGTATTATCTTTTGCTGCAATTGCGTCACCCCAGGTTGTGTCCCCTTTAGAGGCATAAAGACTTGCTGAGTACCCCTAGGGTCTCACACGATAAATTGTTTGATTCAGATGAACAGGTACACTCACAAGATGGATACTAGGTGGAGGAGACGGACGATGTTGGCAACGATCACTCGGTGTAGAGATTCCGGGAACGGGGATCCGTGAGATCTGTGGGCGGGATGTGTTTATTTATGGGGCATCTTATGCCGATTTGCTTCTTATCCGTACTCGGATCTTGTTTTCCGCTTCCGCCTGATACTCTGATGTTTGATGTATGAGGAGATATCCTAAACTATTATATCTATCTAGGTATTTGGATCTTGCCATATGGCGTTGCAATATTTCTATTTCTTTTAGATGGAATGGCTCTGAGGACTGTTGTATGGTGGCTTGCAAACATACTCATTTGGGTATGTAGTTGATCCCTTCGCCTGCCGATTACGCCGCTCGTTCTTGTCCCGATGTTCTGGAAATGGTTAGGACGGCCGAAAGGTCTACCCGTGAGTAGCATTTGGCCCCACCGTACTATTTTAACCATTTCCGCTCATCCAGGCTTGTAACTAAGAGCGTAATTCACCGAGGTAGTTACACTTTGGCTTGATGGAGCGTTCGCAAATGCGCTCGAGAAATACCCCAGGTGGTATGGGGGCGCAGGTGGAACCTATGTTGGCGAGTGTGTCCGCCTCTTCATTGCTTTCGCAACCTATGTGTCGGAGCTTGCAACCGTCGAAGTCCCTTTCGAGTGTGTCGTAGAGGTCGCGGTAGGCGATCATGTTGTCGTTCAGTTCATCGCACTCGTGCATTGTATGGTTGACGACCAGCTTGGAGTCGCCATATATTATGAGTCTCTTGGCGCCACAGGCTTTTGCCATCCTCATCCCGTGTAGTAGGGCCTCGTATTCAGCTTTGTTTTTGGAGGCGGTGAACTGCATTCGCAGGATATATTTCAGCTTGTCTCCCTGGGGCGATGTCAGTATGACACCTGTGACGGCCCCGTCCTTTTGCTTGGAACCATAGAAGTGCATTGTCTAGAGGTAGGACATGTCTGGTTTTTCAGGGAGCTGGTTCTCCATCTAGTGCACGAGGAAGTTAGGGAGAACTTGCGACTTGATTGCGTCACGTTTTTCATATGTAATCTCTCGTGGAGATAGTTCGATTCCCCAAAGCGCAACTCGTCCGGTGGCGTCGGGATTGTTGAGGATGTGCCCAAGCGGGGCGTCGTTGACTACCATGATTGGATGCTCCTGGAAGTAGTGGCGCAGCCGTCGGGCCATCATGAAGACGCCGTATGCCAGTTTCTGGTAGTGCGGGTACCGCTATTTTGTTGGCGTAAGTACCTCGCTGAGGTAGTAGACTGGGCGCTGTACCCCGTGGACCTTGTTTTCCTCAGCTCGTTCGACTACGAGCACTGCGCTGACCACCTGGTTGGTGGCGGAGATGTACAGCAACAATTGTTCCCTTTCGTGTGGGGTCACTAGTACTGGCGAGGTGGATAGCAGGCGCTTGAGGTCATCGAATGCTTCCTACACCTCATTGGTCCACTTGAACTTTTCAGCTTTACGGAGGAGTTTGTAGAAGGGTAGTGCCTTTTCGCCCATTCGACTGATGAATCGACTGAGCACCGTGATTCGTCCAGCCAGCTGCTAGACGCCTCTTATGTTCTTCGGCTTCTCCATGGCCAATATGGCTTTTATTTTCTTCGGGTTCGCCTCGATCCCTCTCGCGGAGATAAGATACCCGAGTAGTTGCCCAGATGGTACGCCGAAGGCGCATTTGACCGGATTGAGCTTGAACCGGTAGCGGTCGAGGTTGGGGAAGGTTTCGCGCAAATCGTCGATTAGTGAGGCTTCCTCTTTGCTCTTGATTACTATGTCATCGACATAGACTTGAATGTTGCGACCAAGTTGGTTCTTGAGGCAGGCCTGCATGCACCGCTGGTAGGTGGCTCCTACGTTCTTTAGCCCGAAGGGCGTTATGAACGCTGTTTTTTCTTGATCTTCCTCCTTCATTTGAATCTGGTTATAGCCTGAGTAGGCATCGAGGAAGCAGAGGCGCTCGCATCCTGCGGTGGAGTCGATGATCTGGTTGATTCGCGGTAGCGGGAAGTGGTCCTTTGGACAGTGCTTATTCAAAGAGGTGAAGTCCACGCACATCCACAGGATATCCGTGTCCTTTTTTGGTACTAGCACCGTGTTGGCGAGCCAAGTGCTTTCCTTGATCTCGCGTATAAATTTTGTGTCAAGGATTCTATTGATCTCCATTCCAACTGCCTTTGCCCTTGGTTCAAACAATCGCCTAATTGTTTGTTTGACTGGCCTTGCGTCTGGGTTGACATTGAGTGCGTGCTCGGCGAATTCCCTGGGAACTCCTGGCATGTCCGCCGGACACCAGGCGAAGATTTCCCAGTGCTCACGGAGGAATTCAACGAGCGCGAGTTCCTATGCGGGACTCAAGTTGTTAGCTGTAGCACCCGGTGAAACCACTACTAGAAAATCGCGTGTTGTTTTTATTTTCTGTACATCATCATGATAGCATGCTCACGTCATCATGCCACATTGCATTTGAGCATCATCATCATCATGCACATGTTTGTCCCTTAAAACTATTTCTAAAAGCCTGCCTTTATTTTCTAAATATCCCCGTCTTAATTTCAAATCAGAAACCCGAACCTCTTCCAGATATTTTGTTTTGTCTAAAAATAATTTACAAAAAGATTTTAAAAGAAAACAAATATATAAAATTATTTTACCTGGGAGGCCGCCCAACCGGTAGGCCAGGCCACCTACTACCCGGCAGATCAAACCCTAACCTAAAATCCATCCAACCCTAACCCATCTAAAAGCAGCCACAGCGTTGTGCCAAAAGTGGTTCTATTTTAGCTTTTTGGCATTTGGAACTAGTTCCCAATGCTGCAAGGGTAGTTCCAATTAGGAGGAAATAGGGAATCGGCACAACACCATGCTCCGATGCCAAATCTGGCGATGAGATTAAAAAATCGTCCTCTCCCACACCTCCAAACACTCTTGCATCTCGCGCTTGGCCTTGGAAGTTTCCGATGAAGCCGCACCTCAGGCGGCGACGCTGGCTAAGTTTCCCGAGAGATGCAGGGAGTTGGACGAGGGGCACCGTGCGTGGTGGGCGGACCCGAAGGAGGTGGCATGGCGGCAGAAGCGCGTTGACCTAGAGTCGAGCGCGCGTACCGGTGGCGCGAGGAAGCGGAGAAGTCAAGCCCAAGTCGACCCGGTGTGAAGTGTGCGTGTCGGTGGCGCGAGGTAGCGGAAGAGGAGGCGCGAGCCAAACGACCTCAGGAGCCTAACGAGGAGCGGAAGAGCAGCTGTAGCATGTTCTCAAACCTTGGCCAAGCATCGCATGGAGGGAAATTGAGCTTTGAGGAGAAGCAGCCCGATGGGGATTTTTCTAGGAGGAGAAGATAGCCGGGAGGAGATGAGGTAGGTGAGGTGAGAGAGAGACGGTAAGAAATAAGAAATTTTTCTATGTTATCTATGTCAGTACGGGGACCCGCAAGACAAATATTTAGAACCAGGGAACGTTGTAGAGCCCTCGCTAAATTTCACGTCGTTGCCAAATAGTACCGTGTGTCAGATTTGGCTATTTCGACATTGTGGCTGCCCTAACCCGCCAGCTCTACCTAACCAGCCGCCACCCCTATGGTACACGCACACAGTAGCAGCAGCGCGCGGAGCACACTACACATGCATGCAACACTCAACCGCGTGCATGACCCCACTTAACCCCATGCCGTCGCGGCTGCACCAGCACAACACGCCAACCACACCGACCGGACCGAACCACCCCGCAACGCTCCAGCACGCTCCCTCACCCTGCCACTGTCACGTTACACCTCCCCGCCCCGCGATCCACACCGACAATGCCGCTAACCCCAACCCCTTCTCTCCTCTCCTCGACCCGACGCTCAACAATCGCTGCCGCCAGAGCCCCGGTCACCGCCTGCTCAGACCCCGTCGAGCACACCTCCGTCGTGAGCGAGCACGTCGTCCCCGTTGTTGTTCGCTGTCGGTAGCCAAGCAGAGCTCTGGCCGCCCGCGACCTCCTGCTCACCTTGGTGCTTGCCCCGATGGTTCTCCTTCCTCGTCTCCGGCCGCCTGCGTCTCCCCGTCCTTCGGCTCCGGTCACGGCCGTGCCGATGCCCTCGTCCCTAAGCTCCGTCCTGCCATGCGTCCTCCTTTCTCCCATGGCTGCCTGCCCGACCTCGCCGGTGCCCCTCGTGTCCCCAAGCTCTGCCTCGTCCCGGGCGCATCGTGCCACCGCCGTGTTGCCGGCCCGCCCTCTCCTCCGGCCGTCCGAGCCCCTCGTCGAATCCCATGCTTCACCGCCTGGAACAAGCTCGCCCCATGCCACTACTCTCTGGCCGCGAGCTCGTGGGCTCCCTTCACTCTGTTGTCCTCCTCTGCAGGCTCGCTTGGCCCCGCCATCGCGTCTGCCTTCTGCCGCCTCGGGTCATTCGCCACCGCCTTCCCCTACCTACAGAGCCGCGCCCTCTCCTCCGTGGCCTCGTGTTCGCGTCCGCGGCTGTCAAGGTGCCAGCCATCGTCTCACCTCGGTTCGCCGCTAAGAGCGCCCTCCGCCTTGTCCTCGTCCTGTGCAGCACCGACCTCGGCCTCTGTACAAACGCTGGGCCGCATCAAGTTGGCCTTGACAACCTTGTGTGCCCGAGCGCTTGTGCACAAGCAGTAACCACAGGCGCCTGTGTCTATGTTTGTTTTGGAGAGCTGATGTTGCCTTGATCCTTAGTGGGCAACATGTTGATTCGGTGCAAATGCTTGATGTCCAAGACCGAAACAAGGAACCATATCCTGTGCGAGGTTAAGATGCCAAGACCGTCTCATTGACAAGATCTTCACCGATGGACGTTCTCCGTCGACCGATGCCGTGACCGATGGTTGAGGTGGAGTTCAGAAACCTCGAGCCCTTCTCCGACGTGGACCCTCAAGATCTTCTTCCCGGATCTGAAGACCGTACCTGAAGGTCTCCTGCACGGACACAGATCTTCTAATGGATTGGATGGAACCCCAAGACTGTCGACATGGATCCAATGGTCGAGACCTCGAACCTAGATCCGAAGACCGATCCTGGCGTTCGAAGACCGATCCCTCGGAACCCAAGATCGCCGAACCCCCTAATGTGTGACTCCTATCTAACCCGATCCTATTTTTTAAATTGCCATCTATATATATATTTTTGCATTAAATCATTCATGATTGCATACATATTCATTGGGTTGGGGGGCATTATGCCGATTCACTCATAATTAAATATGGAAGCCATATGCAGGCTATTCTAGTCTTATATTGGCCCCATTTAAATTTGTGTAGCGAACTGATGCCATGCTTTGCCTTGTTAAGTCAACATTTAAATTGCGGGTATCTAAACAATAGGAACCATCTAATTAATTATCGGGACCCCGGTTCCGCTTAATATTGCCTAGTTGCACCGCATGTTTGCCATACCATGGATCATATCACAATCATGCCAGATCTTCTGCCGTAGTATTAAATAGTGCATCCGGTGTTTCTTTTAGTGCTTTGGTTCTTCACGGATTAGGCCGTTGAGTTGATGCAAGTATCGACAAGTTCTTCGGATAATGTATCTTCGGCAGTGTTTTCTAGGCGAGCATTCTCCCCCTTTTTACCTATTTTGCATTTATTGTCTTTATTTCCTCCTGTTGATCTATTGCTATCCGTGTCGCGATGCTTTAGTGTTCCGTACCAGATATATTCCGTGCAGCCTTTATATTGCCTTGGACACCTCCTATTACATGTTGTTTGGTAGATAGATGGTCTCGCGAGTCGTAGTCGCTTGCTCAGGTGCGATCCCGTGTCGTGAAGTACCACACAATTGTTGGAATGTTGTCATATGCTTTATAGTGGAGAGGTTCATGACTTTAAATACAACTATTAAATTGCTGGAGTAACTAATGAAAGAGGCACCGGTGGACAATATATGCTATTTGGTTTTCCATGTCCACTTGTGTCCCGTAGGCCCCGAGTACTTGATACTTGTTCCTTGACTATCGCACTATCCGCATGTGGGACCATGAATCCCCTTAGCTAGAGCTTGATTCATTTCTTATTTCTTGCGGCCACAAACTAGTTTGTTGCATTATTACTATCATGTACTTATGCCATGCTTTACTCCTTTATTTACGATTGTGCGTGGAGCACGTGTACTGTTTTGGATGCGGAGTGTTTTCGTGGTATCGACAAGCCCAGTCACACTTTCGGGTTCCCAGTCGTTTACAGCCATTGACGCAAACCATGGGTCCATCTCGGAGCCGGCCAACTTCGTTGCGCGTAGCTTAATGGGGTGGCCCCCTGAAATAATTTATGAATCCTATGATTGCTTTGTCGTGAAAGCCTCGTTGGGTTTTGATTTGGTTTTTCCGAGGTTGATCATGTGTGTGTTGCTATTTGTGCACCCCAGCAAGGTAAATCTTTCTGAAAGCCATGTTCGCGATAATGGACGACTTGGAGCACAATATCTCGATCATAGACAAGCATAACTAAAGTAGTGCTATAAATTTGACTTAATATGTGACTAGTAATCAGCTTCACTACAATGGAATGGATAATAAAAGTGCCAACAACTGGTGGAACTGGGGTGTATCGTGTCATGCTATACCTTCCTAGTAAGTAGAGCAACTCCAATGGAATGAAATAAAAGTGCCAACAACTGCTGGTTTTGGGAGGTCTCATGCTATATCTGACTAGTAAGTGTTGCAACTATAATGGAATGAATAAAACTACCAACTGTGTGAGTTCCTCGGTTTGACTTTCTCGTTTGGTCTCGAGGGGGAATACCAGGATGGGTATGATTGGTGTTAGTATCAGGTTGGTCCCGAATAGGTATTTCTTATCCCTCTCTAATAGCCGACAGTGGTTTCAAGTCTCTATAGGTTGTTTAATGCATGCTTCGCTGCCGCTTCAGTCCACCATACCTATGTAGGTGAGAGCCGCCGAATTCTAGGCTCGCCGTGTACTGGCCTCAGTACTGACGCTCCTCTTTTTCCTTTGCCCTTTGTTGTCACCCTTTTTGTTTTAGCAGGTTTGAGATCAACGTCGTTAGCAGGGTTACCCTTCCGGCTTGGCCTGGGCAGGGTTATGGACGCCATTGGTTATTCTTTAGGGCTCTTATCCCCATTTGCATCTTATCTGTACTCGGATGTTGTATCGTTTTCAAGGTGATTTGGATCTTTGTATCGTATATTTGTATTCTTGACTCATGGAGTCGTTGTTGTATATATATGTTCTGTGGGTTCCGTTTTGGACTCATGTGTAATGGTATTACTTCGTTCTCCACCCGCACGCAAGTGCCTGGTGGGCGTCCTTGAATCGTTTCTATGCGGGTTTGGCGGGAAGCGCTAAAACTTGCATAGGGACGATTCGAGGGTGTTACATTAGCGATGAGGGCTGTCTTGGCGGGATCCGATGGGTGGACCTGAACTTTCTCTGTGTGCACCGATGGTTAGAAAGATAGGTTGGGTCAACTTGGCCGGCTCAGGGGAGGAAGATTGTTGTCTGTCGACTCCTTTAGTCTCGCGAGTTCTTCCTGCATGCCAAAGGACTAGGAGATTCTGTTGAATTCCCTGTCGCAACTGTCGGACCTCTCGAAGCTCTAGTTGACTGTGATGACACCATTAGGGCATGGCATCTTCATCTGCAGATAGGCGTAGTGTGGAACTGCCATGAACCTAGCGAAAGCGACACGTCCGAGGATGCAGAGGTACTGCGAGGGCCAGTCGATGACCTCGAAGTCGATGCACTCACGCCAAAAGTTTTTCGGTGTGCCGAAGATGAAGTCGAGGTTGTTTTACCAAGGGGATACACGCCCTTGCCTGGGACGATGCCGTGGAATGCTGTGTCTGAGGCTTCTAAGAAAGTCAGAGGGATCCTGATTGCTCGCAAGGTACTCATGAATATAAGGTTGATGCCGCTTCCGCCGTCCATGAAGACGCGGCTCATGTCGAAGCCTCCAATTTGTGCCTCGAGTACGAGGGGACAATGGCCTGGACGAGGTACTTGGGGCGGATGGTCGCACTTGTCAAAGGTAATGTAGGAGTCGCTTCCACTGAGGTACTCAGTGGTGGATGGTGGAGAGTTTGTCGCCTAGTTGACTTGGCGAGTGATGGCCTTCTGCACCCGATTCGAGGGTCGTCCCTTTTGGATCATCATGGTACCCATGGCCCGTGGGTATGGTTCGCCTCCTTGGTGCTAGTCCGGCGCAGCTATGTTTGGGGGTAGTCCGGGTGGTGGTGGTGGAGCTCCATGTGCCACGGCACCTAGGGCGACTCCGTATCCCCTTTCAACTGCGTTGCGATTCATCCGAGCCAGTCCCTCATGTAGTTTGAGGAAATCACGGCAGTCCTTGAGGAGGTGGTTGGACTTCTTTTTTTTCTTGTGCTTGTCGATGTAGAAGTGCACAGTGCATGGCCCGGACAGCTTGTCTTCAGTGGATGTTACGGGTGCCTCATTGCGATTCCGGCACTGCCATACTTGCGTGGTTGTCGTCGCGTCTATCGGCGTAGCCGGCTTCGACCATGTTGACGTCGTCGTAGTCATCGTAGATGCGCATGCGGCATTTGCTTCGGCGATCGTGTCTGCGCTCGAGTTCTGCCTCGTCGTCGGAGTGAACGCAATTTTTCACTGAATGTTCTCCATCTGCCCAGCGATTCGCGATTTCCATCAGGTGGTCGATGGTTTTGGGGTTCGAGCGGCCCAGCTCCTCCCTGAGCTCTATGCGGCGTACGCCGCCATTGAATGCGTCAATCGCGTGATCCTCCGAGATATTCTCTGCGGAGTTCTTGATGATGGACCACCTCTGGATGTATGAGCTTAGCGACTCGCCTGACCTTTGCTGGCAGCATCTCAGCTCTTCGATTGATGCAGGATGTTTGTAGGTGCCCTTGAAGTTGCGCACGAAGCTGTAGACCAACTCTTCCCAGTTGCGAATGGATCCGCGTGAGAGGTTGTTGAGCCATGCTCGGGCGGCGCCCTACAGCTGCAGCTCCAGGCACTGCATGGCTGTGCTTCAACTCCCGCCATAGAGCCTGACAGAGGAAATATGGTCCTCTAACCAGATTTTCGGGTCTTGTAGACCGTCAAACTTTGGGTTCTCCGATGGGAGCTTAAACCCCTTGGGCATTCGCTTTTGCCTGATGGCCCTACTGAAGTATCTAGCGCCATAGAGCTCCACATCTTCGTCTTCCGAGTCAGTCGACCGAGCACGTCGCGCCCTTGATTTGTCAATCTTGCGCTGTGTGAGGTCATCGTGCGCATCATAGTCGTGGTCGTGTCGCCGTGAAGGGCGACGTCGAGACAGATCGTGACTGTCGTCGCTAGATGAGGGCGAGGAATAGCGTTTTGCCAGAGCCTTGCCTTTCTTCGGTTCTGATGCTGGCTCTTTGTCGAGGGCGGCCTCGATTAACCCCAAGCATACGATCGTAGATGGGTGCATGGCAGCTCGAGGGTCTCCAGTTGGCGGCTGGTTTTTGAGGAGGTACATGGTGGCCACCGTTACCATAGCTTGCAGCGTTTTCGGGAGCACGTTGCCGCGCGTATCCACCATCATGGAGCAGAAGTCGAGGACTTTAGCAGCTTCCACACGTTCTTGTTCGGTGAGGTGGGCGAGTCGAGGTCGTATCTTGTTGGCGATGTACTCGTTGCACCTGGAGGAGGATCCTCCGTGTGAGGAGAGCCTAGCTTGCGGGAGGCTTGATTCATCAGCCGCCTTTTTACGCGCCTCGAGATGCAAAATTGTTTGCAGTTGGCGCCTGTATTCCTCTTTCAGGAGCCAATGGTAACCCATCAGCAGTTCTTGCGGGCCGCCGAAGGGTAGAGGGTGACCTTGCAGAGCTTCTCGGCAGCGAGCCCACTCGAGGTCGTTGAGCCTGATCATGACGCGTTCGCCGGTTTGCTCGTTTATCATGGTTGGAGGTTCGACTGCTCCTCCATTGTTGATGGGGGTGCCGTTTGGCGGCGGTCCGCCGTTTGGCGGTGGTCCGCCGTTGGGTATTCCACCATTTGGTGGGTTGGTTTCATGGCCGACATTCCCTGTGTTGTCGCGATTGGCAGAGGTGTCGCCTGTGTTGATGACGGCGCACATGAAGTGGCTGGGGAAGCTGTTGCTCCTGCAACTTTTAGATCCGGAACCGTAGGCTCCATCTTCAGTTGCCAGATCACTCAGAACGGATTCGCGACTGCTATCGCTGACCGTATTCTCGACTGTTGTCGAGGCATTGAGCTCACTGAGGGTGCCGATCGGTGGAGGGAACCACGATGCTAGGGAAATCGATGGTGTCGTCGGCTTGTCAGGCATGCGAAGCGTGCCCATCTGACCAACTTGGAAGCGGAAGCTCTCGATCGCCAGGCTGATCCGTTGCCCATAGACTCGAAAGCTGGGCGAGTGGCGGGCGTGTGGACGGTGAAGTCGAATGCACCGAAGAGCTGGCGAATCTCCGCTGTTGCGGAGTTGTAGATCGCGGTTGATGGGGCCGAAGAAGCCGCAACATCAGCACTCCCTATTCCCACAGACGGTGCCAATTGACGAGGGTTTAACTCATCAATGCCCATTGTTCTAGACTTGGGTTTTGGAGAAGGAGGGAGTGCTGGAGACATCTATCGGCTAGCAAACAAGCACACAGGGAACTCGAAGATTTACCCAGGTTTAGGCCTCGCAGAGTTCCCTACTCCTACTTGTCTGCTCGTGGAATTATTGAAGGAATCGAGGATTACAATGGTGCGCAGATGCAATCTGGTGAGGGTTGTGGAAAACTAGGGTTGCGTGTGTCCTCCTCGCTGCCCCCTCCTAGCCTTTATATAGATAGGCTAGGTCCCGATTAGCAGGTCGAGTCAGTTACAGTTTAGGGTTTTCCCCTTTGAACTTTCTATCTTTAGCTTCTTCTTGTTCTTCAAGCAATCAAGAGTGAACACTGATTTCCGACTTGGAGGAAACGTTCACCAATCTACGAAAATACAACATTATGCTTAACCCGAAGATATGCTTCTTTGGAATTCCAGCCGGAAAATTGTTAGGTTTTATCGTGTCTCAAAGAGGCATAGAGGTAAACCGGGACAAGATCAAGGCTATACTCAATATTTCCTGGCCAACTCGCCTGAAGGACGTTCAAAGACTAACAGGTTGCATTGCCGCAGTCAGTCGGTTTGTAAGCCGGCTCGGTAAAAGAGCCACACCACTATACAAGCTCCTAAAAAATACCAAGAAATTCGTTTGGACCAACGAAGCTGAAGCTGCGCTACAAGACCTGAAAGCAGTACTCTCATCTACTCCCATCCTTGCAGCACTGGAACCATAGGAACCCATGTTGCTCTATCTCGCTGCGACAAACAAGGTCGTTAGTATCATCATGGTAGTGGAGAGACCGGAGGAAAATCAGGAACACCTGGTGCAGCGTCTGGCTTACTATCTCAGCGAGGTCTTAACTGAATCAAAGCAGCGGTATCCGCACTATCAAAAGCTAGCTTACGGTGTATTCTTAGTATCTCATAAGTTGCGGCATTATTTTCAGGAACATCCAATTACCATGGTGAGCATAGCTCCCATGAGAGACATAATCAACAATAGTGACGCCACAGGACGCGTTGCCAAATGGGGCATAGAGCTTTCAGCTTTCGACATTGAGTACAAACCTCGTACAACAATCAAATCCCAAATCCTCACTCACTTTGTCGCTGATTGGACAGAGACAACGGAGAATATGACCCTACCAGAGTCGGAATAATGGACCTTGCATTTTGACGGGTCTAAGGCGCTCGGGGGCTGGCGTGGTACTCAAATCACCCCAGGGAGATAAACTTTTCTATGTACTACAGATCCACATCACGGCGACAAATAACATTGCCGAGTATGAAGCATTATTGCATGGAATCCGGATTGCTAAGGACATCGGCATCCGATGTTTAATGTGTTATGGAGATTCGGATCTTGTTGCCCAACAAGTGTCGGATATCTGTAAGGCAAACAAGCACATGGCAGCATATAGGGCTGTCGTGGATGAACTATCTAAATCGTTTGAAGGGTTTGAAGTTCAACACATCCCTCGAACATAAAATGAGGAAGCATATGCACTATATCGAATAGGCTCTGCCCGGAAAAAGGTTCCGGATGGCGCTTTTTTAGAGCACCTCAAAGTTCCCTCTATAAAAGGAGTGCACGGGGAATATCTGACCAAATCTGACTCACCTTTAGTAGAAGTTCTGGCTATGATTCCTAGCTGGACTCAACCCTACCTTGATTACTTGGTAGACGGAAAATTACCTGAAGACGAACTTCTGATCCGGCAGATCGTCCGACAAGCAAAATCCTACACTATAATTAGTGGTGAGCTCTATAAGCGAAGTGCGTCTAGGGTCTTTCAGTGTTCTGTATCTCCGGAAGAAGGAGTGGAAATCTTACGTGAGATCCACGAAGGCGAGTGTGGTCACCATGCTGCAGCCAAATTTCTAGTGGCAAAAGCTTTCAGACACGGTTTTTTCTGGCTTACATCCAAGGAAGATGCCGAACGGCTGGTCAAGCATGCAAGGGCTGCCAAAAATACGCCAAACAAGCTCACGTTCCGGCTGATCAGCTGCGAACAATACCTATAACATGGACTTTTTCGGTCTGGGGGATTGACATGGTAGGACCGTTTAAACGGGCTCCAAGTGGATTTGCTCATCTCTTAGTGATGGTGGATAAATTCACAAAATGGATTGAGGCTAAACCCGTCATTAGTTGTGATGGAGCAACAGCCATAAGATTTGTCGAGGATGTCATAATCCGAGATGGTTATCCGCATAGCATTATCACGGACAACGGGAGTAATTTCTCTATGGGAGAGCTCGCCGAATTCTACAATGAACAAAATATCTGGCTTGACATTGCATCAGCCGCACATCCACAAGCTAATGGACAAGTCGAATGAGCAAATAGTATAATATTACAAGGCCTAAAACCAAGACTTGAAGCACCACTACGACATGTTGTGCGGGCTTGGGCAGAGGAATTACCTTATGTAATATGGAGTTTACGAACAACTCCAAATAGGGTAATCGGATACACACCTTTCTTCTTGGTCTATGGCGCAGAAGAAGATCTTCCTAGTGATTTGGTTCACACTTCTCCTAAAGTGGCCGCGTATATTGAAGAGGATGCCGAAATTTCTCGACAAAATGATCTCGACATAGTCGAAAAGTTCGCGTCGTTCCTGAGATGAGAACAACAACCTATCAGCAGAAGTTACGCAAGTATCATAGCCAGAGAGTCAGAAACCGGTCTTTCAATAAAGGCGATTTGGTTCTCCGGCTTGTGTAGCAAAGAAAGCACAAACTTTCCCCAATATGGGAAGGGCCGTTTTTAGGGGCTTGTTTGTCTGTGGTACCAAAGTTCGCAGGCCAGCGCATGGCGGTACCTAAGTTGCCTGAAATTACCACGTTTCGAAAAGTTGGGCTACCAACTACTGAGAGGGGCCATTTCGAGGCAAACTCATCTCACCCCTGCCAAATTCAAACATTCTGTTAGACTGCCCCGTGAAGTAGACGGTCGGGACCCACATGTCGGTCATCTGTCCGTGACACGGGCGCCAACGCGGCAATCTCTTAGGCAAATTGAGCAGCTAAGTGGATCGGATGCGTTCACCAATTTCACAATTCCATTCCCAGCTTTCCCCTAGCACCGGCAGCGTCGGAATCCACCCTCCAGGCAGGACGATCCCTTCGGACATTTGACTTCTGGAGCCAAGTTGCTGCGGCCAGTTGCTACGCCCAGTCGCTGATCCCGAGCTCCAATGGCGCATGCCGTAGCCGCTGTTGCGAGGCTCTAGCCCGCCTCCGCCGCCGACGAGCCGAGCAGCTCGGAGGATGGCAGATCCTACTATCAAGAAAGAAGAAGTTCTGTCTACAAGCGGGTGAGCTACCCTTCTCTTTGCTATTCACACTAATTACAACTGCTAACTGGCTACTGAACCTCAGATTGTTTGTTAGCCCAATGCTGACAAACATATTTTGTCCACAGTTTTCTGTCAAGTGGGATCTGCCCGGACCCCCCTTACCTGGTTATGGTAGTCCTCTATAGGTACAACTCTAATGGCAAGTTGTATGGAAGCCATTTTTTCACGATGGAAGAAGCGCCTGCACAGATCTGCACTATATCTAGTATGGTTTCTGCTCTGCGTAATCATGTTGAATTATGGCCAAAGCAGACAACAAAGTTTAGGTTCATGGATGAACGTGGCATCATGGTTCCTATAACGTGTTACAGTCAGCTAATTGGGTTGATGAAAAGGTATGCTTCAGCTTCCATGTTTGACCTAAAATGTCATGTACTGGATGTGGAAGCTGCTGCAACTGGGAGTCGCCCTTCTATTCTTGGACAGGGTGGTTGCTCGAACCCAATTAGCTCCTGGTAAGCAAAGGTCGCTTGGGGTTCGCATGTTTGTGCTGAATTGTAATTTTTGTTTTATTTACTCTATAGATATTAGGCAGTTATGCAACAGTCTTGTTTCTTTGACAGGAAGCGCCGCAAGGTTAGAAACATGACTGCCGGTTCAGTAATTTTGCTTCCCGAAGAAAAAAAACGAGTGGAAAGATGATGCTGGACACGATTCTGGTGCCCATTGTCCCGGCGATGCAGAGTACGTGAAGCTAAGGAAATTGGCACCGAGGAAGAGGAAGAAGGCAGGAAATGCAGAAGCCAGTGGACGTGAAGGCTTGGCACCCAGGCTGCGGAAGAAGGCTGCTAGCAATTAAGATGCATAGTAATGTGTTGAACTTGAACCTATATATGTAATTCTGTTAAATTCTGATCGCTCTGTGTGTGGCACGTTGCTGGGAGAAACAATCTACCAACGTTCTCTGAGTAAAATGTACCGTGACTTAGGGTTTGGAAACGCCCGAGTCAGTAGTTGAATCCTAAATTGTGATTGTGCCACTACTATCTGAAAACAATGATCCACCGGTTCCATGATTGCTGAGGGGCAGGAGGTCTCCAAATACGATGGAATGTAAGTGGCACATAAATAAATTATTTAAGCTGCCACACTCCACGAAGCAGCAACTTATTTCAGATGCTACACAACAACGTGGCAACATAAATAGCAATGTTCTATCCGATAATGCCCAGATGAGGAGGAAATGGGTACCACTTTCTGGCCTAATCTTGATCCCGTCTATCTCACCACCTCTTTGCTCCTGCATCCCCTGCATCTGGCAAAGCTCCCGGATCTCCAGTAACCGGGTGTACGTGCTTCCACTTTATAAATTGTGGTTGTGCCATTTGCATGCGGCAGAATCCACGTAGATTACGTTTAAACAAACCACCAGTGTCAGAATACACTAGTAGAAAAGGTGTCTTTGGTCCACGGTTACGTTCTCAATCCGGGAAAGAGATCTAAATCGAGGTAGAAATTGACCTAAATCACAAATTCTTCCACAAATTAATCGAGACAGAGATCTAAATCGAGGCATTTCATTAATTCAACCACAAATTCTTATAAACAAAGGTGCGATGTCACATCCTACATTAATTCAACCAACTAGTCAACAATTTCACTTCCGCTGCCACTGTCCTCCGAGCCGCCGGCTTCCTCGTCTTCGTCGGACGGAACCTCCATGATTTCCGCATTGTACGTGAGATGGTGCACCTCTTCGCGGTGAGTGGCGGCGATGACAGTGAACTTGGTCCGTCCAGGGATGGACCAGAACCTCTCCCGCCCTTCTCGGTTGCGGAGATCCTGGTGCACCATGCGCCCGTAAACGATGCGGTTGCCAATCTTGGCCTTCCACTCCTTCTTGAACAGCGCCGACCAGTACGGGCTAGCCACCGCGTACCGTGGCGGTGCCCTCTTCCATGCGGGCATCTGGAGGTGGCGCGCCGCGATTTCGTTCTCCATCACGGCTCCGCCGGGGAAGAGGAGCGGAGCCACAGGCACCCCCTCATAGCTGATGCGCCATCCGTGGGGCACCGTCACGGCCGGCGGCGCGAGGATGTCGAAGTGCAAGAACATCACCGCCTCGTAGAAGTTCAGCGAGGGCATCTCCATGGCGACACGGTGGAGATTGGAGAGGGAGCGAGGGGGTGGACGGAACGGTGGAGATTGGAGAGGGCGAGGGGATGGGCGACGAAGCGACGAGTTGTGGCGCCTCCTATTTGTACACGAGGACGACGAAGCGACGGGCGGAATATCCAAGGGGCATTGGTCAGACAAAAGGAAGTAATGCAGCGTAAAGACAGATTAACGGGCGACCAATTTTTTTACTCCCAGGACTCCGGGGCCAATAGTTCAGACCGCTAGGTCAACAAGTACAACTATTACAACTTAAAAAAGGCATGGGGCCTAAGCTAAATAGAACTAGTTAACACACATCTCCTTGATCTTCCTAATCTTAGCCTTATGCGCATCTTCCTGCAACAGCAAGGATCGAATCGTCTGCTTCTTCCTTTTAGCATCTTCCTTGCACAACTTCAATTGTTTCTCTGCATCTTTCCTCATGCACTTGTCAATACTCGTAGTTGTGAACTGCAGGACTTTGGCATGGTGAAGATCCTTCCTTGCTTGAGTCAGTTCTTGCTCTTCTTTAGCCTTTAGGGCCAACGCCGTGTCCCTCTCCTTCTCGACTTTGCTAAACTTGTCTTCCACCCCCATGAGATCTCGCTTATGCTTGGTCGTGTCAACTGGTTCCCATAGCTTCATCTCAACACTGTCAAGAAGTGAGCTGAATGCGGATTCTTTCAACTCAACAGTCATTTCCCATAGTTTGTCCAGCGTTTTCTGCATCGATTTGGGCCACTCTGGATCTACCCATTTGACAACACCGCAACTTCCGCATCGCATCATTGCACAATGTCCTTGACACCATAGAAACCTCCTTCCTGTGTTTCGTCCTTCGAACGCTACAAATTTAGCGGGAACATATCCATGTTTACATAGCAGAGGACTGTCTTCATCCGCTAAACCGTGATAATCAGCATCATACATCGTCTGCTTGGCCCAACACATCATACGCGCATGAGTAAACGGAGTAGATCTGGCTCAAAAAATAGATAACTGACCATGGATGATAGAGATAGAGATGAGACGACTCACATCGAAATCACCATCCCTGTCGTCACGACGTGTTTCCTCGTCGTCTCCCCTTGAACCCATGGAGAGAGGGGAGGGGGTGGCTGCCGGAGAGGGGATTGGGATGGCGGCGCCGTCGGCTTGTGGCTATGACAGGATGGGAGTGAAGTGGGGAATGTGGCTTCGAGGGGAAGGAAGAGAAGTACGGGGAGGAAGAGAAGTAATGGGGACGTGACACAGGGATATGCCACGCTCAACTCGTGAGTCGTGACACTCACAACAGGGGAGCCCCCGGTGTTGCCAGTAAGTCCAGAGCAAGCGTAGCCAATCATGCCACAGAACAGACTACTCGCCGACCGATCTCACAAAAACCATCCCAATCGTCCAAGTGCCTCGATCGGACGGTATGTAACAATCGACAAGCAGAACAACTGTGTTAGGGCGTGCCTTCTAGAAGACTCAGTCTAACGCTAAGGTTAGGGCTCTCCTAAGGTTAATTAGTATCCATATGCGGTTTATGAAAAGAACATGCATCCAATGACATGGGTGGATCTAGCTGTGGTTAATGAGAAGAGCAGACATGCAATGACACCGGTGATATGTGGTTTGGGGGAAGAACACACATGCAATGACTCTGGTGATATGTGGTTTGTGAGAAGAACACACATGCAATGACTCTAGCTGTGGTTAATGAAAAGAGCAGACATGCAATGACACTGGTGCATCCATGTGTGGTTCATGGGAAGAACACACATGCAATAACACTGGGTTTGGTTCATGATATGGTGTGTGAGAAGAACACACATGCAATGACACTGGTGGATCCATGTGTGGTATGTGAGAAGAACACACATGCAATGACACTGGGTGTGGTTCATGGTATGGTTTGTGAGAAGAACACACATGCAATGACACTGGTGGATTCATGTGTGGTCTTTGGGAAGAACACACATGCAATGACACTAGATCCATGTGTGGTCTGTGAGAAGAACACACATCCAATGACTCTAACTGTGGTTCATGAAAAGAGCAGACATGCAAGGACACTGGTGGATCCATGTGTGATTCATGGGAAGAACACCCATGCGATGACACTGGGTGGATCCATGTGTGGTTTGTGAGAAGAACACACATGCAATGACTCCGGTGGATCCATGTGTGGTTCATGGGAAGAACACACATGCAATGACTCTGGTGATATGTGGTTTGTGAGAAGAACACACACGCAATGACTCTAGCTGTGGTTAATGAGAAGAGCAGACATGCAATGACACCGGTGGATCCATGTGTGTTTTGTGAGAAGAACACACGTGCAATGACACTGAGTGTGGTTCATGATATGGTTTGTAAGAAGAACACACATGCAATGACTCTAGTTGTGGTTTGTCAAAAGAGCACGCATGCGATGACTCTAGCTGTGGTTCATGGGAAGAGCAGACATACAATGACACTTGTGGATCCATGTGTGGTTCATGGGAAGAACACACATGCAACGACACCGGTGGTCCATGTGTGGTCTGTGGGAAGAACACACATGCAATGACACTGGTGGATCCATGTGTGGTTCTGATACATTGCAAATGTATCTATAATTTTTGATGTTCCATGCTTGGTTTTATCCACTTTCTTGTGTTTTATTCCAACTTTGGAGTACTTTTCATATGATTTCTTGGACTAACCTATTAACAAGAGCCACAGTGCCAGCTGCCTGTTTTCTGCTGTTTTTGGTTCCAGGAAAGTCAGAAAATGAATATTCTCGGAATTGGACGGGACAAAAGCCAAACTGTCTATTTTTCCAGAAGGGATCAAGTGCCAGAATACGAGACGGAGAGGGGCCAGGGACCGGCCACACCTACTGGCCGCACGGCCAGGCCTGGCCCGCGCCAGGGGGTGGTGTGGTGGCTCTCGGCACCCCCTCGGCCTCTCCTTCTGCCTATATATTACCCTCAGGATGAAAACCCTAAGTACCCGACCAAAAATCCACGAAAAAGTCTGTAGCCGCCGTCATCTCCATCCCTAGATCAGGAGGGATCTAAAGCTCTTCCCGGCACCCTGCCGGAGAGGGGAATTCACCCTGGAGGCCTTCTTCATCACCATGCAAGCCTCTGGTGTGATGCGTGAGTAGTTCATCCTTGGACTACGGATCCATGTAGTAGCTAGATGGCTGGTTTCTCCTCCTTTGTGCTTTCATGTTTAGATCATGTGAGCTCCATTCATGATCAAGATCATCTATTTGTAATTCATACATGTTGTGTTTGCGGGGATCCGATGGATATTGAGATGCTATTTCAGATTGATTATTGATTCTATCATGTCTTTGTTATTTGTGATCTTGCATGCTTTCCGTTGTTAGTAGCTATCTTGGCCAAGTAGATGCTAGCAACTCCAAGAGTTAGTATTTATGCTTGATAGTGGGTTCATGCCTCTGGTAATCTGGGGAAGTGATAGAAATCTCTAAGGTACTAGATGTGTTGTTGCTACTAGGGAGAAAAGAACAATCCTTTGTTCATAGAACAATCGTATTGTTTACTTTACACGTAGTTCGTAAAGCAATAATCTATTGCTTGCAACTTAATACTGGAGGGGGTTTGGATGATAACCTGAAGGTGGATTATTAGTCATAGATGCAGTTGGATGGCGGTCTATGTATTATGTTGTAATGCCCAATCAAGTCTCAAAGGAGTCAAGATGATTAGTATATGCATGTATTGCTTTCTCGGTGTTTGTCAATTACCCCGCTGTAATTTGTTCACCCAGCATGTTATCTATCTAAGGAGAGCCACCTCTAGCGAACTATGGATCCCGGTCCTCTTTCTTTACATACAATCTACAATTGTTTACTTCTTTGTGTTTACTTTCTGCAAACTTTTACTTCTTTCCATTCGATACGTTTAATACTTTGTTTTTCGCAAAACACGGTGAGATTGACAACCTCATCGCAAGTTGCGGACAAAGTTCTGTGGTTGTGTTGTGCAGGTCTCCATGTTGCTACTAGCACCGGTAGTGCACCCTGCCAAAGCTCAGCTAGTAACACCTTTGGGGTGTTTCCTTGCTCCTACTGGTTCGATTAAACCTTGGTTTCATAACCGAGGGAAACTTGTTGTTGTGCTCATCATACCTTCCTCTTGGGGTTCCCAACAAGCTCTACATCAACCACGAGCCATCAACACATTTTCTGGGCGCCGTGCATTGAGCCATCAAGCAATTTTCTAGCGCCGTTGCCAGGGAGTCAAGGACATCTTCACAAGGGAGTCCCTCATAACCAATCTCTTTACTTTGTTGTTTTTGGTTTGCTTAGTTTCTTTTTGCTTTGTTTGCTTGTTTTGTTCTTCAAAAACACAAAAAAATTAGTATTACTTGTTTGCTTTCTTATTTCAAAAACAAAAAAAAAATTAGTTCCTTTCTTACGTTTCCTTTATGACTAGCTCTGCTCCAATCACTATTTCATTATGGATAGCTCACTCAGTTTCCTATTTGGGAACAGTATTATGACTGCTAAGGTAATAGATGAACCACCGCCTGCTAGAACCTCCACGGAAGAAGAAATTGCTGAACCTGAAAGCTCATTAGTTGAAAAAGAGGAGGAGAGTGATGGACAAAAGGAGGAAGAATGGATCTACTCATGCCTACCTTGTAATGAGAGTAACTCTTTATCCCTTACATTATTTGATTGTCCCCCATGCTTATCAAAGGAGGGTGAATGTTATGTTCCTGAGGATTCTTTTGAAATTTTTTTTAATAAAGCTCTAGTGCTTGTAGATCATGAAAAGCATGCCTTATGTGATACTTATATTGTTGAGTTTATTCATGAGGCTACTGAAAATTATTATGAGAGAGGAAAATATGGTTGTAGAAGTTTTTATGGTAATGAAACACCTCTCTATGTGCTCAAAGTTTTGAAGTTACTTTTGTTTTATCTTCCTATGCCTGTCACTTTGCTCTTTGTGCATTTATTTGCATACAAGATTCCTATGCATAGGAAGTGGGTTAGACTTAAATGTGTTTTGAATTTGCTTTTTGATGCTCTCTTTTACTTCAATTCATATTTCCTATGAGAGCATCTTCTCAAATTTTCATGCCTAACTTAAAGGCGTTAAAGAAAAGTACTTGTTGGGAGATAACCCAAGAGTTTTAGTTGAGTCTTGGAAGGTATTACCTCTGTAATAACCTCTCCTTATCCTTTTTATTTGCTTTTTGTGCCAAGAGTAACCTCTAATGAGAGTGAAGTAATGATTGGGAAAGTTGCTGTCCCGAAATAGATTTTTGTGCTTCACCGTAAAAATTCCTAAGAGAGCTCTGTACGTCGGATTGAGCTGTAAATGTTTGTTCTTCTGCCCCAGGTTTTTATATAACTTTCGTTAGTTCAACACTTTTTGATTTGAGCAACAGAAGGTCTTCGAAAAAATTCGTCTTTACCTGCTGGTCTATTTTGACAGATTTCTGCCATTTTCTGCATTTGTTTCTTGTTGGTTCCTTCTTGAGTTCTTTTCGGGAATTGAGCTTTTTGAGGAAAGTGCTACAGTAGCTACTATTCTAATGGAAATTTATTTGGTGTTAGAACTTAACCTTAAGACTTATTTATCTTCAGTGCACTAATGTTGCTAATGAGATTGTGTGAAGTTTTGTATGAAGGAAAATTTTCAGGTGTATGGAAGGAATGAGTAATGAGATGAAGGATGGACTAAAGCTCAAGCTTGGGTATGCCACGCGTGTCACCCCAAGAAATATCCAATAAGTACAAGCGTCAAAGCTTGGGGATGCCCAAGGCATCCCCTTCTTCATCAATAAAAATCCCAGGTTTCTTCCAAACGCTTCATTTTTATTATTTCATGCACGGTTGTGTTGTTCTTGGAGCGTCTTCTTTTTCATTTTAGTTTTGGTTTTAGTTTGCTTGGTTTGCTTAGTTTTCTGAGTAAGTTGGTTGGACCCCCTCTTTCATACGTTGGTTTGCAAATAGTTTGGTTTGGATTGGAAAAGAGTAGGAAAGTTCATGCTTATGTGGTAAAAAGAGCTCGTTTTTTGACGGTGGCCTATGCTTTGCCATGCCATGCTTGATATTATTTTGGCTTTATGCTTAGTATTCTTTGTTGTATCATGACTTGTTATAACCAATTGATATTGCTTAATGTGCCTTGGATGAATCATTCGTTGATTTAGCATATTAAAGCATAGTATAGTGGTATTCTCCTTTGATGCTTTATTTGGGTTGACTTGGCACATGCTCACACCATGTTATGACTATCAAAAGTCACCATAAGCCTTTATGATCCTTTAGTTTTCAACTTGTAGTATCACTTTATGCTTTGATCAATGATGTTTTGTCGCTCTGCATGATTATGGCCATTATTGCTCTCTTAGTTTGTCGCTCCCAGTCTTTTGCTAGCCTCCACAATAAAGTATGAGTTCCACTCATGCATCCAACTCCCTAAACCATGTTTTTCCAAGGAGTCCACCATACCTACCTACTAGCTTATGCTATTCCAAGTATATTCATGCTTTTGTCTACCTTTCACTTGTTATGAGAAAACTAGTGATTAAAGCTCTCACGAACTTGATGGCACACTTTACTTTATTGCCTCTAATAAACTTGAACCATTGTGTGAGATCTAGGCACATGGCTTAATAGGATTGATAGGATACCCATATCAACAGGTTGCAACTTCTTTTCCGGAAGCTCATTCGAAAAGAACTCTAAGGTTAAGCGTCCTTGGCCTAGAGCAATTCTAGGATGGGTGACCGACCGGGAAGTGGGTAACCGGGTGCGCATGAGTGACGACAAAGTGCGCACAAAAGACTAGTGTTGTTCTGTGGGGCCAGTCTAGATATCCTATTAAGCTGCCAGGAGTGACACGCCCCGTGCCCAGGAGTGGACAGGGTGCTACAAGTGGTATCAGATCCGACCCTTGCGATTACACGGGTGTGTGCGGGTCAGTGGCGGGACATGTGGAGTATGGAGCGTGTGGCCCGGAGTGGACATGGCATGGCACATGTGCCGGCACTGGACGCACAGACGCGTGCCAAGAGGGAACATTCCTGGGGTGTGCTTGATCGATGAGGGCATCAATCTTCTAAAGGGTTGGTGTATGTGAGATCCAGGCACATGGCTTAATAGGATTGATAGGATACCCATATCAACAAGTTGCAACTTCTTTTCCGGAAGCTCATTCAAAAAGAACTCTAAGGTTAAGCGTGCTTGGCCTAGAGCAATTCTAGGATGGGTGACCGACCGGGAAGTGGGTAACCAGGTGCGCATGAGTGAGGACAAAGTGCGCAGAAAAGACTAGTGTTGGTCTGTGGGGCCAGTCTAAATATCCTATTAAGCTGCCAGGAGTGACACCTCCCGGGCCCAGGAGTGGACGGAGTGTTACACATTGGGTCCTTCTTTGTTGCGTATATGCTTACTCTTTATAAGTTGAAATTAGCATAACCATGTTTCATGGGGAACGCTTTCAACATTGCACTTGTACTTTGTACCCCGTTGATATTATATTCTTTTTCTTATGGATCCCGGTGGTGTGAAATAAAAGTGGAACTTGTAAGATCATGGAGTTTGTATGTGTGTTAGAGAAACGCCTGAGCCGCTAGCCTAAGCCATGCCTAATCATGGTGGAAACTTGCAGCATCACCATAATGAGCACTCTATGAAGCATCCTCAATAAAAACCTATGCAAATAGCAAATAAAAAGATTGCTGAGAAGCTCATTGTCTACTTGCCTTGTCATTTTGATTATGGGAAATCTCCCGTATCATGTGCAAGGGGTACCACGTTGGTGGTTCTTAATGGTACACATATACTTACAATGACAAGAGCTTACTCGTGATTGAAGTTGAGTAGCATGAGGATCGGTCTTCGTAAGTAAGGGGCATGAGATTTCGGTTTATAACTTGTCAAGCATATCCTCTTAGTTGTGTCACTTTAACCTTAATCACCTTCAAGATGCTTATGATAGGGGCAATGAGAGTTGAAAGCTATAAGTACCATAATTTTTGGAAGCTCTTTATGAGACTTGAATCCCTACTTCCTTTTACAAAAGGCCTTTCTTCCACCATTATATTGAGTCTCCACCTTCTATCTTTATGCACCTACTCTGAGAGCATAGTGGCCATTGTTAGTTCTATGTGCATTGTCCCAAGACTAGTTGATTGATGCATAACTTGTTATTGCTTGTTTTAAACTATTGTATATAGTCACTCTTATGAACTTTGAAGGTGTCCTATGCATTTATATTTGCTACTCTATTGAGGGACAAGCTGAATAATTTTATGCTATGTTTTCTTTATGTGAAACAAACAAACGTCTTGCAAAGCATTTTTTTTCATGAATCTTTTGTTTGTGCCTTTTCATGTTGCATCATAGTCTCTTTGCTTATTGCTAGAACTTTGTCTTTCATGCTATGATTGAAGTACTTTGATCCCGGCTTTGAATGTTTTGCAAATACCTTGATCAAGTCTTTGATGGTGCATGTCACCTCAAAAATTATTTCTTTTTATCACTTACCTACTCAAGGACGAGCAGGAGTTAAGCTTGGGGATGTTGATGCATTGCAAATGTATCTATAATTTTTTAGTTCCATGCTTGGTTTTATCCACTTTCTTGTGTTTTGTTCCAACTTTGGAGTACTTTTCATATGATTTCTTGGACTAACCTATTAACAAGAGCCACGGTGCCAGCTACCTGTTTTCTGCTGTTTTTGGTTCCAGGAAAGTCAGAAAATGAATATTCTCGGAATTGGACGGGACAAAAGCCAAAGTGCCTATTTTTCCAGAAGGGATCAAGTGCCAGAATACGAGACGGAGAGGGGCTAGGGGCCGGCCACACCACCTGGCCGCGCGGCCAGGCCTGGCCCGCGCCATGGGGTGGTGTGGTGGCTCCCGGCACCCCCTTGGCCTCTCCTTCTGCCTATATATTGCCCTCGGGACGAAAACCCTAAGTACCCGATCAAAAATCCATGAAAGAGTCTGTAGCCGCCATCATCTCAATCCCTAGATCGGGAGGGATCTGAAGCTCTTCCCGGCACCATGACGGAGAGGGGAATTCACCCTGGAGGCCTTCTTCATCACCATGCAAGCCTATGGTGTGATGCGTGAGTAGTTCATCCTTGGACTACGGATCCATGTAGTAGCTAGATGGCTGGTTTCTCCTCCTTTGTGCTTTCATGTTTAGATCATGTGAGCTCCGTTCATGATCAAGATCATGTATTTGTTATTCATACATCTTGTGTTTGCGGGGATCCGATGGATATTGAGATGCTATTTCAGATTGATTATTGATTCTATCATGTCTTTGTTATTTGTGATCTTGCATGCTTTCCATTGTTAGTAGCTATCTTGGCCAAGTAGATGCTAGCAACTCCAAGAGTTAGTATTTATGCTCGATAGTGGGTTCATGCCTCTGGTAATCTGGGGAAGTGACAGAAATCTCTAAGGTGCTAGATGTGTTGTTGCTACTAGGGAGAAAACAACAATCCTTTGTTCATAGAACAATCGTATTGTTTACTTTACACGCAGTTCGTAAAGCAATAATCTGTTGCTTGCAACTTAATACTAGAGGGGGTTCGGATGATAACCTGAAGGTGGATTATTAGTCATAGAAGCAGTTGGATGGCGGTCTATGTATTATGTTGTAATGCCCAATCAAGTCTCAAAGGAGTCAAGATGATTAGTGTATGCATGTATTGCTTTCTCGGTGTTTGTCAATTGCCCCGCTGTAATTTTTTCACCCAGCATGTTATCTATCTAAGGAGAGCCACCTCTAGTGAACTATGGATCCCGGTCCTCTTTCTTTACATACAATCTACAACTATTTACTTCTTTGTGTTTACTTTCTGCAAACTTTTACTTCTTTCCATTCGATACGTTTAATCCTTTGTTTTCCGCAAAACACGGTGAGATTGACAACCTCATCGCAAGTTGGGGACAAAGTACTGTGGTTCTGTTGTGCAGGTCTCCACGTTCCTACTAGCCCCGGTAGTGCGCCCTGACAAAGCTCAGCTAGTAACACCTTTGGGGTGTTTCCTTGCTCCTACTGGTTCGATTAAACCTTTGTTTCATAACTGAGGGAAACTTGCTGCTGTGCTCATCATACCTTCCTCTTGGGGTTCCCAACGAGCTCTACATCAACCACGAGCCATCAACACATTTTCTGGGCGCCGTGCATTGAGCCATCAGGTTCATGGGAAGAACACACATGCAATGACACATGTGATATGTGGTCTGTGAGAAGAACACACATGCAATGACTCTAGTTGTGGTTAATGAAAAGAGCTGACATGCAATGACACCGGTGGATCCATGTGTGGTTCAAGGGAAGAACACACATGCAATGACACTAGGTGTGGTTCATGATATGGTCTGTGAGAAGAACACACATGCAATGACACTGGTGGATCCATGTGGGGTCTGTGAGAAGAACACACATGCAATGACACTGGGTGTGGTTCATGATATGGTTTGTGAGAAGAACACACATGCAATGACACTGGGGGATCCATCTGTGGTCTTTGGGAAGAACACACATGCAATGACACAGGTGATATGTTGTCTGCGAGAAGAACACACATCCAATGACTCTGGCTGTGGTTCATGAAAAGAGCATACATGCAATGACACTGGTGGATCCATGTGTGGTTCATGGGAAGAACACACGTGCGATGACACTGGTGGATCCATGTGTGGTCTGTGGAAAGAGCAGACATGCAATGACACTGGTGGATCCATGTGTGGTTCATGGGAAGAACACACATGCAATGACACTGGGTGTGATTTAGGATATGGTTTGTGAGAAGAACACACATGCAATAACACTGGTGGATCCATGTGTGGTCTTTGAGAAGAACACACATGAAATAACACTGGGTGTGGTTCATGATATGGTTTGTGAGAAGAACACACATCCAATGACACTGGTGGATCCATGTGTGGTCTTTGGGAAGAACACAGATGCAATGACACTGGTGATATGTGGTCTGTGAGAAGAACACACATCCAATGACTCTAGCTATGGTTCATGAAAAGAGCAGACATGCAATGACACTGGTGGATCCATGTGTGGTTCATGGGAAGAACACACATGCGATGACACTCGGTGGATCCATGTGTGGTTTTTGAGAAGAACACACATGCAATGACACTGGTGGGTCCATGTGTGGTTCATGGGAAGAACACACATGCAATGACTCTGGTGATATGTGGTTTATGAAAAGAACAGACATGCAATGACTCTAGTTGTGGTTCATGAGAAGAGCAAACATGCAATGACACCGGTGGATCCATGTGTGGTTCATGGGAAGAGAAGACATACAATGACACTGGTGGATCCATGTGTGGTTCATGGGAAGAACACACATGCAACGACACCGGTGGATCCATGTGTGGTCTATGGGAAGAACACACATGCAATGACACTGATGGATCCATGTTTGGTTCATGGGAAGAACACACATGCAATGACACAGGTGATATGTGGTCTGTGAGAAGAACACACATGCAATGACTCTAGCTGTGGTTAATGAAAAGAACTGACATGCAATGACACCGGTGGATCCATGTGTGGTTCAAGGGAAGAACACACATGCAATGACACTAGGTGTGGTTCATGATATGGTCTGTGAGAAGAACACACATGCAATGACACTAGTGGATCCATGTGTGATCTGTGAGAAGAACACACACGCAATGACACTGGGTGTGGTTCATGATATGGTTTTTGAGAAGAACACACATGCAATAACACTAGTGGATCCATGTGTGGTCTTTGGAAAGAACACACATGCAATGACACTGGTGATATGTGGTATGTGAGAAGAACACACATCTAATGACTCTAGTTGTGGTTCATGAAAAGAGCATACATGCAATGACACTGGTGGATGCATGTGTGGTTCATGGGAAGAACACACATGCGATGATACTGGGTGGATCCATGTGTGGTTCATGAGAAGAGCAGATGGGCAATGACACTGGTGGATCCATGTGTCGTTCATGGGAAGAACACACATGCAATGACTCTAGTGATATGTGGTTTGTGAAAAGAACAGACATGCAATGACTCTAGCTGTGGTTAGTGAGAAGAACACACATGCAATGACACTGGGTGTGGTTCATGATATAGTTTGTGAGAAGAACACACATGCAATGACACTGGTGGATCCATGTGTGGTCTTTGGGCAGAACACACATGCAATGACACTAGTGATATATGGTCTGTGAGAAGAACACACATCCAATGACTCTATCTGTGGTTCATGAAAAGAGCAAACATGCAATGACACTGGTGGATCCATGTGTGGTTCATGGGAAGAACACACATGCAATGACACTGGGTGTGGTTCATGATATGGTTTGTGAGAAGAACACACATGCAATGACACTAGTGGATCCATGTGTGGTCTGTGAGAAGAACACACATGCAATGACACTGGGTGTGGTTCATGATATGGTTTGTGAGAAGAACACACATGCAATGACACTGGTGGATCCATGTGTGGTCTTTGGGAAGAACACACATGCAATGACACTGGTGATATGTGGTCTGTGAGAAGAACACACATCCAATGACTCTAGCTGTGGTTCATGAAAAGAGCAGACATGCAATGACACTGGTGGATCCATGTGTGGTTCATGGGAAGAACACACATGCGATGACACTAGGTGGATCCATATGTGGTTTGTGAGAAGAACACACATGCAATGACACCGGTGGATCCATGTGTGGTTCATGGGAAGAACACACATGCAATGACTCTAGTGATATGTGGTTTGTGAAAAGAACAGACATGCAATGACTCTAGCTGTGGTTAGTGAGAAGAACACACATGCAATGACACTGGGTGTGGTTCATGATATCGTTTGTGAGAAGAACACACATGCAATGACACTGGTGGATCCATGTGTGGTCTTTGGGAAGAACACACATGCAATGACACTAGTGATATATGGTCTGTGAGAAGAACACACATCCAATGACTCTAGCTGTGGTTCATGAAAAGAGCAGACATGCAATGACACTGGTGGATCCATGTGTGGTTCATGGGAAGAACACACATGCGATGACACTAGGTGGATCCATATGTGGTTTGTGAGAAGAACACACATGCAATGACACCGGTGGATCCATGTGTGGTTCATGGGAAGAACACACATGCAATGACTCTGGTGATACGTGGTTTCTGATAAGAATAGACATGCAATGACTCTAGCTATGGTTAATGAGAAGAGCAGACATACAATTACACCGGTGGATCCATGTGTGGTTCATGGGAAGAGCAGACATACAATGACACTGGTGGATCCATGTGTGGTTCATGGGAATAACACACATGCAATGACACCGGTGGATCCATGTTTGGTTCATGGGAAGAACAGACATGCAATGACACAGGTGATATGTGGTATGTGAGAAGAACACACATGCAATGACTCTAGTTGTGGTTAATGAAAAGAGCTGGCATGCAATGACACCGGTGGATCCATTTGTGGTTCAAGGAAAGAACATACATGCAATGACACTGGGTGTCGTTCATGATATGGTCTGTGAGAAGAACAAACATGCAATTACACGTGTGGATCCATGTGTGGTCTGTGAGAAGAACACGCATGCAATGACACTGGGTGTGGTTCATGATATGGTTTGTGAGAAGAACACACATGCAATGACACTGGTGGATCCATGTGTGGTCTTTGGGAAGAACACACATGCAATGACACTGGTGATATGTGGTCTGTGAGAAGAACACACATCCAATGACTCTAGCTATGGGTCATGAAAAGAGCATACATGCAATGCCACTGGTGGATCCATCTGTGGTTCATAGGAAGAACACACATGCGATGAAACTGGGTGGATCCATGTGCAGTTCATGAGAAGAGCAGACATGCAATGACACCGGTGGATCCATGTGTGGTTCATGGGAAGAACACACATGTAATGACTCTAGTCATATGTGGTTTGTGAAAAGAACAGACATGCAATGACTCTAGCTGTGCTTAGTGAGAAGAACACACATACAATGACACTGGGTGTGGTTCATGATATGGTTTGTGAGATGAACACTCATGCAATGACACTGGTGGATCCATGTGTGGTCTTTGGGAAGAACACATATGCAATTACACTGGTGATATATGGTCTGTGAGAAGAACACACATCCAATGACTCTAGTTGTGGTTCATGAAAAGAGCAAACATGCAATGAAACTTTTGGATCCATGTGTGGTTCATGGGAAGAACACACATGCAATGACACTGGGTGTGGTTCATGATATGGTTTGTGAGAAGAACACACATGCAATGACACTGGTGGATCCATGTGTGGTCTGTGAGAAGAACACACATGCAATGACACTGGGTGTGGTTCATGATATGGTTTGTGAGAAGAACACACATGCAATGACACTGGTGGATCCATGTGTGTTCTTTGGGAAGAACACACATGCAATGACACTGGTGATATGTGGTATGTGAGAAGAACACACATCCAATGACTCTAGCTGTGGTTCATGAAAAGAGCAGAGATGCAATGACACTTGTGGATCCATGTGTGGTTCATGGGAAGAACACACATGCGATGACACTGGGTGGATCCATGTGTGGTTTGTGAGAAGAACACACATGCAATGACACCGGTGGATCCATGTGTGGTTCATGGGAAGAACACACATGCAATGACTCTGGTGATATGTGGTTTGTCATAAGAACAGACATGAAATGACTCTAGCTGTGGTTAATGAGAAGAGCAGACATGCAATGACACCGGTTGATCCATTTGTGGTTCATGGGAAGAGCAGACATACAATGACACTGGTGGATCCATGTGTGGTTCATGGGAAGAACACACATGCAATGACACCGGTGGATCCATGTGTGGTCTATGGGAAGAACACACATAAAATGACACTGGTGGATCCATGTTTGGTTCATGGGAAGAACAGACATGCAATGACACAGGTGATATGTGGTATGTGAGAAGAACACACATGCAATGACTCTAGTTGTGGTTAATGAAAAGAGCTGGCATGCAATGACACCGGTGGATCCATGTGTGGTTCAAGGAAAGAACATACATGCAATGACACTAGGTGTGGTTCATGATATGGTCTGTGAGAAGAACAAACATGCAATTACACGTGTGGATCCATGTGTGGTCTGTGAGAAGAATACGCATGCAATGACACAGGGTGTGGTTCATGATATGGTTTGTGAGAAGAACACACATGCAATGACACTGGTGGATCCATGTGTGGTCTTTGGGAAGAACACACATGCAATGACACTGGTGATATGTGGTCTGTGAGAAGAACACACATCCAATGACTCTAGCTGTGGTTCATGAAAAGAGCATACATGCAATGACACTGTTGTATCCATGTGTGGTTCATGGGAAGAACACACATGCGATGACACTGGGTGGATCCATGTGCGGTTCATCAGAAGAGCAGACATGAAATGACACCGGTGGATCCATGTGTGTTTCATGGGAAGAACACACATGCAATGACTCTAGTGATATGTGGTTTGTGAAAAGAACAGACATGCAATGACTCTAGCTGTGGTTAGTGAGAAGAACGCACATGCAGTGACACTGGGTGTGGTTCATGATATGGTTTGTGAGAAGAACACACATGCAATGACACTGGTGGATCCATGTGTGGTCTTTGGGAAGAACACATCTGCAATTATACTGGTGATATATGGTCTGTGAGAAGAACACACATCCAATGACTCTAGCTGTGGTTCATGAAAAGAGCAAACATGCAATGAAACTGGTGGATCCATGTGTGGTTCATGGAAAGAACACACATGCAACGACACTGGGTGTGGTTCATGATATGGTTTGTGATAAAAACACAAATGCAATGACACTGGTGGATCCATGTGTGGTCTGTGAGAAGAACACACATGCAATGACACTAGGTGTGGTTCATCATATGGTTTGTGAGAAGAACACACATGCAATGACACTGGTGGATCCATGTGTGGTCTTTGGAAAGAACACACATGCAATGACACTGGTGATATGTGGTATGTGAGAAGAACACACATCCATTGACTCTAGCTGTGGTTCATGAAAAGAGCAGACATGCGATGACACTGGGTGGATCCATGTGTGGTTTGTGAGAACAACACACATGCAATGACACCGGTGGATCCATGTGTGGTTCATGGGAAGAACACACATGCAATGACTCTGGTGATATGTGGTTTGTCATAAGAACAGGCATGCAATGACTCTAGCTGTGGTTAATGAGAAGAGCAGACATGCAATGACACCGGTGGATCCATGTGTGGTTCATGGGAAGAGCAGACATACAATGACACTGGTGGATCAATGTATGGTTCATGGGAAGAACACACATGCAACGACACCGGTGGATCCATGTGTGGTCTGTGGGAAGAACACACATGCAATGACACTGGTGGATCCATGTTTAGTTCATGGGAAGAACAGACATGGAATGACACAGGTGATATGTGGTATGTGAGAAGAACACACATGCAATGACTCTAGCTGTGGTTAATGAAAAGAGCTGACATGCGATGACACCGGTGGATCCATGTGTGGTTCAAGGGAAGAACACACATGCAATGACACTGGGTGTGGTTCATGATATATTATGTGAGAAGAACAAACATGCAATTACACTAGCGGATCCATGTGTGGTCTGTGAGAAGAACACACATGCAATGACACTGGGTGTGGTTCATGATATGGTTTGTGAGAAGAACACACATGCAATGACACTGGTGGATCCATGTGTGGTCTTTGGGAAGAACACACATGCAATGACACTGGTGATATGTGGTCTGTGAGAAGAACACACATCCAATTACTCTAGCTGTGGTTCATGAAAAGAGCAGACATGCAATGACACTGGTGGATCCATGTGTGGTTCATGGGAAGAACACACATGCGATGACACTAGGTGGATCCATGTGTATTCTTTGGGAAGAACACACATGTAATGACACTGGTGATATGTGGTCTGTGAGAAGAACACACATCCAATGACTCTAGCTGTGGTTCACGAAAAGAGTAGACATGCAATGACACTGGTGGATCCATGTGTGGTTCATGGGAAGAACACACATGCAATGACACTGGGTGTGGTTCATGATATGGTTTGTGAGAAGAACACACATGCAATGACATTGGTGGATCCATGTGTGGTCTGTGAGAAGAACACACATGCAATGACACTGGTGGATCCATGTGTGGTCTTTGGGAAGAACACACATGCAATGACACTGGTGATATGTGGTATGTGAGAAGAACACACATCCATTGACTCTAGCTGTGGTTCATGAAAAGAGCAGACATGCGATGACACTGGGTGGATCCATGTGTGGTTTGTGAGAACAACACACATGCAATGACACCGGTGGATCCATGTGTGGTTCATGGGAAGAACACACATGCAATGACTCTGGTGATATGTGGTTTGTCATAAGAACAGGCATGCAATGACTCTAGCTGTGGTTAATGAGAAGAGCAGACATGCAATGACACCGGTGGATCCATGTGTGGTTCATGGGAAGAGCAGACATACAATGACACTGGTGGATCAATGTATGGTTCATGGGAAGAACACACATGCAACGACACCGGTGGATCCATGTGTGGTCTGTGGGAAGAACACACATGCAATGACACTGGTGGATCCATGTTTAGTTCATGGGAAGAACAGACATGGAATGACACAGGTGATATGTGGTATGTGAGAAGAACACACATGCAATGACTCTAGCTGTGGTTAATGAAAAGAGCTGACATGCGATGACACCGGTGGATCCATGTGTGGTTCAAGGGAAGAACACACATGCAATGACACTGGGTGTGGTTCATGATATATTATGTGAGAAGAACAAACATGCAATTACACTAGCGGATCCATGTGTGGTCTGTGAGAAGAACACAGATGCAATGACACTGGGTGTGGTTCATGATATGGTTTGTGAGAAGAACACACATGCAATGACACTGGTGGATCCATGTGTGGTCTTTGGGAAGAACACACATGCAATGACACTGGTGATATGTGGTCTGTGAGAAGAACACACATCCAATTACTCTAGCTGTGGTTCATGAAAAGAGCAGACATGCAATGACACTGGTGGATCCATGTGTGGTTCATGGGAAGAACACACATGCGATGACACTAGGTGGATCCATGTGTATTCTTTGGGAAGAACACACATGTAATGACACTGGTGATATGTGGTCTGTGAGAAGAACACACATCCAATGACTCTAGCTGTGGTTCACGAAAAGAGTAGACATGCAATGACACTGGTGGATCCATGTGTGGTTCATGGGAAGAACACACATGCAATGACACTGGGTGTGGTTCATGATATGGTTTGTGAGAAGAACACACATGCAATGACATTGGTGGATCCATGTGTGGTCTGTGAGAAGAACACACATGCAATGACACTGGTGGATCCATGTGTGGTCTTTGGGAAGAACAAACATGCAATGACACTGGTGATATGTGGTATGTGAGAAGAACACACATCCAATGACTCTAGCTGTGGTTCATGAAAAGAGCAGACATGCAATGACACTTGTGGATCCATGTGTGGTTCATGGGAAGAACACACATGCAATGACACTAGGTGGATCCATGTGTGGTTTGTGAGAAGAACACACATGCAATGACACCGGTGGATCCATGTGTGGTTCATGGGAAGAACACACATGCAATGACTCTGGTGATATGGGGTTTGTCATAAGAACAGACATGCAATGACTCTAGTTGTGGTTAATGAGAAGAGCAGACATGGAATGACACCGGTGGATCCATGTGTGGTTCATGGGAAGAGCAGACATACAATGACACTGGTGGATCCATGTGTGGTTCATGGGAAGAACACACATGCAATGACACCGGTGGATCCATGTGTGGTCTATGGGAAGAACACACATGCAATGACACTGGTGGATCCATGTTTGGTTCATGGGAAGAACAGACATGCAATGACACAGGTGATATGTGGTCTGTGAGAAGAACACAGATGCAATGACTCTAGCTGTGGTTAATGAAAAGAGTTGACATGCAATGACACCAGTGGATCCATGTGTGGTTCAAGGGAAGAACACACATGCAATGACACTGGGTGTGGTTCATGATATGGTATGTGAGAAGAACAAACATGCAATTACACTGGTGGATCCATGTGTGGTCTGTGAGAAGAACATACATGCAATGACACTGGGTGTGGTTCATGATATGGTTTGTGAGAAGTACACACATGCAATGACACTGGTGGATCCATGTGTGGTCTTTGGGAAGAACACACATGCAATGACACTCGTGATATGTGGTATGTGAGAAGAACACACATCCAATGACTCTAGATGTGGTTCATGAAAAGAGCAGACATGCAATGACACTGGTGGATCCATGTGTGGTTCATGGGAAGAACACACATGCGATGACACTGGGTGGATCCATGTGTGGTTTGTGAGAAGAACACACATGCAGTGACACCAGTGGATCCATGTGTGGTTCATGTGAAGAACACACATGCAATCAATCTGGTGATATGTGGTTTGTCATAAGAACAGACATGCAATGACTCTAGCTGTGGTTAATGAGAAGAGCAGACATGCAATGACACCGGTGGATCCATGTGCGGTTCATGGGAAGAGCGAACATAGAATGACACTGGTGGATCCATGTGTGGTTCATGGGAAGAACACACATGCAACGACACCGGTGGATACATGTGTGGTCTGTGGGAAGAACACACATGCAATGACACTGCTGGATCCATGTTTGGTTCATGGGAAGAACAGACATGCAATGATACAGGTGATATGTGGTCTCTGAGAAGAACACACATCCAATGACTCTAGCTGTGGTTAATGAAAAGAGCTGACATGCAATGACACTGGTGGATCCATGTGTGGTTCAAGGGAAGAACACACATGCAATGACACTGGGTGTGGTTCATGATATGGTCTGTGAGAAGAACAAACATGCAATTACACTGGTGGACCCGTGTGTGGTCTGTGAGAAGAACACACATGCAATGACACTGGGTGTGGTTCATGATATGGTTTGTGAGAAGAACACACATGTAATGACACTGGTGGATCCATGTGTGGTCTTTGGGAAGAACACACATGCAATGACACTGGTGATGTGTGGTCTATGAGAAGAACACACATCCAATGACTCTAGATGTGGTTCATGAAAAGAGCATACATGCAATGACACTGTTGGATCCATGTGTGGTTCATGGGAAGAACACACATGCGATGACACTGGGTGGATCCATGTGTGGTTCATGCGAAGAGCAGACATTCAATGACACCGGTGGATCCATGTGTGGTTCATGGGAAGAACACACATGCAATGACTCTAGTGATATGTGGTTTGTGAAAAGAACAGACATGCAATGACTCTAGCTGTGGTTAGTGAGAAGAACACACATGCAATGACACTGGGTGTGGTTCATGATATGGTTTGTGAGAAGAACACACATGCAATGACACTGGTGGATCCATGTGTGGTCTTTGGGAAGAACACATATACAATGACACTGGTGATATGTGGTATGTGAGAAGAACACACATCCAATGACTCTAGCTGTGGTTCATGAAAAGAGCAGACATGCAATGACACTTGTGGATCCATGTGTGGTTCATGGGAAGAACACACATGCGATGACACTAGGTGGATCCATGTGTGGTTTGTGAGAAGAACACACATGCAATGACACCGGTGGATCCATGTGTGGTTCATGGGAAGAACACACATGCAATGACTCTAGTGATATGTGGTTTGTCATAAGAACAGACATGCAATGACTCTAGCTATGGTTAATGAGAAGAGCAGACATGGAATGGCACCGGTGGATCCATGTGTGGTTCATGGGAAGAGCAGACATACAATGACACTGGTGGATCCATGTGTGGTTCATGGGAAGAACACACATGAAACGACACCGGTGGATCCATGTGTGGTCTATGGGAAGAACACACATGCAATGACACTGGTGGATCCATGTTTGGTTCATGGGAAGAACAGACATGCAATGACACAGGTGATATGTGGTCTGTGAGAAGAACACACATCCAATGACTCTAGCTGTGGTTCACGAAAAGAGCAGACATGCAATGAAACTGGTGGATCCATGTGTGGTTCATGGGAAGAACACACATGCAATGACATTGGGTGTGGTTCATGATATGGTTTGTGAGAAGAACACACATGCAATGACATTGGTGGATCCATGTGTGGTCTGTGAGAACAACACACATGCAATGACACTGGGTGTGGTTCATGATATGGTTTGTGAGAAGAACACACATGCAATGACAGTGGTGGATCCATGTGTGGTCTTTGGGAAGAACAAACATGCAATGACACTGGTGATATGTGGTATGTGATAAGAACACACATCCAATGACTCTAGCTGTGGTTCATGAAAAGAGCAGACATGCAATGACACTTGTGGATCCATGTGTGGTTCATGGGAAGAACACACATGCGATGACACTAGGTGGATCCATGTGTGGTTTGTGAGAAGAACACACATGCAATGACACCGGTGGATCCATGTGTGGTTCATGGGAAGAGCACACATGCAATGACTCTGGTGATATGTGGTTTGCCATAAGAATAGACATGCAATGACTCTAGCTGTGGTTAATGAGAAGAGCAGACATGGAATGACACCGGTGGATCCATGTGTGGTTCATGGGAAGAGCAGACATACAATGACACTGGTGGATCCATGTGTGGTTCATGGGAAGAACACACATGCAATGACACCGGTGGATCCATGTGTGGTCTATGGGAAGAACACACATGCAATGACACTGGTGGATCCATGTTTGGTTCATGGGAAGAACAGACATGCAATGACACAGGTGATATGTGGTCTCTGAGAAGAACACAGATGCAATGACTCTAGCTGTGGTTAATGAAAAGAGCTGACATGCAATGACACAAGTGGATCCATGTGTGGTTCATGGGAAGAACACACATGCAATGACACTAGTGGATCCATGTGTGGTATGTGGGAAGACCACACATGCAATGACACTGGTGATATGTGGTCTGTGAGAAGAACACACATGCAATGACACTGGGTGTGGTTCATGATATGGTATGTGAGAAGAACAAACATGCAATTACAGTGGTGGATCCATGTGTGGTCTGTGAGAAGAACACACATGCAATGACACTGGGTGTGGTTCATGATATGGTTTGTGAGAAGAACACACATGCAATGACACTAGTGGATCCATGTGTGGTCTTTGGGAAGAACACACATGCAATGAAACTGGTGATATGTGGTATGTGAGAAGAACACACATCCAATGACTCTAGCTGTGGTTCATGAAAAGAGCAGACATGCAATGAAACTGGTGGATCCATGTGTGTTTCATGGGAAGAACACACATGCAATGACACTGGGTGTGGTTCATGATATGGTTTGTGAGAAGAACACACATGCAATGACACTGGTGGATCCATGTGTGGTCTGTGAGAAGAACACGCATGCAATGACACTGGTCGATCCATGTGTGATCTGTGAGAAGAACACACATGCAATGACACTGGGTGTGGTTCATGATATGGTTTGTGAGAAGAACACACATGCAATGACACTGGTGGATCCATGTGTGGTCTTTGGGAAGAACACACATGCAATGACACTCGTGATATGTGGTATGTGAGAAGAACACACATCCAATGACTCTAGCTGTGGTTCATGAAAAGAGCAGACATGCATTGACACCGGTGGATCCATGTGTGGTTCATGGGAAGAACACACATGCGATGACACTGGGTGGATCCATGTGTGGTTTGTGAGAAGAACACACATGCAGTGACACTGGTGGATCCATGTGTGGTTCATGTGAAGAACACACATGCAATCACTCTGGTGATATGTGGTTTGTCATAAGAACAGACATGCAATGACTCTAGCTGTGGTTAATGAGAAGAGCAGACATGCAATGACACCGGTGGATCCATGTGCGGTTCATGGGAAGAGCGAACATAGAATGACACTGGTGGATCCATGTGTGGTTCATGGGAAGAACACAGATGCAACGACACCGGTGGATACATGTGTGGTCTGTGGGAAGAACACACATGCAATGACACTGCTGGATCCATGTTTGGTTCATGGGAAGAACAGACATGCAATGACACAGGTGATATGTGGTCTCTGAGAAGAACACACATCCAATGACTCTAGCTGTGGTTAATGAAAAGAGCTGACATGCAATGACACTGGTGGATCCATGTGTGGTTCAAGGGAAGAACACACATGCAATGACACTGGGTGTGGTTCATGATATGGTCTGTGAGAAGAACAAACAGGCCATTACACTGGTGGACCCATGTGTGGTCTGTGAGAAGAACACACATGCAATGACACTGGGTGTGGTTCATGATATGGTTTGTGAGAAGAACACACATGCAATGACACTGGTGGATCCATGTGTGGTCTTTGAGAAGAACACACATGCAATGACACTGGTGATGTGTGGTCTGTGAGAAGAACACACATCCAATGACTCTAGCTGTGGTTCATGAAAAGAGCATACATGCAATGACACTGTTGGATCCATGTGTGGTTCATGGGAAGAACACACATGCGATGACACTGGGTGGATCCATGTGTGGTTCATGCGAAGAGCAGACATTCAATGACACCGGTGGATCCATGTGTGGTTCATGGGAAGAACACACATGCAATGACTCTAGTGATATGTGGTTTGTGAAAAGAACAGACATGCAATGACTCTAGTTGTGGTTAGTGAGAAGAACACACATGCAATGACACTGGGTGTGGTTCATGATATGGTTTGTGAGAAGAACACACATGCAATGACACTGGTGGATCCATGTGTGGTCTTTGGGAAGAACACATATGCAATTACACTGGTGATATATGGTCTGTGAGAAGAACACACATCCAATGACTCTAGCTGTGGTTCATGAAAAGAGCAGACATGCAATGAAACTGGTGGATCCATGTGTGGTTCATGGGAAGAACACACATGCAATGACACTGGGTGTGGTTCATGATATGGTTTGTGAGAAGAACACACATGCAATGACACTGGTGGATCCATGTGTGGTCTGTGAGAAGAACACACATGCAATGACACTGGGTGTGGTTCATGATATGGTTTGTGAGCAGAACACACATGCAATGACACTGGTGGATCCATGTGTGGTTCATGGGAAGAACACACATGCAACGACACCGGTGGATCCATGTGTGGTCTATGGCAAGAACACACATGCAATGACACTAGTGGATCCATGTTTGGTTCATGGGAAGAACAGACATGCAATGACACAGGTGATATGTGGTCTGTGAGAAGAACACAGATGCAATGACTCTAGCTGTGGTTAATGAAAAGAGCTGACATGCAATGACACCAGTGGATCCATGTGTGGTTCAAGGGAAGAACACACATGCAATGACACTGGGTGTGGTTCATGATATGGTATGTGAGAAGAACAAACATGCAATTACAGTGGTGGATCCATGTGTGGTCTGTGAGAAGAACACACATGCAATGACAGTGGGTGTGGTTCATGATATGGTTTGTGAGAAGAACACACATGCAATGACACTGGTGGATCCATGTGTGGTCTTTGGGAAGAACACACATGCAATGACACTGGTGATATGTGGTATGTGAGAAGAACACACATCCAATGACTCTAGCTGTGGTTCATGAAAAGAGCAGACATGCAATGAAACTGGTGGATCCATGTGTGGTTCATGGGAAGAACACACATGCAATGACACTGGGTGTGGTTCATGATATGGTTTGTGAGAAGAACACACATGCAATGACACTGGTGGATCCATGTGTGGTCTGTGAGAAGAACACACATGCAATGACACTGGTGGATCCATGTGTGGTCTGTGAGAAGAACACACATGCAATGACACTGGGTGTGGTTCATGATATGGTTTGTGAGAAGAACACACATGCAATGACACTGGTGGATCCATGTGTGGTCTTTGGGAAGAACACACATGCAATGACACTCGTGATATGTGGTATGTGAGAAGAACACACATCCAATGACTCTAGCTGTGGTTCATGAAAAGAGCAGACATGCATTGACACCGGTGGATCCATGTGTGGTTCATGGGAAGAACACACATGCGATGACACTGGGTGGATCCATGTGTGGTTTGTGAGAAGAACACACATGCAGTGACACCGGTGGATCCATGTGTGGTTCATGTGAAGAACACACATGCAATCACTCTGGTGATATGTGGTTTGTCATAAGAACAGACATGCAATGACTCTAGCTGTAGTTAATGAGAAGAGCAGACATGCAATGACACCGGTGGATCCATGTGCGGTTCATGGGAAGAGTGAACATAGAATGACACTGGTGGATCCATGTGTGGTTCATGGGAAGAACACACATGCAACGACACCGGTGGAGACATGTGTGGTCTGTGGGAAGAACACACATGCAATGACACTGCTGGATCCATGTTTGGTTCATGGGAAGAACAAACATGCAATGACACAGGTGATATGTGGTCTCTGAGAAGAACACACATCCAATGACTCTAGCTGTGGTTAATGAAAAGAGCTGACATGCAATGACACTGGTGGATCCATGTGTGGTTCAAGGGAAGAACACACATGCAATGACACTGGGTGTGGTTCATGATATGGTATGTGAGAAGAACAAACATGCCATTACACTAGTGGACCCATGTGTGGTCTGTGAGAAGAACACACATGCAATGACACTGGCTGTGGTTCATGATATGGTTTGTGAGAAGAACACACATGCAATGACACTGGTGGATCCATGTGTGGTCTTTGGGAAGAACACACATGCAATAACACTGGTGATGTGTGGTCTGTGAGAAGAACACACATCCAATGACTCTAGCTGTGGTTCATGAAAAGAGTATACATGCAATGACACTGTTGGATCCATGTGTGGTTCATGGGAAGAACACACATGCGATGACACTAGGTGGATCCATGTGTGGTTCATGCGAAGAGCAGACATTCAATGACACCGGTGGATCCATGTGTGGTTCATGGGAAGAACACACATGCAATGACTCTAGTGATATGTGGTTTGTGAAAAGAACAGACATGCAATGACTCTAGCTGTGGTTAGTGAGAAGAACACACATGCAATGACACTAGGTGTGGTTCATGATATGGTTTGTGAGAAGAACACACATGCAATGACACTGGTGGATCCATGTGTGGTCTTTGGGAAGAACACATATGCAATTACACTGGTGATATATGGTCTGTGAGAAGAACACACATCCAATGACTCTAGCTGTGGTTCATGAAAAGAGCAGACATGCAATGAAACTGGTGGATCCATGTGTGGTTCATGGGAAGAACACACATGCAATGACACTGGGTGTGGTTCATGATATGGTTTGTGAGAAGAACACACATGCAATGACACTGGTGGATCCATGTGTGGTCTGTGAGAAGAACACACATGCAATGACACTGGGTGTGGTTCATGATATGGTTTGTGAGCAGAACACACATGCAATGACACTGGTGGATCCATGTGTGGTTCATGGGAAGAACACACATGCAACGACACCAGTGGATCCATGTGTGTTCTATGGGAAGAACACACATGCAATGACACTGGTGGATCCATGTTTGGTTCATGGGAAGAACAGACATGCAATGACACAGGTGATATGTGGTCTGTGAGAAGAACACAGATGCAATGACTCTAGCTGTGGTTAATGAAAAGAGCTGACATGCAATGACACCAGTGGATCCATGTGTGGTTCAAGGGAAGAACACACATGCAATGACACTGGGTGTGGTTCATGATATGGTATGTGAGAAGAACAAACATGCAATTACACTGGTGGATCCATGTGTGGTCTGTGAGAAGAACACACATGCAATGACACTAGGTGTGGTTCATGATATGGTTTGTGAGAAGAACACACATGCAATGACACTGGTGATATGTGGTATGTGACAAGAACACACATCCAATGACTCTAGCTGTGGTTCATGAAAAGAGCAGACATGCAATGAAACTGGTGGATCCATGTGTGGTTCATGGGAAGAACACACATGCAATGACACTGGGTGTGGTTCATGATATGGTTTGTGAGAAGAACACACATGCAATGACACTGGTGGATCCATGTGTGGTCTGTGAGAAGAACACACATGCAATGACACTGGTGGATCCATGTGTGGTCTGTGAGAAGAACACACATGCAATGACACTGGGTGTGGTTCATGATATGGTTTGTGAGAAGAACACACATGCAATGACACTGGTGGATCCATGTGTGGTATTTGGGAAGAACACGCATGCAATGACACTCGTGATATGTGGTATGTGAGAAGAACACACATCCAATGACTCTAGTTGTGGTTCATGAAAAGAGCAGACATGCAATGACACTGGTGGATCCATGTGTGGTTCATGGGAAGAACACACATGCGATGACACTGGGTGGATCCATGTGTGGTTTGTGAGAAGAACACACATGCAGTGACACCGGTGGATCCATGTGTGGTTCATGTGAAGAACACACATGTATTCACTCTGGTGATATGTGGTTTGTCATAAGAACAGACATGCAATGACTCTAGCTGTCGTTAATGAGAAGAGCAGACATGCAATGACACCGGTGGATCCATGTGCGGTTCATGGGAAGAGCGAACATAGAATGACACTGGTGGATCCATGTGTGGTTCATGGGAAGAACACACATGCAACGACACCGGTGGATACATGTGTGGTCTGTGGGAAGAACACACATGCAATGACACTGCTGGATCCATGTTTGGTTCATGGGAAGAACAGACATGCAATGACACAGGTGATATGTGGTCTCTGAGAAGAAGACACATCCAATGACTCTAGCTGTGGTTAATGAAAAGAGCTGACATGCAATGACACTGGTGGATCCATGTGTGGTTCAAGGGAAGAACACACATGCAATGACACTGGGTGTGGTTCATGATATGGTCTGTGAGAAGAACAAACATGCAATTACACTGGTGGACCCATGTGTGGTCTGTGAGAAGAACACACATGCAATGACACTGGGTGTGGTTCATTATATGGTTTGTGAGAAGAACACACATGCAATGACACTAGTGGATCCATGTGTGGTCTTTGGGAAGAACACACATACAATGACACTGGTGATGTGTGGTCTGTGAGAAGAACACACATCCAATGACTCTAGCTGTGGTTCGTGAAAAGAGCATACATGCAATGACACTGTTGGATCCATGTGTGGTTCATGGGAAGAACACACATGCGATGACACTAGGTGGATCCATGTGTGGTTCATGCGAAGAGCAGACATTCAATGACACCGGTGGATCCATGTGTGGTTCATGGGAAGAACACACATGCAATGACTCTAGTGATATGTGGTTTGTGAAAAGAACAGACATGCAATGACTCTAGCTGTGGTTAGTGAGAAGAACACACATGCAATGACACTGGGTGTTTTTCATGATATGGTTTGTGAGAAGAACACACATGCAATGACGCTGGTGGATCCATGTGTGGTCTTTGGGAAGAACACATATGCAATTACACTGGTGATATATGGTCTGTGAGAAGAACACACATCCAATGACTCTAGCTATGGTTCATGAAAAGAGCAGACATGCAATGAAACTGGTGGATCCATGTGTGGTTCATGGGAAGAACACACATGCAATGACACTGGGTGTGGTTCATGATATGGTTTGTGAGAAGAACACACATGCAATGACACTGGTGGATCCATGTGTGGTCTGTGAGAAGAACACACATGCAATGACACTGGGTGTGGTTCATGATATGGTTTGTGAGCAGAACACACATGCAATGACACTGGTGGATCCATGTGTGGTCTTTGGGAAGAACACACATGCAATGACACTGGTGATATGTGGTATGTGAGAAGAACACACATCCAATGACTCTAGCTATGGTTCATGAAAAGAGCAGACATGCAATGACACTTGTGGTTCATGGGAAGAACACACATGCAATGACACTGGTGATATGTGGTATGTGAGAAGAACACACATCCAATAACTCTATCTGTGGTTCATGAAAAGAGCAGACATGCAATGACACTTGTGGATCCATGTGTGGTTCATGGGAAGAACACACATGCGATGACACTGGGTGGATCCATGTGTGGTTTGCGAGAAGAACACACATGCAATGACACCGGTGGATCCATGTGTGGTTCATGGGAAGAACACACATGCAATGACTCTGGTGATATGTGGTTTGTCATAAGAACAGACATGTAATGACTCTAGTTGTGGTTAATGAGAAGAGCAGACATGCAATGACACCGGTGGATCCATGTGCGGTTCATGGGAAGAGCAGACATACAATGACGCTGGTGGATCCATGTGTGGTTCATGGGAAGAACACACATGCAACGACACCGGTGGATCCATATGTGGTCTGCGGGAAGAACACACATGCAATGACACTGGTGGATCCATGTTTGGTTCACGGGAAGAATATACATGCAATGACACTGGTGGATCCATGTGTGGTCTGTGAGAAGAACACACATGCAATGACTCTAGCTGTGGTTAATGAAAAGAGCTGACATGCAATGACACCGGTGGATCCATGTGTGGTTCAAGGGAAGAACACACATGCAATGACACTGGGTGTGGTTCATGATATGGTCTGTGAGAAGAACAAACATGCAATTACACTGGTGGATCCATGTGTGGTCTGTGAGAAGAACACACATGCAATGACACTGGGTGTGGTTCATGATATTGTTTGTGAGAAGAACACACATGCAATGACACTGGTGGATCCATGTGTGTTCTTTGGGAAGAACACACATGCAATGACACTGGTGATATGTGGTCTGTGAGAAGAACACATATCCAATGACTCTAGCTCTGGTTCATGAAAAGAGCATACATGCAATGACACTGGTGGATCCATGTGTGGTTCATGGGAATAACACACATGCGATGACACTGGGTGGATCCATGTGTGGTTCATGAGAAGAGCAGACATGCAATGACACCGGTGGATCCATGTGTGTTTCATGGGAAGAACACACATGCAATGACTGGTGATATGTGGGTTATGAAAAGAACAGACATGCAATGACTCTAGCTGTGGTTAGTGAGAAGAACACACATGCAATTACACTTGGTGTGTTTCATGATATGGTTTGTGAGAAGAACACACATGCAATGACACTGGTGGATCTATGTGTGTTCTTTGGGAAGAACACACATGCAATGACACTGGTGATATGTGGTCTGTGAGAAGAACACACACCCAATGACTCTAGCTATGGTTCATGAAAAGAGCAGACATGCAATGACACTGGTGGATCCATGTGTGGTTCATGGGAAGAACACGCACGCAATGACACTGGGTGTGGTTCATGATATGGTTTGTGAGAAGAACACACATGCAATGACACTGGTGGATCCATGTGTGGTGTTTGGGAAGAACACACATGCAATGACACTTGTGATATGTGGTATGTGAGAAGAACACACATCCAATGACTCTAGCTGTGGTTCATGAAAAGAGCAGACATGCAATGACACTGGTGGATCCATGTGTGGTTCATGGGAAGAACACACATGCAATGACACTGGTGGATCCATGTGTGGTATGTGGGAAGAGCAGACATGCAATGACACTGGTGGATCCTTGTCTGGTTCATGGGAAGAACACACATGCAATGACACTAGGTGTGGTTCATGATATGGTTTGTGAGAAGAACACACATGCAATGACACTGGTGGATCCATGTGTGGTCTGTGAGAAGAACACACATGCAATGACACTGGTGTGTGTTTCATGATATGGTTTGTGAGAAGAACACACATGCAATGACACTGGTGGATCCATGTGTGGTCTTTGGCAGGAACACACATGCAATGACACTAGATCCATGTGTGGTCTGTGAGAAGAACACACATCCAATGACTCTAGCTGTGGTTCATGAAAAGAGCATACATGCAATGACACTGGTGGATCCATGTGTGGTTCATCAGAAGAACACACATGCGATGACACTTGTTGGATCCATGTGTGGTTCATGAGAAGAGTAGACATCCAATGACACCAGTGGATCCATGTGTGGTTCATGGGAAGAACACACATGCAATGACTCTGGTGATATGTGGTTTGTGAAAAGAACAGACATGCAATGATTCTAGCTGTGGTTAGTGAGAAGAACACACATGCAATGACACTAGGTCTGGTTCATGATATGGTTTGTGAGAACAACACACATGCAATGACAGTGGTGGATCCATGTGTGGTCTTTGGGAAGAAGACACATGCAATGACACTGGTGATATGTGGTCTGTGAGAAGAACACACATCCAATGACTCTAGCTGGGGTTCATGAAAAGAGAAGACATGCAATGACACTGGTGGATCCATGTGTGGTTCATGCGAAGAACACACATGCAATGACACTGGGTGTGGTTCATGATATGGTTTGTGAGAAGAACACACATGCAATGACACTGGTGGATCCATGTGTGGTCTTTGGGAAGAACACACATGCAATGACACTAGTGATATGTGGTCTATGAGAAGAACACATATCCAATGACTCTAGCTATGGTTCATGAAAAGAGAAGACATGCAATGACACTGGTCGATCCATGTGTGGTTCATGGGAAGAACACACATGCAATGACACTTCTGGATCCATGTGTGGTATGTGGGAAGAGCAGACATGCAATGACACTAGTGGATCCATGTGTGGTTCATGGGAAGAACACACATGCAATGACACTGGTGATATGTGGTCTGTGAGAAGAACACACATCCAATGACTCTAGCTGTGGTTCATGAAAAGAGAAGACATGCAATGAAACTTGTGGATCCATTTGTGGTTCATGGAAGAACACACATGCAACAACACCGGTGGATCCATGTGTGGTCTGTGGGAAGAACACACATGCAATGACACTGGTGGATCCATGAGTGGTTCATGGGAAGAACACACATGCAATGACACAGGTGATATGTGGTCTGTGAGAAGAACACACATGCAATGACTCTAGCGTGGTTAATGAAAAGAGCTGACATCCAATGCCACCGGTGGATCCATGTGTGGTTCAAGGGAAGAACACACCTGCAATGACACTACGTGTGGTTCATGATATGGTCTGTGAGAAGAACATACATGCAATGACACTGGGTGTGGTTCATGATATGGTTTGTGAGAAGAACACACATGCAATGACACTGGTGGATCCTTGTGTGGTCTTTGGGAAGAACACACATGAAATGACACTGGTGATATGTGGTCTGTGAGAAGAACACACATCCAATGACTCTAGTTGTGGTTCATGAAAAGAGCAGACATGCAATGACATTGGTGGATACATGTGTGGTTCATGGGAAGACCACACATGCAATGACACTAGTGGATCCATGTGTGGTATGTGGGAAGACCACACATGCAATGACACTGGAGGATCCATGTGTGGTTCATGGGAAGAACACACATGCAATGACACTGGTGATATGTGGTTTGTGAGAAGAAGACATATCCAATGATTCTAGCTGTGGTTCATGAAAAGAGCAGACATGCAATGACACTGGTGCATCCATGTGTAGTTCATGGGAAGAACACACATGTAATGACACTGGGTGTGGTTCATGATATGGTCTGTGAGAAGAACAAACATGCAATTACACTGGTGGACCCGTGTGTGGTCTGTGAGAAGAACACACATGCAATGACACTGGTGGATCCATGTGTGGTCTTTGGGAAGAACACACATGCAATGACACTGGTGATATGTGGTCTATGAGAAGAACACACATCCAATGACTCTAGTTGTGGTTCATGAAAAGAGCAGACATGCAATGACACTGGTGGATCCATGTGTGGTTCATGGGAAGAACACACATGCAATGACACTAGTGGATCCATGTGTGGTATGTGGGAAGACCACACATGCAATGACACTGGTGGATCCATGTGTGGTTCATGGGAAGAAGACACACGCAATGACACTGGTGATATGTAGTCTGTGAGAAGAAAACAGATCCAATGACTCTAGCTGTGGTTCATGAAAAGAGCCGACATGCAATGACATTGGTGGATCCATGTGTGGTTCATGGGAAGAACACACATGCAATGACACCTGGTGTGGTTCATGATATGGTTTGTGAGAAGAACACACATGCAATGACACTGTTGTATCCATGTGTGGTCTGTGAGAAGAACACACATGCAATGACACTGCGTGTGGTTCATGATATGGTTTGTGAGAAGAACACACATGCAATGATACTGGTGGATCCATGTCTGGTCTTTGGGAAGAACACACATCCAATGACACTAGTGATATGTGGTCTATGAGAAGAACACACATCCAATGACTCTAGCTACGGTTCATGAAAAGAGCAGACATGCAATGGCACTGGTGGATCCATGTGTGGTTCATGCGAAGAACACATGCAATGACACTGGATGTGGTTCATGATATGGTTTGTGAGAAGAACACACATGCAATGACACTGGTGGATCCATGTGTGGACTTTGGGAAGAACACAAATGCAATTATACTGGTGATACATGGTCTGTGAGAACAACACACATCCAATGACTCTAGCTATGATTCATGAAAAGAGCAGACATGCAATGACACTGGTGGATCCAAGTGTGGTTCATGGGAAGAACACACATGCAATGACACTGTTGGATCCATGTGTGGTCTGTGAGAAGAACACACATGCAATGACACTGGGTGTGGTTCATGATATGGTTTGTGAGAAGAACACACATGCAATGACACTGGTGGATCCATGTGTGGTATTTGGGAAGAACACACATCCAATGACACTGGTGATATGTGGTCTGTGAGAAGAACACACAGCCAATGACTCTAGCTATCGTTCATGAAAAGAGCAGACATGCAATGGCACTGGTGGATCCATGTGTGGTTCATGCGAAGAACACACATGCAATGACACTGGATGTGGTTCATGATATGGTTTGTGAGAAGAACACACATGCAAGGACACTAGTGGATCCATGTGTGGTCTTTGGGAAGAACACACATGCAATGACACTGGTGATATGTGGTCTATGAGAAGAACACACATCCAATGACTCTAGCTGTGGTTCATGAAAAGAGCAGACATGCAATGGCACTGGCGGATCCAAGTGTTGTTCATGGGAAGAACACACATGCAATGACACTGGTGGATCCATGTGTGGTATGTGGGAAGAGCAGACATGCAATGACACTGGTGGATCCATGTGTGGTTGATGGGAAGAACACACATGCAATGACACTGGGTGTGGTTCGTGATATGAATTGTGAGAAGAACACACATGCAATGACACTGGTGGATCCATGTGTGGTCTGTGAGAAGAACACACATGCAATGACACTGGGTGTGGTTCATGATATGGTTTGTGAGAAGAAGACACATGCAATGACACTGGTGGATCCATGTGTGGTCATTGGGAAGAACACACATGCAATGACACTGGTGGAATGTGTGGTCTGTGAGAAGAACACACATCCAATGACTAGCTGTGGTTCATGAGAAGAGCATACATGCAATGACACTGGTGGATCCATGTGTGGTTCATGGGAAGAACACACATGTGATGACACTGGTTGGATCCATGTGTGGTTCATGGGAAGAGCAGGCATGCAATGGCACCAGTGGTTCCATGTGTGGTGCATGGGAAGAACACACATGCAATGACTCTGGTGATATGTGGTTTGTGAAAAGAAGAAACATGCAATGACACTAGGTCTGGTTCATGATATGGTCTGTGAGAAGAAAACACATGCAATAACACTGGTGGATCCATGTGTGGTCTTTGGGAAGAACACACATGCAATGACACTGGTGATATGTGCTCTGTGAGAAGAACACACATCCAATGACTCTAGTTGTGGTTCATGAAAAGAGCAGACATGCACTGAACCCACCTTTATAGTCACCCTGTTACGGTGTGACGTTTGATGTTATCAAGATACTCTTCCGGTGTTAGCAATTAACATGATCTCATGGTCTAAGGACTAAGATTACTTCGTATGATGTTATAGCAATATAAACATAATTACTTGATCGTAATGCTATACTTCGGATGAATGTTCATCACATCATTCCACCAATGGTGTGACCTCGTTATTAACAACATCCAATGTCCATGATCTGGAAACCTTGATCATCTTGTTAATCAACGAGCTAGTATATAAGAGAGGCATGACTAGGAACCATTTATTTGTTTATTAAACACACATGTATTGACGTTTCCTATCAATACAATTATAGCATGCAAAATAAACATTTATCATAAACAAGGAATAAGATAATAACCACTTTATTATTGCCTCTCGGGCATATTCCCTTCACAATGACACTGGGTGTGGTTCATGATATGGTTTGTGAGAAGAACACACATGCAATGACACTGGTGGATCCATGTGTGGTCTTTGGGAAGAACACACATGCAATGACACTGGTGATATGTGGTGTATGAGAAGAACACACATCCAATGACTCTAGCTGTGGTTCATGAAAAGAGCACACATGCAACGACACCGGTGGATCCATGTGTGGTTCATGGGAAGAACACAGATGCGATGACACTAGGTGGATCCATGTGTGGTTTGTGAGAAGAACACACATGCAATGACACCGGTGGATCCATGTGTGGTTCATGGGAAGAACACACATGCAATGACTCTGGTGATATGTGGTTTGTCATAAGAATAGACATGCAATGACTCTAGCTGTGATTAATGAGAAGAGCAGACATGCAATGACACCGGTGGATCCATGTGCGGTTCATGGGAAGAGCAGACATACAATGACACTGGTGGATCCATGTGTGGTTCATGGGAAGAACACACATGCAACGACACCGGTGGATCCATGTGTGGTCTGTGGGAAGAACACACATGCAATGAAACTGGTGGATCCATGTTTGGTTCATGGGAAGAACAGACATGCAATGACACAGGTGATATGTGGTCTGTGAGAAGAACACACATGCATTGACTCTAGCTGTGGTTAATGAAAAGAGCTGACATGCAATGACACCGGTGGATCCATGTGTGGTTCAAGGGAAGAACACACATGCAATGACACTGGGTGTGGTTCATGATATGGTCTGTGAGAAGAACAAACATGCAATTACACTGGTGGATCCATGTGTGGTCTGTGAGAAGAACACACATGCAATGACACTGGGTGTGGTTCATGATATGGTTTGTGAGAAGAACACACATGCAATGACACTGGTGGATCCATGTGTGGTCTTTGGGAAGAACACACATGCAATGAAACTGGTGATATGTGGTCTGTGAGAACGCACATCCAATGACTCTAGCTATGGTTCATGAAAAGAGCATACATGCAATGACACTGGTGGATCCATGTGTGGTTCATGGGAAGAACACACATGCGATGACACTGGGTGGATCCATGTGTGGTTCATGAGAAGAGCAGACATGCAATGACACCGGTGGATCCATGTGTGGTTCATGGGAAGAACAGACATGCAATGACTGGTGATATGTGGTTTGTGAAAAGAACAAACATGCAATGACTCTAGTTGTGGTTAGTGATAAGAACACACATGAAATTACACTGGGTGTGTTTCATTATATGGTTTGTGAGATGAACACACATGCAATGACACTGGTGGATCCATGTGTGGTCTTTGGGAAGAACACACATGCAATGACACTGGTGCTATGTGGTCTGTGAGAAGAACACACACCCAATGACTCTAGCTATGGTTCACGAAAAGAGCAGACATGCAATGACACTGGTGTATCCATGTGTGGTTCATGGGAAGAACACACACGCAATGACACTGGGTGTGGTTCATGATATGGTTTGTGAGAAGAACACACATGCAATGACACTGGTGGATCCATGTGTGGTGTTTGGGAAGAACACACATGCACTGACACTTGTGATACGTGGTATGTGAGAAGAACACACATCCAATGACTCTGGCTGTGGTTCATGAAAAGAGCAGACATGCAATGACACTGGTGGATCCATGTGTGGTTCATGGGAAGAACACACATGCAATGACACTGGTGGATGCATGTGTGGTATGTGGGAAGAGAAGACATGCAATGAAACTGGTGCATCCATGTGTGGTTCATGGGAAGAACACACATGCAATGACACTGGGTGTGGTTCATGATATGGTTTGTGAGAAGAACACACATGCAATGACACCGGTGGATCCATGTGTGGTATGTGAGAAGAACACACATGCAATGACACTGGGTGTGTTTCATGAGATGGTTTGTGAGAAGAACACACATGCAATGACACTGGTGGATCCATGTGTGGTTTTTGGGAGGAACACACATCCAATGACTCTAGTTGTGGTTCATGAAAAGCGCATACATGCAATGACACTGGTGGATCCATGTGTGGTTCATCGGAAGAACACACATGCGATGACACTGGTTGGATTCATGTGTGGTTCATGAGAAGAGTAGACATGCAATGACACTAGTGGATCCATGTGTGGTTCATGGGAAGAACACACATGCAATGACTCTGGTGATATGTGGTTTGTGAAAAGAACAGACATGCAATGACTCTAGCTGTGTTTAGTGAGAAGAACACACATGCAATGACACTGGGTCTGGTTCATGATATGGTTTGTGAGAAGAACACACATGCAATGACACTGGTGGATCCATGTGTGGTCTTTGGGAAGAAGACACATGCAATGACACTAGTGATATGTGGTCTGTGAGAAGAACACACATCCAATGACTCTAGCTGTGGTTCATGAAAAGAGAAGACATGCAATGACACTGGTGGATCCATGTGTGGTTCATGCGAAGAACACACATGCAATGACACTGGGTGTGGTTCATGATATGGTTTGTGAGAAGAACACACATGCAATGACACTGGTGGATCCATGTGTGGTCTTTGGGAAGAACACACATGCAATGACACTGGTGATATGTGGTCTATGAGAAGAACACATATCCAATGACTCTAGCTATGGTTCATGAAAAGAGAAGACATGCAATGACACTGGTCGATCCATGTGTGGTTCATGGGAAGAACACACATGTAATGACACTTCTGGATCCATGTGTGGTATGTGGTAAGAGCAGACATGCAATGACTCTGGTGGATCCATGTGTGGTTCATGGGAAGAACACACATGCAATGACACTGGTGATATGTGGTCTGTGAGAAGAACACACATCCAATGACTCTAGCTGTGGTTCATGAAAAGAGAAGACATGCAATGAAACTTGTGGATCCATGTGTGGTTCATGGGAAGAACACACATGCAACAACACCGGTGGATCCATGTGTGGTCTGTGGGAAGAACACACATGCAATGACACTGGTGGATCCATGAGTGGTTCATGGGAAGAACACACATGCAATGACACGGGTGATATGTGCTCTGTGAGAAGAACACACAAGCAATGATTCTAGCGTGGTTAATGAAAAGAGCTGACATCCAATGCCACCGGTGGATCCATGTGTAGTTCAAGGGAAGAACACACATGCAATGACACTATGTGTGGTTCATGATATGGTCTGTGAGAACAACACACATGCCATGACACTGGTGGATCCATGTGTAGTCTATGAGAAGAACACACATGCAATGACACTGGGTGTCGTTCATGATATGGTTTGTGAGAAGAACACACATGCAATGACATTGGTGGATCCATTTGTGGTATTTGGGAAGAACACACATGCAATGACACTGGTGATATGTGGTCTGTGAGAAGAACACATATCCATTGATTCTAGGTGTGGTTCATGAAAAGAGCAGACATGCAATGACACTGGTGCATCCATGTGTGGTTCATTGGAAGAACACACATGCAATGACACTGGGTGTGTTTCATGATTTGGTTTGTGAGAAGAACACACATGCAATGACACTGGTGGATCCATGTGTGGTCTTTGGGAAGAACACACATGCAATGACACTGGTGATATGTGGTCTGTGAGAAGAACACACATCCAATGACTCTAGCTATGGTTCATGAAAAGAGCAGACATGCAATGACACTAGTGGATCCACGTGTGGTTCATGGGAAGAACACACATGCAATGACACTGGGTGTGGTTCATGATATGGTTTGTGAGAAGAACACACATGCAATGACACTGGTGGATCCATGTGTGGTCTTTGGGAACAACACACATGTCATCACACTGGTGATATGTGGTCTGTGAGAAGAACACACATCCAATGAATCTAGCCGTGGTTCATGAAAAGAGCAGACATGCAATGACACTAGTGGATCCATGTGTGGTTCATGGGAAGAATACACATGCAATGACACTGGTGGATCCATGTCTGGTATGTGGGAAGAGCAGACATGTAATGACACTGGTGGATCCATGTGTGGTTCATGCGAAGAACACACATACAATGACACTGGGTGTGGTTCATGATATGGTTTGTGAGAAGAACACACATGCAATGACACTGGTGGATCCATGTGTGGTCTGTGAGAAGAATACACATGCAATGAAACTAGGTGTGGTTCATGATATGGTTTGTGAGAATAACACACATGCAATGACATTGGTCGATCCATGTGTGGTCTTTGGGAAGAACACACATGCAATGACACTGGATCCATGAGTGGTCAGTGAGAAGAACAAACATCCAATGACTCTAGTTGTGGTTCATGAAAAGAGCATACATGCAATGACACTGGTGGATCCATGTGTTGTTCATGGGAAGAACACACATGCGATGACACTTAGTGGATCCATGTGTGGTTCAGGAGAAGAGAAGAGATGCAATGACACTAGTGGATCCATGTGTGGTTCATGGGAAGAACACACATGCAATGACTCTGGTGATATGTGGTTTGTGAAAAGAACAGACATGCAATGACTCTACCTGTGGTTAGTGAGAAGAACACACATGCAATTACACTGGGTCTGGTTCATGATATGCTTTGTGAGAAGAACACACATGCAATGACACTGGTGGATCCATGTGTGGTCTTTGGGAAGAACACACATGCATTGACACTGGTGATATGTGTTATGTGAGAAGAACACACATCCAATGACTCTAGTTGTGGTTCAGGAAAAGAGCAGACATGCAATGACACTGGTGGATCCATGTGTGGTTCATGGGAAGAACACACATGCAATAACACTGGGTGTGGTTCATGATATGGTTTGTGAGAAGAACACACATGCAATGACACTGGTGGTTCCATGTGTGGTCTTTGGGAAGAACACACATGCAATGACACTCATGATATGTGGTCTGTGAGAAGAACGCACCTCCAATTACTCTAGCTATGGTTCATGAAAAGAGCATACATGCAATGACACTGGTGGATCCATGTGTTGTTCATGGGAAGAACACACATGCAATGACACTGGTGGATCCATGTGTGGAATGTGGGAAGAGCAGACATGCAATGACACTGGTGGATCCATGTGTGGTTCATGGGAAGAACACACATGCGATGACACTGGGTGGATCCATGTGTGGTTCATGAGAAGAGCAGACATGCAATGACACCGGTGGATCCATGTGTGGTTCATGGGAAGAACACACATGCAATGATTGGTGATATGTGGTTTGTGAAAAGAACGGACATGCAATGACTCTAGCCGTGGTTAGTGTGAAGAACAGACATGCAATGACACTTGTGGATCCATGTGTGGTCTTTGGGAAGAACACACATGCAATGACACTGGGTGTGGTTTATGATATGGTTTGTGAGAAGAACACACATGCAATGACACTGGTGGTTCCATGTGTGGTCTTTGGGAAGAACACACATGCAATGACACTGGTGATATGTGGTCTGTGAGAAGAACACGCATCCAATGACTCTAGCTGTGGTTGATGAAAAGAGCAGACATGCAATGACACTGGTGGATCCATGTGTGGTTCATGGGAAGAACACACATGCAATGACACTGGTGGATCCATGTGTGGTATGTGGGAAGAGCAGACATGTAATGACACTGGTGGATACATGTGTGGTTCATGCAAAGAACACACATGCAATGACACTGGGTGTGGTTCATTATATGGTTTGTGAGAAGAACACACATGCAATGACACAGGTGGATCCATGTGTGGTCTGTGAGAAGAACACACATGCAATGACACTGGGTGTGGTTCATGATATGGTTTGTGAGAAGAACACACATGCAATGACACCATGTGTGGTCTTTGGGAAGAACACACATGCAATGTCACTGGATCCATGTGTGGTCTGTGAGAAGAACAGACATCCAATGACTGTAGTTCTGCTTCATGAAAAGAGCATACATGCAATGACACTGGTGGATCCATGTGTGGTTCATCGGAAGATTACATGTGCAATGACTGGTGATATGTGGTTTGTGAAAAGAACAGACATGCAATGACTCTAGCTGTGGTTAGTGAGAAGAACACACATGCAATGACACTAGGTGTGTTTCATGATATGGTTTATGAGAAGAACACACATGCAATGACACTGGTGATATGTGGTATGTGAGAAGAACACACATCCAATGACTCTAGCTATGGTTCATGAAAAGAGCAGACATGCAATGACACTAGTGGATCCATGTGTGGTTCATGGGAAGAACACACATGCAATTACACTGGGTGTGGTTCATGATATGGTTTGTGAGAAGAACACACATGCAATGACACTGGTGGATCCATGTGTGGTCTTTGGGAACAACACACATGCAATGACACTGGTGATATGTGGTGTGTGTGAACAACACACATCCAATGACTCTAGCCGTGGTTGATGAAAAGAGCAGACATGCAAGGATACTGGTGGATCCATGTGTGGTTCATGGAAAGAATACACATGCGATGACACTTAGTGGATCCATGTGTGGTTTAGGAGAAGAGCAGACATGCAATGACACTAGTGGATCCATGTGTGGTTCATGGGAAGAACACACATGCAATGACTCTGGTGATATGTGGTTTGTGAAAAGAACAGACATGCAATGACTCTAGCTGTGGTTAGTGAGAAGAACACACATGCAATTACACTGGGTCTGGTTCATGATATGGTTTGTGAGAAGAACACACATGCAATGACACTGGTGGATCCATGTGTGGTCTTTGGGAAGAACACACATGCAATGACACTGGTGATATGTGTTCTATGAGAAGAACACACATCCAATGACTCTAGGTGTGGTTCATGAAAAGAGCAGACATGCAATGACACTGGTGGATCCATGTGTGGTTCATGGGAAGAACACACAAGCAATAACACTGAGTGTGGTTCATGATATGGTTTGTGAGAAGAACACACATGCAATGACCCTGGTGGATCCATGTGTGGTCTTTGGGAAGAACACACATGCAATGACACTCGTGATATGTGGTCTGTGAGAAGAACACACATCTAATGACTCTAGTTGTGGTTCATGAAAAGAGCAGACATGCAATGATACTGGTGGATCCATGTGTGGTTCATGGGAAGAACACACATGCAATGACACTGGTGGATCCATGTGTGGAATGTGGGAAGAGCAGACATGAAATGACACTGGTGGATGCATGTGTGGTTCATGGGAAGAACACACATGCAATGACACTGGTGATATGTGGTCTGTTAGAAGAACACACATCCAATGACTCTAGGTGTGGTTCATGAAAAGAGCAGACATGCAATGACACTGGGGGATCCATGTGTGGTTCATGGGAAGCACACACATGCAACGACACCGGTGGATCCATGTGTGGTCTATGGGAAGAACACACATGCAATGACACTGGTGGATCCATGTGTGGTCTTTGGGAAGAACACACATGCAATGACACTAGTGATATGTGGTCTGTGAGAAGAACACGCATCCAATGACTCTAGCTGTGGTTCATGAAAAAAGTAGACATGCAATGACACTGGTGGATCCATGTGTGGTTCATGGGAAGAAGACACATGCAATGACACTGGTGGATCCATGTGTGGTATGTGGGAAGAGCAGACATGTAATGACACTGGTGGATACATGTGCGGTTCATGCGAAGAACACACATGCAATGACACTGGGTGTGGTTCATGATATGGTTTGTGAGAAGAACACACATGCATTGACACAGGTGGATCCATGGGTGGTCTGTGAGAAGAACACACATGCAATGACACTGGGTGTGGTTCATGATATGGTTTGTGAGAAGAACACACATGCAATGACACCATGTGTGGTCTTTGGGAAGAACAACCATGCAATGTCACTGGATCCATGTGTGGTCTATGAGAACAACACACATCCAATGACTGTAGTTGTGTTTCATGAAAAGAGCATACATGCAATGACACTGGTGGATCCATGTGTGGTTCATGGGAAGAACACATGTGCAATGACTAGTGATATGTGGTTTGTGAAAAGAACAGACATGCAATGACTCTAGCTGTGGTTAGTGAGAAGAACACACATGCAATGACACTGGGTGTGTTTCATGATATGGTTTGTGAGAAGAACACACATGCAATGACACTGGTGGATCCACGTGTCGTCTTTGGGAAGAACACACATGCAATGACACTTGAGATATGTGGTATGTGAGAAGAACACACATCCAATGACTCTATCTGTGGTTCATGAAAAGAGCAGACATGCAATGACCCTAGTGGATCCATGTGTGGTTCATGGGAAGAACACACATGCAATGACACTGGGTGTGGTTCATGATATGGTTTGTGAGAAGAACACATGCAATGACACTGGTGGATCCATGTGTGGTCTTTGGGAAGAACACACATGCAATGACACTGGTGATATATGGTCTGTGAGAAGAACACACATCCAATGACTCTAGCCGTGGTTGATGAAAAAAGTAGACATGCAATGACACTGGTGGATCCATGTGTGGTTCATGGGAAGAATACACGTGCAATGACACTAGTGGATCCATGTGTGGTATGTGGGAAGAGCAGACATGTAATGACACTAGTGGATCCATGTGTGGTTCATGCGAAGAACACACATACAATGACACTGGGTGTGGTTCATGATATGGTTTGTGAGAAGAACACACATGCAATGACACTGGTGGATCCATGTGTGGTCTGTGAGAAGAACACACATGCACTGAAACTGGGTGTGGTTCATGATATGGTTTGTGAGAAGAACACACATGCAATGACACTGGTCGATCCATGTGTGGTCTTTGGGAAGAACACACATGCAATGACACTGGATCCATGTGTGGTCTGTGAGAAGAACAAACATCCAATGACTCTAGCCGTGGTTCATGAAAAGAGCATACATGCAATGACACTGGTGGATCCATGTGTGGTTCATGGGAAGAACACAGATGCGATGACACTTGGTGGATCCATGTGTGGTTCAGGAGAAGAGAAGACATGCAATGACACTAGTGGATCCATGTGTGGTTCATGGGAAGAACACACATGCAATGACTCTGGTGATATGTGGTTTGTGAAAAGAACAGACATGCAATGACTCTAGCTGTGGTTCATGAAAAGAGCAGACATGCAATGACACTGCTGGATCCATGTGTGGTTCATGGGAAGAACACACATGCAATAACAGTAGGTGTGGTTCATGATATGGTTTGTGAGAAGAACACACATGCAATGACACTGGTGGATCCATGTGTGGTCTTTGGGAAGAACACACATGCAATGACACTCGTGATATGTGGTCTGTGAGAAGAACACACATCTAATGACTCTAGCTGTGGTTCATGAAAAGAGCAGACATGCAATGATACTGGTGGATCCATGTGTGGTTCATGGGAAGAACACACATGCAATGACACTGGTGGATCCATGTGTGGAATGTGGGAAGAGCAGACATGCTATGACACTGGTGGATCCATGTGTGGTTCATGGGAAGAACACACATGCAATGACACTGGTGATATGTGGTCTATGAGAAGAACACACATCCAATGACTCTAGGTGTGGTTCATGAAAAGAGCAGACATGCAATGACACTGGGGATCCATGTGTGGTTCATGGGAAGAACACACATGCAACGACACCGGTGGATCCATGTGTGGTCTGTGGGAAGAACACACATGCAATGACACTGGTGGATCCATGTGTGGTTCATGGGAAGAACACACATGCAATGACACAGGTGATATGTGGAATGTGAGAAGAACACAAATGCAATGACTCTAGCTGTGGTTAATGAAAAGAGCTGACATGCAATGACACCGGTGGATTGTGTGGTTCAAGGGAAGAACACACATGCAATGACACTGTGTGTGGTTCACTATATGGTCTGTAAGAAGAACACACATGCAATGACACTGGTGGATCCATGTGTGGTCTGTGAGAAGAACACACATGCAATGACACTGGGTGTGGTTTATGATATGGTTTGTGAGAAGAACACACATGCAATGACACTGGTGGATCCATGCGTGGTATTTGGGAAGAACACACATGCAATGACACTGGTGATATGTGGTCTGTGAGAAGAACACACATCCAATGACTCTAGTTGTGGTTCATGAAAAGAGCATACATGCAATGACACTGGTGGATCCATGTGTGGTTCATGGGAAGAACACACATGCGATGACACTGGGTGGATCCATGTGTGGTTCATGAGAAGAGCAGACATGCAATGACACTGGTGGATCCATGCGTGGTTCATGGGAAGAACACACATGCAATGACTGGTGATATGTGGTTTGTGAAAAGAACAGACATGCAATGACTCTAGCCGTGGTTAGTGTGAAGAACACACATGCAATGACACTTGTGGATCCATGTGTGGTCTTTGGGAATAACACACATGCAATGACACTGGGTGTAGTTTATGATATGGTTTGTGAGAAGAACACACATGCAATGACACTGGTGGTTCCATGTGTGGTCTTTGGGAAGAACACATATGCAATGACACTGGTGATATGTGGTCTGCGAGAAGAACACCAATCCAATGACTCTAGCTGTGGTTCATGAAAAAAGTAGACATGCAATGACACTGGTGGATCCATGTGTGGTTCATGCGAAGAACACACATGCAATGACACTGGTGGATCCATGTGTGGTATGTGGGAAGATCAGACATGTAATGACACTGGTGGATACATGTGCGGTTCATGCAAAGAACACACATGCAATGACACTGGGTGTGGTTCATGATATGGTTTGTGAGAAGAACACACATGCAATGACACAGGTGGATCCATGTGTGGTCTGTGAGAAGAACACACATGCAATGACACTGGGTGTGGTTCATGATATGGTTTGTGAGAAGAACACACATGCAATGACACCATGTGTGGTGTTTGGGAAGAACACACATGCAATGTAACTGGATCCATGTGTGGTTTGTGAGAAGAACACACATCCAATGACTGTAGTTCTGCTTCATGAAAAGAGCATACATGCAATGACACTGGTGGATCCATGTGTGGTTCATCGGAAGAACACATGTGCAATGACTGGTGATATGTGGTTTGTGAAAAGAACAGACATGCAATGACTCTAGCTGTGGTTAGTGAGAAGAACATACATGCAATGAAACTAGGTGTGTTTCATGATATGGTTTGTGAGAAGAACATACATGCAATGACACTGGTGGATCCATGTGTGGTCTTTGGGAAGAACACACATGCAATGACACTGGTGATATGTGGTATGTGAGAAGAACACACATCCAATGACTCTAGCTGTGGTTCATGAAAAGAGCAGACATGCAATGACACTAGTGGATCCATGTGTGGTTCATGGGAAGAACACACATGCAATTACACTGGGTGTGGTTCATGATATGGTTTGTGAGAAGAACACACATGCAATGACACTGGTGGATCCATGTGTGGTCTTTGGGAACAACACAGATGCAATGACACTTGTGATATGTGGTCTGTGTGAAGAACACACATCCAATGACTCTAGCCGTGGTTGATGAAAAGAGCAGACATGCAATGATACTGGTGGATCCATGTGTGGTTCATGGGAAGAATACACATGCAATGACACTAGTGAATCCATGTGTGGTATGTGGGAAGAGCAGACATGTAATGACACTGGTGGATCCATGTGTGGTTCATGCGAAGAACACACATACAATGACACTGGGTGTGGTTCGTGATATGGTTTGTGAGAAGAACACACATGCAATGACACTGGTGGATCCATGTGTGGTCTGTCAGAAGAACACACATGCAACAAGACTGGGTGTGGTTCATGATATGGTTTGTGAGAAGAACACACATGCAATGACACTGGTCGATCCATGTGTGGTCTTTGGGAAGAACACACATGTAATGACACTAGATCCATGTGTGGTCTGTGAGAAGAACAAACATCCAATGACTCTAGCCGTGGTTCATGAAAAGAGCATACATGCAATGACACTGGTGGATCCATGTGTGGTTCATGGGAAGAACACACATGCGATGACACTTGGTGGATCCATGTGTGGTTCAGGAGAAGAGCAGACATGCAATGACACTAGTGGATCCATGTGTGGTTCATGGGAAAACACACATGCAATGACTCTGGTGATATGTGGTTTGTGAAAAGAATAGACATGCAATGACTCTAGCTGTGGTTAGTGAGAAGAACACACATGCAATTACGCTGGGTCTGGTTCATGATATGGTTTGTGAGAAGAACACACATGCAATGACACTGGTGGATCCATGTGTGGTCTTTGGGAAGAACACACATGCAATGACACTGGTGATATGTGTTTTGTGAGAAGAACACACATCCAATGACTCTAGTTGTGGTTCATGAAAAGAGCAGACATGCAATGACACTGCTGGATCCATGTGTGGTTCATGGGAAGAACACACATGCAATAACACTGGGTGTGGTTCATGATATGGTTTGTGAGAAGAACACACATGCAATGACACTGGTGGATCCATTTGTGGTCTTTGGGAAGAACACACATGCAATGACACTCGTGATATGTGGTCTGTGAGAAGAACACACATCTAATGACTCTAGCTGTGGTTCATGAAAAGAGCAGACATGCAATGATACTGGTGGATCCATGTGTGGTTCATGGGAAGAACACACATGCAATGACACTGGTGGATCCATGTGTGGAATGTGGGAAGAGCAGACATGCTATGACACTGGTGGATCCATGTGTGGTTCATGGGAAGAACACACATGCAATGACACTGGTGATATGTGGTCTGTGAGAAGAACACACATCCAATGAATCTAGGTGTGGTTCATGAAAAGAGCAGACATGCAATGACACTGGGGGATCCATGTGTGGTTCATGGGAAGAACACACATGCAACGACACAGGTGGATCCATCTGTGGTCTGTGGGAAGAACACACATGCAATGACACTGGTGGATCCATGTGTGGTCTTTGGGAAGAACACACATGCAATGACACTAGTGATATGTGGTCTGTGAGAAGAACACGCATCCAATGACTCTAGCTGTGGTTCATGAAAAAAGTAGACATGCAATGACACTGGTGGATCCATGTGTGGTTCATGGGAAGAACACACATGCAATGACACTAGTGGATCCATGTGTGGTATGTGGGAAGAGCAGACATGTAATGACACTGGTGGATACATGTGCGGTTCATGCGAAGAACACACATGCAATGACACTGGGTGTGGTTCATGATATAGTTTGTGAGAAGAACACACATGCAATGACACAGGTGGATCCATGTGTGGTCTGTGAGAAGAACACACATGCAATGACACTGGGTGTGGTTCATGATATGGTTTCTGAGAAGAACACACATGCAATGACACCATGTGTGGTCTTTGGGAAGAACACACATGCAATGTCACTGGATCCATGTGTGGTCTGTGAGAACAACACACATCCAATGACTTTAGTTGTGTTTCATGAAAAGAGCATACATGCAATGACACTGGTGGATCCATGTGTGGTTCATGGGAAGAACACATGTGCAATGACTGGTGATATGTGGTTTGTGAAAAGAACAGACATGCAATGACTCTACCTGTGGTTACTGAGAAGAACACACATGCAATTACACTGGGTCTGGTTCATGATATGCTTTGTGAGAAGAACACACATGCAATGACACTGGTGGATCCATGTGTGGTCTTTGGGAAGAACACACATGCAATGACACTGGTGATATGTGTTATGTGAGAAGAACACACATCCAATGACTCTAGTTGTGGTTCATGAAAAGAGCAGACATGCAATAACACTGGTGGATCCATGTGTGGTTCATGGGAAGAACACACATGCAATAACACTGGGTGTGGTTCATGATATGGTTTGTGAGAAGAACACACATGCAATGACACTGGTGGATCCATGTGTGGTCTTTGGGAAGAACACACATGCAATGACACTCGTGATATGTGGTCTGTGAGAAGAACGCACATCCAATGACTCTAGCTATGGTTCATGAAAAGAGCATACATGCAATGACACTGGTGGATCCATGTGTTGTTCATGGGAAGAACACACATGCAATGACACTGGTGGATCCATGTGTGGAATGTGGGAAGAGCAGACATGCAATGACAATGGTGGATCCATGTGTGGTTCATGGGAAGAACACACATGCGATGACACTGGGTGGATCCATGTGTGGTTCATGAGAAGAGCAGACATGCAATGACAACGGTGGATCCATGTGTGGTTCATGGGAAGAACACACATGCAATGATTGGTGATATGTGGTTTGTGAAAAGAACAGACATGCAATGACTCTAGCCGTGGTTAGTGTGAAGAACACACATGCAATGACACTTGTGGATCCATGTGTGGTCTTTGGGAAGAACACACATGCAATGACACTGGGTGTGGTTTATGATATGGTTTGTGAGAAGAACACGCATGCAATGACACTGGTGGTTCCATGTGTGGTCTTTGGGAAGAACACACATGCAATGACACTGGTGATATGTGGTCTGTGAGAAGAACACGCATCCAATGACTCTAGCTGTGGTTCATGAAAAAAGTAGACATGCAATGACACTGGTGGATCCATGTGTGGTTCATGGGAAGAACACACATGCAATGACACTGGTGGATCCTTGTGTGGTATGTGGGACGAGCAGACATGTAATGACACTGGTGGATACATGTGTGGTTCATGCAAAGAACACACATGCAATGACACTGGGTGTGGTTCATGATATGGTTTGTGAGAAGAACACACATGCAATGACACAGGTGGATCCATGTGTGGTCTGTGAGAAGAACACACATGCAATGACACTGGGTGTGGTTCATGATATGGTTTGTGAGAAGAACACACATGCAATGATACCATGTGTGGTCTTTGGGAAGAACACACATGCAATGTCACTGGATCCATGTGTGGTCTGTGAGAAGAACAGACATCCAATGACTGTAGTTCTGCTTCATGAAAAGAGCATACATGCAATGACACTGGTGGATCCATGTGTAGTTCATGGGAAGAACACATGTGCAATGACTGGTGATATGTGGTTTGTGAAAAGAACAGACATGCAATGACTCTAGCTGTGGTTAGTGAGAAGAACACACATGCAATGACACTGGGTGTGTTTCATGATATGGTTTGTGAGAAGAACACACATGCAATGACACTGGTGGATCCACGTGTGGTCTTTGGGAAGAACACACATGCAATGACACTAGTGATATGTCGTCTGTGAGAAGAATACACATCCAATGACTCTAGCTATGGTTCATGAAAAGAGCAGACGTGCAATGACCCTAGTGGATCCATGTGTGGTTCATGGGAAGAACACACATGCAATGACACTGGGTGTGGTTCATGATATGGTTTGTGAGAAGAACACACATGCAATGACACTGGTGGATCCATGTGTGGTATTTGGGAAGAACACACATGCAATGACACTGGTGATATATGGTATGTGAGAAGAACACACATCCAATGACTCTAGCCATGGTTGATGAAAAGAGCAGACATGCAATGACACTGGTGGATCCATGTGTGGTTCATGGGAAGAATACACTTGCAATGACACTAGTGGATCCATGTGTGGTATGTGGGAAGAGAAGACATGTAATGACACTGGTGGATCCATGTGTGGTTCATGCGAAGAACACACATACAATGACACTGGTGTGGTTCATGATATGGTTTGTGAGAAGAACACACATGCAATGACACTGGTGGATCCATGTGTGGTCTGTGAGAAGAACACACATGCAATGAAACTGGGTGTGGTTCATGATATGGTTTGTGAGAAGAACACACATGCAATGACACTGGTCGATCCGTGTGTGGTCTTTGGGAAGAACACACATGCAATGACACTGGATCCATGTGTGGTCTGTGAGAAGAACAAACATCCAATGACTCTAGCCGTGGTTCATGAAAAGAGCATACATGCAATGACACTGGTGGATCCATGTGTGGTTCATGGGAAGAACACACATGCGATGACACTTGGTGGATCCATGTGTGGTTCAGGAGAAGAGCAGACATGCAATGACACTAGTGGATCCATGTGTGGTTCATGGGAAAACACACATGCAATGACTCTGGTGATATGTGGTTTGTGAAAAGAATAGACATGCAATGACTCTAGCTGTGGTTAGTGAGAAGAACACACATGCAATTACGCTGGGTCTGGTTCATGATATGGTTTGTGAGAAGAACACACATGCAATGACACTGGTGGATCCATGTGTGGTCTTTGGGAAGAACACATATGCAATGACACTGGTGATATGTGTTTTGTGAGAAGAACACACATCCAATGACTCTAGTATTGGTTCATGAAAAGAGCAGACATGCAATGACACTGCTGGATCCATGTGTGGTTCATGGGAAGAACACACATGCAATAACACTGGGTGTGGTTCATGATATGGTTTGTGAGAAGAACACACATGCAATGACACTGGTGGATCCATGTGTGGTCTTTGGGAAGAACACACATGCAATGACACTCGTGATATGTGGTCTGTGAGAAGAACACACATCTAATGACTCTAGCTGTGGTTCATGAAAAGAGCAGACATGCAATGATACTGGTGGATCCATGTGTGGTTCATGGGAAGAACACACATGCAATGACACTGGTGGATCCATGTGTGGAATGTGGGAAGATCAGACATGCTATGACACTGGTGGATCCATGTGTGGTTCATCGGAAGAACACACATGCAATGACACTGGTGATATGTGGTCTGTGAGAAGAACACACATCCAATGACTCTAGGTGTGGTTCATGAAAAGAGCAGACATGCAATGACACTGGGGGATCCATGTGTGGTTCATGGGAAGAACACACATGCAACGACACCGGTGGATCCATGTGTGGTCTGTGGGAAGAACACACATGCAATGACACTGGTGGATCCATGTGTGGTTCATGGGAAGAACACACATGCAATGACGCAGGTGATATGTGGTATGTGAGAAGAACACACATGCAATGACTCTAGCTGTGGTTAATGAAAAGAGCTGACATGCAATGACACCGGTGGATTGTGTGGTTCAAGGGAAGAACACACATGCAATGACACTGGGTGTGGTTCACTATATGGTCTGTAAGAAGAACACACATGCAATGACACTGGTGGATCCATGTGTGGTCTGTGAGAAGAACACACATGCAATGACACTGGGTGTGGTTTATGATATGGTTTGTGAGAAGAAAACACATGCAATGACACTGGTGGATCCATGTGTGGTATTTGGGAAGAACACACATGCAATGACACTGGTGATATGTGGTCTGTGAGAAGAACACACATCCAATGACTCTAGTTGTGGTTCATGAAAAGAGCATACATGCAATGACACTGGTGGATCCATGTGTGGTTCATGGGAACAACACACGTGCGATGACACTGGGTGGATCCATGTGTGGTTCATGAGAAGAGCAGACATGCAATGACACCGGTGGATCCATGCGTGGTTCATGGGAAGAACACACATGCAATGACTGGTGATATGTGGTTTGTGAAAATAACAGACATGCAATGACTCTAGCCGTGGTTAGTGTGAAGAACACACATGCAATGACACTTGTGGATCCATGTGTGGTCTTTGGGAAGAACACACATGCAATGACACTGGGTGTGGTTTATGATATGGTTTGTGAGAAGAACACACATGCAATGACACTGGTGGTTCCATGTGTGGTCTTTGGGAAGAACACACATGCAATGACACTGGTGATATGTGGTCTGCGAGAAGAACACGCATCCAATGACTCTAGCTGTTGTTCATGAAAAAAGTAGACATGCAGTGACACTAGTGGATCCATGTGTGGTTCATGGGAAGAACACACATGCAATGACACTGGTGGATCCATGTGTGGTATGTGGGAAGAGCAGACATGTAATGACACTGGTGGATACATGTGTGGTTCATGCAAAGAACACACATGCAATGACACTGGGTGTGGTTCATGATATGGTTTGTGAGAAGAACACACATGCAATGACACAGGTGGATCCATGTGTGGTCTGTGAGAAGAACACACATGCAATGACACTGGGTGTGGTTCATGATATGGTTTGTGAGAAGAACACACATGCAATGACACCATGTGTGGTATTTGGGAAGAACACACATGCAATGTCACTGGATCCATGTGTGGTCTATGAGAAGAACACACATCCAATGACTGTAGTTCCGCTTCATGAAAAGAGCATACATGCAATGACACTGGTGGATCCATGTGTGGTTCATCAGAAGAACACATGTGCAATGACTGGTGATATGTGGTTTGTGAAAAGAACAGACATGCAATGACTCTAGCTGTGGTTAGTGAGAAGAACACACATGCAATGACACTAGGTGTGTTTCATGATATGGTTTGTGAGAAGAACACACATGCAATGACACTGGTGGATCCATGTGTGGTCTTTGGGAAGAACACACATGCACTGACACTGGTGATATGTGGTATGTGAGAAGAACACACATCCAATGACTCTAGCTATGGTTCATGAAAAGAGCAGACATGCAATGACACTAGTGGATCCATGTGTGGTTCATGGGAAGAACACACATGCAATTACACTGGGTGTGGTTCATGATATGGTTTGTGAAAAGAACACACATGCAATGACACTGGTGGATCCATGTGTGGTCTTTGGGAACAACACAGATGCAATGACACTAGTGATATGTGGTCTGTGTGAAGAACACACATCCAATGACTCTAGCCATGGTTGATGAAAAGAGCAGACATGCAATGATACTGGTGGATCCATGTGTGGTTCATGGGAAGAATACACATGCAATGACACTAGTGGATCCATGTGTGGTATGTGGGAAGATCCGACATGGAATGACACTGGTGGATCCATGTGTGGTTCATGCGAAGAACACACATACAATGACACTGGGTGTGGTTCGTGATATGGTTTGTGAGAAGAACACACATGCAATGACACTGGTGGATCCATGTGTGGTCTGTCAGAAGAACACACATGCAACGAAACTGGGTGTGGTTCATGATATGGTTTGTGAGAAGAACACACATGCAATGACACTGGTCGATCCATGTGTGGTCTTTGGGAAGAACACACATGCAATGACACTAGATCCATGTGTGGTCTGTGAGAAGAACAAACATCCAATGACTCTAGCTGTGGTTCATGAAAAGAGCATACATGCAATGACACTCATGGATCCATGTGTGGTTCATGGGAAGAACACACATGCGATGACACTTGGTGGATCCATGTGTGGTTCAGGAGAAGAGCAGACATGCAATGACACTAGTGGATCCATGTGTGGTTCATGGTAAGAACACACATGCAATGACTCTGGTGATGTGTGGTTTGTGAAAAGAACAGACATGCAATGAATCTATATGTGGTTAGTGAGAAGAACACACATGCAATTACATTGGGTCTGGTTCATGATATGGTTTGTGAGAAGAACACACATGCAATGACACTGGTGGATCCATGTGTGGTCTTTGGGAAGAACACACATGCAATGACACTGGTGATATGTGTTCTGTGAGAAGAACACACATCCAATGACTCTAGGTGTGGTTCATGAAAAGAGAAGACATGCAATGACACTTGTGGATCCATGTGTGGTTCATGGGAAGAACACACATGCAATGACACTGGGTGTGGTTTATGATATGGTTTGTGAGAAGAACACACATGCAATGACACTGGTGGTTCCATGTGTGGTCTTTGGGAAGAACACACATGCAATGACACTGGTGATATGTGGTCTGCGAGAAGAACACGCATCCAATGACTCTAGCTGTTGTTCATGAAAAAAGTAGACATGCAGTGACACTAGTGGATCCATGTGTGGTTCATGGGAAGAACACACATGCAATGACACTGGTGGATCCATGTGTGGTATGTGGGAAGAGCAGACATGTAATGACACTGGTGGATACATGTGTGGTTCATGCAAAGAACACACATGCAATGACACTGGGTGTGGTTCATGATATGGTTTGTGAGAAGAACACACATGCAATGACACAGGTGGATCCATGTGTGGTCTGTGAGAAGAACACACATGCAATGACACTGGGTGTGGTTCATGATATGGTTTGTGAGAAGAACACACATGCAATGACACCATGTGTGGTATTTGGGAAGAACACACATGCAATGTCACTGGATCCATGTGTGGTCTATGAGAAGAACACACATCCAATGACTGTAGTTCTGCTTCATGAAAAGAGCATACATGCAATGACACTGGTGGATCCATGTGTGGTTCATCGGAAGAACACATGTGCAATGACTGGTGATATGTGGTTTGTGAAAAGAACAGACATGCAATGACTCTAGCTGTGGTTAGTGAGAAGAACACACATGCAATGACACTAGGTGTGTTTCATGATATGGTTTGTGAGAAGAACACACATGCAATGACACTGGTGGATCCATGTGTGGTCTTTGGGAAGAACACACATGCACTGACACTGGTGATATGTGGTATGTGAGAAGAACACACATCCAATGACTCTAGCTATGGTTCATGAAAAGAGCAGACATGCAATGACACTAGTGGATACATGTGTGGTTCATGGGAAGAACACACATGCAATTACACTGGGTGTGGTTCATGATATGGTTTGTGAAAAGAACACACATGCAATGACACTGGTGGATCCATGTGTGGTCTTTGGGAACAACACAGATGCAATGACACTAGTGATATGTGGTCTGTGTGAAGAACACACATCCAATGACTCTAGCCATGGTTGATGAAAAGAGCAGACATGCAATGATACTGGTGGATCCATGTGTGGTTCATGGGAAGAATACACATGCAATGACACTAGTGGATCCATGTGTGGTATGTGGGAAGATCCGACATGGAATAACACTGGTGGATCCATGTGTGGTTCATGCGAAGAACACACATACAATGACACTGGGTGTGGTTCGTGATATGGTTTGTGAGAAGAACACACATGCAATGACACTGGTGGATCCATGTGTGGTATGTGGGAAGAGCAGACATGTAATGACACTGGTGGATACATGTGTGGTTCATGCAAAGAACACACATGCAATGACACTGGGTGTGGTTCATGATATGGTTTGTGAGAAGAACACACATGCAATGACACAGGTGGATCCATGTGTGGTCTGTGAGAAGAACACACATGCAATGACACTGGGTGTGGTTCATGATATGGTTTGTGAGAAGAACACACATGCAATGACACCATGTGTGGTATTTGGGAAGAACACACATGCAATGTCACTGGATCCATGTGTGGTCTATGAGAAGAACACACATCCAATGACTGTAGTTCTGCTTCATGAAAAGAGCATACATGCAATGACACTGGTGGATCCATGTGTGGTTCATCGGAAGAACACATGTGCAATGACTGGTGATATGTGGTTTGTGAAAAGAACAGACATGCAATGACTCTAGCTGTGGTTAGTGAGAAGAACACACATGCAATGACACTAGGTGTGTTTCATGATATGGTTTGTGAGAAGAACACACATGCAATGACACTGGTGGATCCATGTGTGGTCTTTGGGAAGAACACACATGCACTGACACTGGTGATATGTGGTATGTGAGAAGAACACACATCCAATGACTCTAGCTATGGTTCATGAAAAGAGCAGACATGCAATGACACTAGTGGATACATGTGTGGTTCATGGGAAGAACACACATGCAATTACACTGGGTGTGGTTCATGATATGGTTTGTGAAAAGAACACACATGCAATGACACTGGTGGATCCATGTGTGGTCTTTGGGAACAACACAAATGCAATGACACTAGTGATATGTGGTCTGTGTGAAGAACACACATCTAATGACTCTAGCCATGGTTGATGAAAAGAGCAGACATGCAATGATACTGGTGGATCCATGTGTGGTTCATGGGAAGAATACACATGCAATGACACTAGTGGATCCATGTGTGGTATGTGGGAAGATCCGACATGGAATAACACTGGTGGATCCATGTGTGGTTCATGCGAAGAACACACATACAATGACACTGGGTGTGGTTCGTGATATGGTTTGTGAGAAGAACACACATGCAATGACACTGGTGGATCCATGTGTGGTCTGTCAGAAGAACACACATGCAACGAAACTGGGTGTGGTTCATGATATGGTTTGTGAGAAGAACACACATGCAATGACACTGGTCGATCCATGTGTGGTCTTTGGGAAGAACACACATGCAATGACACTAGATCCATGTGTGGTCTGTGAGAAGAACAAACATCCAATGACTCTAGCTGTGGTTCATGAAAAGAGCATACATGCAATGACACTCGTGGATCCATGTGTGGTTCATGGGAAGAACACACATGCAATGACACTTGGTGGATCCATGTGTGGTTCAGGAGAAGAGCAGACATGCAATGACACTAGTGGATCCATGTGTGGTTCATGGTAAGAACACACATGCAATGACTCTGGTGATGTGTGGTTTGTGAAAAGAACAGACATGCAATGAATCTATATGTGGTTAGTGAGAAGAACACACATGCAATTACACTGGGTCTGGTTCATGATATGGTTTGTGAGAAGAACACACATGCAATGACACTGGTGGATCCATGTGTGGTCTTTGGGAAGAACACACATGCAATGACACTGGTGATATGTGTTCTGTGAGAAGAACACACATCCAATGACTCTAGGTGTGGTTCATGAAAAGAGCAGACATGCAATGACACTGGTGGATCCATGTGTGGTTCATGGGAAGAACACACATGCAATAACACTGGGTGTGGTTCATGATATGGTTTATGAGAAGAACACACATGCAATGACACTGGTGGATCCATGTGTGGTCTTTGGGAAGAACACACATGCAATGACACTCGTGATATGTGGTTGTGAGAAGAACACGCATCTAATGACTCTAGTTATGGTTCATGAAAAGAGCAGACCTGCAATGATACTGGTGGATCCATGTGTGGTTCATGGGAAGAACACACATGCAATGACACTGGTGGATCCATGTGTGGAATGTGGGAAGAGCAGACATGAAATGACACTGGTGGATCCATGTGTGGTTCATGGGAAGAACACACATGCAATGACACTGGTGATATGTGGTCTGTGAGAAGAACACACATCCAATGAATCTAGGTGTGGTTCATGAAAAGAGCAGACATGCAATGACACTGGGGGATCCATGTGTGGTTCATGGGAAGAACACACATGCAACGACACAGGTGGATCCATGTGTGGTCTGTGGGAAGAACACACATGCAATGACACTGGTGGATCCATGTGTGGTCTTTGGGAAGAACACACATGCAATGACACTAGTGATATGTGGTCTGTGAGAAGAACACGCATCCAATGACTCTAGCTGTGGTTCATGAAAAAAGTAGACATGCAATGACACTGGTGGATCCATGTGTGGTTCATGGGAAGAACACACATGCAATGACACTGGTGGATCCATGTGTGGTATGTGGGAAGAGCAGACATGTAATGACACTGGTGGATACATGTGCGGTTCATGCGAAGAACACACATGCAATGACACTGGGTGTGGTTCATGATATAGTTTGTGAGAAGAACACACATGCAATGACACAGGTGGATCCATGTGTGGTCTGTGAGAGGAACACACATGCAATGACACTGGGTGTGGTTCATGATATGGTTTCTGAGAAGAACACACATGCAATGACACCATGTGTGGTCTTTGGGAAGAACACACATGCAATGTCACTGGATCCATGTGTGGTCTGTGAGAACAACACACATCCAATGACTGTAGTTGTGTTTCATGAAAAGAGCATACATGCAATGACACTGGTGGATCCATGTGTGGTTCATGGGAAGAACACATGTACAATGACTGGTGATATGTGGTTTGTGAAAAGAACAGACATGCAATGACTCTACCTGTGGTTAGTGAGAAGAACACACATGCAATTACACTGGGTCTGGTTCATGATATGCTTTGTGAGAAGAACACACATGCAATGACACTGGTGGATCCATGTGTGGTCTTTGGGAAGAACACACATGCAATGACACTAGTGATATGTGTTATGTGAGAAGAACACACATCCAATGACTCTAGTTGTGGTTCATGAAAAGAGCAGACATGCAATAACACTGGTGGATCCATGTGTGGTTCATGGGAAGAACACACATGCAATAACACTGGGTGTGGTTCATGATATGGTTTGTGAGAAGAACACACATGCAATGACACTGGTGGATCCATGTGTGGTCTTTGGGAAGAACACACATGCAATGACACTCGTGATATGTGGTCTGTGAGAAGAACGCACATCCAATGACTCTAGCTATGGTTCATGAAAAGAGCATACATGCAATGACACTGGTGGATCCATGTGTTGTTCATGGGAAGAACACACATGCAATGACACTGGTGGATCCATGTGTGGAATGTGGGAAGAGCAGACATGCAATGACACTGGTGGATCCATGTGTGGTTCATGGGAAGAACACACATGCGATGACACTGGGTGGATCCATGTGTGGTTTATGAGAAGAGCAGACATGCAATGACACCGGTGGATCCATGTGTGGTTCATGGGAAGAACACACATGCAATGATTGGTGATATGTGGTTTGTGAAAACAACAGACATGCAATGACTCTAGCCGTGGTTAGTGTGAAGAACACACATGCAATGACACTTGTGGATCCATGTGTGGTCTTTGGGAAGAACACACATGCAATGACACTGGGTGTGGTTTATGATATGGTTTGTGAGAAGAACACGCATGCAATGACACTGGTGGTTCCATGTGTGGTCTTTGGGAAGAACACACATGAAATGACACTGGTGATATGTGGTCTGTGAGAAGAACACGCATCCAATGACTCTAGCTATGGTTCATGAAAAAAGTAGACATGCAATGACACTGGTGGATCCATGTGTGGTTCATGGGAAGAACACACATGCAATGACACAGGTGGATCCATGTGTGGTCTGTGGGAAGAGCAGACATGCAATGTCACTAGGTGTGGTTCATGATATGGTTTGTGAGAAGAACACACATGCAATGACACCATGTGTGGTCTTTGGGAAGAACACACATGCAATGTCACTGGATCTATGTGTGGTCTGTGAGAAGAACAGACATCCAATGACTGTAGTTCTGCTTCATGAAAAGAGCATACATGCACTGACACTGGTGGATCCATGTGTGGTTCATCGGAATAACACATGTGCAATGGCTGGTGATATGTGGTTTGTGAAAAGAACAGACATGCAATGACTCTAGCTGTGGTTAGTGAGAAGAAAACACATGCAATGACACTAGGTGTGTTTCATGATATGGTTTGTGAGAAGAACACACATGCAATGACACTGGTGATATGTGGTATGTGAGAAGAACACACATCCAATGACTCTAGCTATGGTTCATGAAAAGAGCAGACATGCAATGACACTAGTGGATCCATGTGTGGTTCATGGGAAGAACACACATATAATTACACTGGGTGTGGTTCATGATATGGTTTGTGAGAAGAACACACATGCAATGACACTGGTGGTTCCATGTGTGGTCTTTGGGAACAACACACATGCAATGACACTAGTGATATGTGGTCTGTGTGAACAACACACATCCAATGACTCTAGCCGTGGTTGATGAAAAGAGCAGACATGCAATGATACTGGTGGATCCATGTGTGGTTCATGGGAAGAATACACATGCAATGACACTAGTGGATCCATGTGTGGTATGTGGGAATAGCAGACATGTAATGACACTGGTGGATCCATGTGTGGTTCATGCGAAGAACACACATACAATGAAACTGGGTGTGGTTCGTGATATGGTTTGTGAGAAGAACACACATGCAATGACACTGGTGGATCCATGTGTGGTCTGTCAGAAGAACACACATGCAACAAAACAGGGTGTGGTTCATGATATGGTTTGTGAGAAGAACACACATGAAATGACACTGGTCGATCCATGTGTGGTCTTTGGGAAGAACACACATGCAATGACACTAGATCCATGTGTGGTCTGTGAGAAGAACAAACATCCAATGACTCTACCTGTGGTTCATGAAAAGAGCATACATGCAATGACACTGGTGGATCCATGTGTGGCTCATGGGAAGAACACACATGCGATGACACTTAGTGGATCCATGTGTGGTTCAGGAGAAGAGAAGAGATGCAATGAAACTAGTGGATCCATGTGTGGTTCATGGGAAGAACACACATGCAATGACTCTGGTGATGTGTGGTTTGTGAAAAGAACAGACATGCAATGACTCTAGCTGTGGTTAGTGAGAAGAACACACATGCAATTACACTGGGTCTGGTTCATGATATGGTTAGTGAGAAGAACACACATGCAATGACACTGGTGGATCCATGTGTGGTCTTTGGGAAGAACACACATGCAATGACACTGGTGATATGTGTTCTGTGAGAAGAACACACATCCAATGACTCTAGGTGTGGTTCATGAAAAGAGCAGACATGCGATGACACTGGTGGATCCATGTGTGGTTCATGGGAAGAACACACATGCAATAACACTGGGTGTGGTTCATGATATGGTTTGTGAGAAGAACACACAGGCAATGAAACTGGTGGATCCATGTGTGGTCTTGCTAAAGAACACACATGCAATGACACTCGTGATATGTGGTCTGTGAGAAGAACACACATCTAATGACTCTAGTAGTGGTTCATGAAAAGAGCAGACATGCAATGATACTGGTGGATCCATGTGTGGTTCATGGGAAGAACACACATGCAATGACACTGGTGGATCCATGTGTGGTCTTTGGGAAGAACACACATGCAATGACACTGGTGATATGTGTTCTGTGAGAAGAACACACATCCAATGACTCTAGGTGTGGTTCATGAAAAGAGCAGACATGCAATGACACTGGTGGATCCATGTGTGGTTCATGGGAAGAACACACATGCAATAACACTGGGTGTGGTTCATGATATGGTTTGTGAGAAGAACACACATGCAATGACACTGGTGGATCCATGTGTGGTCTTTGGGAAGAACACGCATGCAATGACACTCGTGATATGTGGTCTGTGAGAAGAACACACATCTAATGACTCTAGTTGTTGTTCATGAAAAGAGCAGACATGCAATGATACTGGTGGATCCATGTGTGGTTGATGGGAAGAACACACATGAAATGACACTGGTGGATCCATGTGTGGAATGTGGGAAGAGCAGACATGAAATGACACTGGTGGATCCATGTGTGGTTCATGGGAAGAACACACATGCAATGACACTGGTGATATGTGGTCTGTTAGAAGAACACACATCCAATGACTCTAGGTGTGGTTCATGAAGAGAGCAGACATGCAATGACACTGGGGGATCCATGTGTGGTTCATGGGAAGAACACACATGCAACGACACCGGTGGATCCATGTGTGGTCTGTGGGAAGAACACACATGCAATGACACTGGTGGATCCATGTGTGGTCTTTGGGAAGAACACACATGCAATGACACTGGTGATATGTGGTCTGTGAGAAGAACACGCATCCAATGACTCTAGCTGTGGTTCATGAAAAAAGTAGACATGCAATGACACTGGTGGATCCATGTGTGGTTCATGGGAAGAACACACATGCAATGACACTGGTGGATCCATGTGTGGTATGTGGGAAGAGCAGACATGTAATGACACTAGTGGATACATGTGCGGTTCATGCGAAGAACACACATGCAATGACACTGGGTGTGGTTCATGATATGGTTTGTGAGAAGAACACACATGCATTGACACAGGTGGATCCATGTGTGGTCTATGAGAAGAACACACATGCAATGACACTGGGTGTGGTTGATGATATGGTTTGTGAGAAGAACACACATGCAATGACACCATGTGTGGTCTTTGGGAAGAACAACCATGCAATGTCACTGGATCCATGTGTGGTCTGTGAGAACAACACACATCCAATGACTGTAGTTGTGTTTCATGAAAAGAGCATACATGCAATGACACTGGTGGATCCATGTGTGGTTCATGGGAAGAACACATGTGCAATGACTAGTGATATGTGGTTTGTGAAAAGAACAGACATGCAATGACTCTAGCTGTGGTTAGTGAGAAGAACACACATGCAATGACACTGGGTGTGTTTCATGATATGGTTTGTGAGAAGAACACACATGCAATGACACTGGTGGATCCACGTGTGGTCTTTGGGAAGAACACACATGCAATGACACTAGTGATATGTCGTCTGTGAGAAGAACACACATCCAATGACTCTAGCTATGGTTCATGAAAAGAGCAGACATGCAATGACCCTAGTGGATCCATGTGTGGTTCATGGGAAGAACACACATGCAATGACACTGGGTGTGGTTCATGATATGGTTTGTGAGAAGAACACACATGCAATGACACTGGTGGATCCATGTGTGGTATTTGGGAAGAACACACATGCAATGACAATGGTGATATATGGTATGTGAGAAGAACACACATCCAATGACTCTAGCCGTGGTTGATGAAAAGAGCAGACATGCAATGACACTGGTGGATCCATGTGTGGTTCATCGGAAGAATACACGTGCAATGACACTAGTGGATCCATGTGTGGTATGTGGGAAGAGCAGACATGTAATGACACTGGTGGATCCATGTGTGGTTCATGCGAAGAACACATACAATGACACTGGTGTGGTTCATGATATGGTTTGTGAGAAGAACACACATGCAATGACACTGGTGGATCCATGTGTGGTCTGTGAGAAGAACACACATGCAATGAAACTGGGTGTGGTTCATGATATGGTTTGTGAGAAGAACACACATGCAATGACACTGGTCGATCCATGTGTGGTCTTTGGGAAGAACACACATGCAATGACACTGGATCCATGTGTGGTCTGTGAGAAGAACAAACATCCAATGACTCTAGCCGTGGTTCATGAAAAGAGCATACATGCAATGACACTGGTGGATCCATGTGTGGTTCATGGGAAGAACACACATGCGATGACACTTATTGGATCCATGTGTGGTTCAGGAGAAGAGCAGACATGCAATGACACTATTGGATCCATGTGTGGTTCATGGGAAAACACACATGCAATGACTCTGGTGATATGTGGTTTGTGAAAAGAATAGACATGCAATGACTCTAGCTGTGGTTAGTGAGAAGAACACACATGCAATTACGCTGGGTCTGGTTCATGATATGGTTTGTGAGAAGAACACACATGCAATGACACTGGTGGATCCATGTGTGGTCTTTGGGAAGAACACACATGCAATGACACTGGTGATATGTGTTCTGTGAGAAGAACACACATCCAATGACTCTAGTTGTGGTTCATGAAAAGAGCAGACATGCAATGACACTGCTGGATCCATGTGTGGTTCATGGGAAGAACACACATGCAATAACACTGGGTGTGGTTCATGATATGGATTGTGAGAAGAACACACATGCAATGACACTGGTGGATCCATGTGTGGTCTTTGGGAAGAACACACATGCAATGACACTCGTGATATGTGGTCTATGAGAAGAACACACATCTAATGACTCTAGCTGTGGTTCATGAAAAGAGCAGACATGCAATGATACTGGTGGATCCATGTGTGGTTCATGGGAAGAACACACATGCAATGACACTGGTGGATCCATGTGTGGAATGTGGGAAGAGCAGACATGCTATGACACTGGTGGATCCATGTGTGGTTCATGGGAAGAACACACATGCAATGACACTGGTGATATGTGGTCTGTGAGAAGAACACACATCCAATGACTCTAGGTGTGGTTCATGAAAAGAGCAGACATGCAATGACACTGGGGATCCATGTGTGGTTCATGGGAAGAACACACATGCAACGACACCGGTGGATCCATGTGTGGTCTGTGGGAAGAACACACATGCAATGACACTGGTGGATCCATGTGTGGTTCATGGGAAGAACACACATGCAATGACTGGTGATATGTGGTTTGTGAAAAGAACAGACGTGCAATGACTCTAGCTGTGGTTAGTGAGAAGAACACACATGCAATGACACTGGGTGTGTTTCATGATATGGTTTGTGAGAAGAACACACATGCAATGACACTGGTGGATCCATGTGTGGTCTTTGGGAAGAACACACATGCACTGACACTGGTGATATGTGGTATGTGAGAAGAACACACATACAATGACTCTAGCTATGGTTCATGAAAAGAGCAGACATGCAATGACACTAGTGGATCCATGTGTGGTTCATGGGAAGAACACACATGAAATTACACTGGGTGTGGTTCATGATATGGTTTGTGAGAAGAACACACATGCAATGACACTGGTGGATCCATGTGTGGTCTTTGGGAACAACACACATGCAATGACACTGGTGATATGTGGTTCTGTGTGAAGAACACACATCCAATGACTCTAGCCGTGGTTGATGAAAAGAGTAGACATGCAATGATACTGGTGGATCCATGTGTGGTTCATGGGAAGAATACACATGCAATGACACTAGTGGATCCATGTGTGGTATGTGGGAAGAGCAGACATGTAATGACACTGGGTGTGGTTCGTGATATGGTTTGTGAGAAGAACACACATGCAATGACACTGGTGGATCCATGTGTGGTCTGTCAGAAGAACACACATGCAACAAAACTGGGTGTGGTTCATGATATGGTTTGTGAGAAGAACACACATGCAATGACACTGGTCGATCCATGTGTGGTCTTTGGGAAGAACACACATGCAATGACACTAGATCCATGTGTGGTCTGTGAGAAGAACAAACATCCAATGACTCTAGCTGTCGTTCATGAAAAGAGCATACATGCAATGACACTGGTGGATCCATGTGTGGTTCATGGGAAGAACACACATGCGATGACACTTGGTGGATCCATGTGTGGTTCAGGAGAAGAACAGACATGCAATGACACTAGTGGATCCATGTGTGGTTCATGGGAAGAACACACATGCAATAACTCTGGTGATGTGTGGTTTGTGAAAAGAACAGACATGCAATGAATCTAGCTGTGGTTAGTGAGAAGAACACACATGCAATGACACTGGGTCTGGTTCATGATATGGTTTGTGAGAAGAACACACATGCAATGACACTGGTGGATCCATGTGTGGTCTTTGGGAAGAACACATATGCAATGACACTGGTGATATGTGGTATGTGAGAAGAACACACATACAATGACTCTAGCTATGGTTCATGAAAAGAGCAGACATGCAATGACACTAGTGGATCCATGTGTGGTTCATGGGAAGAACACACATGCAATTACACTGGGTGTGGTTCATGATATGGTTTGTGAGAAGAACACACATGCAATGACACTGGTGGATCCATGTGTGGTCTTTGGGAACAACACACATGCAATGACACTGGTGATATGTGGTCTGTGTGAAGAACACACATCCAATGACTCTAGCCGTGGTTGATGAAAAGAGCAGACATGCAATGATACTGGTGGATCCATGTGTGGTTCATGGGAAGAATACACATGCAATGACACTAGTGGATCCATGTGTGGTATGTGGGAAGAGCAGACATGTAATGACACTGGTGGATCCATGTGTGGTTCATGCGAAGAACACACATACAATAACACTGGGTGTGGTTCGTGATATGGTTTGTGAGAAGAACACACATGCAATGACACTGGTGGATCTATGTGTGGTCTGTCAGAAGAACACACATGCAACGAAACTGGGTGTGGTTCATGATATGGATTGTGAGAAGAACACACATGCAATGACACTGGTCGATCCATGTGTGGTCTTTGGGAAGAACACACATGCAATGACACTAGATCCATGTGTGGTCTGTGAGAAGAACAAACATCCAATGACTCTAGCTGTAGTTCATGAAAAGAGCATACATGCAATGACACTGGTGGATCCATGTGTGGTTCATGGGAAGAACACACATGCGATGACACTTGGTGGATCCATGTGTGGTTCAGGAGAAGAGCAGACATGCAATGACACTAGTGGATCCATGTGTGGTTCATGGGAAGAACACACATGCAATGACTCTGGTGATGTGTGGTTTGTGAAAAGAACAGACATGCAATGAATCTAGCTGTGGTTAGTGAGAAGAACACACATGCAATTACACTGGGTCTGGTTCATGATATGGTTTGTGAGAAGAACACACATGCAATTACACTGGTGGATCCATGTGTGGTCCTTGGGAAGAACACACATGCAATGACACTGGTGATATGTGTTCTGTGAGAAGAACACACATCCAATGACTCTAGGTGTGGTTCATGAAAAGAGCAGACATGCAATGACACTGGTGGATCCACGTGTGGTTCATGGGAAGAACACACATGCAATAACACTGGGTGTGGTTCATGATATGGTTTGTGAGAAGAACACACATGCAATGACAGTGGTGGATCCATGTGTGGTCTTTGGGAAGAACACACATGCAATGACACTCGTGATATGTGGTCTGTGATAAGAACACGCATCTAATGACTCTAGTTGTGGTTCATGAAAAGAGCAGACATGCAATGATACTGGTGGATCCATGTGTGGTTCATGGGAAGAACACACATGAAATGACACTGGTGGATCCATGTGTGGAATGTGGGAAGAGGAGACATGAAATGACACTGGTGGATCCATGTGTGGTTCATGGGAAGAACACACATGCAATGACACTGGTGATGTGTGGTCTGTGAGAAGAACACACATCCAATGACTCTAGGTGTGGTTCATGAAAAGAGCAGACATGCAATGACACTGGGGGATCCATGTGTGGTTCATGGGAAGAACACACATGCAACGACACTGGTGGATCCATGTGTGGTCTGTGGGAAGAACACACATGCAATGACACTGGTGCATCCATGTGTGGTCTTTGGGAAGAACACACATGCAATGACACTAGTGATACGTGTACTATGAGAAGAACACACATCCAATGACTCTAGCTGTGGTTCATGAAAAAAGTGGACATGCAATGACACTGGTGGATCCATGTGTGGTTCATGGGAATAACACACATGCGATGACACTTGGTGGATCCATGTGTGGTTCAGGAGAAGAACAGACATGCAATGACACTAGTGGATCCATGTGTGGTTCATGGGAAGAACACACATGCAATAACTCTGGTGATGTGTGGTTTGTGAAAAGAACAGACATGCAATGAATCTAGCTGTGGTTAGTGAGAAGAACACACATGCAATGACACTGGGTCTGGTTCATGATATGGTTTGTGAGAAGAACACACATGCAATGACACTGGTGGATCCATGTGTGGTCTTTGGGAAGAACACATATGCAATGACACTGGTGATATGTGGTATGTGAGAAGAACACACATACAATGACTCTAGCTATGGTTCATGAAAAGAGCAGACATGCAATGACACTAGTGGATCCATGTGTGGTTCATGGGAAGAACACACATGCAATTACACTGGGTGTGGTTCATGATATGGTTTGTGAGAAGAACACACATGCAATGACACTGGTGGATCCATGTGTGGTCTTTGGGAACAACACACATGCAATGACACTGGTGATATGTGGTCTGTGTGAAGAACACACATCCAATGACTCTAGCCGTGGTTGATGAAAAGAGCAGACATGCAATGATACTGGTGGATCCATGTGTGGTTCATGGGAAGAATACACATGCAATGACACTAGTGGATCCATGTGTGGTATGTGGGAAGAGCAGACATGTAATGACACTGGTGGATCCATGTGTGGTTCATGCGAAGAACACACATACAATAACACTGGGTGTGGTTCGTGATATGGTTTGTGAGAAGAACACACATGCAATGACACTGGTGGATCTATGTGTGGTCTGTCAGAAGAACACACATGCAACGAAACTGGGTGTGGTTCATGATATGGATTGTGAGAAGAACACACATGCAATGACACTGGTCGATCCATGTGTGGTCTTTGGGAAGAACACACATGCAATGACACTAGATCCATGTGTGGTCTGTGAGAAGAACAAACATCCAATGACTCTAGCTGTAGTTCATGAAAAGAGCATACATGCAATGACACTGGTGGATCCATGTGTGGTTCATGGGAAGAACACACATGCGATGACACTTGGTGGATCCATGTGTGGTTCAGGAGAAGAGCAGACATGCAATGACACTAGTGGATCCATGTGTGGTTCATGGGAAGAACACACATGCAATGACTCTGGTGATGTGTGGTTTGTGAAAAGAACAGACATGCAATGAATCTAGCTGTGGTTAGTGAGAAGAACACACATGCAATTACACTGGGTCTGGTTCATGATATGGTTTGTGAGAAGAACACACATGCAATTACACTGGTGGATCCATGTGTGGTCCTTGGGAAGAACACACATGCAATGACACTGGTGATATGTGTTCTGTGAGAAGAACACACATCCAATGACTCTAGGTGTGGTTCATGAAAAGAGCAGACATGCAATGACACTGGTGGATCCACGTGTGGTTCATGGGAAGAACACACATGCAATAACACTGGGTGTGGTTCATGATATGGTTTGTGAGAAGAACACACATGCAATGACAGTGGTGGATCCATGTGTGGTCTTTGGGAAGAACACACATGCAATGACACTCGTGATATGTGGTCTGTGATAAGAACACGCATCTAATGACTCTAGTTGTGGTTCATGAAAAGAGCAGACATGCAATGATACTGGTGGATCCATGTGTGGTTCATGGGAAGAACACACATGAAATGACACTGGTGGATCCATGTGTGGAATGTGGGAAGAGGAGACATGAAATGACACTGGTGGATCCATGTGTGGTTCATGGGAAGAACACACATGCAATGACACTGGTGATGTGTGGTCTGTGAGAAGAACACACATCCAATGACTCTAGGTGTGGTTCATGAAAAGAGCAGACATGCAATGACACTGGGGGATCCATGTGTGGTTCACGGGAAGAACACACATGCAACGACACTGGTGGATCCATGTGTGGTCTGTGGGAAGAACACACATGCAATGACACTGGTGCATCCATGTGTGGTCTTTGGGAAGAACACACATGCAATGACACTAGTGATATGTGTACTATGAGAAGAACACACATCCAATGACTCTAGCTGTGGTTCATGAAAAAAGTGGACATGCAATGACACTGGTGGATCCATGTGTGGTTCATGGGAATAACACACATGCGATGACACTTGGTGGATCCATGTGTGGTTCAGGAGAAGAGAAGACATGCAATGACACTAGTGGATCCATGTGTGGTTCATGGGAAGAACACACATGCAATGACTCTGGTGATGTGTGGTTTGTGAAAAGAACAGACATGCAATGAATCTAGCTGTGGTTAGTGAGAAGAACACACATGCAATGACACTGGTGGATCCATGTGTGGTCTTTGGGAAGAACACACATGCAATGACACTCGTGATATGTGGTCTGTGATAAGAACACGCATCTAATGACTCTAGTTGTGGTTCATGAAAAGAGCAGACATGCAATGATACTGGTGGATCCATGTGTGGTTCATGGGAAGAACACACATGCAATGACACCGGATCCATGTGTGGTCTGTGAGAAGAACACACATCCAATTACCGCAGTTGTGGTTCATGAAAAGAGCATACATGCAATGACACTGGTGGATCCATGTGTGGTTCATGGGAAGAACACACATGCGATGAAACTAGGTGGATCCATGTGTGGTTCATGAGAAGAGCAGACATGCAATGACACCAGTGGATCCATTTGTGGTTCATGGGAAGAACACACATGCAATGACTCTGGTGATATGTGGTTTGTGAAAAGAACAAACATGGAATGACTCTAGCTGTGGTTAGTGAGAAGAACACACATGAAATGACACTTGTGGATCCATGTGTGGTCTATGGGAAGAACACACATGCAATGACACTGGTGGATCCATGTTTGGTTCATGGGAAGAACAAACATGCAATGACACAGGTGATATGTGGTCTGTGAGAAGAACACACATGCAATTACTCTAGCTGTGGTTAATGAAAAGAACTGACATGCAATGACACCGGTGGATCCATGTGTGGTTCAAGGGAAGAACACACATGCAATGACACTTGGTGTGGTTCATGATATTGTCTGTGAGAAGAACACACATGCAATGACACTGGTGGATCCATGTGTGGTCTGTGAGAAGAACACACATGCAATGACACTGGGTGTGGTTCATGATATGGTTTGTGAGAAGAACACACATGCAATGACACTGGTGGATCCATGTGTGGTCTTTGGGAAGAACACACATGCAATGACACTAGCTGTGGTTCATGAAAAGAGCATACATGCACTGACACTGGTGGATCCATGTGTGGTTCATGGGAAGAACACACATGCGATGACACTGGGTGGATCCATGTGTGGTTCATGAGAAGAGTAGACATGCAATGACACCAGTGCATCCATGTGTGGTTCATGGGAAGAACACACATGCAATGACTGGTGATATGTGGTTTGTGAAAAGAACAGACATGCAATGAGTCTAGTTGTGGTTCGTGAAAAAAGTAGACATGCAATGACACTGGTGGATCCATGTGTGGTTCATGGGAAGAACACACATGCAATGACACTGGTGGATCCATGTGTGGTATGTGGGAAGAGCAGACATGTAATGACACTAGTGGATACATGTGCGGTTCATGCAAAGAACACACATGCAATGACACTGGGTGTGGTTCATAATATGGTTTGTGAGAAGAACACACATGCAATGACACTGGTGGATCCATGTGTGGTCTGTGAGAAGAACACACTTGCAATGACACTGGGTGTGGTTCATGATATGGTTTGTGAGAAGAACACATATGAAATGACACCATGTGTGGTCTTTGGGAAGAACACACATGCAATGTCACTGGATCCATGTGTGGTCTGTGAGAACGACACACATCCAATGACTGTAGTTGTGTTTCATGAAAAGAGCATACATGCAATGACACTGGTGGATCCATGTGTGGTTCATGGGAAGAACACATGTGCAATGACTGGTGATATGTGGTTTGTGAAAAGAATAGACATGCAATGACTCTAGCTGTGGTTAGTGAGAAGAACACACATGCAATGACACTGGGTGTGTTTCATGATATGGTTTGTGAGAAGAACACACATGCAATGACACTGGTGGATCCACGTGTGGTCTTTGGGAAGAACACACATGCAATGACACTAGTGATATGTGGTCTGTGAGAAGAACACACATCCAATGACTCTAGCTATGGTTCATGAAAAGAGCAGACATGCAATGACCCTAGTGGATCCATGTGTTGTTCATGGGAAGAACACACATGCAATGACACTGGGTGTGGTTCATGATATGGTTTGTGAGAAGAACTCACATGCAATGACACTGGTGGATCCATGTGTGGTCTTTGGGAAGAACACACATGCAATGACACTGGTGATATATGGTCTGTGAGAAGAACACACATCCAATGACTCTAGCCGTGGTTGATGTAAAGAGCAGACATGCAATGACACTGGTGGATCCATGTGTGGTTCATCGGAAGAATACACGTGCAATGAGACTAGTGGATCCATGTGTGGTATGTGGGAAGAGCAGACATGTAATGACACTGGTGGATCCATGTGTGGTTCATGCGAAGAACACATACAATGACACTGGTGTGGTTCATGATATGGTTGTGAGAAGAACACACATGCAATGACACTGGTGGATCCATGTGTGGTCTGTGAGAGGAACACACATGCAATGAAACTGGGTGTGGTTCATGATATGGTTTGTGAGAAGAACACACATGCAATGACACTGGTCGATCCATGTGTGGTCTTTGGGAAGAACACACATGCAATGACACTGGATCCATGTGTGGTCTGTGAGAAGAACAAACATCCAATGACTCTAGCCGTGGTTCATGAAAAGAGCATACATGCAACGACACTGGTGGATCCATGTGTGGTTCATGGGAAGAACACACATGCGATGACACTTGGTGGATCCATGTGTGGTTCAGGAGAAGAGCAGACATGCAATGACACTAGTGGATCCATGTGTATTTCATGGGAAGAACACACATGCAATGACACTAGTGGATCCATGTGTGGTTCATGGGAAGAACACACATGCAATGACTCTGGTGATATGTGGTTTGTGAAAAGAACAGACATGCAATGACTCTAGCTGTGGTTAGTGAGAAGAACACACATGCAATTACGCTGGGTCTGGTTCATGATATGGTTTGTGAGAAGAACACACATGCAATGACACTGGTGGATCCATGTGTGGTCTTTGGGAAGAACACACATGCAATGACACTGGTGATATGTGTTTTGTGAGAAGAACACACATCCAATGACTCTAGTTGTGGTTCATGAAAAGAGCAGACATGCAATGACACTGCTGGATCCATGTTGGTTCATGGGAAGAACACACATGCAATAACACTGGGTGTGGTTCATGATATGGTTTGTGAGAAGAACACACATGCAATGACACTGGTGGATCCATGTGTAGTCTTTGGGAAGAACACACATGCAATGACACTCGTGATATGTGGTCTGTGAGAAGAACACACATCTAATGACTCTAGCTGTGGTTCATGAAAAGAGCAGACATGCAATGATACTAGTGGATCCATGTGTGGTTCATGGGAAGAACACACATGCAATGACACTGGTGGATCCATGTGTGGAATGTGGGAAGAGCAGACATGCTATGACACTGGTGGATCCATGTGTGGTTCATGGGAAGAACACACATGCAATGACACTGGTGATATGTGGTCTATGAGAAGAACACACATCCAATGACTCTAGGCGTGGTTCATGAAAAGAGCAGACATGCAATGACACTGGGGGATCCATGTGTGGTTCATGGGAAGAACACACATGCAACGACACCGGTGGATCCATGTGTGGTCTATGGGAAGAACACACATGCAATGACACTGGTGGATCCATGTGTGGTTCATGAGAAGAACACACATGCAATGACACAGGTGATATGTGGTATGTGAGAAGAACACACATGCAATGACTCTAGCTGTGGTTAATGAAAAGAGCTGACATGCAATGACACCGGTGGATTGTGTGGTTCAAGGGAAGAACACACATGCCATGACACTGGGTGTGGTTCACTATATGGTCTGTAAGAAGAACACACATGCAATGACACTGGTGGATCCATGTGTGGTCTGTGAGAAGAACACACATGCAATGACACTGGGTGTGGTTTATGATATGGTTTGTGAGAAGAACACACATGCAATGACACTGGTGGATCCATGTGTTATATTTGGGAAGAACACAGATGCAATGACACTGGTGATATGTGGTCTGTGAGAAGAACACACATCCAATGACTCTAGTTGTGGTTCATGAAAAGAGCATACATGCAATGACACAGGTGGATCCATGTGTGGTTCATGGGAAGAACACACATGCGATGACACTGGGTGCATCCATGTGTGGTTCATGAGAAGAGCAGACATGCAATGACACCGGTGGATCCATGCGTGGTTCATGGGAAGAACACACATGCAATGACTGGTGATATGTGGTTTGTGAAAAGAACAGACATGCAATGACTCTAGCCGTGGTTAGTGTGAAGAACACACATGCAATGACACTTGTGGATCCAGGTGTGGTCTTTGGGAAGAACACACATGCAATGACACTGGGTGTGGTTTATGATATGGTTTGTGAGAAGAACACACATGCAATGACACTGGTGGTTCCATGTGTGGTCTTTGGGAAGAACACACATGCAATGACACTGGTGATATGTGGTCTGCGAGAAGAACACGCATCCAATGACTCTAGTTGTGGTTCATGAAAAAAGTAGACATGCAATGACACTAGTGGATCCATGTGTGGTTCATGGGAAGAACACACATGCAATGACACTGGTGGATCCATGTGTGGTATGTGGGAAGAGCAGACATGTAATGACACTGGTGGATACATGTGTGGTTCATGCAAAGAACATACATGCAATGACACTGGGTGGGGTTCATGATATGGTTTGTGAGAAGAACACACATGCAATGACACCATGTGTGGTGTTTGGGAAGAACACACATGCAATGTCACTAGATCCATGTGTGGTCTATGAGAAGAACACACATCCAATGACTGTAGTTCTGCTTCATGAAAAGAGCATACATGCAATGACACTGGTGGATCCATGTGTGGTTCATCGGAAGAACACATGTGCAATGACTGGTGATATGTGGTTTGTGAAAAGAACAGACATTCAATGACTCTAGTTGTGGTTAGTGAGAAGAACAAACGTGCAATGACACTAGGTGTGTTTCATGATATGGTTTGTGAGAAGAACACACATGCAATGACACTGGAGATCCATGTGTGGTCTTTGGGAAGAACACCGATGCAATGACACTGGTGATATGTGGTATGTGAGAAGAACACACATCCAATGACTCTAGCTATGGTTCATGAAAAGAGCAGACATGCAATGACACTAGTGGATCCATGTGTGGTTCATGCGAAGAACACATACAATGACACTGGTGTGGTTCATGATATGGTTTGTGAGAAGAACACACATGCAATGACACTGGTGGATCCATGTGTGGTCTGTGAGAAGAACACACATGCAATGAAACTGGGTGTGGTTCATGATATGGTTTGTGAGAAGAACACACATGCAATGACACTGGTCGATCCATGTGTGGTCTTTGGGAAGAACACACATGCAATGACACTGGATCCATGTGTGGTCTGTGAGAAGAACAAACATCCAATGACTCTAGCCGTGGTTCATGAAAAGAGCATACATGCAACGACACTGGTGGATCCATGTGTGGTTCATGGGAAGAACACACATGCGATGACACTTGGTGGATCCATGTGTGGTTCAGGAGAAGAGCAGACATGCAATGACACTAGTGGATCCATGTGTATTTCATGGGAAGAACACACATGCAATGACACTAGTGGATCCATGTGTGGTTCATGGGAAGAACACACATGCAATGACTCTGGTGATATGTGGTTTGTGAAAAGAACAGACATGCAATGACTCTAGTTGTGGTTAGTGAGAAGAACACACATGCAATTACGCTGGGTCTGGTTCATGATATGGTTTGTGAGAAGAACACACATGCAATGACACTGGTGGATCCATATGTGGTCTTTGGGAAGAACACACATGCAATGACACTGGTGATATGTGTTTTGTGAGAAGAATACACATCCAATGACTCTAGTTGTGGTTCATGAAAAGAGCAGACATGCAATGACACTGCTGGATCCATGTTGGTTCATGGGAAGAACACACATGCAATAACACTGGGTGTGGTTCATGATATGGTTTGTGAGAAGAACACACATGCAATGACACTGGTGGATCCATGTGTGGTCTTTGGGAAGAACACACATGCAATGACACTCGTGATATGTGGTCTGTGAGAAGAACACACATCTAATGACTCTAGCTGTGGTTCATGAAAAGAGCAGACATGCAATGATACTGGTGGATCCATGTGTGGTTCATGGGAAGAACACACATGCAATGACACTGGTGGATCCATGTGTGGAATGTGGGAAGAGAAGACATGCTATGACACTGGTGGATCCATGTGTGGTTCATGGGAAGAACACACATGCAATGACACTGGTGATATGTGGTCTATGAGAAGAACACACATCCAATGACTCTAGGTGTGGTTCATGAAAAGAGCAGACATGCAATGACACTGGGGGATCCATGTGTGGTTCATGGGAAGAACACACATGCAACGACACCGGTGGATCCATGTGTGGTCTGTGGGAAGAACACACATGCAATGACACTGGTGGATCCATGTGTGGTTCATGAGAAGAACACACATGCAATGACACATGTGATATGTGGTATGTGAGAAGAACACACATGCAATGAATCTAGCTGTGGTTAATGAAAAGAGCTGACATGCAATGACACCGGTGGATTGTGTGGTTCAAGGGAAGAACACACATGCAATGACACTGGGTGTGGTTCACTATATGGTCTGTAAGAAGAACACACATGCAATGACACTGGTGGATCCATGTGTGGTCTGTGAGAAGAACACACATGCAATGACACTGGGTGTGGTTTATGATATGGTTTGTGAGAAGAACACACATGCAATGACACTGGTGGATCCATGTGTTATATTTGGGAAGAACACACATGCAATGACACTGGTGATATGTGGTCTGTGAGAAGAACACACATCCAATGACTCTAGTTGTGGTTCATGAAAAGAGCATACATGCAATGACACTGGTGGATCCATGTGTGGTTCATGGGAAGAACACACATGCGATGACACTGGGTGCATCCATGTGTGGTTCATGAGAAGAGCAGACATGCAATGACACCGGTGGATCCATGCGTGGTTCATGGGAAGAACACACATGCAATGACTGGTGATATGTGGTTTGTGAAAAGAACAGACATGCAATGACTCTAGTCGTGGTTAGTGTGAAGAACACACATGCAATGACACGTGTGGATCCATGTGTGGTCTTTGGGAAGAACACACATGCAATGACACTGGGTGTGGTTTATGATATGGTTTGTGAGAAGAACACACATGCAATGACACTGGTGGTTCCATGTGTGGTCTTTGGGAAGAACACACATGCAATGACACTGGTGATATGTGGTCTGCGAGAAGAACACGCATCCAATGACTCTAGTTGTGGTTCATGAAAAAAGTAGACATGCAATGACACTAGTGGATCCATGTGTGGTTCATGGGAAGAACACACATGCAATGACATTGGTGGATCCATGTGTGGTATGTGGGAAGAGCAGACATGTAATGACACTGGTGGATACATGTGTGGTTCATGCAAAGAACATACATGCAATGACACTGGGTGGGGTTCATGATATGGTTTGTGAGAAGAACACACATGCAATGACACCATGTGTGGTGTTTGGGAAGAACACACATGCAATGTCACTGGATCCATGTGTGGTCTATGAGAAGAACACACATCCAATGATTGTAGTTCTGCTTCATGAAAAGAGCATACATGCAATGACACTGGTGGATCCATGTGTGGTTCATCGGAAGAACACACATGCGATGACACTTGGTGGATCCATGTGTGGTTCAGGAGAAGAGCAGACATGCAATGACACTAGTGGATCCATGTGTGGTTCATGGGAAGAACACACATGCAATGACTCTGGTGATGTGTGGTTTGTGAAAAGAACAGACATGCAATGAATCTAGTTGTGGTTAGTGAGAAGAACACACATGCAATTACACTGGGTCTAGTTCATGATATGGTTTGTGAGAAGAACACACATGCAATGTCACTGGTGGATCCATGTGTGGTCTTTGGGAAGAACACACATGCAATGACACTGGTGATATGTGTTCTGTGACAAGAACACACATCCAATGAATCTAGGTGTGGTTCATGAAAAGAGCAGACATGCAATGAAACTGGTGGATCCATGTGTGGTTCATGGGAAGAACACACATGCAATAACACTGGGTGTGGTTCATGATATGGTTTGTGAGAAGAACACACATGCAATGACACTGGTGGATCCATGTGTGGTCTTTGGGAAGAACACACATGCAATGACACTCGTGATATGTGGTCTGTGAGAAGAACACGCATCTAATGACTCTAGTTGTGGTTCATGAAAAGAGCAGACATGCAATGATACTGGTGGATCCATGTGTGGTTCATGGGAAGAACACACATGCAATGACACTGGGTGTGGTTCATGATATGGTTTGTGAGAAGAACACACATGCAATGACACTGGTGGATCCATGTGTGGTATTTGGGAAGAACACACATGCAATGACACTGGTGATATGTGGTATGTGAGAAGAACACACATCCAATGACTCTAGCTGTGGTTCATGAAAAGAGCAGATATGCAATGACACTGGTGGATCCATGTGTGGTTCATGAGAAGAACACACATGCAATGACACTAGGTGTGGTTCATGATATGGTTTGTGAGAAGAACATACATGCAATGACACTAGTGGATCCATGTGTGGTCTTTGGGAAGAACACACATGCAATGACACCGGTGGATCCATGTGTGGTTCATGGGAAGAGCAGACATAGAATAACCTTTTGGATCCATGTGTGGTTCATGGGAAGAACACACATGCAACGACACCGGTGGATCCATGTGTGGTCTGTGAGAAGAACACACATGCAATGACACTGGTGGATCGATGTTTGGTTCATGGGAAGAACAGACATGCAATGACACAGGTGATATGTGGTCTGTGAGAAGAACCCACATGCAATGACTCTAGCTGTGGTTAAAGAAAAGAGCTAACATGCAATGACGCCGGTGGATCGATGTGTGGTTCAAGGGAAGAACACACATGCAATGACACTGGGTGTGGTTCATGATATTGTCTGTGAGAGGAACACACATGCAATGACACTGGTGGATCCATGTGTGGTCTGTGAGAAGAACACACATGCAATGACATTGGGTGTGGTTCATGATATGGTTTGTGAGAAGAACACACATGCAATGACACTGGTGGATCCATGTGTGGTCTTTGGGAAGAACACAGATGCAATGACACTGATGATATGTGGTCTGTGAGAAGAACACACATCCAATGACTCTAGTTGTGGTTCATGAAAAGAGCATACATGCAATGACACTGGTGGATCCATGTGTGGTTCATGGGGAGAACACACATGCGATGACACTGGGTGGATCCATGTGTGGTTCATGAGAAGAGCAGACATGCAATGACACCGGTGGATCCATGTGTGGTTCATGGGAAGAACACACATGCAATGACTGGTGATATGTGGTTTGTGAAAAGAACAGACATGCAATGACTCTAGTTGTGGTTGGTCTGAAGAACACACATGCAATGACACTTGTGGATCCATGTGTGGTCTGTGGGAAGAACACACATGCAATGACACTAGGTGTGGTTTATGATATGGTTTGTGAGAAGAACACACATGCAATGACACTAGTGGATCCATGTGTGGTCTTTGAGAAGAACACACATGCAATGACACTGGTGATATGTGGTCCGTGAGAAGAACACGCATCCAATGACTCTAGCTGTGGTTCGTGAAAAAAGTAGACATGCAATGACACTGGTGGATCCATGTGTGGTTCATGGGAAGAACACACATGCAATGACACTGGTGGATCCATGTGTGGTATGTGGAAAGAGCAGACATGTAATGACACTAGTGGATACATGTGCGGTTCATGCGAAGAACACACATGCAATGACACTGGGTGTGGTTCATGATATGGTTTGTGAGAAGAACACACATGCAATGACACTGGTGGATCCATGTGTGGTCTGTGAGAAGAACACACTTGCAATGACACTGGGTGTGGTTCATGATATGGTTTGTGAGAAGAACACATATGAAATGACACCATGTGTGGTCTTTGGGAAGAACACACATGCAATGTCACTGGATCCATGTGTGGTCTGTGAGAAGAACACACATCCAATTACCGCAGTTGTGGTTCATGAAAAGAGCATATATGCAATGACACTGGTGGATCCATGTGTGGTTCATGGGAAGAACACACATGCGATGACACTAGGTGGATCCATGTGTGGTTCATGAGAAGAGCAGACATGCAATGACACCAGTGGATCCATTTGTGGTTCATGGGAAGAACACACATGCAATGACTCTGGTGATATGTGGTTTGTGAAAAGAACAAACATGGAATGACTCTAGCTGTGGTTAGTGAGAAGAACACACATGCAATGACACTTGTGGATCCATGTGTGGTCTATGGGAAGAACACACATGCAATGACACTGGTGGATCCATGTTTGGTTCATGGGAAGAACAAACATGTAATGACACAGGTGATATGTGGTCTGTGAGAAGAACACACATGCAATTACTCTAGCTGTGGTTAATGAAAAAAACTGACATGCAATGACACCGGTGGATCCATGTGTGGTTCAAGGGAAGAACACACATGCAATGACACTTGGTGTGGTTCATGATATTGTCTGTGAGAAGAACACACATGCAATGACACTGGTGGATCCATGTGTGGTCTGTGAGAAGAACACACATGCAATGACACTGGGTGTGGTTCATGATATGGTTTGTGAGAAGAACACACATGCAATGACACTGGTGGATCCATGTGTGGTCTTTGGGAAGAACACACATGCAATGACACTGGTGATATGTGTTTTGTGAGAAGAACACACATCCAATGACTCTAGTTGTGGTTCATGAAAAGAGCAGACATGCAATGACACTGCTGGATCCATGTTGGTTCATGGGAAGAACACACATGCAATAACACTGGGTGTGGTTCATGATATGGTTTGTGAGAAGAACACACATGCAATGACACTGGTGGATCCATGTGTGGTCTTTGGGAAGAACACACATGCAATGACACTCGTGATATGTGGTCTGTGAGAAGAACACACATCTAATGACTCTAGCTGTGGTTCATGAAAAGAGCAGACATGCAATGATACTGGTGGATCCATGTGTGGTTCATGGGAAGAACACACATGCAATGACACTGGTGGATCCATGTGTGGAATGTGGGAAGAGAAGACATGCTATGACACTGGTGGATCCATGTGTGGTTCATGGGAAGAACACACATGCAATGACACTGGTGATATGTGGTCTATGAGAAGAACACACATCCAATGACTCTAGGTGTGGTTCATGAAAAGAGCAGACATGCAATGACACTGGGGGATCCATGTGTGGTTCATGGGAAGAACACACATGCAACGACACCGGTGGATCCATGTGTGGTCTGTGGGAAGAACACACATGCAATGACACTGGTGGATCCATGTGTGGTTCATGAGAAGAACACACATGCAATGACACAGGTGATATGTGGTATGTGAGAAGAACACACATGCAATGAATCTAGCTGTGGTTAATGAAAAGAGCTGACATGCAATGACACCGGTGGATTGTGTGGTTCAAGGGAAGAACACACATGCAATGACACTGGGTGTGGTTCACTATATGGTCTGTAAGAAGAACACACATGCAATGACACTGGTGGATCCATGTGTGGTTATTGAGAAGAACACACATGCAATGACACTGGGTGTGGTTTATGATATGGTTTGTGAGAAGAACACACATGCAATGACACTGGTGGATCCATGTGTTATATTTGGGAAGAACACACATGCAATGACACTGGTGATATGTGGTCTGTGAGAAGAACACACATCCAATGACTCTAGTTGTGGTTCATGAAAAGAGCATACATGCAATGACACTGGTGGATCCATGTGTGGTTCATGGGAAGAACACACATGCGATGACACTGGGTGCATCCATGTGTGGTTCATGAGAAGAGCAGACATGCAATGACACCGGTGGATCCATGCGTGGTTCATGGGAAGAACACACATGCAATGACTGGTGATATGTGGTTTGTGAAAAGAACAGACATGCAATGACTCTAGTCGTGGTTAGTGTGAAGAACACACATGCAATGACACTTGTGGATCCATGTGTGGTCTTTGGGAAGAACACACATGCAATGACACTGGGTGTGGTTTATGATATGGTTTGTGAGAAGAACACACATGCAATGACACTGGTGGTTCCATGTGTGGTCTTTGGGAAGAACACACATGCAATGACACTGGTGATATGTGGTCTGCGAGAAGAACACGCATCCAATGACTCTAGTTGTGGTTCATGAAAAAAGTAGACATGCAATGACACTAGTGGATCCATGTGTGGTTCATGGGAAGAACACACATGCAATGACATTGGTGGATCCATGTGTGGTATGTGGGAAGAGCAGACATGTAATGACACTGGTGGATACATGTGTGGTTCATGCAAAGAACATACATGCAATGACACTGGGTGGGGTTCATGATATGGTTTGTGAGAAGAACACACATGCAATGACACCATGTGTGGTGTTTGGGAAGAACACACATGCAATGTCACTGGATCCATGTGTGGTCTATGAGAAGAACACACATCCAATGACTGTAGTTCTGCTTCATGAAAAGAGCATACATGCAATGACACTGGTGGATCCATGTGTGGTTCATCGGAAGAACACACATGCGATGACACTTGGTGGATCCATGTGTGGTTCAGGAGAAGAGCAGACATGCAATGACACTAGTGGATCCATGTGTGGTTCATGGGAAGAACACACATGCAATGACTCTGGTGATGTGTGGTTTGTGAAAAGAACAGACATGCAATGAATCTAGTTGTGGTTAGTGAGAAGAACACACATGCAATTACACTGGGTCTAGTTCATGATATGGTTTGTGAGAAGAACACACATGCAATGTCACTGGTGGATCCATGTGTGGTCTTTGGGAAGAACACACATGCAATGACACTGGTGATATGTGTTCTGTGACAAGAACACACATCCAATGAATCTAGGTGTGGTTCATGAAAAGAGCAGACATGCAATGAAACTGGTGGATCCATGTGTGGTTCATGGGAAGAACACACATGCAATAACACTGGGTGTGGTTCATGATATGGTTTGTGAGAAGAACACACATGCAATGACACTGGTGGATCCATGTGTGGTCTTTGGGAAGAACACACATGCAATGACACTCGTGATATGTGGTCTGTGAGAAGAACACGCATCTAATGACTCTAGTTGTGGTTCATGAAAAGAGCAGACATGCAATGATACTGGTGGATCCATGTGTGGTTCATGGGAAGAACACACATGCAATGACACTGGGTGTGGTTCATGATATGGTTTGTGAGAAGAACACACATGCAATGACACTGGTGGATCCATGTGTGGTATTTGGGAAGAACACACATGCAATGACACTGGTGATATGTGGTATGTGAGAAGAACACACATCCAATGACTCTAGCTGTGGTTCATGAAAAGAGCAGATATGCAATGACACTGGTGGATCCATGTGTGGTTCATGAGAAGAACACACATGCAATGACACTAGGTGTGGTTCATGATATGGTTTGTGAGAAGAACATACATGCAATGACACTAGTGGATCCATGTGTGGTCTTTGGGAAGAACACACATGCAATGACACCGGTGGATCCATGTGTGGTTCATGGGAAGAGCAGACATAGAATAACCTTTTGGATCCATGTGTGGTTCATGGGAAGAACACACATGCAACGACACCGGTGGATCCATGTGTGGTCTGTGAGAAGAACACACATGCAATGACACTGGTGGATCGATGTTTGGTTCATGGGAAGAACAGACATGCAATGACACAGGTGATATGTGGTCTGTGAGAAGAACCCACATGCAATGACTCTAGCTGTGGTTAAAGAAAAGAGCTAACATGCAATGACGCCGGTGGATCGATGTGTGGTTCAAGGGAAGAACACACATGCAATGACACTGGGTGTGGTTCATGATATTGTCTGTGAGAGGAACACACATGCAATGACACTGGTGGATCCATGTGTGGTCTGTGAGAAGAACACACATGCAATGACATTGGGTGTGGTTCATGATATGGTTTGTGAGAAGAACACACATGCAATGACACTGGTGGATCCATGTGTGGTCTTTGGGAAGAACACAGATGCAATGACACTGATGATATGTGGTCTGTGAGAAGAACACACATCCAATGACTCTAGTTGTGGTTCATGAAAAGAGCATACATGCAATGACACTGGTGGATCCATGTGTGGTTCATGGGAAGAACACACATGCGATGACACTGGGTGGATCCATGTGTGGTTCATGAGAAGAGCAGACATGCAATGACACCGGTGGATCCATGTGTGGTTCATGGGAAGAACACACATGCAATGACTGGTGATATGTGGTTTGTGAAAAGAACAGACATGCAATGACTCTAGTTGTGGTTGGTCTGAAGAACACACATGCAATGACACTTGTGGATCCATGTGTGGTCTGTGGGAAGAACACACATGCAATGACACTAGGTGTGGTTTATGATATGGTTTGTGAGAAGAACACACATGCAATGACACTAGTGGATCCATGTGTGGTCTTTGAGAAGAACACACATGCAATGACACTGGTGATATGTGGTCCGTGAGAAGAACACGCATCCAATGACTCTAGCTGTGGTTCGTGAAAAAAGTAGACATGCAATGACACTGGTGGATCCATGTGTGGTTCATGGGAAGAACACACATGCAATGACACTGGTGGATCCATGTGTGGTATGTGGAAAGAGCAGACATGTAATGACACTAGTGGATACATGTGCGGTTCATGCGAAGAACACACATGCAATGACACTGGGTGTGGTTCATGATATGGTTTGTGAGAAGAACACACATGCAATGACACTGGTGGATCCATGTGTGGTCTGTGAGAAGAACACACTTGCAATGACACTGGGTGTGGTTCATGATATGGTTTGTGAGAAGAACACATATGAAATGACACCATGTGTGGTCTTTGGGAAGAACACACATGCAATGTCACTGGATCCATGTGTGGTCTGTGAGAAGAACACACATCCAATTACCGCAGTTGTGGTTCATGAAAAGAGCATACATGCAATGACACTGGTGGATCCATGTGTGGTTCATGGGAAGAACACACATGCGATGACACTAGGTGGATCCATGTGTGGTTCATGAGAAGAGCAGACATGCAATGACACCAGTGGATCCATTTGTGGTTCATGGGAAGAACACACATGCAATGACTCTGGTGATATGTGGTTTGTGAAAAGAACAAACATGGAATGACTCTAGCTGTGGTTAGTGAGAAGAACACACATGCAATGACACTTGTGGATCCATGTGTGGTCTATGGGAAGAACACACATGCAATGACACTGGTGGATCCATGTTTGGTTCATGGGAAGAACAAACATGCAATGACACAGGTGATATGTGGTCTGTGAGAAGAACACACATGCAATTACTCTAGCTGTGGTTAATGAAAAAAACTGACATGCAATGACACCGGTGGATCCATGTGTGGTTCAAGGGAAGAACACACATGCAATGACACTTGGTGTGGTTCATGATATTGTCTGTGAGAAGAACACACATGCAATGACACTGGTGGATCCATGTGTGGTCTGTGAGAAGAACACACATGCAATGACACTGGGTGTGGTTCATGATATGGTTTGTGAGAAGAACACACATGCAATGACACTGGTGGATCCATGTGTGGTCTTTGGGAAGAACACACATGCAATGACACTGCTGATATGTGGTCTGTGAGAAGAACACACATCCAATGACTCTAGCTGTGGTTCATGAAAAGAGCATACATGCACTGACACTGGTGGATCCATGTGTGGTTCATGGGAAGAACACACATGCGATGACACTGGGTGGATCCATGTGTGGTTCATGAGAAGAGTAGACATGCAATGACACCAGTGCATCCATGTGTGGTTCATGGGAAGAACACACATGCAATGACTGGTGATATGTGGTTTGTGAAAAGAACAGACATGCAATGACTCTAGCTGTGGTTCGTGAAAAAAGTAGACATGCAATGACACTAGTGGATCCATGTGTGGTTCATGGGAAGAACACACATGCAATGACACTGGTGGATCCATGTGTGGTATGTGGGAAGAGCAGACATGTAATGACACTAGTGGATACATGTGCGGTTCATGCAAAGAACACACATGCAATGACACTGGGTGTGGTTCATGATATGGTTTGTGAGAAGAACACACATGCAATGACACTGGTGGATCCATGTGTGGTCTGTGAGAAGAACACACTTGCAATGACACTGGGTGTGGTTCATGATATGGTTTGTGAGAAGAACACATATGAAATGACACCATGTGTGGTCTTTGGGAAGAACACACATGCAATGTCACTGGATCCATGTGTGGTCTGTGAGAAGAACACACATCCAATTACCGCAGTTGTGGTTCATGAAAAGAAAAATACATGCAATGACACTGGTGGATCCATGTGTTGTTCATGGGAAGAACACACATGCGATGACACTAGGTGGATCCATGTGTGGTTCATGAGAAGAGCAGACATGCAATGACACCAGTGTATCCATTTGTGGTTCATGGGAAGAACACACATGCAATGACTCTGGTGATATGTGGTTTGTGAAAAGAACAAACATGGAATGACTCTAGCTGTGGTTAGTGAGAAGAACACACATGCAATGACACTTGTGGATCCATGTGTGGTCTGTGGGAAGAACACACATGCAATGACACTGGTGGATCCATGTTTGGTTCATGGGAAGAACAGACATGCAATGACACAGGTGATATGTGGTCTGTGAGAAGAACACACATGCAATTACTCTAGCTGTGGTTAATGAAAAGAACTGACATGCAATGACACCGGTGGATCCATGTGTGGTTCAAGGGAAGAACACACATGCAGTGACACTGGGTGTGGTTCATGATATTGTCTGTGAGAAGAACACACATGCAATGACACTGGTGGATCCATGTGTGGTCAGTGAGAAGAACACACATGCAATGACACTGGGTGTGGTTCATGATATGGTTTGTGAGAAGAACACACATGCAATGACACTGGTGGATCCATGTGTGGTCTTTGGGAAGAACACACATGCAATGACACTGGTGATATGTGGTTTGTGAGAAGAACACACATGCAATGACTCTAGCTGTGGTTCATGAAAAGAGCAGACATGCAATGACACTGGTGGATCCATGTGTGGTTCATGGGAAGAACACACATGCGATGACACTGGGTGGATCCATGTGTGGTTTGTGAGAAGAACAAATGCAATGACACCGGTGGATCCATGTGTGGTTCATGGGAAGAACACACATGCAATGACTCTGGTGATATGTGGTTTGTGAAAAGAACAGACATGAAATGACTCTAGCTGTGGTTAATGAGAAGAGAAGACATGCAATGACACTGGTGGATCGATGTGTGGTTCATGGGAAGAACACACATGCAATGACACTGGGTGATATGTGGTCTGTGAGAAGAACACACATCCAATGACTCTAGCTGTGGTTCATGAAAAGAGCAGACATGCAATGACACTGGTGGATCCATGTGTGGATCATGGGAAGAACACACATGCAACGACACCGGTGGATCCATGTGTGGTCTGTGGGAAGAACACACATGCAACGACACTGGTGGATCCATGTGTGGTTCATGGGAAGAACACACATGCAATGACTCTGGTGATATGTGGTTTGTGAAAAGAACAGACATGAAATGACTCTACCTGTGGTTAATGAGAAGAGCAGACATGCAATGACACCAGTGGATCCATGTGTGGTTCTTGGGAAGAACACACATGCAATGACTTTGGTGATATGTGGTTTGTGAAAAGAACAGAAATGCAATGACTCTAGGTATGGTTAGTGAGAAGAACACACATGCAATGACACTGGGTGTGGTTCATGATATGGTTTGTGAGAAGAACACACATGCAATGACAGTGGTGGATCCATGTGTGGTCTTTGGGAAGAACACACATCCAATTACTCTAGCTGTGGTTCATGAAAAGAGCAGACATGCAATGACACTGGTGGATCCATGTGTGGTTCATGGGAGGAACACACATGCGATGACACTGGGTGGATCCATGTGTGGTTTGTGAGAAGAACACATGCAATGACATCGGTGGATCCATGTGTGGTTCATGGGAAGAACACACATGCAATGACTCTGGTGATATGTGGTTTGTGAAAAGAACAGACATGCAATGACTCTAGCTGTGGTTAATGAGAAGAGCAGACATGCAATGACACCGGTGGATCCATGTGTGGTCTGTGGGAAGAACACACATGCAATGACACTGGTGGATCCATGTGTGGTTCATGGGAAGAACACACATGCAATCACACAGGTGATATGTGGTCTGTGAGCATGCAATGACTCTAGCTGTGGTTGATGAAAAGAGCTGACATGCAATGACACCGGTGGATCCATGTGTGGTTCATGGGAAGAGCAGACATACAATGACACTGGTGGATCCATGTGTGGTTCATGGGAAGAACACACATGCAACAACACCGGTGGATCCATGTGTGGTCTGTGGGAAGAACACACATGCAATGACCCTGGTGGATCCATGTTTGGTTCATGGGAAGAACACACATGCAATGACACAGGTGATATGTGGTATGTGAGAAGAACACACATGCAAGACTCTAGCTGTGGTTAATGAAAAGAGCTGACATTGAATGTCACCGGTGGATCCATGTGTGGTTCAAGGGAAGAACACACATGCAATGACACTAGGTGTGGTTCATGATATGGTCTATGAGAAGAACACACATGCAATGACACTGGTGGATCCATGTGTGGTCTGTGAGAAGAACACACATGCAATGACACTGGGTGTGGTTCCTGATATGGTTTGTGAGAAGAACACACATGCAATGACACTGGTGGATCCATGTGTGGTCTTTGGGAAGAACACACATGCAATGACACTGGTGATATGTGGTCTGTGAGAAGTACACACATGCAATGACTCTAGCTATGGTTCATGAAAAGAGCATACATGCAATGACACTGGTGGATCCATGTTTGGTTCATGGGAATAACACACATGTGTTGACACTGGGTGGATCCATGTGTGGTTCGTGATAAGAGCAGACATGCATTGACACCGGTGGATCCATGTGTGGTTCATGGGAAGAACACACATGCAATGACTCTGGGTGTGGTTCATGATATGGTTTGTGAGAAGAACACACATGCAATACCACTGGTGGATCCATGTGTGGTCTTTGGGAAGCACACACATGCAATGACCCTGGTGATATGTGGTGTGTGAGAAGAACACACATCCAATGACTCTAGTTGTGGTTCATGAAAAGAGTAGACATGCAATGCACTGGTGGATCCATGTGTGGTCTGTGGGAAGAGCAGACATGCAATGAAACTGGTGGATCCATGTGTGGTTCATGGGAGGAACACACATGCAATGACACTGGGTGTGGTTCATTATATGGTTTGTGAGAAGAACACACATGCAATGACACTGGTGGATCCATGTGTGGTCTGTGAGAAGAACACACATGCAATGACACTGGGTGTGGTTCATGATATGGTTTGTGAGAAGAACACAGATGCAATGACACCGGTGGATCCATGTGTGGTCTTTGGTAAGAACACACATGCAATGACACTGGTGATATGTGGTCTGCGAGAAGAACACACATCCAATTACTCTAGTTGTGGTTCATGAAAAGAGCAGACATGCAATGACACTGGTGGATCCATGTGTGGTTCATGGGAAGAACACACATGCGATGACACTAGGTGGATCCATGTGAAGGGTTTCGCAGCATAGTAAATCAAATTTTTTACGGAAGCGAACAGAGGGAAAGCCAAGATCTAATCTAGGAGATGCAAACAACGAGAGAGATTGGATTAGATCTTCATACCCTTGAAGATTCGCACAGTGGAACGTTCGTCGGAACGTGGGTGATGTAGTCGTACTCGCTTCTCCTCCTCGCGATCCGATCCGATCTAGCACCACAAGTGGCGGTGCCTCCGTGAGATGCACACGTGCGGCACCTCGACGTCTCCTCCTTCCTCGGACCAGCAAGTAGGGTGGAGAGATAGATTGGATCTACAACACGACGACGTGGTGTATATGGTGGAGAATTTCTGCAGCAGGGCTTCGCCTACAAACAGTCGGGAGGGAGAGAGGAGGGCAGCAGGGCAACTAGGGTTTGGAGGAAGGTGTAGGTTGGGGGGGAGGGGGCGCACTAGCCCTCTATATATAGAGGGGGGGTGCGGCCAGCCCTTGCCCATCCTCCAAGCCTATCTCTAGTTTAAACGATTTAAACTCTCCCTTATCCAGAAACCCTATCTCTAGTTAAATGATTTAAACTTATCCCTTATCTAGAAACCCTATCTCTAGTTTAAACGAGTTTAAACTTATCTAGGATCGGCTGGGCCCTATGGGGCCTTGTGCCCCTGGCCCAATGTGGCCAGGACACTCCCTCATAGGCCCATGCCCCCTCCCGGAAGGTGGGGCCACGTTGGTCCCCTTCCGGAAGGTTCTAGAAGCTTCCGGTACAATACCGATTAATCCGGAACAATTCCGAACTCCAAAAACTGCACTCCTTATATGAATCTTATTCTCCGGACCACTCCGGAACCTCTCGTGATGTCCCGGATCCCATCCGAGACTCCGAACAAAAAATTCATAAACCAAGTATCCAATCTATCCTAGCGTCGAGACACGTTAAGTGTGTGACCCTGCGGGTTCGAGAATATGCAGACATGATCTTCTATCAATAATCAACAGCGGGGTCTGGGCACCCATATTGACTCCCACACATTCATCGATGATCATATCGGATGAACCACGATGCCAGGATTCAATCAATCCCATATATATATTCCCTTCGTCTCGCGATATTTTACTTGCCCGAGATTCGATCGTCGGTATCGTCATACCTAGTTCAATCTCGTTCACAGCAAGTACTTTACTCGTTCCGTAATCCGATATCACTTTGTGATTAACTCCTTAACCACATGCTTGCAAGCGGTGTTGATATCGATTACCGAGTGGGCCCGAAGTATATCTCTCCGACTTGGGAGGGACAAATCCCATCTCGATACATACAACCCAACAGATACTTTCCTATCACCTGAGAGACACCTTTATGATCACCCTCTCATAGGATGACGTTTGATGACCTCAAAGCTTTCTTCCGATACCAGGGAGTTGCATTATCTCATGGTCTAAGGAATACAATATTTGACATAAGAAAAACTTCGCAAAGACGAACACGATGACACGATCTAATTGCTTCGCTTAGTTTGGGTCTATCCACCATATCATTCTCCAATGATATGATCTCATTATCAATTGACAACTCATGTCTATGGTTAGGAAACCTTAACCATCATTGATCAATGAGCTAGTCCATAGAGGCGTACTAGGGACACGGTGTTGTTCACAAACCACACAAGTATTAAAGTTTCTGCTTAATACAATTCTAGCATGGAATATAAACTTTATTATGAACAAGAATTATAATAATAACATCTTTATTATTGCCTCTAGGGCATAATTCCAACAGTCTCCCACTTGCACTAGAGTCAATAATCTAGTTTACATCTGGCAACAATCTCACACCCATGGCACTGAGGTGCTGATCATGTTTTACACGTGGAAGAGGTTTAGTCAATGGATCTGCGACATTTAGATCTGTATGTACTTTGCTAATCTTCAGATCTCCATCTGCTATATAATCTCGGATTATATGAAACTTGCGGTTGATATGCTTGGTCTTTGGATGATATCTTGGTTCCTTAGCGAGTGCTATGGCGCCAGTGTTGTCACACAATATCTCCAGTGGGTCCAATGCACTTGGAACCACGCCAAGCTCAGTGATGAAGTTCCTGATCCAAACTCCTTCACTTGACGCTTCTGCAGCAGCCATGTATTCCGCTTCTACTGTAGATCCCGCGATCACGCTTTGCTTGCAGCTTCTCCAGCTCACAGCTCCTCCATTCAAAATATACACGTATCCTGTCTGAGATTTACAATCATCCTTCACGGTGTCGAAACTAGCATCGACGTAACCTTTTACGACGAGCTGTTCATCACCCCCATAGACTAAGAACATTTCTTTAGTCCTATTTAGGTACCTTAGGATGTTCTTCACGGCTGTCCAGTGTTCCACTCCTGGATCACTTTGATATCTGCTCGTCAAACTAAGAGCATTGGACACATCCGGTCTAGTACACAGCATGGCATACATGATGGAACCTATGGCCGAGGCATAAGGCACTTTGCTCATAGCTTCCCTATCATTTACCGTAGCTGGACACTGAGCCTTGCTCAATATCTTACCTGACAACATAGGCACTGAACCTTTCAATGCCTTATCCATTCTGAACCTTTTTATAATTTTGTCTAGGTATGTACTCTGGCTTAAAGCTATCAGGCGTATTTGTCTATCTCTATAGATTTTGATGCCCAATATATAAGCAGCTTCACCTAGGTCTGTCATTGAAAAACACTTGTTCAAATAACTCTTCACATCGTTAAGCATGTTGATGTCATTTCCAATAATCAATATGTCATCCACATATAGTACCAGAAACGTCACCGAGCTCCCACTCACTTTCTTGTAGATGCAAGCTTCGTAGCAATTTGGAACAAATCCAAAGCTCTTGATCACTTGATCAAAACGAAGGTTCCAACTCCGAGATGCTTGCTTCAGTCCATAAATGGAACGCTGAAGTTTGCATACTTTATCAGCATCCTTAGGATCGACAAAACCTTCGGGTTGCATCATATACAACTCTTCATCAATGTTGCCATTGAGGAAAGCAGTCTTGACATCCATTTGCCATATTTCATAATCATGAAACGCAGCAATTGCTAATAAAATCCGAATGGACTTAAACATCGCTACGGGAGAGAAAGTCTCATCGTAGTCAACACCTTGAACTTGTCGAAAACCTTTCGCAACAAGCCGTGCTTTATAGACGGTAACATTACCATCCGCGTCCGTTTTCTTCTTGAAGATCCATTTGCACTCAACGGCCTTTCGGTCGCTAGGAGGGTCCACCAAAGTCCATACTTGGTTTTCGCTCATGGATCCCAATTCGGATTTCATGGCTTCTAGCCATTTCTCAGAGTCTAGGCTCATCATCGCTTCCTCATAGTTCGTAGGTTCACTGTCTTCTACTAACAAGACAGTCAAGACAGGGTTGCCGTACCACTCAGGAGGGGCACGCGACCTTGTCGACCTGCGACGTTCAGTAGCAGCATCGTCCGAAGCTTCATAATCCTTGTCATTAGCTTCCTCTATTGTTGGTGCAGGCGGCACTGGAACAATTTTAGGTGCTGCGCTACTCTCCAATTCAAGAGAAGGTTCAATAACCTCGTCTAGCTCTACTTTCCTCCCACTCACTTCTTTCGAGAGAAACTCCTTCTCAAGAAAGGAACCGTTCTTTACGACAAACACTTTGCCTTCGGTTCTGTGATAGAAGGTATACCCAATAGTTTCCTTAGGGTATCCTATGAAGACGCATTTCTCCGCTTTGGGTTCGAGCTTGTCCGGCATCAACTTCTTGACGTAAGCTTCGCATCCCCAAACTTTAAGAAACGACAACTTAGGTTTAGCACCAAACCATAGTTCATACGGTGTCGTCTCAACGGATTTAGATGGAGCCCTATTTAAAGTGAATGCAGCGGTTTCTAATGCATAACCCCAAAATGATAACGACAAATCAATAAGAGACATCATCGATCGGACCATATCTAATAGAGTTCGATTCCGGCGTTCAGACACACCATTGCGCTGTGGTGTTCCGGGTGGCGTGAGTTGTGAAACGATTCCACTTGCTTTGAGATGCGTGAGAAAATCATAACTCAAATATTCGCCCCCACGATCGGATCGTAGAAACTTAATCTTTCTGTTACGATGGTTCTCCACTTCATTCTGAAATTCTTTGAACTTTTCAAACGTTTCAGATTTATGTTTCATTAAATAGATATACCCATATCTACATAAGTCATCGGTAAAAGTGAGAAAATAGCGATATCCACCGCGCGTCGAAACACTCATCGGTCCGCATACATCGGTATGTATGATTTCCAACAAGTCCGTTGCTCGCTCCATCATACCGGAGAACGGGGTTTTGATCATCTTGCCCATGAGGCATGGTTCGCATGTGTCAAATGATTCAAAATCAAGAGACTCCAAAAGTCCATCAGAATGGAGTTTCTTCATGCGCTTTACACCAATATGACCTAGACGACAGTGCCACAAATAAGTAGTATTATCACTATCTACTTTGCATCTCTTAGCCTCAATGTTATGGATGTGTGTTTCATCCCTTTCGAGATTTAGAAGAAATAAACCATTCACAAGAGGTGCATGGCCATAAAAGATGTTACTCATATAAATAGAACAACCATTATTCTCCGATTTAAATGAATAACCGTCTTGCAATAAACATGATCCAGAAATAATGTTCATGCTCAACGCAGGCACATAATAACATTTATTAAGGTTTAAAACTAATCCCGAAGGTAAAACTAAGGAGAGCGTGCCGACGGCCATTACATCAACTCTTGATCCGTTGCCAACGCGCATCGTCACCTCATCCCTCGCAAGCCGCCGTCTATTCCGTAGCTCCTGTTTTGAGTTACAAATATTAGCAACTGAACCAGTATCAAATACCCAGGCACTACAACGAGGGCTAGTAAGGAAAACATCAATAACATGTATATCAAATATACCTTTGATGGTGCCAGCCTTCTTGTCCGCTAAGTACTTCGGACAGTTGCGCTTCCAGTGACCCTTGTCCTTGCAATAGAAGCACTCAGTGTTCGGCTTAGGACCAGACTTGAGCTTCTTCTCAGCAGGGGCAACGCGCTTGCCGCCGCTTTTCTTGAAGGGCTTCTTTGCACCTTTACCTTTCTTAAAGGAGGGCTTGTTGACCATCAACACATGATTATCCTTCTTGATGTCCACCTCCGCAGCCTTCAGCTTTGCGAAGAGCTCGGTGATCGTAATAGTGGAACCAATCTGATTATGAGTCACTACAAAACTTTTGTAGCTGGGAGGGAGTGATTGCAGAACCCTGTCAATCTTGAGCTCCTCTGGAATCTTGCAGTCCAGTTGCTCAAGGCGTTGAGTGTAGCTCGACATCTTAATGGCGTGCTCACTAACGGAACTCCCTTCCTCCATCTTGCAGTTAAAGAACTTCTCAGAGATCTCATATCTCTCAGAACGGGCCTGAGTCTGAAACATGGTTTTCAGCTCCTCGAGAATCTCAAAGGGCCCGGGATAGTTTTCAAAACGATTTTGAAGTTCTGGTTCCATAGCAAACAACATGGTGCTCTTAATCACACCATAATCATCTTTGTGCGACTGATAGACAGCTTTCTCATCAGCCGGCGCAGTTGCAGCAGGGGGGTTACCTAACGCTTTCTCAAGGACATAGTCCTTTTGTCCGCCAGACAGAATGATTCTTAGATTGCGGAACCAGTTGGTGAAGTTAGACCCATTGTTTCTAAGCTTTTCTTTCTCAGCAAAAACGTTGAAGTTGAAGTTGGACTTGGCCATGTGATCTACAGTATTTGCAAGTACAATTTAGACTATGTTCATGATAAATAGTTCAACTTAATCAAATTACTAGATGAACTCCCACTAAATTCAAGATCCCTCAAGTTGTTTAGTGAACACGATCCAAATTCACCACACCTAACCGATCATCACGAGAAGAGATGTGGTTTCAATGGTGGACAACGAAGTGTCGATCATATCATTCATATGACTCGTGCTTAACCTTTCGGTTCATGTGTTTCGAGGCCATGTCTGTACATGCTAGGCTCGTCAAGTTATACCCAAGTATTTCCGCGTGTGCAAGACTGGCTTGCACCCATTGTATGTGAGCGTAGAGTCTATAGCACCCGATCATCACGTGATGCTTGGACACGACGAACTTTCGCAACGGTGCATACTTGGGGAGAACATAGTTTTTATCTTGATCTTTAAGTGAGGAATCATCTTATAATGCTACCGTCGCGATCTAAGCATAATAAGATACATAAAAGGATAAACATCACATGCATATAACTTTATGTGACATGGTATAGCCAATCTTCGCGCAATGATCTCCATCTTGTGCGTTCCGGCATGATCTCCATCACTCCACCATGATTGCCTCCACCACGAATAGCAACTACAACTATTGCTAACTACTTAGCGATAAAGTAAAGCTATTACATGGCGTATAAGAAGTTGACTCGCAGGTCATACACAATTATAAAGACAACCATAGGGCTCCTGCCGGTTGTGTACTCATCGACATGCAAGTCGTGAAACATTACAAAACATGATCATCGCATACAATATACACATCACATCTTGGGCCATACCATATCACAGAAAACACTCCCTGCAAAACAAGTTAGACGCCTCTACTTTGTTGTTGCATGTTTTACGTGGCTTATGGGAGTAGATGCTAAGAACGATTCTTACCTACGAAAAGCCACAACGGTGATATTATGGTTGCCAAACTCCGGTGTTAATCCCATGACAACTATAGTGAGAGAAACTGACATCCACCATCCGCATGTGTGGTACAAGCCACACGTCAAGTGCGGAGCCGGTCTCGCGAACGACGTCGCGTAAGGTTGGCCTGGACCGCTTCAATCTCACTATCCCGCGTCATAAGAAGAACACAAACAAGAGGCTTGCAACAGAAAACATCAACGCCCGCAACAACCATGTTGCGTTCTACTCGTGAATCACATCTACGCATAGATCTAGCTCTGATACCACTGAAGGGTTTCGCAGCATAGTAAATCAAATTTTTTTACGGAAGCGAACAGAGGGAAAGCCAAGATCTAATCTAGGAGATGCAAACAACGAGAGAGATTGGATTAGATCTTCATATCCTTGAAGATTCGCACAGCGGAACGTTCGTCGGAACGTGGGTGATGTAGTCGTACTCGCTTCTCCTCCTCGCGATCCGATCCGATCTAGCACCACAAGTGGCGGTGCCTCCGTGAGATGCACACGTGCGGCACCTCGACGTCTCCTCCTTCCTCGGACCAGCAAGTAGGGTGGAGAGATAGATTGGATCTACAACACGACGGCGTGGTGTATATGGTGGAGAATTTCTGCAGCAGGGCTTCGCCTACAAACAGTCGGGAGGGAGAGAGGAGGGCAGCAGGGCAACTAGGGTTTGGAGGAAGGTGTAGGTTGGGGGGAGGTAGCGCACCAGCCCTCTATATATAGAGGGGGGGTGCGGCAAGCCCTTGCCCATCCTCCAAGCCTATCTCTAGTTTAAACGATTTAAACTCTCCCTTATCCAGAAACCCTATCTCTAGTTTAAACGATTTAAACTTATCCCTTATCTAGAAACCCTATCTCTAGTTTAAACGAGTTTAAACTTATCTAGGATTGGCTGGGCCCTATGGGGCCTTGTGCCCCTGGCCCAATGCGGCCAGGACACTCCCTCATAGTCCCATGCCCCCTCCCGGAAGGTGGGGCCACGTTGGTCCCCTTCCGGAAGGTTCTAGAAGCTTCCGGTACAATACCGATTAATCCGGAACAATTCCGAACTCCAAAAACTGCACTGCCTTATATGAATCTTATTCTCCGGACCACTCCGGAACCTCTCGTGATGTCCCGGATCCCATCCGAGACTCCGAACAAAAAATTCATAAACCAAGTATCCAATCTATCCTAGCGTCGAGACACGTTAAGTGTGTGACCCTGCGGGTTCGAGAATATGCAGACATGATCTTCTATCAATAATCAACAGCGGGGTCTGGGCACCCATATTGACTCCCACACATTCATCGATGATCATATCGGATGAACCACGATGCCAGGATTCAATCAATCCCATATATATATTCCCTTCGTCTCGCGATATTTTACTTGCCCGAGATTCGATCGTCGGTATCGTCATACCTAGTTCAATCTCGTTCACAGCAAGTACTTTACTCGTTCCGTAATCCGATATCACTTTGTGATTAACTCCTTAACCACATGCTTGCAAGCGGTGTTGATATCGATTACCGAGTGGGCCCGAAGTATATCTCTCCGACTTGGGAGGGACAAATCCCATCTCGATACATACAACCCAACAGATACTTTCCTATCACCTGAGAGACACCTTTATGATCATCCTCTCATAGGATGACGTTTGATGACCTCAAAGCTTTCTTCCGATACCAGGGAGTTGCATTATCTCATGGTCTAAGGAATACAATATTTGACATAAGAAAAACTTCGCAAAGACGAACACGATGACACGATCTAATTGCTTCGCTTAGTTTGGGTCTATCCACCATATCATTATCCAATGATATGATCTCATTATCAATTGACAACTCATGTCTATGGTTAGGAAACCTTAACCATCATTGATCAATGAGCTAGTCCATAGAGGCGTACTAGGGACACGGTGTTGTTCACAAACCACACAAGTATTAAAGTTTCCGCTTAATACAATTCTAGCATGGAATATAAACTTTATTATGAACAAGAATTATAATAATAACATCTTTATTATTGCCTCTAGGGCATAATTCCAACACCATGTGTGGTTTGTGAGAAGAATAGACATGCAATGACATCGGTGGATCCATCTGTGGTTCATGGGAAGAACACACATGCAATGACAATGGTGATATGTGGTTTGTGAAAAAAACAGATATCTAATGACTCTAGCTGTGGTTAATGAGAAGAGAAGAAATGCAATGACACCGGTGGATCCATATGTGGTTCATGGGAAGAGCAGACATACAATGACACTAGTGGATCCATGTGTGGTTCATGGGAAGAACACACATGCAACGACACCGGTGGATCCATGTGTGGTTTGTGGGAAGAACACACATGCAATGACACTGGTGGATCCATGTTTGGTTCATGGGAAGAACACACATGCAATGACACAGGTGATATGTGGTCTGTGAGAAGAACACACATGCAAGACTCTAGCTATGGTTAATGAAAAGAGCTGACATGCAATGACACTGGTGGATCCATGTGTGGTTCAAGAGAAGAACACACATGCAATGACACTGGGTGTGGTTCATGATATGGTTTGTGAGAAGAACACACATGCAATGACACGGGTGGATGCATGTGTGGTCTGTGAGAAGAACACACATGCAATGTCACTAGGTGTGGTTCCTGGGGGAGCAGGCCAACAAGGAGGCGCGGGAGGACGGGGTGGATCTCCTGGAGGAGGCCCGTGAGCTGGCCCTGTCCAGATCTGCCCTGTACCAGCAGCGACTACGGCGCTACCATTCAAGCCGGATTCGCCCAGTCGCATTCCGCGAGGGCGACCTGGTTCTCCGGTTGGTGCAAGACACGAAGGGCATGCACAAGCTTGCACCACCCTGGGAGGGCCCCTTCATCATCAGCCGGGCGCTGCCCAACAACTCCTACTACCTCATTGACGCACAGCAGCCGTGCAAGAACAAGATGGACAAATCGGACAAGGAGACCGAACGTCCTTGGAACGCGGCCCTGCTGCGCCCGTTTTACACCTAGTCGCCAGGCAGTGTATGTATCCTGAAAACCCCATGAATGAAAATGCGGACTCCCACGAGAATCTGGGGGCTCCTTCTAGAAATGTGTACGCACCTGTTCTTCGGTTCAAGTTTTCCGGCTCCGGCAACCCCCTACCTGGGGGCTCGCCAGCTGGCCCGGCCTGTTAAGCCAACATACCGACTGAGTAGTGTGCGATGATGCCAGAGGCCCACTCTTCGTCTCAGCTACAGACCGCAACCCGACTGCCCAGCTAGCAAAAGCAAAAGCCCGAGGCATCCCACACGAAAAACGGGGAGGAGGCGTGACAGATCGGGCGTCCCGACCCCGCAACTAGCTCAAACCAATCCAGCTACTAAGCCACTAGTACCGTGCATAATGTACTGTCAGCTCCCTTCGATTCCGGCTGCAGACCACAACCCGGCTGCCCGGCAAGGACGCAGCGAAAACAGCAGAACACACGAGAAGGCGACTAAGTGTCTAGAAAGGAGCAAGCCAGTTTTTGAAAAAATAAGCCGTTTTCTGGCTATGATTTGACAGACTAACATATTAACCTGTGAAGATGTATGTGTATGCATATGTGCGTTCTTGTCCGACTACTTAGAGTCGGAATTCAGGAGAAGGAAAGAAGATTTGAAGCCCTTGCCTTCATCAAGCGCTCCGAATCTCGGGGGCTACACCCACTGGGTGCGCTCGCGCGCCCCCAGTGGAATCTTGTAGTTCCTGACCAGCTAAGGGCGTTTAGCCGGCCGTTCGGAGCCCAGGTGAGGGCAAGAGCGGGAGCAAGAAAAGACAAGAAAGATTCGAAGCACCTGGCTATGCCAGCTACTCCGAATCTCGGGGGCTACACCAAGTGGGTGCGCTCTCGCGCCCCCACTAGAATGTTAGTTCCCCCTGCTGAAGGCGTCCAGCCGGCGAAAGCGGCCGACTAGGATGGGGCCAGTCGGATAAAGTTAGAAGGCTTGGCAGAAACAAGAAAGATTCGAAGCACCTGGCTACGCCATCTACTCCGAATCTCGGGGGCTACACCCAGTGGGTGCGTGTGCGCGCCCCCACTGGAGGTGCAGGTCGCCCGACTAAAGGCGTGTAGCCGGACTAAGTTAGTCGGGCAGAATACGTAAAAGGAAAGTTCAACGCACAAGACTCAAGCATTTCAACAATAATGAACAAGAAGGAGACGAAGCTCTCACAAGTTACCCGGCATCGCAGATAGCCGGTGCAAACGAACAAAGTTCACAAACATACAAGACAAGACAAATACACCCGGCATCCCGGGGTAGCAGCTAAATGGCAGGACCTTTGCCGTGGGGGGGTTCTTGGCCGGCAGAAGCTGGGGGCAGGGGTGGAGCCGCAGTGCTTGTTCCGGCTCCAGCGCTGGCAGGCGGCGGCACCGGGGCCTCCACATCCATAGTGCCGGTAGACTCCGAGTCGGTGAGCACCTCGTCCGGGTACACATAGTCGGCGATCTTGATGGCGGACCCGTGAAGCTCCAGATGGGCTTGGCGGACGGCGGCAAGATCAGCTCCGGCACGGAAGCCCCCGTCGATCTTCTCGACGCGAGCGTCCTTATACCAGGAGAGCATCAGTGCCAGGGCCATCTCCGCCCCACCCCGCGCCGCCAGGTCCCGCAGCCGATCCACCGCAGCTTCGCCGCCAGCTGCACCATCATCTCCTGAACCGGAGCCTCCGGCCACACGAAGGAGAAGACGTCCCGTGCCGCCTGACAAAGCTTCACAGCTTCCTCGCCAAGAAGGACGACGAGCTTCTGTGCCGTCGGCTGCGCTCCCGGCCAGTTCTCCTGCAGCCGGTTGTAGGCCAGCAGGTCTATGTCGGGGTAAAAGGCTGTCAGAAAAGAGGAGTCAAATCTGGCTACTGGATCCGAAAAGAAAAGAAGACGGAAAAAAGAACTCACCTTTGGCAGTGTGGCTGACCTGCATCAGCTCCTCCACCAGCGCCTTCTCCTTGACCGCTAGCCGTTTTATCTCTTTCTCTTGGTCCTTGTTCTGGGCCTCGAGAAGAGAGAAGGCTTCGACCCGGCTAGCGATTGAGGCATCGCGCTCCTTGACAGTGGCCTCCAAGTCGTCTACCCGTGCATGCCAATCCTTGTTCTGCAGGCGCAGAGTGGAGTTGGACCTGCTCAGCTGGTCGTTCGCTTTCTTCAAGCAATCGATCTCGCGATGAGCGCACACGAGGATAGCTACAACGGAGCGGGCTATCAGAAAAAAAAGAGAGCCAGACAGGTAAAGCGAACTCACTCTGGGAGGTCCCGTTGGCGGCAACAAGCTTCTGCTCCAGGGTCCGGTTCCCACCGGCTGTGGCCTCAAGCAGCCGGATCTCCTTCACCGCCAGCTCGAGCGTGGCGGCAAGATCTGACAGCGAAGCAGCGGAGGAGGCATCGTCGTCCACGGCGTTGACGACCAAGGACTCCTTCGCCGCGAGCACCGCTGTTCGCCACTCCTCCCCGAGCTCCTCGTCAGAGTTGTCGTTGCCAACAACGACGAGCTCCTTGCCAGCAGCCCCCCGCGCACCCGCGGAGGAACCTTCTGGCTGGGAGTGATCCGCTACCGGCTGGGGATCCTCCGGCTGGGAGGGGGCAGCCGGCTTAGCTTGAGGAGGGGGCGGAGGCTACGCCTCAGAGGAAGGAGAGGCGCCGGTTGGATCAGCCGGGGCGCGAGGCGGCGACCCGGTTGGCGTCTGGGCCGGGCTCACGGCTTCGAAAGAAACCAGCGCGGTAAAAAGAAGGAGGAAAAGGCAAGAGAAAAACAAGCCAAAGTCAGAAAAGCAAGAAAGAGGATAAACAGGCAGAAAGCACCGAGGGATGGGGGAGAAAAACGTACCCCGGCACGACCGGGGGCGGCCCTTTCTTCCGGCCAAGACAGCTTGGCGGCAGGGCACCGGTCCGGCTCCTCCGCCGCAGGCCGGCGGGAGCCGGAACGGCTGGAGCCGCTCCCACCTGCTTCATCTTCCGCCACAGAGCGTGTCACCGGCTCCGCAGTCGGCCCGGCCTCCTGCTCCTCGTGCACTTCCGCGTGCGGGTCGGCGGCCGGCTCGTCGTTCCGGCTGGGGAAGGCATCGCCGTCTCCATCCGATTCCTCGCCGGATCACCGAGCGCGCGGCTCGGGCAAGTCTGGCGCGAATACCTCGAGGGGAGCCTCGCCCTCCTCGTGAAGGATGCAGGCGAACATCTAACGAACACAAGAGGTCAACCAGACAGAACAAGGAGATAACACAGGGGGAATAAGCAAAATTTCTGGCTACGAGAACTTACCCGAGACGCGCGGTTCTCCCGGCTGTAGGGCTCCAGGCCGAACTTCCAGTTCTCCGGCAAACGCTCCTTGTTGATCATCCACAACCACTCCTTCAAGTTGTGGTAGCGGTGATCGCGGCATGACAGCCGGGTCGGGTCCAGCTGGCCGGAGTAGAAGCACATCTTGTGCACCCGCTGCTGCAGCGGCATCATCAGCCGGGACATCCAGCTAAGAGTGATGTCCCGACCGGTTAGCTGGCAGGTGACAAGGGAGCGCATGCGTGCCAGCATCGCATCTGTCTCCGCCTTGTCGCCGTAGATCTTCAGGTCCGAGTGCTGCCGGCTGGACTCGACGTCTTGGAAGGCCGGCAGGTTTATCCGGTCGATGTTGGTGACATTCTTGACGTAAAAATACGACTGCTGCCACAGCCATACCGTGTCCTGGAGCAAGAATTTCGGGTAGCCGGATTGGGTGCGGGAGTATATGCAGGCGCCGCCGCAGACGACTAGCGGGCCCTTCGTGTACTGCACCTGCGGCCGAACTCAGAAGAGCCGCAGAAGAGCCCGAGATCTGGCTGGATCCCGAGGAAACTCTCGCAGAACGCCACGAAGTGCGCCAGCGTTCCGATTGCGTTGGCGCCGAGTTGGTGGAGGCGGAGGTCGAAGAAGTCCATGAACGTGAGAAAGAAGGGATGCAGCGGCAGCGCAAACCCGCGCGCCAGTTGCGAAAGGAAGATGACGCGTTCCCTCTCCGCCGGATGCGGCGACACCTCCCCCACCGGTGCCAACCGCACCGCCACCTCCTCCGCCGGCGGGAGGACGCGGGTCGCGCGATACTTCATGATCTGGTCCTCGGTGACGGAGGAGCCGCACCAGGCTCCAAGGTCAGCGGCCATTTCCGGCTGAGGGAGAGGGGCGGCAACGGAGGAGTGACGGTGGCCCGTAACGTCGACGACGGCGAGAGGGCGGCGCAGAGGGCAAGGGCGCAGGATCAAGAGCACGCGAGGGAGAAGGAGATTGCAGCGGGGGAGCGAAGGAAAAGAACGTCCTTCCCTGCGGCGTCCCTTTAAAGGATCGGAAGTGAAACCGTCGGCAGGGCCACGTGGCGCGCATCCGGGCACCCCACATCCCAACCACCGCCTAGATCCTGTGTGCCAGGACAAGATGCGCAGAAGATCCTGGAACGAGAACCAAAGCGCCGGACAACAGTTCCCCATGGCGACGTGCGACGGGACGTTACGCTGCCCGCCGCAGAGCAATGATGGCGCGTGCGCGCGTGGCTGGCGTCAGCACTGACGTCACGGGTAGCGCAACCGCCAGGCTCAGCCGGATGAAAATACGAAAAGCAAGAAGGCGCATGCGCACATTTCGCCTAAGGGTGGAATCGACACGCGCTCGGGGGCTAGTGTCAGGGGGATGATCCCCGGGTACCCCACCCGAATAAGAAACAAGACAGCCAGATCGGGTCCGGCTGACCAGATGCAGCTGGACAGGTTAGGATGGGCTGGCTACCACCCAGTAGCCGAATCATAAGGGGGCAGCCGGATACAACGGCACAGCCGGATCCAATCAGAGAGACAGGACGACGTGCGTATCAGTGCACGGTACGTCCTATACGATGACAAGACGGGCAACCACCCGCCCATGCCGAAGACTTTGCGTGGGTGACGCTGGAACAGTGGCCTATGCTGGTGACGGGCTCGCACGGCGTCCACTGTAACTACGACAGCCATCCCGCCCATACACGATGTGACATACCATACCGGGTACTGTAGATGACTAGCCGGCTGGGACCCGCTTGTGGGGCCCGCCAGTCGGACTGGCCAGGGAGACCGTTGCCTCTCTGCCTATATAAGGAGAGGCAAGGCCTCAGTAGAAAGGGTTGGTCTGAGTGCATTTAAGGCAGTAGCTAAAGAATACAACTCGAGGAGCATTTGTAGCTCGTATATCCCGCATAGATAGATCAGGCAGGAGTAGGGGTTTTACCTCACCACGAGGGCCTCGAACCTGGGTACTTATTGCGTCCCGCTACACTCGCTTGTATCCAATCCCGCCTGCGGACGCCGTCGATCGCTTCCCTGCTAGTACCCACACCTCTATCTAACCTCCCCAGGTACTGCCGTTCCCAGTACAACGACATTCATGATATGGTTTGTGAGAATAACACACATGCAATGACACTGGTGGATCCATGTGTGGTCTTTGGGAAGAACACACATGCAATGACACTGGTGATATGTGGTCTGTGAGAAGAACACACATGCAATGACTCTAGCTGTGGTTCATGAAAAGAGCATACATGCAATGACACTAGTGGATCCATGTGTGGTTCATGGGAAGAACACACATGCGATGACACTGGGTGGTTCCATGTGTGGTTCATGAGAAGAGAAGACATGCAATGACACCGGTGGATCCATGTGTGGTTCATGGGAAGAACACACATGCAATGACACTGGGTGTGGTTCATGATATGGTTTGTCAGAAGAATACACATGCAATGACACTGGTGGATCCATGTGTGGTCTTTGGGAAGCACACACATGCAATGACACTGGTGATATGTGGTCTGTGAGAAGAACACACATCCAATGACTCTAGTTGTGGTTCATGAAAAGAGCAGACATGCGATGACACTAGTGGATCCATGTGTGGTTCATGGGAAGAACACACATGCAATGACACTGGTCGATCCATGTGTGGTATGTGGGAAGAGCAGACATGCAATGACACTGGTGGATCCATGTGTGGTTCATGGGCAGAACACACATGCAATGACACAGGTGATATGTGGTCTATGAGAAGAACACACATCCAATGACTCTAGCTGTGGTTCATGAAAAGAGCAAACATGCAATGACACTTGTGGATCCATGTGTGGTTCATGGGAAGAACACACATGCAACGACACCGGTGGATCCATGTGTGGTCTGTGGGAAGAACACACATCCAATGACACTGGTGGATCCATGTGGTGTTCATGGGAAGAACACACATGCAATGACACAGGTGATATGTGGCCTGTGAGAAGAACACACATGCAATGACTCTAGCTGTGGTTAATGAAAAGAGCTGACATGCAATGACACCGGTGGATCCATGTGTGGTTCAAGGGAAGAACAGACATGCAATGACACTGGGTTTGTTCATGATATGGTCTGTGAGAAGAACACACATGCAATGACACTGGTGGATCCATGTGTGGTTCATGGGAAGAACACACATGCGATGACACTGGGTGGATCCACGTGTGGTTCATGAGAAGAGCAGACATGCAATGACACCGGTAGATCCTTGTGTGGTTCATGGGAAGAACACATATGCAATGACTCTGGGTGTGGTTCATGATATGGTTTGTGAGAAGAACACACACGAAATGACACTGGTGGATCCATGTATGGTCTTTGGGAAGCACACACATGCAATGACACTGGTGATATGTGGTCTATGAGAAGAACACACATCCAATGACTCTAGTTGTGGTTCATGAAAAGAGCAGACATGCAATGACACTGGTGGATCCATGAGTGGTTCATGGGAAGAACACACATGCAATGACACTGGTGGATCCATGTGTGGTATGTGGGAAGAGCAGACATGCAATGACACTGGTGGATCCATGTGTGGTTCATGGGCAGAACTCACATGCAATGCACTGGTGATATGTGGTCTATGAGAAGAACACACATCCAATGGCTCTAGCTGTGGTTCATGAAAAGAGGAAACATGCAATGACACTTGTGGATCCATGTGTGGTTCATGGGAAGAACACACATGCAACGACACCGGTGGATCCATGTGTGGTCTGTGGGAAGAACACACATGCAATGACACTGGTGGATCCATGTGTGGTTCATGGGAAGAACACACATGCAATCACACAGGTGATATGTGGTCTGTGAGCATGCAATGACTCTAGCTGTGGTTGATGAAAAGAGCTGACATGCAATGACACCGGTGGATCCATGTGTGGTTCAAGGGAAGAACAGACATGCAATGACACTGGGTGTGGTTCATGATATGGTCTGTGAGAAGAACACACATGCAATGACAATGGTGGATCCATGTGTGGTCTGAAAGAAAAACACACATGCAATGACACTTGGTGTGGTTCATGATATGGTTTGTGAGAAGAACACACATGCAATGACACTGGTGGATCCATGTGTGGTCTTTGGGAAGAACACACATGCAATGACACTAGTGATATGTGGTCTATGAGAAGAACACACATCCAATGACTCTAGTTGTGGTTCATGAAAAGAGCAAACATGCAATGACACTCGTGGATCCATGTGTGGTTCATGGGAAGAACACACATGCAACAACACCGGTGGATCCATGAGTGGTCTATGGGAAGAACACACATGCAATGACACTGGTGGATCCATGTGTGGTTCATGGGAAGAACACACATGCAATGACACAGGTGGTATGTGGTCTGTGAGAAGAACACACATGCAATGCCTCTAGCTGTGGTTAATGAAAAGAGATGACATGCAATGACACTGGTGGATCCATGTTTGGTTCAAGGCAAGAACACACATGCAATGACACGGGGTGTGGTTCATGATATGGTCTGTGAGAAGAACACACATGCAATGACACTGGTGGATCCATGTGTGGTCTATGAGAAGAACACACATGCAATGACACTGGGTGTGGTTCATGATATGGTTTGTGAGAAAAACACACATGCAATGACACTGGTGATATGTGGTCTGTGAGAAGAACACACATGAAATGACTCTAGCTGTGGTTCATGAAAAGAGCATACATGCAATGACACTGGTGGATCCATGTGTGGTTCATGGGAAGAACACACATGCGTTGACACTGGGTGGATCCATGTGTGGTTCATGGGAAGAACACACATGCAATGACTCTGGGTGTGGTTCATGATATGGTTTGTGAGAAGAACACACATGCAATGACACTGGTGGATCCATATGTGGTCTTTGGGAAGCACACACATGCAATGACACTGGTGATATGTGGTCTGTGAGAAGAACACACATCCAATGACTCTAGCTGTGGTTCATGAAAAGAGCAGACATGCAATGACACTGGTGGATCCATGTGTGGTTCATGGGAAGAACACACATGCGATGACACTGGGTGGATCCATGTGTGGTTTGTGAGAAGAACACATGCAATGACACCAGTGGATCCATGTGTGGTTCATGGGAAGAACACACATGCAATGACTCTGGTGATATGTGGTTTGTGAAAAGAACAGACATGCAATGACTCTAGCTATGGTTAATGAGAAGAGCAGACATGCAATGACACCGGTGGATCCATGTGTGGTTCATGGGAAGAGCAGACATAAAATGACACTGGGGGATCCATGTGTGGTTCATGGGAAGAACACACATGCAACGACAACGGTGGATCCATGTGTAGTCTGTGGGAAGAACACACATGCAATGACACTGGTGGATCCATGTGTGGTCTTTGGGAAGAACACACATGCAATGACACTAGTGATACATGGTCTATGAGAAGAACACACATCCAATGACGCTAGTTGTGGTTCATGAAAAGATCAAACATTCAATGACACTTGTGGATCCATGTGTGGTTCATGGGAAGAACACACATGCAACGACACCGGTGGATCCATGCGTGGTCTATGGGAAGAACACACATGCAATGACACTAGTGGAACCATGTGTGGTTCATGGGAAGAACACACATGCAATGACACTGGGTGTGGTTCATGATATGGTCTGTGAGAAGAACACACATGCAATGACACTGGTGGATCCATGTGTGGTCTGTGAGAAGAACACACATGCAATGACACTGGGTGTGGTTCATGATATGGTTTGTGAGAAGAACACACATGCAAAGACACTGGTGGATCCATGTGTGGTCTTTGGGAAGAACACACATGCAATGACATTGGTGATATGTGGTTTGTGAGAAGAACACACATGCAATGACTCTAGCTGTGGTTCATGGAAAGAGCAGACATGCAATGACACTGGTGGATCCATGTGTGGTTCATGGGAAGAACACACATGCGATGACACTAGGTGGATCCATGTGTGGTTTGTGAGAATAACACATGCAATGACACCGGTGGATCCATGTGTGGTTCATGGGAAGAACACACATGCAATGACTCTGGTGATATGTGGTTTGTGAAAAGAACAGACATGAAATGACTCTAGCTGTGGTTAATGAGAAGAGAAGACATGCAATGACACTGGTGGATCCATGTGTGGTTCATGGAAGAACACACATGCAATGACACTGGGTGATATGTGGTCTGTGAGAAGAACACACATCCAATGACTCTAGCTGTGGTTCATGAAAAGAGCAGACATGCAATGACACTGGTGGATCCATGTGTGGTTCATGGGAAGAACACACATGCAACGACACCGGTGGATCCATGTGTGGTCTGTGGGAAGAACACACATGCAACGACACTGGTGGATCCATGTGTGGTTCATGGGAAGAACACACATGCAATGACACTGGTGATATGTGGTTTGTGAACAGAACAGACATGAAATGACTCTAGCTGTGGTTAATGAGAAGAGAAGACATGCAATGACACCAGTGGATCCATGTGTGGTTCTTGGGAAGAACACACATGCAATGACTCTGGTGATATGTGGCTTGTGAAAAGAACAGAAATGCAATGACTCTAGGTATGGTTAGTGAGAAGAACACACATGCAATGACATTGGGTGTGGTTCATGATATGGTTTGTGAGAAGAACACACATGCAATGACACTGGTGGATCCATGTGTGGTCTTTGGGAATAACACACATCCAATTACTCTAGCGGTGGTTCATGAAAAGAGCAGACATGCAATGACACTGGTGGATCCATGTGTGGTTCATGGGAAGAACACACATGCAATGACACTGGGTGGATCCATGTGTGGTTTGTGAGAATAACACATGCAATGACACCGGTGGATCCATGTGTGGTTCATGGGAAGAACACACATGCAATGACTCTGGTGATATGTGGTTTGTGAAAAGAACAGACATGCAATGACTCTAGCTGTGGTTAATGAGAAGAGCAGACATGCAATGACACCGGTGGATCCATGTGTGGTTCATGGGAAGAGCAGACATACAAGGACACTGGTGGATCCATGTGTGGTTCATGGGAAGAACACACATGCAACGACACCGGTGGATCCATGTGTGGTCTGTGGGAAGAACACACATGCAATGACACTGGTGGATCCATGTTTGGTTCATGGGAAGAACACACATGCAATGACACAGGTGATATGTGGTATGTGAGAAGAACACACATGCAAGACTCTAGCTGTGGTTAATGAAAAGAGCTGACATTGAATGTCACCGGTGGATCCATGTGTGGTTCAAGGGAAGAACACACATGCAATGACACTGGGTGTGGTTCATGATATGGTCTGTGAGAAGAACACACATGCAATGACACTGGTGGATCCATGTGTGGTCTGTGAGAAGAACACACATGCAATGACACTGGGTGTGGTTCCTGATATGGTTTGTGAGAAGAACACACATGCAATGACACTGGTGGATCCATGCGTGGTCTTTGGGAAGAACACACATGCAATGACACTGGTGATATGTGGTCTGTGAGAAGTACACACATGCAATGACTCTAGCTGTGGTTCATGAAAAGAGCATACATGCAATGACGCTGGTGGATCCATGTTTGGTTCATGGGAAGAACACACATGTGTTGACACTGGGTGGATCCATGTGTGGTTCGTGATAAGAGCAGACATGCATTGACACCGGTGGATCCATGTGTAGTTCATGGGAAGAACACACATGCAATGACTCTGGGTGTGGTTCATGATATGGTTTGTGAGAAGAACACACATGCAATACCACTGGTGGATCCATGTGTGGTCTTTGGGAAGCACACACATGCAATGACCCTGGTGATATGTGGTGTGTGAGAAGAACACACATCCAATGACTCTAGTTGTGGTTCATGAAAAGAGTAGACATGCAATGCACTGGTGGATCCATGTGTGGTTCATGGGAAGAACACACATGCAATGACACTGGTGGATCCATGTGTGGTTTGTGGGAAGAGCACACATGCAATGACACTGGTGGATCCATGTGTGGTTCATGGGAAGAACACACATGAAATGACACTGGGTGTGGTTCATGATATGGTTTGTGAGAAGAACACACATGCAATGACACTGGTGGATCCATGTGTGGTCAGTGAGAAGAACACACATGCAATGACACTGGGTGTGGTTCATGATATGGTTTGTGAGAAGAACACACATGCAATGACACTGGCGGATCCATGTGTGGTCTTTGGGAATAACACACATCCAATTACTCTAGCGGTGGTTCATGAAAAGAGCAGACATGCAATGACACTGGTGGATCCATGTGTGGTTCATGGGAAGAACACACATGCAATGACACTGGGTGGATCCATGTGTGGTTTGTGAGAATAACACATGCAATGACACCGGTGGATCCATGTGTGGTTCATGGGAAGAACACACATGCAATGACTCTGGTGATATGTGGTTTGTGAAAAGAACAGACATGCAATGACTCTAGCTGTGGTTAATGAGAAGAGCAGACATGCAATGACACCGGTGGATCCATGTGTGGTTCATGGGAAGAGCAGACATACAAGGACACTGGTGGATCCATGTGTGGTTCATGGGAAGAACACACATGCAACGACACCGGTGGATCCATGTGTGGTCTGTGGGAAGAACACACATGCAATGACACTGGTGGATCCATGCTTGGTTCATGGGAAGAACACACATGCAATGACACAGGTGATATGTGGTATGTGAGAAGAACACACATGCAAGACTCTAGCTGTGGTTAATGAAAAGAGCTGACATTGAATGTCACCGGTGGATCCATGTGTGGTTCAAGGGAAGAACACACATGCAATGACACTGGGTGTGGTTCATGATATGGTCTGTGAGAAGAACACACATGCAATGACACTGGTGGATCCATGTGTGGTCTGTGAGAAGAACACACATGCAATGACACTGGGTGTGGTTCCTGATATGGTTTGTGAGAAGAACACACATGCAATGACACTGGTGGATCCATGCGTGGTCTTTGGGAAGAACACACATGCAATGACACTGGTGATATGTGGTCTGTGAGAAGTACACACATGCAATGACTCTAGCTGTGGTTCATGAAAAGAGCATACATGCAATGACGCTGGTGGATCCATGTTTGGTTCATGGGAAGAACACACATGTGTTGACACTGGGTGGATCCATGTGTGGTTCGTGATAAGAGCAGACATGCATTGACACCGGTGGATCCATGTGTAGTTCATGGGAAGAACACACATGCAATGACTCTGGGTGTGGTTCATGATATGGTTTGTGAGAAGAACACACATGCAATACCACTGGTGGATCCATGTGTGGTCTTTGGGAAGCACACACATGCAATGACCCTGGTGATATGTGGTGTGTGAGAAGAACACACATCCAATGACTCTAGTTGTGGTTCATGAAAAGAGTAGACATGCAATGCACTGGTGGATCCATGTGTGGTTCATGGGAAGAACACACATGCAATGACACTGGTGGATCCATGTGTGGTTCATGGGAAGAACACACATGAAATGACACTGGGTGTGGTTCATGATATGGTTTGTGAGAAGAACACACATGCAATGACACTGGTGGATCCATGTGTGGTCAGTGAGAAGAACACACATGCAATGACACTGGGTGTGGTTCATGATATGGTTTGTGAGAAGAACACACATGCAATGACACTGGTGGATCCATGTGTGGTCTTTGGGAAGAACACACATGCAATGACACTGGTGATATGTGGTTTGTGAGAAGAACACACATCCAATGACTCTAGCTATGGTTCATGAAAAGAGTAGACATGCAATGACACTAGTGGATCCATGTGTGGTTCATGGGAAGAACACACACGCGATGACACTAGGTGGATCCATGTGTGGTTTGTGAGAAGAACACACATGCAATGACACCAGTGGACCCATGTGTGGTTCATGGGAAGAACACACATGCAATGACTCTGGTCAAATGTGGTTTGTGAAAAGAACAGACATGCAATGACTCTAGTTGTGGTTAATGAGAAGAGTAGACATGCAATGACACCGGTGGATCCATGTGTGGTTCATGGGAAGAGAGGACATACAATGACACTGGTGGATCCATGGTTGGTTAATGGGAAGAACACACATGCAACGACACCGGTGGATCCATGTGTGGTCTGTGGGAAGAACACACATGCAATGACACTGGTGGATTCATGTTTGGTTCATGGGAATAACACACATGCAATGACACAGGTGATATGTGGTCTGTGAGAAGAACACACATGAAATGATTCTAGCTGTGGTTAATGAAAAGAGCTGACATGCAATGACACCGGCGGATCCATGTGTGGTTCAAGGGAAGAACACACATGCAATGACACTGGGTGTGGTTCATGATATGGTCTGTGAGAAGAACACACATGCAATGACACGGGTGGATCCATGTGTGGTCTGTGAGAAGAACACACATGCAATGACACTGGGTGTGGTTCATGATATGGTTTGTGAGAAGAACAGACATGCAATGACACTGGGTGTGGTTCATGATATGGTCTGTGAGAAGAACACACATGCAATGACACTGGTGGATCCATGTGTGGTCTGTGAGAAGAACACACATGGAATGACACTTGGTGTGGTTCATGATATGGTTTATGAGAAGAACACACATGCAATGACACTGGTGGATCCATGTGTGGTCTTTGGGAAGAACACACATGCAATGACACTGGATCCATGTGTGGTATGTGAGAAGAACACACATACAATGACTCTAGCTGTGGTTCATTAAAATAGCATACATGCAATGACACTGGTGGATCCATGTGTGGTTCATGGGAAGAACACACATGCGATGACACAGGGTGGATCCATGTGTGGTTCATGAGAAGAGCAGACATGCAATGACACCGGTGGATCCATGTGTGGTTCTTGGGAAGAACACACATGCAATGACTCTGGTGATATGTGGTTTGTGAAAAGAACTGAAATGCAATGACTCTAGCTATGGTTAGTGAGAAGAACACACATGCAATGACACTGGGTGTGGTTCATGATATGGTTTGTGGGAAGAACACACATGCAATGACACAGGTGATATGTGGTCTGTGAGAAGAACACACATGAAATGACTCTAGCTGTGGTTAATGAAAAGAGCTGACATGCAATGACACCGGCGGATCCATGTGTGGTTCAAGGGAAGAACACACATGCAATGACACTGGGTGTGGTTCATGATATGGTCTGTGAGAAGAACACACATGCAATGACACGGGTGGATCCATGTGTGGTCTGTGAGAAGAACACACATGCAATGACACTGGGTGTGGTTCATGATATGGTTTGTGAGAAGAACAGACATGCAATGACACTGGGTGTGGTTCATGATATGGTCTGTGAGAAGAACACACATGCAATGACACTGGTGGATCCATGTGTGGTCTGTGAGAAGAACACACATGGAATGACACTTGGTGTGGTTCATGATATGGTTTATGAGAAGAACACACATGCAATGACACTGGTGGATCCATGTGTGGTCTTTGGGAAGAACACACATGCAATGACACTGGATCCATGTGTGGTATGTGAGAAGAACACACATACAATGACTCTAGCTGTGGTTCATTAAAATAGCATACATGCAATGACACTGGTGGATCCATGTGTGGTTCATGGGAAGAACACACATGCGATGATACAGGGTGGATCCATGTGTGGTTCATGAGAAGAGCAGACATGCAATGACACCGGTGGATCCATGTGTGGTTCTTGGGAAGAACACACATGCAATGACTCTGGTGATATGTGGTTTGTGAAAAGAACTGAAATGCAATGACTCTAGCTATGGTTAGTGAGAAGAACACACATGCAATGACACTGGGTGTGGTTCATGATATGGTTTGTGGGAAGAACACACATGCAATGACACTGGTGATATGTGGTCTGTGCGAAGAACACACATCCAATGACTCTAGCTATGGTTCAAGAAAAGAGCAGACATGCAATGACATTAGTGGATCCATGTGTGGTTCATGGGAAGAACACACATGCAATGACACTGGGTGTGGTTCATGATATGGTTTGGGAGAAGAACACACATGCAATGACACTGGTGGATCCATGTGTGGTCTTTGGGAAGCACACACATGCAATGACACTGGTGATATGTGGTCTATGAGAAGAACACACATCCAATGACTCTAGTTGTGGTTCATGAAAAGAGCAGACATGCAATGACACTGGTGGATCCATGAGTGGTTCATGGGAAGAACACACATGCAATGACACTGGTGGATCCATGTGTGGTATGTGGGAAGAGCAGACATGCAATGACACTGGTGGATCCATGTGTGGTTCATAGGCAGAACACACATGCAATGACACTGGTGATATGTGGTCTATGAGAAGAACACACATCCAATGACTCTAACTGTGGTTCATGAAAAGAGCAAACATGCAATGCCACTTGTGGATCCATGTGTGGTTCATGGGAAGAACACACATGCAACAACACCGGTGGATCCATGTGTGGTCTGTGGGAAGAACACACATGCAATGACACTGGTGGATCCATGTGTGGTTCATGGGAAGAACACACATGCAATGACACAGGTGATATGTGGCCTGTGATAAGAACACACATGCAATGACTCTAGCTGTGGTTAATGAAAAGAGCTGACATGCAATGACACCGGTGGATCCATGTGTGGTTCAAGGGAAGAATAGACATGCAATGACACTGGGTGTGGTTCATGATATGGTTTGTGAGAAGAACACACATGCAATGACACGGGTGGATCCATGTGTGGTTCATGGGAAGAACACACATGCGATGACACTGGGTGGATCCATGTGTGGTTCATGAGAAGAGCAGACATGCAATGACATCGGTGGATCCATGTGTGGTTCATGGGAAGAACACACATGCAATGACTCTGGGTGTGGTTCATGATATGGTTTATGAGAAGAACACACATGCAATGACACTGGTGGATCCATGTGTGGTCTTTGGGAAGCACACACATGCAATGACACTGGTGATATGTGGTCTATGAGAAGAACACACATCCAATGACTCTAGTTGTGGTTCATGAAAAGAGCAGACATGCATTGACACTGGTGGATCCATGAGTGGTTCATGGGAAGAACACACATGCAATGACACTAGTGGATCCATGTGTGGTATGTGGGAAGAGCAGACATGCAATGACACTGGTGGATCCATGTGTGGTTCATGGGCAGAACACACATGCAATGCACTGGTGATATGTGGTCTATGAGAAGAACACACATCCAATGACTCTAGTTGTGGTTCATGAAAAGAGGAAACATGCAATGACACTTGTGGATCCATATGTGGTTCATGGGAAGAACACACATGCAATGACACTGGTGATATGTGGTTCATGGGCAGAACACACATGCAATGACACTGGTGATATGTGGTCTGTGAGAAGAACACACATCCAATGACTCTAGTTGTGGTTCATGAAAAGAGCAGACATGCAATGACACTGGTGGATCCATGTGTGGTTCATGGGAAGAACACACATGCGATGACACTTGGTGTGGTTCATGATATGGTTTGTGAGAAGAACACACATGCAATGACACTGGTGGATCCATGTGTGGTCTTTGGAAAGAACACACATGCAATGACACTGGTGATATGTGGTCTATGAGAAGAACACACATCCAATGACTCTAGTTGTGGTTCATGAAAAGAGCAAACATGCAATGACACTCGTGGATCCATGTGTGGTTCATGGGAAGAACACACATGCAACGACACCGGTGGATCCATGCGTGGTCTATGGGAAGAACACACATGCAATGACACTTGTGGATCCATGTGTGGTTCATGGGAAGAACACACATGCAATGACACAGGTGATATGTGGTCTGTGAGAAGAACACACATGCAATGCCTCTAGCTGTGGTTAATGAAAAGAGATGACATGCAATGACACTGGTGGATCCATGTGTAGTTCAAGGGAAGAACACACATGCAATGACACTGGGTGTGGTTCATGATATGGTCTGTGAGAAGAACACACATGCAATGACACTGGTGGATCCATGTGTGGTCTTTGGGAAGCACACACATGCAATGACACTGGTGATATGTGGTCTATGAGAAGAACACACATCCAATGACTCTAGTTGTGGTTCATGCAAAGAGCAGACATGCAATGACACTGGTGGATCCATGAGTGGTTCATGGGAAGAACACACATGCAATGACACTGGTGGATCCATGTGTGGTATGTGGGAAGAGCAGACATGCAATGACACTGGTGGATCCATGTGTGGTTCATAGGCAGAACACACATGCAATGACACTGGTGATATGTGGTCTATGAGAAGAACACACATCCAATGACTCTAACTGTGGTTCATGAAAAGAGCAAACATGCAATGCCACTTGTGGATCCATGTGTGGTTCATGGGAAGAACACACATGCAACGACACAGGTGGATCCATGTGTGGTCTGTGGGAAGAACACACATGCAATGACACTGGTGGATCCATGTGTGGTTCATGGGAAGAACACACATGCAATGACACAGGTGATATGTGGCCTGTGAGAAGAACACACATGCAATGACTCTAGCTGTGGTTAATGAAAAGAGCTGACATGCAATGACACCGGTGGATCCATGTGTGGTTCAAGGGAAGAATAGACATGCAATGACACTGGGTGTGGTTCATGATATGGTTTGTGAGAAGAACACACATGCAATGACACGGGTGGATCCATGTGTGGTTCATGGGAAGAACACACATGCGATGACACTGGGTGGATCCATGTGTGGTTCATGAGAAGAGCAGACATGCAATGACATCGGTGGATCCATGTGTGGTTCATGGGAAGAACACACATGCAATGACTCTGGGTGTGGTTCATGATATGGTTTATGAGAAGAACACACATGCAATGACACTGGTGGATCCATGTGTGGTCTTTGGGAAGCACACACATGCAATGACACTGGTGATATGTGGTCTATGAGAAGAACACACATCCAATGACTCTAGTTGTGGTTCATGAAAAGAGTAGACATGCATTGACACTGGTGGATCCATGAGTGGTTCATGGGAAGAACACACATGCAATGACACTAGTGGATCCATGTGTGGTATGTGGGAAGAGCAGACATGCAATGACACTGGTGGATCCATGTGTGGTTCATGGGCAGAACACACATGCAATGCACTGGTGATATGTGGTCTATGAGAAGAACACACATCCAATGACTCTAGCTGTGGTTCATGAAAAGAGGAAACATGCAATGACACTTGTGGATCCATATGTGGTTCATGGGAAGAACACACATGCAATGACACTGGTGATATGTGGTTTGTGAAAAGAACAGACATGCAATGACTCTAGCTGTGGTTAATGAGAAGAGCAGACATGCAATGACACCGGTGGATCCATGTGTGGTTCATGGGAAGAGCAGACATACAAGGACACTGGTGGATCCATGTGTGGTTCATGGGAAGAACACACATGCAACGACACCGGTGGATCCATGTGTGGTCTGTGGGAAGAACACACATGCAATGACACTGGTGGATCCATGTTTGGTTCATGGGAAGAACACACATGCAATGACACAGGTGATATGTGGTATGTGAGAAGAACACACATGCAAGACTCTAGCTGTGGTTAATGAAAAGAGCTGACATTGAATGTCACCGGTGGATCCATGTGTGGTTCAAGGGAAGAACACACATGCAATGACACTGGGTGTGGTTCATGATATGGTCTGTGAGAAGAACACACATGCAATGACACTGGTGGATCCATGTGTGGTCTGTGAGAAGAACACACATGCAATGACACTGGGTGTGGTTCCTGATATGGTTTGTGAGAAGAACACACATGCAATGACACTGGTGGATCCATGCGTGGTCTTTGGGAAGAACACACATGCAATGACACTGGTGATATGTGGTCTGTGAGAAGTACACACATGCAATGACTCTAGCTGTGGTTCATGAAAAGAACATACATGCAATGACGCTGGTGGATCCATGTTTGGTTCATGGGAAGAACACACATGTGTTGACCCTGGGTGGATCCATGTGTGGTTCATGATAAGAGCAGACATGCATTGACACCGGTGGATCCATGTGTAGTTCATGGGAAGAACACACATGCAATGACTCTGGGTGTGGTTCATGATATGGTTTGTGAGAAGAACACACATGCAATACCACTGGTGGATCCATGTGTGGTCTTTGGGAAGCACACACATGCAATGACCCTGGTGATATGTGGTGTGTGAGAAGAACACACATCCAATGACTCTAGTTGTGGTTCATGAAAAGAGTAGACATGCAATGCACTGGTGGATCCATGTGTGGTCCATGGGAAGAACACACATGCAATGACACTGGTGGATCCATGTGTGGTTTGTGGGAAGAGCACACATGCAATGACACTGGTGGATCCATGTGTGGTTCATGGGAAGAACACACATGAAATGACACTGGGTGTGGTTCATGATATGGTTTGTGAGAAGAACACACATGCAATGACACTGGTGGATCCATGTGTGGTCAGTGAGAAGAACACACATGCAATGACACTGGGTGTGGTTCATGATATGGTTTGTGAGAAGAACACACATGCAATGACACTGGTGGATCCATGTGTGGTCTTTGGGAAGAACACACATGCAATGACACTGGTGATATGTGGTTTGTGAGAAGAACACACATCCAATGACTCTAGCTATGGTTCATGAAAAGAGTAGACATGCAATGACACTAGTGGATCCATGTGTGGTTCATGGGAAGAACACACACGCGATGACACTAGGTGGATCCATGTGTGGTTTGTGAGAAGAACACACATGCAATGACACCAGTGGACCCATGTGTGGTTCATGGGAAGAACACACATGCAATGACTCTGGTCAAATGTGGTTTGTGAAAAGAACAGACATGCAATGACTCTAATTGTGGTTAATGAGAAGAGTAGACATGCAATGACACCGGTGGATCCATGTGTGGTTCATGGGAAGAGCGGACATACAATGACACTGGTGGATCCATGGTTGGTTAATGGGAAGAACACACATGCAACGACACCGGTGGATCCATGTGTGGTCTGTGGGAAGAACACACATGCAATGACACTGGTGGATTCATGTTTGGTTCATGGGAATAACACACATGCAATGACACAGGTGATATGTGGTCTGTGAGAAGAACACACATGAAATGACTCTAGCTGTGGTTAATGAAAAGAGCTGACATGCAATGACACCGGCGGATCCATGTGTGGTTCAAGGGAAGAACACACATGCAATGACACTGGGTGTGGTTCATGATATGGTCTGTGAGAAGAACACACATGCAATGACACGGGTGGATCCATGTGTGGTCTGTGAGAAGAACACACATGCAATGACACTGGGTGTGGTTCATGATATGGTTTGTGAGAAGAACAGACATGCAATGACACTGGGTGTGGTTCATGATATGGTCTGTGAGAAGAACACACATGCAATGACACTGGTGGATCCATGTGTGGTCTGTGAGAAGAACACACATGGAATGACACTTGGTGTGGTTCATGATATGGTTTATGAGAAGAACACACATGCAATGACACTGGTGGATCCATGTGTGGTCTTTGGGAAGAACACACATGCAATGACACTGGATCCATGTGTGGTATGTGAGAAGAACACACATACAATGACTCTAGCTATGGTTCATTAAAATAGCATACATGCAATGACACTGGTGGATCCATGTGTGGTTCATGGGAAGAACACACATGCGATGACACAGGGTGGATCCATGTGTGGTTCATGAGAAGAGCAGACATGCAATGACACCGGTGGATCCATGTGTGGTTCTTGGGAAGAACACACATGCAATGACTCTGGTGATATGTGGTTTGTGAAAAGAACTGAAATGCAATGACTCTAGCTATGGTTAGTGAGAAGAACACACATGCAATGACACTGGGTGTGGTTCATGATATGGTTTGTGGGAAGAACACACATGCAATGACACAGGTGATATGTGGTCTGTGAGAAGAACACACATGAAATGACTCTAGCTGTGGTTAATGAAAAGAGCTGACATGCAATGACACCGGCGGATCCATGTGTGGTTCAAGGGAAGAACACACATGCAATGACACTGGGTGTGGTTCATGATATGGTCTGTGAGAAGAACACACATGCAATGACACGGGTGGATCCATGTGTGGTCTGTGAGAAGAACACACATGCAATGACACTGGGTGTGGTTCATGATATGGTTTGTGAGAAGAACAGACATGCAATGACACTGGGTGTGGTTCATGATATGGTCTGTGAGAAGAACACACATGCAATGACACTGGTGGATCCATGTGTGGTCTGTGAGAAGAACACACATGGAATGACACTTGGTGTGGTTCATGATATGGTTTATGAGAAGAACACACATGCAATGACACTGGTGGATCCATGTGTGGTCTTTGGGAAGAACACACATGCAATGACACTGGATCCATGTGTGGTATGTGAGAAGAACACACATACAATGACTCTAGCTGTGGTTCATTAAAATAGCATACATGCAATGACACTGGTGGATCCATGTGTGGTTCATGGGAAGAACACACATGCGATGATACAGGGTGGATCCATGTGTGGTTCATGAGAAGAGCAGACATGCAATGACACCGGTGGATCCATGTGTGGTTCTTGGGAAGAACACACATGCAATGACTCTGGTGATATGTGGTTTGTGAAAAGAACTGAAATGCAATGACTCTAGCTATGGTTAGTGAGAAGAACACACATGCAATGACACTGGGTGTGGTTAATGATATGGTTTGTGGGAAGAACACACATGCAATGACACTGGTGATATGTGGTCTGTGCGAAGAACACACATCCAATGACTCTAGCTATGGTTCAAGAAAAGAGCAGACATGCAATGACATTAGTGGATCCATGTGTGGTTCATGGGAAGAACACACATGCAATGACACTGGGTGTGGTTCATGATATGGTTTGGGAGAAGAACACACATGCAATGACACTGGTGGATCCATGTGTGGTCTTTGGGAAGCACACACATGCAATGACACTGGTGATATGTGGTCTATGAGAAGAACACACATCCAATGACTCTAGTTGTGGTTCATGAAAAGAGCAGACATGCAATGCCACTGGTGGATCCATGAGTGGTTCATGGGAAGAACACACATGCAATGACACTGGTGGATCCATGTGTGGTATGTGGGAAGAGCAGACATGCAATGACACTGGTGGATCCATGTGTGGTTCATAGGCAGAACACACATGCAATGACACTGGTGATATGTGGTCTATGAGAAGAACACACATCCAATGACTCTAACTGTGGTTCATGAAAAGAGCAAACATGCAATGCCACTTGTGGATCCATGTGTGGTTCATGGGAAGAACACACATGCAACAACACCGGTGGATCCATGTGTGGTCTGTGGGAAGAACACACATGCAATGACACTGGTGGATCCATGTGTGGTTCATGGGAAGAACACACATGCAATGACACAGGTGATATGTGGCCTGTGAGAAGAACACACATGCAATGACTCTAGCTGTGGTTAATGAAAAGAGCTGACATGCAATGACACCGGTGGATCCATGTGTGGTTCAAGGGAAGAATAGACATGCAATGACACTGGGTGTGGTTCATGATATGGTTTGTGAGAAGAACACACATGCAATGACACGGGTGGATCCATGTGTGGTTCATGGGAAGAACACACATGCGATGACACTGGGTGGATCCATGTGTGGTTCATGAGAAGAGCAGACATGCAATGACATCGGTGGATCCATGTGTGGTTCATGGGAAGAACACACATGCAATGACTCTGGGTGTGGTTCATGATATGGTTTATGAGAAGAACACACATGCAATGACACTGGTGGATCCATGTGTGGTCTTTGGGAAGCACACACATGCAATGACACTGGTGATATGTGGTCTATGAGAAGAACACACATCCAATGACTCTAATTGTGGTTCATGAAAAGAGCAGACATGCATTGACACTGGTGGATCCATGAGTGGTTCATGGGAAGAACACACATGCAATGACACTAGTGGATCCATGTGTGGTATGTGGGAAGAGCAGACATGCAATGACACTGGTGGATCCATGTGTGGTTCATGGGCAGAACACACATGCAATGCACTGGTGATATGTGGTCTATGAGAAGAACACACATCCAATGACTCTAGCTGTGGTTCATGAAAAGAGGAAACATGCAATGACACTTGTGGATCCATATGTGGTTCATGGGAAGAACACACATGCAATGACACTGGTGATATGTGGTTCATGGGCAGAACACACATGCAATGACACTGGTGATATGTGGTATGTGAGAAGAACACACATCCAATGACTCTAGTTGTGGTTCATGAAAAGATCAGACATGCAATGACACTGGTGGATCCATGTGTGGTTCATGGGAAGAACACACATGCGATGACACTTGGTGTGGTTCATGATATGGTTTGTGAGAAGAACACACATGCAATGACACTGGTGGATCCATGTGTGGTCTTTGGGAAGAACACACATGCAATGACACTGGTGATATGTGGTCTATGAGAAGAACACACATCCAATGACTCTAGTTGTGGTTCATGAAAAGAGCAAACATGCAATGACACTCGTGGATCCATGTGTGGTTCATGGGAAGAACACACATGCAACGACACCGGTGGATCCATGCGTGGTCTATGGGAAGAACACACATGCAATGACACTGGTGGATCCATGTGTGGTTCATGGGAAGAACACACATGCAATGACACAGGTGATATGTGGTCTGTGAGAAGAACACACATGCAATGCCTCTAGCTGTGGTTAATGAAAAGAGATGACATGCAATGACACTGGTGGATCCATGTGTAGTTCAAGGGAAGAACACACATGCAATGACACTGGGTGTGGTTCATGATATGGTCTGTGAGAAGAACACACATGCAATGACACTGGTGGATCCATGTGTGGTCTTTGGGAAGCACACACATGCAATGACACTGGTGATATGTGGTCTATGAGAAGAACACACATCCAATGACTCTAGTTGTGGTTCATGCAAAGAGCAGACATGCAATGACACTGGTGGATCCATGAGTGGTTCATGGGAAGAACACACATGCAATGACACTGGTGGATCCATGTGTGGTATGTGGGAAGAGCAGACATGCAATGACACTGGTGGATCCATGTGTGGTTCATAGGCAGAACACACATGCAATGACACTGGTGATATGTGGTCTATGAGAAGAACACACATCCAATGACTCTAACTGTGGTTCATGAAAAGAGCAAACATGCAATGCCACTTGTGGATCCATGTGTGGTTCATGGGAAGAACACACATGCAACGACACCGGTGGATCCATGTGTGGTCTGTGGGAAGAACACACATGCAATGACACCGGTGGATCCATGTGTGGTTCATGGGAAGAACACACATGCAATGACACAGGTGATATGTGGCCTGTGAGAAGAACACACATGCAATGACTCTAGCTATGGTTAATGAAAAGAGCTGACATGCAATGACACCGGTGGATCCATGTGTGGTTCAAGGGAAGAATAGACATGCAATGACACTGGGTGTGGTTCATGATATGGTTTGTGAGAAGAACACACATGCAATGACACGGGTGGATCCATGTGTGGTTCATGGGAAGAACACACATGCGATGACACTGGGTGGATCCATGTGTGGTTCATGAGAAGAGCCGACATGCAATGACATCGGTGGATCCATGTGTGGTTCATGGGAAGAACACACATGCAATGACTCTGGGTGTGGTTCATGATATGGTTTATGAGAAGAACACACATGCAATGACACTGGTGGATCCATGTGTGGTCTTTGGGAAGCACACACATGCAATGACACTGGTGATATGTGGTCTATGAGAAGAACACACATCCAATGACTCTAGTTGTGGTTCATGAAAAGAGTAGACATGCATTGACACTGGTGGATCCATGAGTGGTTCATGGGAAGAACACACATGCAATGACACTAGTGGATCCATGTGTGGTATGTGGGAAGAGCAGACATGCAATGACACTGGTGGATCCATGTGTGGTTCATGGGCAGAACACACATGCAATGCACTGGTGATATGTGGTCTATGAGAAGAACACACATCCAATGACTCTAGCTGTGGTTCATGAAAAGAGGAAACATGCAATGACACTTGTGGATCCATATGTGGTTCATGGGAAGAACACACATGCAATGACACTGGTGATATGTGGTTCATGGGCAGAACACACATGCAATGACACTGGTGATATGTGGTCTGTGAGAAGAACACACATCCAATGACTCTAGTTGTGGTTCATGAAAAGAGCAGACATGCAATGACACTGGTGGATCCATGTGTGGTTCATGGGAAGAACACACATGCGATGACACTTGGTGTGGTTCATGATATGGTTTGTGAGAAGAACACACATGCAATGACACTGGTGGATCCATGTGTGGTCTTTGGGAAGAACACACATGCAATGACACTGGTGATATGTGGTCTATGAGAAGAACACACATCCAATGACTCTAGTTGTGGTTCATGAAAAGAGCAAACATGCAATGACACTCGTGGATCCATGCGTGGTCTATGGGAAGAACACACATGCAATGACACTGGTGGATCCATGTGTGGTTCATGGGAAGAACACACATGCAATGACACAGGTGATATGTGGTCTGTGAGAAGAACACACATGCAATGCCTCTAGATGTGGTTAATGAAAAGAGATGACATGCAATGACACTGGTGGATCCATGTGTAGTTTCAAGGGAAGAACACACATGCAATGACACTGGGTGTGGTTCATGATATGGTCTGTGAGAAGAACACACATGCAATGACACTGGTGGATCCATGTGTGGTCTATGAGAAGAACACACATGCAATGACACTAGGTGTGGTTCATGATATGATTTGTGAGAAAAACACACATGCAATGACACTGGTGATATGTGGTCTGTGAGAAGAACACACATGCAATGACTCTAGCTGTGGTTCATGAAAAGAGCATACATGCAATGACACTGGTGGATCCATGTGTGGTTCATGGGAAGAACACACATGCGTTGACACTGGGTGGATCCATGTGTGGTTCATGGGAAGAACACACATGCAATGACTCTGGGTGTGGTTCATGATATGGTTTGTGAGAAGAACACACATGCAATGACACTGGTGGATCCATGTGTGTTCTTTGGGAAGCACACACATGCAATGACACTGGTGATATGTGGTCTGTGAGAAGAACACACATCCAATGACTCTAGCTGTGGTTCATGAAAAGAGCAGACATGCAATGACACTGGTGGATCCATGTGTGGTTCATGAGAAGAACACACATGCGATGACACTGGGTGGATCCATGTGTGGTTTGTGAGAAGAACACATGCAATGACACCGGTGGATCCTTGTGTGGATCATGGGAAGAGCAGACATACAATGACACTGGTGGATCCATGTGTGGTTCATGGGAAGAACACACATGCAACGACAACGGTGGATCCATGTGTGGTCTGTGGGAAGAACACACATGCAATGACACTGGTGGATCCATGTGTGGTCTTTGGGAAGAACACACATGCAATAACACTAGTGATATGTGGTCTATGAGAATAACACACATCCAATGACTCTAGTTGTGGTTCATGAAAAGAGCAAACATGCAATGACACTTGTGGATCCATGTGTGGTTCATGGGAAGAACACACATGCAACGACACAGGTGATATGTGGTCTGTGAGAAGAACACACATGCAATGCCTCTAGTTCTGGTTAATGAAAAGAGATGACATGCAATGACACTGGTGGATCCATGTGTGGTTCAAGGGAAGAACACACATGCAATGACACTGGGTGTGGTTCATGATATGGTCTGTGAGAAGAACACACATGCAATGACACTGGTGGATCCATGTGTGGTCTGTGGGAAGAACACAGATGCAATGACACTGGATGTGGTTCATGATATGGTTTGTGAGAAGAACACACATGCAAAGACACTTGTGGATCCATGTGTGGTCTTTGGGAAGAACACACATGCAATGACACTGGTGATATGTGGTTTGTGAGAAGAACACACATGCAATGACTTTAGCTGTGGTTCATGAAAAGAGCAGACATGCAATGACACTGTTGGATCCATGTGTGGTCTGTGGGAAGAACACACATGCAATGACACTGGTGGATCCATGTGTGGTCTTTGGGAAGAACACACATGCAATGACACTAGTGATATGTGGTTTGTGAGAAGAACACACATGCAATGACTCTAGCTGTGGTTCATGAAAAGAGCAGACATGCAATGACACTGGTGGATCCATGTGTGGTTCATGGGAAGAACACACATGCGATGACACCGGGTGGATCCATGTGTGGTTTGTGAGAAGAACACATGCAATGACACCGGTGGATCCATGTGTGGTGCATGGGAAGAACACACATGCAATGACTCTGGTGTAATGTGGTTTGTGAAAAGAACAGACATGAAATGACTCTAGCTGTGGTTAATGAGAAGAGAAGACATGCAATGACACTGGTGTATCCATGTGTGGTTCATGGGAAGAACACACATGCAATGACACTGGGTGATATGTGGTCTGTGAGAAGAACACACATCCAATGACTCTAGCTGTGGTTCATGAAAAGAGTAGACATGCAATGACACTGGTGGATCCATGTGTGGTTCATGGGAAGAACACACATGCAACGACACCGGTGGATCCATGTGTGGTCTATGGGAAGAACACACATGCAACGACACTGGTGGATCCATGTGTGGTTCATGGGAAGAACACACATGCAATGACTCTGGTGATATGTGGTTTGTGAAAAGAACATACATGAAATGACTCTAGCTGTGGTTAATGAGAAGAGCAGACATGCAATGACACCAGTGGATCCATGTGTGGTTCTTGGGAAGAACACACATGCAATGACTCTGGTGATATGTGGTTTGTGAAAAGAACAGAAATGCAATGACTCTAGGTATGGTTAGTGAGAAGAACACACATGCAATGACACTGGGTGTGGTTCATGATATGGTTTGTGAGAAGAACACACATGTAATGACACTGGTGGATCCCTGTGTGGTCTTTGGGAAGAACACACATCCAATTACTCTAGCTGTGGTTCATGAAAAGAGCAGACATGCATTGACACCGGTGGATCCATGTGTGGTTCATGGGAAGAACACACATGCAATGACACTGGTGGATCCATGTGTTGTTCATGGGAAGAACACACAAGCAACGACACCGGTGGATCCATGTGTGGTCTGTGGGAAGAACACACATGCAATGACACTGGTGGATCCATGTTTGGTTCATGGGAAGAACACACATGCAATGACACAGGTGATATGTGGTATGTGAGAAGAACACACATGCAAGACTCTAGCTGTGGTTAATGAAAAGAGCTGACATTGAATGTCACCGGTGGATCCATGTTGGTTCAAGGGAAGAACACACATGCAATGCCACTGGGTGTGGTTCATGATATGGTCTGTGAGAAGAACACACATGCAATGAGACTGGGTGTGGTTCCTGATATGGTTTGTGAGAAGAACACGCATGCAATGACACTGGTGGATCCATGTGTGGTCTTTGGGAAGAACACACATGCAATGACACTGGATGTGGTTCATGATATGGTTTGTGAGAAGAACACACATGCAAAGACACTGGTGGATCCATGTGTGGTCCTTGGAAAGAACACACATGCAATGACACTGGTGATATGTGGTTTGTGAGAAGAACACACATGTAATGACTCTAGCTGTGGTTCATGAAAAGTGCAGACATGCAATGACACTGGTGGATCCATGTGTGGTCTGTGGGAAGAACACACATGCAATGACACTAGATCCATGTGTGGTCTTTGGGAAGAACACACATGCAATGACACTAGATCCATGTGTGGTCTGTGAGAAGAACAAACATCCAATGACTCTAGCTGTGGTTCATGAAAAGATCATACATGCAATGACACTGGTGGATCCATGTGTGGTTCATGGGAAGAACACACATGCGATGACACTTAGTGGATCCATGTGTGGTTCAGGAGAAGAGCAGACATGCAATGACACTAGTGGATCCATGTGTGGTTCATGGGAAGAACACACATGCAATGACTCTGGTGATGTGTGGTTTGTGAAAAGAACAGACATGCAATGACTCTAGCTATGGTTAGTGAGAAGAACACACATGCAATTACACTGGGTCTGGTTCATGATATGGTTTGTGAGAAGAACACACATGCAATGACACTGGTGGATCCATGTGTGGTCTTTGGGAAGAACACACATGCAATGACACTGGTGATATGTGTTCTGTGAGAAGAACACACATCCAATGACTCTAGGTGTGGTTCATGAAAAGAGCAGACATGCAATGACACTGGTGGATCCATGTGTGGTTCATGGGAAGAACACACATGCAATAACACTAGGTGTGGTTCATGATATGGTTTGTGAGAAGAACACACATGCAATGACACTGGTGGATCCATGTGTGGTCTTTGGGAAGAACACACATGCAATGACACTAGTGATATGTGGTCTATGAGAATAACACACATCCAATGACTCTAGTTGTGGTTCATGAAAAGAGCAAACATGCAATGACACTTGTGGATCCATGTGTGGTTCATGGGAAGAACACACATGCAACGACACAGGTGATATGTGGTCTGTGAGAAGAACACACATGCAATGCCTCTAGTTCTGGTTAATGAAAAGAGATGACATGCAATGACACTGGTGGATCCATGTGTGGTTCAAGGGAAGAACACACATGCAATGACACTGGGTGTGGTTCATGATATGGTCTGTGAGAAGAACACACATGCAATGACACTGGTGGATCCATGTGTGGTCTGTGGGAAGAACACAGATGCAATGACACTGGATGTGGTTCATGATATGGTTTGTGAGAAGAACACACATGCAAAGACACTTGTGGATCCATGTGTGGTCTTTGGGAAGAACACACATGCAATGACACTGGTGATATGTGGTTTGTGAGAAGAACACACATGCAATGACTCTAGCTGTGGTTCATGAAAAGAGCAGACATGCAATGACACTGTTGGATCCATGTGTGGTCTGTGGGAAGAACACACATGCAATGACACTGGTGGATCCATGTGTGGTCTTTGGGAAGAACACACATGCAATGACACTAGTGATATGTGGTTTGTGAGAAGAACACACATGCAATGACTCTAGCTGTGGTTCATGAAAAGAGCAGACATGCAATGACACTGGTGGATCCATGTGTGGTTCATGGGAAGAACACACATGCGATGACACCGGGTGGATCCATGTGTGGTTTGTGAGAAGAACACATGCAATGACACCGGTGGATCCATGTGTGGTGCATGGGAAGAACACACATGCAATGACTCTGGTGTAATGTGGTTTGTGAAAAGAACAGACATGAAATGACTCTAGCTGTGGTTAATGAGAAGAGAAGACATGCAATGACACTGGTGTATCCATGTGTGGTTCATGGGAAGAACACACATGCAATGACACTGGGTGATATGTGGTCTGTGAGAAGAACACACATCCAATGACTCTAGCTGTGGTTCATGAAAAGAGTAGACATGCAATGACACTGGTGGATCCATGTGTGGTTCATGGGAAGAACACACATGCAACGACACCGGTGGATCCATGTGTGGTCTATGGGAAGAACACACATGCAACGACACTGGTGGATCCATGTGTGGTTCATGGGAAGAACACACATGCAATGACTCTGGTGATATGTGGTTTGTGAAAAGAACATACATGAAATGACTCTAGCTGTGGTTAATGAGAAGAGCAGACATGCAATGACACCAGTGGATCCATGTGTGGTTCTTGGGAAGAACACACATGCAATGACTCTGGTGATATGTGGTTTGTGAAAAGAACAGAAATGCAATGACTCTAGGTATGGTTAGTGAGAAGAACACACATGCAATGACACTGGGTGTGGTTCATGATATGGTTTGTGAGAAGAACACACATGTAATGACACTGGTGGATCCCTGTGTGGTCTTTGGGAAGAACACACATCCAATTACTCTAGCTGTGGTTCATGAAAAGAGCAGACATGCATTGACACCGGTGGATCCATGTGTGGTTCATGGGAAGAACACACATGCAATGACACTGGTGGATCCATGTGTTGTTCATGGGAAGAACACACAAGCAACGACACCGGTGGATTCATGTGTGGTCTGTGGGAAGAACACACATGCAATGACACTGGTGGATCCATGTTTGGTTCATGGGAAGAACACACATGCAATGACACAGGTGATATGTGGTATGTGAGAAGAACACACATGCAAGACTCTAGCTGTGGTTAATGAAAAGAGCTGACATTGAATGTCACCGGTGGATCCATGTTGGTTCAAGGGAAGAACACACATGCAATGCCACTGGGTGTGGTTCATGATATGGTCTGTGAGAAGAACACACATGCAATGAGACTGGGTGTGGTTCCTGATATGGTTTGTGAGAAGAACACGCATGCAATGACACTGGTGGATCCATGTGTGGTCTTTGGGAAGAACACACATGCAATGACACTGGATGTGGTTCATGATATGGTTTGTGAGAAGAACACACATGCAAAGACACTGGTGGATCCATGTGTGGTCCTTGGAAAGAACACACATGCAATGACACTGGTGATATGTGGTTTGTGAGAAGAACACACATGTAATGACTCTAGCTGTGGTTCATGAAAAGTGCAGACATGCAATGACACTGGTGGATCCATGTGTGGTCTGTGGGAAGAACACACATGCAATGACACTGGTGGATCCATGTGTGGTCTTTGGGAAGAACACACATGCAATGACACTAGTGATATGTGGTCTATGAGAATAACACACATCCAATGACTCTAGTTGTGGTTCATGAAAAGAGCAAACATGCAATGACACTTGTGGATCCATGTGTGGTTCATGGAAAGAACACACATGCAACGACACCAGTGGATCCATGCGTGGTCTGTAGGAAGAACACACATGCAATGACACTGGTGGATCCATGTGTGGTTCATGGGAAGAACACACGTGCAATGACACAGGTGATATGTGGTCTGTGAGAAGAACACACATGCAATGCCTCTAGTTCTGGTTAATGAAAAGAGATGACATGCAATGACACTGGTGGATCCATGTGTGGTTCAAGGGAAGAACACACATGCAATGACACTGGGTGTGGTTCATGATATGGTCTTTGAGAAGAACACACATGCAATGACACTGGTGGATCCATGTGTGGTCTGTGGGAAGAACACAGATGCAATGACACTGGATGTGGTTCATGATATGGTTTGTGAGAAGAACACACATGCAAAAACATTGGTGGATCCATGTGTGGTCTTTGGGAAGAACACACATGCAATGACACTGGTGATATGTGGTTTGTGAGAAGAACACACATGCAATGACTCTAGCTGTGGTTCATGAAAAGAGCAGACATGCAATGACACTGGTGGATCCATGTGTGGTCTGTGGGAAGAACACACATGCAATGACACTGGTGGATCCATGTGTGGTCTTTGGGAAGAACACACATGCACTGACACTAGTGATATGTGGTCTATGAGAATAACACACATCCAATGACTCTAGTTGTGGTTCATGAAAAGAGCAAACATGCAATGACACTTGTGGATCCATGTGTGGTTCATGGGAAGAACACACATGCAACGACACCAGTGGATCCATGCGTGGTCTGTGGGAAGAACACACATGCAATGACACTGGTGGATCCATGTGTGGTTCATGGGAAGGACACACATGCAATGACACAGGTGATATGTGGTCTGTGAGAAGAACACATATGCAATGCCTCTAGTTGTGGTTAATGAAAAGAGATGACATGCAATGACACTGGTAGATCCATGTGTGGTTCAAGGGAAGAACACACATGCAATGACACTGGGTGTGGTTCATGATATGGTCTGTGAGAAGAACACACATGCAATGACACTGGTGGATCCATGTGTGGTCTGTGAGAAGAACACAGATGCAATGACACTGGATGTGGTTCATGATATGGTTTGTGAGAAGAACACACATGCAAAGACACTGGTGGATCCATGTGTGGTCTTTGGGAAGAACACACATGCAATGACACTTGTGAAATGTGGTTTGTGAGAAGAACACACATGCAATGACTCTAGCTGTGGTTCATGAAAAGAGCAGACATGCAATGACACTGGTGGATCCATGTGTGGTTCATGGGAAGAACACACATGCGATGACACTGGGTGGATCCATGTGTGGTTTGTGATAAGAACACATGCAATGACACCGGTGGATCCATGTGTGGTTCATGGGAAGAACACACAAGCAACGACACCGGTGGATCCATGTGTGGTCTGTGGGAAGAACACACATGCAATGACACTGGTGGATCCATGTTTGGTTCATGGGAAGAACACACATGCAATGACACAGGTGATATGTGGTATGTTAGAAGAACACACATGCAAGACTCTAGCTGTGGTTAATGAAAAGAGCTGACATTGAATGTCACCGGTGGATCCATTTCTGGTTCAAGGGAAGAACACACATGCAATGCCACTGGGTGTGGTTCATGATATGGTCTGTGAGAAGAACACACATGCAATGACACTAGGTGTGGTTCCTGATATGGTTTGTGAGAAGAACACGCATGCAATGACACTGGTGGATCCATGTGTGGTCTTTGGGAAGAACACACATGCAATGACACTGGATGTGGTTCATGATATGGTTTGTGAGAAGAACACACATGCAAAGACACTGGTGGATCCATGTGTGGTCCTTGGGAAGAACACACATGCAATGACACTGGTGATATGTGGTTTGTGAGAAGAACACACATGTAATGACTCTAGCTGTGGTTCATGAAAAGAGCAGACATGCAATGACACTGGTAGATCCATGTGTGGTCTGTGGGAAGAACACACATGCAATGACACTGGTGGATCCATGTGTGGTCTTTGGGAAGAACACTCATGCAATGGCACTAGTGATATGTGGTCTATGAGAATAACACACATCCAATGACTCTAGTTGTGGTTCATGAAAAGAGCAAACATGCAATGACACTTGTGGATCCATGTGTGGTTCATGGGAAGAACAAACACGCAACGACACCAGTGGATCCATGCGTGGTCTGTGGGAGAACACATGCAATGACACTGGTGGATCCATGTGTGGTTCATGGGAAGAACACACGTGCAATGACACAGGTGATATGTGGTCTGTGAGAAGAACACACATGCAATGCCTCTAGTTCTGGTTAATGAAAAGAGATGACATGCAATGACACTGGTGGATCCATGTGTGGTTCAAGGGAAGAACACACATGCAATGACACTGGGTGTGGTTCATGATATGGTCTGTGAGAAGAACACACATGCAATGACACTGGTGGATCCATGTGTGGTCTGTGGGAAGAACACAGATGCAATGACACTAGATGTGGTTCATGATATGGTTTGTGAGAAGAACACACATGCAAAGACACTGGTGGATCCATGTGTGGTCTTTGGGAAGAACACACATGCAATGACACTGGTGATATGTGGTTTGTGAGAAGAACACACATGCAATGACTCTAGCTGTGGTTCATGAAAAGAGCAGACATGCAATGACACTGGTGGATCCATGTGTGGTCTGTGGGAAGAACACACATGCAATGACACTGGTGGATCCATGTGTGGTCTTTGGGAAGAACACACATGCACTGACACTAGTGATATGTGGTCTATGAGAATAACACACATCCAATGACTCTAGTTGTGGTTCATGAAAAGAGCAAACATGCAATGACACTTGTGGATCCATGTGTGGTTCATGGGAAGAACACACATGCAACGACACCGGTGGATCCATGCGTGGTCTGTGGGAAGAACACACATGCAATGACACTGGTGGATCCATGTGTGGTTCATGGGAAGGACACACATGCAATGACACAGGTGATATGTGGTCTGTGAGAAGAACACACATGCAATGCCTCTAGTTGTGGTTAATGAAAAGAGATGACATGCAATGACACTGGTGGATCCATGTGTGGTTCAAGGGAAGAACACACATGCAATGACACTGGGTGTGGTTCATGATATGGTCTGTGAGAAGAACACACATGCAATGACACTGGTAGATCCATGTGTGGTCTGTGAGAAGAACACAGATGCAATGACACTGGATGTGGTTCATGATATGGTTTGTGAGAAGAACACACATTTAAAGACACTGGTGGATCCATGTGTGGTCTTTGGGAAGAACACACATGCAATGACACTTGTGAAATGTGGTTTGTGAGAAGAACACACATGCAATGACTCTAGCTGTGGTTCATGAAAAGAGCAGACATGCAATGACACTGGTGGATCCATGTGTGGTTCATGGGAAGAACACACATGCGATGACACTGGGTGGATCCATGTGTGATTTGTGATAAGAACACATGCAATGACACCGGTGGATCCATGTGTGGTTCATGGGAAGAACACACATGCAATGACTCTGGTGATATGTGGTTTGTGAAAAGAACAGACATGAAATGACTCTAGCTGTGGTTAATGAGAAGAGAAGACATGCAATGACACTGGTGGATCCATGTGTGGTTCATGGGAAGAACACACATGCAATGACACTGGGTGATATCTGGTCCGTGAGAAGAACACACATCCAATGACTCTAGTTGTGGTTCATGAAAAGAGTAGACATGCAATGACACTGGTGGATCCATGTGTGGTTCATGGGAAGAACACACATGCAACGACACCGGTGGATCCATGTGTGGTCTGTGGGAAGAACACACATGCAACGACACTGGTGGATCCATGTGTGGTTCATGGGAAGAACACACATGCAATGACTCTGGTGATATGTGGTTTGTGAAAAGAACAGACATGAAATGACTCTAGCTGTGGTTAATGAGAAGAGCAGACATGCAATGACACCAGTGGATCCATGTGTGGTTCTTGGGAAGAACACACATGCAATGACTCTGGTGATATGTGGTTTGTGAAAAGAACAGAAATGCAATGACTCTAGGTATGGTTAGTGAGAAGAACACACATGCAATGACACTGGGTGTGGTTCATGATATGGTTTGTGAGAAGAACACACATGCAATGACACTGGTGGATCCCCGTGTGGTCTTTGGGAAGAACACACATCTAATTACTCTAGCTTTGGTTCATGAAAAGAGCAGACATGCAATGACACCGGTGGATCCATGTGTGGTTCATGGGAAGAACACACATGCAATGACACTGGTGGATCCATGTGTGGTTCATGGGAAGAACACACGTGCAACGACACCGGTGGATCCATGTGTGGTCTGTGGGAAGAACACACATGCAATGACACTGGTTGATCCATGTTTGGTTCATGGGAAGAACACACATGCAATGACACAGGTGATATGTGGTATGTGAGAAGAACACACATGCAAGACTCTAGCTGTGGTTAATGAAAAGAGCTGACATTGAATGTCACCGGTGGATCCATGAGTGGTTCAAGGGAAGAACACACATGCAATGACACTGGGTGTGGTTCATGATATGGTCTGTGAGAAGAGCACACATGCAATGACACTGGGTGTGGTTCCTGATATGGTTTGTGAGAAGAACACACATGCAATGACACTGGTGGATCCATGTGTGGTCTTTGGGAAGAACACACATGCAATGACACTGGTGATATCTGCTCTGTGAGAAGTACACACATTCAATGACTCTAGTTGTGGTTCATGAAAAGAGCATACATGCAATGACACTGGTGGATCCATGTTTGGTTCATGGGAAGAACACACATGTGTTGACACTGGGTGGATCCATGTGTGGTTCGTGATAAGAGCAGACATGCATTAACACCGGTGGATCCATGTGTGGTTCATGGGAAGAACACACATGCAATGACTCTGGGTGTGGTTCATGATATGGTTTGTGAGAAGAACACACATGCAATACCACTGGTGGATCCATGTGTGGTCTTTGTAAAGCACACACATGCAATGAACCTGGTGATATGTGGTGTGTGAGAAGAACACACATCCAATGACTCTACTTGTGGTTCATGAAAAGAGTAGACATGCAATGCACTGGTGGATCCACTTGTGGTTCATGGGAAGAACACACATGCAATGACACTGGTGGATCCATGTGTGGTTCATGGGAAGAACACACATGCAATGACACAGGTGATATGTGGTCTGTGAGAAGAACACACATGCAATGCCTCTAGTTGTGGTTAATGAAAAGAGATGATATGCAACGACACTGGTGGATCCATGTGTGGTTCAAGGGAAGAACACACATGCAATGACACTGGGTGTGGTTCATGATATGGTCTGTGAGAAGAACACACATGCAATAACACTGGTGCATCCATGTGTGGTCTTTGAGAAGAACACAGATGCAATGACACTAGATGTGGTTCATGATATGGTTTGTGAGAAGAACACACATGCAAAGACACTGGTGGATCCATGTGTGGTCTTTGGGAAGAACACACATGCAATGACACTGGTGATATGTGGTTTGTGAGAAGAACACACATGCAATGACTCTAGCTGTGGTTCATGAAAAGAGCAGACATGCAATGACACTGGTGGATCCATGTGTGGTTCATGGGAAGAACACACATGCGATGACACTGGGTGGATCCATGTGTGGTTTGTGAGAAGAACACATGCAATGACACCGGTGGATCCATGTGTGGTTCATGGGAAGAACACACATGCAATGACTCTTGTGATATGTGGTTTGTGAAAAGAACAGGCATGAAATGACTCTAGTTGTGGTTAATGAGAAGAGAAGACATGCAATGACATTGGTGGATCCATGTGTGGTTCATGGGAAGAACACACATGCAATGACACTGGGTGATATGTGGTCTGTGAGAAGAACACACATCCAATGACTCTAGTTGTGGTTCATGAAAAGAGTAGACATGCAATGAAACTGGTGGATCCATGTGTGGTTCATGGGAAGAACACACATGCAACGACACCGGTGGATCCATGTGTGGTCTGTGGGAAGAACACACATGCAACGACACTGGTGGATCCATGTGTGGTTCATGGGAAGAACACACATGCAATGACTCTGGTGATATGTGGTTTGTGAAAAGAACAGACATGAAATGACTCTAGCTGTGGTTAATGAGAAGAGCAGACATGCAATGACACCAGTGGATCCATGTGTGGTTCTTGGGAAGAACACACATGCAATGACTCTGGTGATATGTGGTTTGTGAAAAGAACAGAAATGCAATGATTCTAGGTATGGTTAGTGAGAAGAACACACATGCAATGACACTGGGTGTGGTTCATGATATGGTTTGTGAGAAGAACACACATGCAATGACACTGGTGGATCCCTGTGTGGTCTTTGGGAAGAACAAACATCCAATTACTCTAGCTGTGGTTCATGAAAAGAGCAGACATGCAATGACACCGGTGGATCCATGTGTGGTTCATGGGAAGAACACACATGCAATGACACCGGTGGATCCATGTGTGGTTCATGGGAAGAACACACATGCAACGACACTGGTGGATCCATGTGTGGTTCATGGGAAGAACACACATGCAATGACACTGGTGGATCCATGTTTGGTTCATGGGAAGAACACACATGCAATGACACAGGTGATATGTGGTATGTGAGAAGAACACACATGCAAGACTCTAGCTGTGGTTAATGAAAAGAGCTGACATTGAATGTCACCGGTGGATCCATGTGTGGTTCAAGGGAAGAACACACATGCAATGACACTGGGTGTGGTTCATGATATGGTCTGTGAGAAGAACACACATGCAATGACACTGGGTGTGGTTCCTGATATGTTTTGTGAGAAGAACACACATGCAATGACACTGGTGGATCCATGTGTGGTCTTTGGGAAGAACACACATGCAATGACACTAGTGATATCTGGTCTGTGAGAAGTACACACATGCAATGACTCTAGCTGTGGTTCATGAAAAGAGCATACATGCAATGACACTTGTGGATCCATGTTTGGTTCATGGGAAGAACACACATGTGTTGACACTGGGTGGATCCATGTGTGGTTCGTGATAAGAGCAGACATGCATATACACCGGTGGATCTATGTGTGGTTCATGGGAATAACACACATGCAATGACTCTGGGTGTGGTTCATGATATGGTTTGTGAGAAGAACACACATACAATACCACTGGTGGATCCATGTGTGGTCTTTGGGAAGCACACACATGCAATGACCCTAGTGATATGTGGTGTGTGAGAAGAACACACATCCAATGACTCTACTTGTGGTTCATGAAAAGAGTAGACATGCAATGCACTGGTGGATCCATGTGTGGTTCATGGGAAGAACACACATGCAATGACACTGGTGGATCCATGTGTGGTTCATGGGAAGAACACACATGCAATGACACTGGGTGTGGTTCATGATATGGTTTGTGAGAAGAACACACATGCAATGACACTGGTGGATCCCTGTGTGGTCTTTGGGAAGAACACACATCCAATTACTCTAGCTGTGGTTCATGAAAAGAGCAGACATGCAATGACACCGGTGGATCCATGTGTGGTTCATGGGAAGAACACACATGCAATGACACTGGTGGATGCATGTGTGGTTCATGGGAAGAACACACGTGCAACGACACCGGTGGATCCATGTGTGGTCTGTGGGAAGAACACACATCCAATTACTCTAGCTGTGGTTCATGAAAAGAGCAGACATGCAATGACACTGGTGGATCCATGTGTGGTTCATGGGAAGAACACACATGCGATGACACTAGGTGGATCCATGTGTGGTTTGTGAGAAGAACAGACATGCAATGACATCGGTGGATCCATGTGTGGTTCATGGGAAGAACACACATGCAATGACAATGGTGATATGTGGTTTGTGAAAAGAACAGACATGCAATGAGTCTAGCTGTGGTTAATGAGAAGAGAAGACATGCAATGACACCGGTGGATCCATATGTGGTTCATGGGAAGAGCAGACATACAATGACACTGGTGGATCCATGTGTGGTTCATGGGAAGAACACACATGCAACGACACCGCTGGATAGATGTGTGGTCTGTGGGAAGAACACACATGCAATGACACTGGTGGTTCCATGTTTGGTTCATGGGAAGAACACACATGCAATGACACAGGTGATATGTGGTCTGTGAGAAGAACACACATGCAAGACTCTAGCTGTGGTTAATGAAAAGAGCTGACATGCAATGACACCGGTGGATCCATGTGTGGTTCAAGGGAAGAACACACATGCAATGACACTGGGTGTGGTTCATGATATGGTTTGTGAGAATAACACACATGCAATGACACGGGTGGATCCATGTGTGGTCTGTGAGAATAACACACATGCAATGACACTAGGTGTGGTTCCTGATATGGTTTGTGAGAAGAACACACATGCAATGACACTTCTGGATCCTGTGTGGTCTGTGAGAAGAACACACATGAAATAACACTGGTGATATGTGGTCTGTGAGAAGTACACACATGCAATGACTCTAGTTGTGGTTCATGAAAAGAGCATACATGCAATGACACTGGTGCATCCATGTGTTGTTCATGGGAAGAACACACATGCGTTGACAATAGGTGGATCCATGTGTGGTTCATGAGAAGAGCATACATGCAATGACACCGGTGGATCCATGTGTGGTTCATGGGAAGAACACACATGCAATGACTCTGGGTGTGGTTCATGATATGGTTTGTGAGAAGAACACACATGCAATGACACTGGTGGATCCATGTGTGGTCTTTGGGAAGCACACACATGCAATGACACTGGGTGTGGTTCATGATATGGTTTGTGAGAAGAACACACATGCAATGACACTGGTGGATCCATGTGTGGTCTTTGGGAAGAACACACATGCAATGACACTGGTGATATGTGGTCTGTGAGAAGAACACACATCCAATTACTCTAGCTGTGGTTCATGAAAAGAGCAGACATGCAATGACACTGGTGGATCCATGTGTGGTTCATGGAAAGAACACACATGCGATGACACTGGGTGTGGTTCATGATATGGTTTGTGAGAAGAACACACATGCAATGACACTGGTGGATCCATGTGTGGTCTTTGGGAAGAACACACATGCAATGACACTGGTGATATGTGGTCTATGAGAAGAACACACATCCAATTACTCTAGCTGTGGTTCATGAAAAGAGCAGACATGCAAATACACTGGTGGCCATGTGTGGTTCATGGGAAGAACACACATGCGATAACACTAGGTGGATCCATGTGTGGTTTGTGAGAAGAACAGACATGCAATGACATCGGTGGATCCATGTGTGGTTCATGGGAAGAACACACATGCAATGACAATGGTGATATGTGGTTTGTGAAAAGAACAGACATGCAATGAGTCTAGCTGTGGTTAATGAGAAGAGAAGACATGCAATGACACCGGTGGATCCATATGTGGTTCATGGGAAGAGCAGACATACAATGACACTGGTGGATCCATGTGTGGTTCATGGGAAGAACACACATGCAACGACACCGGTGGATAGATGTGTGGTCTGTGGGAAGAACACACATGCAATGACACTGGTGGATCCATGTTTGGTTCATGGGAAGAACACACATGCAATGACACAGGTGATATGTGGTCTGTGAGAAGAACGCACATGCAAGACTCTAGCTGTGGTTAATGAAAAGAGCTGACATGCAATGACACCGGTGGATCCATGTGTGGTTCAAGGGAAGAACACACATGCAATGACACTGGGTGTGGTTCATGATATGGTTTGTGAGAATAACGCACATGCAATGACACGGGTGGATCCATGTGTGGTCTGTGAGAAGAACACACATGCAATGACACTAGGTGTGGTTCCTGATATGGTTTGTGAGAAGAACACACATGCAATGACACTTCTGGATCCTGTGTGGTCTGTGAGAAGAACACACATGAAATAACACTAGTGATATGTGGTCTGTGAGAAGTACACACATGCAATGACTCTAGTTGTGGTTCATGAAAAGAGCATACATGCAATGACACTGGTGCATCCATGTGTTGTTCATGGGAAGAACACACATGCGTTGACAATAGGTGGATCCATGTGTGGTTCATGAGAAGAGCATACATGCAATGACACCGGTGGATCCATGTGTGGTTCATGGGAAGAATACACATGCAATGACTCTGGGTGTGGTTCATGATATGGTTTGTGAGAAGAACACACATGCAATGACACTGGTGGATCCATGTGTGGTCTTTGGGAAGCACACACATGCAATGACACTGGGTGTGGTTCATGATATGGTTTGTGAGAAGAACACACATGCAATGACACTGGTGGATCCATGTGTGGTCTTTGGGAAGAACACACATGCAATGACACTGGTGATATGTGGTCTGTGAGAAGAACACACATCCAATTACTCTAGCTGTGGTTCATGAAAAGAGCAGACATGCAATGACACTGGTGGATCCATGTGTGGTTCATGGAAAGAACACACATGCGAAGACATGGGTGGATCCATGTGTGGTCTGTGAGAAGAACACACATACAATGACACTGGGTGTGGTTCATGATATGGTTTGTGAGAAGAACACACATGCAATGACACTGCTGGATCCATGTGTGGTCTGTGAGAAGAACACACATGGAATGACACTAGGTGTGGTTCATGATATGGTTTGTGAGAAGAACACACATGCAATGACACTGGTGGATCTATGTGTGGTCTTTGGTAAGAACACACATGCAATGACACTGGATCCATGTGTGGTATGTGAGAAGAACACACATACAATGACTCTAGCTGTGGTTCATGAAAAGAGCATACATGCAATGACACTAGTGGATCCATGTGTGGTTCATGTGAAGAACACACATGCGATGACACTGGGTGGATCCATGTGTGGTTCATGAGAAGAGCAGACATGCAATGACACCGGTGGATCCATGTGTGGTTCTTGGGAAGAACACACATGCAATGACTCTGGTGATATGTGGTTTGTGAAAAGAACAGAAATACAATGACTCTAGCTATGGTTAGTGAGAAGAACACACATGCAATGACACTGGGTGTGGTTCATGATATGGTTTGTGAGAAGAATACACATGCAATGACACTGGTGGATCCATGTGTGGTCTTTGGGAAGAACACACATGCAATGAAACTAGTGATATGTGGTCTGTGAGAAGAACACACATCTAATGACTAGCTATAGTTCATGAAAAGAGCAGACATGCAATGACACTCGTGGATCCAGGTGTGGTTCATGGGAAGAACACACACGCAATGACACTGGTGGATCCATGTGTGGTATGTGGGAAGAGTAGACATGCAATGACACTGGTGGATCCATGTGTGGTTCATGGGAAGAACAAACAAGCAATGACACTGGGCGTGGTTCATGATATGGTTTGTGAGAAGAACACACATGCAATGACACTGGTGGATCCATGTGTGGTCTGTGAGAAGAACACACATGCAATGACACTAGGTGTTGTTCATGATATGGTTTGTGAGAAGAACACACATGCAATGACACTGGTGGATCCATGTGTGGTCTTTGGGAAGAACACACATGCAATGACAATGTATCCATGTGTGGTCCGTGAGAAGAACACACATCCAATGACTCTAGCTGTGGTTCATGAAAAGAGCAGACATGCAATGACACTGGTGGATCCATGTGTGTTCTGTGTGAAGAGCAGACATGCAATGACACCGGTGGATCCTTGTGTGGTTTGTGAGAAGAACACACATGCAATGACACTGGTGGATCCATGTGTGGTCTTTGGGAAGAACACACATGCAATGACACTGGATCCATGTGTGGTCTGTGAGAAGAACACAGATCCAATGACTCTAGCTGTGGTTCATGAAAAGTGCAGACATGCAATGACACTGGTGGATCCATGTGTGGTTCATGGGAAGAACACACATGCGATGACACTGGGTGGATCCATGTGTGGTCCATGAGAAGAGCAGACATGTAATGACACCGGTGGATCCATGTGTGGTTCATGGGAAGAACACACATGCAATGACTCTGGTGATATTGGGTTGTGAAAAGAACAAACATGCAATGACTCTAGATGTGGTTAGTGAGAAGAACACACATGCAATGACACTGGGTGTGGTTCATGATATGGTTTGTGAGAAGAACACACATGCAATGACACTGGTGGATCCATGTGTGGTCTTTGGGAGGAACACACATGCAATGACACTGGTGATATGTGGTCTGTGCGAAGAACACACATCCAATGACTCTAGCTATGGTTCAAGAAAAGAGCAGACATGCAATGACACTAGTGGATCCATGTGTGGTTCATGGGAAGAACACACATGCAATGACACTGGGTGTGGTTCATGATATGGTTTGTGAGAAGAACACACATGCAATGACACTAGTGGATCCATGTGTGGTCTTTGGGAAGAACACACATGCAACGACACTGGTGATATGTGGTCTGTGAGAAGAACACACATCCAATGACTCTAGCTGTGGTTCATGAAAAGAGCAGACATGCAATGACACTGGTGGATCCATGTGTGGTTCATGGGAAGAACACACATGCAATGACACTGGTGGATCCATGTGTGGTCTATGGGAAGAGCAGACATGCAGTGACACTAGTGGATCCATGTGTGCTTCATGGGAAGAACACACATGCAATGACACTGGGTGATATGTGGTTTGTGAGAAGAACACACATCCAATGACTCTAGCTGTGGTTCATGAAAAGAGCAGACATGCAATGACACTGGTGGATCCATGTGTGGTTCATGGGAAGAACACACATGCAACAACACCGGTGGATCCATGGGTGGTCTGTGGGAAGAACACACATGCAATGACATGGGTGGATCCATGTGTGGTCTGTGAGAAGAACACACATGCAATGATACTGGGTGTGGTTCATGATATGGTTTGTGAGAAGAACACACATGCAATGACACTGCTGGATCCATGTGTGGTATGTGAGAAGAACACACATGGAATGACACTGGGTGTGGTTCATGATATGGTTTGTGAGAAGAACACACATGCAATGACACTGGTGGATCTATGTGTGGTCTTTGGTAAGAACACACATGCAATGACATTGGATCCATGTGTGGTATGTGAGAAGAACACACATACAATGACTCTAGCTATGGTTCATGAAAAGAGCATACATGCAATGACACTAGTGGATCCATGTGTGGTTCATGGGAAGAACACACATGCGATGACACTAGGTGGATCCATGTGTGGTTCATGAGAAGAGCAGACATGCAATGACACCGGTGGATCCATGTGTGGTTCTTGGGAAGAACACACATGCAATGACTCTGGTGATATGTGGTTTGTGAAAAGAACAGAAATGCAATGACTCTAGCTATGGTTAGTGAGAAGAACACACATGCAATGACACTGGGTGTGGTTCATGATATGGTTTGTGAGAAGAACACACATCCAATGACATTGGTGGATCCATGTGTGGTCTTTGGGAAGAACACACATGCAATGACACTAGTGATATGTGGTATGTGAGAAGAACACACATCTAATGACTCTAGCTATGGTTCATGAAAAGAGCAGACATGCAATGACACTCGTGGATCCAGGTGTGGTTCCTTGGAAGAACACACACGCAATGACACTGGTGGATCCATGTGTGGTATGTGGGAAGAGTAGACATGCAATGACACTGGTGGATCCATGTGTGGTTCATGGGAAGAACAAACATGCAATGACACTGGGCGTGGTTCATGATATGGTTGGTGAGAAGAACACACATGCAATGACACTGGTGGATCCTTGTGTGGTCTGTGAGAAGAACACACATGCAATGACACTAGGTGTGGTTCATGATATGGTTTGTGAGAAGAACACACATGGAATGACACTGGTGGATCCATGTGTCTTCTTTGGGAAGAACACACATGCAATGACAATGGATCCATGTGTGGTCTGTGAGAAGAACCCACATCCAATGACTCTAGCTGTGGTTCATGAAAAGAGCAGACATGATCCATGTGTGGTCTGTGTGAAAAGCAGACATGCAATGACACCGGTGGATCCATGTGTGGTTTGTGAGAAGAACACACATGCAATGACACTGGTGGATCCATGTGTGGTCTTTGGGAAGAACACACATGCAATGACACTGGATCCATGTGTGGTCTGTGAGAAGAACACAGATCCAATGACTCTAGCTGTGGTTCATGAAAAGAGCAGACATGCAATGACACTGGTGGATCCATGTGTGGTTCATGAGAAGAACACACATGCGATGACACTGGGTGGATCCATGTGTGGTCCATGAGAAGACCAGACATGTAATGACACCGGTGGATCCATGTGTGGTTCATGGGAAGAACACACATGCAATGACTCTGGTGATATGTGGTTTGTGAAAAGAACGAACATGCAATGACTCTAGATGTGGTTAGTGAGAAGAACACACATGCAATGACACTGGGTGTGGTTCATGATATGGTTTGTGAGAAGAACACACATGCAATGACACTGGTGGATCCATGTGTGGTCTTTGGGAGGAACACACATGCAATGACACTGGTGATATGTGGTTTGTGCGAAGAACACACATCCAATGACTCTAGCTATGGTTCAAGAAAAGAGCAGACATGCAATGACATTAGTGGATCCATGTGTGGTTCATGGCAAGAACACACATGCAATGACACTGGGTGTGGTTCATGATATGGTTTGTGAGAAGAACACACATGCAATGACACTAGTGGATCCATGTGTGGTCTTTGGGAAGAACACACATGCAATGACACTAGTGATATGTGGTCTGTGAGAAGAACACACATCCAATGACTCTAGCTGTGGTTCATGAAAAGAGTAGACATGCAATGAAACTGGTGGATCCATGTGTGGTTCATGGGAAGAACACACATGCAATGACACTGGTGGATCCATGTGTGATCTATGGGAAGAGCAGACATGCAATGACACTGGTGGATCCATGTGTGCTTCATGGGAAGAACACACATGCAATGACACTGGGTGATATGTGGTTTGTGAGAAGAACACACATCCAATGACTCTAGCTGTGGTTCATGAAAAGAGCAGACATGCAATGACACTGGTGGATCCATGTGTGGTTCATGGGAAGAACACACATGCAACAACACCGGTGGATCCATGTGTGGTTTGTGGGAAGAACACACATGCAATGACACTGGTGGATCCATGTGTGGTTCATGGGAAGAACACACATGCAATGACACAGGTGATATGTGGTCTGTGAGAAGAACACACATGCAATGACTCTAGCTGTGGTTAATGAAAAGAGCTGACATGCAATGACACCAGTGTATTGTGTGGTTCAAGGGAAGAACACACATGCAATGACACTGGGTGTGGTTCATGATATGGTCTGTGAGAAGAACACACATGTAATGACACTGGTGGATCCATGTGTGGTCTGTGAGAAGAACACACATGCAATGACACTGGGTCTGGTTCATGATATGGTTTGTGAGAAGAACACACATTCAATGACACTGGTGGATCCATGTGTGGTCTTTGGGAAGAACACACATGCAATGACACTAGTGTTATGAGGTATGTGAGAAGAACACACATCCAATGACTCTAGTTGTGGTTCATGAAAAGAGCAGACATGCAATGACACTGGTGGATCCATGTGTGGTTCATGGGAAGAACACACATGCAATGACACTGGGTGTGGTTCATCATATGGTTTGTGAGAAGAACACACATGCAATGACACTGGTGGATCCATGTGTGGTCTGTGAGAAGAACACACATGCAATGACACTAGATGTGGTTCATGATATGGTTTGTGAGAAGAACACACATGCAATGACACTGGTGGATCCATGTGTGGTCTTTGGGAAGAACACACATGCAATGACACTGGATCCATGTGTGGTCTGTGAGAAGAACACACATCCAATGACTCTAGCTGTGGTTCATGAAAAGAGCATACATGCAATGACACTGGTGGATCCATGTGTGGTCTGTGAGAAGAGCAGACATGCAATGACATCGGTGGATCCATGTGTGGTTTGTGAGAAGAACACACATGCAATGACACTGGTCGATCCATGTGTGGTCTTTGGGAAGAACACACATGCAATAACACTGGATCCATGTGTGGTCTGTGAGAAGAACACATATCCAATGACTCTAGTTGTGGTTCATGAAAAGAGCAGACATGCAATGACACTGGTGGATCCATGTGTGGTTCATGGGAAGAACACACATGCGATGAAACTGGGTGGATCCATGTGTGGTCCATGAGAAGAGCAGACATGTAATGACACCGGTGGATCCATGTGTAGTTCACGGGAAGAACACACATGCAATGACTCTGGTGATATGTGGTTTGTGAAAAGAACAAACATGCAATGACTCTAGATGTGGTTAGTGAGAAGAACACACATGCAATGACACTGGGTGTGGTTCATGATATGGTTTGTGAGAAGAACACACATGCAATGACACTGGTGGATCCATGTGTGGTCCTTGGGAAGAACACACATGCAATGACACTGGTGATATGTGGTCTGTGCGAAGAACACACATCCAATGACTCTAGCTATGGTTCATGAAAAGAGCAGACATGCAATGACACTAGTGGATCCATGTGTGGTTCATGGGAAGAACACACATGCAATGACACTGGGTGTGGTTCATGATATGGTTTGTGAGAAGAACACACATGCAATGACACTAGTGGATCCCTGTGTGGTCTGTGAGAAGAACAGACATCCAATGACTCTAGCTATGGTTCATGAAAAGAGCGGACATGCAATGACACTAGTGGATCCATGTGTGTTTCATGGGAAGAACACACATGTAATGACACTGGTGGATCCATGTGTGGTCTATGGGAAGAGCAGACATGCAATGACACTGGTGGATCCACGTGTGCTTCATGGGAAGAACACACATGCAATGACACTGGGTGATATGTGGTTTGTGAGAAGAACACACATCCAATGACTCTAGCCGTGGTTCATGAAAAGAGCAGACATGCAATGACACTGGTGGATCCATGTGTGGTTCATGGGAAGAACACACATGCAACGACACTGGTGGATCCATGTATGGTTCATGGGAAGAACACACATGCAATGACTCTGGTGATATGTGGTTTGTCATAAGAACAGGCATGCAATGACTCTAGCTGTGGTTAATGAGAAGAGCAGACATGCAATGACACCGGTGGATCCATGTGTGGTTCATGGGAAGAGCAGACATACAATGACACTGGTGGATCAATGTATGGTTCATGGGAAGAACACACATGCAACGACACCGGTGGATCCATGTGTGGTCTGTGGGAAGAACACACATGCAATGACACTGGTGGATCCATGTCTGGTTCATGGGAAGAACACACATGCAATGACACAGGTGATATGTGGTCTATGAGAAGAACACACATGCAATGACTCTAGCTGTGGTTAATGAAAAGAGCTGACATGCAATGACACTAGTGTATTGTGTGGTTCAAGGGAAGAACACACATGCAATGACACTGGGTGTAGTTCATGATATGGTCTGTGAGAAGAACACACAAGCAATGACACTGGTGGATCCATGTGTGGTCTGTGAAAAGAACACACATGCAATGACACTGGGTCTGGTTCATGATATGGTTTGTGAGAAGAACACAAATTCAATGACACTGCTGGATCCATGTGTGGTCTTTGGGAAGAACACACATGCAATGACACTAGTGTTATGTGGTATGTGAGAAGAACACACATCCAATGACTCTAGTTGTGGTTCATGAAAAGAGCAGATATGCAATGACACTGGTGGATCCATGTGTGGTTCATGGGAAGAACACACATGCAATGACACTGGGTGTGGTTCATGATATGGTTTGTGAGAAGAACACACATGCAATGACACTGGTGGATCCATGTGTGGTCTTTGGGAAGAACACATATGGAATGACACCGGTGGATCCATGTGTGGTTCATGGGAAGAGTAGACATACAATGACACTGGTGGATCCATGTGTGGTTCATGGGAAGAACACACATGCAACGACACCGGTGGATCCATGTGTGGTCTGTGGGAAGAACACACATGCAATGACACTGGTGGATCCATGTTTGGTTCATGGGAACAACAGACATGCAATGACACAGGTGATATGTGGTCTGTGACAAGAACACACATGCAATGACTCTAGCTGTGCCTAATGAAAAGAGCTGACATGCAATAAAAAAGGTGGATCCATGTGTGGTTCAAAGGAAGAACACACATGCAATGACACTGGGTGTGGTTCATGATATGGTATGTGAAAAGAACACACATGCAATGACACTGGTGGATCCATGTGTGGTCTGTGAGAAGAACACACATGCAATGACACTGGGTGTGGTTCATGATATGGTTTGTGAGAAGAACACACATGCAATGACACTAGTGGATCCATCTGTTGTCTTTGGGAAGAACACACATGCAATGACACTGGTGGATCCATGTGTGGTCTTTGGGAAGAACACACATGCAATGACACTGGTGATATGTGGTCTGTGCGAAGAACACACATCCAATGACTCTAGCTATGGTTCATGAAAAGAGCAGACATGCAATGACACTAGTGGATCCATGTGTGGTTCATGGGAAGAACACACATGCAATGACACTGGGTGTGGTTCATGATATGGTTTGTGAGAAGAACACACATGCAATGACACTAGTGGATCCATGTGTTGTCTTTGGGAAGAACACACATGCAATGACACTAGTGATATGTGGTCTGTGAGAAGAACACACATCCAATGACTCTAGCTGTGGTTCATGAAAAGAGTAGACATGCAATGACACTGGTGGATCCATGTGTGGTTCATGGGAAGAACACACATGCAATGACACTGGTGGATCCATGTGTGGTCTATGGGAAGAGCAGACATGCAATGACACTGGTGGATCCATGTGTGCTTCATGGGAAGAACACACATGCAATGACACTGGGTGATATGTGGTTTGTGAGAAGAACACACATCCAATGACTCTAGCCGTGGTTCATGAAAAGAGCAGACATGCAATGACACTGGTGGATCCATGTGTGGTTCATGGGAAGAACACACATGCAACGACACCGGTGGATCCATGTGTGGTTTGTGGGAAGAACACACATGCAATGACACTGGTGGATCCATGTGTGGTTCATGGGAAGAACACACATGCAATGACACAGGTGATATGTGGTCTGTGAGAAGAACACACATGCAATGACTCTAGCTGTGGTTAATGAAAAGAGCTGACATGCAATGACACCAGTGTATTGTGTGGTTCAAGGGAAGAACACACATGCAATGACACTGGGTGTGGTTCATGATATGGTCTGTGAGAAGAACACACATGTAATGACACTGGTGGATCCATGTGTGGTCTGTGAGAAGAACACACATGCAATGACACTGGGTCTGGTTTACGATATGGTTTGTGAGAAGAACACACATTCAATGACACTGGTGGATCCATGTGTGGTCTTTGGGAAGAACACACATGCAATGCCACTAGTGTTATGTGGTATGTGAGAAGAACACACATCCAATGACTCTAGTTGTGGTTCATGAAAACAGCAGACATGCAATGACACTGGTGGATCCATGTGTGGTTCATGGGAAGAACACACATGCAATGACACTGGGTGTGGTTCATGATATGGTTTGTGAGAAGAACACACATGCAATGACACTGGTGGATCCACGTGTGGTCTGTGAGAAGAACACACATGCAATGACACTAGATGTGGTTCATGATATGGTTTGTGAGAAGAACACACATGCAATGACACTGGTGGATCCATGTGTGGTCTTTGGGAAGAACACACATGCAATGACACTGGTGGATCCATGTGTGGTCTGTGAGAAGAACACACATCCAATGACTCTAGCTGTGGTTCATGAAAAGAGCATACATGCAATGACACTGGTGGATCCATGTGTGGTCTGTGAGAAGAGCAGACATGCAATGACATCGGTGGATCCATGTGTGGTTTGTGAGAAGAACAGACATGCAATGACACTGGTCGATCCATGTGTGGTCTTTGGGAAGAACACACATGCAATAACACTGGATCCATGTGTGGTCTGTGAGAAGAACACATATCCAATGACTCTAGTTGTGGTTCATGAAAAGAGCAGACATGCAATGACACTGGTGGATCCATGTGTGGTTCATGGGAATAACACACATGCGATGAAACTGGGTGGATCCATGTGTGGTCCATGAGAAGAGCAGACATGTAATGACACCGGTGGATCCATGTGTGGTTCACGGGAAGAACACACATGAAATGACTCTGGTGATATGTGGTTTGTGAAAAGAACAAACATGCAATGACTCTAGATGTGGTTAGTGAGAAGAACACACATGCAATGACACTGGGTGTGGTTCATGATATGGTTTGTTAGAAGAACACACATGCAATGACACTGGTGGATCCATGTGTGGTCTTTGGGAAGAACACACATGCAATGACACTGGTGATATGTGGTCTGTGCGAAGAACACACATCCAATGACTCTAGCTATGGTTCATGAAAAGAGCAGACATGCAATGACACTAGTGGATCCATGTGTGGTTCATGGGAAGAACACACATGCAATGACACTGGGTGTGGTTCATGATATGGTTTGTGAGAAGAACACACATGCAATGACACTAGTGGATCCATGTGTGGTCTGTGAGAAGAACAAACATCCAATGACTCTAGCTATGGTTCATGAAAAGAGCGGACATTCAATGACACTAGTGGATCCATGTGTGTTTCATGGGAAGAACACACATGTAATGAAACTGGTGGATCCATGTGTGGTCTATGGGAAGAGCAGACATGCAATGACACTGGTGGATCCATGTGTGCTTCATGGGAAGAACACACATGCAATGACACTGGGTGATATGTGGTTTGTGAGAAGAACACACATCCAATGACTCTAGCCGTGGTTCATGAAAAGAGCAGACATGCAATGACACTGGTGGATCCATGTGTGGTTCATGGGAAGAACACACATGCAACGACACTGGTGGATCCATGTATGGTCTGTGGGAAGAACACACATGCAATGACACTGGTGGATCCATGTGTGGTTCATGGGAAGAACACACATGGAATGACACAGGTGATATGTGGTCTGTGAGAAGAACACACATGCAATGACTCTAGCTGTGGTTAATGAAAAGAGCTGACATGCAATGACACTAGTGTATTGTGTGGTTCAAGGGAAGAACACACATGCAATGACACTGGGTGTGGTTCATGATATGGTCTGTGAGAAGAACACACAAGCAATGACACTGGTCGATCCATGTGTGGTCTGTGAAAAGAACACACATGCAATGACACTGGGTCTGGTTCATGATATGGTTTGTGAGAAGAACACAAATTCAATGACACTGTTGGATCCATGTGTGGTCTTTGGGAAGAACACACATGCAATGACACTAGTGTTATGTGGTATGTGAGAAGAACACACATCCAATGACTCTAGTTGTGGTTCATGAAAAGAGCAGACATGCAATGACACTGGTGGATCCATGTGTGGTTCATGGGAAGAACACACATGCAATGACACTGGGTGTGGTTCATGATATGGTTTGTGAGAAGAACACACATGCCATGACACTGGTGGATCCATGTGTGGTCTTTGGGAAGAACACATATGGAATGACACCGGTGGATCCATGTGTGGTTCATGGGAAGAGTAGACATACAATGACACTGGTGGATCCATGTGTGGTTCATGGGAAGAACACACATGCAACGACACCGGTGTATCCATGTGTGGTCTGTGGGAAGAACACACATGCAATGACACTGGTGGATCCATGTTTGGTTCATGGGAAGAACAGACATGCAATGACACAGGTGATATGTGGTCTGTGACAAGAACACACATGCAATGACTCTAGCTGTGCTTAATGAAAAGAGCTGACATGCAATAAAAAAGGTGGATCCATGTGTGGTTCAAAGGAAGAACACACATGCAATGACACTGGGTGTGGTTCATGATATGGTATGTGAAAAGAACACACATGCAATGACACTGGTGGATCCATGTGTGGTCTGTGAGAAGAACACACATGCAATGACACTGGGTGTGGTTCATGATATGGTTTGTGAGAACAACACACATGCAATGACACTAGTGGATCCATCTGTTGTCTTTGGGAAGAACACACATGTAATGACACTGGTGATATGTGGTATGTGAGAAGAACACACATCCAATGACTATAGTTGTGGTTCATGAAAAGAGCATACATGCAATGACACTTGTGGATCCATGTGTGGTTCATGGGAAGAACACACATGCGATGACACTTGGTGGATCCATGTGTGGTTCATGAGAAGAGCAGACATGCAATGACACCGGTGGATCCATGTGTGTTTCATGGGAAGAACACACATGCAATGACACTGGGTGTGGTTCATGATATGGTTTGTGAGAAGAACACACATGCAATGACACTAGTGGATCCATGTGTGGTCTTTGGGAAGAACACACATGCAATGACACTGGTGATATGTGGTCTGTGAGAAGAACACACATCCAATGACTAGCTGTGGTTCATGAAAAGAGCAGACATGCAATGACACTAGTGGATCCATGTGTGGTTCATGGGAAGAACACACATGCAATGACACTGGTGGATCCATGTGTGGTCTATGGGAAGAGCAGACATGCAATGACACTGGTGGATCCATGTGTGCTTCATGGGAAGAACACACATGCAATGACACTGGGTGATATGTGGTTTCTGAGAAGAACACACATCCAATGACTCTAGTTGTGGTTCATGAAAAGAGCAGACATGCAATGACACTGGTGGATCCATGTGTGGTTCATGGGAAGAACACACATGCAACGACACCGGTGGATCCATGTGTGGTCTGTGGGAAGAACACACATGCAATGACACTGGTGGATCCATGTGTGGTTCATGGGAAGAACACACATGCAATGACACATGTGATATGTGGTCTGTGAGAAGAACACACATGCAATGACTCTAGCTGTGGTTAATGAAAAGAGCTGACATGCAATGACACCAGTGTATTGTGTGGTTCAAGGGAAGAACACACATGCAATGACACTGGGTGTGGTTCATGATATGGTCTGTGAGAAGAACACACATGTAATGACACTGGTGGATCCATGTGTGGTCTGTGAGAAGAACACATGCAATGACACTGGGTCTGGTTCATGATATGGTTTGTGAGAAGAACACACATTCAATGACAGTGGTGGATCCATGTGTGGTCTTTGGGAAGAACACACATGCAATGACACTAGTGTTATGTGGTATATGAGAAGAACACACATCCAATGACTCTAGCTGTGGTTCATGAAAAGAGCAGACATGCAATGACACTGGTGGATCCATGTGTGGTTCATGGGAAGAACACACATGCAATGACACTAGGTGTGGTTCATGATATGGTTTGTGAGAAGAACACACATGCAATGACACTGGTGGATCCATGTGTGGTCTGTGAGAAGAACACACATGCAATGACACTAGGTGTGGTTCATGATATGGTTTGTGAGAAGAACACACATGCAATGACACTGGTGGATCCATGTGTGGTCTTTGGGAAGAACACACATGCAATGACACTGGATCCATGTGTGGTCTGTGAGAAGAACACACATCCAATGACTCTAGCCGTGGTTCATGAAAAGAGCAGACATGCAATGACACGGGTGGATCCATGTGTGGTCTATGAGAAGAGCAGACATGAAATGACACCGGTGGATCCATGTGTGGTTTGTGAGAAGAACACACATGCAATGACACTGGTCGATCCATGTGTGGTCTTTGGGAAGAACACACATGCAATGACACTGGATCCATGTGTGGTCTGCGAGAAGAACACATATCCAATGACTCTAGCTGTGGTTCATGAAAAGAGCAGACATGCAATGACACTGGTGGATCCATGTGTGGTTCATGGGAAGAACACACATGCGATGACACTGGGTGGATCCATGTGTGGTCCATGAGAAGAGCAGACATGTAATGACACCGGTGGATCCATGTGTGGTTCATGGGAAGAACACACATGCAATGACTCTGGTGATATGTGGTTTGTGAAAAGAACAAACATGCAATGACTCTAGATGTGGTTAGTGAGAAGAACACACATGCAATGACACTGGGTGTGGTTCATGATATGGTTTGTGAGAAGAACACACATGCAATGACACTGGTGGATCCATGTGTGGTCTTTGGGAAGAACACACATGCAATGACACTGGTGATATGTGGTCTGTGCGAAGAACACACATCCAATGACTCTAGCTATGGTTCATGAAAAGAGCAGACATGCAATGACACTAGTGGATCCATGTGTGGTTCATGGGAAGAACACACATGCAATGACACTGGGTGTGGTTCATGATATGGTTTGTGAGAAGAACACACATGCAATGACACTAGTGGATCCATGTGTGGTCTTTGGGAAGAACACACATGCAATGACACTGGTGATATGTGGTCTGTGAGAAGAACACACATCCAATGACTCTAGCTATGGTTCATGAAAAGAGAAGACATGCAATGACAGCGGTGGATACATGTGTGGTTCATGGGAAGAACACACATGCAATGACACTGGGTGTGGTTCATGATATGGTTTGTGAGAAGAACACACATGCAATGACACTAGTGGATCCATGTGTGGTCTTTGGGAAGAACACACATGCAATGACACTGGTGATATGTGCTCTGTGAGAAGAACACACATCCAATGACTCTAGCTATGGTTCATGAAAAGAGCAGACATGCAATGACACTGGTGGATCCATGTGTGGTTCATGGGAAGAACACACATGCAATGACACTGGTGGATCCATGTGTGGTATATGGGAAGAGCAGACATGCAATGACACTGGTGGATCCATGTGTGCTTCATGGGAAGAACACACATGCAATGACACTGGGTGATATGTGGTTTGTGAGAAGAACACACATCCAATGACTCTAGCTGTGGTTCATGAAAAGAGCAGACATGCAATGACACTTGTGGATCCATGTGTGGTTCATGGGAAGAACACACATGCAACGATACCGGTGGATCCATGTGTGGTCTGTGGGAAGAACACACATGCAATGACACCGGTGGATCCATGTGTGGTTCATGGGAAGAACACACATGCAATGACACAGGTGATATGTGGTCTGTGAGAAGAACACACATGCAATGACTCTAGCTGTGGTTAATGAAAAGAGCTGACATGCAATGACACCAGTGTATTGTGTGGTTCAAGGGAAGAACACACATGCAATGACACTGGGTGTGGTTCATGATATGGTCTGTGAGAAGAACACACATGCAATGACACTGGTGGATCCATGTGTGGTCTGTGAGAAGAACACACATGCAATGACACTGGGTCTGGTTCATGATATGGTTTCTGAGAAGAACACACATTCAATGACACTGTTGGATCCATGTGTGGTCTTTGGGAAGAACACACATGCAATGACACTAGTGTTATGTGGTATGTGAGAAGAACACATATCCAATGACTCTAGCTGTGGTTCATGAAAAGAGCAGACATGCAATGACACTGGTGGATCCATGTGTGGTTCATGGGAAGAACACACATGCAATGACACTGGGTGTGGTTCATGATATGGTTTCTGAGAAGAACACACATGCAATGACACTGGTGGATCCATGTGTGGTCTTTGGGAAGAACACACATGGAATGACACCGGTGGATCCATGTGTGGTTCATGGGAAGAGCAGACATACAATGACACTGGTGGATCCATGTGTGGTTCATGGGAAGAACACACATGCAACGACACCGGTGGATCCATGTGTGGTCTGTGGGAAGAACACACATGCAATGACACTGGTGGATCCATGTTTGGTTCATGGGAAGAACAGACATGCAATGACAAGGGGTGATATGTGGTCTGTGACAAGAACACACATGCAATGACTCTAGATGTGCTTAATGAAAAGATCTGACATGCAATAACAAAGGTGGATCCATGTGTGGTTCAAAGGAAGAACACACATGCAATGACACTGGGTGTGGTTCATGATATGGTATGTGAAAAGAACACACATGCAATGACACTGGTGGATCCATGTGTTGTCTGTGAGAAGAACACACATGCAATGACACTGGGTGTGGTTCATGATATGGTTTGTGAGAAGAACATACATGCAATGACACTGGTGGATCCATCTGTTGTCTTTGGGAAGAACACACATGCAATGACACTGGTGATATGTGGTATGTGAGAAGAACACACATGCAATGACTATAGCTGTGGTTCATGAAAAGAGCATACATGCAATGACACTTGTGGATCCATGTTCGGTTCATGGGAAGAACACACATGCGATGACACTGGGTGGATCCATGTGTGGTTCATGAGAAGAGCAGACATGCAATGACACCGGTGGATCCATGTGTGGTTCATGGGAAGAACACACATGCAATGACACTGGGTGTGGTTCATGATATGGTTTGTGAGAAGAACAGACATGCAATGACACTAGTGGATCCATGTGTGGTCTTTGGGAAGAACACACATGCAATGACACTGGTGATATGTGCTCTGTGAGAAGAACACACATCCAATGACTCTAGCTATGGTTCATGAAAAGAGCAGACATGCAATGACACTGGTGGATCCATGTGTGGTTCATGGGAAGAACACACATGCAATGACACTGGTGGATCCATGTGTGGTATATGGGAAGAGCAGACATGCAATGACACTGGTGGATCCATGTGTGCTTCATGGGAAGAACACACATGCAATGACACTGGGTGATATGTGGTTTGTGAGAAGAACACACATCCAATGACTCTAGCTGTGGTTCATGAAAAGAGCAGACATGCAATGACACTTGTGGATCCATGTGTGGTTCATGGGAAGAACACACATGCAACGATACCGGTGGATCCATGTGTGGTCTGTGGGAAGAACACACATGCAATGACACCGGTGGATCCATGTGTGGTTCATGGGAAGAACACACATGCAATGACACAGGTGATATGTGGTCTGTGAGAAGAACACACATGCAATGACTCTAGCTGTGGTTAATGAAAAGAGCTGACATGCAATGACACCAGTGTATTGTGTGGTTCAAGGGAAGAACACACATGCAATGACACTGGGTGTGGTTCATGATATGGTCTGTGAGAAGAACACACATGCAATGACACTGGTGGATCCATGTGTGGTCTGTGAGAAGAACACACATGCAATGACACTGGGTCTGGTTCATGATATGGTTTCTGAGAAGAACACACATTCAATGACACTGTTGGATCCATGTGTGGTCTTTGGGAAGAACACACATGCAATGACACTAGTGTTATGTGGTATGTGAGAAGAACACATATCCAATGACTCTAGCTGTGGTTCATGAAAAGAGCAGACATGCAATGACACTGGTGGATCCATGTGTGGTTCATGGGAAGAACACACATGCAATGACACTGGGTGTGGTTCATGATATGGTTTCTGAGAAGAACACACATGCAATGACACTGGTGGATCCATGTGTGGTCTTTGGGAAGAACACACATGGAATGACACCGGTGGATCCATGTGTGGTTCATGGGAAGAGCAGACATACAATGACACTGGTGGATCCATGTGTGGTTCATGGGAAGAACACACATGCAACGACACCGGTGGATCCATGTGTGGTCTGTGGGAAGAACACACATGCAATGACACTGGTGGATCCATGTTTGGTTCATGGGAAGAACAGACATGCAATGACAAGGGGTGATATGTGGTCTGTGACAAGAACACACATGCAATGACTCTAGATGTGCTTAATGAAAAGATCTGACATGCAATAACAAAGGTGGATCCATGTGTGGTTCAAAGGAAGAACACACATGCAATGACACTGGGTGTGGTTCATGATATGGTATGTGAAAAGAACACACATGCAATGACACTGGTGGATCCATGTGTTGTCTGTGAGAAGAACACACATGCAATGACACTGGGTGTGGTTCATGATATGGTTTGTGAGAAGAACACACATGCAATGACACTGGTGGATCCATCTGTTGTCTTTGGGAAGAACACACATGCAATGACACTGGTGATATGTGGTATGTGAGAAGAACACACATGCAATGACTATAGCTATGGTTCATGAAAAGAGCATACATGCAATGACACTTGTGGATCCATGTTCGGTTCATGGGAAGAACACACATGCGATGACACTGGGTGGATCCATGTGTGGTTCATGAGAAGAGCAGACATGCAATGACACCGGTGGATCCATGTGTGGTTCATGGGAAGAACACACATGCAATGACACTGGGTGTGGTTCATGATATGGTTTGTGAGAAGAACAGACATGCAATGACACTAGTGGATCCATGTGTGGTCTTTGGGAAGAACACACATGCAATGACACTGGTGATATGTGGTCTGTGAGAAGAACACACATCCAATGACTCTAGCTGTGGTTCATGAAAAGAGCAGACATGCAATGACACTGGTGGATCCATGTGTGGTTCATGGGAAGAACACACATGCAATGACACTGGTGGATCCATGTGTGGTCTATGGGAAGAGCAGACATGCAATGACACTGGTGGATCCATGTGTGCTTCATGGGAAGAACACACATGCAATGACACTGGGTGATATGTGGTTTGTAAGAAGAACACACATCCAATGACTCTAGTTGTGGTTCATGAAAAGAGCAGACATGCAATGACACTGGTGGATCCATGTGTGGTTCATGGGAAGAACACACATGCAACGACACCGGTGGATCCATGTGTGGTCTGTGGGAAGAACACACATGCAATGACACTGGTGGATCCATGTGTGGTTCATGGGAAGAACACACATGCAATGACACAGGTGATATGTGGTCTGCGAGAAGAACACACATGCAATGACTCTAGCATTGGTTAATGAAAAGAGTTGACATGCAATGACACCAGTTTTATGTGGTATGTGAGAAGAACACACATCCAATGTAAGAAGAACACACATTCAATGACACTGGTGGATCCATGTGTGGTCTTTGGGAAGAACACACATGCAATGACACTAGTTTTATGTGGTATGTGAGAAGAACACACATCCAATGACTCTAGCTGTGGTTCATGATAAGAGCAAACATGCAATGACACTGGTGGATCCATGTGTGGTTCATGGGAAGAACACACATGCAATGACACTGGGTTTGGTTCATGATATAGTTTGTGAGAAGAACACACATGGAATGACACCGGTGGATCCATGTGTGGTTCATGGGAAGAACACACATGCAACGACACCGGTGGATCCATGTGTGGTCTGTGGGAAGAACACACATGCAATGACATTGGTGGATCAATGTTTGGTTCATGGGAAGAACAGACATGCAATGACACAGGTGATATGTGGTCCGTGAGAAGAACACACATGCAATGACTCTAGCTGTGGTTAATGAAAAGAGCTGACATGCAATAACACCGGTGGATCCATGTGTGGTTCAAAGGAAGAACACACATGCAATGACACTAGGTGTGGTTCATGATATGGTCTGTGAAAAGAACACACATGAAATGACACTGGTGGATCCATGTGTGGTCTGTGAGAAGAACACACATGCAATGACACTGGGTGTGGTTGATGATATGGTTTGTGAGAAGAACACACATGCAATGACACTGGTGGATCCATGTGTTGTCTTTGGGAACAACACACATGCAATGACACTGGTGATATGTGGTCTGTGAGAAGAACACACATCCAATGACTATAGTTGTGGTTCATGAAAAGAGCATACATGCAATGACACTTGTGGATCCATGTGTGGTTCATGGGAAGAACACACATGCGATGACACTGGGTGGATCCATGTGTGGTTCATGAGAAGAGCAGACATGCAATGACACCGGTGGACCCATGTGTGGTTCATGGGAAGAACACACATGCATTGACTGGTGATATCTGGTTTGTGAAAAGAACAGACATGCAATGACTCTAGCTGTGGTTAGTGTGAAGAACACACATGCAATGACACTGGGTGTGTTTCATGATATGGTTTGTGAGAAGAACACACATGCAATGACATTGGTGGATCCATGTGTGGTCTTTGGGAAGAACACACATGCAATGACACTGGTGATATGTGGTCTGTGAGAAGAACACACATGCAATGACACTGGTGGATCCATGTTTGGTCTTTGGGAAGAACACACATGGAATGACACCGGTCGATCCATGTGTGGTTCATGGGAAGAGCAGACATACAATGACACTGGTGGATCCATGTGTGGTTCATGGGAAGAACACACATGCAACGACACCGGTGGATCCATGCGTGGTCTGTGGGAAGAACACACATGCAATGACACTGGTGGATCCATGTTTGGTTCATGGGAAGAACAGACATGCAATGACATGGGTGATATGTGGTCTGTTAGAAGAACACACATGCAATGACTCTAGATGTGGTTAATGAAAAGAGCTGACATGCAATGACACTGGTGGATCCATGTGTGGTTCAAAGGAAGAACACACATGCAATGACACTGGGTGTGGTTCATGATATGGTCTGTGAAAAGAACACACATGCAATGACACTGTTGGATCCATGTGTGGTCTGTGAGAAGAACACACATGCAATGACACTGGGTGTGGTTCATGATATGGTTTGTGAGAAGAACACACATGCAATGACACTGGTGGATCCATGTGTGGTCTTTGGGAAGAACACACATGCAATGACACTGGTGATATGTGGTCTGTGAGAAGAACACACATCCAATGACTAGCTGTGGTTCATGAAAAGAGCAGACATGAAATGACATTGGTGGATCCATGTGTGGTCCATGGGAAGAACACACATGCAATGACACTGGTGGATCCATGTGTGGTCTATGGGAAGAGCAGACATGCAATGACACTAGTGGATCCATGTGTGGTTCATGGGAAGAACACACATGCAATGACACTGGGTGATATGTGGTTTGTGAGAAGAACACACATCCAATGACTCTAGCTATGGTTCATGAAAAGAGCAGACATGCAATGACCCTGGTGGATCCATGTGTAGTTCATGGGAAGAACACACATGCAACGACACCGGTGGATCCATGTGTGGTCTGTGGGAAGAACACACATGAAATGACACTGGTGGATCCATGTGTGGTTCATGGGAAGAACACACATGCAATGACACAAGTGATATGTGGTCTCTGAGAAGAACACACTGCAATGACTCTAGCTGTGGTTAATGAAAAGAGCTGACATGCAATGACACCAGTGTATTGTATGGTTCAAGGGAAGAACACACATGCACTGACACTGGGTGTGGTTCATGATATGGTCTGTGAGAAGAACACACATGCAATGACACTGGTGGATCCATGTGTGGTCTGTGAGAAGAACACACATGCAATGACACTGGGTCTGGTTCATGATATGGTTTGTGAGAAGAACACACAATCAATGACACTGGTGGATCCATGTGTGGTCTTTGGGAATAACACACATGCAATGACACTAGTGGTATGTGGTATGTGAGAAGAACACACATCCAATGACTCTAGCTGTGGTTCATGAAAAGAGCAGACATGCAATGAGACTGGTGGATCCATGTGTGGTTCATGGGAAGAACACACATGCAATGACACTAGGTGTGGTTCATGATATGGTTTGTGAGAAGAACACACATGCAATGACACTGGTGGATCCATGTGTGGTCTTTGGGAAGAACACACATGGAATGACACCGGTGGATCCATGTGTGGTTCATGGGAAGAGCAGACATACAATGACACCGGTGGATCCATGTGTGGTTCATGGGAAGAACACACATGCAACGACACCGGTGGATCCATGTGTGGTCTGTGGGAAGAACACACATGCAATGACACTGGTGGATCCATGTTTGGTTCATGGGAAGAACATACATGCAATGACACATGTGATATGTGGTCTGTGAGAAGAACACACATGCAATGACTCTAGCTGTGGTTAATGAAAAGAGTTGACATGCAATGACACCGGTGGATCCATGTGTGGTTCAAAGGAAGAACACACATGCAATGACACTAGGTGTGGTTCATGATATGGTTTGTGAAAAGAACACACATGCAATGACACTGGTGGATCCATGTGTGGTCTGTGAGAAGAACACACATGTAATGACACTGGGTGTGGTTCATGATAAGGTTTGTGAGAAGAACACACATGCAATGACACTGGTGGATCCATGTGTGGTCTTTGGGAAGAACACACATGCAATGACACTGGTGATATGTGGTCTGTGAGAAGAACACACATCCAATGACTATAGCTGTGGTTCATGAAAAGAGCATACATGCAACGACACTGGTGGATCCATGTGTGGTTCATGGGAAGAACACACATGCGATGACACTGGGTGGATCCATGTGTGGTTCATGAGAAGAGCAGACATGCAATGACACCGGTGGATCCATGTGTGGTTCATGGGAAGAACACACATGCAATGACTTGTGATATGTGGTTTGTGAAAAGAACAGACATGCAATGACTCTAGCTGTGGTTAGTGTGAAGAACACAAATGCAATGACATTGGGTGTGTTTCATGATATGGTTTGTGACAAGAACACACATGAAATGACATTGGTGGATCCATGTGTGGTCTTTGGGAAGAACACAATTGCAATGACACTGGTGATGTGTGGTCTTTGAAAAGAACCCACATCCAATGACACTGGTGGATCCATGTGTGGTCTTTGGGAAGAACACACATGGAATGACACCGGTTGATCCCTGTGTGGTTCATGGGAAGGGAAGACATACAATGACACTGGTGGATCCATGTGTGGTTCATGGGAAGAACACACATGCAGCGACACCGGTGGATCCATGTATGGTCTGTGGGAAGAACACACATGCAATGACACTGGTGGATCCATGTTTGGTTCATGGGAAGAACAGACATGCAATGACACAGGTGATATGTGGTCTCTGAGAAGAACACACTGCAATGACTCTAGCTGTGGTTAATGAAAAGAGCTGACATGCAATGACACCAGTGTATTGTGTGGTTCAAGGGAAGAACACACATGCAATGACACTGGGTGTGGTTCATGATATGGTCTGTGAGAAGAACACACATGTAATGACATTGGTGGATCCATGTGTGGTCTATGAGAAGAACACACATCCAATGACTATAGCTGTGGTTCATGAAAAGAGCATACATGCAATGACACTTGTGGATCCATGTGTGGTTCATGGGAAGAACACACATGCGATGACACTTGGTGGATCCATGTGTGGTTCATGAGAAGAGCAGACATGCAATGACACCGGTGGATCCATGTGTGTTTCATGGGAAGAACACACATGCAATGACACTGGGTGTGGTTCATGATATGGTTTGTGAGAAGAACACACATGCAATGACACTAGTGGATCCATGTGTGGTCTTTGGGAAGAACACACATGCAATGACACTGGTGATATGTGGTCTGTGAGAAGAACACACATCCAATGACTAGCTGTGGTTCATGAAAAGAGCAGACATGCAATGACACTAGTGGATCCATGTGTGGTTCATGGGAAGAACACACATGCAATGACACTGGTGGATCCATGTGTGGTCTATGGGAAGAGCAGACATGCAATGACACTGGTGGATCCATGTGTGCTTCATGGGAAGAACACACATGCAATGACACTGGGTGATATGTGGTTTGTGAGAAGAACACACATCCAATGACTCTAGTTGTGGTTCATGAAAAGAGTAGACATGCAATGACACTGGTGGATCCATGTGTGGTTCATGGGAAGAACACACATGCAACGACACCGGTGGATCCATGTGTGGTCTGTGGGAAGAACACACATGCAATGACACTGGTGGATCCATGTGTGGTTCATGGGAAGAACACACATGCAATGACACAGGTGATATGTGGTCTGTGATAAGAACACACATGCAATGACTCTAGCTGTGGTTAATGAAAAGAGCTGACATGCAATGACACCAGTGTATTGTGTGGTTCAAGGGAAGAACACACATGCAATGACACTGGGTGTGGTTCATGATATGGTCTGTGAGAAGAACACACATGGAATGACACTGGTGGATCCATGTGTGGTCTGTGAGAAGAACACATGCAATGACACTGGGTCTGGTTCATGATATGGTTTGTGAGAAGAACACACATTCAATGACACTGGTGGATCCATGTGTGGTCTTTGGGAAGAACACACATGCAATGACACTAGTGTTATGTGGTATATGAGAAGAACACACATCCAATGACTCTAGCTGTGGTTCATGAAAAGAGCAGATATGCAATGACACTGGTGGATCCATGTGTGGTTCATGGGAAGAACACACATGCAATGACACTAGGTGTGGTTCATGATATGGTTTGTGAGAAGAACACACATGCAATGACACTGGTGGATCCATGTGTGGTCTGTGAGAAGAACACACATGCAATGACACTAGGTGTGGTTCATGATATGGTTTGTGAGAAGAACACACATGCAATGACACTGGTGGATCCATGTGTGGTCTTTGGGAAGAACACACATGCAATGACACTGGATCCATGTGTGGTCTGTGAGAAGAACACACATCCAATGACTCTAGCCGTGGTTCATGAAAAGAGCAGACATGCAATGACACGGGTGGATCCATGTGTGGTCTATGAGAAGAGCAGACATGCAATGACACCGGTGGATCCATGTGTGGTTTGTGAGAAGAACACACATGCAATGACACTGGTGGATCCATGTGTGGCCTTTGGGAAGAACACACATGCAATGACACTGGATCCATGTGTGGTCTGCGAGAAGAACACATATCCAATGACTCTAGCTGTGGTTCATGAAAAGAGCAGACATGCAATGACACTGGTGGATCCATGTGTGGTTCATGGGAAGAACACACATGCGATGACACTGGGTGGATCCATGTGTGGTCCATGAGAAGAGCAGACATGTAATGACACCGGTGGATCCATGTGTGGTTCATGGGAAGAACACACATGCAATGACTCTGGTGATATGTGGTTTGTGAAAAGAACAAACATGCAATGACTCTAGATGTGGTTAGTGAGAAGAACACACATGCAATGACACTGGGTGTGGTTCATGATATGGTTTGTGAGAAGAACACACATGCAATGACACTGGTGGATCCATGTGTGGTCTTTGGGAAGAACACACATGCAATGACACTGGTGATATGTGGTCTGTGTGAAGAACACACATCCAATGACTCTAGCTATGGTTCATGAAAAGAGCAGACATGCAATGACACTAGTGGATCCATGTGTGGTTCATGGGAAGAACACACATGCAATGACACTGGGTGTGGTTCATGATATGGTTTGTGAGAAGAACACACATGCAATGACACTAGTGGATCCATGTGTGGTCTTTGGGAAGAACACACATGCAATGACACTGGTGATATGTGGTATGTGAGAAGAACACACATCCAATGACTCTAGCTATGGTTCATGAAAAGAGCAGACATGCAATGACATCGGTGGATCCATGTGTGATTCATGGGAAGAACATACATGCAATGACACTGGGTGTGGTTCATGATATGGTTTGTGAGAAGAACACACATGCAATGACACTAGTGGATCCATGTGTGGTCTTTGGGAAGAACACACATGCAATGACACTGGTGATATGTGCTCTGTGAGAAGAACACACATCCAATGACTCTAGCTATGGTTCATGAAAAGAGCAGACATGCAATGACACTGGTGGATCCATGTGTGGTTCATGGGAAGAACACACATGCAATGACACTGGTGGATCCATGTGTGGTATATGGGAAGAGCAGACATGCAATGACACTGGTGGATCCATGTGTGCTTCATGGGAAGAACACACATGCAATGACACTGGGTGATATGTGGTTTGTGAGAAGAACACACATCCAATGACTCTAGCTGTGGTTCATGAAAAGAGCAGACATGCAATGACACTGGTGGATCCATGTGAGGTTCATGGGAAGAACACACATGCAACGACACCGGTGGATCCATGTGTGGTCTATGGGAAGAACACACATGCAATGACACCGGTGGATCCATGTGTGGTTCATGGGAAGAACACATATGCAATGACACAGGTGATATGTGGTCTGTGAGAAGAACACACATGCAATGACTCTAGCTGTGGTTAATGAAAAGAGCTGACATGCAATGACACCAGTGTATTGTGTGGTTCAAGGGAAGAACACACATGCAATGACACTGGGTGTGGTTCATGATATGGTCTGTGAGAAGAACACACATGCAATGACACCGGTGGATCCATGTGTGGTCTGTGAGAAGAACACACATGCAATGACACTGGGTCTGGTTCATGATATGGTTTGTGAGAAGAACACACATTCAATGACATTGTTGGATCCATGTGTGGTCTTTGGGAAGAACACACATGCAATGACACTAGTGTTATGTGGTATGTGAGAAGAACACACATCCAATGACTCTAGCTGTGGTTCATGAAAAAAGTAGACATGCAATGACACTACTGGATCCATGTGTGGTTCATGGGAAGAACACACATGCAATGACACTGGTGGATCCATGTGTGGTATGTGGGAAGAGCAGACATGTAATGACACTGGTGGATACATGTGTGGTTCATGCAAAGAACACACATGCAATGACACTGGGTGTGGTTCATGATATGGTTTGTGAGAAGAACACACATGCAATGACACAGGTGGATCCATGTGTGGTCTGTGAGAAGAACACACATGCAATGACACTGGGTGTGGTTCATGATATGGTTTGTGAGAAGAACACACATGCAACGACACCGGTGGATCCATGTGTGGTCTATGGGAAGAACACACATGCAATGACACCGGTGGATCCATGTGTGGTTCATGGGAAGAACACATATGCAATGACACAGGTGATATGTGGTCTGTGAGAAGAACACACATGCAATGACTCTAGCTGTGGTTAATGAAAAGAGCTGACATGCAATGACACCAGTGTATTGTGTGGTTCAAGGGAAGAACACACATGCAATGACACTGGGTGTGGTTCATGATATGGTCTGTGAGAAGAACACACATGCAATGACACCGGTGGATCCATGTGTGGTCTGTGAGAAGAACACACATGCAATGACACTGGGTCTGGTTCATGATATGGTTTGTGAGAAGAACACACATTCAATGACATTGTTGGATCCATGTGTGGTCTGTGAGAAGAACAAACATCCAATGACTCTAGCTGTGGTTCATGAAAAGATCATACATGCAATGACACTGGTGGATCCATGTGTGGTTCATGGGAAGAACACACATGCGATGACACTTAGTGGATCCATGTGTGGTTCAGGAGAAGAGCAGACATGCAATGACACTAGTGGATCCATGTGTGGTTCATGGTAAGAACACACATGCAATGACTCTGGTGATGTGTGGTTTGTGAAAAGAATAGACATGCAATGAATCTAGTTGTGGTTAGTGAGAAGAACACACATGCAATTACACTAGGTCTGGTTCATGATATGGTTTGTGAGAAGAACACACATGCAATGACACTGGTGGATCCATGTGTGGTCTTTGGGAAGAACACACATGCAATGACACTGGTGATATGTGTTCTGTGAGAAGAACACACATCCAATGACTCTAGGTGTGGTTCATGAAAAGAGCAGACATGCAATGACACTGGTGGATCCATGTGTGGTTCATGGGAAGAACATACATGCAATAACACTCGGTGTGGTTCATGATATGGTTTGTGAGAAGAACACACATGCAATGACACTAGTGGATCCATGTGTGGTGTTTGGGAAGAACACACATGCAATGACACTCGTGATATGTGGTCTGTGAGAAGAACACGCATCTAATGACTCTAGTTATGGTTCATGAAAAGAGCAGACCTGCAATGATACCGGTGGATCCATGTGTGGTTCATGGGAAGAACACACATGCAATGACACTGGTGGATCCATGTGTGGAATGTGGGAAGAGCAGACATGAAATGACACTGGTGGATCCATGTGTGGTTCATGGGAAGAACACACATGCAATGACACTAGTGATATGTGGTCTGTGAGAAGAACACACATCCAATGACTCTAGGTGTGGTTCATGAAAAGAGCAGACATGCAATGACACTGGGGGATCCATGTGTGGTTCATGGGAAGAACACACATGCAACGACACCGGTGGATCCATGTGTGGTCTGTGGGAAGAACACACATGCAATGACACTGGGTGTGGTTCAAGGGAAGAACACACATGCAATGACACTGGGTGCGGTTCATGATATGGTCTGTGAGAAGAACACACATGCAATGACACCGGTGGATCCATGTGTGGTCTGTGAGAAGAACACACATGCAATGACACTGGGTCTGGTTCATGATATGGTTTGTGAGAAGAACACACATTCAATGACATTGTTGGATCCATGTGTGGTCTTTGGGAAGAACACACATGCAATGACACTAGTGTTATGTGGTATGTGAGAAGAACACACATCCAATGACTCTAGCTGTGGTTCATGAAAAAAGTAGACATGCAATGACACTACTGGATCCATGTGTGGTTCATGGGAAGAACACACATGCAATGACACTGGTGGATCCATGTGTGGTATGTGGGAAGAGTAGACATGTAATGACACTGGTGGATACATGTGTGGTTCATGCAAAGAACACACATGCAATGACACTGGCTGTGGTTCATGATATGGTTTGTGAGAAGAACACACATGCAATGACACAGGTGGATCCATGTGTGGTCTGTGAGAAGAACACACATGCAATGACACTGGGTGTGGTTCATGATATGGTTTGTGAGAAGAACACACATGCAATGACACCATGTGTGGTCTTTGGGAAGAACACACATGCAATGTCACTGGATCCATGTGTGGTCTGTGAGAAGAACAGACATCCAATGACTGTAGTTCTGCTTCATGAAAAGAGCATACATGCAATGACACTGGTGGATCCATGTGTGGTTCATCGGAAGAACACATGTGCAATGACTGGTGATATGTGGTTTGTGAAAAGAACAGACATGCAATGACTCTAGTTGTGGTTAGTGAGAAGAACACACATGCAATGACACTAGGTGTGTTTCATGATATGGTTTGTGAGAAGAACACACATGCAATGACACTGGTGATATGTGGTATGTGAGAAGAACACACATCCAATGACTCTATCTATGGTTCATGAAAAGAGCAGACATGCAATGACACTAGTGGATCCATGTGTGGTTCATGGGAAGAACACACATGCAATTACACTGGGTGTGGTTCATGATATGGTTTGTGAGAAGAACACACATGCAATGACACTGGTGGATCCATGTGTGGTCTTTGGGAAAAACACACATGCAATGACACTGGTGATATGTGGTCTGTGTGAACAACACACATCCAATGACTCTAGCCGTGGTTGATGAAAAGAGCAGACATGCAATGATACTGGTGGATCCATGTGTGGTTCATGGGAAGAATACACATGCAATGACACTAGTGGATCCATGTGTGGTATGTGGGAATAGCAGACATGTAATGACACTGGTGGATCCATGTGTGGTTCATGCGAAGAACACATATACAATGACACTAGGTGTGGTTCGTGATATGGTTTGTGAGAAGAACACACATGCAATGACACTGGTGGATCCATGTGTGGTCTGTCAGAAGAACACACATGCAACGAAACTGGGTGTGGTTCATGATATGGTTTGTGAGAAGAACACACATGCAATGAGACTGGTCGATCCATGTGTGGTCTTTGGGAAGAACACACATGCAATGACACTAGATCCATGTGTGGTCTGTGAGAAGAACAAACATCCAATGACTCTAGCTGTGGTTCATGAAAAGATCATACATGCAATGACACTGGTGGATCCATGTGTGGTTCATGGGAAGAACACACATGCGATGACACTTAGTGGATCCATGTGTGGTTCAGGAGAAGAGCAGACATGCAATGACACTAGTGGATCCATGTGTGGTTCATGGTAAGAACACACATGCAATGACTCTGGTGATGTGTGGTTTGTGAAAAGAATAGACATGCAATGAATCTAGTTGTGGTTAGTGAGAAGAACACACATGCAATTACACTAGGTCTGGTTCATGATATGGTTTGTGAGAAGAACACACATGCAATGACACTGGTGGATCCATGTGTGGTCTTTGGGAAGAACACACATGCAATGACACTGGTGATATGTGTTCTGTGAGAAGAACACACATCCAATGACTCTAGGTGTGGTTCATGAAAAGAGCAGACATGCAATGACACTGGTGGATCCATGTGTGGTTCATGGGAAGAACATACATGCAATAACACTCGGTGTGGTTCATGATATGGTTTGTGAGAAGAACACACATGCAATGACACTAGTGGATCCATGTGTGGTGTTTGGGAAGAACACACATGCAATGACACTCGTGATATGTGGTCTGTGAGAAGAACACGCATCTAATGACTCTAGTTATGGTTCATGAAAAGAGCAGACCTGCAATGATACCGGTGGATCCATGTGTGGTTCATGGGAAGAACACACATGCAATGACACTGGTGGATCCATGTGTGGAATGTGGGAAGAGCAGACATGAAATGACACTGGTGGATCCATGTGTGGTTCATGGGAAGAACACACATGCAATGACACTAGTGATATGTGGTCTGTGAGAAGAACACACATCCAATGACTCTAGGTGTGGTTCATGAAAAGAGCTGACATGCAATGACACTAGTGTATTGTGTGGTTCAAGGGAAGAACACACATGCAATGACACTGGGTGTAGTTCATGATATGGTCTGTGAGAAGAACACACAAGCAATGACACTGGTGGATCCATGTGTGGTTCATGGGAAGAACACACATGCAACGACACCGGTGGATCCATGTGTGGTCTGTGGGAAGAACACACATGCAATGACACTGGTGGATCCATGTGTGGTCTTTGGGAAGAACACACATGCAATGACACTAGTGATATGTGGTCTGTGAGAAGAACACGCATCCAATGACTCTAGCTGTGGTTCATGAAAAAAGTAGACATGCAATGACACTGGTGGATCCATGTGTGGTTCATGGGAAGAACACACATGCAATGACACTGGTGGATCCATGTGTGGTATGTGGGAAGAGCAGACATGTAATGACACTGGTGGATACATGTGCGGTTCATGCGAAGAACGCACATGCAATGACACTGGGTGTGGTTCATGATATGGTTTGTGAGAAGAACACACATGCAATGACACAGGTGGATCCATGTGTGGTCTGTGAGAAGAACACACATGCAATGACACTGGGTGTGGTTCATGATATGGTTTGTGAGAAGAACACACATGCAATGCCACCATGTGTGGTCTTTGGGAAGAACACACATGCAATGTCACTGGATCCATGTGTGGTCTGTGAGAACAACACACATCCAATGACTGTAGTTGTGTTTCATGATAAGAGCATACATAAAATGACACTGGTGGATCCATGTGTGGTTCATGGGAAGAACACATGTGCAATGACTGGTGATATGTGGTTTGTGAAAAGAACAGACATGCAATGACTCTACATGTGGTTAGTGAGAAGAACACACATGCAATTACACTGGGTCTGGTTCATGATATGCTTTGTGAGAAGAACACACTTGCAATGACACTGGTGGATCCATGTGTGGTCTTTGGGAAGAACACACATGCAATGACACTGGTGATATGTGTTATGTGAGAAGAACACACATCCAATGACTCTAGTTGTGGTTCATTAAAAGAGCAGACATGAAATGACACTGGTGGATCCATGTGTGGTTCATGGGAAGAACACACATGCAATAACACTCGGTGTGGTTCATGATATGGTTTGTGAGAAGAACACACATGCAATGACACTGGTGGATCCATGTGTGGTCTTTGGGAAGAACACACATGCAATGACACTCGTGATATGTGGTCTGTGAGAAGAACGCACATCCAATGACTCTAGCTACGGTTCATGAAAAGAGCATACATGCAATGACACTGGTGGATCCATGTGTTGTTCATGGGAAGAACACACATGCAATGACACTGGTGGATCCATGTGTGGAATGTGGGAAGATCAGACATGCAATGACACTGGTGGATCCATGTGTGGTTCATGGGAAGAACACACATGCGATGACACTGGGTGGATCCATGTGTGGTTCATGAGAAGAGGAGACATGCAATGACACCGGTGGATCCATGTGTGGTTCATGGGAAGAACACACATGCAATGATTGGAGATATGTGGTTTGTGAAAAGAACAGACATGCAATGACTCTAGCCGTGGTTAGTGTGAAGAACACACATGCAATGACCCTTGTGGATCCATGTGTGGTCTTTGGGAAGAACACACATGCAATGACACTGGGTGTGGTTTATGATATGGTTTGTGAGAAGAACACACATGCAATGACACTGGTGGTTCCATGTGTGGACTTTGGGAAGAACACACATGCAATGACACTGGTGATACGTGGTCTGTGAGAAGAACACGCATCCAATGACTCTAGCTGTGGTTCATGAAAAAAGTAGACATGCAATGACACTACTGGATCCATGTGTGGTTCATGGGAAGAACACACATGCAATGACACTGGTGGATCCATGTGTGGTATGTGGGAAGAGCAGACATGTAATGACACTGGTGGATACATGTGTGGTTCATGCAAAGAACACACATGCAATGACACTGGGTGTGGTTCATGATATGGTTTGTGAGAAGAACACACATGCAATGACACAGGTGGATCCATGTGTGGTCTGTGAGAAGAACACACATGCAATGACACTGGGTGTGGTTCATGATATGGTTTGTGAGAAGAACACACATGCAATGACACCATGTGTGGTCTTTGGGAAGAACACACATGCAATGTCACTGGATCCATGTGTGGTCTGTGAGAAGAACAGACATCCAATGACTGTAGTTCTGCTCCATGAAAAGAGCATACATGCAATGACACTGGTGGATCCATGTGTGGTTCATCGGAAGAACACATGTGCAATGACTGGTGATATGTGGTTTGTGAAAAGAACAGACATGCAATGACTCTAGCTGTGGTTAGTGAGAAGAACACACATGCAATGACACTAGGTGTGTTTCATGATATGGTTTGTGAGAAGAACACACATGCAATGACACTGGTGATATGTGGTATGTGAGAAGAACACACATCCAATGACTCTAGCTATGGTTCATGAAAAGAGCAGACATGCAATGACACTAGTGGATCCATGTGTGGTTCATGGGAAGAACACACATGCAATTACACTGGGTGTGGTTCATGATATGGTTTGTGAGAAGAACACACATGCAATGACACTGGTGGATCCATGTGTGGTCTTTGGGAAAAACACACATGCAATGACACTGGTGATATGTGGTCTGTGTGAACAACACACATCCAATGACTCTAGTCGTGGTTGATGAAAAGAGTAGACATGCAATGATACTGGTGGATCCATGTGTGGTTCATGGGAAGAATACACATGCAATGACACTAGTGGATCCATGTGTGGTATGTGGGAATAGCAGACATGTAATGACACTGGTGGATCCATGTGGGGTTCATGCGAAGAACACATATACAATGACACTAGGTGTGGTTCGTGATATGGTTTGTGAGAAGAACACACATGCAATGACACTGGTGGATCCATGTGTGGTCTGTCAGAAGAACACACATGCAACGAAACTGGGTGTGGTTCATGATATGGTTTGTGAGAAGAACACACATGCAATGAGACTGGTCGATCCATGTGTGGTCTTTGGGAAGAACACACATGCAATGACACTAGATCCATGTGTGGTCTGTGAGAAGAACAAACATCCAATGACTCTAGCTGTGGTTCATGAAAAGATCATACATGCAATGACACTGGTGGATCCATGTGTGGTTCATGGGAAGAACACACATGCGATGACACTTAGTGGATCCATGTGTGGTTCAGGAGAAGAGCAGACATGCAATGACACTAGTGGATCCATGTGTGGTTCATGGGAAGAACACACATGCAATGACTCTGGTGATGTGTGGTTTGTGAAAAGAACAGACATGCAATGACTCTAGCTATGGTTAGTGAGAAGAACACACATGCAATTACACTGGGTCTGGTTCATGATATGGTTTGTGAGAAGAACACACATGCAATGACACTGGTGGATCCATGTGTGGTCTTTGGGAAGAACACACATGCAATGACACTGGTGATATGTGTTCTGTGAGAAGAACACACATCCAATGACTCTAGGTGTGGTTCATGAAAAGAGCAGACATGCAATGACACTGGTGGATCCATGTGTGGTTCATGGGAAGAACACACATGCAATAACACTAGGTGTGGTTCATGATATGGTTTGTGAGAAGAACACACATGCAATGACACTGTTGGATCCATGTGTGGTCTTTGGGAAGAACACACATGCAATGACACTCGTGATATGTGGTCTGTGAGAAGAACACGCATCTAATGACTCTAGTTGTGGTTCATGAAAAGAGCAGACATGCAATGATATTGGTGGATCCATGTGTGGTTCATGGGAAGAACACACATGCAATGACACTGGTGGATCCATGTGTGGAATGTGGGAAGAGCAGACATGAAATGACACTGGTGGATCCATGTGTGGTTCATGGTAAGAACACACGTGCAATGACACTGGTGATATGTGGTCTGTTAGAAGAACACACATCCAATGACTCTAGGTGTGGTTCATGAAAAGAGCAGACATGCAATGACACTGGGGGATCCATGTGTGGTTCATGGGAAGAACACACATGCAACGACACCGGTTGATCCATGTGTCGTCTGTGGGAAGAACACACATGCAATGACACTGGTGGATCCATGTGTGGTCTTTGGGAAGAACACATATGCAATGACACTGGTGATATGTGGTTTGTGAGAAGAACACGCATCCAATGACTCTAGCTGTGGTTCATGAAAAAAGTAGACATGCAATGACACTGGTGGATCCATGTGTGGTTCATGGGAAGAACACACATGCAATGACACTGGTGGATCCATGTGTGGTATGTGGGAAGAGCAGACATGTAATGACACTGGTGGATACATGTGCGGTTCACGCGAAGAACACACATGCAATGACACTGGGTGTGGTTCATGATATGGTTTGTGAGAAGAACACACATGCATTGACACAGGTGGATCCATGTGTGGTCTGTGAGAAGAACACACATGCAATGACACTAGGTGTGGTTCATGATATGGTTTGTGAGAAGAACACACATGCAATGACACCATGTGTGGTCTTTGGGAAGAACAACCATGCAATGTCACTGGATCCATGTGTGGTCTGTGAGAACAACACACATCCAATGATTGTAGTTGTGTTTCATGAAAAGAGCATACATGCAATGACACTGGTGGATCCATGTGTGGTTCATGGGAAGAACACATGTGCAATGACTGGTGATATGTGGTTCGTGAAAAGAACAGACATGCAATGACTCTAGTTGTGGTTAGTGAGAAGAACACACATGCAATGACACTAGGTGTGTTTCATGATATGGTTTGTGAGAAGAACACACATGAAATGACACTGGTGGATCCACGTGTGGTCTTTGGGAAGAACACACATGCAATGACACTAGTGATATGTGGTCTGTGAGAAGAACACACATCCAATGACTCTAGCTATGGTTCATGAAAAGAGCAGACATGCAATGACCCTAGTGGATCCATGTGTGGTTCATGGGAAGAACACACATGCAATGACACTGGGTGTGGTTCATGATATGGTTTGTGAGAAGAACACACATGCAATGACTCTGGTGATATGTGGTTTGTGAAAAGAACAGAAATGCAATGACTCTAGCTATGGTTAGTGAGAAGAACACACATGCATTGACACGGGGTGTGGTTCATGATATGGTTTTTGAGAAGAACACACATGCAATGACACTGGTGGATCCATGTGTGGTCTGTCAGAAGAACACACATGCAACGAAACTGGGTGTGGTTCATGATATGGTTTGTGAGAAGAACACACATGCAATGAGACTGGTCGATCCATGTGTGGTCTTTGGGAAGAACACACATGCAATGACACTAGATCCATGTGTGGTCTGTGAGAAGAACAAACATCCAATGACTCTAGCTGTGGTTCATGAAAAGATCATACATGCAATGACACTGGTGGATCCATGTGTGGTTCATGGGAAGAACACACATGTGATGACACTTAGTGGATCCATGTGTGGTTCAGGAGAAGAGCAGACATGCAATGACACTAGTGGATCCATGTGTGGTTCATGGGAAGAACACACATGCAATGACTCTGGTGATGTGTGGTTTGTGAAAAGAACAGACATGCAATGACTCTAGCTATGGTTAGTGAGAAGAACACACATGCAATTACACTGGGTCTGGTTCATGATATGGTTTATGAGAAGAACACACATGCAATGACACTGGTGGATCCATGTGTGGTCTTTGGGAAGAACACACATGCAATGACACTAGTGATATGTGTTCTGTGAGAAGAACACACATCCAATGACTCTAGGTGTGGTTCATGAAAAGAGCAGACATGCAATGACACTGGTGGATCCATGTGTGGTTCATGGGAAGAACACACATGCAATAACACTGGGTGTGGTTCATGATATGGTTTGTGAGAAGAACACACATGCAATGACACTGGTGGATCCATGTGTGGTCTTTGGGAAGAACACACATGCAATGACACTCGTGATATGTGGTTTGTGAGAAGAACACACATCTAATGACTCTAGTTGTGGTTCATGAAAAGAGCAGACATGCAATGATATTGGTGGATCCATTTGTGGTTCATGGGAAGAACACACATGCAATGACACTGGTGGATCCATGTGTGGAATGTGGGAAGAGCAGACATGAAATGACACTGGTGGTTCCATGTGTGGTTCATGGGAAGAACACACATGCAATGACACTGGTGATATGTGGTCTGTTAGAAGAACACACATCCAATGACTCTAGGTGTGGTTCATGAAAAGAGCAGACATGCAATGACACTGGGGGATCCATGTGTGGTTCATGGGAAGAACACACATGCAACGACACCGGTGGATCCATGTGTCGTCTGTGGGAAGAACACACATGCAATGACACTGGTGGATCCATGTGTGGTCTTTGGGAAGAACACATATGCAATGACACTGGTGATATGTGGTCTGTGAGAAGAACACGCATCCAATGACTCTAGCTGTGGTTCATGAAAAAAGTAGACATGCAATGACACTGGTGGATCCATGTGTGGTTCATGGGAAGAACACACATGCAATGACACTGGTGGATCCATGTGTGGTATGTGGGAAGAGCAGACATGTAATGACACTGGTGGATACATGTGCGGTTCACGCGAAGAACACACATGCAATGACACTGGGTGTGGTTCATGATATGGTTTGTGAGAAGAACACACATGCATTGACACAGGGGGATCCATGTGTGGTCTGTGAGAAGAACACACATGCAATGACACTGGGTGTGGTTCATGATATGGTTTGTGAGAAGAACACACATGCAATGACACCATGTGTGGTCTTTGGGAAGAACAACCATGCAATGTCACTGGATCCATGTGTGGTCTGTGAGAACAACACACATCCAATGACTGTAGTTGTGTTTCATGAAAAGAGCATACATGCAATGACACTGGTGGATCCATGTGTGGTTCATGGGAAGAACACATGTGCAATGACTGGTGATATGTGGTTCGTGAAAAGAACAGACATGCAATGACTCTAGTTGTGGTTAGTGAGAAGAACACACATGCAATGACACTAGGTGTGTTTCATGATATGGTTTGTGAGAAGAACACACATGAAATGACACTGGTGGATCCATGTGTGGTCTTTGGGAAGAAACACACATGCAATGACACTGGTGATATATGGTCTGTGAGAAGAACACACATCCAATGACTCTAGCCGTGGTTGATGAAAAGAGCAGACATGCAATGACACTGGTGGATCCATGTGTGGTTCATGGGAAGAATACACGTGCAATGACACTAGTGGATCCATGTGTTGTATGTGGGAAGAGCAGACATGTAATGACACTGGTGGATCCATGTGTGGTTCATGCGAAGAACACACATACAATGACACTGGGTGTGGTTCATGATATGGTTTGTGAGAAGAACACACATGCAATGACACTGGTGGATCCATGTGTGGTCTGTGAGAAGAACACACATGCAATGACACTGGTCGATCCATGTGTGGTCTTTGGGAAGAACACACATGCAATGACACTGGATCCATGTGTGGTCTGTGAGAAGAACAAACATCCAATGACTCTAGCTGTGGTTCATGAAAAGAGCATACATGCAATGACACTGGTGGATCCATGTGTGGTTCATGGGAATAACACACATGCAATGACTCTGGTGATATGTGGTTTGTGAAAAGAACAGACGTGCAATGACTCTGGCTGTCGTTAGTGAGAAGAACACACATGCAATTACGCTGGGTCTGGTTCATGATATGGTTTGTGAGAAGAACACACATGCAATGACACTGGTGGATCCATGTGTGGTCTTTGGGAAGAACACACATGCAATGACACTGGTGATATGTGTTCTGTGAGAAGAACACACATCCAATGACTCTAGTTGTGGTTCATGAAAAGAGCAGACATGCAATGACACTGCTGGATCCATGTGTGGTTCATGGGAAGAACACACATGCAATAACAGTGGGTGTGGTTCATGATATGGTTTGTGAGAAGAACACACATGCAATGACACTGGTGGATCCATGTGTGGTCTTTGGGAAGAACACACATGCAATGACACTCGTGATATGTGGTCTGTGAGAAGAACACACATCTAATGAATCTAGCTGTGGTTCATGAAAAGAGCAGACATGCAATGATACTGGTGGATCCATGTGTGGTTTATGGGAAGAACACACATGCAATGACACTGGTGGATCCATGTGTGGAATGTGGGAAGAGCAGACATGCTATGACACTGGTGGATCCATGTGTGATTCATGGGAAGAACACACATGCAATGACACTGGTGATATGTGGTATGTGAGAAGAACACACATCCAATGATTCTAGGTGTGGTTCATGAAAAGAGCAGACATGCAATGACACTGGGGGATCCATGTGTGGTTCATGGGAAGAACACACATGCAACGACACCAGTGGATCCATGTGTGGTCTGTGGGAAGAATACACATGCAATGACACTGGTGGATCCATGTGTGGTTCATGGGAAGAACACACATGCAATGACACAGGTGATATGTGGTATGTGAGAAGAACACACATGCAATGAATCTAGCTATGGTTAATGAAAAGAGCTGACATGCAATGACACCGGTGGATTGTGTGGTTCAAGGGAAGAACACACATGCAATGACACTGGGTGTGGTTCACTATATGGTCTGTAAGAAGAACACACATGCAATGACACTGGTGGATCCATGTGTGGTCTGTGAGAAGAACACACATGCAATGACACTGGGTGTGGTTTATGATATGGTTTGTGAGAAGAACACACATGCAATGACACTGGTGGATCCATGTGTGGTATTTGGGAAGTACACACATGCAATGACACTGGGTGGATCCATGTGTGGTTCATGAGAAGAGCAGACATGCAATGACACCGGTGGATCCATGCGTGGTTCATGGGAAGAACACACATGCAATGACTGGTGATATGTGGTTTGTGAAAAGAACAGACATGCAATGACTCTAGCCGTGGTTAGTGTGAAGAACAAACATGCAATGACACTTGTGGATCCATGTGTGGTCTTTGGGAAGAACACACATGCAATGACACTGGGTGTGGTTTATGATATGGTTTGTGAGAAGAACACACATGCAATGACACTGGTGGTTCCATGTGTGGTCTTTGGGAAGAACACACATGCAATGACACTGGTGATATGTGGTCTGCGAGAAGAACACGCATCCAATGACTCTAGTTGTGGTTCATGAAAAAAGTAGACATGCAATGATACTAGTGGATCCTTGTGTGGTTCATGGGAAGAAGACACATGCAATGACACTGGTGGATCCATGTGTGGTATGTGGGAAGAGCAGACATGTAATGACACTGGTGGATACATGTGCGGTTCATGCGAAGAACACACATGCAATGACACTGGGTGTGGTTCATGATATAGTTTGTGAGAAGAACACACATGCAATGACACAGGTGGATCCATGTGTGGTCTGTGAGAAGAACACACATGCAATGAAACTAGGTGTGGTTCATGATATGGTTTGTGAGAAGAACACACATGCAATGACACCATGTGTGGTCTTTGGGAAGAACACACATGCAATGTCACTGGATCCATGTGTGGTCTGTGAGAAGAACACACATCCAATGACTGTAGTTTTGCTTCATGAAAAGAGCATACATGCAATGACACTGGTGGATCCATGTGTGGTTCATCGGAAGAACACATGTGCAATGACTGGTGATATGTGGTTTGTGAAAAGAACAGACATGCAATGACTCTAGCTGTGGTTAGTGAGAAGAACACACATCAATGACACTAGTTGTGTTTCATGATATGGTTTGTGAGAAGAACACACATGCAATGACACTGGTGGATCCATGTGTGGTCTTTGGGAAGAACACACATGCAATGACACTAGTGATATGTGGTATGTGAGAAGAACACACATCCAATGACTCTAGCTATGGTTCATGAAAAGACCAGACATGCAATGACACTAGTGGATCCATGTGTGGTTCATGGGAAGAACACACATGCAGTTACACTGGGTGTGGTTCATGATATGGTTTGTGAGAAGAACACACATGCAATGACACTGGTGGATCCATGTGTGGTCTTTGGGAACAACACACATGCAATGACACTGGTGATATGTGGTCTGTGTGAACAACACACATCCAATGACTCTAGCCGTGGTTGATGAAAAGAGCAGACATGCAATGATACTGGTGGATCCATGTGTGGTTCATGGGAAGAATACACATGCAATGACACTAGAGGATCCATGTGTGGTATGTGGGAAGAGCAGACATGTAATGACACTGGTGGATCCATGTGTGGTTCATGCGAAGAACACACATACAATGACACTAGGTGTGGTTCGTGATATGGTTTGTGAGAAGAACACACATGCAATGACACTGGTGGATCCATGTGTGGTCTGTAAGAAGAACACACATGCAACGAAACTGGGTGTGGTTCATGATATCGTTTGTGAGAAGAACACACATGCAATGACACTGGTCGATCCATGTGTGGTCTTTGGGAAGAACACACATGCAATGACACTAGATCCATGTGTGGTCTGTGAGAAGAACAAACATCCAATGACTCTAGCTGTGGTTCATGAAAAGAGCATACATGCAATGACACTGGTGGATCCATGTGTGGTTCATGGGAAGAACACACATGCGATGACACTTGGTGGAACCATGTGTGGTTCAGGAGAAGAGCAGACATGCAATGACACTAGTGGATCCATGTGTGGTTCATGGGAAGAACACACATGCAATGACTCTGGTGATGTGTGGTTTGTGAAAAGAACAGACATGCAATGAATCTAGCTGTGGTTAGTGAGAAGAACACACATGCAATTACACTGGGTCTGGTTCATGATATGGTTTGTGAGAAGAACACACATGCAATGACACTGGTGGATCCATGTGTGGTCTTTGGGAAGAACACACATGCAATGACACTGGTGATATGTGTTCTGTGAGAAGAACACACATCCAATGACTCTAGGTGTGGTTCATGAAAAGAGCAGACATGCAATGACACTGTGGATCCATGTGTGGTTCATGGGAAGAACACACATGCAATAACACTGGGTGTGGTTCATGATATGGTTTGTGAGAAGAACACACATGCAATGACACTGGTGGATCCATGTGTGGTCTTTGGGAAGAACACACATGCAATGACACTCGTGATATGTGGTCTGTGAGAAGAACACGCATCTAATGACTCTAGCTGTGGTTCATGAAAAGAGCAGACATGCAATCATACTGGTGGACCCATGTGTGGTTCATGGGAAGAACACACATGCAATTACACTGGTGGATCCATGTGTGGAATGTGGGAAGAGCAGACATGCTATGACACTGGTGGATCTACGTGTGGTTCATGGGAAGAACACACATGCAATGACACTGGTGATATGTGGTCTGTGAGAAGAACACACATCCAATGACTCTAGGTGTGGTTCATGAAAAGAGCAGACATGCAATGACACTGGGGGATCCATGTGTGGTTCATGGGAAGAACACACATGCAACGACACCGGTGGATCCATGTGTGGTCTGTGGGAAGAACACACATGCAATGACACTGGTGGATCCATGTGTGGTTCATGGGAAGAACACACATGCAATGACACAGGTGATATGTGGTATGTGAGAAGAACACACATGCAATGACTCTAGCTGTGTTTAATGAAAAGAGCTGACATGCAATGACACCGGTGGATTGTGTGGTTCAAGGGAAGAACACACATGCAATGACACTGGGTGTGGTTCACTATATGGTCTGTAAGAAGAACACACATGCAATGACACTGGTGGATCCATGTGTGGTCTGTGAGAAGAACACACATGCAATGACACTGGGTCTGGTTCATGATATGGTTTGTGAGAAGAACACACATGCAATGACACTAGTGGATCCATGTGTGGTATTTGGGAAGAACACACATGCAATAACACTGGTGATATGTGGTATGTGAGAAGAACACACATCCAATGACTCTAGATGTGGTTCATGAAAAGAGCAGATATGCAATGACACTGGTGGATCCATGTGTGGTTCATGAGAAGAACACACATGCAATGACACTAGGTGTGGTTCATGATATGGTTTGTGAGAAGAACATACATGCAATGACACTAGTGGATCCATGTGTGGTCTTTGGGAAGAACACACATGAAATGACACCGGTGGATCCATGTGTGGTTCATGGGAAGAGGAGACATAGAATAACCTTTTGGATCCATGTGTGGTTCATGGGAAGAACACACATGCAACGACACCGGTGGATCCATGTGTGGTCTGTGGGAAGAACACACATGCAATGACACTGGTGGATCGATGTTTGGTTCATGGGAAGAACAGACATGCAATGACACAGGTGATATGTGGTCTGTGAGAAGAACCCACATGCAATGACTCTAGCTGTGGTTAAAGAAAAGAGCTAACATGCAATGACACCGGTGGATCGATGTGTGGTTCAAGGGCAGAACACACATGCAATGACACTGGGTGTGGTTCATGATATTGTCTGTGAGAGGAACACACATGCAATGACACTGGTGGATCCATGTGTGGTCTGTGAGAAGAACACACATGCAATGACACTGGGTGTGGTTCATGATATGGTTTGTGAGAAGAACACACATGCAATGACACTGGTGGATCCATGTGTGGTCTTTGGGGAGAACACACATGCAATGACACTGATGATATGTGGTCTGTGAGAAGAACACACATCCAATGACTCTAGTTGTGGTTCATGAAAAGAGCATACATGCAATGACACTGGTGGATCCATGTGTGGTTCATGGGAAGAACACACATGCGATGACACTGGGTGGATCCATGTGTGGTTCATGAGAAGAGCAGACATGCAATGACACCGGTGTATCCATGTGTGGTTCATGGGAAGAACACACATGCAATGACTGGTGATATGTGGTTTGTGAAAAGAACAGACATGCAATGACTCTAGTTGTGGTTAGTGTGAAGAACAAACATGCAATGACACTTGTGGATCCATGTGTGGTATGTGGGAAGAACACACAAGCAATGACACTAGGTGTGGTTTATGATATGGTTAGTGAGAAGAACACACATGCAATGACACTGGTGGATCCATTTGTGGTCTTTGAGAAGAACACACATGCAATGACACTGGTGATATGTGGTCCGTGAGAAGAACACGTATCCAATGACTCTAGCTATGGTTCGTGAAAAAAGTAGACATGCAATGACACTGGTGGATCCATGTGTGGTTCATGGGAAGAACACACATGCAATGACAATGGTGGATCCATGTGTGGTATGTGGGAAGAGCAGACATGTAATGACACTAGTGGATACATGTGCGGTTCATGCGAAGAACACACATGCAATGACACTGGGTGTGGTTCATGATATGGTTTGTGAGAAGAACACACATGCAATGACACTGGTGGATCCATGTGTGGTCTGTGAGAAGAACACACTTGCAATGACACTGGGTGTGGTTCATGATATGGTTTGTGAGAAGAACACATATGAAATGACACCATGTGTGGTCTTTGGGAAGAACACACATGCAATGTCACTGGATCCATGTGTGGTCTGTGAGAAGAACACACATCCAATTACCGCAGTTGTGGTTCATGAAAAGAGCATACATGCAATGACACTGGTAGATCCATGTGTGGTTCATGGGAAGAACACACATGCGATGACACTAGGTGGATCCATGTGTGGTTCATGAGAAGAGCAGACATGCAATGACACCAGTGGATCCATTTGTGGTTCATGGGAAGAACACACATGCAATGACTCTGGTGATATGTGGTTTGTGAAAAGAACAAACATGGAATGACTCTAGCTGTGGTTAGTGAGAAGAACACACATGCAATGACACTTGTGGATCCATGTGTGGTCTATGGGAAGAACACACATGCAATGACACTGGTGGATCCATGTTTGGTTCATGGGAAGAACAGACATGCAATGACACAAGTGATATGTGGTCTGTGAGAAGAACACACATGCAATTACTCTAGCTATGGTTAATGAAAAGAACTGACATGCAATGACACCGGTGGATCCATGTGTGGTTCAAGGGAAGAACACACATGCAATGACACTGGGTGTGGTTCATGATATTCTCTGTGAGAAGAACACACATGCAATGACACTGGTGGATCCATGTGTGGTCTGTGAGAAGAACACACATGCAATTACACTGGGTGTGGTTCATGATATGGTTTGTGAGAAGAACACACATGCAATGACACTGGTGGATCCATATGTGGTCTTTGGGAAGAACACACATGCAATGACACTGGTGATATGTGGTCTGTGAGAAGAACACACATCCAATGACTCTAGCTGTGGTTCATGAAAAGAGCATACATGCACTGACACTGGTGGATCCATGTGTGGTTCATGGGAAGAACACACAGGCGATGACACTGGGTGGATCCATGTGTGGTTCATGAGAAGAGTAGACATGCAATGACACCAGTGCATCCATGTGTGGTTCATGGGAAGAACACACTTGCAATGACTGGTGATATGTGGTTTGTGAAAAGAACAGACATGCAATGACTCTAGCTGTGGTTCGTGAAAAAAGTAGACATGCAATGACACTGGTGGATCCATGTGTGGTTCATGGGAAGAACACACATGCAATGACACTGGTGGATCCATGTGTGGTATGTGGGAAGAGCAGACATGTAATGACACTAGTGGATACATGTGCGGTTCATGCGAAGAACACACATGCAATGACACTGGGTGTGGTTCATGATATGGTTTGTGAGAAGAACACACATGCAATGACACTGGTGGATCCATGTGTGGTCTGTGAGAAGAACACACTTGCAATGACACTGGGTGCGGTTCATGACATGGTTTGTGAGAAGAACACATATGAAATGACACCATGTGTGGTCTTTGGGAAGAACACACATGCAATCTCACTGGATCCATGTGTTGTCTGTGAGAAGAACACACATCCAATTACCGCAGTTGTGGTTCATGAAAAGAGCATACATGCAATGACACTGGTGGATCCATGTGTGGTTCATTGGAAGAACACACATGCGATGACACTAGGTGGATCCATGTGTGGTTCATGAGAAGAGCAGACATGCAATGACACCAGTGGATCCATTTGTGGTTCATGGGAAGAACACACATGCAATGACTCTGGTGATATGTGGTTTGTGAAAAGAAGAAACATGGAATGACTCTAGCTGTGGTTAGTGAGAAGAACACACATGCAATGACACTTGTGGATCCATGTGTGGTCTGTGGGAAGAACACACATGCAATGACACTAGTGGATCCATGTTTGGTTCATGGGAAGAACAGACATGCAATGACACAGGTGATATGTGGTCTGTGAGAAGAACACACATGCAATTACACTAGCTGTGGTTAATGAAAAGAACTGACATGCAATGACACCGGTGGATCCATGTGTGGTTCAAGGGAAGAACACACATGCAATGACACTGGGTGTGGTTCATGATATTGTCTGTGAGAAGAACACACATGCAATGACACTGGTGGATCCATGTGTGGTATGTGAGAAGAACACACATGCAATGACACTGGGTGTGGTTCATGATATGGTTTGTGAGAAGAACACACATGCAATGACACTGGTGGATCCATGTGTGGTCTTTGGGAAGAACACACATGCAATGACACTGGTGATATGTGGTGTGTGAGAAGAACACACATCCAATGACTCTAGCTATGGTTCATGAAAAGAGCATACATGCACTGACACTGGTGGATCCATGTGTGGTTCATGGGAAGAACACACACGCGATGACACTGGGTGGATCCATGTGTGGTACATGAGAAGAGTAGACATGCAATGACACCAGTGCATCCATGTGTGGTTCATGGGAAGAACACACATGCAATGACTGGTGATATGTGGTTTGTGAAAAGAACAGACATGCAATGACTCTAGCTGTGGTTCGTGAAAAAAGTAGACATGCAATGACACTGGTGGATCCATGTGTGGTTCATGGGAAGAACACACATGCAATGACACTCGTGGATCCATGTGTGGTATGTGGGAAGAGTAGACATGTAATGACACTAGTGGATACATGTGCGGTTCATGCGAAGAACACACATGCAATGACACTGGGTGTGGTTCATGATATGGTTTGTGAGAAGAACACACATGCAATGACACTGGTGGATCCATGTGTGGTCTGTGAGAAGAACACACTTGCAATGACACTGGGTGCGGTTCATGACATGGTTTGTGAGAAGAACACATATGAAATGACACCATGTGTGGTCTTTGGGAAGAACACACATGCAATCTCACTGGATCCATGTGTTGTCTGTGAGAAGAACACACATCCAATTACCGCAGTTGTGGTTCATGAAAAGAGCATACATGCAATGACACAGGTGGATCCATGTGTGGTTCATGGGAAGAACATACATGCGATGACACTAGGTGGATCCATGTGTGGTTCATGAGAAGAGCAGACATGCAATGACACTAGTGGATCGATTTGTGGTTCATGGGAAGAACACACATGCAATGACTCTGGTGATATGTGGTTTGTGAAAAGAACAAACATGGAATGACTCTAGCTGTGGTTAGTGAGAAGAACACACATGCAATGACACTTGTGGATCCATGTGTGGTGTGTGGGAAGAACACACATGCAATGACACTAGTGGATCCATGTTTGGTTCATGGGAAGAACAGACATGCAATGACATAGGTGATATGTGGTCTGTGAGAAGAACACACATGCAATTACTCTAGCTGTGGTTAATGAAAAGAACTGACATGCAATGACACCGGTGGATCCATGTGTAGTTCAAGGGAAGAACACACATGCAATGACACTGGGTGTGGTTCATGATATTGTCTGTGAGAAGAACACACATGCAATGACACTAGTGGATCCATGTGTGGTATGTGAGAAGAACACACATGCAATGACACTGGGTGTGGTTCATGATATGCTTTGTGAGAAGAACGCACATGCAATGACACTGGTGGATCCATGCGTGGTCTTTGGGAAGAACACACATGCAATGACACTGGTGATATGTGGTCTGTGAGAAGAACACGCATCCAATGACTCTAGCTGTGGTTCATGAAAAGAGCATACATGCACTGACACTGGTGGATCCATGTGTGGTTCATGGGAAGAACACACATGCGATGACACTGGGTGGATCCATGTGTGGTTCATGAGAAGAGTAGACATGCAATGACACCAGTGCATCCATGTGTGGTTCATGGGAAGAACACACATGCAATGACTGGTGATATGTGGTTTGTGAAAAGAACATACATGCAATGACTCTAGCTGTGGTTAGTGTGAAGAACACACATGCAATGACACTGGGTGTGTTTCATGATATGGTTTGTGAGAAGAACACACATGCAATGACACTGGTGGATCCATGTGTGGTCTTTGGGAAGAACACACATGCAATGACACTGGTGATATGTGGTCTATGAGAAGAACACACATCCAATGACTCTACTATGGTTCATGAAAAGAGCACACATGCAATGACACTGGTGGATCCATGTGTGGTTCATGGGAAGAACACACATGCAATGACACTTGGTGTGGTTTATGATATGGTTTGTGAGAAGAACACACATGCAATCACAGTGGTGGATCCTGTTAGGGATATACTTTCCGGGTATCCTCATAGTTCCTCACTGAACAGGGTGGCCCACTTCAGGTTAGAGCATTGCTTCATGGGCGGCCCAGTCAGGGAGAGAAGACGGAGTCCAATCCGGCTACGGGAAGGCCCAGAAGACTTACCGACTTAGGCCCATAATTTTACTTGTAGTTCAAGATGTACTCTGTAATAGACTCTTAGTCGTAGCCGGATTGATCTCTCCTGTAAACCCTAGGCCGGATATCTATATAAGCCATCCTAGGGAGAGCCTTTAGGGCACCAGATAACATCCCAATACTTTAGACCCTCAACTCGCACAGGCGAAACCATTGTAACCCATATTCTGGCTCTGCCGTATTACTGGATTGCTAGCAGGAGTAGGATCCATCCAAAGCCGCCGGATTCGAACCTGGGTAAACTTGTGTGCTCATCGTCCCGGAATACCGTACGTCTCACCCCCCTCTCTTCCGCACGCCTCGAGGACCCCCACATGGCGTACTTGTCTTCAATCCGACGACAGTTGGCGCCCACCGTGGCGCAAGTGAGCTACGGATCCGTGTTCCGAGTGGAATCTGCAAGAATCGGAATCGGCAAGACCATCGCCGTCGGTCGCATCCTCTACGCCAGCGACGTCCCTCTCATCGTTCTCGACGAGACTTGGATTCCGGCAAAGCAGGCCGTGACTGCCTACAGAATCATGTCTTCTGGCGAGATCGATGTTTACATCGGTTTTGCTGAACCTGCCCAACCCACCCCAGCGGTGATGATAGAGGCAGAAGAATTTTCTGGTCCCCTTTGTCTGCGGAGGTGGCAGAGTTCCGGATCTCAGAAAACCCTAATCCCACCCAGCCCGCACTAGTTGCGGAGATAGTGGAGAAACCCGAACCTGAAGAAGACCTAGCGGTCAACGTCGAATCTGGAGTGGATCTCCCCGGAGGAGCCGAATCCTAGATCGACCCACCCGTGGAAGTCGAAATCCAGGAGGAGCAGATCAACGACACTGATTCCGGCTCTGATGATGCCGGAACAGACAGGCCTTTCCTAAGGTACACACTAAAACGTATGATACTGCAAGGCGAAAGCGCAGATGCAATCCTCGAGGCCATCAAAAGTTTTGATATGGCTGACCGTGAAAGCCGCAGGTACCTTAGGAAGCACGCGTCGCACTTCGTCGGATACGTGGGATCCAGATCCGGCTCTGCCGATGCTGGAGAAAACACCGACTCGATGCTGGAGGCAATTGGAACAAACGCCGACGTACCCGCATCCTCAGATGAATCCATGACGTCAACAGATTTCCGAAAGTTCTCCGCGGAATATGAAGAGGAGTACAACTCCAAAGCTGCAGAGTAAGGAGAAGCCATGGATGAAGGATCCGGGGAACACTTTCCCAAAGCGCAGGATGACATGGACGTCGGAGACAATCCCAAGTCCAGATGTCCGAGAGTACCGATCAGAGCTTGACCCCGGGAAACGGACCCAAAGCTGGCTTTGCTACCGGCGCTAGCAAGAAGGCAAAGAAGAAGAACAAGAAGAACAAGACCCTGGCAAAAGACCCTCTGACAGAGGAGGTGATTGCCGAGGAATACGAGGAAGACTCGGATGGAGCACTAATCCTAGACGAGCCGAAAAAAGAAGCATCGGTGGATGGACACGTGATCACTGAAGGTGCGCGTAAACTCATCGATGCCGCACTAACCACACCTATCCCTATAGTTGCAGAACTTACTGCAGATGAGCTGGACGAAAGGGCCCAGGCCCTAGAAGAATATCGTCAACAACTCCTTGATGAAGCCAAAAACATCGAGGTGGAGAAGAAACGCATGTCGAACAAGGAGTACATGTCTCGTCTGCATCAGAAGACACGGAAGCGTCACATAGATGACAACCAATTCCCACGTGTCCGTGCCGTCCTTTTTGGAGATGAGATGGGGAAGCCACGGAAAGATAGAAACGGAGATTGGGTATACCCAACACCAGTACAAAATACTGTGGCAGCCCGAGAAATTCTATCGGCTAATCCAGGACCAGAGGAGATCTGTTTGGGTATCAAGCTACTCAACAAGGGACTGGAGCAGCAAAAGGTCACCCTGTCCGGAAGTCAAAAACTGGTCTCAGATGCTGACCAATGTCGCACGGATCCGGCATGGGCTGACGTAAGACCCCATTACGTTCCGGAGGAGTATTATCGCCTCGAACGACGGGAAGACAATTATTCGAGAACCGGATCTTCAGGAAAGCATCACAAAACCACACGCGGTTGGGGCAATGTCGCACCAACAGCCGAGAAAGACGCCATCGCTGCCCTGAATCTGACGAATCCTCCCCGACGAGAATCTAAGGATCGAAGGGGAGAAGATAAAGAGAAACGTCGGGAGGAGGATCATCACAGAATGCCGCCTCCTAGACAGGAGAATCGTCCGGCTGAGCCTCACTATGGTGGGAACAATGGAAGTACGAATGACGGAAACCATGCAGGTACAAGCCGGCAGGGGGCTCGTCGTAGTCAATACCCTCCCCGGACTCGGAATAATGACGTTCCGGACAGAGGTCGGCGATCAGCCGGAAACTACCCCGCTGCACCACCCTCTCCACCACACAGTTAGCACAATGGCCCCCACGGAGGTCAAGGAAGACATGGCGGAGGAGGTGGTGCTAGAAGCCGAAGTCCGGCTCCAATGCACCGCAGCCACAGCCGGCATTCGGGACGATCCCTATCACCGAACGACGCAAGGCATAGGATCAACTCCAACATAGAGGCTCGGCGCTATGAAAACGATGACGTGTACGTGGGCCCAAAGTGCTTCAGACCACGCATCAGAGCTACAAAGTTCCCGGAAGGATTTGCTATCTCAAGACATATTCAAGCCTACGATGGCATTGCTCGGCTAGACACCTAGTTACAGGATTTCTTCCAAGCTTGCTGCATCGCCAAAGGCGGAAACAGCCTGGTCGCAACCCGATATCTCCCACTTATGTTGCGGAAGATGGCATGATCATGGCTCAATGAACTTCCGGAAAACACCATCCATAACAAGTATGATTTACAAAGTGCGTTCTTTCGGAATTTCGAAGGGACATATCGGAGGCCCTGTATGGTTGGAGACCTACAACGTTGCACCCAGAAAGCCGGAGAAACTTGCCGGGATTACCTCGAATGATGGATGGACACCAAGAACTCCTGCGAAGGAGTAAATGATCAAACTGCGATTGAAGCTTTCATCGCAGGTCTCCCAATTGGTTTACTGCGCCATCGCTTGAAGTGTGACAAGGTTACTGATCTGGGAGAAATGATAGAAACAGCGAGCAAGTATGCAGATGCTGACGACGATGCAGAGGGATTACTTAATGCCCTGGTTGTGCCACAGTCGGCAAAACAACCAAAGCAACAAGCTCAGAAGCGCAAAAATACCTCGGAAGAAAAACCCAACGCGGAGACAACGGTAGTCACTACTATTTCCGGATCTGGAGGACGAGGAGGACGTGGCGGAGGCCGCGGGCATGGCCGTGCGACATCAAGGGTCCAAGGTAGAGGAGAGCAACAACCAGGCAAAACCTACACTTGGGCCGACATCGCCAATAACCCATGTGTGCATCATTTGGACGCCAATGGGGGCTCATCCCACACCAACGCTGAATGTCGTTTTAACGACGACATCAAGAGAGATGATACCGCGGGCTACAAAGCTAAGCGGAAGAAGGGACAGAAAAACCCCAAAAAAGACAAAGAGACCAAGGAAGATTCCGACATGGAGGAAGCCGACGCTTCAAATCCCAAGTCGGAAGGGAAGAAAACTTTACTCACCAAGAAGGACACTTACGTTACCTTCCTCGGATCTCAACCAGCAAAGGTCAAGAAAGCAGTTCTCCACGAGCTCAACACAATAGTTCCGGCTGTCCCTTAGTATCTGGACTGGTCAGAAGTAGCAATAACGTTTGACTGTGCTGATCATCTGCCTAAGCTACATAGGAGAGGAAAATACGCCTTAATCGTCAATCCACTTATTGATGGTTATGGTTTCTCCAAGACCCTCATGGATGGTGGTAGCAGCATCAATATTCGCTATGTCGAAACGCTATGCCGGATGGAGATCTCGGAAACACAGCTGAACCACAGCTATGTGATCATTCATGGAGTTGTCCTAGGAAGACAGGCTAATTCCCTGGGAGAGATCACTTTGGATGTTACTTTTGGAACACCAAAGAATTATCGGACGGAGGCACTTTCCTTCGAAGTGGTCCCGTTCAAGAGCGCATACCACGCTATATTCGGACGTCCGGCTTACTGGGATATTATGGCTCGTCCGTGTTACATTTACAATATGATGAAAATTCCATGTCCTAACGGCGTAATCACCATCAGGGGAGACCCGAAGAAGGCGCGAGAGTGCGAGGATGGAAATGTCGCCTTTGCCGAAGCCGTGCTGCACGCCCAGGAGTACCAGGAGATCAAGAAGAGCATAGATCCGTCTGAGATGCCTACGACGAAGAAGGAGGTGACAAAGCCAAATCCGGAGTTCAAGGCATCAGAAGAGACGAAGACGACGGCGTTGAAGGATGACGACCCCTCCAAGGTGACCCAGATAGGCGTAGGCCTAAGTAGCGCATAGGAAAGCGTGCTCGTCAAGTTCCTCCAAGCAAATCAAGATATCTTCGCATGGAAGCCATCTGACATGACCGGAGTACCTAGGGAACTTGCCGAGCACTCTCTAAATGTAAACTCGAACGCTAAACCCATCAAACAGTACTACGACGGTTTGGTGATGAAAAGCATAAGGCAATAGCTAAGGAACTAGCACGGCTCGAGTTAGCCGGATTCATAGAAGAGGTCATCCATACTGATTGGTCGGCCAACCCTGTAATGGTCCCTAAAAAGGACACCACTGATTTAAGGATGTGTGTTGATTACACTTTCTTGAACAAGGCTTGTCCAAAAGATCCGATCGCTCTGCCTAGAATTGATAAAGTTATCGATTCTATGGCAGGCTCGGAACTCCTCTGTTTTCTCGACGCATATTCCGGTTATCACCAAATCCGGATGAAGGAATCTGACAAAGTCAAGACTTCATTTATAACCCCTTTCGGAACCTTCTGTTTTGTTACGATGCCCTTTGGGTTGAAGAACGCAGGAGCTACGTACCAGCGCACGATGCAGCGTTGCCTCCACGACCAACTCGGACGTAATGTACATGCATACGTGGATGATATCGCGGTGATGTCCAAAAAGAAGGAAACACTAATTTGCGACTTGGAGGAAACGTTCGCCAATCTACGAAAATACAACATCACGCTTAACCCGAAGAATTGCTTCTTTGGAATACCATCCGGAAAATTGTTAGGTTTCATCGTGTCTCAAAGAGACATAGAGGTGAACCGCGACAAGATCAAGGCTATTCTTAATATTTCCAGGCCAACTCGCCTGAAGGACGTACAAAGATTAATTGGTTGCATTGCTGCGGTTAGTCGATTTGTAAGCCGGCTTGGTGAAAGAGCCGCACCATTATACAAACTCCTGAAGAAGACCAAAGATTTTGTCTGGACTGATGAAGCTGAAGCTGCACTACAAGACCTGAAGAAAGTACTCTCATCTGCTCCTATCCTTGCAGCGCTGGAACCTCAGGAACCGATGTTGCTTTATATTGCTACGACAAATAAGGTCGTTAGTATCGTCATGGTGGTGGAGAGACCAAAGGAAAATCAGGAACACCCGGTGCAGCGTCTGACTTATTTTGTCAGCGAGGTCTTGACAGAATCAAAACATCGATATCCGCACTATCAAAAGTTGGATTACGGTGTTTTCCTAGCATCTCGTAAGTTACGACACTATTTTCAGGAGCATCCAATTACCGTGGTGAGCAAAGCTCCCATGAGAGACATAATCAACAACAGCGACGCCACAGGACGTGTAGCCAAATGGGGCATAGAGCTCTCAGCTTTCGATATTGAGTATAAACCTCGGACAGCAATCAAATCCCAGATCCTTGCCGACTTTGTCGCTGATTGGACAGAGACCAAGGAGAACATGACCCTCCCTGAGTCGGAATATTGGACCCTCTTTTTTGATGGGTCTAAGGCTCGAGGGGGCTCGGGGGCTGGCATGGTGCTCAAAATCACCCTAAGGAGATAAACTATTATACGTGTTGCAGATCCACTTCACAGCGACAAACAATATTGCCGAGTATGAAGCACTGCTGCACGGAATCCGGATTGCCAAGTATATTGGCATCCGACGTTTGATGTGTTACGGAGATTTGGATCTTGTTGCTCAGCAAGTCTCGGATATTTGTAATGCAAATAAGCACATGGCAGCATATAAAGCTGTCGTGGATGATCTATCTAAATTGTTCGAAGGGTTTGAAGTTCAACACATCCCTCGAGCAGAAAATGAGGAAGAAGATGCACTATCTCGAATAGGCTCTACGCGGAAAGAGGTCCCGGATGGCACATTTTTAGAGCACCTCAAAGTTCCCTCGATAAAGGGAGTAGATGAGGAATATCTGACCAAATCCGAATTGCCTTTAATAGCAGTTCTGGCTATAATTCCCAGCTGGACTCAACCCTACCTTGATTACTTGGTAGATGGCAAATTACCCGAAGACGAGGTGCTGAGCCGGCAGATTATCCGACGAGCAAAAGCCTATACTATTGTTAAAGGTGAGATCCATAAACGGAGTGTTTACGGGGTTTTTCAGCGCTGTGTATCTCCGGAAGGAGTGGAGATCTTAATAGAAATCCACGAAGGCGAGTGTGGTCACCACGCTGCAGCCAAATCTTTTGTGGCAAAAGCTTTTCGACATGGATTTTTCTGGCTTACAGCTCAGGCAGATGCCGAAAGATTAGTCAAGACATGCAAAGGCTGCCAAAAGTACGCCAAGTAAGCTCATGTTCCGGCTGATCAGCTACGAACAATACCTATAACATGGTCTTTGGGAAGAACACACATGCAATGACACTGGTGATATGTGGTCTATGAGAAGAACACACATCCAACGACTCTAGTTGTGGTTCATGAAAAGAGCAGACATGCAATGACACTGGTGGATCCATGTGTGGTTCATGGGAAGAACACACATGCAATGACACTGATGGATCCATGTGTGGTATGTGGGAAGAGCAGACATGCAATGACACTGGTGGATCCATCTGTGGTTCATGCGAAGAACACACATGCAATAACACTGGGTGTGGTTCATGATATGGTTTGTGAGAAGAACACACATGCAATGACACTGGTGGATCCATGTGTAGTCTATGAGAAGAACACACATGCAATGACACTAGGTGTGGTTCATGATATGGTTTGTGAGAAGAGCACATATGCAATAACACTGGTGGATCCATGTGTGGTCTTTGGGAAGCACACACATGCAATGACACTAGATCCATGTGTGGTCTGTGAGAAGAACACACATCCAATGACTCTAGTTGTGGTTCATGAAAATAGCATACATGCAATGTCACTCGTGGATCCATGTGTGGTTCATGGGAAGACCACACATGCGATGACACTGGGTGTATCCATGTGTGGTTCATGAGAAGAGCAGACATACAATGACACCAGTGGATCCACATGTGGTTCATGGGAAGAACACACATGCAATGACTCTGGTGATATGTGGTTTGTGAAAAGAACAGACATGCAATGACTCTAGCTGTGGTTAGTGAGAAGAACACACATGCAATGACACTGGGTCTGGTTCATGATATGGTTTGTGAGAAGAACACACATGCAATGACACTGGTGCATCCATGTGTGGTCTTTAGGAAGAACACACATGCAATGACACTGGTGGATCCATGTTTGGTTCATGGGAAGAATAGACATGCAATGACACAGGTGATACGTGGTCTGTGAGAGGAACACACATGCAATGACTCTAGATGTGGTTAATGAAAAGAGCTGACATGCAATGACACCGGTGGATCCATGTGTGGTTCAAGGGAAGAACACACATGCAATGACACTAGGTGTGGTTCATGATATTGTTTGTGAGAAGAACACACATGCAATGACATTGGTGGATCCATGTGTGGTCTGTGAGAAGAACACACATGCAATGACACTGGGTGTGGTTCATGATATGGTTTGTGAGAAGAACACACATGCAATGACACAGGTGGATCCATGTCTGGTCTTTGGGAAGAACACACATGCAATGACACTGGTGATATGTGGTCTGTGAGAAGAACATACATCCAATGACTCTAGATGTGGTTCATGAAAATAGCAGACATGCAATGACACTGGTGGATCCATGTGTGGTTCATGGGAAGAACACACATGCAATGACACTGGGTGTGGTTCATGATATGGTTTGTGAGAACAAGACACATGCAATGACACTCGTGGATCCATGTGTGGTCTGTGAGAAGAACACAATGCAATGACACTAGGTCTGGTTCATGATATGGTTTGTGAGAAGAACACACATGCAATGACACTGGTGGATCCATGTGTGGTATTTGGGAAGAACACACATGCAATGACACTGGTGATATGTGGTCTGTGAGAAGAACACACATCCAATGACTCTAGCTGTGGTTCATGGAAAGAGCAGATATGCAATGACACTGGTGGATCCATGTGTGGTTCATGGGAAGAACACACATGCAATGATACTAGGTGTGGTTCATGATATGGTTTGTGAGAAGAACAAACATGCAATGACACTAGTGGATCCATGTGTGGTCTTTGGGAAGAACACACATGCAATGACACTGGGTGTGGTTTATGCTATGGTTTGTGAGAAGAACACACATGCAATGACACTGGTGGATCCATGTGTGGTGTCTGGGAAGAACACACATGCAATGGCACTGGTGATATGTGGTCTGTGAGAAGAACACGCATCCAATGACTCTAGCTGTGGTTCATGAAAAGAGTAGACATGCAATGACACTGGTGGATCCATGTGTTGTTCATGGGAAGAACACACATGCAATGACACTGGTAGATCCATGTGTGGTATGTGGGAAGAGCATACATGCAATGACACTGGTGGATCCATGTGTGCTTCGTGCAAAGAACACACATGCAATGACATTGGGTGTGGTTCATGATATGGTTTGTGAGAAGAACACACATGCAATGACACTGGTGGATCCATGTGTTGTCTGTGAGGAGAACACACATGCAATGACACTGGGTGTGGTTCATGATATGGTTTGTGAGAAGAACACACATGCAATAACACCGGTGGATCCATGTGTGGTCTTTGGGAAGAACACACATGCAATGACACTAGATCCATGTGTTGTGTGTGAGAAGAACACACATCCAATGACTCTAGTTGTGGTTCATGAAAAGAGCATTCGTGCAATTACACTAGTGGATCCATGTGTGGTCTGGGGGAAGAACACACATGCAATGACACTGGTGGATCCATGTTTGGTTCATGGGAAGAACAGACATGCAATGACACATGTGATATGTGGTCTGTGAGAAGAACACACATGCAATTACTCTAGTTGTGGTTAATGAAAAGAGCTGCCATGCAATGACACCGGTGGATCCATGTGTGGTTCAAGGGAAGAACACACATGCAATGACACTGGGTGTGGTTCATGATATTGTCTGTGAGAAGAACACACATGCAATGACACTAGTGGATCCATGTGTGGTCTGTGAGAAGAACACACATGCAATGACACTGGGTGTGGTTCATGATATAGTTTGTGAGAAGAACACACATGCAATGACACTGGTGGATCCATGTGTGGTCTTTAGGAAGAACACACATGCAATGACACTGGTGATATGTGGTCTGTGAGAAGAACACACATCCAATGACTCTAGCTGTGGTTCATGAAAAGAGCATACATGCAATGACACTGGTGGATCCATGTGTGGTTAATGTGAAGAACACACATGCGATGACACTGGGTGGATCCATGTGTGGTTCATGAGAACAGCAGACATGCAATGACACTGGTGGACCCATGTGTGGTTCATGGGAAGAACACACGTGCAATGACTGGTGATATGTGGTTTGTGAAAAGAACAGACATGCAATGACTCTAGCTGTGGTTAGTGTGAAGAACACACATGCAATGACACTGGGTGTGTTTCATGATATGGTTTGTGAGAAGAACACACATGCAATGACACTGGTCGATCCATGTGTGGTCTTTGGGAAGAACACACATGCAATGACACTGGTGATATGTGGTCTGTGAGAAGAACACACATCCAATGACTCTAGCTGTGGTTCATGAAAAGAGCAGACATGCAATGACACTGGTGTATCCATGTGTGGTTCATGGGAAGAACACACATGCGATGACACTGGGTGGATCCATGTGTGGTTTGTGAGAAGAACACATGCAATGACACCAGTGGATCCATGTGTGGTTCATGGGAAGAACACACATGCAATGACTCTGGTGATATGTGGTTTGTGAAAAGAACAGACATGCAATGATTCTAGCTGTGGTTAATGAGAAGAGCAGACATGCAATGACACCGGTGGATCCATGTGTGGTTCATGGGAAGAGCAGACATACAATGACACTGGTGGATCCATGTGTGGTTCATGGGAAGAACACACATGCAATGACAACGGTGGATCTATGTGTGGTCTGTGGGAAGAACACACATGCAATGACACTGGTGGATCCATGTGTGGTCTTTGGGAAGAACACACATGCAATGACACTAGTGATATGTGGTCTATTAGAAGAACACACATCCAATGACTCTAGTTGTGGTTCATGAAAAGAGCAAACATTCAATGACACTTGTGGATCCATGTGTGGTTCATGGGAAGAACACACATGCAACGACACCGGTGGATCCATGCGTGGTCTGTGGGAAGAACACACATGCAATGACACTGGTGGATCCATGTGTGGTTCATGGGAAGAACACACATGCAATGACACAGGTGATATGTGGTCTATGAGAAGAACACACATGCAATGCCTCAAGATGTGGTTAATGAAAAGAGATGACATGCAATGACACTGGTGGATCCATGTGTGGTTCAAGGGAAGAACACACATGCAATGACACTGGGTGTGGTTCATGATATGGTCTGTGAGAAGAACACACATGCAATGACACTGGTGGATCCATGTGTGGTCTGTGAGAAGAACACACATGCAATGACACTGGGTGTGGTTCATGATATGGTTTGTGAGAAGAACACACATGCAAAGACACTGGTGGATCCATGTGTGGTCTTTGGGAAGAACACACATGCAATGACACTGGTGATATGTGGTTTGTGAGAAGAACACACATGCAATGACTCTAGCTGTGGTTCATGAAAAGAGCAGACATGCAATGACACTGGTGGATCCATGTGTGGTTCATGGGAAGAACACACATGCGATGACACTGGGTGGATCCATGTGTGGTTTGTGAGAAGAACACATGCAATGACACCGGTGGATCCATGTGTGGTTCATGGGAACAACACACATGCAATAACTCTGGTGATATGTGGTTTGTGAAAAGAACAGACATGAAATGACTCTAGCTGTGGTTAATGAGAAGAGAAGACATGCAATGACACTGGTGGATCCATGTGTGGTTCATGGGAAGAACACACATGCAATGACACTGGGTGATATGTGGTCTGTGAGAAGAACACACATCCAATGACTCTAGCTGTGGTTCATGAAAAGAGCAGACATGCAATGACACTAGTGGATCCATGTGTGGTTCATGGGAAGAACACACATGCAACGACACTGGTGGATCCATGTGTGGTCTGTGGGAAGAACACACATGCAACGACACTGGTGGATCCATGTGTGGTTCATGGGAAGAACACACATGCAATGACTCTGGTGATATGTGGTTTGTGAAAAGAACAGACATGAAATGACTCTAGATGTGGTTAATGAGAAGAGCAGACATGCAATGACACCAGTGGATCCATGTGTGGTTCTTGGGAAGAACACACATGCAATGACTCTGGTGATATGTGGTTTGTGAAAAGAACAGAAATGCAATGACTCTAGGTATGGTTAGTGAGAAGAACACACATGCAATGACACTGGGTGTGGTTCATGATATGGTTTGTGAGAAGAACACACATGCAATGACACTGGTGGATCCATGTGTGGTCTTTGGGAATAACACACATCCAATTACTCTAGCTGTGGTTCATGAAAAGAGCAGACATGCAATGACACTGGTGGATCCATGTGTGGTTCATGGGAAGAACACACATGCGATGACACTGGGTGGATCCATGTGTGGTTTGTGAGAAGAACACATGCAATGACACCGGTGGATCCATGTGTGGTTCATGGGAAGAACACACATGCAATGACTCTGGTGATATGTGGTTTGTGAAAAGAATAGACATGCAATGACTCTAGCTGTGGTTAATGAGAAGAGCAGACATGCAATGACACCGGTGGATCCATGTGTGGTTCATGGGAAGAGCAGATACAATGACACTGGTGGATCCATGTGTGGTTCATGGGAAGAACACACATGCAACGACACCGTTGGATCCATGTGTGGTCTGTGGGAAGAACACACATGCAATGACACTGGTGGATCCATGTTTGGTTCATGGGAAGAACACACATGCAATGACACAGGTGATATGTGGTATGTGAGAAGAACACACATGCAAGACTCTAGCTGTGGTTAATGAAAAGAGCTGACATTGAATGTCACCGGTGGATCCATGTGTGGTTCAAGGGAAGAACACACATGCAATGACACTGGGTGTGGTTCATGATATGGTCTGTGAGAAGAACACACATGCAATGACACTGGTGGATCCATGTGTGGTCTGTGAGAAGAACACACATGCAATGACCATGGGTGTGGTTCCTGATATGGTTTGTGAGAAGAACACACATGCAATGACACTGGTGGATCCATGTGTGGTCTTTGGGAAGAACACACATGCAATGACACTGGTGATATGTGGTCTGTAAGAAGTACACACATGCAATGACTCTAGCTGTGGTTCATGAAAAGAGCATACATGCAATGACACTGGTGGATCCATGTTTGGTTCATGGGAAGAACACACATGTGTTGACACTGGGTGGATCCATGTGTGGTTCGTGATAAGAGCAGACATGCATTGACACCGGTGGATCCATGTGTGGTTCATGGGAAGAACACACATGCAATGACTCTGGGTGTGGTTCATGACATGGTTTGTGAGAAGAACACACATGCATTACCACTGGTGGATCCATGTGTGGTCTTTGGGAAGCACACACATGCAATGACCCTGGTGATATGTGGTGTGTGAGAAGAACACACATCCAATGACTCTAGTTGTGGTTCATGAAAAGAGTAGACATGCAATGCACTGGTGGATCCATGTGTGGTTCATGGGAAGAACACACATGCAATGACACTGGTGGATCCATGTGTGGTCTGTGGGAAGAGCAGACATGCAATGAAACTGGTGGATCCATGTGTGGTTCATGGGAGCAACACACATGCAATGACACTGGGTGTGGTTCATGATATGGTTTGCGAGAAGAACACACATGCAATGACACTGGTGGATCCATGTGTGGTCTGTGAGAAGAACACACATGCAATGACACTGGGTGTGGTTCATGATATGGTTTGTGAGACGAACACACATGCAATGACACTGGTGGATCCATGTGTGGTCTTTGGGAAGAACACACATGCAATGACACTGGTGATATGTGGTCTGTGAGAAGAACACACATCCAATGACTCTAGTTGTGGTTCATGAAAAGAGCAGACATGCAATGACACTGGTGGATCCATGTGTGGTTCATGGGAAGAACACACATGCGATGACACTAGGTGGATCCATGTGTGGTTTGTGAGAATAATAGACATGCAAAGACACTGGTGGATCCATGTGTGTTTCATGGGCAGAACACACATGCAATGACAATGGTGATATGTGGTCTATGAGAAGAACACACATCCAATGACTCTAGCTGTGGTTCATGAAAAGAGGAAACATGCAATGACACTTGTGGATCCATGTGTGGTTCATGGGAAGAACACACATGCAACGACACCGGTGGATCCATGTGTGGTCTATGGGAAGAACACACATGCAATGCCACTGGTGGATCCATGTGTGGTCTGTGGGAAGAACACACATGCAATCACACAGGTGATATGTGGTATGTGAGCATGCAATGACTCTAGCTGTGGTTGATGAAAAGAGCTGACATGCAATGACACCGGTGGATCCATGTGTGGTTCAAGGGAAGAACAGACATGCAATGACACTGGGTGTGGTTCATGATATGGTCTGTGAGAAGAACACACATGCAATGACACTGGTGGATCCATGTGTGGTCTGTCAGAAGAACACACATGCAAGGACACTGGGTGTGGTTCATGATATGGTTTGTGAGAAGAACACACATGCAATGACACTGGTGGATCCATGTGTGGTCTTTGGGAAGAACACACATGCAATGACACTGGTGATATGTGGTCGCTGAGAAGAACACACATCCAATGACTCTAGTTGTGGTTCATGAAAAGAGGAGAAATGCAATGACACTGGTGGATCCATGTGTGGTTCATGGGAAGAACACACATGCGATGACACATGGTGTGGTTCATGATATGGTTTGTGAGAAGAACACACATGCAATGACACTGGTGGATCCATGTGTGGTCTTTGGGAAGAACACACATGCAATGACACTGGTGATATGTGGTCTATGAGAAGAACACACATCCAATGACTCTAGTTGTGGTTCATGAAAAGAGCAAACATGCAATGACACTCGTGGATCCATGTGTGGTTCATGGGAAGAACACACATGCAACGACACCGATGGATCCATGCGTGGTCTATGGGAAGAACACGCATGCAATGACACTGGTGGATCGATGTGTGGTTCATGGGAAGAACACACATGCAATGACACAGGTGATATGTGGTTTGTGAGAAGAACACACATGCAATGCCTCTAGCTGTGGTTAATGAAAAGAGATGACATGCAATGACACTGGTGGATCCATGTTTGGTTCAAGGGAAGAACACACATGCAATGACACGGGGTGTGGTTCATGATATGGTCTGTGAGAAGAACACACATGCAATGACACTGGTGGATCCATGTGTGGTCTATGAGAAGAACACACATGCAATGACACTGGGTGTGGTTCATGATATGGTTTGTGAGAAAAACAGACATGCCATGACACTAGTGATATTTGGTCTGTGAGAAGAAAACACATGAAATGACTCTAGCTGTGGTTCATGAAAAGAGCATACATGCAATGACACTGGTGGATCCATGTGTGGTTCATGGGAAGAACACACATGCGTTGACACTGGGTGGATCCATGAGTGGTTCATGGGAAGAACACACATGCAATGACTCTGGGTGTGGTTCATGATATGGTTTGTGAGAAGAACACACATGCAATGACACTGGTGGATCCATGTGTGGTCTTTGGGAAGCACACACATGCAATGACACTGGTCATATGTGGTCTGTGAGAAGAACACACATCCAATGACTCTAGCTGTGGTTCATGAAAAGAGCAGACATGCAATGACACTGGTGGATCCATGTGTGGTTCATGGGAAGAACACACATGCGATGAAACTGGGTGGATCCATGTGTGGTTTGTGAGAAGAACACATGCAATGACACCAGTGGATCCATGTGTGGTTCATGGGAAGAACACACATGCAATGACTCTGGTGATATGTGGTTTGTGAAAAGAACAGACATGCAATGACTCTAGCTATGGTTAATGAGAAGAGCAGACATGCAATGACACCGGTGGATCCATGTGTGGTTCATGGGAAGAGCAGACATACAATGACACTGGTGGATCCATGTGTGGTTCATGGGAAGAACACACATGCAACGACAGCGGTGGATCCATGTGTGGTCTGTGGGAAGAACACACATGCAATGACACTGGTGGATCCATGTTTGGTTCATGGGAAGAACACACATGCAATGACACAGGTGATATGTGGTATGTGAGAAGAACACACATGCAAGACTCTAGCTGTGGTTAATGAAAAGAGCAAACATTCAATGACACTTGTGGATCCATGTGTGGTTCATGGGAAGAACACACATGCAACGACACCGGTGGATCCATGCGTGGTCTATGGGAAGAACACACATGCAATGACACTGGTGGATCGATGTGTGGTTCATGGGAAGAACACACATGCAATGACACAGGTGATATGTGGTCTGTGAGAAGAACACACATGCAATGCCTCTAGCTGTGGTTAATGAAAAGAGATGACATGCAATGACACTGGTGGATCCATGTTTGGTTCAAGGGAAGAACACACATGCAATGACACGGGGTGTGGTTCATGATATGGTCTGTGAGAAGAACACACATGCAATGACACTGGTGGATCCATGTGTGGGCTATGAGAAGAACACACATGCAATGACACTGGGTGTGGTTCATGATATGGTTTGTGAGAAAAACACACATGCCATGACACTAGTGATATGTGGTCTGTGAGAAGAACACACATGAAATGACTCTAGCTGTGGTTCATGAAAAGAGCATACATGCAATGACACTGGTGGATCCATGTGTGGTTCATGGGAAGAACACACATGTGTTGACACTCGGTGGATCCATGAGTGGTTCATGGGAAGAACACACATGCAATGACTCTGGGTGTGGTTCATGATATGGTTTGTGAGAAGAACACACATGCAATGACACTGGTGGATCCATGTGTGGTCTTTGGGAAGCACACACATGCAATGACACTGGTGATATGTGGTCTGTGCGAAGAACACACATCCAATGACTCTAGCTGTGGTTCATGAAAAGAGCAGACATGCAATGACACTGGTGGATCCATGTGTGGTTCATGGGAAGAACACACATGCGATGAAACTGGGTGGATCCATGTGTGGTTTGTGAGAAGAACACATGCAATGACACCAGTGGATCCATGTGTGGTTCATGGGAAGAACACACATGCAATGACTCTGGTGATATGTGGTTTGTGAAAAGAACAGACATGCAATGACTCTAGCTATGGTTAATGAGAAGAGCAGACATGCAATGACACCGGTGGATCCATGTGTGGTTCATGGGAAGAGCAGACATACAATGACACTGGTGGATCCATGTGTGGTTCATGGGAAGAACACACATGCAACGACAGCGGTGGATCCATGTGTGGTCTGTGGGAAGAACACACATGCAATGACACTGGTGGATCCATGTTTGGTTCATGGGAAGAACACACATGCAATGACACAGGTGATATGTGGTATGTGAGAAGAACACACATGCAAGACTCTAGCTGTGGTTAATGAAAAGAGCAAACATTCAATGACACTTGTGGATCCATGTGTGGTTCATGGGAAGAACACACATGCAACGACACCGGTGGATCCATGCGTGGTCTATGGGAAGAACACACATGCAATGACACTGGTGGATCGATGTGTGGTTCATGGGAAGAACACACATGCAATGACACAGGTGATATGTGGTCTGTGAGAAGAACACACATGCAATGCCTCTAGCTGTGGTTAATGAAAAGAGATGACATGCAATGACACTGGTGGATCCATGTTTGGTTCAAGGGAAGAACACACATGCAATGACACGGGGTGTGGTTCATGATATGGTCTGTGAGAAGAACACACATGCAATGACACTGGTGGATCCATGTGTGGTCTATGAGAAGAACACACATGCAATGACACTGGGTGTGGTTCATGATATGGTTTGTGAGAAAAACACACATGCCATGACACTAGTGATATGTGGTCTGTGAGAAGAACACACATGAAATGACTCTAGCTGCGGTTCATGAAAAGAGCATACATGCAATGACACTGGTGGATCCATGTGTGGTTCATGGGAAGAACACACATGCGTTGACACTGGGTGGATCCATGAGTGGTTCATGGGAAGAACACACATGCAATGACTCTGGGTGTGGTTCATGATATGGTTTGTGAGAAGAACACACATGCAATGACACTGGTGGATCCATGTGTGGTCTTTGGGAAGCACACACATGCAATGACACTGGTGATATGTGGTCTGTGAGAAGAACACACATCCAATGACTCTAGCTGTGGTTCATGAAAAGAGCAGACATGCAATGACACTGGTGGATCCATGTGTGGTTCATGGGAAGAACACACATGCGATGAAACTGGGTGGATCCATGTGTGGTTTGTGAGAAGAACACATGCAATGACACCAGTGGATCCATGTGTGGTTCATGGGAAGAACACACATGCAATGACTCTGGTTTGTGAAAAGAACAGACATGCAATGACTCTAGCTTTGGTTAATGAGAAGAGCAGACATGCAATGACACCGGTGGATCCATGTGTGGTTCATGGGAAGAGCAGACATACAATGACACTGGTGTATCCATGTGTGGTTCATGGGAAGAACACACATGCAACGACAGCGGTGGATCCATGTGTGGTCTGTGGGAAGAACACACATGCAATGACACTGGTGGATCCATGTTTGGTTCATGGGAAGAACACACATGCAATGACACAGGTGATATGTGGTATGTGAGAAGAACACACATGCAAGACTCTAGCTGTGGTTAATGAAAAGAGCAAACATTCAATGACACTTGTGGATCCATGTGTGGTTCATGGGAAGAACACACATGCAACGACACCGGTGGATCCATGCGTGGTCTGTGGGAAGAACACACATGCAATGACACTAGTGGATCCATGTGTGGTTCATGGGAAGAACACACATGCAATGACACAGGTGATATGTGGTCTATGAGAAGAACACACATGCAATGCCTCTAGCTGTCGTTAATGAAAAGAGATGACATGCAATGACACTGGTGGATCCATGTGTGGTTCAAGGGAAAAACACACATGCAATAATACTGGGTGTGGTTCATGATATGGTCTATGAGAAGAACACACATGCAATGACACTGGTGGATCCATGTGTGGTCTGTGAGAAGAACACACATGCAATGACACTGGGTGTGGTTCATGATATGGTTTGTGAGAAGAACACACATGCAAAGACACTAGTGGATCCATGTGTGGTCTTTGGGAAGAACACACATGCAATGAAACTGGTGATATGTGGTTTGTGAGAAGAACACACATGCAATGACTCTAGCTGTGGTTCATGAAAAGAGCAGACATGCAATGACACTAGTGGATCCATGTGTGGTTCATGGGAAGAACACACATGCGATGACACTGGGTGGATCCATGTGTGGTTTGTGAGAAGAACACATGCAATGACACCGGTGGATCCATGTGTGGTTCATGGGAAGAACACACATGCAATGACTCTGGTGATATGTGGTTTGTGAAAAGAACAGACATGAAATGACTCTAGCTGTGGTTAATGAGAAGAGAAGACATGCAATGACACTGGTGGATCCATGTGTGGTTCATGGAAGAACACACATGCAATGACACTGGGTGATATGTGGTCTGTGAGAAGAACACACATCTAATGACTCTAGCTGTGGTTCATGAAAATAGCAGACATGCAATGACACTGGTGGATCCATGTGTGGTTCATGGGAAGAACACACATGCAACGACACCGGTGGATCCATGTGTGGTCTGTGGGAAGAACACACATGCAACGACACTGGCGGATCCATGTGTGGTTCATGGGAAGAACACACATGCAATGACTCTGGTGATATGTGGTTTGTGAAAAGAACAGACATGAAATGACTCTAGCTGTGGTTAATGAGAAGGGCAGACATGCAATGACACCAGTGGATCCATGTGTGGTTCTTGGGAAGAACACACATGCAATGACTCTGGTGATATGTGGCTTGTGAAAAGAACATAAATGCAATGACTCTAGGTATGGTTAGTCAGAAGAACACACATGCAATGACACTGGGTGTGGTTCATGATATGGTTTGTGAGAAGAACACACATGCAATGACACTGGTGGATCCATGTGTGGTCTTTGGGAATAACACACATCCAATTACTCTAGCTGTGGTTCATGAAAAGAGCAGACATGCAATGACACTGGTGGATCCATGTGTGGTTCATGGGAAGAACACACATGCGATGACACTGGGTGGATCCATGTGTGGTTTGTGAGAATAACACATGCAATGACACCGGTGGATCCATGTGTGGTTCATGGGAAGAACAGACATGCAATGACTCTGGTGATATGTGGTTTGTGAAAAGAACAGACATGCAATGACTCTAGCTATGGTTAATGAGAAGAGCAGACATGCAATGACACCGGTTGATCCATGTGTGGTTCATGGGAAGAGCAGACATACAATGACACTGGTGGATCCATGTGTGGTTCATGGGAAGAACACACATGCAACGACAGCGGTGGATCCATGTGTGGTCTGTGGGAAGAACACACATGCAATGACACTGGTGGATCCATATTTGGTTCATGGGAAGAACACACATGCAATGACACAGGTGATATGTGGTATGTGAGAAGAACACACATGCAAGACTCTAGCTGTGGTTAATGAAAAGAGCTGACATTGAATGTCACCGGTGGATCCATGTGTGGTTCAAGGGAAGAACACACATGCAATGACACTGGGTGTGGTTCATGATATGGTCTGTGAGAAGAACACACATGCAATGACACTGGTGGATCCATGTGTGGTATGTGAGAAGAACACACATGCAATGACACAGGTGATATGTGGTCTGTGAGAAGAACACACATGCAATGCCTCTAGCTGTGGTTAATGAAAAGAGATGACATGCAATGACACTGGTGGATCCATGTGTGGTTCAAGGGAAAAACACACATGCAATAATACTGGGTGTGGTTCATGATATGGTCTGTGAGAAGAACACACATGCAATGACACTGGTGGATCCATGTGTGGTCTGTGAGAAGAACACACATGCAATGACACTGGGTGTGGTTCATGATATGGTTTGTGAGAAGAACACACATGCAAAGACACTAGTGGATCCATGTGTGGTCTTTGGGAAGAACACACATGCAATGAAACTGGTGATATATGGTTTGTGAGAAGAACACACATGCAATGACTCTAGCTGTGGTTCATGAAAAGAGCAGACATGCAATGACACTGGTGGATCCATGTGTGGTTCATGGGATGAACACACATGCGATGACACTGGGTGGATCCATGTGTGGTTTGTGAGAAGAACACATGCAATGACACGGGTGGATCCATGTGTGGTTCATGGGAAGAACACACATGCAATGACTCTGGTGATATGTGGTTTGTGAAAAGAACAGACATGAAATGACTCTAGCTGTGGTTAATGAGAAGAGAAGACATGCAATGATACTAGTGGATCCATGTGTGGTTCATGGAAGAACACACATGCAATGACACTGGGTGATATGTGGTCTGTGAGAAGAACACACATCCAATGACTCTAGCTGTGGTTCATGAAAAGAGCAGACATGCAATGACACTGGTGGATCCATGTGTGGTTCATGGGAAGAACACACATGCAACGACACTGGTAGATCCATGTGTGGTTTGTGGGAAGAACACACATGCAACGACACTGGTGGATCCATGTGTGGTTCATGGGAAGAGCAGACATACAATGACACTGGTGGATCCATGTGTGGTTCATGGGAAGAACACACATGCAACGACAGCGGTGGATCCATGTGTGGTCTGTGGGAAGAACACACATGCAATGACACTGGTGGATCCATGTTTGGTTCATGGGAAGAACACACATGCAATGACACAGGTGATATGTGGTATGTGAGAAGAACACACATGCAAGACTCTAGCTGTGGTTAATGAAAAGAGCAAACATTCAATGACACTTGTGGATCCATGTGTGGTTCATGGGAAGAACACACATGCAACGACACCGGTGGATCCATGCGTGGTCTATGGGAAGAACACACATGCAATGACACTGGTGGATCGATGTGTGGTTCATGGGAAGAACACACATGCAATGACACAGGTGATATGTGGTCTGTGAGAAGAACACACATGCAATGCCTCTAGCTGTGGTTAATGAAAAGAGATGACATGCAATGACACTGGTGGATCCATGTTTGGTTCAAGGGAAGAACACACATGCAATGACACGGGGTGTGGTTCATGATATGGTCTGTGAGAAGAACACACATGCAATGACACTGGTGGATCCATGTGTGGGCTATGAGAAGAACACACATGCAATGACACTGGGTGTGGTTCATGATATGGTTTGTGAGAAAAACACACATGCCATGACACTAGTGATATGTGGTCTGTGAGAAGAACACACATGAAATGACTCTAGCTGTGGTTCATGAAAAGAGCATACATGCAATGACACTGGTGGATCCATGTGTGGTTCATGGGAAGAACACACATGTGTTGACACTCGGTGGATCCATGAGTGGTTCATGGGAAGAACACACATGCAATGACTCTGGGTGTGGTTCATGATATGGTTTGTGAGAAGAACACACATGCAATGACACTGGTGGATCCATGTGTGGTCTTTGGGAAGCACACACATGCAATGACACTGGTGATATGTGGTCTGTGCGAAGAACACACATCCAATGACTCTAGCTGTGGTTCATGAAAAGAGCAGACATGCAATGACACTGGTGGATCCATGTGTGGTTCATGGGAAGAACACACATGCGATGAAACTGGGTGGATCCATGTGTGGTTTGTGAGAAGAACACATGCAATGACACCAGTGGATCCATGTGTGGTTCATGGGAAGAACACACATGCAATGACTCTGGTGATATGTGGTTTGTGAAAAGAACAGACATGCAATGACTCTAGCTATGGTTAATGAGAAGAGCAGACATGCAATGACACCGGTGGATCCATGTGTGGTTCATGGGAAGAGCAGACATACAATGACACTGGTGGATCCATGTGTGGTTCATGGGAAGAACACACATGCAACGACAGCGGTGGATCCATGTGTGGTCTGTGGGAAGAACACACATGCAATGACACTGGTGGATCCATGTTTGGTTCATGGGAAGAACACACATGCAATGACACAGGTGATATGTGGTATGTGAGAAGAACACACATGCAAGACTCTAGCTGTGGTTAATGAAAAGAGCAAACATTCAATGACACTTGTGGATCCATGTGTGGTTCATGGGAAGAACACACATGCAACGACACCGGTGGATCCATGCGTGGTCTATGGGAAGAACACACATGCAATGACACTGGTGGATCGATGTGTGGTTCATGGGAAGAACACACATGCAATGACACAGGTGATATGTGGTCTGTGAGAAGAACACACATGCAATGCCTCTAGCTGTGGTTAATGAAAAGAGATGACATGCAATGACACTGGTGGATCCATGTTTGGTTCAAGGGAAGAACACACATGCAATGACACGGGGTGTGGTTCATGATATGGTCTGTGAGAAGAACACACATGCAATGACACTGGTGGATCCATGTGTGGTCTATGAGAAGAACACACATGCAATGACACTGGGTGTGGTTCATGATATGGTTTGTGAGAAAAACACACATGCCATGACACTAGTGATATGTGGTCTGTGAGAAGAACACACATGAAATGACTCTAGCTGCGGTTCATGAAAAGAGCATACATGCAATGACACTGGTGGATCCATGTGTGGTTCATGGGAAGAACACACATGCGTTGACACTGGGTGGATCCATGAGTGGTTCATGGGAAGAACACACATGCAATGACTCTGGGTGTGGTTCATGATATGGTTTGTGAGAAGAACACACATGCAATGACACTGGTGGATCCATGTGTGGTCTTTGGGAAGCACACACATGCAATGACACTGGTGATATGTGGTCTGTGAGAAGAACACACATCCAATGACTCTAGCTGTGGTTCATGAAAAGAGCAGACATGCAATGACACTGGTGGATCCATGTGTGGTTCATGGGAAGAACACACATGCGATGAAACTGGGTGGATCCATGTGTGGTTTGTGAGAAGAACACATGCAATGACACCAGTGGATCCATGTGTGGTTCATGGGAAGAACACACATGCAATGACTCTGGTGATATGTGGTTTGTGAAAAGAACAGACATGCAATGACTCTAGCTTTGGTTAATGAGAAGAGCAGACATGCAATGACACCGGTGGATCCATGTGTGGTTCATGGGAAGAGCAGACATACAATGACACTGGTGTATCCATGTGTGGTTCATGGGAAGAACACACATGCAACGACAGCGGTGGATCCATGTGTGGTCTGTGGGAAGAACACACATGCAATGACACTGGTGGATCCATGTTTGGTTCATGGGAAGAACACACATGCAATGACACAGGTGATATGTGGTATGTGAGAAGAACACACATGCAAGACTCTAGCTGTGGTTAATGAAAAGAGCAAACATTCAATGACACTTGTGGATCCATGTGTGGTTCATGGGAAGAACACACATGCAACGACACCGGTGGATCCATGCGTGGTCTGTGGGAAGAACACACATGCAATGACACTAGTGGATCCATGTGTGGTTCATGGGAAGAACACACATGCAATGACACAGGTGATATGTGGTCTATGAGAAGAACACACATGCAATGCCTCTAGCTGTCGTTAATGAAAAGAGATGACATGCAATGACACTGGTGGATCCATGTGTGGTTCAAGGGAAAAACACACATGCAATAATACTGGGTGTGGTTCATGATATGGTCTATGAGAAGAACACACATGCAATGACACTGGTGGATCCATGTGTGGTCTGTGAGAAGAACACACATGCAATGACACTGGGTGTGGTTCATGATATGGTTTGTGAGAAGAACACACATGCAAAGACACTAGTGGATCCATGTGTGGTCTTTGGGAAGAACACACATGCAATGAAACTGGTGATATGTGGTTTGTGAGAAGAACACACATGCAATGACTCTAGCTGTGGTTCATGAAAAGAGCAGACATGCAATGACACTAGTGGATCCATGTGTGGTTCATGGGAAGAACACACATGCGATGACACTGGGTGGATCCATGTGTGGTTTGTGAGAAGAACACATGCAATGACACCGGTGGATCCATGTGTGGTTCATGGGAAGAACACACATGCAATGACTCTGGTGATATGTGGTTTGTGAAAAGAACAGACATGAAATGACTCTAGCTGTGGTTAATGAGAAGAGAAGACATGCAATGACACTGGTGGATCCATGTGTGGTTCATGGAAGAACACACATGCAATGACACTGGGTGATATGTGGTCTGTGAGAAGAACACACATCTAATGACTCTAGCTGTGGTTCATGAAAATAGCAGACATGCAATGACACTGGTGGATCCATGTGTGGTTCATGGGAAGAACACACATGCAACGACACTGGTAGATCCATGTGTGGTCTGTGGGAAGAACACACATGCAACGACACTGGTGGATCCATGTGTGGTTCATGGGAAGAACACACATGCAATGACTCTGGTGATATGTGGTTTGTGAAAAGAACAAACATGAAATGACTCTAGCTGTGGTTAATGAGAAGAGCAGACATGCAATGACACCAGTGGATCCATGTGTGGTTCTTGGGAAGAACACACATGCAATGACTCTGGTGATATGTGGCTTGTGAAAAGAACAGAAATGCAATGACTCTAGGTATGGTTAGTCAGAAGAACACACATGCAATGAGACTGGGTGTGGTTCATGATATGGTTTGTGAGAAGAACACACATGCAATGACACTGGTGGATCCATGTGTGGTCTTTGGGAATAACACACATCCAATTACTCTAGCTGTGGTTCATGAAAAGAGCAGACATGCAATGACACTGGTGGATCCATGTGTGGTTCATGGGAAGAACACACATGCGATCACACTGGGTGGATCCATGTGTGGTTTGTGAGAATAACACATGCAATGGCACCGGTGGATCCTTGTGTGGTTCATGGGAAGAACAGACATGCAATGACTCTGGTGATATGTGGTTTGTGAAAAGAACATACATGCAATGACTCTAGTTGTGGTTAATGAGAAGAGCAGACATGCAATGACACCGGTGGATCCATGTGTGGTTCATGGGAAGAGCAGACATACAATGACACTGGTGGATCCATGTGTGGTTCATGGGAAGAACACACATGCAACGACACCGGTGGATCCATGTGTGGTCTGTGGGAAGAACACACATTCAATGACACTGGTGGATCCATGTTTGGTTCATGGGAAGAACACACATGCAATGACACAGGTGATATGTGGTATGTGAGAAGAACACACATGCAAGACTCTAGCTGTGGTTAATGAAAAGAGCTGACATTGAATGTCACCGGTGGATCCATGTGTGGTTCAAGGGAAGAACACACATGCAATGACACTGGGTGTGGTTCATGATATGGTCTGTGAGAAGAACACACATGCAATGACACTGGTGGATCCATGTGTGGTCTGTGAGAATAACACACATGCAATGACACTAGGTGTGGTTCCTGATATGGTTTGTGAGAAGAACACACATGCAATGACACTGGTGGATCCATGTGTGGTCTTTGGGAAGAACACACATGCAATGACACTGGTGATATGTGGTCTGTGAGAAGTACACACATGCAATGAATCTAGTTGTGGTTCATGAAAAGAGCATACATGCAGTGACACTGGTGGATCCCTGTTTGGTTCATGGGAAGAACACACATGTGTTGACACTGGGTGGATCCATGTGTGGTTCGTGATAAGAGCAGACATGCATTGACACCGGTGGATCCACGTGTGGTTCATAGGAAGAACACACATGCAATGACTCTGGGTGTGGTTCATGATATGGTTTGTGAGAAGAACACACATGCAATACCACTGGTGGATCCATGTGTGGTCTTTGGGAAGCACACACATGCAATGACCCTGGTGATATGTGGTGTGTGAGAAGAACACACATCCAATGACTCTAGTTGTGGTTCATGAAAAGAGTAGACATGCAATGCACTGGTGGATCCATGTGTGGTTCATGGGAAGAACACACATGCAATGACACTGGTGGATCCATGTGTGGTTTGTGGGAAGAGCACACATGCAATGACACTGGTGGATCCATGTCTGGTTCATGGGAAGAACACACATGAAATGACACTGGGTGTGGTTCATGATATGGTTTGTGAGAAGAACACACATGCAATGACACTGGTGGATCCATGTGTGGTCAGTGAGAAGAACACGCATGCAATGACACTGGGTGTGGTCCATGATATGGTTTGTGAGAAGAACACACATGCAATGACAATGGTGGATCCATGTGTGGTCTTTGGGAAGAACACACATGCAATGACACTGGTGATATGTGGTTTGTGAGAAGAACACACATCCAATGACTCTAGCTATGGTTCATGAAAAGAGTAGACATGCAATGACACTAGTGGATCCATGTGTGGTTCATGGGAAGAACACACATGCGATGACACTAGGTGGATCCATGTGTGGTTTGTGAGAAGAACACACATGCAATGACACCGGTGGATCCATGTGTGGTTCATGGGAAGAACACACATGCAATGACTCTGGTCAAATGTGGTTTGTGAAAAGAACAGACATGCAATGACTCTAGTTGTGGTTAATGAGAATAGAAGCCATGCAATGACACCGGTGGATCCATGTGTGGTTCATTGGAAGAGCGGACATACAATGACACTGGTGGATCCATGGGTGGTTAATGGGAAGAACACACATGCAACGACACCGGTGGATCCATGTGTGGTCTATGGGAAGAACACACATGCAATGACACTGGTGGATTCATATTTGGTTCATCGGAAGAACACACATGCAATGACACAGGTGATATGTGGTCTGTGAGAAGAACACACATGCAATGACTCTAGCTGTGGTTAATGAAAAGAGATGACATGCAATGACACAGGTGGATCCATGTGTGGTTCAAGGGAAGAACACACATGCAATGACACTGGGTGTGGTTCATGATATGGTCTGTGAGAAGAACACACATGCAATGACACGGGTGTATCCATGTGTGGTCTGTGAGAAGAACACACATGCAATGACACTGGGTGTGGTTCATGATATGGTTTGAGAGAAGAACAGACATGCAATGACACTGGGTGTGGTTCATGATATGGTCTGTGAGAAGAACACACATGCAATGACACTGGTGGATCCATGTGTGGTCTGTGAGAAGAACACACATGGAATGACACTGGGTGTGGTTCATGATATGGTTTGTGAGAAGAACACACATGCAATGACACTGGTGGATCCATGTGTGGTCTTTGGGAAGAACACACATGCAATGACACTGGATCCATGTGTGGTATGTGAGAAGAACACACATACAATGACTCTAGCTGTGGTTCATGAAAAGAGCAAACATGCAATGACACTGGTGGATCCATGTGTGGTTCATGGGAAGAACACATATGCGATGACACAGGGTGGATCCATGTGTGGTTCATGAGAAGAGCAGACATGCAATGACACCGGTGGATCCATGTGTGGTTCTTGGGAAGAACACACATGCAATGACTCTGGTGATATGTGGTTTGTGAAAAGAACAGAAATGCAATGACTCTAGCTATGGTTAGCGAGAAGAACACACATGCAATGACACTGGGTGTGGTTCATGATATGGTTTGTGGGAAGAACAGACATGCAATGACACTGGTGATATGTGGTCTGTGTGAAGAACACACATCCAATGAATCTAGCTATGGTTCAAGAAAAGAGCAGACATGCAATGACATTAGTGGATCCATGTGTGGTTCATGGGAAGAACACACATGCAATGACACTGGGTGTGGTTCATGATATGGTTTGTGAGAAGAACACACATGCAATGACACTGGGTGTGGTTCATGATATGGTCTGTGAGAAGAACACACATGCAATGACACTGGTGGATCCATGTGTGGTCTGTGAGAAGAACACACATGGAATGACACTGGGTGTGGTTCATGATATGGTTTATGAGAAGAACACACATGCAATGACACTGGTGGATCCATGTGTGGTCTTTCGGAAGAACACACATGCAATGACACTGGATCCATGTGTGGTATGTGAGAAGAACACACATACAATGACTCTAGCTGTGGTTCATGAAAAGAGCATACATGCAATGACACTGGTGGATCCATGTGTGGTTCATGGGAAGAACACATATGCGATGACAAAGGGTGGATCCATGTGTGGTTCATGAGAAGAGCAGACATGCAATGACACCGGTGGATCCATGTGTGGTTCTTGGGAAGAATACACATGCAATGACTCTGGTGATATGTGGTTTGTGAAAAGAACAGAAATGCAATGACTCTATCTATGGTTAGCGAGAAAAACACACATGCAATGACACTGGGTGTGGTTCATGATATGGTTTGTGGGAAGAACACACATGCAATGACACTGGTGATATGTGGTCTGTGTGAAGAACACACATCCAATGAATCTAGCTATGGTTCAAGAAAAGAGCAGACATGCAATGACATTAGTGGATCCATGTGTGGTTCATGGGAAGAACACACATGCAATGACACTGGGTGTGGTTCATGATATGGTTTGTGAGAAGAACACACATGCAATGACACTGGTGGATCCATGTGTGGTCTTAGGGAAGCACACACATGCAATGACACTGGTGATATGTGGTCTATGAGAAGAACACACATCCAATGACTCTAGTTGTGGTTCATGAAAAGAGCAGACATGCAATGACACTAGTGGATCCATGAGTGGTTCATGGGAAGAACACACATGCAATGACACTGGTGGATCCATGTGTGGTATGTGGGAAGAGCAGACATGCCATGACACTGGTGGATCCATGTGTGGTTCATGGGCAGAACACACATGCAATGACACTGGTGATATGTGGTCTATGATAAGAACACACATCCAATGACTCTAACTGTGGTTCATAAAAAGAGCAAACATGCAATGCCACTTGTGGATCCATGTGTGGTTCATGGGAAGAACACACATGCAACGACACTGGTGGATCCATGTGTGGTCTGTGGGAAGAACACACATGCAATGACACTGGATCCATGTGTGGTATGTGAGAAGAACACACATACAATGACTCTAGCTGTGGTTCATGAAAAGAGCAAACATGCAATGACACTGGTGGATCCATGTGTGGTTCATGGGAAGAACACATATGCGATGACACAGGGTGGATCCATGTGTGGTTCATGAGAAGAGCAGACATGCAATGACACCGGTGGATCCATGTGTGGTTCTTGGGAAGAACACACATGCAATGACTCTGGTGATATGTGGTTTGTGAAAAGAACAGAAATGCAATGACTCTAGCTATGGTTAGCGAGAAGAACACACATGCAATGACACTGGGTGTGGTTCATGATATGGTTTGTGGGAAGAACAGACATGCAATGACACTGGTGATATGTGGTCTGTGTGAAGAACACACATCCAATGAATCTAGCTATGGTTCAAGAAAAGAGCAGACATGCAATGACATTAGTGGATCCATGTGTGGTTCATGGGAAGAACACACATGCAATGACACTGGGTGTGGTTCATGATATGGTTTGTGAGAAGAACACACATGCAATGACATTGGGTGTGGTTCATGATATGGTCTGTGAGAAGAACACACATGCAATGACACTGGTGGATCCATGTGTGGTCTGTGAGAAGAACACACATGGAATGACACTGGGTGTGGTTCATGATATGGTTTGTGAGAAGAACACACATGCAATGACACTGGTGGATCCATGTGTGGTCTTTCGGAAGAACACACATGCAATGACACTGGATCCATGTGTGGTATGTGAGAAGAACACACATACAATGACTCTAGCTGTGGTTCATGAAAAGAGCATACATGCAATGACACTGGTGGATCCATGTGTGGTTCATGGGAAGAACACATATGCGATGACAAAGGGTGGATCCATGTGTGGTTCATGAGAAGAGCAGACATGCAATGACACCGGTGGATCCATGTGTGGTTCTTGGGAAGAATACACATGCAATGACTCTGGTGATATGTGGTTTGTGAAAAGAACAGAAATGCAATGACTCTATCTATGGTTAGCGAGAAAAACACACATGCAATGACACTGGGTGTGGTTCATGATATGGTTTGTGGGAAGAACACACATGCAATGACACTGGTGATATGTGGTCTGTGTGAAGAACACACATCCAATGAATCTAGCTATGGTTCAAGAAAAGAGCAGACATGCAATGACATTAGTGGATCCATGTGTGGTTCATGGGAAGAACACACATGCAATGACACTGGGTGTGGTTCATGATATGGTTTGTGAGAAGAACACACATGCAATGACACTGGTGGATCCATGTGTGGTCTTAGGGAAGCACACACATGCAATGACACTGGTGATATGTGGTCTATGAGAAGAACACACATCCAATGACTCTAGTTGTGGTTCATGAAAAGAGCAGACATGCAATGACACTAGTGGATCCATGAGTGGTTCATGGGAAGAACACACATGCAATGACACTGGTGGATCCATGTGTGGTATGTGGGAAGAGCAGACATGCCATGACACTGGTGGATCCATGTGTGGTTCATGGGCAGAACACACATGCAATGACACTGGTGATATGTGGTCTATGATAAGAACACACATCCAATGACTCTAACTGTGGTTCATAAAAAGAGCAAACATGGAATGCCACTTGTGGATCCATGTGTGGTTCATGGGAAGAACACACATGCAACGACACTGGTGGATCCATGTGTGGTCTGTGGGAAGAACACACATGCAATGACACTGGATCCATGTGTGGTATGTGAGAAGAACACACATACAATGACTCTAGCTGTGGTTCATGAAAAGAGCAAACATGCAATGACACTGGTGGATCCATGTGTGGTTCATGGGAAGAACACATATGCGATGACACAGGGTGGATCCATGTGTGGTTCATGAGAAGAGCAGACATGCAATGACACCGGTGGATCCATGTGTGGTTCTTGGGAAGAACACACATGCAATGACTCTGGTGATATGTGGTTTGTGAAAAGAACAGAAATGCAATGACTCTAGCTATGGTTAGCAAGAAGAACACACATGCAATGACACTGGGTGTGGTTCATGATATGGTTTGTGGGAAGAACACACATGCAATGACACTGGTGATATGTGGTCTGTGTGAAGAACACACATCCAATGAATCTAGCTATGGTTCAAGAAAAGAGCAGACATGCAATGACATTAGTGGATCCATGTGTGGTTCATGGGAAGAACACACATGCAATGACACTGGGTGTGGTTCATGATATGGTTTGTGAGAAGAACACACATGCAATGACACTGGGTGTGGTTCATGATATGGTCTGTGAGAAGAACACACATGCAATGACACTGGTGGATCCATGTGTGGTCTGTGAGAAGAACACACATGGAATGACACTGGGTGTGGTTCATGATATGGTTTGTGAGAAGAACACACATGCAATGACACTGGTGGATCCATGTGTGGTCTTTCGGAAGAACACACATGCAATGACACTGGATCCATGTGTGGTATGTGAGAAGAACACACATACAATGACTCTAGCTGTGGTTCATGAAAAGAGTATACATGCAATGACACTGGTGGATCCATGTGTGGTTCATGGGAAGAACACATATGCGATGACAAAGGGTGGATCCATGTGTGGTTCATGAGAAGAGCAGACATGCAATGACACCGGTGGATCCATGTGTGGTTCTTGGGAAGAATACACATGCAATGACTCTGGTGATATGTGGTTTGTGAAAAGAACAGAAATGCAATGACTCTATCTATGGTTAGCGAGAAAAACACACATGCAATGACACTGGGTGTGGTTCATGATATGGTTTGTGGGAAGAACACACATGCAATGACACTGGTGATATGTGGTCTGTGTGAAGAACACACATCCAATGAATCTAGCTATGGTTCAAGAAAAGAGCAGACATGCAATGACATTAGTGGATCCATGTGTGGTTCATGGGAAGAACACACATGCAATGACACTGGGTGTGGTTCATGATATGGTTTGTGAGAAGAACACACATGCAATGACACTGGTGGATCCATGTGTGGTCTTAGGGAAGCACACACATGCAATGACACTGGTGATATGTGGTCTATGAGAAGAACACACATCCAATGACTCTAGTTGTGGTTCATGAAAAGAGCAGACATGCAATGACACTAGTGGATCCATGAGTGGTTCATGGGAAGAACACACATGCAATGACACTGGTGGATCCATGTGTGGTATGTGGGAAGAGCAGACATGCCATGACACTGGTGGATCCATGTGTGGTTCATGGGCAGAACACACATGCAATGACACTGGTGATATGTGGTCTATGATAAGAACACACATCCAATGACTCTAACTGTGGTTCATGAAAAGAGCAAACATGCAATGCCACTTGTGGATCCATGTGTGGTTCATGGGAAGAACACACATGCAACGACACTGGTGGATCCATGTGTGGTCTGTGGGAAGAACACACATGCAATGACACTGGTGTATCCATGTGTGGTTCATGGGAAGAACACACATGCAATGACACAGGTGATATGTGGCCTGTGAGAAGAACACACATGCAATGACTCTAGCTGTGGTTAATGAACAGAGCTGACATGCAATGACACCGGTGGATCCATGTGTGGTTCAAGGGAAGAACAGACATGCAATGACACTGGGTGTGGTTCATGATATGGTTTGTGAGAAGAACACACATGCAATGACACTGGTGGATCCATGTGTGGTTCATGGGAAGAACACACATGCGATGACACTGGGTGGATCCATGTGTGGTTCATGAGAAGAGCAGACATGCAATGACACCGGTGGATCCATGTGTGGTTCATGGGAAGAACACACATGCAATGACTCTAGGTGTGGTTCATAATATGGTTTGTGAGAAGAACACACATGCAATGACACTGGTGGATCCATGTGTGGTCTTTGGGAAGCACACACATGCAATGACACTGGTGATATGTGGTCTATGAGAAGAACACACATCCAATGACTCTAGTTGTGGTTCATGAAAAGAGCAGACATGCATTGACACTGGTGGATCCATGAGTGGTTCATGGGAAGAACACACATGCAATGACACTAGTGGATCCATGTGTGGTATGTGGTAAGAGCAGACATGCAATGACACTGGTGGATCCATGTGTGGTTCATGGGCAGAACACACATGCAATGCACTGGTGATATGTGGTCTATGAGAAGAACACACATCCAATGACTCTAGCTGTGGTTCATGAAAAGAGGAAACATGCAATGACACTTGTGGATCCATATGTGGTTCATGGGAAGAACACACATGCAATGACACTGGTGATATGTGGTTCATGGGCAGAACACACATGCAATGACACTGGTGATATGTGGTCTGTGAGAAGAACACACATCCAACGACTCTAGTTGTGGTTCATGAAAAGAGCAGACATGCAATGACACTGGTGGATCCATGTGTGGTTCATGGGAAGAACACACATGCGATGACACTTGGTGTGGTTCATGATATGGTTTGTGAGAAGAACACACATGCAATGACACTGGTGGATCCATGTGTGGTCTTTGGTAAGAACACACATGCAATGACACTGGTGATATGTGGTCTATGAGAAGAACACACATCCAATGACTCTAGTTGTGGTTCATGAAAAGAGCAAACATGCAATGACACTCGTGGATCCATGCGTGGTCTATGGGAAGAACACACATGCAATGACACTGGTGGATCCATGTGTGGTTCATGGGAAGAACACACATGCAATGACACAGGTGATATGTGGTCTGTGAGAAGAACACACATGCAATGCCTCTAGTTGTGGTTAATGAAAAGAGATGACATGCAATGACACTGGTGGATCCATGTGTGGTTCAAGGGAAGAACACACATGCAATGACACTGGGTGTGGTTCATGATATGGTCTGTGAGAAGAACACAAATGCAATGACACTGGTGGATCCATGTGTGGTCTATGAGAAGAACACACATGCAATGACACTGGGTGTGGTTCATGATATGATTTGTGAGAAAAACACACATGCAATGACACTGGTGATATGTGGTCTGTGAGAAGAACACACATGCAATGACTCTAGCTGTGGTTCATGAAAAGAGCATACATGCAATGACACTGGTGGATCCATGTGTGGTTCATGGGAAGAACACACATGCGTTGACACTGGGTGGATCCATGAGTGGTTCATGGGAAGAACACACATGCAATGACTCTGGGTGTGGTTCATGATCTGGTTTGTGAGAAGAACACACATGCAATGACACTGGTGGATCCATGTGTGGTCTTTGGGAAGCACACACACGCAATAACACTGGTGATATGTGGTCTGTGAGAAGAACACACATCCAATGACTCTAGCTGTGGTTCATGAAAAGAGCAGACATGCAATGACACTGGTGGATCCATGTGTGGTTCATGGGAAGAACACACATGCGATGACACTGGGTGGATCCATGTGTGGTTTGTGAGAAGAACACATGCAATGACACCGGTGGATCCATGTGTGGTTCATGGGAAGAACACACATGCAATGACTCTGGTGATATGTGGTTTGTGAAAATAACAGACATGCAATGACTCTAGCTGTGGTTAATGAGAAGAGCAGACATGCAATGACACCGGTGGATCCATGTGTGGTTCATGGGAAGAGCAGACATACAATGACACTGGTGGATCCATGTGTGGTTCATGGGAAGAACACACATGCAACGACAGCGGTGGATCCATGTGTGGTCTGTGGGAAGAACACACATGCAATGACACTGGTGGATCCATGTGTGGTCTTTGGGAAGAACACACATGCAATGACACTAGTGATATGTGGTTTATGAGAATAACACACATCCAATGACTCTAGTTGTGGTTCATGAAAAGAGCAAACATGTAATGACACTTGTGGATCCATGTGTGGTTCATGGGAAGAACACACATGCAACGACACCGGTGGATCCCTGCGTGGTCTGTGGGAAGAACACACATGCAATGACACTGGTGGATCCATGTGTGGTTCATGGGAAGAACACACATGCAATGACACAGGTGATATGTGGTCTGTGAGAAGAACACACATGTAATGCCTCTAGTTGTGGTTAATGAAAAGAGATGACATGCAATGACACTGGTGGATCCATGTGTGGTTCAAGGGAAGAACACACATGCAATGACACTAGGTGTGGTTCATGATATGGTCTGTGAGAAGAACACACATGCAATGACACTGGTGGATCCATGTGTGGTCTGTGAGAAGAACACAGATGCAATGACACTGGATGTGGTTCATGATATGGTTTGTGAGAAGAACACACATGCAAAGACACTGGTGGATCCATGTGTGGTCTTTGGGAAGAACACACATGCAATGACACTGGTGATATGTGGTTTGTGAGAAGAACACACATGCAATGACTCTAGCTATGGTTCATGAAAAGAGCAGACATGCAATGACACTGGTGGATCCATGTGTGGTTCATGGGAAGAACACACATGCGATGACACTTGGTGGATCCATGTGTGGTTTGTGAGAAGAACACATGCAATTACACCGGTGGATCCATGTGTGGTTCATGGGAAGAACACACATGCAATGACTCTGGTGATATGTGGTTTGTGAAAAGAACAAACATGAAATGACTCTAGCTGTGGTTAATGAGAAGAGAAGACATGCAATGACACGGGTGGATCCATGTGTGGTTCATGGGAAGAACACACATGCAATGACACTGGGTGATATGTGGTCTGTGAGAAGAACACACATCCAATGACTCTAGCTGTGGTTCATGAAAAGAGTAGACATGCAATGACACTGGTGGATCCATGTGTGGTTCATGGGAAGAACACACATGCAACGACACCGGTGGATCCATGTGTGGTCTGTGGGAAGAACACACATGCAACGACACTGGTGGATCCATGTGTGGTTCATGGGAAGAACACACATGCAATGACTCTGGTGATATGTGGTTTGTGAAAAGAACAGACATGAAATGACTCTAGCTGTGGTTAATGAGAAGAGCAGACATGCAATGACACCAGTGGATCCATGTGTGGTTCTTGGGAAGAACACACATGCAATGACTCTGGTGATATGTGGTTGGTGAAAATAACAGAAATGCAATGACTCTAGGTATGGTTAGTCAGAAGAACACACATGCAATGACACTGGGTGTGGTTCATGATATGGTTTGTGAGAAGAACACACATGCAATGACAGTGGTGGATCCCTGTGTGGTCTTTGGGAATAACACACATCCAATTACTCTAGCTGTGGTTCATGAAAAGAGCAGACATGCAATGACACCGGTGGATCCATGTGTGGTTCATGGGAAGAACACACATGCGAAGACACTGGTGGATCCATGTGTGGTTCATGGGAAGAACACACATGCAACGACACCGGTGGATCCATGTGTGGTCTGTGGGAAGAACACACATGCAATGACACTGGTGGATCCATGTTTGGTTCATGGGAAGAACACACATGCAATGACACAGGTGATATGTGGTATGTGAGAAGAACACACATGCAAGACTCTAGCTGTGGTTAATGAAAAGAGCTGACATTGAATGTCACCGGTGGATCCATGTGTGGTTCAAGGGAAGAACACACATGCAATGACACTGGGTGTGGTTCATGATATGGTCTGTGAGAAGAACACACATGCAATGACAATGGGTGTGGTTCCTGATATGGTTTGTGAGAAGAACACACATGCAATGACACTGGTGGATCCATGTGTGGTCTTTGGGAAGAACACACATGCAATGACACTGGTGATATCTGGTCTGTGAGAAGTACACACATGCAATGACTCTAGCTGTGGTTCATGAAAAGAGCATACATGCAATGACACTGGTGGATCCATGTTTGGTTCATGGGAAGAACACACATGTGTTGACACTGGGTGGATCCATGTGTGGTTCATGGGAAGAACACACATGCAATGACACTGGGTGTGGTTCATGATATGGTTTGTGAGAAGAACACACATGCAATGACTCTGGGTGTGGTTCATGATATGGTTTGTGAGAAGAACACACATGCAATACCACTGGTGGATCCATGTGTGGTCTTTGGGAAGCACACACATGCAATGACCCTGGTGATATGTGGTGTGTGAGAAGAACACACATCCAATGAATCTACTTGTGGTTCATGAAAAGAGTAGACATGCAATGCACTGGTGGATCCATGTGTGGTTCATGGGAAGAACACACATGCAATGACACTGGTGGATCCATGTGTGGTTCATGGGAAGAACACACATGCAATGACACTGGGTGTGGTTCATGATATGGTTTGTGAGAAGAACACACATGCAATGACACTGGTGGATCCATGTGTGGTCTGTGAGAAGAACACACATGCAATGACACTGGGTGTGGTTCATGATATGGTTTGTGAGAAGAACACACATGCAATGACACTGGTGGATCCATGTGTGGTCTTTGGGAAGAACACACATGCAATGACACTGGTGATATGTGGTCTGTGAGAAGAACACACATCCAATTACTCTAGCTGTGGTTCATGAAAAGAGCAGACATGCAATGACACTAGTGGATCCATGTGTGGTTCATGGGAAGAACACACATGCGATGACACTAGGTGGATCCATGTGTGGTTTGTGAGAAGAACAGACATGCAATGACATCGGTGGATCCATGTGTGGTTCATGGGAAGAACACACATGCAATGACAATGGTGATATGTGGTTTGTGAAAAGAACAGACATGCAATGAGTCTAGCTGTGGTTAATGAGAAGAGAAGACATGCAATGACACCGGTGGATCCATATGTGATTCATGGGAAGAGCAGACATACAATGACACCGGTGGATCCATGTGTGGTTCTTGGGAAGAACACACATGCAACGACACCGGTGGATCGATGTGTGGTCTGTGGGAAGAACACACATGCAATGACATTGGGGGATCCATGTTTGGTTCATGGGAAGAACACACATGCAATGACACAGGTGATATGTGGTCTGTGAGAAGAACACACATGCAAGACTCTAGCTGTGGTTAATGAAAAGAGCTGACATGCAATGACACCGGTGGATCCATGTGTGGTTCAAGGGAAGAACACACATGCAATGACACTGGGTGTGGTTCATGATGTGGTTTGTGAGAAGAACACACATGCAATGACACGGGTGGATCCATGTGTGGTCTGTGAGAAGAACACACATGCAATGACACTAGGTGTGGTTCCTGATATGGTTTGTGAGAATAACACACATGCAATGACACTTCTGGATCCTGTGTGGTCTGTGAGAAGAACACACATGAAATAACACTGGTGATATGTGGTCTGTGAGAAGTACACACATGCAATGACTCGAGCTGTGGTTCATGAAAAGAGCATACATGCAATGACACTGGTGCATCCATGTGTTGTTCATGGGAAGAACACACATGCGTTGACACTGGGTGGATCCATGTGTGGTTCATGAGAAGAGCAGACATGCAATGACACCGGTGGATCCATGTGTGGTTCATGGGAAGAACACACATGCAATGAATCTGGGTGTGGTTCATGATATGGTTTGTGAGAAGAACACACATGCAATGACACTGGTGGATCCATGTGTGGTCTTTGGGAAGCACACACATGCAATGACACTGGGTGTGGTTCATGATATGGTTTGTGAGAAGAAGACACATGCAATGACACTGGTGGATCCATGTGTGGTCTTTGGGAAGAACACACATGCAATGACACTGGTGATATGTGGTCTGGGAGAAGAACACACATCCAATTACTCTAGCTGTGGTTCATGAAAAGAGCAGACATGCAATGACACTGGTGGATCCATGTGTGGTTCATGGGAAGAACACACATGCGATGACAAAAGGTGGATCCATCTGTGGTTTGTGAGAAGAACAGACATGCAATGACATCGGTGGATCCATGTGTGGTTCATGGGAAGAACACACATGCAATGACAATGGTGATATGTGGTTTGTGAAAAGAACAAACATGCAATGACTCTAGCTGTGGTTAATGAGAAGAGAAGACATGCAATGACACCGGTGGATCCATATGTGGTTCATGGGAAGAGAAAACATACAATGACACTGGTGGATCCATGTGTGGTTCATGGGAAGAACACACATGCAACGATACCGGTGGATCGATGTGTGGTCTGTGGGAAGAACACACATGCAATGACACTAGTGGATCCATGTTTGGTTCATGGGAAGAACACACATGCAATGACACAAGTGATATGTGGTATGTGAGAAGAACACACATGCAAGACTCTAGCTGTGGTTAATGAAAATAGCTGACATGCAATGACACCGGTGGATGCATGTGTGGTTCAAGGGAAGAACACACATGCAATGGCACTGGGTGTGGTTCATGATATGGTTTGTGAGAAGAACACACATGCAATGACACGGGTGGATCCATGTGTGGTCTGTGAGAAGAACACACATGCAATGACACTAGGTGTGGTTCCTGATATGGTTTGTAGGAAGAACACACATGCAATGACACTTCTGGATCCTGTGTGGTCTGTCAGAAGAACACACATGAAATTACACTGGTGATATGTGGTCTGTGAGAAGTACACACATGCAATGACTCTAGCTGTGGTTCATGAAAAGAGCATACATGCAATGACACTGGTGCATCCATGTGTTGTTCATGGGAAGAACACACATGCGTTGACACTGGGTGGATCCATGTGTGGTTCATGAGAAGAGCAGACATGCAATGACACCGGTGGATCCATGTGTGGTTCATGGGAAGAACACACATGCAATGACTCTGGGTGTGGTTCATGATATGGTTTGTGAGAAGAATACACATGCAATGACACTGGTGGATCCATGTGTGGTCTTTGGGAAGCACACACATGCAATGACACTGGTGATATGTGGTCTGTGAGAAGAACAAACATGCAATGACTCTAGCTGTGGTTCATGAAAATAGTAGACATGCAATGACACTGGTGGATCCATGTGTGGTTCATGGGAAGAACACACATGCAATGACACTGGTGGATCCATGTGTGGCTTGTGGGAAGAGCACACATGCAATGACACTGGTGGATCCATGTGTGGTTCATGGGAAGAACACACATGAAATGACACTAGGTGTGGTTCATGATTTGGTTTGTGAGAAGAACACACATGCAATGACACTGGTGGATCCATGTGTGGTCTGTGAGAAGAACACACATGCAATGACACTGGGTGTGGTTCATGATATGGTTTGTGAGAAGAACGCACATGCAATGACACTGGTGGATCCATGTGTGGTCTTTGGGAAGAACACACATGCAATGACACTGGTGATATGTGGTTTGTGAGAAGAACACACATCCAATGACTCTAGTTATGGTTCATGAAAAGAGTAGACATGCAATGACACTAGTGGATCCATGTGTGGTTCATGGGAAGAACACACATGCGATGACACTAGGTGGATCCATGTGTGGTTTGTGAGAAGAACACACATGCAATGACACCGGTGGATCCATGTGTGGTTCATGGGAAGAACACACATGCAATGACTCTGGTCAAATGTGGTTTGTGAAAAGAACAGACATGCATTGACTCTAGTTGTGGTTAATGAGAAGAGAAGCCATGCAATGACACCGGTGGATCCATGTGTGGTTCATGGGAAGAATACAATGACACTGGTGGATCCATGGGTGGTTAATGGGAAGAACACACATGTAACGACACCGGTGGATCCATGTGTGGTCTGTGGGAAGAACACACATGCAATGACACTGGTGGATTCATGTTTGGTTCATGGGAAGAACACACATGCAATGACACAGGTGATATGTGGTCTATGAGAAGAACACACATGCAATGACTCTAGCTGTGGTTAATGAAAAGAGCTGACATGCAATGACACCGGTGGATCCACGTGTGGTTCAAGGGAAGAACACACATGCAATGACACTGGGTGTGGTTCATGATATGGTCTGTGAGAAGAACACACATGCAATGACACGGGTGGATCCATGTGTGGTCTGTGAGAAGAACACACATGCAATGACACTGGGTGTGGTTCATGATATGGTTTGTGAGAAGAACACACATGCAATGACACTGCTGGATCCATGTGTGGTCTGTGAGAAGAACACACATGGAATGACACTTGGTGTGGTTCATGATATGGTTTGTGAGAAGAACACACATGCAATGACACTGGTGGATCCATGTGTGGTCTTTGGGAAGAACACACATGCAATGACACTGGTGATATGTGGTCTATGAGAAGAACACACATCCAATGACTCTAGTTGTGGTTCATGAAAAGAGCAAACATGCAATGACACTCGTGGATCCATGTGTGGTTCATGGGAAGAACACACATGCAACGACACCGGTGGATCCATGCGTGGTCTATGGGAAGAACACACATGCAATGACACTGGTGGATCCATGTGTGGTTCATGGGAAGAACACACATGCAATGACACAGGTGATATGTGGTCTGTGAGAAGAACACACATGCAATGCCTCTAGCTGTGGTTAATGAAAAGAGATGACATGCAATGACACTGGTGGATCCATGTGTGGTTCAAGGAAAGAACACACATGCAATGACACTGGGTGTGGTTCATGATATGGTCTGTGAGAGGAACACAAATGCAATGACACTGGTGGATCCATGTGTGGTCTATGAGAAGAACACACATGCAATGACACTGGGTGTGGTTCATGATATGATTTGTGAGAAAAACACACATGCAATGACACTGGTGATATGTGGTCTGTGAGAAGAACACACATGCAATGACTCTAGCTGTGGTTCATGAAAAGAGCATACATGCAATGACACTGGTGGATCCATGTGTGGTTCATGGGAAGAACACACATGCGTTGACACTGGGTGGATCCATGTGTGGTTCATGGGAAGAAAACACATGCAATGACTCTGGGTGTGGTTCATGATATGGTTTGTGAGGAGAACACACATGCAATGACACTGGTGGATCCATGTGTGGTATTTGGGAAGCACACACATGCAATGACACTGGTGATATGTGGTCTGTGAGAAGAACACACATCCAATGACTCTAGCTGTGGTTCATGAAAAGAGCAGACATGCAATGACACTGGTGGATCCATGTGTGGTTCATGGGAAGAACACACATGCGATGACACTGGTTGGATCCATGTGTGGTTTGTGAGAAGAACACATGCAATGACACCGGTGGATCCATGTGTGGTTCATGGTAAGAACACACATGCAATGACTCTGGTGATATGTGGTTTGTGAAAAGAACAGACATGCAATGACTCTAGCTGTGGTTAATGAGAAGAGCAGACATGCAATGACACCGGTGGATCCATGTGTGGTTCATGGGAAGAGCAGACATACAATGACACTGGTGGATCCATGTGTGGTTCATGGAAAGAACACACATGCAACGACAGCGGTGGATCCATGTGTGGTCTGTGGGAAGAACACACATGCAATGACACTGGTGGATCCATGTGTGGTCTTTGGGAAGAACACACATGCAATGACACTAGTGATATGTGGTCTATGAGAATAACACACATCCAATGACTCTAGTTGTGGTTCATGAAAAGAGCAAACATGCAATGACACTTGTGGATCCATGTGTGGTTCATGGGAAGAACACACATGCAACGACACCGGTGGATCCATGCGTGGTCTGTGGGAAGAACACACATGCAATGACACTGGTGGATCCATGTGTGGTTCATGGGAAGAACACACATGCAATGACACAGGTGATATGTGGTCTGTGAGAAGAACACACATGCAATGCCTCTAGTTGTGGTTAATGAAAAGAGATGACATGCAATGACACTGGTGGATCCATGTGTGGTTCAAGGGAAGAACACACATGCAATGACACTAGGTGTGGTTCATGATATGGTCTGTGAGAAGAACACACATGCAATGACACTGGTGGATCCATGTGTGGTCTGTGAGAAGAACACAGATGCAATGACACTGGATGTGGTTCATGATATGGTTTGTGAGAAGAACACACATGCAAAGACACTGGTGGATCCATGTGTGGTCTTTGGGAAGAACACACATGCAATGACACTGGTGATATGTGGTTTGTGAGAAGAACACACATGCAATGACTCTAGCTGTGGTTCATGAAAAGAGCAGACATGCAATGACACTGGTGGATCCATGTGTGGTTCATGGGAAGAACACACATGCGATGACACTTGGTGGATCCATGTGTGGTTTGTGAGAAGAACACATGCAATGACACCGGTGGATCCATGTGTGGTTCATGGGAAGAACACACATGCAATGACTCTGGTGATATGTGGTTTGTGAAAAGAACAAACATGAAATGACTCTAGCTGTGGTTAATGAGAAGAGAAGACATGCAAAGACACTAGTGGATCCATGTGTGGTTCATGGGAAGAACACACATGCAATGACACTGGGTGATATGTGGTCTGTGAGAAGAACACACATCCAATGACTCTAGCTGTGGTTCATGAAAAGAGTAGACATGCAATGACACTGGTGGATCCGTGTGTGGTTCATGGGAAGAACACACATGCAACGACACCGGTGGATCCATGTGTGGTCTGTGGGAAGAACACACATGCAACGACACTGGTGGATCCATGTGTGGTTCATGGGAAGAACACACATGCAATGACTCTGGTGATATGTGGTTTGTGAAAAGAACAGACATGAAATGACTCTAGCTGTGGTTAATGAGAAGAGCAGACATGCAATGACACCAGTGGATCCATGTGTGGATCTTGTGAAGAACACACATGCAATGACTCTGGTGATATGTGGTTGGTGAAAATAACAGAAATGCAATGACTCTAGGTATGGTTAGTGAGAAGAACACACATGCAATGACACTGGGTGTGGTTCATGATATGGTTTGTGAGAAGAACACACATGCAATGACAGTGGTGGATCCCTGTGTGGTCTTTGGGAAGAACACACATCCAATTACTCTAGCTGTGGTTCATGAAAAGAGCAGACATGCAATGACACCGGTGGATCCATGTGTGGTTCATGGGAAGAACACACATGCAATGACACTGGTGGATCCATGTGTGGTTCATGGGAAGAACACACATGCAACGACACCGGTGGATCCATGTGTGGTCTGTGGGAAGAACACACATGCAATGACACTAGTGGATCCATGTTTGGTTCATGGGAAGAACACACATGCAATGACACAGGTGATATGTGGTATGTGAGAAGAACACACATGCAAGACTCTAGCTGTGGTTAATGAAAAGAGCTGACATTGAATGTCACCGGTGGATCCATGTGTGGTTCAAGGGAAGAACACACATGCAATGACACTGGGTGTGGTTCATGATATGTTCTTTGAGAAGAACACACATGCAATGACAGTGGGTGTGGTTCCTGATATGGTTTGTGAGAAGAACACACATGCAATGACACTGGTGGATCCATGTGTGGTCTTTGGGAAGAACACACATGCAATGACACTGGTGATATCTGGTCTGTGAGAAGTACACACATGCAATGACTCTAGCTGTGGTTCATGAAAAGAGCATACATGCAATGACACTGGTGGATCCATGTTTGGTTCATGGGAAGAACACACATGTGTTGACACTGGGTGGATCCATGTGTGGTTCGTGATAAGAGCAGACATGCATTGACACCGGTGGATCCATGTGTGGTTCATGGGAAGAACACACATGCAATGACTCTGGGTGTGGTTCATGATATGGTTTGTGAGAAGAACACACATGCAATACCACTGGTGGATCCATGTGTGGTCTTTGGGAAGCACACACATGCAATGACCCTGGTGATATGTGGTGTGTGAGAAGAACACACATCCAATGACTCTACTTGTGGTTCATGAAAAGAGTAGACATGCAATGCACTGGTGGATCCATGTGTGGTTCATGGGAAGAACACACATGCAATGACACTGGTGGATCCATGTGTGGTTCATGGGAAGAACACACATGCAATGACACTGGGTGTGGTTCATGATATGGTTTGTGAGAAGAACACACATGCAATGACACTGGTGGATCCATGTGTGGTCTGTGAGAAGAACACACATGCAATGACACTGGGTGTGGTTCATGATATGGTTTGTGAGAAGAACACACATGCAATGACACTGGTGGATCCATGTGTGGTCTTTGGGAAGAACACACATGCAATGACACTGGTGATATGTGGTCTGTGAGAAGAACACACATCCAATTACTCTAGCTGTGGTTCATGAAAAGAGCAGACATGCAATGACACTGGTAGATCCATGTGTGGTTCATGGGAAGAACACACATGCGATGACACTAGGTGGATCCATGTGTGGTTTGTGAGAAGAACAGACATGCAATGACATCGGTGGATCCATGTGTGGTTCATGGGAAGAACACACATGCAATGACAATGGTGATATGTGGTTTGTGAAAAGAACAGACATGCAATGAGTCTAGCTGTGGTTAATGAGAAGAGAAGACATGCAATGACACCGGTGGATCCATATGTGGTTCATGGGAAGAGCAGACATACAATGACACCGGTGGATCCATGTGTGGTTCATGGGAAGAACACACATGCAACGACACCGGTGGATCGATGTGTGGTCTGTGGGAAGAACACACATGCAATGACACTGGTGGATCCATGTTTGGTTCATGGGAAGAACACACATGCAATGACACAGGTGATATGTGGTCTGTGAGAAGAACACACATGCAAGACTCTAGCTGTGGTTAATGAAAAGAGCTGACAGGCAATGACACCGGTGGATCCATGTGTGGTTCAAGGGAAGAACACACATGCAATGACACTGGGTGTGGTTCATGATATGGTTTGTGATTAGAACACACATGCAATGACACGGGTGGATCCATGTGTGGTCTGTGAGAAGAACACACATGCAATGACACTAGGTGTGGTTCCTGATATGGTTTGTGAGAATAACACACATGCAATGACACTTCTGGATCCTGTGTGGTCTGTGAGAAGAACACACATGAAATAACACTGGTGATATGTGGTCTGTGAGAAGTACACACATGCAATGACTCTAGCTGTGGTTCATGAAAAGAGCATACATGCAATGACACTGGTGCATCCATGTGTTGTTCATGGGAAGAACACACATGCGTTGACACTGGGTGGATCCATGTGTGGTTCATGAGAAGAGCAGACATGCAATGACACCGGTGGATCCATGTGTGGTTCATGGGAAGAACACACATGCAATGACTCTGGGTGTGGTTCATGATATGGTTTGTGAGAAGCACACACATGCAATGACACTGGTGGATCCATGTGTGGTCTTTGGGAAGCACACACATGCAATGACACTGGGTGTGGTTCATGATATGGTTTGTGAGAAGAAGACACATGCAATGACACTGGTGGATCCATGTGTGGTCTTCGGGAAGAACACACATGCAATGACACTGGTGATATGTGGTCTGTGAGAAGAACACACATCCAATTACCCTAGCTGTGGTTCATGAAAAGAGCAGACATGCAATGACACTGGTGGATCGATGTGTGGTTCATGGGAAGAACACACATGCGATGACAATAGGTGGATCCATGTGTGGTTAGTGAGAAGAACACACATGCAATGACACTGGGTGTGGTTCATGATATGGTTTGTGAGAAGAACACACATGCAATGTGTAGCATCCCAATTGTCTAACAATTGTAATGCTACTTGGTCTAGTAACATAGATGGCTACTTCCTATATATAATTGTTGCATCATCATTATATCATGCTCATGTCATCATGCCACCTTGCATTTGAGCATCATATAAAACCCTTTTGATTTGGTTCTTCTCTCATATGCATTGTAAATTGGATTTGCCTCTTGATATTGTATTTGGTTCTTGATATATTGTTTAATGCCCAAGTTGAGTTGGGGGCATATCTCTTGTTAACTCCACCACCTTTCTTTCACCACCTTATAATTCCACCATCCAACTAAATATGAGCTTTGCACTTTATTTGAGTTTACCTCTAGCTCATGTGGGTTGGGATGGATCCAATTCTTTTTCCACATGCTCTTATCTTGGCATCATGTTGTTTTCGCATCATTGATACATGAGAGCCACATGGCCACCTTTGCATGCCTTGTGAGTGGAACCTTTTTCCTAGCTTCCATATGTGTGTCTTTGGGGTTATCATCATGTTGGGATATTTTTGTGGGCTTATTAAATACCTAGTGGCATTTACACACTAGCAAGTCCCAAATATAATCCAATGTGATCATCTCCATATACTCCACTTGGAATTCTTTCCAAATTCCTTTGCTTGGGCCTTACTCCAATTTTGGGAATGCATAATAATAATGCCATGTATTGATATTGTTTTCACAAGAATAAACATGGCATTAAATATTTGCATGGGCCATGCAAGTACCATCTTTTGCTTGTCATTTGGGTTTTACTTGTTTTTGGTTGGATCATGCCTTCTCTCTCTCTCTCTCTTTAGCTTGATCTTATTTGATCATGCCTAAACCACCTTCACCACATTCTTTTCTTTGGCTAGATCTTGTGTGGGCTTGGCTTGTGTTTGCTTGATCTTGTCCAAGATAAAACCCTACACCTAATCTACCCCATCCTAGCTAAACCCTTTTTCCCTCTCTAAACCAAACCCTAAGCTACCATCTCACCCTCTCTCTCGGCCCTCCCTTCTCCCTACCTAGATGGCCACCTAGCTACCCCCAGCCCCAACCAAACCCTAGCTACCCCGAGCCATACCCCCTCTCTACCCGAGCCTAGCTCCCAACCCTAGCCTGAGCTCCCTACCTCCCTCCCTCTCCTTTCTCTCTGCCCTAGGGGCCCCAGCCCAAACCACCCCGACCCTGGCCTGCCCTACCCCACCTGGAAGCCTCACCTGCCCCTCCCCTACCTGCCCAGATCGAGCACGTGAGAGAGAAGAGGAGGAAAAAGGTGGCCGAGCCACCTTTTCCATCTACCCCTCCCCCACGGCGTCTCCCTTTCCCCCTCTGCCTTATCTCCTCCACCTCGCCTCTCTGGCCTCTCCCAGATCCCCCCAGGCACCTGCCGCTCCTCCCCTTCCTCTCCGCCAGCAGCTACCCCCGACGCCAGCCACCGTCGGCCTCCTCCGCGTCCGGTTGATCCTGTCGAGCCGCGCTTCCGTGGAGTGGTTGGAGAGTACCAGGAGGCTCCCCTGCATCGCCTGGGACACGCGCGCGAGGAGGAGGAGCACCGGAGCCACCCGAACCAGCGCGAGCCCGACGCAAACCCTAGTTCATCGGTCCGTCTGCACAGCCGTCGTCTTGCTGCTCCTCTGCTCGATCCGTCCACGCCAACACCCCCACGGTGAGCTCCCTGACCTACCTGACATGGTCCGCTTCGCCTTGCTGCCCTAGCCTCGCCGGCCATTTCGTCGAGCACCCTCTGCGCGCCGCTGCACGTGTCTGTCCGCTCGCTCCTGGCCGCATCGCAGCCCTATCTAGGCCCCGCCCGCTCTCCTGTCACCTAGCCCACCTAGCTGCACTGGTTCGCCACCCCAGTGCGCGCCTGCAGGTCCCTGGTTCGAGCCCCACGCGCTGCGCTCCGCGCGCTCGGCACCGACCTGTCCGCAGACGCGAGGAAGAACAACAGTACGGCCATGGCCTTTTGCGCATACCCCCCCCACCTTTTTGTCTCGCAACCCGCGCTCCCTCTAGGCCCACTAGTCGGTGTCTGTTGCCTTTTTGCAAAAAGGCACCTACGCTCTGTTTTCAGTAACCCGCGGTCCCTGGCTCGGCCGCGTGGCCCCAGTCCGCCCAGCCGCTGTCGCGTGGACCCGCGAAGCCTCTGGCCCCACCTGTCGGCCTCTAGATCTAGCTAAGCCCGCGGTGTAAAAAGGTTTTCCGCGCGCGTGGACGCCCAGTCAGCCTGGCCCCACCTGTAAGCGTCTGTGGCTAGATTAGACTGAGTATAAAAAGTATTTTCCTGTTATCTGATTAAATTCAAATATTTTCTAATTACTTCAAATTCAAATATATTTCTGTTTTTAAATATATTTTCAAATATTAATCCAAATAATACATATAATATATGTTTTCAAATCAGGAAAATATGAGGAATTCAAATATGCCATTCAAAATATCTTTTGAACATTTAAAATTCCAAGTTTATTTAAATTACAATTAAATGCCCTTTTTCCTTAAATAATTAATAACTTTTGATTTATAACTCCAAATTTAACAAATGATGTGTCTAAAACGATTAGCTCGATGAGACCTTTCTGCTTATGCATTCCATGGTTTGATTTGAAGCATGCATCATACAAATATAATGTGGACAGCAACTAAAATGAGAATAAAATGGGCCCAAAACTCAATAAAATGATTTAATCTTGTATCTCACACCTCACCCATGCCATGCTACTTAATTGCCATGCAAATTGTGCATCATTCATCATGGCATGATTGTTTGCTTGTCGCATTTATTCATATGCTTGTGCACTTTATTTATGTTGGACCTTGTTTGTTTGGTTCTTCTTCGAATAGACGCTGAGCAGGGGATATATCAAGAGAACCAGGAGCACTACCCAGATCCATCCATTGCTTCAACTGAGCTGCCAGGCAAGCACTACCACATGCTTGCATACATATAGTGCCTATTGCCTCTATCTTATTCTTGCATCATTGAGTCGCGATTGCATTAAATTGAATCCCAAGTATTGCATAGCCTTTACTTTTAAACCCCACTGAAGCTTGTTCCTCCATCCCATGAGCCATTACTACAGGAGTTGTTTGAGCCATGCGAGTCGTAGAACAGCATGTGTAGGGTATGTGAGTGTCTGGTGGATAACGAGGTACCTATACAACTTAACCTGAGTAGTAATGGGATAACTAATGAAAGTGGCATCAGTGAGCCATATTCGCTATTTGGTTTTTCAGGCTCACTTGTATCCCGTAAGACCCCGAGTACTTGATTCCTGTTCCAAGATTATTCGTGCTATCCACATCCGGGAGGCCTTATGGACCCCCCTGAGCCAGAGCTTGATTCATTCTTATTTCTTGGGGCCACAAACTAGTTTGAGGTTTTATTTACTATCCTGTACTTATGCCATGCTTTACTGCTTTATTTAACTTGTGCGAGGTACTGCACACTGTACTGTTTAGGAAAGCGGAGTGTTTTCGCGGTGTCGACAAGCCCAGTCACATTTTCGGGTTCCCAGTCGTTCACAGCCACTGACGCAAACCTTGAGGCCGTCTCGGAGTCAGCTAACTTCGTTGCGGGTAGCTCAATGGGGTGGCCCCCTGAAATATTTCTGAATCCTGTAATTGCTTTGTCGTGACTGCCTCGTTGGGTTTTGATTTGGTTTTTCCGAGGCACATCGAGTGTGTGTTGCTATTTGTGCACACCTGCAGGGTAAAACTTTCTGAAAGCCGTGTCCGCGGTTATGGACGACTTGGAGCACAGTTTCTCGATCATAGACAAGCATAACTAAAGTACCGCTTTTAATTTGACTAGACCAGGTACCTGACTAGTAAATAGTGCAACACTCACGGAATGGATAATAAAACTGCCAACGGATGGGGGGGGTTGTTCGTCCGCTTCCTCGTCGGTAAGCGAGGAGGAGGATGGATCTGTTAAGATTACCATTATAACTGTTGTTATTAATTCACGGACATCCGTCTATCTCTGGTTAGGCGGATGGTTAACGAGTATCTCTAGAATTGTTAGGGTTTATCTTTTGCTGCAATTGCGTCACCCCAGGTTGTGTCCCCTTTAGAGGCATAAAGACTTGCTGAATAACCCTAGGGTCTCACACGATAAATTATTTGGTTCAGATGAACAGGTACACTCGCAAGATGGATACTGGGTGGAAGAGACGGACGATGTGGGCAACGATCATTCGGTGTAGAGATTCCGGGAACGGGGATCCGTGAGATCTGTGGGCAGGATGTGCTTATTTATGGGGCATCTTATGCCGATTTGCTTCTTATCCGTACTCGGATTTTGTCTTCCGCTTCCGCTTGATACTCTGTTGATTGATGTATGAGGAGATATCCTAAACTATTATATCTATCTAGGATATTTGGATCTTGCCATATGGCGTTGCTATATTTCCTTTCTTTTAGATGGAATGGCTCTGATGTACTATTGTATGGTGTCTTGCATACATACTCATTTGTGTATGTAGTTGATCCCTTCGCCTGCCGATTACGCCGCCCGTTCTTGTCCCGATGTTTGGAAATGGTTGGGACGGCCGAAAGGTCTACCTGTGAGTGGCATTTGGGCCCCACCGTACTATTTCAACCATTTCTGATCATCCAGGCTTGTACTAGGAGCGTAATTCACCGAGGTAGTTACAATTGGTATCAGAGCCATCCCGCCCTTCAGGGTCTCAGCCAAATGGTCGTTGTCAGTCTAGAAAATATTTTTTTGGTAGTTATGTATACTAGGGAAAAACAAAACGCGAGAGTAGGACGGCTTCCACTTTTCTTCTTACCCACCCACCACCCTTTTCTGGTAAGGAAGTGTAACGTTTCAATCCTCTTCTTAAAATTCAAACTAGGATTCACGTGTTCTGGGTTTCCGTAGTACCATAGAAAGTGTGTGTGTGTGTGTAATTCCTTGTCTATCTGTTGCATCCAGTTTGTTATCACAATCTGCCTTTGGTTATCAACTGTTGGTACATTCCATACCGACAGGCTTTTGTAACCGGCGCGATCTATCTGACTCCTTGTTAACCGGTGCCATCTTCTTAAGGGTGTCCTTTCTTCTAGCAACTCCACATTCTGTGTAATCATCAGTTGCTAATCTCTACCTGATAAGTGATTTTGCGCATATATTGGTATTTTAATGCCGAAAAATGCGGAAATTTTTTCTTTCATACATCTGTGTTTCCACACTCCTTTCCAGTCGTGTGTGAAACATTATCTATCTCCTTTTATCAGCATGTCCATGCTAACTCATTCTTTTGTCACCGGCGCTTAATCCTAGAGTTTCTTTTCATCCCCTTCCTCTTGGGCTAATTACATAACATGTGTCGATCCGATGCGGGTGATTGTAATTGGTTCTCAGCAAGCATCTTTGGCAATCCGGAGTCTCTCAAGGCACTACGGCGGTCTATCATCTGTTCATCATGCTGCACATCTTTTTGAACTCCATATCTGCACATCTTTTTCGTCTCTGATAGCTCATACCATAAGCAAAGCTATATCATCTTTTCTTTATCCAAGATCTCCTTATCTTTGTAACCGGTGAACCGATCGACAATGTGAACCAGGTGACATCTCTTTTTCTTCCGAAGGACCGGATAATCTATTCTTCCAGTGCATCTTCTTCAACACGAACCCGTGCTCTTAATGTTGATCTTTCAAAAGAGCGTTGAGTTCAGAAAGTGTTTCGAGCATTTGTTCGTTTCTCCCGCCTCTTGAACTTGATATTCTGGGAATATCCTGTTAATCCATGGTGGTATATGTTGATAATATGCTTACCTATTCCATATCAATGGAAGGACATGGAAGATCATCTGTGTCTCTTTCTCTCAAGCTTCGAGAACACTACCTGTGTGCAAAGTTCTCAAAGCGTGAATTCAGACTTTTTGAAGTCACCTATCTCGGCCACGTCCTTCTGCTAAATAGATCGCTTCAATTCTGGAATTAGCAAATCAATTGTTAATTCCATCCTCCATCTTCAATCAATCCGGAGTTGTTCCTTGTTGGCAAGTTATCATCGTCGTTCCGCTAAAGATTTTCCTCAAGACTGCTAAATCTCTCTCAATCTTTTCAAGAACAACATGGAGTTCTTTTCACCTCTATCTCGTTAAGTGATCTCTTGAAACCATCTCATTCTATCATCTATGCACAATCCACCGGAGGCCATGAAGACTTTTCAGATCTTTCGTAACCCTTCTGTCCAAGTTGGTGCTATCTTTCTGTAGCTGTTGAATCTTGCAGTTGTCTCCGTGATCTTCCTTCTTATCTTTCCGGTGGCTGGTTACTTCAGACAGGACGACAACATCACCACCCTTATCTATCTTGGATCCGGTGAATCGTTTGCCTCTATCCTTGTTTTCTAACGAAGTTCCATGAGCTCTTCTTGTCAATACCTTCAGTCTGTTTCGGTAGTTGGGTTGCATGGTTTTCTTATTCATGTGCGAAGTAATGCTTTGAGTGCGGGATGGAGTAGCTACCATACCACTACTCTTATCATTCGCTCTTGTACATTGAATTGGTGAATTAATGTGATTTCACTCATTCCACGGAAGTTAGAAGTGGCCTCTATCCCTTGATACTTTTACTTCCGTCCTTGTTTTTCCGAAGTGCTCTCTCGAAGAAAGTAATCAATAATCTCTTGTTGGTGATCTCGCCCTTGCTACACGGAGCAAAATCTTCAATTATCTGGTGGGAACAAACGCAAAATCTTTTCTGTCCTCGTCATTCTACCGATGCTCGACATCCCCAAACAAGATGGAAGGAAACTATCTCTCTCTTTGTTTCATCAATTCTTTTTCTGTGGTAAAGCCAGTTATGGTTGATGCCATCAGCTCCAAATCTATTGCGTTAGCCTCAAGGCTAAAGAAAGCAATAAGTATCTACAATAACTCCAGATCCTCCATACTCTTTGCTTCTCGGGACTCCACCATGATCTGGCTTCACATCCGTCTCTGGAAGTTTTATCCGCGCACCTCAATTGCTTGATCCTTTGGTTCTTACCGGCGCAACAAGAATCTAATCCGGCGATGTCTAACTAAATCTTTCTGTTGATATCAAGGGACTCTATTGTTTGAAGGCAATATTGTTTCCGTACTTCATTTCTCAAATCCAAGAGGAGATACGATGCTATTGTCATAGTGGTTCAAAACCTCTCCAACCTAGTCTTCCAGCGACATAAAGATCCATCCTCTCTCGTATCGGTAAATCTTTAATCTTAACAGTGTGCCTTTCTATATCCATGATACATCATCTGGTCTTTTCTTTCACAAGTGGTTCTATTCTTTTATCTTGTTTCTTGAGAAAAATCGGAGCTATGTTCATTCTATCCTTCTTGTCTCACGACAATCCTTGAACTCTTCTACCTGTTGTTTCTCAAGCAAAACGCAAGACTCGCAACAAGTCTAGCAAGTTTTGCAAGGTGTAATGGTTGCACCACTCAGTTGTTGATCATCTTGGGAACGTGAGGGTCACCTTCGTTCGAACACCCGCCTCTCCTTGTGTTGTTTTCTTTTTCCTAGGAATCTCGGGGCGAGATTCTTGTTTAGTGGGGGAGAGTTGTAGCATCCCAATTGTCTAACAATTGTAATGCTACTTGGTCTAGTAACATAGATGGCTACTTCCTATATATAATTGTTGCATCATCATTATATCATGCTCATGTCATCATGCCACCTTGCATTTGAGCATCATATAAAACCCTTTTGATTTGGTTCTTCTCTCATATGCATTGTAAATTGGATTTGCCTCTTGATATTGTATTCGGTTCTTGATATATTGTTTAATGCCCAAGTTGAGTTGGGGGCATATCTCTTGTTAACTCCACCACCTTTCTTTCACCACCTTATAATTCCACCATCCAACTAAATATGAGCTTTGCACTTTATTTGAGTTTACCTCTAGATCATGTGGGTTGGGATGGATCCAATTCTTTTTCCACATGCTTTCATCTTGGCATCATGTTGTTTTCGCATCATTGATACATGAGAGCCACATGGCCACCTTTGCATGCCTTGTGAGTGGAACCTTTTTCCTAGCTTCCATATGTGTGTCTTTGGGGTTATCATCATGTTGGGATATTTTTGTGGGCTTATTAAATACCTAGTGGCATTTACACACTAGCAAGTCCCAAATATAATCCAATGTGATCATCTCCATATACTCCACTTGGAATTCTTTCCAAATTCCTTTGCTTGGGCCTTACTCCAATTTTGGGAATGCATAATAATAATGCCATGTATTGATATTGTTTTCACAAGAATAAACATGGCATTAAATATTTGCATGGGCCATGCAAGTACCATCTTTTGCTTGTCATTTGGGTTTTACTTGTTTTTGGTTGGATCATGCCTTCTCTCTCTCTCTCTCTCTCTCTCTCTCTCTCTCTCTCTCTCTCTCTCTTTAGCTTGATCTTATTTGATCATGCCTAAACCACCTTCACCACATTCTTTTCTTTGGCTAGATCTTGTGTGGGCTTGGCTTGTGTTTGCTTGATCTTGTCCAAGATAAAACCCTACACCTAATCTACCCCATCCTAGCTAAACCCTTTTTCCCTCTCTAAACCAAACCCTAAGCTACCATCTCACCCTCTCTCTCGGCCCTCCCTTCTCCCTACCTAGCTGGCCACCTAGCTACCCCCAGCCCCAACCAAACCCTAGCTACCCCGAGCCATACCCCCTCTCTACCCGAGCCTAGCTCCCAACCCTATCCCGAGCTCCCTACCTCCCTCCCTCTCCTTTCTCTCTGCCCTAGGGGCCCCAGCCCAAACCACCCCGACCCTGGCCTGCCCTACCCCACCTGGAAGCCTCACCTGCCCCTCCCCTACCTGCCCAGATCGAGCACGTGAGAGAGAAGAGGAGGAAAAAGGTGGCCGAGCCACCTTTTCCATCTACCCCTCCCCCACGGCGTCTCCCTTTCCCCCTCTGACTTATCTCCTCCACCTCGCCTCTCTGGCCTCTCCCAGATCCCCCCAGGCACCTGCCGCTCCTCCCCTTCCTCTCCGCCAGCAGCTACCCCCGACGCTAGCCACCGTCGGCCTCCTCCGCGTCCGGTTGATCCTGTCGAGCCGCGCTTCCGTGGAGTGGTTGGAGAGTACCAGGAGGCTCCCCTGCATCGCCTGGGACACGCCCGCGAGGAGGAGGAGCACCGGAGCCACCCGAACCAGCGCGAGCCCGACACAAACCCTAGTTCATCGGTCCGTCTGCACAGCCGTCGTCTTGCTGCTCCTCTGCTCGATCCGTCCACGCCAACACCCCCATGGTGAGCTCCCTGACCTACCTGACATGGTCCGCTTCGCCTTGCTGCCCTAGCCTCGCCGGCCATTTCGTCGAGCACCCTCTGCGCGCCGCTGCACGTGTCTGTCCGCTCGCTCCCGGCCGCATCGCAGCCCTATCTAGGCCCCGCCCGCTCTCCTATCACCTAGCCCACCTAGCTGCACTGGTTCGCCACCCCAGTGCGCGCCCGCAGGTCCCCGGTTCGAGCCCCACGCGCTGCGCTCCGCGCGCTCGGCACCGACCTGTCCGCAGACGCGAGGAAGAACAACAGTACGGCCGTGGCCTTTTGCGCATACCCCCCCCACCTTTTTGTCTCGCAACCCGCGCTCCCTCTAGGCCCACTAGTCGGTGTCTGTTGCCTTTTTGCAAAAAGGCACATGCGCTCTGTTTTCAGTAACCCGCGGTCCCTGGCTCGGCCGCGTGGCCCTAGTCCGCCCAGCCGCTGTCGCGTGGACCCGCGAAGCCTCTGGCCCCACCTGTCGGCCTCTAGATCTAGCTAAGCCCGCGGTGTAAAAAGGTTTTCCGCGCGCGTGGACGCCCAGTCAGCCTGGCCCCACCTGTAAGCGTCTGTGGCTAGATTAGACTGAGTATAAAAAGTATTTTCCTGTTATCTGATTAAATTCAAATCTTTTCTAATTACTTCAAATTCAAATATATTTCTGTTTTTAAATATCTTTTCAAATATTAATCCAAATAATACATATAATATATGTTTTCAAATCAGAAAAATATGAGGAATTCAAATATGCCATTCAAAATATCTTTTGAACATTTAAAATTCCAAGTTTATTTAAATTACAATTAAATGCCCTTTTTCCTTAAATAATTAATAACTTTTGATTTATAACTCCAAATTTAACAAATGATGTGTCTAAAACGATTAGCTCGACGAGACCTTTCTGCTTATGCATTCCATGGTTTGATTTGAAGCATGCATCATACAAATATAATATGTACAGCAACTAAAATGAGAATAAAATGGGCCCAAAACTCAATAAAATGATTTAATCTTGTATCTCACACCTCACCCATGCCATGCTACTTAATTGCCATGCAAATTGTGCATCATTCATCATGGCATGATTGTTTGCTTGTCGCATTTATTCATATGCTTGTGCACTTTATTTATGTTGGCCCTTGTTTGTTTGGTTCTTCTTCGAATAGACGCTGAGCAGGGGATATATCAAGAGAACCAGGAGCACTACCTAGATCCATCCATTGCTTCAACTGAGCTGCCAGGCAAGCACTACCACATGCTTGCATACATATAGTGCCTATTGCCTCTATCTTATTCTTGCATCATTGAGTCGCGATTGCATTAAATTGAATCCCAAGTATTGCATAGCCTTTACTTTTAAACCCCACTGAAACTTGTTCCTCCATCCCATGAGCCATTACTACAGGAGTTGTTTGAGCCATGCGAGTCGTAGAACAGCATGTGTAGGGTATGTGAGTGTCTGGTGGATAACGAGGTACCTATACAACTTAACCTGAGTAGTAATGGGATAACTAATGAAAGTGGCATCGGTGAGCCATATTCGCTATTTGGTTTTTCAGGCTCACTTGTGTCCCGTAAGACCCCGAGTACTTGATTCCTGTTCCAAGATTATTCGCGCTATCCACATCCGGGAGGCCTTATGGACCCCCCTGAGCCAGAGCTTGATTCATTCTTATTTCTTGGGGCCACAAACTAGTTTGAGGTTTTATTTACTATCCTGTACTTATGCCATGCTTTACTGCTTTATTTAAATTGTGCGAGGTACTGCACACTGTACTGTTTAGGAAAGCGGAGTGTTTTCGCGGTGTCGACAAGCCCAGTCACATTTTCGGGTTCCTAGTCATTCACAGCCACTGACGCAAACCTTGAGGCCGTCTCGGAGTCAGCTAACTTCATTACGGGTAGCTCAATGGGGTGGCCCCCTGAAATATTTTTGAATCCTGTAATTGCTTTGTCGTGACTGCCTCGTTGGGTTTTGATTTGGTTTTTCCGAGGCACATCGAGTGTGTGTTGCTATTTGTGCACCCCTGCAGGGTAAAACTTTCTGAAAGCCGTGTCCGCGGTATGGATGACTTGGAGCACAGTTTCTCGATCATAGACAAGCATAACTAAAGTACCGCTTTTAATTTGACTAGACCAGGTACCTGACTAGCAAATAGTGCAACACTCACGGAATGGATAATAAAACTGCCAACGGATGGGGGGGGTTGTTCGTCCGCTTCCTCGTCGGTAAGCGAGGAGGAGGATGGATCTGTTAAGATTACCATTATAACTATTGTTATTAATTCACGGACATCCGTCTATCTCTGGTTAGGCGGATGGTTAGCGAGTATCTCTAGAATTGTTAGGGTTTATTTTTTGCTGCAATTGCGTCACCCCAGGTTGTGTCCCCTTTAGAGGCATAAAGACTTGCTGAGTACCCCTAGGGTCTCACACGATAAATTATTTGGTTCAGATGAACAGGTACACTCGCAAGATGGATACTGGGTGGAAGAGACGGACGATGTGGGCAACGATCATTCGGTGTAGAGATTCCGGGAACGGGGATCCGTGAGATCTGTGGGCGGGATGTGCTTATTTATGGGGCATCTTATGCCGATTTGCTTCTTATCCGTACTCGGATTTTGTCTTCCACTTCCGCTTGATACTCTGTTGATTGATGTATGAGGAGATATCCTAAACTATTATATCTATCTAGGATATTTGGATCTTGCCGTATGGCGTTGCTATATTTCCTTTCTTTTAGATGGAATGGCTCTGATGTACTATTGTATGGTGGCTTGCATACATACTCATTTGTGTATGTAGTTGATCCCTTCGCCTGCCGATTATGCCGCCCGTTCTTGTCCCGATGTTTGGAAATGGTTGGGACGGCCGAAAGGTCTACCTGTGAGTGGCATTTGGGCCCCACCGTACTATTTCAACCATTTCTGATCATCCAGGCTTGTACTAGGAGCGTAATTCACCGAGGTAGTTACAATTGGTATCAGAGCCATCCCGCCCTTCAGGGTCTCAGCCAAATGGTCGTTGTCAGTCTAGAAAATATTTTTTTGGTAGTTATGTATACTAGGGAAAAACAAAACGCGAGAGTAGGACGGCTTCCACTTTTCTTCTTACCCACCCACCACCCTTTTCTGGTAAGGAAGTGTAACGTTTCAATCCTCTTCTTAAAATTCAAACTAGGATTCACGTGTTCTGGGTTTCCGTAGTACCATAGAAAGTGTGTGTGTGTGTGTAATTCCTTGTCTATCTGTTGCATCCAGTTTGTTATCACAATCTGCCTTTGGTTATCAACTGTTGGTACATTCCATTAGTGGATACATGTGTGGTTCATGGCAAGAACACACAGGCAATGACACTGGGTGTGGTTCATGATATGGTTTGTGAGAAGACACGTGCACTGACACTAGTGGATCCATGTGTGGTCTTTGGGAAGAACACACATGCAATGACACTGGTGATATGTGGTCTGTGAGAAGAACACACATCCAATGACTCTAGCCGTGGTTCATGAAAAGAGCAGACATGCAATGACACTGGTGGATCCATGTGTGGTTCATGGGAAGAACACACATGCAATGACACTGGTGGATCCATGTGTGGTCTATGGGAAGAGCAGACATGCAATGACACTGGTGGATCCATGTGTGCTTCATGGGAAGAACACACATGCAATGACACTGGGTGATATGTGGTTTGTGAGAAGAACACACATCCAATGACTCTAGCTGTGGTTCATGAAAAGAGCAGACATGCAATGACACTGGTGGATCCATGTGTGGTTCATGGGAAGAACACACATGCAACGACACCGGTGGATCCATGTGTGGTTTGTGGGAAGAACACACATGCAATGACACTGGTGGATCCATGTGTGGTTCATGGGAAGAACACACATGCAATGAAACAGGTGATATGTGGTCTGTGAGAAGAACACACATGCAATGACTCTAGCTGTGGTTAATGAAAAGAGCTGACATGCAATGACACCAGTGTATTGTGTGGTTCAAGGGAAGAACACACATGCAATGACACTGGGTGTGGTTCATGATATGGTCTGTGAGAAGAACACACATGTAATGACACTGGTGGATCCATGTGTGGTCTGTGAGAAGAACACACATGCAATGACACTGGGTCTGGTTCCTTATATGGTTTGTGAGAAGAACACACATTCAATGACACTGGTGGATCCATGTGTGGTTCATGGGAAGAACACACATGCAATGACACTGGGTGTGGTTCATGATATGGTTTGTGAGAAGAACACACATGCAATGACACTGGTGGATCCATGTGTGGTCTGTGAGAAGAACACACATGCAATGGCACTAGGTGTGGTTCATGATATGGTTTGTGAGAAGAACACACTTGCAATGACACTGGTGGATCCATGTGTGGTCTTTGGGAAGAACACACATGCAATGACACTGGATCCATGTGTGGTATGTGAGAAGAACACACATCCAATGACTCTAGCTGTGGTTCATGAAAAGAGCAGACATGTAGTGACACTGGTGGATACATGTGTGGTCTGTGAGAAGAGCAGACATGCAATGACACCGGTGGATCCATGTGTGGTTTGTGAGAAGAACACACATGCAATAACACTGGTCGATCCATGTGTGGTCTTTGGGAAGAACACACATGCAATGACACTGGATCCATGTGTGGTCTGTGAGAAGAACACATATCCAATGACTCTAGTTGTGGTTCATGAAAAGGGCAGACATGCAATGACACTGGTGGATCCATGTGTGGTTCATGGGAAGAAGACACATGCGATGACACTGGGTGGATCCATGTGTGGTCCATGAGAAGAGCAGACATGTAATGACACCGGTGGATCCATGTGTGGTTTACGGGAAGAACACACATGCAATGACTCTGGTGATATGTGGTTTGTGAAAAGAACAAACATGCAATGACTCTAGATGTGGTTAGTGAGAAGAACACACATGCAATGACACTGGGTGTGGTTCATGATATGGTTTATGAGAAGAACATACATGCAATGACACTGGTGGATCCATGTGTGGTCTTTGGGAAGAACACACATGCAATGACACTGGTGATATGTGGTGTGTGCGAAGAACCCACATCCAATGACTCTAGCTATGGTTCATGAAAAGAGCAGACATGCAATGACACTGGTGGATCCATGTGTGGTTCATGGGAAGAACACACATGCAATGACACTGGTAGATCCATGTGTGGTCTATGGGAAGAGAAGACATGCAATGACACTGGTGGATCCATGTGTGCTTCATGGGAAGAACACACATGCAATGACACTGGGTGATATGTGGTTTGTGAGAAGAACACACATCCAATGACTCTATCTGTGGTTCATGAAAAGAGTAGACATGCAATGACACTGGTGGATCCATGTGTGGTTCATGGGAAGAACACACATGCAACGACACTAGTGGATCCATGTGTGGTCTATGGGAAGAACACACATGCAATGACACTGGTGGATCCATGTGTGGTTCATGGGAAGAACACACATGCAATGACACAGGTGATATGTGGTCTGTGAGAAGAACACACATGCAATGACTCTAGCTGTGGTTAATGAAAAGAGCTGACATGCAATGACACTAGTGTATTGTGTGGTTCAAGGGAAGAACACACATGCAATGACACTGGGTGTGGTTCATGATATGGTCTGTGAGAAGAACACACATGCAATGACACTGGTGGATCCATGTGTGGTCTGTGAGAAGAACACACATGCAATGACACTGGGTCTGGTTCATGATATGGTTTGTGAGAAGAACACAAATTCAATGACACTGTTGGATCCATGTGTTGTCTTTGGGAAGAACACACATGCAATGACACTAGTGTTATGTGGTATGTGAGAAGAACACACATCCAATGACTCTAGTTGTGGTTCATGAAAAGAGCAGACATGCAATGACACTGGTGGATCCATGTGTGGTTCATGGGAAGAACACACATGCAATGACACTGGGTGTGGTTCATGATATGGTTTGTGAGAAGAAGACACATGCAATGACACTGGTGGATCCATGTGTGGTCTTTGGGAAGAACACATATGGAATGACACCGGTGGATCCATGTGTGGTTCATGGGAAGAGTAGACATACAATGACACTGGTGGATCCATGTGTGGTTCATGGGAAGAACACACATGCAACGACACCGGTGGATCCATGTGTGGTCTGTGGGAAGAACACACATGCAATGACACTGGTGGATCCATGTTTGGTTCATGGGAAGAACAGACATGCAATGACACAGGTGATATGTGGTCTGTGACAAGAACACACATGCAATGACTCTACCTGTGCTTAATGAAAAGAGCTGACATGCAATAAAAAAGGTGGATCCATGTGTGGTTCAAAGGAAGAACACACATGCAATGACACTGGGTGTGGTTCATGATATGGTATGTGAAAAGAACACACATGCAATGACACTGGTGGATCCATGTGTGGTCTGTGAGAAGAACACACATGCAATGACACTGGGTGTGGTTCATGATATGGTTTGTGAGAAGAACACACATGCAATGACACTGGTGGATCCATCTGTTGTCTTTGGGAAGAACACACATGCAATGACACTGGTGATATGTGGTATGTGAGAAGAACACACATCCAATGACTATAGCTGTGGTTCATGAAAAGAGCATACATGCAATGACACTTGTGGATCCATGTGTGGTTCATGGGAAGAACACACATGCGATGACACTGGGTGGATCCATGTGTGGTTCATGAGAAGAGCAGACATGCAATGACACCGGTGGATCCATGTGTGGTTCATGGGAAGAACACACATGCAATGACACTGGGTGTGGTTCATGATATGGTTTGTGAGAAGAACACACATGCAATGACACTAGTGGATCCATGTGTGGTGTTTGGGAAGAACACACATGCAATGACACTGGTGATATGTGGTTTGTGAGAAGAACACACATCCAATGACTAGCTGTGGTTCATGAAAAGAGCAGACATGCAATGACACTGGTGGATCCATGTGTGGTTCATGGGAAGAACACACATGCAATGACACTGGTGGATCCATGTGTGGTCTATGGGAAGAGCAGACATGCAATGACACTGGTGGATCCATGTGTGCTTCATGGGAAGAACACACATGCAATGACACTGGGTGATATGTGGTTTGTGAGAAGAACACACATCCAATGACTCTAGCTGTGGTTCATGAAAAGAGCAGACATGCAATGACACTGGTGGATCCATGTGTGGTTCATGGGAAGAACACACATGCAACGACACCGGTGGATCCATGTGTGGTCTGTGGGAAGAACACACATGCAATGACACTGGTGGATCCATGTGTGGTTCATGGGAAGAACACACATGCAATGACACAGGTGATATGTGGTCTGTGAGAAGAACACACATGCAATGACTCTAGCTGTGGTTAATGAAAAGAGCTGACATGCAATGACACTAGTGTATTGTGTGCTTCAAGGGAAGAACACACATGCAATGACACTGGGTGTGGTTCATGATATGGTCTATGAGAAGAACACACATGTAATGACACTGGTGGATCCATGTGTGGTCTGTGAGAAGAACACACATGCAATGACACTGGGTCTGGTTCATGATATGGTTTGTGAGAAGAACACACATTCAATGACACTGGTGGATCCATGTGTGGTCTTTGGGAAGAACACACATGCAATGACACTAGTGTTATGTGGTATGTGAGAAGAACACACATCCAATGACTCTAGCTGTGGTTCATGAAAAGAGCAGACATGCAATGACACTGGTGGATCCATGTGTGGTTCATGGGAAGAACACACATGCAATGACACTGGGTGTGGTTCATGATATGGTTTGTGAGAAGAACACACATGCAATGACACTGGTGGATCCATGTGTAGCCTGTGAGAAGAACACACATGCAATGACACTAGGTGTGGTTCATGATATGGTTTGTGAGAAGAACACACATGCAATGACACTGGTGGATCCATGTGTGGTCTTTGGGAAGAACACACATGCAATGACACTGGTGATATGTGGTCTGTGAGAAGAACACACATCCAATGACTCTAGCTATGGTTCATGAAAAGAGCAGACATGCAATGACACTGGTGGATCCATGTGTGGTTCATGGGAAGAACACACATGCAATGACACTGGTGGATCCATGTGTGGTTCATGGGAAGAACACACATGCAATGACACTGGTGGATCCATGTGTGGTATATGGGAAGAGCAGACATCCAATGACACTGGTGGATCCATGTGTGCTTCATGGGAAGAACACACATGCAATGACACTGGGTGATATGTGGTTTGTGAGAAGAACACACATCCAATGACTCTAGCTGTGGTTCATGAAAAGAGCAGACATGCAATGACACTGGTGGATCCATGTGTGGTTCATGGGAAGAACACACATGCAACGACACCGGTGGATCCATGTGTGGTCTGTGGGAAGAACACACATGCAATGACACCGGTGGATCCATGTGTGGTTCATGGGAAGAACACACATGCAATGACACAGGTGATATGTGGTCTGTGAGAAGAACACACATGCAATGACTCTAGCTGTGGTTAATGAAAAGAGCTGACATGCAATGACACCAGTGTATTGTGTGGTTCAAGGGAAGAACACACATGCAATGACACTGGGTGTGGTTCATGATATGGTCTGTGAGAAGAACACACATGCAATGACACTGGTGGATCCATGTGTGGTCTGTGAGAAGAACACACATGCAATGACACTGGGTCTGGTTCATGATATGGTTTGTGAGAAGAACACACATTCAATGACACTGGTGGATCCATGTGTGGTCTTTGGGAAGAACACACATGCAATGACACTAGTGTTATGTGGTATGTGAGAAGAACACACATCCAATGACTCTAGCTGTGGTTCATGAAAAGAGCAGACATGCAATGACACTGGTGGATCCATGTGTGGTTCATGGGAAGAACACACATGCAATGACACTGGGTGTGGTTCATGATATGGTTTGTGAGAAGAACACACATGCAATGACACTGGTGGATCCATGTGTGGTCTTTGGGAAGAACACACATGGAATGACACCGGTGGATCCATGTGTGGTTCATGGGAAGAGCAGACATACAATGACACTGGTGGATCCATGTGTGGTTCATGGGAAGAACACACATGCAACGACACCGGTGGATCCATGTGTGGTCTGTGGGAAGAACACACATGCAATGACACTGGTGGATCCATGTTTGGTTCATGGGAAGAACAGACATGCAATGACACTAGTGTATCCATGTGTGGTTCATGGGAAGAACACACGTGCAATGACACTGGTGGATCCATGTGTGGTATGTGGGAAGAGAAGACATGCAATGACACTGGTGGATCCATGTGTGGTTCATGGGAAGAACACACATGCAATGACACTGGTGGATCCATGTGTGGTATGTGGGAAGAGAAGACATGCAATGACACTGGTGGATCCATGTGTGGTTCATGGGAAGAACACACATGCAATGACACTGGGTGTGGTTCATGATATGGTTTGTGAGAAGAACACACATGCAATGACACTGGTGGATCCATGTGTGGTCTGTGAGAAGAACACACATGCAATGACACTGGGTGTCGTTCATGATATGGTTTGTGAGAAGAACACACATGCAATGAAACTGGTGGATCCATGTGTGGTCTTTGGGAAGAACACACATGCAATGACACTAGATCCATGTGTGGTCTGTGAGAAGAACACATATCCAATGACTCTAGCTGTGGTTCATGAAAAGAGCAGACATGCAATGACACTGGTGAATCGATGTGTGGTTCATGGGAAGAACACACATGCGATGACACTGGGTGGATCCATGTGTGGTCCATGAGAAGAGCAGACATGTAATGACACCGGTGGATCCATGTGTGGTTCATGGGAAGAACACACATGCAATGACTCTGGTGATATGTGGTTTGTGAAAAGAACAAACATGGAATGACTCTAGATGTGGTTAGTGAGAAGAACACACATGCAATGACACTGGGTGTGGTTCGTGATATGGTTTGTGAGAAGAACACACACGCAATGACACTGGTGGATCCATGTGTGGTCTTTGGGAAGAACACACATGCAATGACTCTAGCTATGGTTCATGAAAAGAGCAAACATGCAATGACACTGGTGGATCCATGTGTGGTTCATGGGAAGAACACACATGCAATGACACTGGGTGTGGTTCATGATATAGTTTGTGAGAAGAACACACATGGAATGACACCGGTGGATCCATGTGTGGTTCATGGGAAGAGCAGACATACAATGACACTGGTGGATCCATGTGTGGTTCATGGGAAGAACAGACATGCAACGACACCGGTGGATCCATGTGTGGTCTGTGGGAAGAACACACATGCAATGACACTGGTGGATCCATGTTTGGTTCATGGGAAGAACAGACATGCAATGACACAGGTGATATGTGGTCCGTGAGAAGAACACACATGCAATGACTCTAGCTGTGGTTAATGAAAAGAGCTGACATGCAATAACACCGGTGGATCCATGTGCGGTTCAAAGGAAGAACACAAATGCAATGACACTGGGTGTGGTTCATGATATGGTCTGTGAAAAGAACACACATGCAATGACACTGGTGGATCCATGTGTGGTCTGTGAGAAGAACACACATGCAATGACACTGGGTGTGGTTCATGATATGGTTTGTGAGAAGAACACACATGCAATGACACTAGTGGATCCATGTGTTGTCTTTGGGAACAACACACATGCAATGACACTGGTGATATGTGGTCTGTGAGAAGAACACACATCCAATGACTATAGTTGTGGTTCATGAAAAGAGCATACATGCAATGACACTTGTGGATCCATGTGTGGTTCATGGGAAGAACACACATGCGATGACACTGGGTGGATCCATGTGTGGTTCATGAGAAGAGCAGACATGCAATGACACCGGTGGATCCATGTGTGGTTCATGGGAAGAACACACATGCAATGACTGGTGATATCTGGTTTGTGAAAAGAACAGACATGCAATGACTCTAGCTGTGGTTAGTGTGAAGAACACACATGCAATGACACTGGGTGTGTTTCATGATATGGTTTGTGAGAAGAAAACACATGCAATGACATTGGTGGATCCATGTGTGGTCTTTGGGAAGAACACACATGCAATGACACTGGTGATATGTGGTCTGTGAGAAGAACACACATGCAATGACACTGGTGGATCCATGTGTGGTTCATGGGAAGAGCAGACATACAATGACACTGGTGGATCCATGTGTGGTTCATGGGAAGAACACACATGCAACGACATCGGTGGATCCATGTGTGGTCTGTGGGAAGAACACACATGCAATGACACTGGTGGATCCATGTTTGGTTCATGGGAAGAACAGACATGCAATGACATGGGTGATATGTGGTCTGTGAGAAGAACACACATGCAATGACTCTAGCTGTGGTTAATGAAAAGAGCTGACATGCAATGACACTGGTGGATCCATGTGTGGTTCAAAGGAAGAACACACATGCAATGACACTGGGTGTGGTTCATGATATGGTCTGTGAAAAGAACACACATGCAATGACACTGTTGGATCCATGTGTGGTCTGTGAGAAAAAGACACATGCAATGACACTGGGTGTGGTTCATGATATGGTTTGTGAGAAGAACACACATGCAATGACACTGGTGGATCCATGTGTGGTCTTTGGGAAGAACACACATGCAATGACACTGGTGATATGTGGTCTTTGAGAAGAACACACATCCAATGACTATAGCTGTGGTTCATGAAAAGAGCAGACATGCAATGACATTGGTGGATCCATGTGTGGTTCATGGGAAGTACACACATGCAATGACACTGGTGGATCCATGTGTGGTCTATGGGAAGAACAGACATGCAATGACACTAGTGGATCCAAGTGTGGTTCATGGGAAGAACACACATGCAATGACACTGGGTGATATGTGGTTTGTGAGAAGAACACACATCCAATGACTCTAGCTATGGTTCATGAAAAGAGCAGACATGCAATGACACTGGTGGATCCATGTGTGGTTCATGGGAAGAACACACATGCAACGACACCGGTGGATCCATGTGTGGTCTGTTGGAAGAACACACATGCAATGACACTGGTGGATCCATGTGTGGTTCATGGGAAGAACACACATGCAATGACACAGGTGATATGTGGTCTGTGAGAAGAACACACTGCAATGACTCTAGCTGTGGTTAATGAAAAGAGCTGACATGCAATGACACCAGTGTATTGTGTGGTTCATGGGAAGAACACACATGCAATGACACTGGGTGTGGTTCATGATATGGTCTGTGAGAAGAACACACATGCAATGACACTGGTGGATCCATGTGTGGTCTATGAGAAGAACACACATGCAATGACACTGGGTCTGGTTCATGATATGGTTTGTGAGAAGAACACACAATCAATGACACTGGTGGATCCATGTGTGGTCTTTGGGAATAACACACATGCAATGACACTAGTGGTATGTGGTATGTGAGAAGAACACACATCCAATGACTCTAGCTGTGGTTCATGAAAAGAGGAGACATGCAATGAGACTGGTGGATCCATGTGTGGTTCATGGGAAGAACACACATGCAATGACACTGGGTGTGGTTCATGATATGGTTTGTGAGAAGAACACACATGCAATGACTATGGTGGATCCATGTTTGGTCTTTGGGAAGAACACACATGGAATGACACCGGTGGATCCATGTGTGGTTCATGGGAAGAGCAGACATACAATAACACTGGTGGATCCATGTGTGGTTCATGGGAAGAACACACATGCAACGACACCGGTGGATCCATGTGTGGTCTCTGGGAAGAACACACATGCAATGACACTGGTGGATCCATGTTTGGTTCATGGGAAGAACAGACATGCAATGACACATGTGATATGTGGTATGTGAGAAGAACACACATGCAATGACTCTAGCTGTGGTTAATGAAAAGAGTTGACATGCAATGACACCGGAGGATCCATGTGTGGTTCAAAGGAAGAACACACATGCAATGGCACTGGGTGATATGTGGTTTGTGAGAAGAACACACATCCAATGACTCTAGCTATGGTTCATGAAAAGAGCAGACATGCAATGACACTGGTGGATCCATGTGTGGTTCATGGGAAGAACACACATGCAACGACACCGGTGGATCCATGTGTGGTCTGTTGGAAGAACACACATGCAATGACACTGGTGGATCCATGTGTGGTTCATGGGAAGAACACACATGCAATGACACAGGTGATATGTGGTCTGTGAGAAGAACACACTGCAATGACTCTAGCTGTGGTTAATGAAAAGAGCTGACATGCAATGACACCAGTGTATTGTGTGGTTCATGGGAAGAACACACATGCAATGACACTGGGTGTGGTTCATGATATGGTCTGTGAGAAGAACACACATGCAATGACACTGGTGGATCCATGTGTGGTCTATGAGAAGAACACACATGCAATGACACTGGGTCTGGTTCATGATATGGTTTGTGAGAAGAACACACAATCAATGACACTGGTGGATCCATGTGTGGTCTTTGGGAATAACACACATGCAATGACACTAGTGGTATGTGGTATGTGAGAAGAACACACATCCAATGACTCTAGCTGTGGTTCATGAAAAGAGCAGACATGCAATGAGACTGGTGGATCCATGTGTGGTTCATGGGAAGAACACACATGCAATGACACTGGGTGTGGTTCATGATATGGTTTGTGAGAAGAACACACATGCAATGACTATGGTGGATCCATGTTTGGTCTTTGGGAAGAACACACATGGAATGACACCGGTGGATCCATGTGTGGTTCATGGGAAGAGCAGACATACAATAACACTGGTGGATCCATGTGTGGTTCATGGGAAGAACACACATGCAACGACACCGGTGGATCCATGTGTGGTCTCTGGGAAGAACACACATGCAATGACACTGGTGGATCCATGTTTGGTTCATGGGAAGAACAGACATGCAATGACACATGTGATATGTGGTATGTGAGAAGAACACACATGCAATGACTCTAGCTGTGGTTAATGAAAAGAGTTGACATGCAATGACACCGGAGGATCCATGTGTGGTTCAAAGGAAGAACACACATGCAATGACACTGGGTGTGGTTCATGATATGGTTTGTGAAAAGAACACACATGCAATGACACTGGTGGATCCATGTGTGGTCTGTGAGAAGAACACACATGTAATGACACTGGGTGTGGTTCATGATAAGGTTTGTGAGAAGAACACACATGCAATGACACTGGTGGATCCATGTGTGGTCTTTGGGAAGAATACACATGCAATGACACTGGTGATATGTGGTCTGTGAGAAGAACACACATCCAATGACTATAGCTGTGGTTCATGAAAAGAGCATACATGCAATGACACTGGTGGATCCATGTGTGGTTCATGGGAAGAACACACATGCGATGACACTGGGTGGATCCATGTGTGGGTCATGAGAAGAGCAGACATGCAATGACACCGGTGGATCCATGTGTGGTTCATGGGAAGAACACACATGCAATGACTGGTGATATGTGGTTTGTGAAAAGAACAGACATGCAATGACTCTAGCTGTGGTTAGTGTGAAGAACACACATGCAATGACACTAGGTGTGTTTCATGATATGGTTTGTGAGAAGAACACACATGCAATGACATTGGTGGATCCATGTGTGGTCTTTGGGAAGAACACACATGCAGTGACACTGGTGATGTGTGGTCTGTGAAAAGAACACACATGCAATGACACTGGTGGATCCATGTGTGGTCTTTGGGAAGAACACACATGGAATGACACCGGTGGATCCCTGTGTGGTTCATGGGAAGAGAAGACATACAATGACACTGGTGGATCCATGTGTGGTTCATGGGAAGAACACACATGCAGCGACACCGGTGGATCCATGTATGGTCTGTGGGAAGAACACACATGCAATGACACTGGTGGATCCATGTTTGGTTCATGGGAAGAACAGACATGCAATGACACAGGTGATATGTGGTCTGTGAGAAGAACACACATGCAATGACTCTAGTTGTGGTTAATGAAAAGAGCTGACATGCAATGACACCGGTGGATCCATGTGTGGTTCAAAGGAAGAACACACAATGACAGTGGGTGTGGTTCATGATATGGTCTGTGAAAAGAACACACATGCAATGACACTGTTGGATCCATGTGCGGTCTGTGAGAAGAACACACATGCAATGACACTGGGTGTGGTTCATGATATGGTTTGTGAGAAGAACACACATGCAAAGACACTGGTGGATCCATGTGTGGTATTTGGGAAGAACACACATGCAATGACACTGGTGATATGTGGTCTGTGAGAAGAACACACATCCAATGACTCTAGCTGTGATTCATGAAAAGAGCAGACATGCAATGACACTGGTGGATCCATGTGTGGTTCATGGGAAGAACACACATGCAATGACACTGGTGGATCCATGTGTGGTCTATGGGAAGAGAAGACATGCAATGACACTGGTGGATCCATGTGTGGTTCATGGGAAGAACACTCATGCAATGACACTGGGTGATATGTGGTCTGTGAGAAGAACACACATCTAATGACTCTAGTTGTGGTTCATGAAAAGAGTAGACATGCAATGACACTGGTGGATCCATGTGTGGTTCATGGGAAGAACACACATGCAACGACACCGGTGGATCCATGTGTGGTCTGTGGGAAGAACACACATGCAACGACACTGGTGGATCCATGTGTGGTTCATGGGAAGAACACACATGCAATGACACAGGTGATATGTGGTCTATGAGAAGAACACACATGCAATGACTCTAGCTGTGGTTAATGAAAAGAGCTGACATGCAATGACACCGGTGGATCCATGTGTGGTTCAAAGGAAGAACATACATGCAATGACACTGGGTGTGGTTCATGATATGGTTTGTGAGAAGAACACACATGCAATGACACTGGTGGATCCATGTGTGGTTCATGGGAAGAACACACATGCAATGACACAGGTGATATGTGGTCTGTGAGAAGAACACACTGCAATGACTCTAGCTGTGGTTAATGAAAAGAGCTGACATGCAATGACACCAGTGTATTGTGTGGTTCAAGGGAAGAACACACATGCAATGACGCTGGGTGTGGTTCATGATATGGTCTGTGAGAAGAACACACATGCAATGACACTGGTGGATCCATGTGTGGTCTATGAGAAGAACACACATGCAATGACACTGTGTCTAGTTCATGATATGGTTTGTGAGAAGAACACACAATCAATGACACTGGTGGATCCATGTGTGGTCTTTGGGAATAACACACATGCAATGACACTAGTGGTATGTGGTATGTGAGAAGAACACACATCCAATGACTCTAGCTGTGGTTCATGAAAAGAGCAGACATGCAATGAGACTGGTGGATCCATGTGTGGTTCATGGGAAGAACACACATGCAATGACACTGGGTGTGGTTCATGATATGGTTTTTGAGAAGAACACACATGCAATGACACTGGTGGATCCATGTGTGGTCTTTGGGAAGAACACACATGGAATGACACCGGTGGATCCATGTGTGGTTCATGGGAAGAGCAGACATACAATGACACTGGTGGATCCACGTGTCGTTCATGGGAAGAACACACATGCAACGACACCGGTGGATCCATGTGTGGTATGTGGGAAGAACACACATGCAATGACACTGGTGGATCCATGTTTGGTTCATGGGAAGAACAGACATGCAATGACACATGTGATATGTGGTCTGTGAGAAGAACACACATGCAATGACTCTAGCTGTGGTTAATGAAAAGAGTTGACATGCAATGACACCGGTGGATCCATGTGTGGTTCAAAGGAAGAACACACATGCAATGACACTTGGTGTGGTTCGTGATATGGTTTGTGAAAAGAACACACATGCAATGACACTGGTGGATCCATGTGTGGTCTGTGAGAAGAACACACATGTAATGACACTGGGTGTGGTTCATGATAAGGTTTGTGAGAAGAACACACATGCAATGACCCTGGTGGATCCATGTGTGGTCTTTGGGAAGAACCCACATGCAATGACACTGGTGATATGTGGTCTGTGAGAAGAACACACATCCAATGACTATAGCTGTGGTTCATGAAAAGAGCATACATGCAATGACACTGGTGGATCCATGTGTGGTTCATGGGAAGACACACATGCGATGACACTGGGTGGATACATGTGTGGTTCATGAGAAGAGCAGACATGCAATGACACCGGTGGATCCATGTGTGGTTCATGGGAAGAACACACATGCAATGACTGGTGATATGTGGTTTGTGAAAAGAATAGACATGCAATGACTCTAGCTGTGGTTAGTGTGAAGAACACACATGCAATGACACTGGGTGTGGTTCATGATATGGTTTGTGAGAAGAACACACATGCAAAGACACTGGTGGATCCATGTGTGGTCTTTGGGAAGAACACACATGCAATGACACTGGTGATATGTGGTCTGTGAGAAGAACACACATGCAATGACTCTAGCTGTGATTCATGAAAATAGCAGACATGTAATGACACTGGTGGATCCATGTGTGGTTCATGGGAAGAACACACATGCAATGACACTGGTGGATCCATGTGTGGTCTATGGGAAGAGAAGACATGCAATGACACTGGTGGATCCATGTGTGGTTCATGGGAAGAACACTCATGCAATAAAACTAGGTGGATCCATGTGTGGTTCATGAGAAGAACAGACATGCAATGACTCTAGCTGTGGTTGGTGAGAAGAACACACATGCAATGACACTGGGTTTAGTTCACGATATGGTTTGTGAGAAGAACAGACATGCAATGACACTGCTGGATCCATGTGTGGTCTTTGTGAAGAACACACATGCAATGACACTGGTGATATGTGGTCTGTGAGAACAACACACATCCAGTGACTCTAGCTGTGGTTCATGAAAAGAGCAGACATGCAATGACACTGGTGGATCCATGTGTGGTTCATGGGAAGAACACACATGCAATGACACTGGGTGTGGTTCATCATATGGTTTGTGAGAAGAACACACATGCAATGATACTGGTGGATCCATGTGTGGTCTGTGAGAAGAACACACATGCAATGACACTGGGTGTGGTTCGTGATATGGTTTGTGAGAAGAACACACATGCAATGACACTGGTGGATCCATGTGTGGTCTTTGGGGATAACACACATGCAATGACACTGGATCCATGTGTGGTGTGTGAGAAGAACACAAATCCAATGACTCTAGTTGTGGTTCATGAAAAGAGCATACATGCAATGACACTGGTGGATCCATGTGTGGTTCATGGGAAGAACACACATGCGATGACACTGGGTGGATCCATGTGGGGTTCATGAGAAGAGCAGACATGCAATGACACCGGTGGATCCATGTGTGGTTCATGGGAAGAACACACATGCAATGACTCTGGTGATATGTGGTTTGTCAAAACAACAGAAATGCAATGACTCTTACTGTGGTTAGTGAGAAGAACACGCATGCAAATGACACTGGGTGTGGTTCATGATATGGTTTGTGAGAAGAACGCACATGCAATGACACTGGTGGATCCATGTGTGGTCTTCGGGAAGAACACACATGCAATAACACTAATGATATGTGGTCTGTGAGAAGAACGCACATCCAATGACTCTAGCTGTGGTTCACGAAAAGAGCAGACATGCAATGACACTGTGGATCCATGTGTGGTTCATGGGAAGAACACAAATGCAATGACACTGGGTGTGGTTCATGATATGGTTTGTGAGAAGAACGCACATGCAATGACACTAGTGGATCCATGTGTGGTCTGTGAGAAGAACACACATGCAATGACACTGGGTTTGGTTTGTGAGAAGAACACACATGCAATGACACTGGTGGATCCATGTGTGGTCTTTGGGAAGAACACACATGCAATGACACTGGATCCATGTGTGGTGTGTGAGAAGAACACACATCCAATGACTCTAGTTGTGGTTCATGAAAAGAGCATACATGCAATGACACTGGTGGATCCATGTGTGGTTCATGGGAAGAACACACATGCGATGACACTGGGTGGATCCATGTGTGGTTCATGAGAAGAGTAGACATGCAATGACACCGGTGGATCCATGTGTGGTTCATGGGAAGAACACACATGCAATGACTCAGGTGATATGTGGTTTGTCAAAACAACAGAAATGCAATGACTCTTACTGTGGTTAGTGAGAAGAACACACATGCAAATGACACTAGGTGTGGTTCATGATATGGTTTGTGAGAAGAACACACATGCAATGACACTGGTGGATCCATGTGTGGTATTCGGGAAGAAGACACATGCAATAACACTGGTGATATGTGGTCTGTGAGAAGAACACACATCCAATGACTCTAGCTGTGGTTCACGAAAAGAGCAGACATGCACTGACACTGGTGGATCCATGTGTGGTTCATGGTAAGAACACACATGCAATGACACTGGTGGATCTATGTGTGGTCTTTGGGAAGAACACACATGCAATGACACTGGTGATATGTGGTCTGTGAGAAGAACACACATCCAATGACTCTAGCTGTGGTTCATGCAAAGAGCAGACATGCAATGACACTGATGGATCCCGGTGAGGTTCATGGGAAGAACACACATGCAACGACACTGGTGGAGCCATGTCTGGTATGTGGGAAGAATAGACATGCAATGACACTGGTGGATCCATGTGTGGTTCATGGGAAGAACACACATGCAATGACACTGGGTGTGGTTCATGATATGGTTTGGGAGAAGAACACACATGCAATGACACTGGTGGATCCATGTGTCGTCTATGAGAAGAACACACATGCAATGACACTAGGTGTGGTTCATGATATGGTTTGTGAGAAGAACACACATGCAATGACACTGGTGGATCCATGTGTGGTCTTTGGGAAGAACACACATGCAATGACACTGGATCCATGTGTGGTCTGTGAGAAGAATACACATCGAATGACTCTAGCTGTGGTTCAAGAAAAGAGTAGACATGCAATGACACTGGTGGCATGTGTGGTCTGTGAGAAGAGCAGACATGCAATGACACCGGTGGATCCATGTGTGGTTTGTGAGAAGAACACACATGCAATGACACTGGTGGATCCATGTGTGGTCTTTGGGAAGAACACACATGCCAGGACACTGGTGATATGTGGCATGTGATAAGAACAAGCATCCAATGACTCTAGCCATGGTTCATGAAAAGAACAGACATGCAATGATACTGGTGGATCAATGTGTGGTTCATGGGAAGAACACACATGCGATGACACTGGGTGGATCCATGTGTGGTCCATGAGAAGAGCAGACATGCAATGACACCGGTGGATCCATGTGTGGTTCATGGGAAGAACACACATGCAATGACTATGGTGATATGTAGTTTGTGAAAAGAACAGACATGCAATGACTCTAGCTGTGGTTAGTGAGAAGAACACACATGCAATAACACTAGGTGTGGTTCATGATATGGTTTGTGAGAAGAACACTCATGCAATGACACTGGTGGATCCATGTGTGGTCTTTGGGAAGAACACACATGCAATGACACTGGTGATATGTGGTCTGTGAGAAGAACACACATCCAATGACTCTAGCTATGGTTCATGAAAAGAGAAGACATGCAATGACAGTAGTGGATCCATGTGTGGTTCATGGGAAGAACACACATGCAATGACACAGGTGGATCCATGTGTGGTCTTTGGGAAGAACACATATGCAATGACACTGGTGATATGTGGTCTGTGAGAAGAACACACGTGCAATGACACTGGTGATATGTGGTCTGTGAGAAGAACAAACATGCAATGACACTGGTGGATCCATGTGTGGTTCATGAAAAGAACACATATGCAATGACACTTGTGGATCCATGTGTGGTCTGTGGGAAGAGCAGACATGCAATGACAATGGTGGATCCAAGTGTGGTTCATGGGAAGAATACACATGCAATGACACTGGGTGTGGTTCATGATATGGTCTGTGAGAAGAACACACATGCAATGACACTGGTGGATCCATGTGTGGTCTGTGAGAAGAACACACATGCAATGACACAGGGTGTGGTTCATGATATGGTTTGTGAGAATAACACACATGAAATGACACAGGTGGATCCATGTATGGTCTTTGGCAAGAACACACATGCAATGACACTGGTGATATGTGGTCTGTGAGAAGAACACACATCCAATGACTCTAGCCGTGGTTCATGAAAAGAGCAGACATGCAATGACACTAGTGTATCCATGTGTGGTTCATGGGAAGAACACACGTGCAATGACACTTGTGGGTCCATGTGTGGTATGTGGGAAGAGCAGACATGCAATGACACTGGTGGATCCATGTGTGGTTCATGGGAAGAACACACATGCAATGACACTGGGTGTGGTTCATGATATGGTTTGTGAGAAGAACACACATGCAATGACACTGGTGGATCCATGTGTGGTCTGTGAGAAGAACTCACATGCAATGACACTGGGTGTGGTTCATGATATGGTTTGTGAGAAGAACACACATGCAATGACACTGGTGGATCCATGTGTGGTCTTTGGGAAGAACACACATGCAATGACACTAGATCCATGTGTGGTGTGTGAGAAGAACACACATCCAATGACTCTAGTTGTGGTTCATGAAAAGAGCATAAATGCAATGACACTAGTGGATCCATGTGTGGTTCATGGGAAGAACACACATGCGATGACACTGGGTGGATCCATGTGTGGTTCATGAGAAGAGCAGACATGCAATGACACCGGTGGATCCATGTGTGGTTCATGGGAAGAACACACATGCAATGACTCAGGTGATATGTGGTTTGTCAAAACAACAGAAATGCAATGACTCTTACTGTGGTTAGTCAGAAGAACACACATGCAAATGACACTAGGTGTGGTTCATGATATGGTTTGTGAGAAGAACACACTTGCAATGACACTGGTGGATCCATGTGTGGTATTCGGGAAGAAGACACATGCAATAACACTGGTGATATGTGGTCTGTGAGAAGAACACACATCCAATGACTCTAGCTGTGGTTCACGAAAAGAGCAGACATGCAATGACACTGGTGGATCCATGTGTGGTTCATGGTAAGAACACACATGCAATGACACTGGTGGATCTATGTGTGGTCTTTGGGAAGAACACACATGCAATGACACTGGTGATATGTGGTCTGTGAGAAGAACACACATCCAATGACTCTAGCTGTGGTTCATGCAAAGAGCAGACATGCAATGACACTGATGGATCCCGGTGTGGTTCATGGGAAGAACACACATGCAACGACACTGGTGGAGCCATGTGTGGTATGTGGGAAGAATAGACATGCAATGACACTGGTGGATCCATGTGTGGTTCATGGGAAGAACACACATGCAATGACACTGGGTGTGGTTCATGATATGGTTTGGGAGAAGAACACACATGCAATGACACTGGTGGATCCATGTGTCGTCTATGAGAAGAACACACATGCAATGACACTAGGTGTGGTTCATGATATGGTTTGTGAGAAGAACACACATGCAATGACACTGGTGGATCCATGTGTGGTCTTTGGGAAGAACACACATGCAATGACACTGGATCCATGTGTGGTCTGTGAGAAGAATACACATCGAATGACTCTAGCTGTGGTTCAAGAAAAGAGCAGACATGCAATGACACTGGTGGCATGTGTGGTCTGTGAGAAGAGCAGACATGCAATGACACCGGTGGATCCATGTGTGGTTTGTGAGAAGAACACACATGCAATGACACTGGTGGATCCATGTGTGGTCTTTGGGAAGAACACACATGCCAGGACACTGGTGATATGTGGCATGTGAGAAGAACAAGCATCCAATGACTCTAGCCATGGTTCATGAAAAGAACAGACATGCAATGATACTGGTGGATCAATGTGTGGTTCATGGGAAGAACACACATGCGATGACACTGGGTGGATCCATGTGTGGTCCATGAGAAGAGCAGACATGCAATGACACCGGTGGATCCATGTGTGGTTCATGGGAAGAACACACATGCAATGACTATGGTGATATGTAGTTTGTGAAAAGAACAGACATGCAATGACTCTAGCTGTGGTTAGTGAGAAGAACACACATGCAATAACACTAGGTGTGGTTCATGATATGGTTTGTGAGAAGAACACTCATGCAATGACACTGGTGGATCCATGTGTGGTCTTTGGGAAGAACACACATGCAATGACACTGGTGATATGTGGTATGTGAGAAGAACACACATCCAATGACTCTAGCTATGGTTCATGAAAAGAGAAGACATGCAATGACAGTAGTGGATCCATGTGTGGTTCATGGGAAGAACACACATGCAATGACACAGGTGGATCCATGTGTGGTCTTTGGGAAGAACACATATGCAATGACACTGGTGATATGTGGTCTGTGAGAAGAACACACGTGCAATGAAACTGGTGATATGTGGTCTGTGAGAAGAACAAACATGCAATGACACTGGTGGATCCATGTGTGGTTCATGAAAAGAACACATATGCAATGACACTTGTGGATCCATGTGTGGTCTGTGGGAAGAGCAGACATGCAATGACACTGGTGGATCCAAGTGTGGTTCATGGGAAGAATACACATGCAATGACACTGGGTGTGGTTCATGATATGGTCTGTGAGAAGAACACACATGCAATGACACTGGTGGATCCATGTGTGGTCTGTGAGAAGAACACACATGCAATGACACAGGGTGTGGTTCATGATATGGTTTGTGAGAATAACACACATGAAATGACACAGGTGGATCCATGTATGGTCTTTGGCAAGAACACACATGCAATGACACTCGTGATATGTGGTCTGTGAGAAGAACACACATCCAATGACTCTAGCCGTGGTTCATGAAAAGAGCAGAGATGCAATGACACTAGTGTATCCATGTGTGGTTCATGGGAAGAACACACGTGCAATGACACTTGTGGGTCCATGTGTGGTATGTGGGAAGAGCAGACATGCAATGACACTGGTGGATCCATGTGTGGTTCATGGGAAGAACACACATGCAATGACACTGGGTGTGGTTCATGATATGGTTTATGAGAAGAACACACATGCAATGACACTGGTGGATCCATGTGTGGTCTTTGGGAAGAACACACATGCAATGACACTAGATCCATGTGTGGTGTGTGAGAAGAACACACATCCAATGACTCTAGCTGTGGTTCATGAAAAGAGCATACATGCAATGACACTGGTGTATCCATGTGTGGTTCATGGGAAGAACACACATGCGATGACACTAGGTGGATGCATGTGTGGTTCATGAGAAGAGCAGACATGCAATGACACCTGTGGATCCATGTGTGGTTCATGGGAAGAACACACATGCAATGACTCTGGTGATATGTGGTTTGTGAAAAGAACAGAAATGCAATGACTCTTACTATGGTTAGTGAGAAGAACACACATGCAATGACACTAGGTGTGGTTCATGATATGGTTTGTGAGAAGAACACACATGCAATGACACTGGTGGATCCATGTGTGGTCTTTGGGAAGAACACACATGCAATGACACTAGTGATATGTGGTCTGTGAGAAGAACACACATCCAATGACTCTAGCTGTGGTTCACGAAAATAGCAGACATGCAATGACACTGGTGGATCCATGAGTGGTTCATGGGAAGAACACACATGCAATGACTCAGGTGATATGTGGTTTGTCAAAACAACAGAAATGCAATGACTCTTACTGTGGTTAGTGAGAAGAACACATATGCAAATGACACTAGGTGTGGTTCATGATATGGTTTGTGAGAAGAACACACATGCAATGACACTGGTGGATCCATGTGTGGTCTTGGGGAAGAACACACATGCAATAACACTGGTGATATGTGGTCTGTGAGAACAACACACATCCAATGACTCTAGCTGTGGTTCACGAAAAGAGCAGACATGCAATGACACTGGTGGATCCATGTGTGGTTCATGGGAAGAACACACATGCAATGACACTGGGTATGGTTAATGATATTGTTTGTGAGAATAACACACATGCAATGACACTGGTGGATCTATGTGTGGTCTTTGGGAAGAACACACATGCAATGACACTGGTGATATGTGGTCTGTGAGAAGAACACACATCCAATGACTCTAGCTGTGGTTCATGCAAAGAGCAGACATGCAATGACACTGATGGATCCCGGTGTGGTTCATGGGAAGAACACACATGCAACGACACTGGTGGAGCCATGTGTGGTATGTGGGAAGAATAGACATGCAATGACACTGGTGGATCCATGTGTGGTTCATGGGAAGAACACACATGCAATGACACTGGGTGGATCCATGTGTGGTTCATGAGAAGAGCAGACATGCAATGACACCGGTGGATCCATGTGTGGTTCATGGGAAGAACACACATGCAATGACTCAGGTGATATGTGGTTTGTCAAAACAACAGAAATGCAATGACTCTTACTGTGGTTAGTCAGAAGAACACACATGCAAATGACACTAGGTGTGGTTCATGATATGGTTTGTGAGAAGAACACACTTGCAATGACACTGGTGGATCCATGTGTGGTATTCGGGAAGAAGACACATGCAATAACACTGGTGATATGTGGTCTGTGAGAAGAACACACATCCAATGACTCTAGCTGTGGTTCACGAAAAGAGCAGACATGCAATGACACTGGTGGATCCATGTGTGGTTCATGGTAAGAACACACATGCAATGACACTGGTGGATCTATGTGTGGTCTTTGGGAAGAACACACATGCAATGACACTGGTGATATGTGGTCTGTGAGAAGAACACACATCCAATGACTCTAGCTGTGGTTCATGCAAAGAGCAGACATGCAATGACACTGATGGATCCCGGTGTGGTTCATGGGAAGAACACACATGCAACGACACTGGTGGAGCCATGTGTGGTATGTGGGAAGAATAGACATGCAATGACACTGGTGGATCCATGTGTGGTTCATGGGAAGAACACACATGCAATGACACTGGGTGTGGTTCATGATATGGTTTGGGAGAAGAACACACATGCAATGACACTGGTGGATCCATGTGTCGTCTATGAGAAGAACACACATGCAATGACACTAGGTGTGGTTCATGATATGGTTTGTGAGAAGAACACACATGCAATGACACTGGTGGATCCATGTGTGGTCTTTGGGAAGAACACACATGCAATGACACTGGATCCATGTGTGGTCTGTGAGAAGAATACACATCGAATGACTCTAGCTGTGGTTCAAGAAAAGAGCAGACATGCAATGACACTGGTGGCATGTGTGGTCTGTGAGAAGAGCAGACATGCAATGACACCGGTGGATCCATGTGTGGTTTGTGAGAAGAACACACATGCAATGACACTGGTGGATCCATGTGTGGTCTTTGGGAAGAACACACATGCCAGGACACTGGTGATATGTGGCATGTGAGAAGAACAAGCATCCAATGACTCTAGCCATGGTTCATGAAAAGAACAGACATGCAATGATACTGGTGGATCAATGTGTGGTTCATGGGAAGAACACACATGCGATGACACTGGGTGGATCCATGTGTGGTCCATGAGAAGAGCAGACATGCAATGACACCGGTGGATCCATGTGTGGTTCATGGGAAGAACACACATGCAATGACTATGGTGATATGTAGTTTGTGAAAAGAACAGACATGCAATGACTCTAGCTGTGGTTAGTGAGAAGAACACACATGCAATAACACTAGGTGTGGTTCATGATATGGTTTGTGAGAAGAACACTCATGCAATGACACTGGTGGATCCATGTGTGGTCTTTGGGAAGAACACACATGCAATGACACTGGTGATATGTGGTATGTGAGAAGAACACACATCCAATGACTCTAGCTATGGTTCATGAAAAGAGAAGACATGCAATGACAGTAGTGGATCCATGTGTGGTTCATGGGAAGAACACACATGCAATGACACAGGTGGATCCATGTGTGGTCTTTGGGAAGAACACATATGCAATGACACTGGTGATATGTGGTCTGTGAGAAGAACACACGTGCAATGAAACTGGTGATATGTGGTCTGTGAGAAGAACAAACATGCAATGACACTGGTGGATCCATGTGTGGTTCATGAAAAGAACACATATGCAATGACACTTGTGGATCCATGTGTGGTCTGTGGGAAGAGCAGACATGCAATGACACTGGTGGATCCAAGTGTGGTTCATGGGAAGAATACACATGCAATGACACTGGGTGTGGTTCATGATATGGTCTGTGAGAAGAACACACATGCAATGACACTGGTGGATCCATGTGTGGTCTGTGAGAAGAACACACATGCAATGACACAGGGTGTGGTTCATGATATGGTTTGTGAGAATAACACACATGAAATGACACAGGTGGATCCATGTATGGTCTTTGGCAAGAACACACATGCAATGACACTCGTGATATGTGGTCTGTGAGAAGAACACACATCCAATGACTCTAGCCGTGGTTCATGAAAAGAGCAGAGATGCAATGACACTAGTGTATCCATGTGTGGTTCATGGGAAGAACACACGTGCAATGACACTTGTGGGTCCATGTGTGGTATGTGGGAAGAGCAGACATGCAATGACACTGGTGGATCCATGTGTGGTTCATGGGAAGAACACACATGCAATGACACTGGGTGTGGTTCATGATATGGTTTATGAGAAGAACACACATGCAATGACACTGGTGGATCCATGTGTGGTCTTTGGGAAGAACACACATGCAATGACACTAGATCCATGTGTGGTGTGTGAGAAGAACACACATCCAATGACTCTAGCTGTGGTTCATGAAAAGAGCATACATGCAATGACACTGGTGTATCCATGTGTGGTTCATGGGAAGAACACACATGCGATGACACTAGGTGGATGCATGTGTGGTTCATGAGAAGAGCAGACATGCAATGACACCTGTGGATCCATGTGTGGTTCATGGGAAGAACACACATGCAATGACTCTGGTGATATGTGGTTTGTGAAAAGAACAGAAATGCAATGACTCTTACTATGGTTAGTGAGAAGAACACACATGCAATGACACTAGGTGTGGTTCATGATATGGTTTGTGAGAAGAACACACATGCAATGACACTGGTGGATCCATGTGTGGTCTTTGGGAAGAACACACATGCAATGACACTAGTGATATGTGGTCTGTGAGAAGAACACACATCCAATGACTCTAGCTGTGGTTCACGAAAATAGCAGACATGCAATGACACTGGTGGATCCATGAGTGGTTCATGGGAAGAACACACATGCAATGACTCAGGTGATATGTGGTTTGTCAAAACAACAGAAATGCAATGACTCTTACTGTGGTTAGTGAGAAGAACACATATGCAAATGACACTAGGTGTGGTTCATGATATGGTTTGTGAGAAGAACACACATGCAATGACACTGGTGGATCCATGTGTGGTCTTGGGGAAGAACACACATGCAATAACACTGGTGATATGTGGTCTGTGAGAACAACACACATCCAATGACTCTAGCTGTGGTTCACGAAAAGAGCAGACATGCAATGACACTGGTGGATCCATGTGTGGTTCATGGGAAGAACACACATGCAATGACACTGGGTATGGTTAATGATATTGTTTGTGAGAATAACACACATGCAATGACACTGGTGGATCTATGTGTGGTCTTTGGGAAGAACACACATGCAATGACACTGGTGATATGTGGTCTGTGAGAAGAACACACATCCAATGACTCTAGCTGTGGTTCATGCAAAGAGCAGACATGCAATGACACTGATGGATCCCGGTGTGGTTCATGGGAAGAACACACATGCAACGACACTGGTGGAGCCATGTGTGGTATGTGGGAAGAATAGACATGCAATGACACTGGTGGATCCATGTGTGGTTCATGGGAAGAACACACATGCAATGACACTGGGTGTGGTTCATGATATGGTTTGGGAGAAGAACACACATGCAATGACACTGGTGGATCCATGTGTGGTCTATGAGAAGAACACACATGCAATGACACTAGGTGTGGTTCATGATATGGTTTGTGAGAAGAACACACATGCAATGACACTGGTGGATCCATGTGTGGTCTTTGGGAAGAACACACATGCAATGACACTGGATCCATGTGTGGTCTGTGAGAAGAATACACATCGAATGACTCTAGCTGTGGTTCAAGAAAAGAGCAGACATGCAATGACACTGGTGGCATGTGTGGTCTGTGAGAAGAGCAGACATGCAATGACACCGGTGGATCCATGTGTGGTTTGTGAGAAGAACACACATGCAATGACACTGGTGGATCCATGTGTGGTCTTTGGGAAGAACACACATGCCAGGACACTGGTGATATGTGGCATGTGAGAAGAACAAGCATCCAATGACTCTAGCCATGGTTCATGAAAAGAACAGACATGCAATGATACTGGTGGATCAATGTGTGGTTCATGGGAAGAACACACATGCGATGACACTGGGTGGATCCATGTGTGGTCCATGAGAAGAGCAGACATGCAATGACACCGGTGGATCCATGTGTGGTTCATGGGAAGAACACACATGCAATGACTATGGTGATATGTAGTTTGTGAAAAGAACAGACATGCAATGACTCTAGCTGTGGTTAGTGAGAAGAACACACATGCAATAACACTAGGTGTGGTTTATGATATGGTTTGTGAGAAGAACACTCATGCAATGACACTGGTGGATCCATGTGTGGTCTTTGGGAAGAACACACATGCAATGACACTGGTGATATGTGGTCTGTGAGAAGAACACACATCCAATGACTCTAGCTATGGTTCATGAAAAGAGAAGACATGCAATGACAGTAGTGGATCCATGTGTGGTTCATGGAAAGAACACACATGCAATGACACAGGTGGATCCATGTGTGGTCTTTGGGAAGAACACATATGCAATGACACTGGTGATATGTGGTCTGTGAGAAGAACACACGTGCAATGACACTGGTGATATGTGGTCAGTGAGAAGAACAAACATGCAATGACACTGGTGGATCCATGTGTGGTTCATGAAAAGAACACATATGCAATGACACTTGTGGATCCATGTGTGGTCTGTGGGAAGAGCAGACATGCAATGACACTGGTGGATCCATGTGTGGTTCATGGGAAGAATACACATGCAATGACACTGGGTGTGGTTCATGATATGGTTTGTGAGAAGAACACACATGCAATGACACTGGTGGATCCATGTGTGGTCTGTGAGAAGAACACACATGCAATGACACAGGGTGTGGTTCATGATATGGTTTGTGAGAATAACACACATGAAATGACACAGGTGGATCCATGTATGGTCTTTGGCAAGAACACACATGCAATGACACTGGTGATATGTGGTCTGTGAGAATAACACACATCCAATGACTCTAGCCATGGTTCATGAAAAGAGCAGACATGCAATGACACTAGTGTATCCATGTGTGGTTCATGGGAAGAACACACGTGCAATGACACTTGTGGATCCATGTGTGGTATGTGGGAAGAGCAGACATGCAATGACACTGGTGGATCCATGTGTGGTTCATGGGAAGAACACACATGCAATGACACTGGGTGTGGTTCATGATATGGTTTGTGAGAAGAACACACATGCAATGACACTGGTGGATCCATGTGTGGTCTGTGAGAAGAACTCACATGCAATGACACTGGGTGTGGTTCATGATATGGTTTGTGAGAAGAACACACATGCAATGACACTGGTGGATCCATGTGTGGTCTTTGGGAAGAACACACATGCAATGACACTAGATCCATGTGTGGTGTGTGAGAAGAACACACATCCAATGACTCTAGCTGTGGTTCATGAAAAGAGCATACATGCAATGACACTGGTGTATCCATGTGTGGTTCATGGGAAGAACACACATGCGATGACACTAGGTGGATGCATGTGTGGTTCATGAGAAGAGCAGACATGCAATGACACCGGTGGATCCATGTGGTTTGTGATTCATGGGAAGAACATACATGCAATGACTCTGGTGATATGTGGTTTGTGAAAAGAACAGAAATGCAATGACTCTTACTATGGTTAGTGAGAAGAACACACATGCAATGACACTAGGTGTGGTTCGTGATATGGTTTGTGAGAAGAACACACATGCAATGACACTGGTGGATCCATGTGTGGTCTTTGGGAAGAACACACATGCAATGACACTGTTGATATGTGGTCTGTGAGAAGAACACACATCCAATGACTCTAGCTGTGGTTCAAGAAAAGAGCAGACATGCAATGACACTGGTGGCATGTGTGGTCTGTGAGAAGAGCAGACATGCAATGACACCGGTGGATCCATGTGTGGTTTGTGAGAAGAACACACATGCAATGACACTGGTGGATACATGTGTGGTCTTTGGGAAGAACACACATGCAAGGACACTGGTGATATGTGGCATGTGAGAAGAACACGCATCCAATGACTCTAGCCATGGTTCATGAAAAGAACAGACATGCAATGATACTGGTGGATCCATGTGTGGTTCATGGGAAGAACACACATGCGATGACACTGGGTGGATCCATGTGTGGTCCATGAGAAGAGCAGACATGCAATGACACCGGTGGATCCATGTGTGGTTCATGGGAACAACACACATGAAATGACTATGGTGATATGTGGTTTGTGAAAATAACAGACATGCAATGACTCTAGCTGTGGTTAGTGAGAAGAACACACATGCAATGACACTAGGTGTGGTTCATGATATGGTTTGTGAGAAGAACACACATGCAATGACACTGGTGGATCGATGTGTGGTCTTTGGGAAGAACACACATGCAATGACACTGGTGATATGTTGTCTGTGAGAAGAACACACATCCAATGACTCTAGCTATGGTTCATGAAAAGAGCAGACATGCAATGACACTAGTGGATCCATGTGTGGTTCATGGGAAGAACACACGTGCAATGACACTGGGTGTGGTTCATGATATGGTTTGTGAGAAGAACACACATGCAATGACACAGGTGGATCCATGTGTGGTCTTTGGGAAGAACACACATGCAATGACACTGGTGATATGTGGTCCGTGAGAAGAACACACATGCAATGACACTGGTGATATGTGGTCTGTGAGAAGAACAGACATGCAATGACACTGGTGGATCCATGTGTGGTTCATGAAAAGAACACATATGCAATGACACTTGTGGATCCATGTGTGGTCTGTGGGAAGAGCAGACATGCAATGACACTGGTGGATCCATGTGTGGTTCATGGGAAGAACACACATGCAATGACACTGGGTGTGGTTCATGATATGGTTTGTGAGAAGAACACACATGCAATGACACTGGTGGATCCATGTGTGGTCTGTGAGAAGAACACACATGCAATGACACTGGGTGTGGTTCATGATATGGTTTGTGAGAAGAACACACATGAAATGACATAGGTGGATCCATGTGTGGTCTTTGGGAAGAACACACATGCAATGACACTGGTGATATGTGGTCTGTGAGAAGAACACACATCCAATGACTCTAGCCGTGGTTCATGAAAAGAGCAGACATGCAATGACACTAGTGTATCCATGTGTGGTTCATGGGAAGAACACACGTGCAATGACACTTGTGGATCCATGTGTGGTATGTGGGAAGAGCAGACATGCAATGACACTGGTGGATCCATGTGTGGTTCATGGACATGCAATGACACTGGGTGTGGTTCAAGATATGGTTTGTGAGAAGAACACACATGCAATGACACTGGTGGATCCATGTGTGGTCTGTGAGAAGAACTCACATGCAATGACACTGGGTGTGGTTCATGATATGGTTTGTGAGAAGAACACACATGCAATGACACTGGTGGATCCATGTGTGGTCTTTGGGAAGAACACACATGCAATGACACTAGATCCATGTGTGGTGTGTGAGAAGAACACACATCCAATGACTCTAGCTGTGGTTCATGAAAAGAGCATACATGCAATGACACTGGTGTATCCATGTGTGGTTCATGGGAAGAACACACATGCGATGACACTAGGTGGATGCATGTGTGGTTCATGAGAAGAGCAGACATGCAATGACACCGGTGGATCCATGTGTGGTTCATGGGAAGAACACATGCAATGACTCTGGTGATATGTGGTTTGTGAAAAGAACAGAAATGCAATGACTCTTACTATGGTTAGTGAGAAGAACACACATTCAATGACACTAGGTGTGGTTCATGATATGGTTTGTGAGAAGAACACACATGCAATGACACTGGTGGATCCATGTGTGGTCGTTGGGAAGAACACACATGCAATGACACTGGTGATATGTGGTCCGTGAGAAGAACACACATCCAATGACTCTAGCTGTGGTTCACGAAAATAGCAGACATGCAATGACACTGGTGGATCCATGTGTGGTTCATTGGAAGAACACACATGCAATGACACTGGGTGTGGTTCATGATATGGTTTGTGAGAAGAACCCACATGCAATGACACTGGTGGATCCATGTGTGGTCTGTGCGAAGAACACACATGCAATGACACTAGGTGTGGTTCATGATATGGTTTGTGAGAAGAACACACATGCAATGACACTAGTGGATCCATGTGTGGTCTTTGGGAAGAACACACATGCAATGACACTGGATCCATGTGTGGTCTGTGAGAAGAACACACATCCAATGACTCTAGTTGTGGTTCAAGAAAAGAGCAGACATGCAATGACACTGGTGGCATGTGTGGTCTGTGAGAAGAGCAGACATGCAATGACACCGGTGGATCCATGTGTGGTTTGTGAGAAGAACACACATGCAATGACACTAGTGGATCCATGTGTGGTCTTTGGGAAGAACACACATGCAAGGACACTGGTGATATGTGGCATGTGAGAAGAACACACATCCAATGACTCTAGCCATTGTTCATGAAAAGAACAGACATGCAATGATACTGGTGGATCCATGTGTGGTTCATGGGAAGAACACACATGCGATGACACTGGGTGGATCCATGTGTGGTCCATGAGAAGAGCAGACATGCAATGACACCGGTGGATCCATGTGTGGTTCATGGGAAGAACACACATGCAATGACTATGGTGATATGTGGTTTGTGAAAATAACAGACATGCAATGACTCTAGCTATGGTTAGTGAGAAGAACACACATGCAATGACACTAGGTGTGGTTCATGATATGGTTTGTGAGAAGAACACACATGCAATGACACTGGTGGATCCATGTGTGGTCTTTGGGAAGAACACACATGCAATGACACTGGTGATATGTTGTCTGTGAGAAGAACACACATCCAATGACTCTATCTATGGTTCATGAAAAGAGCAGACATGCAATGACACTAGTGGATCCATGTGTGGTTCATGGGAAGAACACACGTGCAATGACACTGGGTGTGGTTCATGATATGGTTTGTGAGAAGAACACACATGCAATGACACAGGTGGATCCATGTGTGGTCTTTGGGAAGAACACACATGCAATGACACTGGTGATATGTGGTCCGTGAGAAGAACACACATGCAATGACACTGGTGATATGTGGTCTGTGAGAAGAACAGACATGCAATGACACTGGTGGATCCATGTGTGGTTCATGAAAAGAACACATATGCAATGACACTTGTGGATCCATGTGTGGTCTGTGGGAAGAGCAGACATGCAATGACACTGGTGGATCCATGTGTGGTTCATGGGAAGAACACACATGCAATGACACTGGGTGTGGTTCATGATATGGTTTGTGAGAAGAACACACATGCAATGACACTGGTGGATCCATGTGTGGTCTGTGTGAAGAACTCACATGCAATGACACTGGGTGTGGTTCATGATATGGTTTGTGAGAAGAACACACATGCAATGACACTGGTGGATCCATGTGTGGTCTTTGGGAAGAACACACATGCAATGACACTAGATCCATGTGTGGTGTGTGAGAAGAACACACATCCAATGACTCTAGCTGTGGTTCATGAAAAGAGCATACATGCAATGACACTGGTGTATCCATGTGTGGTTCATGGGAAGAACACACATGCGATGACACTAGGTGGATGCATGTGTGGTTCATGAGAAGAGCAGACATGCAATGACACCGGTGGATCCATGTGTGGTTCATGGGAAGAACACATGCAATGACTCTGGTGATATGTGGTTTGTGAAAAGAACAGAAATGCAATGACTCTTACTATGGTTAGTGAGAAGAACACACATTCAATGACACTAGGTGTGGTTCATGATATGGTTTGTGAGAAGAACACACATGCAATGACACTGGTGGATCCATGTGTGGTCGTTGGGAAGAACACACATGCAATGACACTAGTGATATGTGGTCCGTGAGAAGAACACACATCCAATGACTCTAGCTGTGTTTCACGAAAATAGCAGACATGCAATGACACTGGTGGATCCATGTGTGGTTCATTGGAAGAACACACATGCAATGACACTGGGTGTGGTTCATGATATGGTTTGTGAGAAGAACACACATGCAATGACACTGGTGGATCCATGTGTGGTCTGCGCGAAGAACACACATGCAATGACACTAGGTGTGGTTCATGATATGGTTTGTGAGAAGAACACACATGCAATGACACTAGTGGATCCATGTGTGGTCTTTGGGAAGAACACACATGCAATGACACTGGATCCATGTGTGGTCTGTGAGAAGAACACACATCCAATGACTCTAGTTGTGGTTCAAGAAAAGAGCAGACATGCAATGACACTGGTGGCATGTGTGGTCTGTGAGAAGAGCAGACATGCAATGACACCGGTGGATCCATGTGTGGTTTGTGAGAAGAACACACATGCAATGACACTGGTGGATCCATGTGTGGTCTTTGGGAAGAACACACATGCAAGGACATTGGTGATATGTGGCATGTGAGAAGAACACACATCCAATGACTCTAGCCATTGTTCATGAAAAGAACAGACATGCAATGATACTGGTGGATCCATGTGTGGTTCATGGGAAGAACACACATGCGATGACACTGGGTGGATCCATGTGTGGTCCATGAGAAGAGCAGACATGCAATGACACCGGTGGATCCATGTGTGGTTGATGGGAAGAACACACATGCAATGACTATGGTGATATATGGTTTGTGAAAATAACAGACATGCAATGACTCTAGCTGTGGTTAGTGAGAAGAACACACATGCAATGACACTAGGTGTGGTTCATGATATGGTTTGTGAGAAGAACACACATGCAATGACACTGGTGGATCCATGTGTGGTCTTTGGGAAGAACACACATGCAATGACACTGGTGATATGTTGTCTGTGATAAGAACACACATCCAATGACTCTATCTATGGTTCATGAAAAGAGCAGACATGCAATGACACTAGTGGATCCATGTGTGGTTCTTGGGAAGAACACACGTGCAATGACACTGGGTGTGGTTCATGATATGGTTTGTGAGAATAACACACATGCAATGACACAGGTGGATCCATGTGTGGTCTTTGGGAAGAACACACATGCAATGACACTGGTGATATGTGGTCCGTGAGAAGAACACACATGCAATGACACTGGTGATATGTGGTCTGTGAGAAGAACAGACATGCAATGACACTGGTGGATCCATGTGTGGTTCATGAAAAGAACACATATGCAATGACACTTGTGGATCCATGTGTGGTCTGTGGGAAGAGCAGACATGCAATGACACTGGTGGATCCATGTGTGGTTCATGGGAAGAACACACATGCAATGACACTGGGTGTGGTTCATGATATGGTTTGTGAGAAGAACACACATGCAATGACACTGGTGGATCCATGTGTGGTCTGTGAGAAGAACACACATGCAATGACACTGGGTGTGGTTCATGATATGGTTTGTGAGAAGAACACACATGAAATGACATAGGTGGATCCATGTGTGGTCTTTGGGAAGAACACACATGCAATGACACTGGTGATATGTGGTCTGTGAGAAGAACACACATCCAATGACTCTAGCCGTGGTTCATGAAAAGAGCAGACATGCAATGACACTAGTGTATCCATGTGTGGTTCATGGGAAGAACACACGTGCAATGACACTTGTGGATCCATGTGTGGTATGTGGGAAGAGCAGACATGCAATGACACTGGTGGATCCATGTGTGGTTCATGGGAAGAACACACATGCAATGACACTGGGTGTGGTTCAAGATATGGTTTGTGAGAAGAACACACATGCAATGACACTGGTGGATCCATGTGTGGTCTGTGAGAAGAACTCACATGCAATGACACTAGGTGTGGTTCATGATATGGTTTGTGAGAAGAACACACATGCAATGACACTGGTGGATCCATGTGTGGTGTTTGGGAAGAACACACATGCAATGACACTAGATCCATGTGTGGTGTGTGAGAAGAACACACATCCAATGACTCTAGCTGTGGTTCATGAAAAGAGCATACATGCAATGACACTGGTGTATCCATGTGTGGTTCATGGGAAGAACACACATGCGATGACACTAGGTGGATGCATGTGTGGTTCATGAGAAGAGCAGACATGCAATGACACCGGTGGATCCATGTGAGGTTCATGGGAAGAACACACATGCAATGACTCTGGTGATATGTGGTTTGTGAAAAGAACAGAAATGCAATGACTCTTACTATGGTTAGTGAGAAGAACACACATTCAATGACACTAGGTGTGGTTCATGATATGGTTTGTGAGAAGAACACACATGCAATGACACTGGTGGATCCAATTGTGGTCGTTGGGAAGAACACACATGCAATGACACTGGTGATATGTGGTCTGTGAGAAGAACACACATCCAATGACTCTAGCTGTGGTTCACGAAAATAGCAGACATGCAATGACACTGGTGGATCCATGTGTGGTTCATTGGAAGAACACACATGCAATGACACTGGGTGTGGTTCATGATATGGTTTGTGAGAAGAACCCACATGCAATGACACTGGTGGATCCATGTGTGGTCTGTGCGAAGAACACACATGCAATGACACTAGGTGTGGTTCATGATATGGTTTGTGAGAAGAACACACATGCAATGACACTAGTGGATCCATGTGTGGTCTTTGGGAAGAACACACATGCAATGACACTGGATCCATGTGTGGTCTGTGAGAAGAACACACATCCAATGACTCTAGTTGTGGTTCAAGAAAAGAGCAGACATGCAATGACACTGGTGGCATGTGTGGTCTGTGAGAAGAGCAGACATGCAATGACACCGGTGGATCCATGTGTGGTTTGTGAGAAGAACACACATGCAATGACACTGGTGGATCCATGTGTGGTCTTTGGGAAGAACACACATGCAAGGACACTGGTGATATGTGGCATGTGAGAAGAACACACATCCAATGACTCTAGCCATTGTTCATGAAAAGAACAGACATGCAATGATACTGGTGGATCCATGTGTGGTTCATGGGAAGAACACACATGCGATGACACTGGGTGGATCCATGTGTGGTCCATGAGAAGAGCAGACATGCAATGACACCGGTGGATCCATGTGTGGTTCATGGGAAGAACACACATGCAATGACTATGGTGATATGTGGTTTGTGAAAATAACAGACATGCAATGACTCTAGCTATGGTTAGTGAGAAGAACACACATGCAATGACACTAGGTGTGGTTCATGATATGGTTTGTGAGAAGAACACACATGCAATGACACTGGTGGATCCATGTGTGGTCTTTGGGAAGAACACACATGCAATGACACTGGTGATATGTTGTCTGTGAGAAGAACACACATCCAATGACTCTATCTATGGTTCATGAAAAGAGCAGACATGCAATGACACTAGTGGATCCATGTGTGGTTCATGGGAAGAACACACGTGCAATGACACTGGGTGTGGTTCATGATATGGTTTGTGAGAAGAACACACATGCAATGACACAGGTGGATCCATGTGTGGTCTTTGGGAAGAACACACATGCAATGACACTGGTGATATGTGGTCCGTGAGAAGAACACACATGCAATGACACTGGTGATATGTGGTCTGTGAGAAGAACAGACATGCAATGACACTGGTGGATCCATGTGTGGTTCATGAAAAGAACACATATGCAATGACACTTGTGGATCCATGTGTGGTCTGTGGGAAGAGCAGACATGCAATGACACTGGTGGATCCATGTGTGGTTCATGGGAAGAACACACATGCAATGACACTGGGTGTGGTTCATGATATGGTTTGTGAGAAGAACACACATGCAATGACACTGGTGGATCCATGTGTGGTCTGTGTGAAGAACTCACATGCAATGACACTGGGTGTGGTTCATGATATGGTTTGTGAGAAGAACACACATGCAATGACACTGGTGGATCCATGTGTGGTCTTTGGGAAGAACACACATGCAATGACACTAGATCCATGTGTGGTGTGTGAGAAGAACACACATCCAATGACTCTAGCTGTGGTTCATGAAAAGAGCATACATGCAATGACACTGGTGTATCCATGTGTGGTTCATGGGAAGAACACACATGCGATGACACTAGGTGGATGCATGTGTGGTTCATGAGAAGAGCAGACATGCAATGACACCGGTGGATCCATGTGTGGTTCATGGGAAGAACACATGCAATGACTCTGGTGATATGTGGTTTGTGAAAAGAACAGAAATGCAATGACTCTTACTATGGTTAGTGAGAAGAACACACATTCAATGACACTAGGTGTGGTTCATGATATGGTTTGTGAGAAGAACACACATGCAATGACACTGGTGGATCCATGTGTGGTCGTTGGGAAGAACACACATGCAATGACACTAGTGATATGTGGTCCGTGAGAAGAACACACATCCAATGACTCTAGCTGTGTTTCACGAAAATAGCAGACATGCAATGACACTGGTGGATCCATGTGTGGTTCATTGGAAGAACACACATGCAATGACACTGGGTGTGGTTCATGATATGGTTTGTGAGAAGAACACACATGCAATGACACTGGTGGATCCATGTGTGGTCTGTGCGAAGAACACACATGCAATGACACTAGGTGTGGTTCATGATATGGTTTGTGAGAAGAACACACATGCAATGACACTAGTGGATCCATGTGTGGTCTTTGGGAAGAACACACATGCAATGACACTGGATCCATGTGTGGTCTGTGAGAAGAACACACATCCAATGACTCTAGTTGTGGTTCAAGAAAAGAGCAGACATGCAATGACACTGGTGGCATGTGTGGTCTGTGAGAAGAGCAGACATGCAATGACACCGGTGGATCCATGTGTGGTTTGTGAGAAGAACACACATGCAATGACACTGGTGGATCCATGTGTGGTCTTTGGGAAGAACACACATGCAAGGACATTGGTGATATGTGGCATGTGAGAAGAACACACATCCAATGACTCTAGCCATTGTTCATGAAAAGAACAGACATGCAATGATACTGGTGGATCCATGTGTGGTTCATGGGAAGAACACACATGCGATGACACTGGGTGGATCCATGTGTGGTCCATGAGAAGAGCAGACATGCAATGACACCGGTGGATCCATGTGTGGTTGATGGGAAGAACACACATGCAATGACTATGGTGATATATGGTTTGTGAAAATAACAGACATGCAATGACTCTAGCTGTGGTTAGTGAGAAGAACACACATGCAATGACACTAGGTGTGGTTCATGATATGGTTTGTGAGAAGAACACACATGCAATGACACTGGTGGATCCATGTGTGGTCTTTGGGAAGAACACACATGCAATGACACTGGTGATATGTTGTCTGTGAGAAGAACACACATCCAATGACTCTATCTATGGTTCATGAAAAGAGCAGACATGCAATGACACTAGTGGATCCATGTGTGGTTCTTGGGAAGAACACACGTGCAATGACACTGGGTGTGGTTCATGATATGGTTTGTGAGAATAACACACATGCAATGACACAGGTGGATCCATGTGTGGTCTTTGGGAAGAACACACATGCAATGACACTGGTGATATGTGGTCCGTGAGAAGAACACACATGCAATGACACTGGTGATATGTGGTCTGTGAGAAGAACAGACATGCAATGACACTGGTGGATCCATGTGTGGTTCATGAAAAGAACACATATGCAATGACACTTGTGGATCCATGTGTGGTCTGTGGGAAGAGCAGACATGCAATGACACTGGTGGATCCATGTGTGGTTCATGGGAAGAACACACATGCAATGACACTGGGTGTGGTTCATGATATGGTTTGTGAGAAGAACACACATGCAATGACACTGGTGGATCCATGTGTGGTCTGTGAGAAGAACACACATGCAATGACACTGGGTGTGGTTCATGATATGGTTTGTGAGAAGAACACACATGAAATGACATAGGTGGATCCATGTGTGGTCTTTGGGAAGAACACACATGCAATGACACTGGTGATATGTGGTCTGTGAGAAGAACACACATCCAATGACTCTAGCCGTGGTTCATAAAAAGAGCAGACATGCAATGACACTAGTGTATCCATGTGTGGTTCATGGGAAGAACACACGTGCAATGACACTTGTGGATCCATGTGTGGTATGTGGGAAGAGCAGACATGCAATGACACTGGTGGATCCATGTGTGGTTCATGGGAAGAACACACATGCAATGACACTGGGTGTGGTTCAAGATATGGTTTGTGAGAAGAACACACATGCAATGACACTGGTGGATCCATGTGTGGTCTGTGAGAAGAACTCACATGCAATGACACTAGGTGTGGTTCATGATATGGTTTGTGAGAAGAACACACATGCAATGACACTGGTGGATCCATGTGTGGTGTTTGGGAAGAACACACATGCAATGACACTAGATCCATGTGTGGTGTGTGAGAAGAACACACATCCAATGACTCTAGCTGTGGTTCATGAAAAGAGCATACATGCAATGACACTGGTGTATCCATGTGTGGTTCATGGGAAGAACACACATGCGATGACACTAGGTGGATGCATGTGTGGTTCATGAGAAGAGCAGACATGCAATGACACCGGTGGATCCATGTGAGGTTCATGGGAAGAACACACATGCAATGACTCTAGTGATATGTGGTTTGTGAAAAGAACAGAAATGCAATGACTCTTACTATGGTTAGTGAGAAGAACACACATTCAATGACACTAGGTGTGGTTCATGATATGGTTTGTGAGAAGAACACACATGCAATGACACTGGTGGATCCAATTGTGGTCGTTGGGAAGAACACACATGCAATGACACTGGTGATATGTGGTCTGTGAGAAGAACACACATCCAATGACTCTAGCTGTGGTTCACGAAAATAGCAGACATGCAATGACACTGGTGGATCCATGTGTGGTTCATTGGAAGAACACACATGCAATGACACTGGGTGTGGTTCATGATATGGTTTGTGAGAAGAACACACATGCAATGACACTGGTGGATCCATGTGTGGTCTGTGCGAAGAACACACATGCAATGACACTAGGTGTGGTTCATGATATGGTTTGTGAGAAGAACACACATGCAATGACACTAGTGGATCCATGTGTGGTCTTTGGGAAGAACACACATGCAATGACACTGGATCCATGTGTGGTCTGTGAGAAGAACACACATCCAATGACTCTAGTTGTGGTTCAAGAAAAGAGCAGACATGCAATGACACTGGTGGCATGTGTGGTCTGTGAGAAGAGCAGACATGTAATGACACCGGTGGATCCATGTGTGGTTTGTGAGAAGAACACACATGCAATGACACTGGTGGATCCATGTGTGGTCTTTGGGAAGAACACACATGCAAGGACACTGGTGATATGTGGCATGTGAGAAGAACACACATCCAATGACTCTAGCCATTGTTCATGAAAAGAACAGACATGCAATGATACTGGTGGATCCATGTGTGGTTCATGGGAAGAACACACATGCGATGACACTGGGTGGATCCATGTGTGGTCCATGAGAAGAGCAGACATGCAATGACACCGGTGGATCCATGTGTGGTTCATGGGAAGAACACACATGCAATGACTATGGTGATATGTGGTTTGTGAAAATAACAGACATGCAATGACTCTAGCTGTGGTTAGTGAGAAGAACACACATGCAATGACACTAGGTGTCGTTCATGATATGGTTTGTGAGAAGAACACACATGCAATGACACTGGTGGATCCATGTGTGGTCTTTGGAAAGAACACACATGCAATGACACTGGTGATATGTTGTCTGTGAGAAGAACACACATCCAATGACTCTATCTATGGTTCATGAAAAGAGCAGACATGCAATGACACTAGTGGATCCATGTGTGGTTCATGGGAAGAACACACGTGCAATGACACTGGGTGTGGTTCATGATATGGTTTGTGAGAAGAACACACATGCAATAACACAGGTGGATCCATGTGTGGTCTTTGGGAAGAACACACATGCAATGACACTGGTGATATGTGGTCCGTGAGAAGAACACACATGCAATGACACTGGTGATATGTGGTCTATGAGAAGAACAGACATGCAATGACACTGGTGGATCAATGTGTGGTTCATGAAAAGAACACATATGCAATGACACTTGTGGATCCATGTGTGGTCTGTGGGAAGAGCAGACATGCAATGACACTGGTGGATCCATGTGTGGTTCATGGGAAGAACACACATGCAATGACACTGGGTGTGGTTCATGATATGGTTTGTGAGAAGAGAACACATGCAATGACACTGGTGGATCCATGTGTGGTCTGTGAGAAGAACACACATGCAATGACACTGGGTGTGGTTCATGATATGGTTTGTGAGAAGAACACACATGAAATGACACAGGTGGATCCATGTGTGGTCTTTGGGAAGAACACACATGCAATGACACTGGTGGTATGTGGTCTGTGAGAAGAACACACATCCAATGACTCTAGCCGTGGTTCATGAAAAGAGCAGACATGCAATGACACTAGTGTATCCATGTGTGGTTCATGGGAAGAACACATGTGCAATGACACTTGTGGATCCATGTGTGGTATGTGGGAAGAGAAGACATGCAATGACACTGGGTGTGGTTCATGATATGGTTTGTGAGAAGAACACACATGCAATGACACTGGTGGATCCATGTGTGGTCTTTGGGAAGAACACACATGCAATGACACTAGATCCATGTGTGGTGTGTGAGAAGAACACACATCCAATGACTCTAGCTGTGGTTCATGAAAAGAGCATACATGCAATGACACTGGTGTATCCATGTGTGGTTCATGGGAAGAACACACATGCGATGACACTAGGTGGATGCATGTGTGGTTCATGAGAAGAGCAGACATGCAATGACACCGGTGGATCCATGTGTGGTTCATGGGAATAACACACATGCAATGACTCTGGTGATATGTGGTTTGTGAAAAGAACAGAAATGCAATGACTCTTACAATGGTTAGTGAGAAGAACACACATGCAATGACACTAGGTGTGGTTCATGATATGGTTTGTGAGAAGAACACACATGCAATGACACTGGTGGATCCATGTGTGGTCTTTGGGAAGAACACACATGCAATGACACTGGTGATATGTGGTCTGTGAGAAGAACACACATCCAATGACTCTAGCCGTGGTTCACGAAAATAGCAGACATGCAATGACACTGGTGGATCCATGTGTGGTTCATTGGAAGAACACACATGCAATGACACTGGGTGTGGTTCATGATATGGTTTGTGAGAAGAACACACATGCAATGACACTGGTGGATCCATGTGTGGTCTGTGCGAAGAACACACATGCAATGACACTATGTGTGGTTCATGATATGGTTTGTGAGAAGAACACACATGCAATGACACTGGTGGATTCATGTGTGGTCTTTGGGAAGAACACACATGCAATGACACTGGATCCATGTGTGGTCTGTGAGAAGAACACACATCCAATGACTCTAGCTGTGGTTCAAGAAAAGAGCAGACATGCAATGACACTGGTGGCATGTGTGGTTTGTGAGAAGAGCAGACATGCAATGACACCGGTGGATCCATGTGTGGTTTGTGAGAAGAACACACATGCAATGACACTGGTGGATCCATGTGTGGTCTTTGGGAAGAACACACATGCAAGGACACTGGTGATATGTGGCATGTGAGAAGAACACGCATCCAATGACTCTAGCCATGGTTCATGAAAAGAACAGACATGCAATGATACTGGTGGATCCATGTGTGGTTCATGGGAAGAACACACATGCGATGACACTAGGTGGATCCATGTGTGGTTCATGGGAAGAACACACATGCAATGACACTGGGTGTGGTTCATGATATGGTTTGTGAGAAGAGAACACATGCAATGACACTGGTGGATCCATGTGTGGTCTGTGAGAAGAACACACATGCAAAGACACTGGGTGTGGTTCATGATATGGTTTGTGAGAAGAACACACATGAAATGACACAGGTGGATCCATGTGTGGTCTTGGGAAGAACACACATGCAATGACACTGGTGGTATGTGGTCTGTGAGAAGAACACACATCCAATGACTCTAGCCGTGGTTCATGAAAAGAGCAGACATGCAATGACACTAGTGTATCCATGTGTGGTTCATGGGAAGAACACACGTGCAATGACACTTGTGGATCCATGTGTGGTATGTGGGAAGAGCAGACATGCAATGACACTGGGTGTGGTTCATGATATGGTTTGTGATAAGAACACGCATGCAATGACACTGTTGGATCCATGTGTGGTCTTTGGGAAGAACACACATGCAATGACACTAGATCCATGTGTGGTGTGTGAGAAGAACACACATCCAATGACTCTAGCTGTGGTTCATGAAAAGAGCATACATGCAATGACACTGGTGTATCCATGTGTGGTTCATGGGAAGAACACACATGCGATGACACTAGGTGGATGCATGTGTGGTTCATGAGAAGAGCAGACATGCAATGACACCGGTGGATCCATGTGTGGTTCATGGGAAGAACACACATGCAATGACTCTGGTGATATGTGGTTTGTGAAAAGAACAGAAATGCAATGACTCTTACTCTGGTTAGTGAGAAGAACACACATGCAATGACACTAGGTGTGGTTCATGATATGGTTTGTGAGAAGAACACACATGCAATGACACTAGTGGATCCATGTGTGGTCTTTGGGAAGAACACACATGCAATGACACTGGTGATATGTGGTCTGTGAGAAGAACACACATCCAATGACTCTAGCTGTGGTTCACGAAAATAGCAGACATGCAATGACATTGGTGGATCCATGTGTGGTTCATTGGAAGAACACACATGCAATGACACTGGGTGTGGTTCATGATATGGTTTGTGAGAAGAACACACATGCAATGACACTGGTGGATCCATGTGTGGTCTGTGCGAAGAACACACATGCAATGACACTAGGTGTGGTTCATGATATGGTTTGTGAGAAGAACACACATGCAATGACACTAGTGGATCCATGTGTGGTCTTTGGCAAGAACACACATGCAATGACACTGGATCCATGTGTGGTCTGTGAGAAGAACACACATCCAATGACTCTAGCTGTGGTTCAAGAAAAGAGCAGACATGCAATGACACTGGTGGCATGTGTGGTCTCTGAGAAGAGCAGACATGCAATGACACCGGTGGATCCATGTGTGGTTTGTGAGAAGAACACACATGCAATGACACTGGTGGATCCATGTGTGGTCTTTGGGAAGAACACACATGCAAGGACACTAGTGATATGTGGCATGTGAGAAGAACACACATCCAATGACTCTAGCTGTGGTTCATGAAAAGAGCATACATGCAATGACACTGGTGTATCCATGTGTGGTTCATGGGAAGAACACACATGCGATGACACTAGGTGGATGCATGTGTGGTTCATGAGAAGAGCAGACATGCAATGACACCGGTGGATCCATGTGTGGTTCATGGGAAGAACACACATGCAATGACTCTGGTGATATGTGGTTTGTGAAAAGAACAGAAATGCAATGACTCTTACTATGGTTAGTGAGAAGAACACACATGCAATGACACTAGGTGTGGTTCATGATATGGTTTGTGAGAAGAACACACATGCAATGACACTAGTGGATCCATGTGTGGTCTTTGGGAAGAACACACATGCAATGACACTGGTGATATGTGGTCTGTGAGAAGAACACACATCCAATGACTCTAGCTGTGGTTCACGAAAATAGCAGACATGCAATGACATTGGTGGATCCATGTGTGGTTCATTGGAAGAACACACATGCAATGACACTGGGTGTGGTTCATGATATGGTTTGTGAGAAGAACACACATGCAATGACACTGGTGGATCCATGTGTGGTCTGTGCGAAGAACACACATGCAATGACACTAGGTGTGGTTCATGATATGGTTTGTGAGAAGAACACACATGCAATGACACTAGTGGATCCATGTGTGGTCTTTGGCAAGAACACACATGCAATGACACTGGATCCATGTGTGGTCTGTGAGAAGAACACACATCCAATGACTCTAGCTGTGGTTCAAGAAAAGAGCAGACATGCAATGACACTGGTGGCATGTGTGGTCTCTGAGAAGAGCAGACATGCAATGACACCGGTGGATCCATGTGTGGTTTGTGAGAAGAACACACATGCAATGACACTGGTGGATCCATGTGTGGTCTTTGGGAAGAACACACATGCAAGGACACTGGTGATATGTGGCATGTGAGAAGAACACACATCCAATGACTCTAGCTGTGGTTCATGAAAAGAGCATACATGCAATGACACTGGTGTATCCATGTGTGGTTCATGGGAAGAACACACATGCGATGACACTAGGTGGATGCATGTGTGGTTCATGAGAAGAGCAGACATGCAATGACACCGGTGGATCCATGTGTGGTTCATGGGAAGAACACACATGCAATGACTCTGGTGATATGTGGTTTGTGAAAAGAACAGAAATGCAATGACTCTTACTATGGTTAGTGAGAAGAACACACATGCAATGACACTAGGTGTGGTTCATGATATGGTTTGTGAGAAGAACACACATGCAATGACACTAGTGGATCCATGTGTGGTCTTTGGGAAGAACACACATGCAATGACACTGGTGATATGTGGTCTGTGAGAAGAACACACATCCAATGACTCTAGCTGTGGTTCACGAAAATAGCAGACATGCAATGACATTGGTGGATCCATGTGTGGTTCATTGGAAGAACACACATGCAATGACACTGGGTGTGGTTCATGATATGGTTTGTGAGAAGAACACACATGCAATGACACTGGTGGATCCATGTGTGGTCTGTGCGAAGAACACACATGCAATGACACTAGGTGTGGTTCATGATATGGTTTGTGAGAAGAACACACATGCAATGACACTAGTGGATCCATGTGTGGTCTTTGGGAAGAACACACATGCAATGACACTGGATCCATGTGTGGTCTGTGAGAAGAACACACATCCAATGACTCTAGCTGTGGTTCAAGAAAAGAGCAGACATGCAATGACACTGGTGGCATGTGTGGTCTCTGAGAAGAGCAGACATGCAATGACACCGGTGGATCCATGTGTGGTTTGTGAGAAGAACACACATGCAATGACACTGGTGGATCCATGTGTGGTCTTTGGGAAGAACACACATGCAAGGACACTGGTGATATGTGGCATGTGAGAAGAACACACATCCAATGACTCTAGCCATGGTTCATGAAAAGAACAAACATGCAATGATACTGGTGGATCCATGTGTGGTTCATGGGAAGAACACACATGAGATGACACTGGGTGGATCCATGTGTGGTCCATGAGAAGAGCAGACATGCAATGACACCGGTGGATCCATGTGTGGTTCATGGGAAGAACACACATGCAATGACTATGGTGATATGTGGTCTGTGAAAATAACAGACATGCAATGACTCTAGCTGTGGTTAGTGAGAAGAACACACATGCAATGACACTAGGTGTGATCCATGTGTGGTTTGTGAGAAGAACACACATGCAATGACACTGGTGGATCCATGTGTGGTCTTTGGGAAGAACACACATGCAATGACACTGGTGATATGTTGTCTGTGAGAAGAACACACATCCAATGACTCTATCTATGGTTCATGAAAAGAGCAGACATGCAATGACACTAGTGGATCCATGTGTGGTTCATGGGAAGAACACACGTGCAATGACACTGGGTGTGGTTCATGATATGGTTTGTGAGAAGAACACACATGCAATGACACAGGTGGATCCATGTGTGGTCTTTGGGAAGAACACACATGCAATGACACTGGTGATATGTGGTCCGTGAGAAGAACACACATGCAATGACACTGGTGATATGTGGTCTGTGAGAAGAACAGACATGCAATGACACTGGTGGATCCATGTGTGGTTCATGAAAAGAACACATATGCAATGACACTTGTGGATCCATGTGTGGTCTGTGGGAAGAGCAGACATGCAATGACACTGGTGGATCCATGTGTGGTTCATGGGAAGAACACACATGCAATGACACTGGGTGTGGTTCATGATATGGTTTGTGAGAAGAGCACACATGCAATGACACTGGTGGATCCATGTGTGGTCTGTGAGAAGAACACACATGCAATGACACTGGGTGTGGTTCATGATATGGTTTGTGAGAAGAACACACATGAAATGACACAGGTGGATCCATGTGTGGTCTTTGGGAAGAACACACATGCAATGACACTGGTGGTATGTGGTCTGTGAGAAGAACACACATCCAATGACTCTAGCCATGGTTCATGAAAAGAGCAGACATGCAATGACACTAGTGTATCCATGTGTGGTTCATGGGAAGAACACACGTGCAATGACACTTGTGGATCCATGTGTGGTATGTGGGAAGAGCAGACATGCAATGACACTGGTGGATCCATGTGTGGTTCATGGGAAGAACACACATGCAATGACACTGGGTGTGGTTCATGATATGGTTTGTGAGAAGAACACACATGCAATGACACTGGTGGATCCATGTGTGGTCTGTGAGAAGAACTCACATGCAATGACACTGGGTGTGGTTCATGATATGGTTTGTGAGAAGAACACACATGCAATGACACTGGTGGATCCATGTTTGGTCTTTGGGAAGAACACACATGCAATGACACTAGATCCATGTGTGGTGTGTGAGAAGAACACACATCCAATGACTCTAGCTGTCGTTCATGAAAAGAGCATACATGCAATGACACTAGTGTATCCATGTGTGGTTCATGGGAAGAACACACATGCGATGACACTAGGTGGATGCATGTGTGGTTCATGAGAAGAGCAGACATGCAATGACACCGGTGGATCCATGTGTGGTTCATGGGAAGAACACACATGCAATGACTCTGGTGATATGTGGTTTGTGAAAAGAACAGAAATGCAATGACTCTTACTATGGTTAGTGAGAAGAAGACACATGCAATGACACTAGGTGTGGTTCATGATATGGTTTGTGAGAAGAACACACATGCAATGACACTAGTGGATCCATGTGTGGTATTTGGGAAGAACACACATGCAATGACACTGGTGATATGTGGTCTGTGAGAAGAACACACATCCAATGACTCTATCTATGGTTCATGAAAAGAGCAGACATGCAATGACACTAGTGGATCCATGTGTGATTCATGGGAAGAACACACGTGCAATGACACTGGGTGTGGTTCATGATATGGTTTGTGAGAAGAACACACATGCAATGACACAGGTGGATCCATGTGTGGTCTTTGGGAAGAACACACATGCAATGACACTGGTGATATGTGGTCCGTGAGAAGAACACACATGCAATGACTCTAGCTGTGGTTCATGAAAAGAGGAGACATGCAATGACACTGGTGGATCCATGTGTGGTTCATGGGAAGAACACACATGCAACAACACTGGTGGATCCATGCGTGGTATGTGGGAAGAATAGACATGCAATAACACTGGTGGATCCATGTGTGGTTCATGGTAAGGACACACATGCAATGACACTGGGTGTGGTTCATGATATGGTTTGTGAGAAGAACACACATGCAATGACACAGGTGGATCCATGTGTGGTCTGTGAGAAGAACACACATGCAATGACACTGGGTGTGGTTCATGGTATGGTTTGTGAGAAGAACACACATGCAATGACACTGGTGGATCCATGTGTGGTCTTTGGGAAGAACACACATGCAATGATACTGGATCCATGTGTGATCTGTGAGAAGGACACACATCCAATGACTCTAGCTGTGGTTCAAGAAAAGAGCAGACATGCAATGACACCGGTGGATCCATCTGTGGTTTGTGAGAAGAACACACATGCAATGCCACTGGTGGATCCATGTGTGGTCTTTGGGAAGATCGGAATTATATTTATAATTTTCATCCTCATGATGGAGAAAGTATTTCCCAAGCATGGGGGAGATTGAAGTCACTAATGCTCAAATGTCCCATTCATGAGCTCCCTAGGAATATTGTTATTAATAATTTCTATGCAAGGCTTTCAGGACATTACAAGGACTATCTAGATACTTGTTTAGAGGGATCCTTCATGATTAAGGAGGTCAAAGCTAAGTGGGGTCTTCTTGAAACAATTCAAAGCAATACCGAAGATTGGGATAACAACAAAGGTAAAGAACCAGGTATAAACTATGAGTATGATTGCATTAAGTTTTTCGCTGAAACAGCTGATTTTCAAGAGCTTAGTGCTAAATATGGTCTTGATCCTCAAATCCTTATTGATTGTTTTAAAACCTTTGCTTCTCATATTAATGCTCCTAAAGAAAAGTGGGACATGTATCATGAGTCTTTTAAAGACACTTGCATGGAAAATGAAATTGTTGTTAATGATAGCGATAAACATGCTCAAACCTCTGAAAGTACTATTTCTTATAAGCATGTTAATTTTTGTGGAATACATAGACCTTGTGATAATAATCAAATTGAAGAAGAATATTGTATCACCCACAAGAATGAAAAACTAGAATGTGGTATAGGGCTTTAAATGAACTTTGCTTTGAAGTGGGTCATTTCAATTTTCAATGCTCAGGCCATAATAATAGCCCTTCTAATCCAATGAGTACTGCAAGTTTGTATTGTGATGACATGATCACTCCTAATTAGCATGATGAACTTACATTATTTTTGGGATGTGAAGAGTTATCAAGAAAAACCTCTTTGGTAGATATGAGTGCTTTTGATATGAATAGTGTCCTGCATGGTTGTCATCTTTATTGTGTTGATAATTGCCACACAAATTCTTACATACAAAATATTATAGAAGATGAGATTTTACCAAAATATGATAGGACTAATATGTGTTTTGATCTTATTAATGAAAAGAAGGAATCCTCCAAAGTTTCTTCTATTGTCTCTAATAATAAACTAGGGTATATGGAGAAGCTTCCTTTCAAGACTCTCCCTCCTAAAGAGAAGAATATAAAGAAGAAACGGAGGAGTAAACGGAGGGAGGAAACGATATTTCCCCCTAAGCATGTAGCTCCTATTATAGTTTCTGATGAGTCTGAACTCGATGATGTTCCTATGCATGTTACCTATAGTAGTGATCATGATTGGGAAAAGCACACTTCTTTTGATATTGAAAATCTCTTCGGTACCAATTCTGAAAATGATGATATTAATAATTGCTATACTATTAGTGCTATCCATGATCCTTCCAATGATGATATGTTCACAAATGAGCACACTTGGGAAGATAACTATTTTATTGCTTATGATGATTGCAATGATGAATATGATATTTTCAGTCTACCTACTATTGAGGAGGAAATTAATTATGATTACAATATACCTCCTATATTTGATGATTATGGTGATGAAAATAATAATGATATCTATTTTGTTGAATTTCCTCCCACTACAATCAATAAGAATGACTATTTTTATATGGGGAGTATTAATTCTTTTATGCATGTGGATCATGATAAGAATGTTTCTTGTAATAGTTATATTGTTAATTTTATTCATGATGCAACTGAAAGTTATTATGAGAGAGGGAAACATGGTTTTACGTGTCTCAATAATATTAAGTTTCCCCTCTTTATGTTGAAAGTCTTGAAGTTGCACTTCTTTTTCTTTACTATGCTTGTTGCTTTGTTCTTTCATGACTTGTTTCTTTACAAGATTCCTATGCATAGGAAGTGGGTTAGACTTAAATATGTTTTATATTTGCTTCTTGATGCTCTCTTTTACTTCAATTCATATTTCTTATGTGAGCATCTTCTCAAACTATCATGCCTAACTTAAAGGCGTTAAAGAAAAGTACTTATTGGGAGATAACCCAAAAGTTTTAGATGAGTCTTGGAAGTTATTACCTCTGTAATAACCTCTCCTTATCCTTTTTATTTGCTTTTTGTGCCAAGAGTAACCTCTAATGAGAGTGAAGTAATGATTGGGAAAGTTGCTGTCCCGAAACAGATTTTTGTGCTTCACCATAAACATTCGTGAGAGAGCTCTGTATGTCGGATTGAGCTGTAATTGTTTGTTCTTATACCCCAGGTTGTGATCTAACTTTAGTTAGTTCAACACTTTTTGATTTGAGCAACAGGAGGTCTTCGAAAAAATTCGTCTTTACCTGCTGGTCTGTTTTGACAGATTTCAGCCATTTTCTGCATTTGCTTCTTGTTGGTTCCTTCTTCAGTTCTTTTGGGGAATTGAGCTTTTTGAGGGAAGTGCTACAGTAGCTAGTGTTCTAATGGAAGTTTATTTGGTGTTATAATTGAACCTTAAGACTTATTTATCTTGAGTGCACTAATGTTGCTAATAAAGATTGTGTGAAGTTTTGTATGAAGGAAAAATTTCAGGTGTATGGAAGGAATGAGTAATGAGATGAAGGATGGACTAAAGCTCAAGCTTGGGGATTCCATGCGTGTTACCCCAAGAAATATCCAAGAAGTACAAGCGTCAAAGTTTGGGTATGCCCAAGCATCCCCTTCTTCATCAATAAAAATTCCAGGTTTCTACCAAACGCTTCATTTTTATTGTTTCATGCACAGTTGTGTTGTTCTTGGAGCGTCTTCTTTTTCGTTTTTGTTTTGGTTTCTTGTTTGCTTAGTTTGCTTAGTTTTATGAATAAATTGGTTGGACCCCCTATTTCATACATTGGTTTGCAAATAGTTTGGTTTGGTTTGGAAAAGAGTAGGAAAGTTCATGCTTAAGAGGTAAAGAGAGCTTGTTTTTGACTGTGGCCTATGCTTTGTCATGCCATGCTTGATATTGTTTTGGATTTATGCTTAGTATTCTTTGTTGTAGCATGACTGGTTATAAACAATTGAGATTGCTTAATGTGCCTTGGATGAATCATGTGTTGTTTAAACATATTAAAGCATAGTATAGTGGGATTCTCCTTTGATGCTTTATTTGGGTTGACTTGGCACATGCTCACATCATGTTATGATTATCCAAAGTCACCATAGCCTTTATGATCCTTTAGTTTTCAACTTGTAGTATCACTTTATGCTTTGATCAATGATTTTTTGTCGCTCTGCATGATTATGGCCATTATTGCTCTCTTAGTTTGTCGCTCCCAGTCTTTTGCTAGCCTCCACAACAAAGTATGAGTTCCACTCATGCATCCAGCTCCCTAAACCAAGTTATTCCAAAGAGTCCACCATTCCTACCTACTAGCTTATGCTATTCCAAGTATATTCATGCTTTTGTTTACCTTCCACTTGTTATGAGAAAACTAGTGATTAAAGCTCTCATGAACTTGATGGCACACTTTACTTTTTGCCTCTAATAAACTTGAACCATTGTGTCATCTATGTTGTATATGCTTGCACTTATTTGTTGGGAATTAGCAGAACCATGCTTTCATGGGGAACTCTTTCAACATTGCACTTGGTACTTGTACCTAGTTGATATCATGCTCTTTTGTATATGGATGTCGTCGGTGTGAAATGAAAGGGGAGCTTGTAAGTCCATGGAGTTATGTATATGTGTTAGAGAAATGCCTGGGCCACTGGTCTAATCCATGCTGACATGGTGGAAACCTGCAGCGTAACCATAATGAGATGTCTATGAATCATTCTTCTTATAAAAAAAGAGTCCTATATTGAGAAAAAGAGAAAAGAAAAAAAAGAGATACTATGAAAAGAGGAAAGAGAGAAAAAAGCACCATATTCCCATGGTAAATAAGAAAAATGCTGAGATGCTCGTTGTCTGCTTGCCTTGTCATTTTGATATGGGGATTCTTTCGTATCATCGGGCAAGGGGTACCCCCTTGGCGGTTCTCAATGATACACATGTACTTACGATGACAAGAACTTACCGGTGACTAAACTTGAGTAGCATGAGGAGCGGCCCTCGTATACAAGGGACATGAGATTTCTGACTTATACTTCGTCAAGCATGTACACCATAGTTTGTTCACTTTAACCTTAATCACTTCAAGATTATTATGATAGGGGCAATGAGAGCTGAAAGCTATAAGTACCATAATTTTTGGAATCTCTTTATGAGACCTGAATCCCTACTTCCTTTTATAAAAAGGTCTTTCTTCCACCATTATATTGAGTCTCCACCTTCTATCTTTATGCACCTACTTTGAGAGCATAGTGGCCATTCTTAGTTCTGTGTGCATTGTCCCAAGACTAGTTGATTGATGCATAACTTGTTATTGCTTGTTTTAAACTATTTGTATCTGTTCACTCTTATGAACTTTGAAGGTGTCCTATGCATTTATGTTTTCTACTCTATGAGGGACAAGATGAATGTCACTGTGCTATGTTTTCTTTATGTGAAACAAACAAACGTCTTGCAAAGCATTGTTTCATGAATCTTTTGTTTATGCCTTTTCATGTTGCAACATAGTTGCTTTGCCTTATTGTTAGAACTTTGTCTTTCATGTTATGATTGAAGTACTATGATCCCAGCTATCAATGTTTTACAAATACTTTGATCAAGTTTATGATGGTGCATGTCACCTCAAAAAATATTCTTTCTTTTGATCACTTACCTACTCGAGGACGAGCAGGAGTTAAGCTTGGGGATGTTGATACATTACAAATGTATCTATAATTTTTGATGTTCCATGCTTGGTTTTATCTACTTTCTTATTTTTTGTCCACACTTTGGAGTACTTTTCATATGATTTCTTGGATTAACCTATTAACAAGAGCCACATTGCCAGTTGCCTGTTTTCTGCTGTTTTTGGTTCCAAGAAAGTCAGAAAATCAATATTCTCGGAATTGGATGGGACAAAAGCCAAAGTTCCTATTTTACCGGAAGACTCACAGAGCCAGAAGCAAAGACGGAGGAGGGCCAGGGCCTGGCCACACCATATGGTGGAGCGGGCTAGCCCTAGCCGTGCAACCAGGTGGTGTGGGCCCCCTGGCACTCCACCGACCTTGCCTCTTTGCCTATAAGAAGCCTCCCGATGCATAAACCCTAGATAATCAGAAATCCACGAAAAGTTCCGCAGCGCCGACGCCACCGAAGGGGAGATTCGGGGGATAGAAAGTCTCTGTTCCGGCACCCTGCCGGGACGGGGAAGTGCCCCCGGAGCCATCTCCATCGATCTCCACCACCATCTCCATCACCATTGCTGATTCCCATGATGAGGAGGGAGTAGTTCTCTCTCGAGGCTAAGGGTTCTACCAGTAGCTATGTGTTCATCTCTCTCTCTCTATGCGTGATCATACTGTGATCATGAGCTTGTAATCTATAGATCTACCTTGCTACTCAAGTTCTTTAATAGATCTCTGCTCTGCCCATGTGTGTGAAAGTGACAGCGTGCACACCATGGTGGCACTTAGGCTAGAGATTACAAATACTTGTTATGAGTTATATTTGGAGTTGGATCTTTCTATGAAATTGTGGTGTTTGTTGGAACCATCTAGTGCTCAAGGTGACATTGTGGGGTTTTCTAGATGGGGAAAGGCTTACTTTGAGGTGTGCTGTTATAGCCCTACCATGGATTAGAGTGTCCAACCGGAGAGTAGTTAAGAGTAGTATCATAAAGAGAAGATATTTATATGAGAGTGTTCACTAGTGAAAGTATGATCCCTAGGCCTTGTTTCTAAGAACTGAAACACCGTTTGCTATTAGATCTGTTACATGTTTGCTTGCTTCCTTCTTTATTTCAGTCTTACTTTAGTCTTTTCCACGCCATCAAGCTAATTTCTATCACCGTTACCACTTATAGTTATCATTACCACTTGTATTTCACTATCTCTTCGCTGAACTAGTGCACCTATACACCTGACAAGTGTATTGGGTGTGTTGGGGACACAAGAGACTTCTTGTATCTTGATTGCAGGGTTGCTTGAGAGGGGATACCTTTGACCACTTCCTCCCTGAGTTCGATAAACCTTGGGTGATCCACTTAAGGGAAAACTTGCTGTTGTTCTACAAACCTCTACACTTGGAGGCCCAACAACTGTCTACAAGAATAGAAGTGAGTACACATCAGTGGTCTGTGGGAAGAACACACATGCAATGACACTAGTGATATATGGTTTGTGAGAAGAACACACATCCAGTGACTCTAGTGGATCCTTACATGGTTTATGAGTGGTTTATGAGAAGAACACACATCCAATGAACTCTTGTGGATCTATCTTGGCATAATTTGATGTATGCCATGATGTATTTCATTGCGCAAGCCACTCACTTTCCATTTTTATACTACGCAGTATCGCCCTTGGTTTTATGTGGTACTACTCAGTCTTCCCCCCTCTCTATCTTTCGTAGAAGCACAAATCTGTGTTCACCCTGTCTGCTACTCCCTGATTGGTTATCATAGTTGTCTCGCGGATCGTGCGCACCAGCCGTTGATTCTGTGCGATCCAACGATGATCATTGCACACGTCGTTCCCTTCACAGTACAACGCGAGACATCACGGACGTCTCCCTCGGCGAGACTTCTACAAGAAGGAACACGATGCCGTCCATGGAAAAAGTCGTCGAGCGGTCATGTCATGTTTAATAAAGTGTGAAAAGCCTACTACTGCTATGACTACGCCACAACGCATGCGTCATCGAGTGCACGTTCGTCGATGGACAGCTGCAATTTATTGCCACTTGATTTTAATAAGACATATCCCATTTTTTACGCAGCGGCTCTCAATCGCCAATTTTAGGGCCGTGTAAAACTTCGTACATAGAAATTGTGTGTGCACCCTTTGCATGCGGCTCAATACAGAACTGCCATGCATGGCCCGAGAAAAAACGTGACGTACCGTGCGTGTGTCGTGGTGCACGGTGCAGTCGACTGCACGGCGCGTTGCACGGTGGTGCAACGAAACGTGCCTTGCTTCTATCCACCTTAGCTACAGAGACCCTCTCCGCACACCCACTCCCACTCTCGCTCACTGTCCCCACGCAACCCTCTCCACTGTCCCACCAGCATCTGCAAACTCCCAAGAATACCCCATCCGCGTCGGCGATGGCCGAGGAGGATAAGGTGGCCATCGTCGCCTCCATGGCCGCCGGCGAGGAGGCCCCCATCTCCTTGCCGGCCCCGCTCGACGCGTTGAAAGCAGCCGCTGTCCCTGTCCAGGCCCCAGTGGAGGCATCGATGGCAGTCGCCGTTCCCGTCCAGGCCCCCGTCCCAGCTACCAACGGAGACGCCGAAGAGGATCCCCCCGCCGGCGAGGAGGCCCCCGCCGGTCACAAGCAGATCACGCAGTTCTTGGGACCTATGATCCAGATAAGTACATCGCTCTGTTGAACCCCTACGACACCGGGATCGACGACCTATGGTCGGAGGTAACTTGGGTTTGCTCCCCTCCCCTGGTTCTTCTACCGTTTGTTAGAAATAATGGGCTAATCTATTTAAAATTTAGCTGGTACTGTCATGTTTAATATTCTGGAATTAATCATGGAAATTGTGCCTAATTATCCAACACCGTTCCCATCGTTGGATGCTAGATCTTGGTTTTTCAGGATTCGCTTGTTCGCATTTCGATTGCTCGATCTTCTTACACCATCTACTACCCCATTTTCCCTTCCAATAGGTTTCCGGCAGTGATGTCTGTAGCGATGATAAGTCCATTCACACCAAGGCTCAACAGGTGCTGAGGAGGCTGCGGGCCGGCAAGTACGACGGCTTCCTCAAGGACCCCTACAGCTACCCCTTCCGCAAGGGGGCTTCTACTGCTTGACGAGTCGCGCCACCAGCGGCACCGTCTTGAACACCTTACTGAAGCATGCAAAGGCCACGGGATCCGTCATCCACAAAAGCGGCAAGCCCAAGCCCGCGAATATCAACGCCTACATCGCTGAACACCGTGCTCTCTGCATTCACCTCCGAAACATCCAGCGGGTGGCCATCAAAGAGGGTCGCATGCCTCCAATAAGGCCCAAGGCCCCCAAGTCTAAGAAACTGGGCAGCAAGAAGTGGCGGAAGCACCAGAGGGAGATGGCGGAGGCGCGGGCTCTTGCAGGATGTTCCTGCAGCAGCAGCGGCTGCCCCTGCTACCCAGCAGCTCCTTTCTAGCTATATCATATTTCTGGCTGAATGCATCGAACCTCGTTCAGCAACCTACTTTCTATTGCTATATCCTATTTAGCTGCGCACAGCTATATCTACATTTGTTTTGTTTTCTGAATGAATGTATTCTGCCTGATTTGATTTGCTGCTCTAGATTTGCTACCTGTTCGGAGGCAAAAAGAGGTCCAAAAGGGAACGAAATATCGAAGTGTGAATCTTCTCTAGATTTGCTACCAATTTGGGCAAAATGAAACATATATGTTTAGCGAGAGAGTAAAAGGGCACTGTTTCAAACTGCTAGTTAAGAAGCTACCATCTTGACAAGCTACAAGACACATACATAAACATAACACATCGAGGGTTAAATTTATTTTACTAGTATCACTTGATGCGCTAGACATCTTGGCAAGCTAACTGAGCTCCAAAAAACATAAACATAACACTGACAAGTAAAATTTAATTCACTCCTCATCAGACCACTTGACGCGCTTGCCATCATTATAGGTACTCCACATCCGACGAACTGCTTTGTCCCAAATGGCATCTGTCTTGGCTTTCCTATCTTCAGCGTCCTGCGGAACAATTAGCGGTGCATCACAGGCCTGATTGTTGCCGCTAGAAGATGCCGCCTCTCTGTTTGCCGCTTCTTCAGCTGCAAGCTCTCTTTCAGCTGCTTTTGCAGCCTCTCTGTCAGCTGCTTCAGATGCAGCCAATTTCTTTGCATATTCAACTTCAAACTCAGCTATTCAGCATTTTCTACAAAGGGCTCTCCTAAACTCGTCTTCCCTCTTGCAAATAGGGCAAAACACGAGGTAACGTTAAAAAAATGGATCTTCTTATACAGCTGGTAGGTCACGTAAGAATCTATGGCTGCATACTTCAGGTTTATATCAGACAACGGCCACTCGTTCCAGAAATCGTGCCTATCCATAGAGAAATCTTCCTTCATTCTGACGTACGATTCATCGAGGATTCTAGTTGCGAGTGATGCCATTCCATCCTTCTTCCTGCCCCCTAGGATATTGACAAGATGCTAAATATCGATCTAGTTGTGCACAGGAATTATAATTTCCTCTTGATACAATTTCGAAAAATCAGTTGTTGTGTCGACAGTGCAGAAAACAATTCCCTTTTTCCAAGGAACTGTGCAGCGCCGGACATTTCCTGTCAGTCCTGAAAGTATGTAGTTTGTCATCACCAAAATTTGTAACTACAAATATTTTGTCAATGCAAGATCATCATCTCAATATAATTTTGAAAAGTTTAGTAAATGCAAGATCAAGACTCTCAACATTGTATTGTCATAATTTATTCGGTTTTGCTATTTCTCAGTCGACTGAATGAGTTGCACATTTCTTTTAACTACGGTTGCACTTTTCTTAGATGATTGAGACTAAAGAAAATCTCAATCGATTGAGACATAGGCAAACCCTAATTTATTTGGTCCTAAATAAAATCCAGTAGTTGCAAGATGAGCAAGTGGATAAAGAACAAGAGGAGAAAACCCTAAAAGCGGTTAGCTATAGAGAGCAGATCTACAAACCGGGAGAGGTGGTAGACGAGGACGTGTTTCCGCATGGCCCAGTTGAACGACGGCGACTTCACTCCCTTCATATGGGTGCTCCTGGGTGTACTCGAGGTCCAATCCCACAAACTTGTCCTCGTCTATCCCAAGCCAACCCTCGTACATCCTCAGGACACGCACAACTGTCTCCTCCTCGTTGGTGTAGACAACGTCTATCTTCTTGTTGTCATGGGTAGTGAAGCTTGTCTCTTGCACTTGGTAGAAAGAGGGTCTTTGGTCCAGCGCCCAAATTCCATCGGTCCCGGTTCGTTTTCATAATCGGGACCATGCCATGAACCGGGACCAAAAACCCCGCGACGGTCAGCAGTCCAGGACAATTAATGTAAATTAATTCGGGGCATAAATTAATTCGAGGTAGAAATTGAATTGATCAGTATTTTTAAAAAAATCTTTCACAAATTAATCGAGACAAAGATCTAAATTGAGACATTTTATTATTCGACCACAAATTTTTCCATACAAAGATGTGACTTTACAAATTTTCCTAGTCGGCAACACTTCCGCTGCCGCTGTCCTCCGAGCCGCCGGCTTCCTCATCATCGTCGGACGAAATCTCCACGATTTTGGCGTTGTTCGGGAGAAGGAGCTCCTCTACGCGGCTAGCAGCGTCGATGGCGGTGTAGATGGTCCGTCCAGCGACGGACCAGAACATCTCCCGCCCTTCTTGGTTGCGGCGATCCAGGTGTACCAGGCGCCCGTCCATGATACGGTTGCCAAGCTTGGCCTTCCGCTCCTTCTTGAACAGCCGGGGCCAGTACTCGCTGGCCGCCGCGTACCGAGGCAACGCCCTCATGCACGCGGGCAGCTGGCGGCGACACTCCACGATGACGCACTCCATCTCGTATCTGCGGGGATTGAGGAGCGGAGCCACCGGCACACCCGCCTCGCTGATGCGAAATCCGGCGTGCACGGTCGCGCGCGGTGGTGCGAGGATGCCGTAGTACGCAAACATCGCCGCCTCGTAGTGGTTGAGCATGGGCACCTCCATGGCGGCGCGGTGGAGATTGGAGAGGGAGGGGAGGCGAGACGATGGCGCGGTGGAGAGGCAATGGCTAAAGGGGTGGGGTGGAGATGGACTGCAGAGAGGCCGAGGCGATGGCAAAAGCGAGCGCTATGGCCTCATATTTATAGAGTGTGTAGACCTTCCATGGCAGCAAGGAGAAGACGGGAAGAAGATAGTAGATGACAGGAAGAAGAAGAGTGGTTTCTGCGAGGCAGGGGAATGGTGGAACAGTCAATGCGCTTTTATGGTAGGGGTTAACGATTGGGACGGAAGTCCAAGGAGAGACGCGTGGCGGTGGCCGTTCCAGCTTCTGAGTAAACAAAAAATGATTATAACGCCAATACATGGGCCCTGTTTTGTCACGTCAATACACTGGGTAGGGGGTGTTGTCCTATCCACTGTGTGAACGCTGCAAGCCTACGTGACAACCACCCCGCCTAAGCGACGGGAGCGACATAACAGCGAGAACTAACAGGGGGGGCCCAACTTGATGCCCGTTAGCCTGATTTTTTGTATTGAAACGTAAAGTTGAATTCATGCCGAAAAAGACCCTCTGAGTATTTGGCACACCAACTATAGTCATCCCAGCTGATTTCAGGGAACTTGGGTACCGCGTTGCCTGTACACCCCAACTTTTGTGCCGCAAAATGATATTCTCCATTTTCAGTTAGTAGAGTAATGCACAATGGTTCTTACTACCTAACAGATATGCGGCCAGTCAAAGAAAGACCTTCTACTAAGAAAAGAAAGAGAGCTAGAGGTAGTATCGACCCGGATGAATTAGACAGACCATGGAACATTGCTCAGCTACATCCCTTTTATTCTTAGTTTATTTTTCTTTGTAATCATATATGTGTACATGTTCAATGAGAAATAAACTGTTAGTTGCCTCAAAAAAATTCTGAGAAGTTTTTACCATCTTATTTCCGAATGACCATGTCACAGTCAAAAATCCCAGAATACTTGAAAGTACTTTATGCTCATGTTCATTCTGGTTTAGATTTCCGATTCTAGAATTGCTACCTTCGGGTATAAATCTAAATTTTCTAGTCTATACTTTGGTTATTTGTCTGATTGTTGGATGCGGACATTTTCCGAGTAGTGAATTGTTGGTACTGGAGGCCGGCTTTGTTTCCGAGTTTAAACTGGTTTAGCAATTGAGCTCCATTGCTCGGCAAAGTTTCCGTGCTAAAGGTTGGCCGGCTCATGAAAGGGACGAGGCGAAAAGCCAGATAAACGATAAGTATATACGAAAAACATAAGTGCATACGAAGATATTTCAGGCATGAAAAATTATAAAGTCAAGAATTCTAAATAGATATATTTAAACTTAGCACTAGCAAAAAGTATCATACTACTTACAACCCGGATTGTTTTCAGAATAATACAATTTTTGTTCTGATGCTCTAGAATGCTGGGGAACAAGGGGCTGTTGTCTCGCTAGAAACATGAGCCTCGCTTCCAAGACGTTCAAATCTGAGATGGTTTTATCGTCGTCGGAAGCTTCTCCGTTTCTTCAGCGGGCAGAGGCGGTGTCTCTACGTGAGTGAAGAAGGGAGTATCGTAGCTGGTCAAGTCAGCTACGTGACACTCGTATCCGGTGCAGGAGTCCATGATGGTTTTGATATCCTTCTTCTGGTTGTCTTCGTCCACAGTAGAATACCCTCTAGTCACTTGCCAGATCTCCATGCTTCCATGGTGTCTCATGACCATGCTAAGAGCGTTCTGCACTGCGGTTCGCGCGTAGGACATGTTCTAGTCCTGGATAAGTTGGGGCATCTCCTTGGCCTTATCTCGCACTGCAAAGCCGGACATTCTATGCATATCCGGAACCCTGAGAACTTCGCTAATATCTTCGATGGATTAGCAGAAGTCATGCAGCAAATCACTGACTTGAGTAAGCCGTCAGGTGCGAGATTCGGTAGAGGCTGAGTCCAGTAAGTTCAGAGGACCTGTGCATACAATGCAAAGGGGCTAAAAAATAAATCCGGACTCCAAAGAGTCGGAAGATGCAGATAAGTTAGAAAGAGGGAAACATACCAAAGATGACATTGTCGAATTTGGTCTTCTCCTCCCGAAGACTCTGGAGTTCAGCCTGGAGTGCCTCGGAAATGTCCCTCTCTCTGAACAAATCATTGCTGAGATCCGAGATTTTCTTATCCTGGAGCACAATCTTGCGATCACGCTCCTCGGTAGCCATGGAGGAGGACTCGAGAACTTGAGCAATGCGCTTCTCATGATCCACCTTAAGCTTATTCAGCTCTTGGCGGAGGTCCTTGTTTTCCACCTCTAGGGTTTTAAGATTCTCGGCCTCTTCAATCATAGCACATGACTGCTTTAACAGTTCTATGGTCAAAAGAACAAAAGTTGAACAAAAATTCGACTATGAAATACAAGAGAAGGTTTGAGTTCTGGAATGTTTACCTTTAGCCTCATCCCTGTAAACTTTCAATAGAGCATTTTCAAGTCGAAGAGCTTTGATTTCTTTCCACTTGTTACAGATATTCTTTAATAAATCTTGGTTATAGGAATATACTTTCTGTAAGTCAGAATACCCAGAGTTAGAAGTCTACTAAATACTCGGGCTAATATTTTTACTAATATCAGCACGATCCTTGGAGGCTACACTAGTTCATTCTTTGGCATCCTAAGGAAGCATAAATCCGGATTTATATGTCAAGCTTCATGCTTGGGGGATAGAGGATATGATATGAAATAAGGAAAAATGTGAGATGGAATTCCGACTTACGTATTGTTCACGAGCGAGCTTGTTCAGGCTCATGTTCACTTCGGTGGTAACTTTCTCGGCGAGGGTCAAGGGGGTCACTGGCGTAGTTGGAAGCTCACCGGTCCTTAGTTTCTCGTTGCAAAGACGGACTTGTTCAAGAAGATCAGAGTGCTTGATGTCCTCTGCTTCTTGTGATTCTTCTTCGGCAGAGATAGTCCGGCTTTCCAGGCATTGTCAGGCCAGCCGTTGGTTCTCCTCCCTAGACTTACGAGATAAGCCAAGTTTGGCAAGTCCTGGATTGCTCAGGATATTGTCGGCGAAGACCTCTACCGAATGATCATTACCCGAAGAGGGTTCACCCTTGTCAAAACCTGAGTCACCCATGGCGACGTCAGTCTGTGATCCGAGGATCACTGGCTTTGCTTATTGAGTCGGATCTTCTACAATGGTCGGAGATGGAGTAATCTCCGGCGCTGCAGAAGGCTGAGGGGCAGGAGTTGGAGGATCGACGGCAGGAGAAACCAAGTTTAGTTTCGACTAGCATAGAGGCTTCGAGGTAATCCCTTTCCCTTTGCCCTTGGAGAGTTGTTTAGCTCTGAGACGGTAATAGAACAAAAAAATGTTACATCTCGGAAAGAATTAAAACATATAGTACAAAGACCTTGTGAGGAAAGACTACCTCTTCACAACGGGCACCTCCTTTATGCCAATGGCCACTGTCAGAGCTTTGCGCTTCAGAGGAATAACATCCGGCAGTGGAACCAACTCTCCCTTATCCTGAGAAAACTCAAGAGGATATCCCTCGACTGGAGCAAGCTCCGACTCGGGGGGGTCAGCAAGCTGAAAAGAAGAGATATCTCAGTATTGCGAAATAACATAAAGATGAGCACATAATACAAGTTGTTGCTGGAAGCTTACCGGCACTACGGGATCTTCCGATGTATGCATGTCCAAGGACAGCTCCGGAATCTTCCTCTCAATTCGCTCCCTTGTCAGCTATTTGATTTGGCATACATAATCTTTTGCCGAGTAGGCATTGGGGCTAATTTGGAGGGAATCTTTCTTCGACGACGTGATGGAGTGCATCAATCGATCTCCATGATGTTGAGGAGGCTGGATCCGACATGCCACCCAGCAGTGAACTAAATCGGACCCTCTCAGGCCCTTGTGCTTCATCAAAAACTTGATCCGCCTCTTGGCATGAAGCAGATTGTCACTAAGAGCCAGCGCATCTGTGTCCTAGGACTCTTGGGGTGTGGCGGCACCATCGATGAAAGCCGGCAAAGTAGTAGCTTTGCCGGGAGAGGGAATATCCTTGTGATAGAAAAAAGTGGACGACGTTGCTTGACCTACTCACTGGCCATAATCTGAGGATAGACGCACTCTCGACTAACCGAAAAACTAATAGTACCGATAATATAAGGATTACCGGCAGTGATGGAATTCCTCCGGACATGAAAGTAATACCGGAAGAGAGTAAGACTCAGTCTAATGCCGAGATATCCCTCGCACAAAGATGCATACGCGCTCATCTCTAAGATGGAGTTCGGGGGAAGATGATGGAGTTGAACTCCGTAATGATTTATAACCTCAGAGAAGAAATCCGAGGGAGGAAAGCTCAAACCTCTATCGAGGTGAGTGCCTAAGTGAACCTGCTCGCCGTTGCGAGGGTTGGGGATGGTTTCACCGAAGCCGCTCCGCCAATTGCCGATGCGGAGGAACCCTTCTTCTTCCACGACGTGGAGCTTCTCGTTGTCTAGAACGCACGGGATCCATACCCCACGATTGCTCTCCTTCTCCGCTGCCACTACTGTCGCTGCCGTCGCCGCCGTACCGGAGGATGATGCTGAAGCCATTTTTGTGTGCGCTGGTGACCTTGGATGGGCGGCGCTGGAAGTTTATTGGGAGCAAAGGAGCTCTTGGTTCGTGGGAGGCGTAGGGGAGAAGGAAACGACGCAAGTGTTGGTGAAGAAGATGGGGAAAGAGATCCTCACCACTTATATCCTCTAGCCGCATCAAGATTCGTGTAAATGCTACAGTGAACGTGCCATGCATCGTGGAAGGAGATGGGAAACCCCCACGCAATGATTGCGTTGCCTCGATCACGCACGCATTAAAACGGCGCCTCGGTTCCACAAAAGGCGGACCCACCAATGGTTGTGCTAACAGGAAATGTCTGTCAGTGACGTGACTTGACCATGACTAGTGTCAGGTTACGTCAGAGACTAAGTTCCGGCTTAGTTTGAATTTCAAGTTGGAAACCCGAATAACATATTCATGGGTCCGGCTCATTTGAGACTCGGATCTACTCCTTTCTTTTTTGAAGTTTCAGGAACCCTTCATGATTCTGCAAGCCGAAGATCAAGCTAGACGATGATGAAATCCGACTTTGGATCATGGAGGCTTCCGGGGGCTGCTGTTGGGGGTATACTTTTCGGGTATCCTCACTATGGCTCACTGACTAGGGTGGCCCACTTCGGGTTAGAGCTTTGCTTCACGGGCGTCCTAGTCAGGGAGAAGAGACGGAGTCCAGTCCAGCTACGGGAAGGCCCAGAAGACTTACCGACATAGGCCCATAGTGTTACTTGTAGTCCAAGATGTACTTTGTAACCGACTCTTAGTCGTAGCCGGATAGATCTCTCCTATAAACCCTAGGCCGGATATCTATATAAGCCGTCCTAGGGAGAGCCTTAGGGGCACCCTCACAATAGCCTACAATGTCAACTGGCACAGGTGAAACCCTTGTGACCCATATTCTGGCTCTGCCGTATTACAGGATTGCTAGTAGGAGTAGGATCCGTCCAAAGCCGGCATATTCGAACCTGGGTAAACTTGTGTGCTCACCGTCCCGGAACACCGTACGTCTCACACCCCTCTTGTCCACACGCCTCGAGGACCCCCTCATGGCGTACCAGTCATCAATCCGACGACAGTCTAAGAAGTTTGAAGGTACACCACCATGGAATGCTTTTCCTTCTGCATCATGCCAGGCACCGCCCTTCTCCTAGGAGTGAAGGAATTGCGCACTACACCCTCCCAAAACCCAGCCTCTGGTGACGGGTCATAGACGGTGAACTGAACATTGTACAAGGGCGATGGGCACCCATCCGGCCTGATGCACACGACAGATATGATGATGTTGCCCCCCTTGAGCATGTCAAATAGCACAGCGAACACCGTACCATCTTCCCTAGATATGATGTTCTCTAGTCTTGATGAGCACGGTGCCGACAGCGGCTGAGAGATGAACCTGGGATTTCTAAAGGAAATAAGAATCGGCGGACGAAATTGCAGCATGCTAAATATACATATAAGATGTTCTCAGGCGCCTAAGATCTAGGCACTCCCAATAAAAAAATACAGAGGCACGTTTGAAAGGAAATTCTAGATCATCTCCATCGTTTAATCTAAACAAACTTGAACGACAGATCATCATCAGAATCATGATGGTCATATTTGCCATCTCCCACATTGTGGATGCAAAATGAGTAATCAAGTGTGAACCTATCATGTTTCTTAATCAGGAAATTAAGGTAATCTTCAGTAATATTGACGGAGGCCGGCGACGTTCTGCTCTTTGGCTCGAAAAACAGGCTATCTTCGGCGAACTCCTCCAGGTCCTCTCCAATCATTGAGGTTTATAAAAGTGCAACTCCACCATGTACCACAGAAACAAGCACGCCGCCGACCTGACGCACTGGATGGATACGGCGAGGCCATAGTCGAGCATGTCAAATCGCAAGTCGAACAATGTACCATCGACCCGAATACCACGGTCTCTACTCTCCATGAGCCAGGTGGCAGCAAAGGCTGAGATATGTACCTGTGTTCCTCGTCGTAGTGGAAACTCTACACTTCAACCGAGTGGGCTTTTTCGAGGTGAGCGAGGAGCGCTGTGGGCGGGGCAGTGAACTTGCGGCCAGGCTTAGTGTACTTGCACGGGCCGTGCGGGCATGCCATCTTATGGTTGAGGAAGTCGTGGAAGGTAACCAATGTCCCACAGCCGTCATTGGGGCATCTGCTACCTTTTCCGCCACTAACTTGGCAGCACAACTCCTTGGAGCATGCGGCCAGCCAGACGGCACTGGTAGTGTCCATACGCAGCGATTTCTCTGAAGGCGTCGTCGCTGACCTTGCTCCAGCCACCGTATCGAATGTTGTGTATCGAATCCCATTGCGTCCGGATGGAGTAAGGGCGAGGGCGGATTCAAATATGATTGTTGGGGTTTTTGGAAGAGAGTGATGGAGGCTTGGAAGAACCGATGCAGCGGGCGATAAATGGCTAGCAAAATTTAGGAAGTGCGGTGCTCGAGTTGATCCAAAATGCGGCTAGCCATCATTAGTGAATGGGGATCACCGGAGATGGGAATGATGGGAGGCTCTTTAAACAAGGGGTGTTAATTTTGCATGTTCCCTCCTCGGTCTTCTGCAGTGGATTGAGGACGCATGCTGGAGTTATAGCTAGAGTACTAGACTAGCAAGCTGTCATGTCCTGTCTCAGTATTGTATCATCTCATCACGTAGAATTTGTTTCAGGAAAGGACGTGAACTCACATTTCTCCCCTCCATGCTAGATAGCGTGCATCGTAGAATTGCTTTTCTAGCACGCGAAGGATTTGGACCCACATTCCAAAATAAAAGGACGTCAATCCTCAAGCTAGCTCGCCCAACTCTGATAAATAGGACTACTAAAAAACTATAATAATAGGTGAAGCTCAAAAAATAATTATAATTTTGAGCCACGTCCATAGAATATCCGTTGTATATTTGGTTCTTATACTTTGTATCATGTAGTAGTAATCAACCTATTAGCTATCTAATAGTACTCGCCATGCTCTAGAGAAATGACGAAGAACATTCTAGAATTATTGAGAAGTATGTTTTGAAGTTTGTGCATATCTTTTAGTGTGCTAAACACTATCAATAGTATCTTCTAGATGCTAGAATGGATAGAATTAAGATCCAACAGTACTTTATGGACGTAGCTCGAAATTATAATTATTTTTGGGCTTCACCTATTATAATTTTATATAAACTAGTAAAAGGCATGTGCCACACAGGTATATACTGTATGAAATGTGATTTAACAAACATTAAGTTTTTATAAACCAATAGTATTGTTTGAGAAAAATGCATACATTAAGTCAATTAATAATAACTATCTACACATATTGAGAATACATCCTTCTATGCTATGAATTTGGGGGGGGGGGGGTGATATGTTGTAAACGTATCTATAAGTTTTGATGTTCCATGCTTGTTTAGTATCTACTTTCTTATGTTTTGTTCATACTTTTAGGTATTTTTATATATTTTTTGGAACTAGCCTATTAACAGGAATGTTCGTTTGCGGTACCAAACTTGGTGGGTGAGCGCACCGCGGTACCCGAGTTGCCATCAATCACGCGGAGGGGCCATAGTAGATTCGCCAATTGTCCAGAAGGGCCAAATGGGGGTGAATACAAATCTAACAGCCAAACGGTCGTTTGAACCAGAAAAAAAACGGTTGAACTCAAATACCGCCGTTAGGTCAACTCTTCTTGGCCCGCCATGTCAGTATTTCCTGTTATCTTTTGCGGTCGTGGACTAGCTTACCCCTGCGTGGACCAGATCCCTGAGTGGACGAGATCTATTTCTTTGCTCTGCTCTGGTGTTCTCCCCTGCTCCCCTCCCCATAACATTTGCTCAGCTCCGGCTGCTCGTCTCAGATCGGAGCTCGGACTTGCTCTAATTTGCGTCTCCGCCATGTCTGGTCAACCTCCCACGCCTCTAATCGAAGCTCGCAGCCGTCGCTGTTGCATCGCTCGCCGTATCGGAGCTTCGTGTCCCCGGACTAATATCTCGCCTCTGGCTAGTCCTTCCCGCACGGTGGAGCGCTTCCCGTCGGGCTATCCAGGCCGACGACCGGCCTTGGGAAGTTGCGTGCTGCCGCGCACTCTAGGCATGGTAGCCCTGGCACAGCAGTTCGACGACCACGCTGTCATGGCCACCGTGCTGGGTGTTCGTCCCGCCGTGTCACCAGCAGAGTTGCTGTCGGCTTTCAGGTCTCGTTTTGGGATCAGACGAAATGATGTCTACATTGAGGTATGCGCGCCGCCATTCAATTTTTTCATTCGGTTCGAGCACAGCTCGGACACCGAGCGCGTTCTGCATTCTTCCCGTTCTTTCGAGTGCTGCGGGGAGAAAATGAGCTTCATGCGTTGGCACCGCCTGTGGGTGGGACGATCGCTTGGGGCAGCTTCGTTTCTTCTCCAAACTCGGCTTTGACGACCTCCCATTGGATGCTTGGGAGCCGGAGGCCCTCAAGCAGGTCGTCAGTAGCCTTGGCGGTGAGCTGGTGGAAATCGTGCCACCGAGCGACAGATGGGTCATTGAGGTAAAGGCGTGGCTGAAAGATCCTGACGCCTTTCCTAAGATGTACGAGGTGCAGATTCCAAGCAGGGCAGGGCGACAGCTTTGCTGGAAGCACCCGGTCATCATCCACCTAGAGGAAGTTCTGGACTCGGTACATGGTATTCAGGGCCTCAAAGAGGCTGCCAGAAAGCACCCTCGTCGCCTGCAGTGTTGGCCTGGAAGGATCGATGGCAGAAGACCGCCGCCGTTTCGCGACGGGGCACACAGTTTCGGTGGGGGGACCGGGATTGGACGAGCCGGTGGTTCTGATTTCCCTCGAGTCAAGACAGAGCTCTAGTGAATTACCGTGGTATGTGTGGCTAATGAATTTGTAGTATGGAGAGCGTAGCAGGAAGTTAGCATCGACTAAAAATGTGTAATAGTTTGAATCGATGTAGTACGTGTGTGTAATAGTTTGAAGTAGTATGTGTGTGTAATAGTTTGAATCGATGTAGTATGTGTGTGTAATAGTTTGAATCGATGTAGTATGTGTGGGTAATGAATTTGATGTAGTTTGTGTGCATGTAATAGTTTGAATCGATGTAATTGAACACCGTGCTTTATAATTTATGTGAATAACCAAGGACAACCTCATGAAAACAGGGTGGTCTGGCAATGAGCAATGTCAATTCTGTGGATGCCAGTAAAATGTAGTCCATCTCCTCTTCAAGTACTCCCTCCGTTTCAAAATATAAGATGTTTTAGCTTTGTGAATGGAGCGTATCTAGACATCTTTTAGTGATGGTGCTTTCTAAACCTAGATGAACCTACATACTAAAAGGGGACTAGATACACTTCATTCACAAAGCTAAAACATCTTATACTGTGATTCCTTACCCTGATAGGATGGAGAGTAGGGAATATTTGGTTGATTCAAACTTTGAGCCTGACTATGGGACTGATGAGGAAGAGGAATGTGACGATGTGGAAATGGGATGTAGATACGACAACGAAGACGTGGACAGGCCAGTGATACACTTTGACATGGACAATCCTACAATTAATGAGGGGACTGTCTTTGATAATGTGGAGGACTGCAGATATGCAGTTGCAACCTATGCAATCAGAGTTGGGTTCGAATTTATCATTGAAAAGAGCGACCAAAAGAGATTTAGGCGGCACTGTAGGGAAAGTAATGTGTGTAAATGGAGATTACATGCATCTCCAATGCGGGGTGGACACCCGTTTCAGGTTGCAATAGCTACATTTAGTTTCAGTCTTTCTCATATTTATTCTACTGATAAGTAGCTCTGAATTATTTGGATTCTTATCAAATGCATATCAAATTAAACACGAAGGAACACAACTACCCTAATACATCTTTAAGTGGTAAAATTAGACCGGCGACTACCAAGTGGATTGCTGCTACTGTACTTGACTGGGTGAGGCATGATCATAACATTGGACCAGCTGAACTCAGAGCAAAGGTTAGCAAAAAGTTTAACATTCTGATTCCTTATCACAGAGTCTTTGATGGGAAGGAGATGGCTCTAGACTTCATTCAAGGCAAGTGGAATGACAGTTTTCATATGTTGTATAGTTTCAAAGCTCAGGTAGAGAAAACATCACCTGGTAGTGTTGTTGACATCGATTACGAGGTTGTGAAAGGGAGATAAAAGGTCTCGAGGGGGGTCAGGTATAAGCAGGAAGATAAGATATGCTTCAGGAGATGTTTTGTCTGCCTGAAGGCATGCTGGAAGGGGTTCCTAGACGGCTGTAGGCCATACTTGGCAATAGGCGCAACTTCTTTAACAGGGAAGTTCAGGGGACATGTTGCTTCTGCTTGTGCTTTGGACGCGCATAATTGGCTTCTACCAGTAGCTTATGTTGTTCTTGAGGGTGAATCAAATGAAAGCTGGACATGGTTCATGTAGAGACTACGGGAAGTAATTGGTCACCCTGAAGGCTTGGTGATACACACCGGTGCATCCAAGGGTCTTGAGAATGCTGTTGATGCTGTGTTTCCTGGGGTTGAGCATAGGGAATGCATGCGGCACCTCGCTACTAACTTCACGAAGAAGTTCGAAGGAAAGATCTTTGAAGAGGACTTGTGGCGATCAGCATACACATACATCCCAAGCACGCATGCTACTTACTTGCAGAACATGTATGTAGTTCCAAAGGTGAAAAAATACCTTGAGGAAAATCACACCAAGCTATGGGCCAGAACCAAGTTTGGTGAGTTAAGCAAGGTGGATTTTGTATGCAATAATTTGGCAGAGAGTTTCAATGATAAGATTTCGGGCATGAAGACACTTGGAATTGTTATTTTGTTGGACGCAATAAGACAGTGCATAATGGTGAAGATAGATTTAAGGCAAAGAATTTGGGCAAGAAAATTTTTAGGCCATAAAATAGTTCCAAAGGTGGTTATGTTACTGAATGCAAGAACCAGGTTGTGCAAAACCCCAGTTACACATGCTATTGTCCTTGTTCACACCCCGGTGGCAGAAAATGAGGCTTCTCAGCCAGAACTGGCAGAAAAATAGCGCGAAGACGGTGATGAGCACTCGGAAGAAAACGTACATAAGCAGCCAATTTATGAAGAAGTGGAGGTACCGGCGAGAAAAGGGTGTGCAAAGAAACAAAAGGGTAAGCGGAACAGGGAGGAAAGGGCAAATAATGGAGGTGTATTAGAATATGAAGAAGTTACAGGGGTGATTGAGGACGTTCTTGAGGATCTTTCGGCTAACTGCAGGAGAAATAATAAATCCCTGCCAATTTCATCTTTGTACGATTCTCCGGATGAAAGGTAAGCTTAAAAATTGTTTTATTTGCCATTTTATCATTTTTTTATCCTCATCAACTGATGCTTAATGCAGCGTGGGCTAGCATACTAATAAGAGGAGCAGAAAGATGCGGGCGCAGTAACGTCCTATGTTGAATTGTATCATTGAAACTAAACTAGCTGTGTCGTCTTTATTTATATCTGGCGCGTGTAATGTGTCTGTGATGGGGTCATGTGGACCAGATTATATTTTTTAAAATATTATTACCTTAACTTTTTACCTGCATTTGGACGCGGCTACTAGTTCCCATCTCCCTTGCATTCCCATCTCCTCTGGCGCACTCCAGAATTATGGTTGTGCCATCAAGTAGCAGAGTCAGCGTATTGTCCCATCAGGTGTGAGCGCAATGACTTTGTTTGTTCATAATTTGACGACTTTTGATTAGTTTGAAAGACAGAGAAACCTAAAACATGTATCTAGACATGTTTTGGGTATAGACACATTTATTAAATATCTAAAATAACTAAGTCAGTTATATCTGGACAGGAGTAGTACACTATTACAACACGCTCGATCCCTTCTCCTTAGGCGCACTCCAAATTACGGTTGCGCCATCAAGTGCTGGGAGCAGAGTCAGCGTATTGTCCCATCAGATATGCCAGGGAAAGCGCGAACTTTATTTTCAGGATCGGATGAGTTTCGATCAACTAGTTTCAAATACAAAGACAACTAAAACATGGCCAACATATATAGATTATGACAATAATCGACCATGACTCAGGTGACCTAGATCCAAAGAGCGCATTAAGATACCATACATAGATTTAATTTAAGCTTAAGTGGACCTAATCGACTATGACGCTCCCGCGGTCTCCATGATTGACGATGTTGTCCGCGTTGCTGCCAGCCTCCTCCGTGCCGGAATCGATGCCGACGTTCCCGGCAGCGTTCCTCCTCATGGATTCTTCACGGCGTGCTACATCGATAACGGTGGAGGTCGTACGCCCAGACACTGCCCAGAAGCGCTGCCTCCCTTCGGGATTGCACAGATCCGGGTGGATTTCCTGACGGTGGGTTCCGCACAGCTCAATCAGCGCAGCCCGCTCCTTCTTGAACAGCTTTCGCCAGTATGCGCTCGTACGCGAGTACCGCGCCATTGCCCTCTTCTGCTTCGACAGCTGGCGGCGGCGCTTCTCGATCTGCCTCACCAACGCGTTGTCGCGCAAGAGCGGCGTGATAGGAACCCCGGCGTAGCTGAGCTTGAAGCCGGCCGGAAGCCTCGCTAACGGCAGCGCGAGTATGCCCTAGTGGGCGAACATCTAAGCCTCGTGCAAGCTGAGTTTGGGCCTCTCCCTCTCCATGGCGATGAAGGAACACGATCTGGTTTTCGGCCCCGAGGTTAAGGGGATAAAGGCAGGGACGTAGGCCCAGCGTAGTTGCCACGGCCAATCAGTTCGTAGAACAGACTTCTCGCGGATCGCCCTCGCGAAGGACATCACTATCGTCCATGCACCCCGATCCAATGGCGCCTAACAATCGGGGATCGGGTCTTCTAGAAGCCCAGAGCGGTTGCTGGTTAGTTCTACGTCCCGATTGTTTGTGGCCAACGGCGATAGTTGAAAATAATACACATTTCAATGACACTGGTGGATCCATGTGTGGTCTCTAGAGAGAACACACATCCAATGACACTGGTTGTTGTTAGTAAAAAGAACACACATGCAATGATACTGGTGGATCCATATGTGGTATGTGAAAAGAACACGCATGCAATGACTCCAGTTGTTGCTACTGAAAAGAACACACATGCAATGACACTGGTGGATCCATGTGTGATCTCTAAAGAGAACACACATTTCAATGACACTGGTGGATCCATAGGTGGTATGTGAAAAGAACACACATGCAAAATGACTCTGGTTGTTGTTACTAAAAAGAACACACATGCAATGACTTTGGTGGAACCATGTGAAAAGAACACACATGTAATGACACTGGTGGATCCATAGGTGGTATGTGAAAAGAACACACATTTCAATGACTCTGATTGTTGTTACTAAAAAGAACACACATGCAATGACACTGGTGGATCCATGGGCGGATTGTGAAAAGAACACACATGCAATGACACTGGTGGATCCATAGGTGGTATGTGAAAAGAACACACATGAAAAATGACTCTGGTTGTTGTTACTAAAAAGAACACACATGCAATGACACTGGTGGATCCATGTGTGGTCTCTGTAGAGAACACACATTTCAATGACACTGGTGGATCCATATGTGGTATGTGAAAAGAACACACATTCAATGACTTTGGTTGTTGTTAGTGAAAAGAACACACATGCAATGACACTGGTGGATCCATAGTTGGTATGTGAGAAGAACACACATGCAAAATGACTCTGGTTGTTGTTACTAAAAAGAACACACATGCAATTACACTGGTGGATCCATAGGTGGATTATGAAATGAACACACATGCAATGACACTGGTGGATCCATAGGTGGTATGTGAGAAGAACACACATGCAAAATGACTCTAGTTGTTGTTACTAAAAAGAACACACGAGCAATGACACTGGTGGATCCATAGGTGGATTATGAAATGAACACACATGCAATGACACTGGTGGATCCATAGGTGGTATGTGAGAAGAACACACATGCAAAATGACTCTAGTTGTTGTTACTAAAAAGAACACACGAGCAATGACACTGGTGGATCCATGGGTGGATTGTGAAAAGAACACACATGCAATGACACCGGTGGATCCATAGGTGATATGTGAAAAGAATACACTTGCAAAATGACTCTGGTTGTTGTTACTAAAAAGAACACACATGCAATGACATTGGTGGATCCATAGGTGGATTATGAACTGAACACACATGCAATGACACTGGTGGATCCATAGGTGGTATGTGAGAAGAACACACATTTCAATGACTCTGGTTGTTGTTACTAAAAATAACACACATGCAATGACACTGGTGTATCCATGGGTGGATTGTGAAAAGAACACACATGCAATGACATTGGTGGATCCATAGGTGGTATGTGAAAAGAACACACATGCAAAATGGCTCTGGTTGTTGTTAGTAAAAAGAACACACACGCAATGTCTCTGGTGGATCCATGTGAAAAGAACAGACATGCAATGACACTGGTGGATCCATAGGTGGTATGTGAAAAGAACACACTTTTCAATGACTCTGGTTGTTGTTACTAAAAAGAACACACATGCAATGACACTGGGGGATCCATGGGTGGATTGTGAAAAGAACACACATGCAATGACACTGGTGGATCCATAGGTGGTATGTGAAAAGAACACACATGCAAAATGACTCTGGTTGTTGTTACTAAAAAGAACACACATGGAATGACACTGGTGGATCCATGTGTGGTCTCTGTAGAGAACACACATTTCAATGTCACTTGTGGATAAATATGTGGTATGTGAAAAGAACACACATGCAATGACTCTAGTTATTGTTAGTGAAAAGAACACACATGCAATGACACTGGTGGATCCATTGGTGGCATGTGAAAAGAACACACATTTCAATGACTCTGGTCGTTGTTACTAAAAAGAACACGCATGAAATGACACTGGTCGATCCATGTGTGGATTGTGAAGAGAACACACATGCAATGACTCCAGTTGTTGTTCGTGAAAAGTACATCCATGCAATGACACCGGTGGATCCATGTGTGGTCTCTGTAGAGAACACACATTTCAATGACACTGGTGGATCCATAGGTGGTATGTGAAAAGAACACACATGCAAAATGACTCTGGTTCTTGTTAGTGAAAAGAACACACATGCAATGACACTGGTGGATCCATAGGTACTATGTGAAAAGAACACACATGCAAAATGACTCTGGTTGTTGTTACTAAAAAGAACACACATGCAATGACTCTGGTGGATCCATGGCTGGATTGTGAAAAGAACACACAAGCAATGACATTGGTGGATCCATAGGTGGTATGTGAAAAGAACACACATGTAAAATGACTCTGGTTGTTGTTAATAAAAAGAACACACGTGCAATGACACTGGTGGATCCATGTGTGGTCTCTGTAGAGAACACACATTTGAATGACAGTGGTGGATCCATATGTGGTATGTGAAAAGAACACACATTCAATGACTCTAGTTGTTGTTAGTGAAAAGAACACACATGCAATGACACTGGTGGATCCATAGTTGGTATGTGAGAAGACCACACATGCAAAATGACTCTAGGTGTTGTTACTAAAAAGAACACACATGCAATGACCCTGGTGGATCCATCGGTGGATTATGAAATGAACACACATGCAATGACACTAGTGGATCCATAGGTGGTATGTGAGAAGAACACACATGCAAAATGACTCTGGTTGTTGTTACTAAAAAGAACACACATGCAATGACACTGGTGGATCCATGGGTTGATTGTGAAAAGAACACACATGCAATGACACTGGTGGATCCATAGGTGATATGTGAAAAGAACACACATGCAAAATGACTCTGGTTGTTGTTACTAAAAAGAACACACATGCAATGACATTGGTGGATCCATAGGTGGATTATGAAATGAACACACATGCAATGACACTGGTGGATCCATAGGTGGTATGTGAGAAGAACACACATTTCAATGACTCTGGTTGTTGTTGCTAAAAAGAACACACATGCAATGACACTGGTGGATCCATAGGTGGTATGTGAAGAGATCATATATGCAAAATGACTCTGGTGGATCCATAGGTGGTATGTGAACAGAACACACATGCAAAATGACTCTAGTTGTTGGTACTAAAAAGAACACACATGCAATGACACTGGTGGATCCAGGTGTGGTCTCTGTAGAGAACACACATTTCAATGTCACTGGTGGATAAATACGTGGTATGTGAAAAGAACACACATGCAATGACTCTGGTGGATCCATAGATGGTATGTGAAAAGAACACACATGCAATGACACTGGTGGATCCATAGATGGTATGTGAAAAGAACACACATGCAAAATGACTCTGGTTGTTGTTACTAAAAAGAACACGCATGCATTGACACTGGTGGATCCATCTGTGGTCTCTATAGAGAACATACATTTCAATGACACTGGTGGATCCATATGTGGTATGTGAAAAGAACACACATTCAATGACTCTGGTTGCTGTTAGTGAAAAGAACACACATGCAATGACACTGGTGGATCCATAGTTGCTATGTGAGAAGAACACACATGAAAAATGACTCTGGTTGTTGTTACTAAAAAGAACACACATGCAATGACACTGGTGGATCCATAGGTGGATTATGAAATGAACACACATGCAATGACACTGGTGGATCCATAGGTGGTATGTGAGAAGAACACACATGCAAAATGACTCTGGTTGTTAGTAAAAAGAACACACATGCAATGACACTGGTGGATCCATGGGTGTATTGTGAAAAGAGCACACATGCAATGATACTGGTGATCCATATGTGGTATGTGAAAAGAACACACATTAAATGACTCTAGTTGTTGTTAGTGAAAAGAACACACATGCAATGACACTGGTGGATCCATGTGTGGTCCCTGAAGAGATCACACATTTCAATGACTCTTGTTGTTGTTAGTAAAAAGAAAACACATGCAATGACACTGGTGGATCCATGTGTGGTCTCTGAAGAGAGCACACATGCAATGACACTAGTTGTTGTTGCTAAAAAGAACACACATGCAATCACACTGGTGGATCCATGTGTGGATTCTGAAAATAACACACATGCAAAATGACTCTGGTTATTGTTACTAAAAAGAACACACATGCAATGACACTGGTGGATGCATGTGTGGTCTCTGTAGAGAACACACATTTCAATGTCACTGGTGGATAAATATGTGGAATGTGAAAAGAACACACATGCAATGACTCTGGTTGTTGTTAGTGAAAAGAACACACATGCAATGACACTGGTGGATCCATAGGTGGTATGTGAAAAGAACACACATTTCAATGACTCTGGTTGTTGTTACTAAAAAGAACACAGATGCAATGACACTGGTCGATCCGTGTGTGGATTGTGAAGAGAACACACATGCAATGACTCCAGTTGTTGTTAGTGAAAAGAACATACATGCAATGACACCGGTAGATCCATGTGTGGTCTCTATAGAGAACACACATTTCAATGACACTGGTGGATCCATAGGTGGTATGTGAATAGAACACACATGCAAAATGACTCTGGTTCTTGTTAGTGAAAAGAACACACATGCAATGACACTGGTGGACTCATAGGTAGTATGTGAAAAGAACACACATGCAAAATGACTCTGGTTGTTGTTACTAAAAAGAACACACATGCAATGACTCTGGTGGATCCATGGCTGGATTGTGAAAAGAACACACAAGCAATGACACCGGTGGATCCATAGGTGGTATGTGAAAAGAACACACATGCAAAATGACTCTAGTTGTTGTTACTAAAAACAGCACACATGCAATGACACTGGTGGATCCATGTGTGGTCTCTGTAGAGAACACACATTTCAATGACACTGGTGGATCCATATGTGGTATGTGAAAAGAACACACATTCAATGACTCTGGTTGTTGTTAGTGAAAAGAACACACACGGAATGACACTGGTGGATCCATAGTTGGTATGTGAGAAGAACACACATGCAAAATGACTTTGGTTGTTCTTATTAAATAGAACACACATGCAATGACACTGGTGGATCCATAGGTGGTTTATGAAATGAACACACATGCAATGACACTGGTGGATCCATAGGTGGTATGTGAGAAGAACACACATGCAAAATGACTCTAGTTGTTGTTACTAAAAAGAACACACATGCAATGACACTGGTGGATCCATGGGTGGATCGTGAAAAGAACATACATGCAATGACACTGGTGGATCCATAGGTGATATGTGAAAAGAACACACTTGCAAAATGACTCTGGTTGTTGTTACTAAAAAGAACACACATGCAATGACATTGGTGGATCCATAGGTAGATTATGAAATGAACACATATGCAATGACACTGGTGGATCCATAGGTGGTATGTGAGAAGAACACACATTTCAATGACTCTAGTTGTTGTTACTAAAAAGAACACACATGCAATGACACTGGTGGATCCATGGGTGGATTGTGAAAAGAACACACATGCAATGACACTGGTGGATCCATAGGTGGTATGTGAAAAGAACAAACATAAAAAATGACTGGTTGTTATTAGTAAAAAGAACACACATGCAATGACTCTGGTGGATCCATGTGAAAAGAACACACATGCAATGACACTGGTGGATCCATAGGTGGTATGTGAAAAGAACAGACATTTCAATGACTCTGGTTATTGTTACTAAAAAGAACACACATGCAATGACACTGGTGGATCCATGGGTGGATTGTGAAAAGAACGCACATGCAATGACACTGGTGGATCCCTAGGTGGAATGTGAAAAGAACACATATGCAAAATGACTCTAGTTGTTATTACTAAAAAGAACACACATGCAATGACACTAGTGGATCCATGTGTGGTCTCTATAGAGAACACACATTTCAATGTCACTGGTGCATAAATATGTGGTATGTGAAAAGAACACACATGCAATAACTCTGGTTGTTGTTAGTGAAAAGAACACACATGCAATGACATTGGTGGATCCATAGGTGGTATGTGAAAAGAACACACATTTCAATGACTCTGGTTATTGTTACTAAAAAGAACACACATGCAATGACACTGGTGGATCCATGGGTGGATTGTGAAAAGAACGCACATGCAATGACACTGGTGGATCCCTAGGTGGAATGTGAAAAGAACACACATGCAAATGACTCTGGTTGTTGTTACTAAAAAGAACACACATGCAATGACACTAGTGGATCCATGTGTGGTCTCTATAGAGAACACACATTTCAATGTCACTCGTGGATTAATATGTGGTATGTGAAAAGAACACACATGCAATAACTCTGGTTGTTGTTAGTGAAAAGAACACACATGCAATGACATTGGTGGATCCATAGGTGGTATGTGAAAAGAACACACATTTCAATGATTCTGGTTGTTCTTACTAAAAAGAACACACATGCAATGACACTGGTCGATCCATGTGTGGATTGTGAAGAGAACACACATGCAATGACTCCAGTTGTTGTTAGTGAAAAGAACATACATGCAATGACACCGGTGGATCCATGTGTGTTCTCTATAGAGAACACACATTTCAATGACACTGGTGGATCCAAAGGTGGTATGTGAAAAGAACACACATGCAAAATGACTCTGGTTCTTGTTAGTGAAAAGAACACACATGCAATGACACTGGTGGATCCATAGGTAGTATGTGAAAAGAACACACATGCAAATTGACTCTGGTTGTTGTTACTAAAAAGAACACACATGCAATAACTCTGGTGGATCCATTGGTGGATTGTGAAAAGAACACACAAGCAATGACACTGGTGGATCCATAGGTGGTAGGTGAAAAGAACACACATGCAAAATGACTCTGGTTGTTACTAAAAAGAACTCACATGCAATGAAACTGGTGGATCCATGTGTGGTGTCTGTAGAGAACACACATTTCAATGACACTGGTGGATCCATATGTTGTATGTGAAAAGAACACACATTCAATGACTCTGGTTGTTGTTAGTGAAAAGAACACACATGCAATGACACTGGTGGATCCATAGTTGGTATGTGAGAAGAACACACATGCAAAATGACTGGTTGTTATTACTAAAAAGAACACACATGCAATGACACTGGTGGATCCATAGGTGGATTATGAAATGAACACACATAAAATGACACTGGTGGATACATAGGTGGTATGTGAGAAGAACACGCATGCAAAATGACTCTGGTTGTTATTACTAAAATGAACACACATGCAATGACACTGGTGGATCCATGGGTGGATTGTGAAAAGAACACACATGCAATGACACTGGTGGATCCATGGGTGGATTGTGAAAAGAACACACATGCAATGACACTGGTGGATCCATAGGTGATATGTGAAAAGAACACACATGCAAAATGACTCTGGTGGTTGTTACTAAAAAGAACACACATGCAATGACATTGGTGGATCCATAGGTAGATTATGAAATGAACACACATGCAATGACACTGGTGGATCCATAGGTGGTATGTGAGAAGAACACACATTTCAATGACTCTGGTTGTTGTTACTAAAAAGAACACACATGCAATGACACTGGTGGATCCATGGGTGGATTGTGAAAAGAACACACATGCAATGACATTGGTGGATCCATAGGTGGTATGTGAAAAGAACACACATGCAAAATGACTCTGGTTGTTGTTAGTAAAAAGAACACACATGCAATGACTCTGGTGGATCCATAGGTGGTATGTGAAAAGAACACACATTTCAATGACTCTGGTTATTGTTACTAAAAACAACACACATGCAATGACACTGGTGGATCCATGGGTGGATTGTGAAAAGAACGCACATGCAATGACACTGGTGGATCCATAGGTGGAATGTGAAAAGAACACACATGCAAAATGACTCTGGTTATTGTTACTAAAAAGAACACACATGCAATGACACTAGTGGATCCATGTGTGGTCTCTATAGAGAACACACATTTCAATGTCACTGGTGGATAAATATGTGGTATGTGAAAAGAACACACACGCAATGACTCTGGTTGTTGTTAGTGAAAAGAACACACATGCAATGACATTGCTGGATCCATAGGTGGTCTGTGAAAAGAACACACATTTCAATGACGCTGGTTGTTGTTACTAAAAAGAACACACATGCAATGACACTGGTCGATCCATGTGTGGATTGTGAAGAGAACACACATGCAATGACTCCAGTTGTTGTTAGTGAAAAGAACATACATGCAATGACACCGGTGGATCCATGTGTGTTCTCTATAGAGAACACACATTTCAATGGCACTGGTGGATCCATAGGTGGTATGTGAAAAGAACACACATGCAAAATGACTCTGGTTCTTGTTAGTGAAAATAACACACATGCAATGACACTGGTGGATCCATCGGTAGTATTTGAAAAGAACACACATGCAAATTGACTCTGGTTGTTGTTACTAAAAAGAAGACACATGCAATGACTCTGGTGGATCCATTGGTGGATTGTGAAAAGAACACACAAGCAATGACACTGGTGGATCCATAGGTGGTATGTGAAAAGAACACACATGCAAAATGACTCTGGTTGTTACTAAAAAGAACACACATGCAATGAAACTGGTGGATCCATGTGTGGTGTCTGTAGAGAACACACATTTCAATGACACTGGTGGATCCATATGTTGTATGTGAAAAGAACACACATTCAATGACTCTGGTTGTTGTTAGTGAAAAGAACACACATGCAATGACACTGGTGGATCCATAGTTGGTATGTGAGAAGAACACACATGAAAAATGACTCTGGTTGTTGTTACTAAAAAGAACACACATGCAATGACACTGGTGGATCCATAGGTGGATTATGAAATGAACACACATGCAATGACACTCGTGGATCCATAGGTGGTATGTGAGAAGAACACACATGCAAAATGACTCTGGTTGTTGTTACTAAAACGAACACACATGCAATGACACTGGTGGATCCATTGGTGGATTGTGAAAAGAACACACATGCAATGACACTGGTGGATCCATGTGTGGTCTCTGTAGAGAACACACATTTCAATGTCACTGGTGGATAAATATGTGGTATGTGAAAAGAACACGCATGCAATGACTCTAGTTATTGTTAGTGAAAAGAACACACATGCAATGACACTGGTGGATCCATTGGTGGTATGTGAAAAGAACACACATTTCAATGACTCTGGTCGTTGTTACTAAAAAGAACACGCATGCAATGACACTGGTCGATCCATGTGTGGATTGTGAAGAGAACACACATGCAATGACTCCAGTTGTTGTTCGTGAAAAGAACATACATGCAATGACACCGGTGGATCCATGTGTGGTCTCTGTAGAGAACACACATTTCAATGACACTGGTGGATCCATAGGTGGTATGTGAAAAGAACACACATGCAAAATGACTCTGGTTCTTGTTAGTGAAAAGAACACACATGCAATGACACTGGTGGATCCATAGGTACTATGTGAAAAGAAAACACATGCAAAATGACTCTGGTTGTTGTTACTAAAAAGAACACACATGCAATGACTCTGGTGGATCCATGGCTGGATTGTGAAAAGAACACACAAGCAATGACATTGGTGGATCCATAGGTGGTATGTGAAAAGAACACACATGTAAAATGACTCTGGTTGTTGTTAATAAAAAGAACACACGTGCAATGACACTGGTGGATCCATGTGTGGTCTCTGTAGAGAACACACATTTGAATGACAGTGGTGGATCCATATGTGGTATGTGAAAAGAACACACATTCAATGACTCTGGTTGTTGTTAGTGAAAAGAACACACATGCAATGACACTGGTGGATCCATAGTTGGTATTTGAGAAGACCACACATGCAAAATGACTCTAGGTGTTGTTACTAAAAAGAATACACATGCAATGACCCTGGTGGATCCATCGGTGGATTATGAAATGAACACACATGCAATGACACTAGTGGATCCATAGGTGGTATGTGAGAAGAACACACATGCAAAATGACTCTGGTTGTTGTTACTAAAAAGAACACACATGCAATGACACTGGTGGATCCATGGGTGGATTGTGAAAAAAACACACATGCAATGACACTGGTGGATCCATAGGTGATATGTGAAAAGAACACACATGCAAAATGACTCTGGTTGTTGTTACTAAAAAGAACACACATGCAATGACATTGGTGGATCCATAGGTGGATTATGAAATGAACACACATGCAATGACACTGGTGGATCCATAGGTGGTATGTGAGAAGAACACACATTTCAATGACTCTGGTTGTTGTTACTAAAAAGAACACACATGCAATGACACTGGTGGATCCATAGGTGGTATGTGAAGAGATCATATATGCAAAATGACTCTGGTGGATCCATAGGTGGTATGTGAACAGAACACACATGCAAAATGACTCTAGTTGTTGGTACTAAAAAGAACACACATGCAATGACACTGGTGGATCCAGGTGTGGTCTCTGTAGAGAACACACATTTCAATGTCACTGGTGGATAAATACGTGGTATGTGAAAAGAACACACATGCAATGACTCTGGTTGTTGTTAGTGCAAAAAACACACATGCAATGACACTGGTGGATCCATAGATGGTATGTGAAAAGAACACACATGCAAAATGACTCTGGTTGTTGTTACTAAAAAGAACACACATGCAATGACACTGGTGGATCCATGTGTGGTCTCTATAGAGAACATACATTTCAATGACACTGGTGGATCCATATGTGGTATGTGAAAAGAACACACATTCAATGACTCTGGTTGTTGTTAGTGAAAAGAACACACATGCAATGACACTGGTGGATCCATAGTTGCTATGTGAGAAGAACACACATGAAAAATGACTCTGGTTGTTGTTACTAAAAAGAACACACATGCAATGACACTGGTGGATCCATAGGTGGATTATGAAATGAACACACATGCAATGACACTGGTGGATCCATAGGTGGTATGTGAGAAGAACACACATGCAAAATGACTCTGGTTGTTACTAAAAAGAACACACATGCAATGACACTGGTGGATCCATGGGTGTATTGTGAAAAGAGCACACATGCAATGATACTGGTGATCCATATGTGGTATGTGAAAAGAACACACATTAAATGACTCTAGTTGTTGTTAGTGAAAAGAACACACATGCAATGACACTGGTGGATCCATGTGTGGTCCCTGAAGAGATCACACATTTCAATGACTCTTGTTGTTGTTAGTAAAATGAAAACACATGCAATGACACTGGTGGATCCATGTGTGGTCTCTGAAGAGAGCACACATGCAATGACACTAGTTGTTGTTACTAAAAAGAACACACATGCAATCACACTGGTGGATCCATGTGTGGATTCTGAAAATAACACACATGCAAAATGACTCTGGTTATTGTTACTAAAAAGAACACACATGCAATGACACTGGTGGATGCATGTGTGGTCTCTGTAGAGAACACACATTTCAATGTCACTGGTGGATAAATATGTGGAATGTGAAAAGAACACACATGCAATGACTCTGGTTGTTGTTAGTTAAAAGAACACACATGCAATGACACTGGTGGATCCATAGGTGGTATGTGAAAAGAACACACATTTCAATGACTCTGGTTGTTGTTACTAAAAAGAACACACATGCAATGACACTGGTCGATCCATGTGTGGATTGTGAAGAGAACACACATGCAATGACTCCAGTTGTTGTTAGTGAAAAAGAACATACATGCAATGACACCGGTGGATCCATGTGTGGTCTCTATAGAGAACACACATTTCAATGACACTGGTGGATCCATAGGTGGTATGTGAATAGAACACACATGCAAAATGACTCTGGTTCTTGTTAGTGAAAAGAACACACATGCAATGACACTGGTGGACTCATAGGTAGTATGTGAAAAGAACACACATGCAAAATGACTCTGGTTGTTGTTACTAAAAAGAACACACATGCAATGACTCTGGTGGATCCATGGGTGGATTGTGAAAAGAACACACAAGCAATGACACCGGTGGATCCATAGGTGGTATGTGAAAAGAACACACATGCAAAATGACTCTAGTTGTTGTTACTAAAAAGAACACACATGCAATGACACTGGTGGATCCATGTGTGGTCTCTGTAGAGAACACACATTTCAATGACACTGGTGGATCCATATGTGGTATGTGAAAAGAACACACATTCAATGACTCTGGTTGTTGTTAGTGAAAAGAACACACACGGAATGACACTGGTGGATCCATAGTTGGTATGTGAGAAGAACACACATGCAAAATGACTCTGGTTGTTCTTATTAAATAGAACACACATGCAATGACACTGGTGGATCCATAGGTGGTTTATGAAATGAACACACATGCAATGACACTGGTGGATCCATAGGTGGTATGTGAGAAGAACACACATGCAATGACACTGGTGGATCCATGGGTGGATCGTGAAAAGAACATACATGCAATGACACTGGTGGATCCATACGTGATATGTGAAAAGAACACACTTGCAAAATGACTCTGGTTGTTGTTACTAAAAAGAACACACATGCAATGACATTGGTGGATCCATAGGTAGATTATGAAATGAACACATATGCAATGACACTGGTGGATCCATAGGTGGTATGTGAGAAGAACACACATTTCAATGACTCTGGTTGTTGTTACTAAAAAGAACACACATGCAATGACACTGGTGGATCCATGGGTGGATTGTGAAAAGAACACACCTGCAATGACACTGGTGGATCCATAGGTGGTATGTGAAAAGAACAAACATAAAAAATGACTGGTTGTTATTAGTAAAAAGAACACACATGCAATGACTCTGGTGGATCCATGTGAAAAGAACACACATGCAATGACACTGGTGGATCCATAGGTGGTATGTGAAAAGAACACACATTTCAATGACTCTGGTTATTGTTGCTAAAAATAACACACATGCAATGACACTGGTGGATCCATGGGTGGATTGTGAAAAGAACGCACATGCAATGACACTGGTGGATCCCTAGGTGGAATGTGAAAAGAACACACATGCAAAATGACTGTAGTTGTTGTTACTAAAAAGAACACACATGCAATGACACTAGTGGATCCATGTGTGGTCTCTATAGAGAACACACATTTCAATGTCACTGGTGCATAAATATGTGGTATGTGAAAAGAACACACATGCAATAACTCTGGTTGTTGTTAGTGAAAATAACACACATGCAATGACATTGGTGGATCCATAGGTGGTATGTGAAAAGAACACACATTTCAATGACTCTGGTTGTTGTTACTAAAAAGAACACACATGCAATGACACTTGTCGATCCATGTGTGGATTGTGAAGAGAACACACATGCAATGACTCCAGTTGTTGTTAGTGAAAAGAACATACATGCAATGACACCGGTGGATCCATGTGTGTTCTCTATAGAGAACACACATTTCAATGACACTGGTGGATCCATAGGTGGTATGTGAAAAGAACACACATGCAAAATGACTCTGGTTCTTGTTAGTGTAAAGAACACACATGCAATGACACTGGTGGATCCATAGGTAGTATGTGAAAAGAACACACATGCAAATTGACTCTGGTTGTTGTTACTAAAAAGAACACACATGCAATAACTCTTGTGGATCCATTGGTGGATTGTGAAAAGAACACACAAGCAATGACACTGGTGGATCCACAGGTGGTATGTGAAAAGAACACACATGCAAAATGACTCTGGTTGTTACTAAAAAGAACTCAAAGCAATGAAACTGGTGGATCCATGTGTGGTGTCTGTAGAGAACACACATTTCAATGACACTGGTGGATCCATATGTTGTATGTGAAAAGAACACACATTCAATGACTCTGGTTGTTGTTAGTGAAAAGAACACACATGCAATGACACTGGTGGATCCATAGTTGGTATGTGAGAAGAACACACATGCAAAATGACTGGTTGTTGTTACTAAAAAGAACACACATGCAATGACACTGGTGGATCCATAGGTGGATTATGAAATGAACACACATGCAATGACACTAGTGGATACATAGGTGGTATGTGAGAAGAACACACATGCAAAATGACTCTGGTTGTTGCTACTAAAACGAACACACATGCAATGACACTGGTGGATCCATGGGTGGATTGTGAAAAGAACACACATGCAATGACACTGGTGGATCCATGGGTGGATTGTGAAAAGAACACACATGCAATGGCACTGGTGGATCCATAGGTGATATGTGAAAAGAACACACATGCAAAATGACTCTGGTTATTGTTACTAAAAAGAACACACATGCAATGACATTGGTGGATCCATAGGTGGATTATGAAATGAACACACATGCAATGACACTGGTGGATCCATAGGTGGTATGTGAGAAGAACACACATTTCAATGACTCTGGTTGTTGTTACTAAAAAGAACACACATGCAATGAAACTGGTGGATCCATGGGTGGATTGTGAAAAGAACACACATGCAATGACATTGGTGGATCCATAGGTGGTATGTGAAAAGAAAACACATGCAAAATGACTCTGGTTGTTGTTAGTAAAAAGAACACACATGCAATGACTCTGGTGGATCCATGTGAAAAGAACACACATTCAATGACACTGGTGGATCCATCGGTGGTATGTGAAAAGAACACACATTTCAATGACTCTGGTTATTGTTACTAAAAAGAACACACATGCAATGACACTGGTGGATCCATGGGTGGATTGTGAAAAGAACACACATGTAATGACACTGGTGGATCCATAGGTGGAATGTGAAAAGAACACACATGCAAAATGACTCTGGTTGTTGTTACTAAAAAGAACACACATGAAATGACACTAGTGGATCCATGTGTGGTCTCTATAGAGAACACACATTTCAATGTCACTGGTGGATAAAAATGTGGTATGTGAAAAGAACACACATGGAATGACTCTGGTTGTTGTTAGTGAAAAGAACACACATGCAATGACATTGGTGGATCCATAGGTGGTATGTGAAAAGAACACACATTTCAATGACGCTGGTTGTTGTTACTAAAAAGAACACACATGCAATGACACTGGTCGATCCATGTGTGGATTGTGAAGAGAACACACATGCAATGATTCCGGTTGTTGTTAGTGAAAAGAACATACATGCAATGACACGGTGGATCCATGTGTGTTCTCTATAGAGAACACACATTTCAATGACACTGGTGGATCCATAGGTGGTATGTGAAAAGAACACACATGCAAAATAAATCTGGTTCTTGTTAGTGAAAAGAACACACATGCAATGACAATGGTGGATCCATAGGTGGTATGTGAAAAGAACACACATGCAAAATGACTGGTTGTTGTTCGTAAAAAGAACACACATGCAATGACTCTGGTGGATCCATGTGAAAAGAACACACATTCAATGACAATGGTGGATCCATAGGTGGTATGTGAAAAGAACACACATTTCAATGACTCTGGTTATTGTTACTAAAAAGAACACACATGCAATGACACTGGTGGATCCATGGGTGGATTGTGAAAAGAACGCACATGCAATGACACTGGTAGATCCCTAGTTGGAATGTGAAAAGAACACACATGCAAATGACTCTGGTTGTTGTTACTAAAAAGAACACACATGCAATGACACTAGTGGATCCATGTGTGGTCTCTATAGAGAACACACATTTCAATGTCACTCGTGGATTATTATGTGGTATGTGAAAAGAACACACATGCGATAACTCTGGTTGTTGTTAGTGAAAAGAACACACATGCAATGACATTGGTGGATCCATAGGTGGTATGTGAAAAGAACACACATTTCAATGATTCTGGTTGTTGTTACTAAAAAGAACACACATGCAATGACACTGGTCGATCCATGTGTGGGTTGTGAAGAGAACACACATGCAATGACTCCAGTTGTTGTTAGTGAAAAGAACATACATGCAATGACACCGGTGGATCCATGTGTGTTCTCTATAGAGAACACACATTTCAATGACACTGGTGGATCCATAGGTGGTATGTGAAAAGAACACACATGCAAAATGACTCTGGTTCTTGTTAGTGAAAAGAACACACATGCAATGACACTGGTGGATCCATAGGTAGTATGTGAAAAGAACACACATGCAAATTGACTCTGGTTGTTGTTACTAAAAAGAACACACATGCAATAACTCTGGTGGATCCATTGGTGGATTGTGAAAAGAACACACAAGCAATGACACTGGTGGATCCATAGGTGGTAGGTGAAAAGAACACACATGCAAAATGAATCTGGTTGTTACTAAAAAGAACTCACATGCAATGAAACTGGTGGATCCATGTGTGGTGTCTGTAGAGAACACACATTTCAATGACACTGGTGGATCCATATGTTGTATGTGAAAAGAACACACATTCAATGACTCTGGTTGTTGTTAGTGAAAAGAACACACATGCAATGACACTGGTGGATCCATAGTTGGTATGTGAGAAGATCACACATGCAAAATGACTGGTTGTTATTACTAAAAAGAACACACATGCAATGACACTGGTGGATCCATAGGTGGATTATGAAATGAACACACATGCAATGACACTGGTGGATACATAGGTGGTATGTGAGAAGAACACGCATGCAAAATGACTCTGGTTGTTATTACTAAAACGAACACACATGCAATGACACTGGTGGATCCATGGGTGGATTGTGAAAAGAACACACATGCAATGACACTGGTGGATCCATGGGTCGATTGTGAAAAGAACACACATGCAATGACACTGGTGGATCCATAGGTGATATGTGAAAAGAACACACATGCAAAATGACTCTGGTTGTTGTTACTAAAAAGAACACACATGCAATGACATTGGTGGATCCATAGGTGGATTATGAAATGAACACACATGCAATGACACTGGTGGATCCATAGGTGGTATGTGAGAAGAACACACATTTCAATGACTCTGGTTGTTGTTACTAAAAAGAACACACATGCAATGACACTGGTGGATCCATGGGTGGATTGTGAAAAGAACACACATGCAATGAAATTGGTGGATCCATAGGTGGTATGTGAAAAGAACACACATGCAAAATGACTCTGGTTGTTGTTAGTAAAAAGAACACACATGCAATGACTCTGGTGGATCCATGTGAAAAGAACACACATGCAATGACACTGGTGGATCCATAGGTGGTATGTGAAAAGAACACACATTTCAATGACTCTGGTTATTGTTACTAAAAAGAACACACATGCAATGACACTGGTGGATCCATGGGTGGATTGTGAAAAGAACGCACATGCAATGACACTGGTGGATCCATAGGTGGAATGTGAAAAGAACACACATGCAAAATGACTCTGGTTATTGTTACTAAAAAGAACACACATGCAATGACACTGGTGGATCCATGGGTGGATTGTGAAAAGAGCACACATGCAAAATGACTCTAGGTGTTGTTACTAAAAAGAACACACATGCAATGACCCTGGTGGATCCATCGGTGGATTATGAAATGAACACACATGCAATGACACTAGTGGATCCATAGGTGGTATGTGAGAAGAACACACATGCAAAATGACTCTGGTTGTTGTTACTAAAAAGAACACACATGCAATGACACTGGTGGATCCATGGGTGGATTGTGAAAAAAACACACATGCAATGACACTGGTGGATCCATAGGTGATATGTGAAAAGAACACACATGCAAAATGACTCTGGTTGTTGTTACTAAAAAGAACACACATGCAATGACATTGGTGGATCCATAGGTGGATTATGAAATGAACACACATGCAATGACACTGGTGGATCCATAGGTGGTATGTGAGAAGAACACACATTTCAATGACTCTGGTTGTTGTTACTAAAAAAAACACACATGCAATGACACTGGTGGATCCATAGGTGGTATGTGAAGAGATCATATATGCAAAATGACTCTGGTGGATCCATAGGTGGTATGTGAACAGAACACACATGCAAAATGACTCTAGTTGTTGGTACTAAAAGGAACACACATGCAATGACACTGGTGGATCCAGGTGTGGTCTCTGTAGAGAACACACATTTCAATGTCACTGGTGGATAAATACGTGGTATGTGAAAAGAACACACATGCAATGACTCTGGTTGTTGTTAGTGCAAAAAAAACACATGCAATGACACTGGTGGATCCATAGATGGTATGTGAAAAGAACACACATGCAAAATGACTCTGGTTGTTGTTACTAAAAAGAACACACATGCAATGACACTGGTGGATCCATGTGTGGTCTCTATAGAGAACATACATTTCAATGACACTGGTGGATCCATATGTGGTATGTGAAAAGAACACACATTCAATGACTCTGGTTGTTGTTAGTGAAAAGAACACACATGCAATGACACTGGTGGATCCATAGTTGCTATGTTAGAAGAACACACATGAAAAATGACTCTGGTTGTTGTTACTAAAAAGAACACACATGCAATGACACTGGTGGATCCATAGGTGGATTATGAAATGAACACACATGCAATGACACTGGTGGATCCATAGGTGGTATGTGAGAAGAACACACATGCAAAATGACTCTGGTTGTTACTAAAAATAACACACATGCAATGACACTGGTGGATCCATGGGTGTATTGTGAAAAGAGCACACATGCAATGATACTTGTGATCCATATGTGGTATGTGAAAAGAACACACATTAAATGACTCTAGTTGTTGTTAGTGAAAAGAACACACATGCAATGACACTGGTGGATCCATGTGTGGTCCCCGAAGAGATCACACATTTCAATGACTCTTGTTGTTGTTAGTAAAAAGAAAACACATGCAATGACACTGGTGGATCCATGTGTGGTCTCTGAAGAGAGCACACATGCAATGACACTAGTTGTTGTTACTAAAAAGAACACACATGCAATCACACTGGTGGATCCATGTGTGGATTCTGAAAATAACACACATGCAAAATGACTCTGGTTATTGTTACTAAAAAGAACACACATGCAATGACACTGGTGGATGCATGTGTGGTCTCTGTAGAGAACACACATTTCAATGTCATTGGTGGATAAATATGTGGAATGTGAAAAGAACACACATGCAATGACTCTGGTTGTTGTTAGTGAAAAGAACACACATGCAATGACACTGGTGGATCCATAGGTGGTATGTGAAAAGAACACACATTTCAATGACTCTGGTTGTTGTTACTAAAAAGAACACACATGCAATGACACTGGTCGATCCATGTGTGGATTGTGAAGAGAACACACATGCAATGACTCCAGTTGTTGTTAGTGAAAAAGAACATACATGCAATGACACCGGTGGATCCATGTGTGGTCTCTATAGAGAACACACATTTCAATGACACTGGTGGATCCATAGGTGGTATGTGAATAGAACACACATGCAAAATGACTCTGGTTCTTGTTAGTGAAAAGAACACACATGCAATGACACTGGTGGACTCATAGGTAGTATGTGAAAAGAACACACATGCAAAATGACTCTGGTTGTTGTTACTAAAAAGAACACACATGCAATGACTCTGGTGGATCCATGGCTGGATTGTGAAAAGAACACACAAGCAATGACACCGGTGGATCCATAGGTGGTATGTGAAAAAAACACACATGCAAAATGACTCTAGTTGTTGTTACTAAAAAGAACACACATGCAATGACACTGGTGGATCCATGTGTGGTCTCTGTAGAGAACACACATTTCAATGACACTGGTGGATCCATATGTGGTATGTGAAAAGAACACACATTCAATGACTCTGGTTGTTGTTAGTGAAAAGAACACACACGGAATGACACTGGTGGATCCATAGTTGGTATGTGAGAAGAACACACATGCAAAATGACTCTGGTTGTTCTTATTAAATAGAACACACATGCAATGACACTGGTGGATCCATAGGTGGTTTATGAAATGAACACACATGCAATGACACTGGTGGATCTATAGGTGGTATGTGAGAAGAACACACATGCAAAATGACTCTAGTTGTTGTTACTAAAAAGAACACACATGCAATGACACTGGTGGATCCATGGGTGGATCGTGAAAAGAACATACATGCAATGACACTGGTGGATCCATACGTGATATGTGAAAAGAACACACTTGCAAAATGACTCTGGTTGTTGTTACTAAAAAGAACACACATGCAATGACATTGGTGGATCCATAGGTAGATTATGAAATGAACACATATGCAATGACACAGGTGGATCCATAGGTGGTATGTGAGAAGAACACACATTTCAATGACTCTGGTTGTTGTTACTAAAAAGAACACACATGCAATGACACTGGTGGATCCATGGGTGGATTGTGAAAAGAACACACATGCAATGACACTGGTGGATCCATAGGTGGTATGTGAAAAGAACAAACATAAAAAATGACTGGTTGTTATTAGTAAAAAGAACACACATGCAATGAATCTGGTGGATCCATGTGAAAAGAACACACATGCAATGACACTGGTGGATCCATAGGTGGTATGTGAAAAGAACACACATTTCAATGACTCTGGTTATTGTTGCTAAAAATAACACACATGCAATGACACTGGTGGATCCATGGGTGGATTGTGAAAAGAACGCACATGCAATGACACTGGTGGATCCCTAGGTGGAATGTGAAAAGAACACACATGCAAAATGACTCTAGTTGTTGTTACTAAAAAGAACACACATGCAATGACACTAGTGGATCCATGTGTGGTCTCTATAGAGAACACACATTTCAATGTCACTGGTGCATAAATATGTGGTATGTGAAAAGAACACACATGCAATAACTCTGGTTGTTGTTAGTGAAAATAACACACATGCAATGACATTGGTGGATCCATAGGTGGTATGTGAAAAGAACACACATTTCACTGACTCTGATTGTTGTTACTAAAAAGAACACACATGCAATGACACTTGTCGATCCATGTGTGGATTGTGAAGAGAACACACATGCAATGACTCCAGTTGTTGTTAGTGAAAAGAACATACATGCAATGACACCGGTGGATCCATGTGTGTTCTCTATAGAGAACACACATTTCAATGACACTGGTGGATCCATAGGTGGTATGTGAAAAGAACACACATGCAAAATGACTCTGGTTCTTGTTAGTGTAAAGAACACACATGCAATGACACTGGTGGATCCATAGGTAGTATGTGAAAAGAACACACATGCAAATTGACTCTGGTTGTTGTTACTAAAAAGAACACACATGCAATAACTCTTGTGGATCCATTGGTGGATTGTGAAAAGAACACACAAGCAATGACACTGGTGGATCCACAGGTGGTATGTGAAAAGAACACACATGCAAAATGACTCTGGTTGTTACTAAAAAGAACTCAAAGCAATGAAACTGGTGGATCCATGTGTGGTGTCTGTAGAGAACACACATTTCAATGACACTGGTGGATCCATATGTTGTATGTGAAAAGAACACACATTCAATGACTCTGGTTGTTGTTAGTGAAAAGAACACACATGCAATGACACTGGTGGATCCATAGTTGGTATGTGAGAAGAACACACATGCAAAATGACTGGTTGTTGTTACTAAAAAGAACACACATGCAATGACACTGGTGGATCCATAGGTGGATTATGAAATGAACACACATGCAATGACACTAGTGGATACATAGGTGGTATGTGAGAAGAACACACATGCAAAATGACTCTGGTTGTTGCTACTAAAACGAACACACATGCAATGACACTGGTGGATCCATGGGTGGATTGTGAAAAGAACACACATGCAATGACACTGGTGGATCCATGGGTGGATTGTGAAAAGAACACACATGCAATGGCACTGGTGGATCCATAGGTGATATGTGAAAAGAACACACATGCAAAATGACTCTGGTTGTTGTTACTAAAAAGAACACACATGCAATGACATTGGTGGATCCATAGGTGGATTATGAAATGAACACACATGCAATGACACTGGTGGATCCATAGGTGGTATGTGAGAAGAACACACATTTCAATGACTCTGGTTGTTGTTACTAAAAAGAACACACATGCAATGACACTGGTGGATCCATGGGTGGATTGTGAAAAGAACACACATGCAATGACATTGGTGGATCCATAGGTGGTATGTGAAAAGAAAACACATGCAAAATGACTCTGGTTGTTGTTAGTAAAAAGAACACACATGCAATGACTCTGGTGGATCCATGTGAAAAGAACACACATTCAATGACACTGGTGGATCCATCGGTGGTATGTGAAAAGAACACACATTTCAATGACTCTGGTTATTGTTACTAAAAAGAACACACATGCAATGACACTGGTGGATCCATGGGTGGATTGTGAAAAGAACACACATGCAATGACACTGGTGGATCCATAGGTGGAATGTGAAAAGAACACACATGCAAAATGACTCTGGTTGTTGTTACTAAAAAGAACACACATGAAATGACACTAGTGGATCCATGTGTGGTCTCTATATAGAACACACATTTCAATGTCACTGGTGGATAAATATGTGGTATGTGAAAAGAACACACATGGAATGACTCTGGTTGTTGTTAGTGAAAAGAACACACATGCAATGACATTGGTGGATCCATAGGTGGTATGTGAAAAGAACACACATTTCAATGAGCTGGTTGTTGTTACTAAAAAGAACACACATGCAATGACACTGGTCGATCCATGTGTGGATTGTGAAGAGAACACACATGCAATGATTCTGGTTGTTGTTAGTGAAAAGAACATACATGCAATGACACGGTGGATCCATGTGTGTTCTCTATAGAGAACACACATTTCAATGACACTGGTGGATCCATAGGTGGTATGTGAAAAGAACACACATGCAAAATAAATCTGGTTCTTGTTAGTGAAAAGAACACACATGCAATGACAATGGTGGATCCATAGGTGGTATGTGAAAAGAACACACATGCAAAATGACTGGTTGTTGTTCGTAAAAAGAACACACATGCAATGACTCTGGTGGATCCATGTGAAAAGAACACACATTCAATGACAATGGTGGATCCATAGGTGGTATGTGAAAAGAACACACATTTCAATGACTCTGGTTATTGTTACTAAAAAGAACACACATGCAATGACACTGGTGGATCCATGGGTGGATTGTGAAAAGAACGCACATGCAATGACACTGGTAGATCCCTAGGTGGAATGTGAAAAGAACACACATGCAAATGACTCTGGTTGTTGTTACTAAAAAGAACACACATGCAATGACACTAGTGGATCCATGTGTGGTCTCTATAGAGAACACACATTTCAATGTCACTCGTGGATTAATATGTGGTATGTGAAAAGAACACACATGCAATAACTCTGGTTGTTGTTAGTGAAAAGAACACACATGCAATGACATTGGTGGATCCATAGGTGGTATGTGAAAAGAACACACATTTCAATGATTCTGGTTGTTGTTACTAAAAAGAACACACATGCAATGACACTGGTCGATCCATGTGTGGGTTGTGAAGAGAACACACATGCAATGACTCCAGTTGTTGTTAGTGAAAAGAACATACATGCTATGACACCGGTGGATCCATGTGTGTTCTCTATAGAGAACACACATTTCAATGACACTGGTGGATCCATAGGTGGTATGTGAAAAGAACACACATGCAAAATGACTCTGGTTCTTGTTAGTGAAAAGAACACACATGCAATGACACTGGTGGATCCATAGGTAGTATGTGAAAAGAACACACATGCAAATTGACTCTGGTTGTTGTTACTAAAAAGAACACACATGCAATAACTCTGGTGGATCCATTGGTGGATTGTGAAAAGAACACACAAGCAATGACACTGGTGGATCCATAGGTGGTAGGTGAAAAGAACACACATGCAAAATGAATCTGGTTCTTACTAAAAAGAACTCACATGCAATGAAACTGGTGGATCCATGTGTGGTGTCTGTAGAGAACACACATTTCAATGACACTGGTGGATCCATATGTTGTATGTGAAAAGAACACACATTCAATGACTCTGGTTGTTGTTAGTGAAAAGAACACACATGCAATGACACTGGTGGATCCATAGTTGGTATGTGAGAAGATCACACATGCAAAATGACTGGTTGTTATTACTAAAAAGAACACACATGCAATGACACTGGTGGATCCATAGGTGGATTATGAAATGAACACACATGCAATGACACTGGTGGATACATAGGTGGTATGTGAGAAGAACACGCATGCAAAATGACTCTGGTTGTTATTACTAAAACGAACACACATGCAATGACACTGGTGGATCCATGGGTGGATTGTGAAAAGAACACACATGCAATGACACTGGTGGATCCATGGGTGGATTGTGAAAAGAACACACATGCAATGACACTGGTGGATCCATAGGTGATATGTGAAAAGAACACACATGCAAAATGACTCTGGTTGTTGTTACTAAAAAGAACACACATGCAATGACATTGGTGGATCCATAGGTGGATTATGAAATGAACACACATGCAATGACACTGGTGGATCCATAGGTGGTATGTGAGAAGAACACACATTTCAATGACTCTGGTTGTTGTTACTAAAAAGAACACACATGCAATGACACTGGTGGATCCATGGGTGGATTGTGAAAAGAACACACATGCAATGAAATTGGTGGATCCATAGGTGGTATGTGAAAAGAACACACATGCAAAATGACTCTGGTTGTTGTTAGTAAAAAGAACACACATGCAATGACTCTGGTGGATCCATGTGAAAAGAACACACATGCATTAACACTGGTGGATCCATAGGTGGTATGTGAAAAGAACACACATTTCAATGACTCTGGTTATTGTTACTAAAAAGAACACACATGCAATGACACTGGTGGATCCATGGGTGGATTGTGAAAAGAACGCACATGCAATGACACTGGTGGATCCATAGGTGGAATGTGAAAAGAACACACATGCAAAATGACTCTGGTTGTTGTTACTAAAAATAACACACATGCAATGACACTAGTGGATCCATGTGTGGTCTCTATAGAGAACACACATTTCAATGTCACTGGTGGATAAATATGTGGTATGTGAAAAGAACACACATGCAATGTCTCTGGTTGTTGTTAGTGAAAAGAAGACACATGCAATGACATTGGTGGATCCATAGGTGGTCTGTGAAAAGAACACACATTTCAATGACGCTGGTTGTTGTTACTAAAAAGAACACACATGCAATGACACTGGTCGATCCATGTGTGGATTGTGAAGAGAACACACATGCAATGACTCCAGTTGTTGTTAGTGAAAAGAACATACATGCAATGACACCGGTGGATCCATGTGTGTTCTCTATAGAGAACACACATTTCAATGGCACTGGTGGATCCATAGGTGGTATGTGAAAAGAACACACATGCAAAATGACTCTGGTTCTTGTTAGTGAAAAGAACACACATGCAATGACACTGGTGGATCCATCGGTAGTATGTGAAAAGAACACACATGCAAATTGACTCTGGTTGTTGTTAATAAAAGAACACACATGCAATGACTCTGGTGGATCCATTGGTGGATTGTGAAAAGAACACACAAGCAATGACACTGGTGGATCCATAGGTGGTATGTGAAAAGAACACACATGCAAAATGACTCTGGTTGTTACTAAAAAGAACACACATGCAATGAAACTGGTGGATCCATGTGTGGTGTCTGTAGAGAACACACATTTCAATGACACTGGTGGATCCATATGTTGTATGTGAAAAGAACACACATTCAATGACTCTGGTTGTTGTTAGTGAAAAGAACACACATGCAATGACACTGGTGGATCCATAGTTGGTATGTGAGAAGAACACACATGAAAAATGACTCTGGTTGTTGTTACTAAAAAGAACACACATGCAATGACACTGGTGGATCCATAGGTGGATTATGAAATGAACACACATGCAATGACACTGGTGGATCCATAGGTGGTATGTGAGCAGAACACACATGCAAAATGACTCTGGTTGTTACTAAAACGAACACACATGCAATGACACTGGTGGATCCATTGGTGGATTGTGAAAAGAACACACATGCAATGACACTGGTGGATCCATGGGTGGATTGTGAAAAGAAAACACATGCAATGACACTGGTGGATCCATAGGTGATATGTGAAAAGAACACACATGCAAAATGACTCTGGTTGTTGTTACTAAAAAGAAGACACATGCAATGACATTGGTGGATCCATAGGTGGATTATGAAATGAACACACATGCAATGACACTGGTGGATCCATAGGTGGTATGTGAGAAGAACACACATTTCAATGACTCTGGTTGTTGTTACTAAAAAGAACACACATGCAATGACACTGGTGGATCCATGGGTGGAGTGTGAAAAGAACACACATGCAATGACACTGGTGGATCCATAGGTGGTATGTGAAAAGAACACACATGCAAAATGACTCTGGTTGTTGTTACTAAAAAGAACACACACGCAATGACACTAGTGGATCCATGTGTGGCCTCTATAGAGAACACACATTTCAATGTCACTAGTGGATAAATATGTGGTATGTTAAAGAACACATAAGCAATGACTCTGGTTGTTCTTAGTGAAAAGAACACACATGCAATGACACTGGTGGATGCATAGGTGGTATGTGAAAAGAACACACATTTCAATGACTCTGGTTGTTGTTACTAAAAATAACACACATGCAATGACACTGGTCGATCCATGTGTGGATTGTGAAGAGAACACACATGCAATGACTCCAGTTGTTGTTAGTGAAAAGAACATACATGCAATGACACCGGTGGATCCATGTGTGGTCTCTGTAGAGAACATACATTTCAATGACATTGGTGGATCCATAGGTGGTATGTGAAAAGCAAACACATGCAAAATGACTCTGGTTCTTGTTAGTGAAAAAAAACACATGCAATGACACTGGTGGATCCATAGGTAGTATGTGAAAAGAACACACGTGCAAAATGACTCTGGTTGTTGTTAGTAAAAAGAACACACATGCAATGACTCTTGTGGATCCATGGGTGGATTGTGAAAAGAACACACAAGTAATGGCACTGGTGGATCCATAGGTGGTATGTGAAAAGAACACAGATGCAAAATGACTCTGGTTGTTGTTACTAAAAAGAACACACATGCAATGACACTGGTGGATCCATGTGTGGTCTCTGTAGAGAAAACACATTTCAATGACACTGGTGGATCCATATGTGGTATGTGAAAAGAACACACATTCAATGACTCTGGTTGTTGTTAGTGAAAATAACACACATGCAATGACACTGGTGGATCCATAGTTGGTATGTGAGAAGAACACACATGCAAAATCACTCTGGTTGTTGTTACTAAAAAGAACCCACATGCAATGACACTGGTGGATCCATAGGTGGATTATGAAATGAACACACATGCAATGACACTGGTGGATCCATAGGTGGTATGTGAGAACAACACACATGCAAAATGAATCTGGTTGTTGTTACTAAAAAGAACACACATGCAATGACACTGGTGGATCCATGGGTGGATTGTGAAAAGAACACACATGTAATGACACCGGTGGATCCATAGGTGATATGTGAAAAGAACACACATGCAAAATGACTCTGGTTGTTGTTACTAAAAAGAACTCACATGCAATGACACTGGTGGATCCATAGGTGGATTATGAAATGAACACACATGCAATGACACTGGTGGATCCGTAGGTGGTATTTGAGAAGAACACACATTTCAATGACTCTGGTTATTGTTACTAAAAAGAACACACATGCAATGACACTGGTGGATCCATTGGTGGATTGTGAAAAGAGCACACATGCAATGACACTGGTGATCCATATGTGGTATGTGAAAAGAACACACATGCGATGACTCTGGTTGTTGTTAGCGAAAGTAACACACATGCAATGACACTGGTGGATCCATGTGTGGTCTCTAAAGAGAGCACACATTTCAATGACTCTTGTTGTTGTCAGTAAAAAGAAAACACATGCAATTACACTGGTGGATCCATCTGTGGTCTCTAAAGAGAGCACGCACGCAATGACACTGGTTGTTGTTACTAAAAAGAACACACATGCAATGACACTGGTGGATCCATGTGTGGATTGTGAAGAGAACACACATGCAAAATGAATCTGGTTGTTGTTACTAAAAAGAACACACATGCAATAACACTGGTGAATCCATAGGTGGTATGTGAAAAGAACACACATGAAAAATGACTCCGGTTGTTGTCTAAAAAGTACACACATGCAATGACACTGGTGGATCCATGTGTGGAATTCGAAAAGAACACACATGCAAAATGACTGGTTGTTGTTACTAAAAAGAACACACATGCAATGACACCGGTGGATCCATGTGTGGTCTCGGTAGAGAACACAGATTTCAGTGACACTGGTGCATCCATATGTGGTATGTGAAAAGAACACACATTTCAATGACTCTGGTTGTTGTTACTAAAAAGAACACACATGCAATGACACTGGTGGATCCATGGGTGGATTGTGAAAAGAGAACACATGCAATGACACTGGTGGGTCCATATGTGGTATGTGAAAAGAACACACATGCAATGACACTAGTGGATCCATAGGTGGATTATGAAATGAACACACATGCAATAACACTGGTGGATCCATAGGTGGTATGTGAGAAGAACACACATGCAAAATGACTCTAGTTGTTGTTAGTAAAAAGAACACACATGCAATGACACTGGTGGATCCCTGCATGGATTGTGAAGAGAACACACACGCAAAATGACTCTGGTTGTTGTTATTAAAAAGAACACACATGCAATGACACTGGTGGATCCATAGGTGGTATGTGAAAATAACACACATGCAATGACATTGGTGGATCCATAGGTGGTATGTGAAAAGAACACATATGCAAAATGACTCTGGTTGTTACTAAAAAGAACACACATGCAATGACACTGGTGGATCCATGTGTGGTCTCTGTAGAGAAAACACATTTCAATGACACTGGTGGATCCATATGTGGTATGTGAAAAGAACACACATTCAATGACTCTGGTTGTTGTTAGTGAAAATAACACACATGCAATGACACTGGTGGATCCATAGTTGGTATGTGAGAAGAACACACATGCAAAATCACTCTGGTTGTTGTTACTAAAAAGAACCCACATGCAATGACACTGGTGGATCCATAGGTGGATTATGAAATGAACACACATGCAATGACACTGGTGGATCCATAGGTGGTATGTGAGAACAACACACATGCAAAATGACTCTGGTTGTTGTTACTAAAAAGAACACACATGCAATGACACTGGTGGATCCATGGGTGGATTGTGAAAAGAACACACATGTAATGACACTGGTGGATCCATAGGTGATATGTGAAAAGAACACACATGCAAAATGACTCTGGTTGTTGTTACTAAAAAGAACACACATGCAATGACACTGGTGGATCCATGTGTGGATTGTGAAGAGAACACACATGCAAAATGAATCTGGTTGTTGTTACTAAAAAGAACACACATGCAATAACACTGGTGAATCCATAGGTGGTATGTGAAAAGAACACACATGAAAAATGACTCTGGTTGTTGTCTAAAAAGTACACACATGCAATGACACTGGTGGATCCATGTGTGGAATTCGAAAAGAACACACATGCAAAATGACTGGTTGTTGTTACTAAAAAGAACACACATGCAATGACACCGGTGGATCCATGTGTGGTCTCGGTAGAGAACACAGATTTCAGTGACACTGGTGCATCCATATGTGGTATGTGAAAAGAACACACATTTCAATGACTCTGGTTGTTGTTACTAAAAAGAACACACATGCAATGACACTGGTGGATCCATGGGTGGATTGTGAAAAGAGAACACATGCAATGACACTGGTGGGTCCATATGTGGTATGTGAAAAGAACTACATGCAATGACACTAGTGGATCCATAGGTGGATTATGAAATGAACACACATGCAATAACACTGGTGGATCCATAGGTGGTATGTGAGAAGAACACACATGCAAAATGACTCTAGTTGTTGTTAGTAAAAAGAACACACATGCAATGACACTGGTGGATCCCTGCATGGATTGTGAAGAGAACACACACGCAAAATGACTCTGGTTGTTGTTATTAAAAAGAACACACATGCAATGACACTGGTGGATCCATAGGTGGTATGTGAAAATAACACACATGCAATGACATTGGTGGATCCATAGGTGGTATGTGAAAAGAACACATATGCAAAATGACTCTGGTTGTTACTAAAAAGAACACACATGCAATGACACTGGTGGATCCATGTGTGGTCTCTGTAGAGAAAACACATTTCAATGACACTGGTGGATCCATATGTGGTATGTGAAAAGAACACACATTCAATGACTCTGGTTGTTGTTAGTGAAAATAACACACATGCAATGACACTGGTGGATCCATAGTTGGTATGTGAGAAGAACACACATGCAAAATCACTCTGGTTGTTGTTACTAAAAAGAACCCACATGCAATGACACTGGTGGATCCATAGGTGGATTATGAAATGAACACACATGCAATGACACTGGTGGATCCATAGGTGGTATGTGAGAACAACACACATGCAAAATGACTCTGGTTGTTGTTACTAAAAAGAACACACATGCAATGACACTGGTGGATCCATGGGTGGATTGTGAAAAGAACACACATGTAATGACACTGGTGGATCCATAGGTGATATGTGAAAAGAACACACATGCAAAATGACTCTGGTTGTTGTTACTAAAAAGAACACACATGCAATGACACTGGTGGATCCATAGGTGGATTATGAAATGAACACACATGCAATGACACTGGTGGATCCGTAGGTGGTATTTGAGAAGAACACACATTTCAATGACTCTGGTTATTGTTACTAAAAAGAACACACATGCAATGACACTGGTGGATCCATTGGTGGATTGTGAAAAGAGCACACATGCAATGACACTGGTGATCCATATGTGGTATGTGAAAAGAACACACATGCGATGACTCTGGTTGTTGTTAGCGAAAGTAACACACATGCAATGACACTGGTGGATCCATGTGTGGTCTCTAAAGAGAGCACACATTTCAATGACTCTTGTTGTTGTCAGTAAAAAGAAAACACATGCAATTACACTGGTGGATCCATCTGTGGTCTCTAAAGAGAGCACGCACGAAATGACACTGGTTGTTGTTACTAAAAAGAACACACATGCAATGACACTGGTGGATCCATGTGTGGATTGTGAAGAGAACACACATGCAAAATGAATCTGGTTGTTGTTACTAAAAAGAACACACATGCAATAACACTGGTGAATCCATAGGTGGTATGTGAAAAGAACACACATGAAAAATGACTCTGGTTGTTGTCTAAAAAGTACACACATGCAATGACACTGGTGGATCCATGTGTGGAATTCGAAAAGAACACACATGCAAAATGACTGGTTGTTGTTACTAAAAAGAACACACATGCAATGACACCGGTGGATCCATGTGTGGTCTCGGTAGAGAACACAGATTTCAGTGACACTGGTGCATCCATATGTGGTATGTGAAAAGAACACACATGCAAAATGACCGTGGTTGTTGTTACTAAAAAGAACACACATGCAATGACACTGGTGGATCCATGGGTGGATTGTGAAAAGAGAACACATGCAATGACACTGGTGGGTCCATATGTGGTATGTGAAAAGAACACACATGCAATGACACTAGTGGATCCATAGGTGGATTATGAAATGAACACACATGCAATAACACTGGTGGATCCATAGGTGGTATGTGAGAAGAACACACATGCAAAATGACTCTAGTTGTTGTTAGTAAAAAGAACACACATGCAATGACACTGGTGGATCCCTGCATGGATTGTGAAGAGAACACACACGCAAAATGACTCTGGTTGTTGTTATTAAAAAGAACACACATGCAATGACACTGGTGGATCCATAGGTGGTATGTGAAAATAACACACATGCAATGACATTGGTGGATCCATAGGTGGTATGTGAAAAGAACACATATGCAAAATGACTCTGGTTGTTACTAAAAAGAACACACATGCAATGACACTGGTGGATCCATGTGTGGTCTCTGTAGAGAACACACATTTCAATCACACTGGTGGATCTATATGTGGTATGTGAAAAGAACACACATGCAATGACTCTGGTTGTTGTTAGTGAAATGAACACACATGCAATGACACTGGTGGATCCACAGGTGGTATGTGAGAAGAACACACATGCAAAATGACTCTGATTGTTGTTACTAAAAAGAACACACATGCAATGACACTAGTGGATCCATGGGTGGATTGTGAAAAGAACACACATGCAATGACACTGGTGGATCCATAGGTGGTATGTGAGAAGAACACACATGCAAAATGACTCTGGTTGTTATTACTAAAAAGAACACACGTGCAATGACACTTGTGGATCCATAGGTGGATTATGAAATGAACACACATGCAATGACACTGGTGGAACCATAGGTGGTATGTGAGAAGAACACACATTTCAATGACTCTGGTTGTTGTTACTAAAAAGAACACACATGCAATGAAACTGGTGGCTCCATAGGTGGTATGTGAAGAGATCACACATGCAAAATGACTATGGTGGATCCATAGGTGGTATGTGAAAAGAACACACATGCAAAATGACTCTGGTTGTTGTTACTAAAAAGAACACACATGCAATGACACTAGTGGATCCGTGGGTGGATTGTGAAAAGAGCACACATGCAATGACACTGGTGATCCATATGTGGTATGTGAAAAGAACACACATGCAATGACTCTAGTTGTTGTTAGTGAAAAGAACACACATGCAATGACACTGGTGGATCCATGTGTGGTCTTTGAAGAGAGCACACATTTCAATGACTCTTGTTGTTGTTAGTAAAAAGAAAACACATGCAATGACACTGGTGGATCCATGTGTGGTCTCTGGAGAGAGCACAATTGCAATGACACTAGTTTTTGTTACTAAAAAGAACACACATGCAATCACACTGGCGGATCCATGTGTGGATTCTGAAAAGAACACACATGCAAAATGACTTTGTTTGTTGTTACTAAAAAGAAGACACATGCAATGATACTGGTGTATCGATAGGGGGTATGTGAAAAGAACACACATGCAAAATGACTCTGGTTGTTACTAAAAAGAACACACATGCAATGACATTGGTGGATTCATGTCTGATCTCTATAGAGAACACACATTTCAATCACACTGGTGGATCCATATGTGGTATGTGAAAAGAATACACATGCAATGACTCTGGTTGTTGTTAGTGAAATGAACACACATGCAATGACACTGGTGGATCCATAGGTGGTATGTGAGAAGAACACACATGCAAAATGACTCTGGTTATTGTTACTAAAAAGAACACACATGCAATGACACTGGTGGATCCATGGGTGGATTGTGAAAAGAACACACATGCAATGACACTGATGGATCCATAGGTGGTATGTGAAAAGAACACACATGAAAAATGACTCTGGTTGTTGTTACTAAAAAGAACACACATGCAATGACACTGGTGGATCCATAGGTAGATTATGAAATGAACAGACATCCAATGACAGTAGTTGATCCATTGGTGGTATGTGAGAAGAACACACATTTCAATGACTCTGGTGGTTGTTACTAAAAACAACACACATGCAATGACACAGGTGGATCCATAGGTGGTATGTGAAGAGATCACAGAGGCAAAATGACTCTGGTGGATCCATAGGGGGTATGTGAAAAGGACACACATGCAAAATGACTCTGGTTGTTGTTACTAAAAAGAACACACATGCAATGACACTGGTGGATCCATGGGTGGACTGTGAAAAGAGCACACATGCAATGACACTGGTGATGCATATGTGGTATGTGAAAAGAACACACATGCAATGACTCTGGTTGTTGTTAGTGAAAAGACCACACATGCAATGACACTGGTGGATCCATAGGTGGTATGTGAAAAGAACACACATGCAAAATGACTCTGGTTGTTACTAAAACGAACACACATGCAATGACACTGGTGGATCCATGTGTGGTTTCTATAGAGCACACACATTTCAATCACACTGGTGGATCCATATGTGGTATGTGAAAAGAACACACATGAAATGACTCTGGTTGTTGTTAGTGAAATGAACACACATGCAATGACACTGGTGGATCCATAGGTGGTATGTGAGAAGAACACACACGCAAAATGACTCTGGTTATTGTTACTAAAAAGAACACACATGCAATGACACTGGTGGATCCATGGGTGGATTGTGAAAAGAACACACATGAAAAAGACTATGGTTGTTGTTACTAAAAAGAACACACATGCAATGACTCTGGTGGATCCATTGGTGGATTGTGAAAAGAACACACAAGCAATGACACTGGTGGATCCATAGGTGGTATGTGAAAAGAACACACATGCAAAATGACTCTGGTTGTTACTAAAAAGAACACACATGCAATGAAACTAGTGGATACATGTGTGGTGTCTGTAGAGAACACACATTTCAATGACACTGGTGGATCCATATGTTGTATGTGAAAAGAACACACATTCAATGACTCTGGTTGTTGTTAGTGAAAAGAACACACATGCAATGACACTGGTGGATCCATAGTTGGTATGTGAGAAGAACACACATGAAAAATGACTCTGGTTGTTGTTACTAAAAAGAACACACATGCAATGACACTGGTGGATCCATAGGTGGATTATGAAATGAACACACATGCAATGACACTGGTGGATCCATAGGTGGTATGTGAGCAGAACACACATGCAAAATGACTCTGGTTGTTGTCACTAAAACGAACACACATGCAATGACACTGGTGGATCCATTGGTGGATTGTGAAAAGAACACACATGCAATGACACTGGTGGATCCATGGGTGGATTGTGAAAAGAAAACACATGCAATGACACTGGTGGATCCATAGGTGATATGTGAAAAGAACACACATGCAAAATGACTCTGGTTGTTGTTACTAAAAAGAAGACACATGCAATGACATTGGTGGATCCATAGGTGGATTATGAAATGAACACACATGCAATGACACTGGTGGATCCATAGGTGGTATGTGAGAAGAAAACACATTTCAATGACTCTGGTTGTTGTTACTAAAAAGAACACACATGCAATGACACTGGTGGATCCATGGGTGGAGTGTGAAAAGAACACACATGCAATGACACTGGTGGATCCATAGGTGGTATGTGAAAAGAACACACATGCAAAATGACTCTGGTTGTTGTTACTAAAAAGAACACACACGCAATGACACTAGTGGATCCATGTGTGGTCTCTGTAGAGAACACACATTTCAATGTCACTAGTGGATAAATATGTGGTATGTTAAAGAACACATAAGCAATGACTCTGGTTGTTCTTAGTGAAAAGAACACACATGCCATGACACTGGTGGATGCATAGGTGGTATGTGAAAAGAACACACATTTCAATGACTCTGGTTGTTGTTACTAAAAATAACACACATGCAATGACACTGGTCGATCCATGTGTGGATTGTGAAGAGAACACACATGCAATGACTCCAGTTGTTGTTAGTGAAAAGAACATACATGCAATGACACCGGTGGATCCATGTGTGGTCTCTGTAGAGAACATACATTTCAATGACACTGGTGGATCCATAGGTGGTATGTGAAAAGCAAACACATGCAAAATGACTCTGGTTCTTGTTAGTGAAAAAAAAACACATGCAATGACACTGGTGGATCCATAGGTAGTATGTGAAAAGAACACACGTGCAAAATGACTCTGGTTGTTGTTAGTAAAAAGAACACACATGCAATGACTCTTGTGGATCCATGGGTGGATTGTGAAAAGAACACACAAGTAATGACACTGGTGGATCCATAGGTGGTATGTGAAAAGAACACAGATGCAAAATGACTCTGGTTGTTGTTACTAAAAAGAACCCACATGCAATGACACTGGTGGATCCATAGGTGGATTATGAAATGAACACACATGCAATGACACTGGTGGATCCATAGGTGGTATGTGAGAACAACACACATGCAAAATGACTCTGGTTGTTGTTACTAAAAAGAACACACATGCAATGACACTGGTGGATCCATGGGTGGATTGTGAAAAGAACACACATGTAATGACACTGGTGGATCCATAGGTGATATGTGAAAAGAACACACATGCAAAATGACTCTGGTTGTTGTTACTAAAAAGAACACACATGCAATGACACTGGTGGATCCATAGGTGGATTATGAAATGAACACACATGCAATGACACTGGTGGATCCGTAGGTGGTATTTGAGAAGAACACACATTTCAATGACTCTGGTTATTGTTACTAAAAAGAACACACATGCAATGACACTGGTGGATCCATTGGTGGATTGTGAAAAGAGCACACATGCAATGACACTGGTGATCCATATGTGGTATGTGAAAAGAACACACATGCGATGACTCTGGTTGTTGTTAGCGAAAGTAACACACATGCAATGACACTGGTGGATCCATGTGTGGTCTCTAAAGAGAGCACACATTTCAATGACTCTTGTTGTTGTCAGTAAAAAGAAAACACATGCAATTACACTGGTGGATCCATCTATGGTCTCTAAAGAGAGCACGCACGCAATGACACTGGTTGTTGTTACTAAAAAGAACACACATGCAATGACACTGGTGGATCCATGTGTGGATTGTGAAGAGAACACACATGCAAAATGAATCTGGTTGTTGTTACTAAAAAGAACACACATGCAATGACACTGGTGAATCCATAGGTGGTATGTGAAAAGAACACACATGAAAAATGACTCTGGTTGTTGTCTAAAAAGTACACACATGCAATGACACTGGTGGATCCATGTGTGGAATTCGAAAAGAACACACATGCAAAATGACTGGTTGTTGTTACTAAAAAGAACACACATGCAATGACACCGGTGGATCCATGTGTGGTCTCGGTAGAGAACACAGATTTCAGTGACACTGGTGCATCCATATGTGGTATGTGAAAAGAACACACATGAAAAATGACCGTGGTTGTTGTTACTAAAAAGAACACACATGCAATGACACTGGTGGATCCATGGGTGGATTGTGAAAAGAGAACACATGCAATGACACTGGTGGGTCCATATGTGGTATGTGAAAAGAACACACATGCAATGACACTGGTGGATCCATAGGTGGATTATGAAATGAACACACATGCAATAACACTGATGGATCCATAGGTGGTATGTGAGAAGAACACACATGCAAAATGACTCTAGTTGTTGTTAGTAAAAAGAACACACATGCAATGACACTGGTGGATCCCTGCATGGATTGTGAAGAGAACACACACGCAAAATGACTCTGGTTGTTGTTATTAAAAAGAACACACATGCAATGACACTGGTGGATCCATAGGTGGTATGTGAAAATAACACACATGCAATGACATTGGTGGATCCATAGGTGGTATGTGAAAAGAACACATATGCAAAATGACTCTGGTTGTTACTAAAAAGAACACACATGCAATGACACTGGTGGATCCATGTGTGGTCTCTGTAGAGAACACACATTTCAATCACACTGGTGGATCTATATGTGGTATGTGAAAAGAACACACATGCAATGACTCTGGTTGTTGTTAGTGAAATGAACACACATGCAATGACACTGGTGGATCCACAGGTGGTATGTGAGAAGAACACACATGCAAAATGACTCTGATTGTTGTTACTAAAAAGAACACACATGCAATGACACTAGTGGATCCATGGGTGGATTGTGAAAAGAACACACATGCAATGACACTGGTGGATCCATAGGTGGTATGTGAGAAGAACACACATGCAAAATGACTCTGGTTGTTTTTACTAAAAAGAACACACGTGCAATGACACTTGTGGATCCATAGGTGGATTATGAAATGAACACACATGCAATGACACTGGTGGAACCATAGGTGGTATGTGAGAAGAACACACATTTCAATGACTCTGGTTGTTGTTACTAAAAAGAACACACATGCAATGACACTGGTGGCTCCATAGGTGGTATGTGAAGAGATCACACATGCAAAATGACTATGGTGGATCCATAGGTGGTATGTGAAAAGAACACACATGCAAAATGACTCTGGTTGTTGTTACTAAAAAGAACACACATGCAATGACACTGGTGGATCCGTGGGTGGATTGTGAAAAGAGCACACATGCAATGACACTGGTGATCCATATGTGGTATGTGAAAAGAACACACATGCAATGACTCTAGTTGTTGTTAGTGAAAAGAACACACATGCAATGACACTGGTGGATCCATGTGTGGTCTTTGAAGAGAGCACACATTTCAATGACTCTTGTTGTTGTTAGTAAAAAGAAAACACATGCAATGACACTGGTGGATCCATGTGTGGTCTCTGGAGAGAGCACAATTGCAATGACACTAGTTTTTGTTACTAAAAAGAACACACATGCAATCACACTGGCGGATCCATGTGTGGATTCTAAAAAGAACACACATGCAAAATGACTCTGTTTGTTGTTACTAAAAATAAGACACATGCAATGATACTGGTGTATCGATAGGGGGTATGTGAAAAGAACACACATGCAAAATGACTCTGGTTGTTACTAAAAAGAACACACATGCAATGACATTGGTGGATTCATGTCTGATCTCTATAGAGAACACACATTTCAATCACACTGGTGGATCCATATGTGGTATGTGAAAAGAATACACATGCAATGACTCTGGTTGTTGTTAGTGAAATGAACACACATGCAATGACACTGGTGGATCCATAGGTGGTATGTGAGAAGAACACACATGCAAAATGACTCTGGTTATTGTTACTAAAAAGAACACACATGCAATGACACTGGTGGATCCATGGGTGGATTGTGAAAAGAACACACATGCAATGACACTGATGGATCCATAGGTGGTATGTGAAAAGAACACACATGAAAAATGACTCTGGTTGTTGTTACTAAAAAGAACACACATGCAATGACACTGGTGGATCCATAGGTAGATTATGAAATGAACAGACATCCAATGACACTAGTTGATCCATTGGTGGTATGTGAGAAGAACACACATTTCAATGACTCTGGTGGTTGTTACTAAAAAGAACACACATGCAATGACACAGGTGGATCCATAGGTGGTATGTGAAGAGATCACAGAGGCAAAATGACTCTGGTGGATCCATAGGGGGTATGTGAAAAGGACACACATGCAAAATGACTCTGGTTGTTGTTACTAAAAAGAACACACATGCAATGACACTGGTGGATCCATGGGTGGACTGTGAAAAGAGCACACATGCAATGACACTGGTGATGCATATGTGGTATGTGAAAAGAACACACATGCAATGACTCTGGTTGTTGTTAGTGAAAAGACCACACATGCAATGACACTGGTGGATCCATAGGTGGTATGTGAAAAGAACACACATGCAAAATGACTCTGGTTGTTACTAAAACGAACACACATGCAATGACACTGGTGGATCCATGTGTGGTTTCTATAGAGCACACACATTTCAATCACACTGGTGGATCCATATGTGGTATGTGAAAAGAACACACATGAAATGACTCTGGTTGTTGTTAGTGAAATGAACACACATGCAATGACACTGGTGGATCCATAGGTGGTATGTGAGAAGAACACACACGCAAAATGACTCTGGTTATTGTTACTAAAAAGAACACACATGCAATGACACTGGTGGATCCATGGGTGGATTGTGAAAAGAACACACATGAAAAAGACTATGGTTGTTGTTACTAAAAAGAACACACATGCAATGACACTGGTGGATCCATAGGTGGATTATGAAATGTACACACATGCAATGACACTGGTGGATCCATTGGTGGTATGTGAGAAGAACACACATTTCAATGACACTGGTGGATCCATATGTTGTATGTGAAAAGAACACACATTCAATGACTCTGGTTGTTGTTAGTGAAAAGAACACACATGCAATGACACTGGTGGATCCATAGTTGGTATGTGAGAAGAACACACATGAAAAATGACTCTGGTTGTTGTTACTAAAAAGAACACACATGCAATGACACTGGTGGATCCATAGGTGGATTATGAAATGAACACACATGCAATGACACTGGTGGATCCATAGGTGGTATGTGAGAAGAACACACATGCAAAATGACTCTGGTTGTTGTTACTAAAACAAACACACATGCAATGACACTGGTGGATCCATTGGTGGATTGTGAAAAGAACACACATGCAATGACACTGGTGGATCCATGGGTGGATTGTGAAAAGAAAACACATGCAATGACACTGGTGGATCCATAGGTGATATGTGAAAAGAACACACATGCAAAATAACTCTGGTTGTTGTTACTAAAAAGAACACACATGCAATGACATTGGTGGATCCATAGGTGGATTATGAAATGAACACACATGCAATGACACTGGTGGATCCATAGGTGGTATGTGAGAAGAACATACATTTCAATGACTCTGGTTGTTGTTACTAAAAAGAACACACATGCAATGACACTGGTGGATCCATGGGTGGATTGTGAAAAGAACACACATGCAATGACACTGGTGGATCCATAGGTGGTATGTGAAAAGAACACACATGAAAAATGACTCTGGTTGTTGTTACCAAAAAGAACACACACGCAATGACACTAGTGGATCCATGTGTGGTCTCTGTAGAGAACACACATTTCAGTGTCACTAGTGGATAAATATGTGGTATGTTAAAGAACACACAAGCAATGACTCTGGTTGTTCTTAGTGAAAGGAACACACATGCAATGACACTGGTGGATGCATAGGTGGTATGTGAAAACAACACACATTTCAATGACTCTGGTTGTTGTTACTAAAAATAACACACATGCAATGACACTGGTCGATCCATGTGTGTATTGTGAAGAGAACACACATGCAATGACTCCAGTTGTTGTTAGTGAAAAGAACATACATGCAATGACACCGGTGGATCCATGTGTGGTCTCTGTAGAGAACATACATTTCAATGACACTGGTGGATCCATAGGTGGTATGTGAAAAGCAAACACATGCAAAATGACTCTGGTTCTTGTTAGTGAAAAAAAACACATGCAATGACACTGGTGGATCCATAGGTAGTATGTGAAAAGAACACACGTGCAAAATGACTCTGGTTGTTGTTACTAAAAAGAACACACATGCAATGACTCTTGTGGATCCATGGGTGGATTGTGAAAAGAACACACAAGTAATGACACTGGTGGATCCATAGGTTGTATCTGAAAAGAACACAGATGCAAAATGACTCTGGTTGTTGTTACTAAAAAGAACACACATGCAATGACACTGGTGGATCCATGTGTGGTCTCTGTAGAGAAAACACATTTCAATGACACTGGTGGATCCATATGTGGTATGTGAAAAGAACACACATTCAATGACTCTGGTTGTTGTTAGTGAAAAGAACACACATGCAATGACACTGGTGGATCCATAGTTGGTATGTGAGAAGAACACACATGCAAAATCACTCTAGTTGTTGTTACTAAAAAGAACACACATGCAATGACACTGGTGGATCCATAGGTGGATTATGAAATGAACACACATGCAATGACACTGGTGGATCCATAGGTGGTATGTGAGAAGAACACACATGCAAAATGACTCTGGTTGTTGTTACTAAAAAGAACACACATGCAATGACATTGGTGGATCCATGGGTGGATTGTGAAAAGAACACACATGCAATGACACTGGTGGATCCATAGGTGAGATGTGAAAAGAACACACATGCAAAATGACTCTGGTTGTTGTTACTAAAAAGAACACACATGCAATGACACTGGTGGATCCATAGGTGGATTATGAAATGAACACACATGCAATGACACTGGTGGATCCGTAGGTGGTATTTGAGAAGAACACACATTTCAATGACTCTGGTTGTTGTTACTAAAAAGAACACACATGCAATGACACTAGTGGATCCATAGGTGGTATGTGAAGAGATCATATATGCAAAATCACTCTGGTGGATCCATAGGTGGTATGTGAACAGAACACCATGCAAAATGACTCTGGTTATTGTTACTAAAAAGAACACACATGCAATGACACTGGTGGATCCATTGGTGGATTGTTAAAAGAGCACACATGCAATGACACTGGTGATCCATATGTGGTATGTGAAAAGAACACACATGCGATGACTCTGGTTGTTGTTAGCGAAAGTAACACACATGCAATGACACTGGTGGATCCATGTGTGGTCTCTAAAGAGAGCACACATTTCAATGACTCTTGTTGTTGTCAGTAAAAAGAAAACACATGCAATTACACTGGTGGATCCATCTGTGGTCTCTGAAGAGAGCACGCACGCAATGACGCTGGTTGTTGTTACTAAAAAGAACACACATGCAATGACACTGGTGGATCCATGTGTGGATTGTGAAGAGAACACACATGCAAAATGAATCTGGTTGTTGTTACTAAAAAGAACACACATGCAATGACACTGGTGAATCCATAGGTGGTATGTGAAAAGAACACACATGAAAAATGACTCTGGTTGTTGTTACTAAAAAGTACACACATGCAATGACACTGGTGGATCCATGTGTGGATTGTGAAAAGAACACACATGCAAAATGACTGGTTGTTGTTACTAAAAAGAACACACATGCAATGACACCGGTGGATCCATGTGTGGTCTCGGTAGAGAACACAGATTTCAGTGACACTGGTGGATCCATATGTGGTATGTGAAAAGAACACACATGCAAAATGACCGTGGTTGTTGTTACTAAAAAGAACACACATGCAATGACACTGGTGGATCCATGGGTGGATTGTGAAAAGAGCACACATGCAATGACACTGGTGGATCCATATGTGGTATGTGAAAAGAACACACATGCAATGACACTGGTGGATCCATAGGTGGATTATGAAATGAACACACATGCAATAACACTGGTGGATCCATAGGTGGTATGTGAGAAGAACACACATGCAAAATGACTCTAGTTGTTGTTACTAAAAATAACACACATGCAATGACACTGGTGGATCCCTGCATGGATTGTGAAGAGAACACACATGCAAAATGACTCTGGTTGTTATTATAAAGAACACACATGCAATGACACTGGTGGATCCATAGGTGGTATGTGAAAATAACACACATGCAATGACATTGGTGGATCCATAGGTGGTATGTGAAAAGAACACATATGCAAAATGACTCTGGTTGTTACTAAAAAGAACACACATGCAATGACACTGGTGGATCCATGTGTGGTCTCTGTAGAGAACACACATTTCAATCACACTGGTGGATCCATATGTGGTATGTGAAAACAACACACATGCAATGACTCTGGTTGTTGTTAGTGAAATGAACACACATGCAATGACACTGGTGGATCCACAGGTGGTATGTGAGAAGAACACACATGCAAAATGACTCTGATTGTTGTTACTAAAAAGAACACACATGCAATGACACTAGTGGATCCATGGGTGGATTGTGAAAAGAACACACATGCAATGACACTGGTGGATCCATAGGTGGATTATGAAATGAACACACATGCAATGACACTGGTGGATCCATAGGTGGTATGTGAGAAGAACACACATTTCAATGACTCTGGTTGTTGTTACTAAAAAGAACACACATGCAATGACACTGGTGGATCCATAGGTGGTATGTGAAGAGATCACACATGCAAAATGACTATGGTGGATCCATAGGTGGTATGTGAAAAGAACACACATGTAAAATGACTCTGGTTGTTGTTACTAAAAAGAACACACATGCAATGACACTGCTGGATCCGTGGGTGGATTGTGAAAAGAGCAAACATGCAATGACACTGGTGATCCATATGTGGTATGTGAAAAGAACACACATGCAATGACTCTAGTTGTTGTTAGTGAAAAGAACACACATGCAATGACACTGGTGGATCCATGTGTGGTCTTTGAAGAGAGCACACATTTCAATGACTCTTGTTGTTGTTAGTAAAAAGAAAACACATGCAATGACACTGGTGGATCCATGTGTGGTCTCTGGAGAGAGCACAATTGCAATGACACTACTAAAAAGAACACACATGCAATCACACTGGCGGATCCATGTGTGGATTCTGAAAAGAACACACATGCAAAATGACTCTGTTTGTTGTTACTAAAAAGAAGACACATGCAATGATACTGGTGTATCCATAGGGGGTATGTGAAAAGAACACACATGCAAAATGACTCTAGTTGTTACTAAAAAGAACACACATGCAATGACATTGGTGGATTCATGTCTGGTCTCTATAGAGAACACACATTTTAATCACACTGGTGGATCCATATGTGGTATGTGAAAAGAATACACATGCAATGACTCTGGTTGTTGTTAGTGAAATGAACACACATGCAATGACACTGGTGGATCCATAGGTGGTATGTGAGAAGAACACACATGCAAAATGACTCTGGTTATTGTTACTAAAAAGAACACACATGCAATGACACTGGTGGATCCATGGGTGGATTGTGAAAAGAACACACATGCAATGACACTGGTGGATCCATAGGTGGTATGTGAAAAGAACACACATGAAAAATGACTCTGGTTGTTGTTACTAAAAAGAACACGCATGCAATGACACTGGTGGATCCATAGGTAGATTATGAAATGAACAGACATCCAATGACACTAGTTGATCCATTGGTGGTATGTGAGAAGAACACACATTTCAATGACTCTGGTGGTTGTTACTAAAAAGAACACACATGCAATGACACAGGTGGATCCATAGGTGGTATGTGAAGAGATCACAGAGGCAAAATGACTCTGGTGGATCCATAGGGGGTATGTGAAAAGGACACACATGCAAAATGACTCTGGTTGTTGTTACTAAAAAGAACACACATGCAATGACACTGGTGGATCCATGGGTGGACTGTGAAAAGAGCACACATGCAATGACACTGGTGATGCATATGTGGTATGTGAAAAGAACACACATGCAATGACTCTGGTTGTTGTTAGTGAAAAGACCACACATGCAATGACACTGGTGGATCCATAGGTGGTATGTGAAAAGAACACACATGCAAAATGACTCTGGTTGTTACTAAAACGAACACACATGCAATGACACTGGTGGATCCATGTGTGGTTTCTATAGAGCACACACATTTCAATCACACTGGTGGATCCATATGTGGTATGTGAAAAGAACACACATGAAATGACTCTGGTTGTTGTTGGTGAAATGAACACACATGCAATGACACTGGTGGATCCATAGGTGGTATGTGAGAAGAACACACACGCAAAATGACTCTGGTTATTGTTACTAAAAAGAACACACATGCAATGACACTGGTGGATCCATAGTTGGTATGTGAGAAGAACACACATGAAAAATGACTCTGGTTGTTGTTACTAAAAAGAACACACATGCAATGACACTGGTGGATCCATAGGTGGATTATGAAATGAACACACATGCAATGACACTGGTGGATCCATAGGTGGTATGTGAGAAGAACACACATGCAAAATGACTCTGGTTGTTGTTACTAAAACAAACACACATGCAATGACACTGGTGGATCCATTGGTGGATTGTGAAAAGAACACACATGCAATGACACTGGTGGATCCATGGGTGGATTGTGAAAAGAAAACACATGCAATGACACTGGTGGATCCATAGGTGATATGTGAAAAGAACACACATGCAAAATGACTCTGGTTGTTGTTACTAAAAAGAACACACATGCAATGACATTGGTGGATCCATAGGTGGATTATGAAATGAACACACATGCAATGACACTGGTGGATCCATAGGTGGTATGTGAGAAGAACACACATTTCAATGACTCTGGTTGTTGTTACTAAAAAGAACACACATGCAATGACACTGGTGGATCCATGGGTGGATTGTGAAAAGAACACACATGCAATGACACTGGTGGATCCATAGGTGGTATGTGAAAAGAACACACATGAAAAATGACTCTGGTTGTTGTTACCAAAAAGAACACACACGCAATGACACTAGTGGATCCATGTGTGGTCTCTGTAGAGAACACACATTTCAGTGTCACTAGTGGATAAATATGTGGTATGTTAAAGAACACACAAGCAATGACTCTGGTTGTTCTTAGTGAAAGGAACACACATGCAATGACACTGGTGGATGCATAGGTGGTATGTGAAAAGAACACACATTTCAATGACTCTGGTTGTTGTTACTAAAAATAACACACATGCAATGACACTGGTCGATCCATGTGTGTATTGTGAAGAGAACACACATGCAATGACTCCAGTTGTTGTTAGTGAAAAGAACATACATGCAATGACACCGGTGGATCCATGTGTGGTCTCTGTAGAGAACATACATTTCAATGACACTGGTGGATCCATAGGTGGTATGTGAAAAGCAAACACATGCAAAATGACTCTGGTTCTTGTTAGTGAAAAAAAACACATGCAATGACACTGGTGGATCCATAGGTAGTATGTGAAAAGAACACACGTGCAAAATGACTCTGGTTGTTGTTACTAAAAAGAACACACATGCAATGACTCTTGTGGATCCATGGGTGGATTGTGAAAAGAACACACAAGTAATGACACTGGTGGATCCATAGGTGGTATCTGAAAAGAACACAGATGCAAAATGACTCTGGTTGTTGTTACTAAAAAGAACACACATGCAATGACACTGGTGGATCCATGTGTGGTCTCTGTAGAGAAAACACATTTCAATGACACTGGTGGATCCATATGTGGTATGTGAAAAGAACACACATTCAATGACTCTGGTTGTTGTTAGTGAAAAGAACACACATGCAATGACACTGGTGGATCCATAGTTGGTATGTGAGAAGAACACACATGCAAAATCACTCTGGTTGTTGTTACTAAAAAGAACACACATGCAATGACACTGGTGGATCCATAGGTGGATTATGTAATGAACACACATGCAATGACACTGGTGGATCCATAGGTGGTATGTGAGAAGAACACACATGCAAAATGACTCTGGTTGTTGTTACTAAAAAGAACACACATGCAATGACATTGGTGGATCCATGGGTGGATTGTGAAAAGAACACACATGCAATGACACTGGTGGATCCATAGGTGAGATGTGAAAAGAACACACATGCAAAATGACTCTGGTTGTTGTTACTAAAAAGAACACACATGCAATGACACTGGTGGATCCATAGGTGGATTATGAAATGAACACACATGCAAGGACACTGGTGGATCCGTAGGTGGTATTTGAGAAGAACACACATTTCAATGACTCTGGTTGTTGTTACTAAAAAGAACACACATTTTAATCACACTGGTGGATCCATATGTGGTATGTGAAAAGAATACACATGCAATGACTCTGGTTGTTGTTAGTGAAATGAACACACATGCAATGACACTGGTGGATCCATAGGTGGTATGTGAGAAGAACACACATGCAAAATGACTCTGGTTATTGTTACTAAAAAGAACACACATGCAATGACACTGGTGGATCCATGGGTGGATTGTGAAAAGAACACACATGCAATGACACTGGTGGATCCATAGGTGGTATGTGAAAAGAACACACATGAAAAATGACTCTGGTTGTTGTTACTAAAAAGAACACGCATGCAATGACACTGGTGGATCCATAGGTAGATTATGAAATGAACAGACATCCAATGACACTAGTTGATCCATTGGTGGTATGTGAGAAGAACACACATTTCAATGACTCTGGTGGTTGTTACTAAAAAGAACACACATGCAATGACACAGGTGGATCCATAGGTGGTATGTGAAGAGATCACAGAGGCAAAATGACTCTGGTGGATCCATAGGGGGTATGTGAAAAGGACACACATGCAAAATGACTCTGGTTGTTGTTACTAAAAAGAACACACATGCAATGACACTGGTGGATCCATGGGTGGACTGTGAAAAGAGCACACATGCAATGACACTGGTGATGCATATGTGGTATGTGAAAAGAACACACATGCAATGACTCTGGTTGTTGTTAGTGAAAAGACCACACATGCAATGACACTGGTGGATCCATAGGTGGTATGTGAAAAGAACACACATGCAAAATGACTCTGGTTGTTACTAAAACGAACACACATGCAATGACACTGGTGGATCCATGTGTGGTTTCTATAGAGCACACACATTTCAATCACACTGGTGGATCCATATGTGGTATGTGAAAAGAACACACATGAAATGACTCTGGTTGTTGTTGGTGAAATGAACACACATGCAATGACACTGGTGGATCCATAGGTGGTATGTGAGAAGAACACACACGCAAAATGACTCTGGTTATTGTTACTAAAAAGAACACACATGCAATGACACTGGTGGATCCATAGTTGGTATGTGAGAAGAACACACATGAAAAATGACTCTGGTTGTTGTTACTAAAAAGAACACACATGCAATGACACTGGTGGATCCATAGGTGGATTATGAAATGAACACACATGCAATGACACTGGTGGATCCATAGGTGGTATGTGAGAAGAACACACATGCAAAATGACTCTGGTTGTTGTTACTAAAACAAACACACATGCAATGACACTGGTGGATCCATTGGTGGATTGTGAAAAGAACACACATGCAATGACACTGGTGGATCCATGGGTGGATTGTGAAAAGAAAACACATGCAATGACACTGGTGGATCCATAGGTGATATGTGAAAAGAACACACATGCAAAATGACTCTGGTTGTTGTTACTAAAAAGAACACACATGCAATGACATTGGTGGATCCATAGGTGGATTATGAAATGAACACACATGCAATGACACTGGTGGATCCATAGGTGGTATGTGAGAAGAACACACATTTCAATGACTCTGGTTGTTGTTACTAAAAAGAACACACATGCAATGACACTGGTGGATCCATGGGTGGATTGTGAAAAGAACACACATGCAATGACACTGGTGGATCCATAGGTGGTATGTGAAAAGAACACACATGAAAAATGACTCTGGTTGTTGTTACCAAAAAGAACACACACGCAATGACACTAGTGGATCCATGTGTGGTCTCTGTAGAGAACACACATTTCAGTGTCACTAGTGGATAAATATGTGGTATGTTAAAGAACACACAAGCAATGACTCTGGTTGTTCTTAGTGAAAGGAACACACATGCAATGACACTGGTGGATGCATAGGTGGTATGTGAAAAGAACACACATTTCAATGACTCTGGTTGTTGTTACTAAAAATAACACACATGCAATGACACTGGTCGATCCATGTGTGTATTGTGAAGAGAACACACATGCAATGACTCCAGTTGTTGTTAGTGAAAAGAACATACATGCAATGACACCGGTGGATCCATGTGTGGTCTCTGTAGAGAACATACATTTCAATGACACTGGTGGATCCATAGGTGGTATGTGAAAAGCAAACACATGCAAAATGACTCTGGTTCTTGTTAGTGAAAAAAAACACATGCAATGACACTGGTGGATCCATAGGTAGTATGTGAAAAGAACACACGTGCAAAATGACTCTGGTTGTTGTTACTAAAAAGAACACACATGCAATGACTCTTGTGGATCCATGGGTGGATTGTGAAAAGAACACACAAGTAATGACACTGGTGGATCCATAGGTGGTATCTGAAAAGAACACAGATGCAAAATGACTCTGGTTGTTGTTACTAAAAAGAACACACATGCAATGACACTGGTGGATCCATGTGTGGTCTCTGTAGAGAAAACACATTTCAATGACACTGGTGGATCCATATGTGGTATGTGAAAAGAACACACATTCAATGACTCTGGTTGTTGTTAGTGAAAAGAACACACATGCAATGACACTGGTGGATCCATAGTTGGTATGTGAGAAGAACACACATGCAAAATCACTCTGGTTGTTGTTACTAAAAAGAACACACATGCAATGACACTGGTGGATCCATAGGTGGATTATGTAATGAACACACATGCAATGACACTGGTGGATCCATAGGTGGTATGTGAGAAGAACACACATGCAAAATGACTCTGGTTGTTGTTACTAAAAAGAACACACATGCAATGACATTGGTGGATCCATGGGTGGATTGTGAAAAGAACACACATGCAATGACACTGGTGGATCCATAGGTGAGATGTGAAAAGAACACACATGCAAAATGACTCTGGTTGTTGTTACTAAAAAGAACACACATGCAATGACACTGGTGGATCCATAGGTGGATTATGAAATGAACACACATGCAAGGACACTGGTGGATCCGTAGGTGGTATTTGAGAAGAACACACATTTCAATGACTCTGGTTGTTGTTACTAAAAAGAACACACATGCAATGACACTAGTGGATCCATAGGTGGTATGTGAAGAGATCATATATGCAAAATCACTCTGGTGGATCCATAGGTGGTATGTGAACAGAACACCATGCAAAATGACTCTGGTTATTGTTACTAAAAAGAACACACATGCAATGACACTGGTGGATCCATTGGTGGATTGTGAAAAGAGCACACATGCAATGACACTGGTGATCCATATGTGGTATGTGAAAAGAACACACATGCGATGACTCTGGTTGTTGTTAGCGAAAGTAACACACATGCAATGACACTGGTGGATCCATGTGTGGTCTCTAAAGAGAGCACACATTTCAATGACTCTTGTTGTTGTCAGTAAAAAGAAAACACATGCAATTACACTGGTGGATCCATCTGTGGTCTCTGAAGAGAGCACGCACGCAATGACGCTGGTTGTTGTTACTAAAAAGAACACACATGCAATGACACTGGTGGATCCATGTGTGGATTGTGAAGAGAACACACATGCAAAATGAATCTGGTTGTTGTTACTAAAAAGAACACACATGCAATGACACTGGTGAATCCATAGGTGGTATGTGAAAAGAACACACATGAAAAATGACTCTGGTTGTTGTTACTAAAAGGTACACACATGCAATGACACTGGTGGATCCATGTGTGGATTGTGAAAAGAACACACATGCAAAATGACTGGTTGTTGTTACTAAAAAGAACACACATGCAATGACACCGGTGGATCCATGTGTGGTCTCGGTAGAGAACACAGATTTCAGTGACACTGGTGGATCCATATGTGGTATGTGAAAAGAACACACATGCAAAATGACCGTGGTTGTTGTTACTAAAAAGAACACACATGCAATGACACTGGTGGATCCATGGGTGGATTGTGAAAAGAGCACACATGCAATGACACTGGTGGATCCATATGTGGTATGTGAAAAGAAAACACATGCAATGACACTGGTGGATCCATAGGTGGATTATGAAATGAACACACATGCAATAACACTGGTGGATCCATAGGTGGTATGTGAGAAGAACACACATGCAAAATGACTCTAGTTGTTGTTACTAAAAAGAACACACATGCAATGACACTGGTGGATCCCTGCATGGATTGTTAAGAGAACACACATGCAAAATGACTCTGGTTGTTATTATAAAGAACACACATGCAATGACACTGGTGGATCCATAGGTGGTATGTGAAAATAACACACATGCAATGACATTGGTGGATCCATAGGTGGTATGTGAAAAGAACACATATGCAAAATGAGTCTGGTTGTTACTAAAAAGAACACACATGCAATGACACTGGTGGATCCATGTGTGGTCTCTGTAGAGAACACACATTTCAATCACACTGGTGGATCCATATGTGGTATGTGAAAACAACACACATGCAATGACTCTGGTTGTTGTTAGTGAAATGAACACACATGCAATGACACTGGTGGATCCACAGGTGGTATGTGAGAAGAACACACATGCAAAATGACTCTGATTGTTGTTACTAAAAAGAACACACATGCAATGACACTAGTGGATCCATGGGTGGATTGTGAAAAGAACACACATGCAATGACACTGGTGGATCCATAGGTGGATTATGAAATGAACACACATGCAATGACACTGGTGGATCCATAGGTGGTATGTGAGAAGAACACACATTTCAATGACTCTGGTTGTTGTTACTAAAAAGAACACACATGCAATGACACTGGTGGCTCCATAGGTGGTATGTGAAGAGATCACACATGCAAAATGACTATGGTGGATCCATAGGTGGTATGTGAAAAGAACACACATGTAAAATGACTCTGGTTGTTGTTACTAAAAAGAACACACATGCAATGACACTGCTGGATCCGTGGGTGGATTGTGAAAAGAGCACACATGCAATGACACTGGTGATCCATATGTGGTATGTGAAAAGAACACACATGCAATGACTCTAGTTGTTGTTAGTGAAAAGAACACACATGCAATGACACTGGTGGATCCATGTGTGGTCTTTGAAGAGAGCACACATTTCAATGACTCTTGTTGTTGTTAGTAAAAAGAAAACACATGCAATGACACTGGTGGATCCATGTGTGGTCTCTGGAGAGAGCACAATTGCAATGACACTACTAAAAAGAACACACATGCAATCACACTGGCGGATCCATGTGTGGATTCTGATAAGAACACACATGCAAAATGACTCTGTTTGTTGTTACTAAAAAGAAGACACATGCAATGATACTGGTGTATCCATAGGGGGTATGTGAAAAGAACACACATGCAAAATGACTCTAGTTGTTACTAAAAAGAACACACATGCAATGACATTGGTGGATTCATGTCTGGTCTCTATAGAGAACACACATTTTAATCACACTGGTGGATCCATATGTGGTATGTGAAAAGAATACACATGCAATGACTCTGGTTGTTGTTAGTGAAATGAACACACATGCAATGACACTGGTGGATCCATAGGTGGTATGTGAGAAGAACACACATGCAAAATGACTCTGGTTATTGTTACTAAAAAGAACACACATGCAATGACACTGGTGGATCCATGGGTGGATTGTGAAAAGAACACACATGCAATGACACTGGTGGATCCATAGGTGGTATGTGAAAAGAACACACATGAAAAATGACTCTGGTTGTTGTTACTAAAAAGAACACGCATGCAATGACACTGGTGGATCCATAGGTAGATTATGAAATGAACAGACATCCAGTGACACTGGTTGATCCATTGGTGGTATGTGAGAAGAACACACATTTCAATGACTCTGGTGGTTGTTACTAAAAAGAACACACATGCAATGACACAGGTGGATCCATAGGTGGTATGTGAAGAGATCACAAATGCAAAATGACTCTGGTGGATCCATAGGTGGTATGTGAAAAGGACACACATGCAAAATGACTCTGGTTGTTGTTACTAAAAAGAACACACATGCAATGACACTGGTGGATCCATGGGTGGACTGTGAAAAGAGCACACATGCAATGACACTGGTGATGCATATGTGGTATGTGAAACAACACACATGCAATGACTCTGGTTGTTGTTAGTGAAAAGACCACACATGCAATGACACTGGTGGATCCATAGGTGGTATGTGAAAAGAACACACATGCAAAATGACTCTGGTTGTTACTAAAACGAACACACATGCAATGACACTGGTGGATCCATGTGTGGTTTCTATAGAGCACACACATTTCAATCACACTGGTGGATCCATATGTGGTATGTGAAAAGAACACACATGCAATGACTCTGGTTGTTGTTAGTGAAATGAACACACATGCAATGACACTAGTGGATCCATAGGTGGTATGTGAGAAGAACACACACGCAAAATGACTCTGGTTATTGTTACTAAAAAGAACACACATGCAATGACACTGGTGGATCCATGGGTGGATTGTGAAAAGAACACACATGAAAAAGACTCTGTTTGTTGTTACTAAAAAGAACACACATGCAATGACACTGGTGGATCCATAGGTGGATTATGAAATGTACACACATGCAATGACACTGGTGGATCCATTGGTGGTATGTGAGAAGAACACACATTTCAATGACTCTGGTTGTTGTTACTAAAAAGAACACACATGCAATGACACTGGTGGATCCATGTGTGGTCTCTATAGAGAACACACATTTCAATCACACTGGTGGATCCATATGTGGTATGTGAAAAGAACACACATGAAAAATGACCCTGGTTGTTGTTACTAAAAAGAACACACATGCAATGGCACTGGTGGATCCATGGGTGGACTGTGAAAAGAGCACACATGCAATGACACTGGTGCTCCATATGTGGTATGTGAAAATAACACACATGCAATGACTCAGGTTGTTGTTAGTGAAAAGACCACACATGCAATGACACTGGTGGATCCATAGGTGGTATGTGAAAAGAACAGACATGCAAAATGACTCTGGTTGTTACTAAAAAGAACACACATGCAATGACACTGGTGGATCCATGTGTGGTCTCTATAGAGAACACACATTTCAATCACACTGGTGGATCCATATGTGGTATGTGAAAAGAACTCACATGCAATAACTCTGGTTGTTGTTAGTGAAATGAACACACATGCAATGACACTGGTGGATCCATAGGTGGTATGTGAGAAGAATACACATGCAAAATGTCTCTGGTTATTGTTACTAAAAAGAACACACATGCAATGACACTGGTGGATCCATGGGTGGATTATGACAAGAACACACATGCAATAACACTGGTGGATCCATAGGTGGTATGTGAAAAGAAGACACATGAAAAATGACTCTGGTTGTTGTTACTAAAAAGAACACACATGCAATGACACTGGTGGATCCATAGGTGTATTATGAAATGTACACACATCCAATGACACTGGTGGATCCATTGGTGGTATGTGAGAAGAACACACATTTCAATGACTCTGGTTGTTGTTACTAAAAAGAACACACATGCCATAACACTGGTGGATCCATAGGTGGTATGTGAAGTGATCACACATGCAAAATGACTCTAGTAGATCCATAGTTGATATGTGAAAGGAACACACATGCAAAATGACTCTGGTTGTTGTTACTAAAACACACATGCAATGGCACTGGTGGATCCATGGGTGGACTGTGAAAAGAGCACACATGCAATGACACTGGTGATCCATATGTGGTATGTGAAAAGAACACACATGCAATGACTCAGGTTGTTGTTAGTGAAAAGAACACACAGGCAATGACACTGGTGGATCCATGTGTGGTCTCTGAAGAGAGCACACATTTCAATGACTCTTGTTGTTGTTAGTAAAAAGAAAACACCGGCAATGACACTGGTGGATCCATGTGTGGTCTCTAAAGAGAGCACACATGCAATGACACTGGTTGTTGTTACTAAAAAGAACACACATACAATAACACTGGTGGATCCATGTGTGGATTGTGAAGAGAACACACAAAATGACTCTAGTTGTTGTTACTACAAAGAACACACATGCAATGACTCTGGTTGTTGTTAGTGAAAAGACCACACATGCAATGACACTGGTGGATCCATAGGTGGTATCTGAAAATAACACACATGCAAAATGACTCTGGTTGTTACTAAAACGAACACACATGCAATGACATTGGTGGATCCATGTGTGGTCTCTATAGAGAACACACATTTCAATCACACTGGTGGATCCATATGTGGTATGTGAAAATAACACACATGCAATGACTCTGGTTGTTGTTAGTGAAATGAACACACATGCAATGACACTGGTGGATCCATAGGTGGTATGTGAGAAGAACACACACGCAAAATGACTCTGGTTATTGTTACTAAAAAGAACACACATGCAATGACACTGGTGGATCCATGGGTGGATTGTGAAAAGAACACACATGAAAAAGACTCTGTTTGTTGTTACTAAAAAGAACACACATGCAATGACACTGGTGGATCCATAGGTGGATTATGAAATGTACACACATGCAATGACACTGGTGGATCCATTGGTGGTATGTGAGAAGAACACACATTTCAATGACTCTGGTTGTTGTTACTAAAAAGAACACACATGCAATGACACTGGTGGATCCATGTGTGGTCTCTATAGAGAACACACATTTCAATCACACTGGTGGATCCATATGTGGTATGTGAAAAGAACACACATGAAAAATGACCCTGGTTGTTGTTACTAAAAAGAACACACATGCAATGGCACTGGTGGATCCATGGGTGGACTGTGAAAAGAGCACACATGCAATGACACTGGTGCTCCATATGTGGTATGTGAAAATAACACACATGCAATGACTCAGGTTGTTGTTAGTGAAAAGACCACACATGCAATGACACTGGTGGATCCATAGGTGGTATGTGAAAAGAACAGACATGCAAAATGACTCTGGTTGTTACTAAAAAGAACACACATGCAATGACACTGGTGGATCCATGTGTGGTCTCTATAGAGAACACACATTTCAATCACACTGGTGGATCCATATGTGGTATGTGAAAAGAACTCACATGCAATAACTCTGGTTGTTGTTAGTGAAATGAACACACATGCAATGACACTGGTGGATCCATAGGTGGTATGTGAGAAGAATACACATGCAAAATGTCTATGGTTATTGTTACTAAAAAGAACACACATGCAATGACACTGGTGGATCCATGGGTGGATTATGACAAGAACACACATGCAATAACACTGGTGGATCCATAGGTGGTATGTGAAAAGAAGACACATGAAAAATGACTCTGGTTGTTGTTACTAAAAAGAACACACATGCAATGACACTGGTGGATCCATAGGTGTATTATGAAATGTACACACATCCAATGACACTGGTGGATCCATTGGTGGTATGTGAGAAGAACACACATTTCAATGACTCTGGTTGTTGTTACTAAAAAGAACACACATGCAATAACACTGGTGGATCCATAGGTGGTATGTGAAGTGATCACACATGCAAAATGACTCTAGTAGATCCATAGTTGATATGTGAAAGGAACACACATGCAAAATGACTCTGGTTGTTGTTACTAAAACACACATGCAATGGCACTGGTGGATCCATGGGTGGACTGTGAAAAGAGCACACATGCAATGACACTGGTGATCCATATGTGGTATGTGAAAAGAACACACATGCAATGACTCAGGTTGTTGTTAGTGAAAAGAACACACAGGCAATGACACTGGTGGATCCATGTGTGGTCTCTGAAGAGAGCACACATTTCAATGACTCTTGTTGTTGTTAGTAAAAAGAAAACACCGGCAATGACACTGGTGGATCCATGTGTGGTCTCTAAAGAGAGCACACATGCAATGACACTGGTTGTTGTTACTAAAAAGAACACACATACAATAACACTGGTGGATCCATGTGTGGATTGTGAAGAGAACACACAAAATGACTCTAGTTGTTGTTACTACAAAGAACACACATGCAATGACTCTGGTTGTTGTTAGTGAAAAGACCACACATGCAATGACACTGGTGGATCCATAGGTGGTATCTGAAAATAACACACATGCAAAATGACTCTGGTTGTTACTAAAACGAACACACATGCAATGACATTGGTGGATCCATGTGTGGTCTCTATAGAGAACACACATTTCAATCACACTGGTGGATCCATATGTGGTATGTGAAAATAACACACATGCAATGACTCTGGTTGTTGTTAGTGAAATGAACACACATGCAATGACACTGGTGGATCCATAGGTGGTATGTGAGAAGAACACACACGCAAAATGACTCTGGTTATTGTTACTAAAAAGAACACACATGCAATGACACTGGTGGATCCATGGGTGGATTGTGAAAATAACACACATGCAATGACACTGGTGGAACCATAGTTGGTATGTGAAAAGAACACACATGAAAAAGACTCTGGTTGTTGTTACTAAAAAGAACACACATGCAATGACACTGGTGGATCCATAGGTGGATTATGAAATGTACACACATGCAATGACACTGGTGGACCCATTGGTAGTATGTGAGAAGAACACACATTTCAATGACTCTGGTTGTTGTTACTAAAAATAACACACATGCAATGACACTGGTGGATCCATAGGTGGTATGTGAAGTGATCACACATGCAAAATGACTCTAGTGGATCCATAGTTGGTATGTGAAAAGAACACACATGCAAAATGACTCTGGTGTTGTTACTAAAAAGAACACACATGCAATGGCACTGGTGGATCCATGGGTGGACTGTGAAAAGAGCACACATGCAATGACACTGGTGATCCATATGTGGTATGTGAAAAGAACACACATGCAATGACTTTGGTTGTTGTTAGTGAAAAGACCACACATGCAATGACACTGGTGGATCCATAGGTGGTATGTGAAAAGAACACACATGCAAAATGACTCTGGTTGTTACTAAAAAGAACACACATGCAATGCACTGGTGGATCCATGTGTGGTCTCTATAGAGAACACACATTTCAATCACAATGGTGGATCCATATGTGGTATGTGAAAAGAACACACATGCAATGACTCTGGTTGTTGTTAGTGAAATGAACACACATGCAATGACACTGGTGGATCCATAGGTGGTATGTGAGAAGAACACACATGCAAAATGACTCTGGTTATTGTTACTAAAAAGAACACACATGCAATGACACTGCTGGATCCATGGGTGGATTGTGACAAGAACACACATGCAATAACACTGGTGGATCGATAGGTGGTATGTGAAAAGAAGACACATGAAAAATGACTCTGGTTGTTGTTACTAAAAAGAACACACAGGCAATGACACTGGTGGATCCATAGGTGGATTATGAAATGTACACACATCAAATGACACTGGTGGATCCATTGGTGGTATGTGAGAAGAACACACATTTCAATGACTCTGGTTGTTGTCACTAAAAAGAACACATATGCAATGACACTGGTGGATCCATAGGTGGTATGTGAAGTGATCACACATGCAAAATGACTCTAGTGGATCCATAGTTGGTATGTGAAAGGAACACACATGCAAAATGACTCTGGTTGTTGTTACTAAAAAGAACACACATGCAATGGCACTGGTGGATCCATGGGTGGACTGTGAAAAGAGCACACATGCAATGACACTGGTGATCCATACGTGGTATGTGAAAAGAACACACATGCAATGACTCAGGTTGTTGTTAGTGAAAAGAACACACAGGCAATGACACTGGTGGATCCATGTGTGGTCTCTGAAGAGAGCACACATTTCAATGACTCTTGTTGTTGTTAGTAAAAAGAAAACGCCGGCAATGACACTGGTGGATCCATGTGTGGTCTCTAAAGAGAGCACACATGCAATGACACTGGTTGTTGTTACTAAAAAGAACACACATACAATGACACTGGTGGATCCATGTGTGGATTGTGAAGAGAACACACAAAATGACTCTGGTTGTTGTTACTACAAAGAACACACATGCAATGACTCTGGTTGTTGTTAGTGAAAAGACCACACATGCAATGACACTGGTGGATCCATAGGTGGTATGTGAAAAGAACACACATGCAAAATGACTCTGGTTTTTACTAAAACGAGCACACATGCAATGACACTGGTGGATCCATGTGTGGTCTCTATAGAGAACACACATTTCAATCACACTGGTGGATCCATATGTGGTATGTGAAAAGAACACACATGCAATGACTCTGGTTGTTGTTAGTGAAATGAACACACATGCAATGACACTGGTGGATCCATAGGTGGTATGTGAGAAGAAAACACACACAAAATGACTCTGGTTATTGTTACTAAAAAGAACACACATGCAATGACACTGGTGGATCCATGGGTGGATTGTGAAAAGAACACACATGCAATGACACTGGTGGATCCATAGGTGGTATGTGAAAAGAACACACATGAAAAAGACTCTGGTTGTTGTTACTAAAAAGAACACACATGCAATGACACTGGTGGATCCATAGGTGGATTATGAAATGTACACACATGCAATGACACTGGTGGATCCATTGGTGGTATGTGAGAAGAACAAACATTTCAATGACTCTGGTTGTTGTTACTAAAAAGAACACACATGCAATGACACTGGTGGATCCATAGGTGGTATGTGAAGTGATCACACATGCAAAATGACTCTAGTGGATCCATAGTTGGTATGTGAAAAGAACACACATGCAAAATGACTCTGGTTGTTGTTACTAAAAAGAACACACATGCAATGGCACTGGTGGATCCATGGGTGGACTGTGAAAAGAGCACACATGCAATGACACTGGTGATCCATATGTGGTATGTGAAAAGAACACACATGCAATGACTCTGGTTGTTGTTAGTGAAAAGACCACACATGCGATGACACTGGTGGATCCATAGGTGGTATGTGAAAAGAACACACATGCAAAATGACTCTGGTTGTTACTAAAAAGAACACACATGCAATGACACTGGTGGATCCATGTGTGGTCTCTATAGAGAACACACATTTCAATCACACTGGTGGATCCATATGTGGTATGTGAAAAGAACACACATGCAATGACTCTGGTTGTTGTTAGTGAAATGAACACACATGCAATGACACTGGTGGATCCATAGGTGGTATGTGAGAAGAACACACATGCAAAATGACTCTGGTTATTGTTACTAAAAAGAAGACACATGCAATGACACTGCTGGATCCATGGGTGGATTGTGACAAGAACACACATGCAATAACACTGGTGGATCCATAGGTGGTATGTGAAAAGAAGACACATGAAAAATGAATCTGGTTGTTGTTACTAAAAAGAACACACATGCAATGACAGTGGTGGATCCATAGGTGGATTATGAAATGTACACACATCCAATGACACTGGTGGATCCATTGGTGGTATGTGAGAAGAACACACATTTCAATGACTCTGGTTGTTGTTACTAAAAAGAACACACATGCAATAACACTGGTGGATCCATAGGTGGTATGTGAAGTCATCACACATGCAAAATGACTCTAGTGGATCCGTAGTTGGTATGTGAAAAGAACACACATGCCAAATGACTCTGGTTGTTGTTACTAAAAAGAACACACATGCAATGGCACTGGTGGATCCATGGGTGGACTGTGAAAAGAGCACACATGCAATGACACTGGTGATCCATATGTGGTATGTGAAAAGAACACACATGCAATGACTCAGGTTGTTGTTAGTGAAAAGAACACACAGGCAATGACACTGGTGGATCCATGTGTGGTCTCTGAAGAGAGCACACATTTGAATGACTCTTGTTGTTGTTAGTAAAAAGAAAACACCGGCAATGACACTGGTGGATCCATGTGTGGTCTCTAAAGAGAGCACACATGCAATGACACTGGTTGTTGTTACTAAAAAGAACAGACATACAATGACACTAGTGGATCCATGTGTGGATTGTGAAGACAACACACAAAATGACTCTGGTTGATGTTACTTCAAAGAACACACATGCAATGACTCTGGTTGTTGTTAGTGAAAAGACCACACATGCAATGACACTAGTGGATCCATAGGTGGTGTGTGAAAAGAACACACATGCAAAATGACTCTGGTTGTTACTAAAATGAACACACATGCAATGACACTGGTGGATCCATGTGTGGTCTCTATAGAGAACACACATTTCAATCACACTGGTGGATCCATATGTGGTATGTGAAAAGAACACACATGCAATGACTCTGGTTGTTGTTAGTGAGATGAACACACATGCAATGACTGGTGGATCCATAGGTGGTATATGACAAGAACACACACGCAATATGACTCTGGTTATTGCTACTAAAAAGAACACACATGCAATGACACTGGTGGATCCATGGGTGGATTGTGAAAAGAACACACATGCAATGACACTGGTGGATCCATAGGTGGTATGTGAAAAGAACACACATGAAAAAGACTCTGGTTGTTGTTACTAAAAAGAACACACATGCAATGACACTGGTGGATCCATATGTGGTATGTGAAAAGAACACACATGCAATGACTCTGGTTGTTGTTAGTGAAATGAACACACATGCAATGACACTGGTGTATCCATAGGTGGTATGTGAGAAGAACAATCATGCAAAATGACTGTGGTTATTGTTACTAAAAAGAACACACATGCAATGACACTGCTGGATCCATGGGTGGATTGTGACAAGAACACACATGCAATAACACTGGTGGATCCATAGGTGGTATGTGAAAATAAGACACGTGAAAAATGACTCTGTTGTTGTTACTAAAAAGAACACACATGCAATGACACTGGTGGATCCATAGGTGGATTATGAAATGTACACACATCCAATGACACTGGTGGATCCATTGGTGGTATGTGAGAAGAACACACATTTCAATGACTCTGGTTGTTGTCACTAAAAAGAACACACATGCAATGACACTGGTGGATCCATAGGTGGTATGTGAAGTGATCACACATGCAAAATGACTCTAGTGGATCCATAGTTGGTATGTGAAAGGAACACACATGCAAAATGACTCTGGTTGTTGTTACTAAAAAGAACACACATGCAATGGCACTGGTGGATCCATGGGTGGACTGTGAAAAGAGCACACATGCAATGACACTGGTGATCCATATGTGGTATGTTAAAAGAACACACATGCAATGACTCAGGTTGTTGTTAGTGAAAAGAACACACAGGCAATGACACTGGTGGATCCATGTGTGGTCTCTGACGAGAGCACACATTTCAATGACTCTTGTTGTTGTTAGTAAAAAGAAAACACCGACAATGACACTGGTGGATCCATGTGTGGTCTCTAAAGAGAGCACACATGCAATGACACTGGTTGTTGTTACTAAAAAGAACACACATACAATGACACTGGTGGATCCATGTGTGGATTGTGAAGAGAACACACAAAATGACTCTGGTTGTTGTTACTACAAAGAACACACATGCAATGACTCTGGTTGTTGTTAGTGAAAAGACCACACATGCAATGACACTGGTGGATCCATAGGTGGTATGTGAAAAGAACACACATGCAAAATGACTCTGGTTGTTACTAAAACAAACACACATGCAATGACACTGGTGGATCCATGTGTGGTCTCTATAGAGAACACACATTTCAATCACACTGGTTGATCCATATGAGGTATGTGAAAATAACACACATGCAATGACTCTGGTTGTTGTTAGTGAAATGAACACACATGCAATGACACTGGTGGATCCATAGGTGGTATGTGAGAAGAACACACACGCAAAATGACTCTGGTTATTGTTACTAAAAAGAACACACATGCAATGACACTGGTGGATCCATGGGTGGATTGTGAAAATAACACACATGCAATGACACTGGTGGATCCATAGGTGGTATGTGAAAAGAACACACATGAAAAAGACTCTGGTTGTTGTTACTAAAAAGAACACACATGCAATGACACTGGTGGGTCCATAGGTGGATTATGAAATGTACACACATGCAATGACACTGGTGGATCCATTGGTGGTATGTGAGAAGAACACACATTTCAATGACTCTGGTTGTTGTTACTAAAAAGAACACACATGCAATGACACTGGTGGATCCATAGGTGGTATGTGAAGTGATCACACATGCAAAATGACTCTAGTGGATCCATAGTTGGTATGTGAAAAGAACACACATGCAAAATGACTCTGGTTGTTGTTACTAAAAAGAACACACATGCAATGGCACTGGTGGATCCATGGGTGGACTGTGAAAAGAGCACACATGCAATGACACTGGTGATCCATATGTGGTATGTGAAAAGAACACACATGCAATGACTCTGGTTGTTGTTAGTGAAAAGACCACACACGCAATGACACTGGTGGATCCATAGGTGGTATGTGAAAAGAACACACATGCAAAATGACTCTGGTTGTTACTAAAAAGAACACACATGCAATGACACTGGTGGATCCATGTGTGGTCTCTATAGAGAACACACATTTCAATCACACTGGTGGATCCATATGTGGTATGTGAAAAGAACACACAGGCAATGACTCTGGTTGTTGTTAGTGAAATGAACACACATGCAATGACACTGGTGGATCCATAGGTGGTATGTGAGAAGAACACACATGCAAAATGACTCTGGTTATTGTTACTAAAAAGAACACACATGCAATGACACTGCTGGATCCATGGGTGGATTGTGACAAGAACACACATGCAATAACACTGGTGGATCCATAGGTGGTATGTGAAAAGAAGACACATGAAAATGACTCTGGTTGTTACTAAAAAGAACACACATGCAATGACACTGGTGGATCCATAGGTGGATTATGAAATGTACACACATCCAATGACACTGGTGGATCCATTAGTGGTATGTGAGAAGAACACACATTTCAATAACTCTGGTTGTTGTTACTAAAAAGAACACACATGCAATGACACTGGTGGATCCATAGGTGGTATCTGAAGTGATCACACATGCAAAATGACTCTAGTGGATCCGTAGTTGGTATGTGAAAAGAACACACATGCAAAATGACTCTGGTTGTTGTTACTAAAAAGAACACACATGCAATGGCACTGGTGGATCCATGGGTGGACTGTGAAAAGAGCACACATGCAATGACACTGGTGATCCATATGTGGTATGTGAAAAGAACACACATGCAATGACTCAGGTTGTTGTTAGTGAAAAGAACACACAGGCAATGACACTGGTGGATCCATGTGTGGTCTATGAAGAGAGCACACATTTCAATGACTCTTGTTGTTGTTAGTAAAAAGAAAACACCGGCAATGACACTGGTGGATCCATGTGTGGTCTCTAAAGAGAGCACACATGCAATGACACTGGTTGTTGTTACTAAAAAGAACACACATACAATGACACTAGTGGATCCATGTGTGGATTGTGAAGAGAACACACAAAATGACTCTGGTTTTTGTTACTTCAAAGAACACACATGCAATGACTCTGGTTGTTGTTAGTGAAAAGACCACACATGCAATGACACTGGTGGATCCATAGTTGGTATGTGAAAGGAACACACATGCAAAATGACTCTGGTTGTTGTTACTAAAAAGAACACACATGCAATGGCACTGGTGGATCCATGGGTGGACTGTGAAAAGAGCACACATGCAATGACACTGGTGATCCATATGTGGTATGTGAAAAGAACACACATGCAATGACTCAGGTTGTTGTTAGTGAAAAGAACACACAGGCAATGACACTGGTGGATCCATGTGTGGTCTCTAAAGAGAGCACACATTTCAATGACTCTTGTTGTTGTTAGTAAAAAGAAAACACCGGCAATGACACTGGTGGATCCATGTGTTGTCTCTAAAGAGAGCACACATGCAATGACACTGGTTGTTGTTACTAAAAAGAACACACATACAATGACACTGGTGGATCCATGTGTGGATTGTGAAGAGAACACACAAAATGACTCTGGTTGTTGTTACTACAAAGAACACACATGCAATGACTCTGGTTGTTGTTAGTGAAAAGACCACACATGCAATGACCCTGGTGGATCCATAGGTGGTATGTGAAAAGAACACACATGCAAAATGACTCTGGTTGTTACTAAAACGAACACACATGCAATGAAACTGGTGGATCCATGTGTGGTCTCTATAGAGAACACACATTTCAATCACACTGGTTGATCCATATGTGGTATGTGACAATAACACACATGCAATGACTCTGGTTGTTGTTAGTGAAATGAACACACATGCAATGACACTGGTGGATCCATAGGTGGTACGTGAGAAGAACACACACGCAAAATGACTCTTGTTATTGTTACTAAAAAGAACACACATGCAATGACACTGGTGGATCCATGGGTGGATTGTGAAAAGAACACACATGCAATGACACTGGTGGATCCATAGGTGGTATGTGAAAAGAACACACATGAAAAAGACTCTGGTTGTTGTTACTAAAAAGAACACACATGCAATGACACTGGTGGGTCCATAGGTGGATTATGAAATGTACACACATGCAATGACACTGGTAGATCCATTGGTGGTATGTGAGAAGAACACACATTTCAATGACTCTGGTTGTTGTTACTAAAAAGAACACACATGCAATGACACTGGTGGATCCATAGGTGGTATGTGAAGTGATCACACATGCAAAATGACTCTAGTGGATCCATAGTTGGTATGTGAAAAGAACACACATGCAAAATGACTCTGGTTGTTGTTACTAAAAAGAACACACATGCAATGGCACTGGTGGATCCATGGGTGGACTGTCAAAAGAGCACACATGCAATGACACTGGTGATCCATATGTGGTATGTGAAAAGAACACACATGCAATGACTCTGGTTGTTGTTAGTGAAAAGACCACACACGCAATGACACTGGTGGATCCATAGGTGGTATGTGAAAAGAACACACATGCAAAATGACTCTGGTTGTTACTAAAAAGAACACACATGCAATGACACTGGTGGATCCATGTGTGGTCTCTATAGAGAACACACATTTCAATCACACTGGTGGATCCATATGTGGTATGTGAAAAGAACACACAGGCAATGACTCTGGTTGTTGTTAGTGAAATGAACACACATGCCATGACACTGGTGGATCCATAGGTGGTATGTGAGAAGAACACACATGCAAAATGACTCTGGTTATTGTTACTAAAAAGAACACACATGCAATGACACTGCTGGATCCATGGGTGGATTGTGACAAGAACACACATGCAATAACAGTGGTGGATCCATAGGTGGTATGTGAAAATAAGACACATGAAAATGACTCTGGTTGTTACTAAAAAGAACACACATGCAATGACACTGGTGGATCCATAGGTGGATTATGAAATGTACACACATCCAATGACACTGGTGGATCCATTAGTGGTATGTGAGAAGAACACACATTTCAATGACTCTGGTTGTTGTTACTAAAAAGAACACACATGCAATGACACTGGTGGATCCATAGGTGGTATGTGAAGTGATCACACATGCAAAATGACTCTAGTGGATCCGTAGTTGGTATGTGAAAAGAACACACATGCAAAATGACTCTGGTTGTTGTTACTAAAAAGAACACACATGCAATGGCACTGGTGGATCCATGGGTGGACTGTGAAAAGAGCACACATGCAATGACACTGGTGATCCATATGTGGTATGTGAAAAGAACACACATGCAATGACTCAGGTTGTTGTTAGTGAAAAGAACACACAGGCAATGACACTGGTGGATCCATGTGTGGTCTATGAAGAGAGCACACATTTCAATGACTCTTGTTGTTGTTAGTAAAAAGAAAACACCGGCAATGACACTGGTGGATCCATGTGTGGTCTCTAAAGAGAGCACACATGCAATGACACTGGTTGTTGTTACTAAAAAGAACACACATACAATGACACTAGTGGATCCATGTGTGGATTGTGAAGAGAACACACAAAATGACTCTGGTTGTTGTTACTTCAAAGAACACACATGCAATGACTCTGGTTGTTGTTAGTGAAAAGACCACACATGCAATGACACTGGTGGATCCATAGGTGGTATGTGAAAAGAACACACATGCAAAATGACTCTGGTTGTTACTAAAACGAACACACATGCAATGACACTGGTGGATCCATGTGTGGTCTCTATAGAGAACACACATTTCAATCACACTGGTGGATCCATATGTGGTATGTGAAAAGAACACACATGCAATGACTCTGGTTGTTGTTAGTGAAATGAACACACATGCAATGACACTGGTGGATCCATAGGTGGTATGTGACAAGAACACACACGCAAAATGACTCTGGTTATTGTTACTAAAAAGAACACACATGCAATGACACTGGTGGATCCTTGGGTGGATTGTGAAAAGAACACACATGCAATGACACTGGTGGATCCATAGGTGGTATGTGAAAAGAACACACATGAAAAAGACTCTAGTTGTTGTTACTAAAAAGAACACACATGCAATGACACTGGTGGATCCATAGGTGGATTATGAAATGTACACACATGCAATGACACTGGTGGATCCATTGGTGGTATGTGAGAAGAACACACATTTCAATGACTCTGGTTGTTGTTACTAAAAAGAACACACATGCAATGACACTGGTGGATCCATAGGTGGTATGTGAAGTGATCACACATGCAAAATGACTCTAGTGGATCCGTAGTTGGTATGTGAAAAGAACACACATGCAAAATGACTCTGGTTGTTGTTACTAAAAAGAACACACATGCAATGGCACTGGTGGATCCATGGGTGGACTGTGAAAAGAGCACACATGCAATGACACTGGTGATCCATATGTGGTATGTGAAAAGAACACACATGCAATGACTCAGGTTGTTGTTAGTGAAAAGAACACACAGGCAATGACACTGGTGGATCCATGTGTGGTCTATGAAGAGAGCACACATTTCAATGACTCTTGTTGTTGTTAGTAAAAAGAAAACACCGGCAATGACACTGGTGGATCCATGTGTGGTCTCTAAAGAGAGCACACATGCAATGACACTGGTTGTTGTTACTAAAAAGAACACACATACAATGACACTAGTGGATCCATGTGTGGATTGTGAAGAGAACACACAAAATGACTCTGGTTGTTGTTACTTCAAAGAACACACATGCAATGACTCTGGTTGTTGTTAGTGAAAAGACCACACATGCAATGACACTGGTGGATCCATAGGTGGTATGTGAAAAGAACACACATGCAAAATGACTCTGGTTGTTACTAAAACGAACACACATGCAATGACACTGGTGGATCCATGTGTGGTCTCTATAGAGAACACACATTTCAATCACACTGGTGGATCCATATGTGGTATGTGAAAAGAACACACATGCAATGACTCTGGTTGTTGTTAGTGAAATGAACACACATGCAATGACACTGGTGGATCCATAGGTGGTATGTGACAAGAACACACACGCAAAATGACTCTGGTTATTGTTACTAAAAAGAACACACATGCAATGACACTGGTGGATCCTTGGGTGGATTGTGAAAAGAACACACATGCAATGACACTGGTGGATCCATAGGTGGTATGTGAAAAGAACACACATGAAAAAGACTCTGGTTGTTGTTACTAAAAAGAACACACATGCAATGACACTGGTGGATCCATAGGTGGATTATGAAATGTACACACATGCAATGACACTGGTGGATCCATTGGTGGTATGTGAGAAGAACACACATTTCAATGACTCTGGTTGTTGTTACTAAAAAGAACACACATGCAATGACACTGGTGGATCCATAGGTGGTATGTGAAGTGATCACACATGCAAAATGACTCTAGTGGATCCATAGGTGGTATGTGAAAAGAACACACATGCAAAATGACTCTGGTTGTTACTAAAAAGAACACACATGCAATGACACTGGTGGATCCATGTGTGGTCTCTATAGAGAACACACATTTCAATCACACTGGTGGATCCATATGTGGTATGTGAAAAGAACACACATGCAATGACTCTGGTTGTTGTTAGTGAAATGAACACACATGCAATGACACTGGTGGATCCACAGGTGGTATGTGAGAAGAACACACATGCAAAATGACTCTGGTTATTGTTACTAAAAAGAACACACATGCAATGACACTGGTGGATCCATGGGTGGATTGTGACAAGAACACACATGCAATAACACTGGTGGATCCATAGGTGGTATGTGAAAAGAAGACACATGAAATATGACTCTGGTTGTTGTTACTAAAAAGAACACACATGCAATGATACTGGTGGATCCATGTGTGGTCTCTGAAGAGAGCACACATTTCAATGACTCTTGTTGTTGTTAGTAAAAAGAAAACACCGGCAATGACACTGGTGGATGCATGTGTGGTCTCTAAAGAGAGCACACATGCAATGACACTGGTTGTTGTTACTAAAAAGAACACACATGCAGTGACACTGGTGGATCCATGTGTGGATTGTGAAGAGAACACACATGCAAAATGACTCTGGTTGTTGTTACTACAAAGAACACACATGCAATGACTATGGTTGTTGTTAGTGAAAATACAACACATGCAATGACACTGGTGGATCCATAGGTGGTATGTGAAAAGAACACACATGCAAAATGACTCTGCTGTTACTAAAACGAACACACATGCAATGACACTGGTGGATCCATTTGTGGTCTCTATAGAGAACACACATTTCAATCACACTGGTGGATCCATATGTGGTATGTGAAAAGAACACACATGCAATGACTCTGGTTGTTGTTAGTGAAATGAACACACATGCAATGACACTGGTGGATCCATAGGTGGTATGTGAGAAGAACACACACGCAAAATGAATCTGGTTATTGTTACTAAAAAGAACACACATGCAATGACACTGGTGGATCCATAGGTGGTATGTGAAGTGATCACACATGCAAAATGACTCTAGTGGATCCATAGTTGGTATGTGAAAAGAACACACATGCAAAATGACTCTGGTTGTTGTTACTAAAAAGAACACACATGCAACGGCACTGGTGGATCCATGGGTGGACTGTGAAAAGAGCACACATGCAATGACACTGGTGATCCATATGTGGTATGTGAAAAGAACACACATGCAATGACTCAGGTTGTTGTTAGTGAAAAGAACACACAGGCAATGACACTGGTGGATCCATGTGTGGTCTCTAAAGAGAGAACACATTTCAATGACTCTTGTTGTTGTTAGTAAAAAGAAAACACCGGCAATGACACTGGTGGATCCATGTGTGGTCTCTAAAGAGAGCACACATGCAATGACACTGGTTGTTATTACTAAAAAGAACACACATGCAATGACACTGGTGGATCCATGTGTGGATTATGAAGAGACCACACATGCAAAATGACTCTGGTTGTTGTTACTAAAAAGAACACACATGCAATGACTCTGGTTGTTGTTAGTGAAAAGACCACACATGCAATGACACTAGTGGATCCATAGGTGGTATGTGAAAAGAACACACATGCAAAATGACTCTGGTTGTTACTAAAAAGAACACACATGCAATGACACTGGTGGATCCATGTGTGGTCTCTATAGAGAACACACATTTCAATCACTTTGGTGGATCCATATGTGGTATGTGAAAAGAACACACATGCAATGACTCTGGTTGTTGTTAGTGAAATGAACACACATGCAATGACACTGGTGGATCCATAGGTGGTATGTGAGAAGAACACACATGCAAAATGACTCTGGTTATTGTTACTAAAAAGAACACACATGCAATGACACTGGTGGATCCATGGGTGGATTGTGACAAGAACACACATGCAATAACACTGGTGGATCCATAGGTGGTATGTGAAAAGAAGACACATGAAATATGACTCTGGTTGTTGTTACTAAAAAGAACACACATGCAATGATACTGGTGGATCCATGTGTGGTCTCTGAAGAGAGCACACATTTCAATGACTCTTGTTGTTGTTAGTAAAAAGAAAACACCGGCAATGACACTGGTGGATCCATGTGTGGTCTCTAAAGAGAGCACACATGCAATGACACTGGTTGTTGTTACTAAAAAGAACACACATGCAATGACACTGGTGGATCCATGTGTGGATTGTGAAGAGAACACACATGCAAAATGACTCTGGTTGTTGTTACTACAAAGAACACACATGCAATGACTCTGGTTGTTGTTAGTGAAAAGACCACACATGCAATGACACTGGTGGATCCATAGGTGGTATGTGAAAAGAACACACATGCAAAATGACTCTGGTTGTTACTAAAACGAACACACATGCAATGACACTGGTGGATCCATGTGTGGTCTCTATAGAGAACACACATTTCAATCACACTGGTGGATCCATATGTGGTATGTGAAAAGAACACACATGCAATGACTCTGGTTGTTGTTAGTGAAATGAACACACATGCAATGACACTGGTGGATCCATAGGTGGTATGTGAGAAGAACACACACGCAAAATGACTCTGGTTATTGTTACTAAGAAGAACACACATGCAATGACACTGGTGGATCCATGGGTGGATTGTGAAAAGAACACACATGCAATGACACTGGTGGATCCATAGGTTGATTATGAAATGTACACACATGCAATGACACTGGTGGATCCATTGGTGGTATGTGAGAAGAACACACATTTCAATGACTCTGGTTGTTGTTACTAAAAAGAACACACATGCAATGACACTGGTGGATCCATAGGTGGTATGTGAAGTGATCACACATGCAAAATGACTCTAGTGGATCCATAGTTGGTATGTGAAAAGAACACACATGCAAAATGAATCTGGTTGTTGTTACTAAAAAGAACACACATGCAATGGCACTGGTGGATCCATGCGTGGACTGTGAAAAGAGCACACATGCAATGACACTGGTGATCCATATGTGGTATGTGAAAAGAACACACATGCAATGACTCTGGTTGTTGTTAGTGAAAAGACCACACATGCAATGACACTGGTGGATCCATAGGTGGTATGTGAAAAGAACACACATGCAAAATGACTCTGGTTGTTACTAAAAAGAACACACATGCAATGACACTGGTGGATCCATGTGTGGTCTCTATAGAGAACACACATTTCAATCACACTGGTGGATCCATATGTGGTATGTGAAAAGAACTCAAATGCAATGACTCTGGTTGTTGTTACTGAAATGAACACACATGCAATGACACTGGTGGATCCATAGGTGGTATGTGAGAAGAACACACATGCAAAATGACTCTGGTTATTGTTACTAAAAAGAACACACATGCAATGACACTGGTGGATCCATGGGTGGATTGTGACAAGAACACACATGCAATAACACTGGTGGATCCATAGGTGGTATGTGAAAAGAAGACACATGAAATATGACTCTGGTTGTTGTTACTAAAAAGAACACACATGCAATGACACTGGTGGATCCATAGGTGGATTATGAAATGTACACACATCCAATGACACTGGTGGATCCATTGGTGGTATGTGAGAAGAACACACATTTCAATGACTCTCGTTGTTACTAAAAAGAACACACATGCAATGACACTGGTGGATCCATAGGTGGTATGTGAAGTGATCACACATGCAAAATGACTCTAGTGGATCCATAGTTGGTATGTGAAAAGAACACACATGCAAAATGACTGTGGTTGTTGTTACTAAAAAGAACACACATGCAATGGCACTAGTGGATCCATGGGTGGACTGTGAAAAGAGCACACATGCAATGACACTGGTGATCCATATGTGGTATGTGAAAAGAACACACATGCAATGACTCAGGTTGTTGTTAGTGAAAAGAACACACAGGCAATGACACTGGTGGATCCATGTGTGGTCTCTGAAGAGAGCACACATTTCAATGACTCTTGTTGTTGTTAGTATAAAGAAAACACCGGCAATGACACTGGTGGATCCATGTGTGGTCTCTAAAGAGAGCACACATGCAATGACACTGGTTGTTGTTACTAAAAAGAACACACATGCAATGACACTGGTGGATCCATGTGTGGATTGTGAAGAGAACACACATGCAAAATGACTCTGGTTGTTGTTACTACAAAGAACACACATGCAATGACACTGGTGGATCCATAGGTGGTATGTGAAAAGAATACACATGCAATGACACTGGTGGATCCATAGGTGGTATGTGAAAAGAACACACATGCAAAATGACTCTGGTTGTTACTAAAAAGAACACACATGCAATGGCACTGGTGGATCCATGTGTGGTCTCTGTAGAGAACACACATTTCAATCACACTGGTGGATCCATATGTGGTATGTGAAAAGAACACACATGCAATGACTCTGGTTGTTGTTAGTGAAATGAACACACATGCAATGACACTGGTGGATCCATAGGTGGTATGTGAGAAGAACACAATTGCAAAATGACTCTGGTTGTTGTTACTAAAAAGAACACACATGCAATGACACTGGTGGATCCATAGTTGGTATGTGAAGAGATCACACATGCAAAATGACTATGGTGGATCCATAGGTGGTATGTGAAAAGAACACACATGCAAAATGACTCTGGTTGTTGTTACTAAAAAGAACACACATGCAATGACACTGGTGGATCCATGGGTGGATTGTGAAAAGATCACACATGCAATGACACTGGTGATCCATATGTGGTATGTGAAAAGAGCACACATGCAATTACTCTATGTCGTTGTATTGGGAACGACAGTACCTGAAGAGGTTAGATAGAGGTGTGGGGACTAGCAGGGAAGCTATCGACGGCATCCGCAGGCAGGATTGGATACAAGCGAGCGTAGCTGGACGCAGGAAGTACTCAGTTTTGGGGCCCTCGTGAGGAGGTAAAGCCCCTACTCCTGCCGGATCTGACTATGTGGGATAAATGAGCTACATTTGCTCCTTGAGCTGTATTCGCTAGCTACTGCCTTAAATGCTGTGAGACCAACCCCTTCTACTGAGGCCTTGCCTCTCCTTATATAGGCAAAGAGGCAACGGTCTTCCTGGCCAATCCAACTAGCGGGCCCCACATGCGGGTCCCAGCCGACTGGTCATCTACAGTGTCCGGTATGGTATGTCTTATCAGAGTACGAGTGGTATGGTTGTCGTAGGCAAAGTGGACGCCGTGCGAGTCTGTCGTCAGCATCGGGCCACTGTTCCTGCGTCACCCCCGCAAAGTCTTCAGTATGGCCGGGTGGTTTCCAGTCTTGTCATCGTACAGGGCGCACCGTGCACTGATATGCATGTCGTCCTGTCTCACTAATTGGGTCCGACTACGTCGCCGTAGCCGGCTACTTTTTGCTGACCCGGCTACCAAACGGTAGCCGGCCTGTCCTGCCCTGTCCGGCTGTGCTTGGTCAGCCGGACGCGATCCGACTGCCTGGTTCTTGTTCCATTGGGGTACCTGGGGGTCATCCCCCTGACACTAGCCCCCGAGCGCGTGTGGATTCCGCCCTTAGGCGAAATGTGCGTGCGTTCCCCCTGTTTTTGAATTCGTGTCCGACTGAGGTTGGCTGTTGCGCTACTCGTGACGTCAGTGCTAACATCGGCCACGCGCGCACGCGCCATCATTGCTTTGCGGCGGGCAGCGTAACGTCCCGTCGCATGTCACCTCGGGAAACTGCTGTCCGACGCTTCGGTTCCTGCTCCGGGATCTTTTGCGCATCCCGCTTCGGCACACTAGATCTGGGTGGCGGTTGGGGTGAGGGCCGTCTGGATGCGCGCCACGTGGCCTCGTTGATGGTTGCCCTTCCGGCCCTTTAAAGGGGTGCCGCGGGGGAGGAAGTTCCTTTCCTTCGCTCCTCCGCTGCAGTCTCTTCCTCCCTCGCGCGCTTCTGCCTCTGTGCTGTAGCCGCTACGCCGCCCGCTCGTCGTCGTCTCTACAGGACACCGCCAATCTTCCGTCGCCGCTCCCCCCTGTCAGCCGGAGATGGCCGCCGACCGTGGGGCTTGGTGCGGCTCCTCCGTCACCGATGACCACATCGCGAAGTACCGCGCCACCCGCATTCTTTGGCCGCCGGAGGAGGTGGCGGTGCGGTTGGCGCCGGCGGGGGAGGTGTCGCCGCACACGGCGGAGGGGGAGCGCGTCATCTTCCTCTCCCATCTAGCGCGTGGGTTCGCCCTTCCGGTGCACCTGCTCTTCTTGACCTTACTCGCCTTCTTCGACCTCCATCTTCACCACCTCGGCGCCAACGCCATCGGGACACTGGCGTACTTCATGGCATTCTGCGAGAGCTACCTCGGGATCCAGCCGGATCTCAGGCTCTTCTGCCGGGTCTTCCGAGTCCAGTCGCAGGTGTAGTATACAAAGGGGCCGCTAGTCGTCTGTGGCGGCACCTCCATCTACTCCCGCTCCCAATCCGGCTACCCCAAGTTCTTGCTTCAGGACACGGTGCGGCTGTGGCAGCAGTCGTACTTCTACGTCAAGAACGTCACCAACGTCGACCGGATAAATCTTTCGGCTTTCCAGGATGTTGAGTCCAGCCGGCAGAACTGGGAGCTAAAGATCCATGGTGACAAGGCGGAGACGGACGCGATGCTGCTGTGCATGCGCTCCCTCGTCACCTACCGACTAACCGGCCTGGACATCACCCTCAGCTGGATGTCCCGGCTGATGATGCCGATGCAGCAGCGGGTGCACAAGATGTGCTATTACTCCGGCCGGCTGGACCCGACCTGGCTGTTCCGCCGCGATCCCCGCTACCACAACTTGAAGGAGTGGGTGTGGACGATCACTAAGGAGCGGTTGCCGGATAACTGGAAGTTCAGTCTGGCGCCCTACAGCCGGGAGAACCGCGCACCCCGGGTAAGTTCTTATAGCCGGAAACTTCGTCTTCTTCTTCTTGTGTTTTTCTTGTTCTGTCCGGCTGACTTCTTGTATTCGGCAGATGTTCGCTTGCATCCTTCGTGAGGAGGGTGAGGCTCCCCTTGAGGAGTTCATGCCCGACTTGCCCGAGCCACGCGCGTGACGGTCCGGCGAGGAGTCGGACGGGGATGGCGATGCCTTTCCCATCCGGAATGATGAGCCAGTTCCCGAACCGCACGCGGAGGTGCACGAGGAAGAGGAGGCCGCGCCGACCGTGGATCCGGCGACGCGCTCCGCGATGGACGGCGAGGCAGGCGGGAGTGGCTCTAGCCGTTCCGGCTCCTGCCGGCCTGTGACGGAGGAGCCGGTCCAGTGCTCTGGCGCCAAGCCGTCTTGGCCGGAAGAAGGGGTTGCCCCCAGTTGTGCCTGGGTACGTTCCTTCCCCCCTTTTTTCTTTTGGTGTTTTCTGTCTGCTTGCCTTTTTTCTTCTTTTTCTGACTTTGGCTTATTTTGCCTTTGCCTTCTCCTCCTCTTTAGCATGTTGGTATCTTTCGGAGCCGCGAGCCCGGCACGGGCGCCGACCGGGTCGCCGCCCCGTGCCCCGCCTATGCCAACCAGCGCCTCTTCTTCTTCTGAGGCGCAGCCTCCGCCTCCCCCTCGAGCTGAGCCGGCTGCCTCCGCCCAGCCGGAAGGTCCCCAGCCGGAAGCGGAGTCCTCCCAGTCGGAAGGCTCCTCCGCGGGCGCGCGGGGGGCTGCCAGCAAGGAGCTCGTCGTTGTTGGCGATGACAACTCCGACGAGGAGCCCGGGGAGGAATGGCGGACAATGGTGGCCGCAGCGAAGGAATCCTTGGCCGTCAACGCTGTGGACGACGATGCTTCCTCCGCCGCCTCGCTGTCGGACCTTGCCGCCATGCTCGAGCTGGCGGTGAAGGAGATCCGGCTGCTGGAGGCCACAGCCGGCGGGAACCGGATGTTGGAGGAGAAGCTTGCTACCGCCAACGGGACTTCCTAGAGTAAGTTCGCTTCCCTTGGCTTGCTTTTTTACTGACAGCCGGAATTGCCGCAGCCATCCTCGTGTGCACTCAGCACGAGATCGATCGCTTGAAGAGAGCGAACGACCGGCTGAGCAAGTCCAATTCCACTCTGCGGCAGCAGAATAAGGATTGGCACGCGAGGGTAGATGGTCTAGAGGCCACCATCAAGGATTACGACGCCTCGCTCGCTAGCCGGACCGAAGCCTTCACCCTTGTCGAGGCCCAGAACAACGACCAAGAGAAGGAGATCAAATGGCTGGCGACCAAGGAGAAGGCTCTGGTGGAGGAGCTGATGCAGGTTGGCCACACTACCAAGGGTGAGTTCCTTTTTTCGTGTTCTTTTCTTTCCGGATCCGGTAGCCAGATCTGAACCTTTTTTCTGACAGCCTTTTACCCCGACATAGACCTGCTGGCCTACAACCGGCTGCAGGAGAACTGGCCGGGAGCGTAGCAGACGGCCTAGGAGCTCGTCATCCTTCTTGGCGAAGAAGCTGCCAAGATTCATCAACCGGCGCGGGACGTCTTCTCCTTCATGTGGCCGGAGGATCTGGTTCCGAAGACGATGGCGCAGTTGGCTGCGAAGGTGGGAGAGGTGCCGGCTGCAATTGACCGGCTGCGGGACTTGGCGGCGCGGGCCGGAGCGAAGATGGATCTGGCCCTCATGCTCTCGTGGTACAAGGATGCCCGTGTCAAGAAGATCAACAGTGGATTTCGTGCCGGAGCCGATCTTGCCACCATCCGCCAAGCCCATCCTGAGCTCCACGGATCCGCCATCAAGATTGCCGACTACGTGGATCCCGACGAGGTGCTCACCGACTCGGAGTCCGTCGATACTCCTGATGTGGAAGGCCCGATGCCGCCGCCCGCAGGCACCAGAACCGGATCAAGCTTCGCGCCTCCTCCTCCGCCCGAAGCTTCTGCCGGCCAAGATCCTCCTCATGGCAAGGGTCCTGCCACCTAGTCATTGCCCCGGGATGCCGGGTGTATTTGTCTTGTCTTAGATATTCGTGAAACTTGTCTATTTGTACCGGCTATCTTTGATGTCGGGTAACTTATGGGAGCTTCGTCTCCCTTTTTCTTGTTAATGTTGAATTCTTGAGTCTTCCTTAACTTGTGTCTTGAATTTTCTTTTGATATATTGCCGGCTCACTTCGCCCGGCTAACCTCGTCCGGCTACACACCTTTAGCCGGACGAACTACACCTCCAGTGGGGGCGCGCCAGCGCACCCACTGGGTGTAGCCCCCGAGATTCGGAGTGGCTGGCGTAGCCAGCTGCTTCGAATCTTCCTTTTTTTCCCAAGTCTTCTAACTTTATCCGACTGGCCTCGTCCCAGTCGGCTGCTTTTGTCGGCTGAACGCCTTCAGCCTGGGGAACTAACATTCCAGTGGGGGCACGCAAGCGCACCCACTGGGTGTAGCCCCCGAGATTCGGAGTAGCTAGCATAGCCAGGTGCTTCGAATCTTTCTTGTCTTCTCTTGCTCCTGCCCTTGCCCTAACCTGGGCTCCAAATCAGCCGGCTAAACGCCTTTAGCCGGTCAGGAACTACAAGGTTCCACTGGGGGCGTGCGAGCGCACCCAGTGGGTGTACCCCCTAGATTCGGAGTGCTTGATGAAGGCAAGGACTTCGAATCTTCTTCCCTTTTCCTGAATTCCGACTCAAGGTAGTCGGACAAGAATGCACATATGCATACACATACATCTTCACAGATTAATAGGTTAGTCCGTCAAATCGTAGCCGGGAAACGGCTTATTTTTTCAAAAACTGGCTTGCTCCTTTCTAGGCACTTATTCGCTTTCTCGTGTGTTCTGCTGTTTTTGCTACGTCCTTGCCGGGCAGCCGGGTTGCGGTCTGCAGCCAGAATCAAAGGGAGCTGACAGTACATTGCGCACGATACTAACGGCTAGGTAGCCGGATTGGTTTGAGCTAGTTGCAAGGCCAGAACGCCTGGTCTGTCGCGTCTCCTCCCCGTTTTTCGTGTGGGATGCCTCGGGCTTTTGCTCTTGCTAGCCGGACAGCCGGCTTGCGGTCTGTACCTGAGACAAAGAGTGGGCCTCTGACATTGTCACACACTACTCAGCCGGTTTTGTGACTTAGCAGGCCGGGCCGACCGGCGAGCCCCCGGGTAGGGGTTGCCGGAGCCGAAAAATTTGAACCGGAAAACGGATGCACACACATTTCTAGCAAGGAGCCCCCGAGATTCTCGTAGGGGTCCACATTTTCATTCATGGGGTGTTCGGGATACATACACTGCCTGGCGACTAGGTGTAAAATGGGCACAGCAGGGCCACGTTCCAGGGACGCTCGGTCTCCTCCTCTGATTTGTCCATCTTGTTCTTGCGCGGGTGCTGCGCGTCGATGAGGTAGTAGGAGTCATTGGGCAGCGCCTGGCTGATGATGAAGGGGCCCTCCCAAGGTGGCGAAAGCTTGTGCATGCCCTTCGTGTCTTGCACCAGCCGGAGAACCAGGTCGCCCTCGCGGAATGCGACTGGGCGGATCTGGCTTGAATGGTAGCGACGTAGTCACTGCTGGTACAGGGCTGATCTGGACAGGGCCAGCTCGCGGTCCGAAGTGCATCTTCCACCCGTCCCAAGCCCCCGAGCATCTTCGACCCGTCGAAGTGCATCTTCCAGTGGTCCGAATCTGGAACCGGTGGGAGATACTGGGTCTCCGCCCAGTCGACTAGGAAGTCCGCCAATGCCTGCGACTTGATCATGAGCCGGGGCTCGTACTGGATGGAGTAGGTGACGAGCTCGATGGCCCATTTGGCGACTTGACCGGTGGCGTCTTTGTTGCCGATGATTTCCGAAAGGGGTGCAGTGCACACGACCTTAATCGGATGCTCCTGGAAGTAGTGTTTGAGTTTCTTGCATGCTAGGTACACGCCGTAGCACATCTTCTGGTAGTGGAGGTAGTAGACGGGCCTCTGAACCGGCTGAGCCTTGCCTTCCTCGGGGCGCTCCACCACCATGACGACGTTGACGACCTGGCTAATGGCTGCTATATAGAGCAACATCGGCTCCTTGCTAGCCTGCGTAGCTAGAACCGGTGCTGTGGATAGCATGTGCTTGAGGTCGTGAAATGCGGTGTCAGCTTGCGCAGTCCAAGAGAACTTGTCCGTCTTCTTCATCAGCTGGTACAACGGGAGTGCCTTCTCCCCTAGCCGGCAGACGAAGCGACTGAGGGAAGCCAGGCATCCGGTGAACTTCTGGACCCCAAGCAGATTCCTGGCGGCTTCATCCTCTCGATGACCACGATTTTCTCCGGATTCGCCTCGATACCTCGTTGAGAAACAATGAAACCGAGGAGCTGGCCGGACGGCACCCTGAAGACGCACTTCTCCGGGTTCAGCTTCATCCGGTACTAGCGGAGGTTTCCAAATGTTTCTCCCAGATCCTCGAGGAGGGTGCGCTTCTCCTTGGTCTTGATGACCACGTCGTCCACGTAAGCGTGCACGTTTCAGCCTATCTACGAGTGCAAGCATTTCTGCATACATCGCTAATAAGTGGCGCCTGCATTCTTTAGGCCGAAGGGCATGGTTACATAGCAGAAAGCCCCGTAGGGGGTGATAAATGATGTCTTAATCTGATCAGCCGGGTTTAGCCGGATCTGATTGTACCCGGAATAGCAATCTGGAGAAGACAACAAATCACAGCCGTCCATGGAATCGATGACTTGATCGATACGGGGCAAGGCGAAGGGGTCTTTCGGGCACGCCTTGTTCATGCTGGTGTAGTCGATACACATGCGCCAGGTCTTGTTCTTCTTCAGCACCAGGACTGGGTTCGCCAACCAGTCCGGGCGGTACACTTCCATGATGAACCCGGCTGCGAGGAGCTGGGTGATCTCGTCACCGATTATCTTCCTCTTCTCCTCTGCGAACCGGCACAGAGGTTGCTTGACCGGCTTGGCATCCGGACGCACATGAAGTGAGTGCTCGGAGAACTCCCTCGGCACACCCGGCATGTCCTTGGGGGACCATGCGAAGATGTCCCGATTCTCACGGAGGAAGTCGACGAGCGCGCCTTCCTATTTGCTGTCTAGGCTAGCACCAATGGTGACGAACTTAGTCGGATCAGAGGGGTCGAGCAGGATCCTCTTTGTCTCCTTTGCCGGCTAGAAACCTCCTTCTCCAGCCGGTTTGCTGCTAGCCGGAATGTCCTACTGGGACATGGCCACATTGCGCATGATCACGCGCTTTTCTTCGGCTATGATGAGGGCCTCTGCCAGTTTGGAACCGGCTGAGGCGCACTCCATCGACCGCCTGAAGCAGCCGGCGACGGTGATCACGCCGTGGGGTCCCGGCATGTTCGTCTTGAGGTACGCGTAGTGGGGACGGCCATGAACTTGGCGAGGGCGGGGCGCCCGAGGAGAGCATGGTAGGAGCTCGTCAGATTTACCACCTCGAACCAGATTGGTTCGCGGCGGAAGTTCTCCTCGGTCCCGAAGATGACGTTTAGCTGGATTTTCGCCAGCGGGCGCAGGCTGGCCCCGGCAGTACGCCGTGAAACGTCGTGGTAGTCAGGCGCAGGTCGCTTTCGCGAATGCCCAATTTCTCCAGCGAGGACTGGTAGAGGAGGTTGAGGCTACTGCCTCCGTCGACGAGGACACGCGAGAATCGGCAGGTGCGCGCGTTGGAGACGATGAGGGGGTCGAGCACCATGGCGTAGCCCCCGGGAGTCGGCAGCTACTCCGGTTGATCTGCGCGGCTCCAGGTGATGGGGGTTTCCGACCAGTTCAGGTACTGGGGGACCGGAGAGACGATGGCATTGACCTCCTTGGAGCGTCGCCTGCGGCTGTGCTTGTCATCCTGCTCCGTCCCGAAGATGTGGTAGGCGGCGTGCGGCTGTGGGTAGCCGTTGTTGTTGTTGCTGCCATTGCCGCCGTTACCATTATCGCTGGCCCCCCTAGTCGGTGGGGGAGGTCCACCTGGGGGGGGGAGGGGGAAGACGAGGCTGGCTGCCCTAGTCCTTTAGCTGGCGGGTCCAGCTGCAGTTCCGGGTGGTGTGCGTAACCGGTTTGGAGGGACCGCTATGCCAATTGCACGGGCCGTCAAACATCTGTTCGAAGGTGAGTCATGGCTTCTTCCTTCTTCCCTCATTAGCTGGTGCGTCGGGCGCGCCCTCCACAACATTGACCTCCCGCGCGTGGTAGCGAGGCTTCTGCTGTCCAGCCTGGCGGTCCCCATGGAACCGGTTGTCGTTGCCGTGGTGCCTGGAGGATCTGGCTTCTCCATCCGGGTTGCTTGGTCGGTCGCGAGCCGGCTCCGTGGGAGTCGGACGCCCGCCCTCTTTTACTCGGAGGGGCTTCTTCATGGCGGCATCTGCTGTGGCGAACTGGTCCGCAATCATCATGAGCTCCGCCATGGTTTTCGGCTCGTCACACAGTAGCCGGTGGCGAAGCATGGTGCCCTCTCGGTAACCCTCGATGAAGAAACTGATGGCTTGGCTCTCCAGGATGCCCTCACAGGTGTTGCGCAGCTCCATCCACTTGGCGAGGTACTCGCGGTTGGTCTCGCGGTCCCCCTGGACGCACAAGACCAGGTCGCGCAGGCGCCCTGGACGTTTGTACGTGCCGTTGAAGTTGCGGACGAACACCTTCTCGAAGTCAGGCCAGACGTTGATGCTGTTGGGCGCAAGGCTGTTGAGCCATGTCCTTGCGGATCCGGTTAGCATGAGGGGGACGTAGCGCACGGCTGTGCGTTTGTTCCCATGGGCGATGCCGACTGTCGTAGCATAGTCGGTCACCCAATCTTCCGGCTTCATGCTGCTGTCGTACTTGGGGGTGTCCTTGGGAAGGGAGAATTTATCCGGAAACGGTTCATTCCGGATGTGGCGTCCGAAACAAACCGGACCGGTAGAATCTTGCTCCTCCATGACGCGCGCTTGAGCGAGGAGCTCGATGCGGTCGCGGGCATCCAGACAGTCCGGGTTGGGCGCTCCCACCCGGCCCGAGAGACGGGAACCAGCTGGTCTGGGTGCCCCGGTTGGTGGAGGGGGAGGTGGCGGGTTGCTGTTCACCGTCTGTTCCTGGCGCGGCTGGCCCCTATTGCCAGAGCTGCAGTGCCTGCTGCGGGCCCTAGCCGGCTGACGGGAGGACGCCTGCTGGGTGTCACGCGGCGCGCCCCTGCTGTTGGCAGGTAGCTTGCTCCCCCTGGAGTAGCTGAGGTCTTCCTGCATCTGCCAGTTGGCACCGGCTTGCTCGTCCGTGACGCGGAGGAGCTCCTGCACGCGAGCGTGCTGGCGGGCCCGCTCCTCGCCCTCCAGGCTGGGTAGTTCCTCTGCCGCGGCTCGCACCGCGCGCAGGTTCTTGATGGGCGTGCTATAGGTGGGCCGTGTGAGGGCGAGCGCGGGATCCGGTTCCCCGTCCTTTTCCATCCTACCGCCCAGCTCACCGCCCCGACGTCGTACCTGGCCACGCCGGCTTGGCTCCGCGGTAGCCGCAGTGAGGCCGTGCGCGCGGTCATACTCGCGCAGGGTGATCTCGAGTTGCTTGCGGGCTGCCGCCAGCTCCATGGCCTCCTGGAGAAGGATTTGTCTCTCCATGGTGAAGTTGGCCTCCGCTTCCTCCGGGTTATCGCCGAGGTTAACCGGCGTCAGGAGCCGATCAATGGCATCCTCCACCGGGTTCCGAGGCTGCGGGGGAGCAAAAGTTCCGACCTCGTCCATGCCTCGCTCCCGCGGCTGGCAGGGATGAGAGCTAGAACCGGCCATCATGACCTCCACGCCGCGGGATGCGACAGAGGTGCTACCGCCTGGATGCGGCAGCTCCGTGACAGAGACGATTTCCCTGGGGAAACACTTTGGAACGGTGGCGATAGACAGGGAGGTCGCCAAATAGCAGGACGGTACCGTTCGCCGGGAAGGAGGTTCCGACGAAGCAGGAAGCGTTGTCGATGAAGTAGTCGAACCTGCCGAGCGTGAGCACTAGGCCGGAGGCCACGCGCTCACCGGCTGAAGTGCGGGGTCCCGTGCGGAACGTGACTCCGGTCGAAGCCACCTAGCCCAACAGTGGGCGCCAACTGTCGTTGTATTGGGAACGGCAGTACCTGAAGAGGTTAGATAGAGGTGTGGGGACTAGCAGGGAAGCTATCGATGGCTTCCGTAGGCGGGATTGGATACAAGCAAGCACAGCTAGAAGCAGGAAGTACCCAAGTTCGGGGCCCTTGTGAGGAGGTAAAGCCCCTACTCCTGCCGGATCTGACTATGTGGGATAAATGAGCTACAAGTGCTCCTTGAGCTGTATTCGCTAGCTACTGTCTTAAATGCTGTGAGACCACCCCCTTCTACTGAGGCCTTGCCTCTCCTTATATAGACAAAGAGGCAACGGTCTTCCTGGCCAATCCGACTGGCGGGCCCCACATGTTGGTCCCCGTCAACTGGTCATCTAGAATGTCCGGTATGGTATGTCTTATCGGAGTACGAGCGGTATGGCTATCGTAGGCACAATGGACGTCGTGCGAGCCTGTCGTCAGCATCGGGCCACTGTTCCTGCGTCACCCCCGCAAAGTCTTCGGTATGGCCGGGTGGTTGCCAGTCTTGTCAACATACAGGGCGCACCGTGCACCGATATGCACGTCGTCCTGTCTCACTGATTGGGTCCGGCTATGTCACCGTAGCCGGCTACTTCTTGCTGACCCGGCTACCGAACGGTAGCCGGCCTGTCCTGCCCTATCCGGCTGTGCTTGGTCAGCCGGACTCTATCCGACTGCCCGGTACTTGTTCGGTTGGGGTACCTGGGGGTGATCCCCCTGACACTCTGGTTGTTGTTAGTGAAAAGAACACACGTGCAATGACACTGGTGGATCCATGTGTGGTCTCTGAAGAGAGCATACATTTCAATGACTCTTGTTGTTGTTAGTAAAAAGAAAACACATGCAATGCCACTGGTGGATCCATCTGTGGTCTCTGAAGAGAGCACACATGCAATGACACTTGTTGTTGTTACTAAGAAGAACACACATGGAATGACACTGGTGGATCCATGTGTGGTCTCTGTAGAGAACACACATTTCAATGACACTGGTGGATCCATATGTGGTATGTGAAAAGAACACACATGCAAAATGACTCTGGTTGTTGTTACTAAAAAGAACACACATGCAATGACACTGGTGGATCCACGGGTGGATTGTGAAAAGAGCACTCCAATGACACTTGTGGATCCATATGTGGTATGTGAAAAGAACACACATGCAATGACACTGGTGGATCCGTAGGTGGATTATAAAATGAACACACATGCAATGAAACTGGTGGATCCATAGGTTGTATGTGAGAAGAACACACATGCAAAATTACTCTGGTTGTTGTTACTAAAAATAACACACATGCAATGACACTGGTGGATCCATGGGTGGATTGTGAAAAGAACACACATGCAATGACACTGGTGGATCCATAGGTGGTATGTGAATAGAACACACATGCAAAATGACTCTGGTTGTTGTTACTAAAAAGAACACACATGAAATGACACTGGTGGATCCATTGGTGGTATGTGAGAAGAACACACATTTACATGACTCTGCTTATTGTTACTAAAAAGAACACACATGCAATGACCCTGGTGGATCCATAGGTGGTATGTGAAGAGATCACACATGCAAAATGACTCTGGTGGATCCATAGGTGGTATATGAAAAGAACACACATGGAAAATGACTCTGGTTGTTGTTACTAAAAAGAACACACATGCAATGACACTGGTGGATCCATGGGTGGATTGTGAAAAGAGCACACATGCAATGACACTTGTGATCCATATGTGGTATGTGAAAAGAACACACATGCAAAATGACTCTGGTTGTTGTTACTAAAAAGAACACACATGCAATGACACTGGTGGATCCATAGGTGGTATGTGAAAAGAACACAGATGCAAAATGACTCTGGTTGTTGCTACTAAAAATAACACACATGCAAAGACACTGGTGGATCCATCTGTGGATTGTGAAAAGAGCACACATGCAAAATGACTGGTTGTTGTTACTAAAAAGAACACACATGCAATGACACCGGTGGATCCATGTGTGGTCTATGTAGAGAACACACATTTCAATGACACTGGTGGATCCATATGTGGTATGTGAAAAGAACACACATGCAAAATGACTCTGGTTGTTGTTACTAAAAAGAACACACATGCAATGACACTGGTGGATCCATGGGTGGATTGTGAAACGAGCACACATCCAATGACACTGGTGGATCCATATGTGGTATGTGAAAGGAACAAACATGCAATGACACTGGTGGATCCGTAGGTGGATTATGAAATGAACACGCATGCAATGAAACTTGTGGATCCATAGGTTGTATGTGAGAAGAACACACATGCAAAATGAATCTGGTTGTTGTTACTAAAAAGAACACACATGCAATGACACTGGTGGATCCATGGGTGGATTGTGAAAATAACACACATGCAATGACGCTGGTGAATCCATAGGTGGTATGTGAAAAGAACACACATGCAAAATGACTCTGGTTGTTGTTACTAAAAAGAACACACATGCAATGACACTGGTGGATCCATAGGTGGATTATGAAATGAACACACATCCAATGACACGTGTGGATCCATTGGTGGTATGTGAGAAGAACACACATTTACATGACTCTGGTTGTTGTTACTAAAAAGAACACACATGCAATGACACTGGTGGATCCATAGGTGGTATGTGAAGAGATCACACATGCAAAATGACTCTAGTGGATCCATAGGTGGTATGTGAAAAGAACACACATGCAAAATTACTCTAGTTGTTGTTACTAAAAAGAACACACATGCAATGACACTGGTGGATCCATGGGTGTATTGTGAAAAGAGCACACATGCAATGACACTGGTGATCCATGTGTGGTATGTGAAAGGAACACACATGCAATGACTCTGGTTGTTGTTAGTGAAAAGAACACACATGCAATGACACTGGTGGATCCATGTGTGGTCTCTGAAGCGAGCACACATTTCAATGACTCTTGTTGTTGTTAGTAAAAAGAAAACACATGCAATGACACTTGTGGATCCATGTGTGGTCTCTGAAGAGAGCACACATGCAATGACACTGATTGTTATTACTAAAAAGAACACACATGCAATGACACTGGTGGATCCATGTGTGGATTGTGAAGAGAACACGCATGCAAAATGACTCTGGTTGTTGTTACTAAAAAGAACACACATGCAATGACACTAGTGGATCCATAGGTGGTATGTGAAAAGAACACACATGCAAAATGACTCTGGTTGTTGCTACTAAAAAGAACACACATGCAAAGACACTGGTGGATCCATGTGTGGATTTTGAAAAGAACACGCATGCAAAATGACTGGTTGTTGTTACTAAAAAGAACACACATGCAATGACACCGGTGGATCCATGTGTGGTCTCTGTAGAGAACACACATTTCAATGACACTGGTGGATCCATATGTGGTATGTGAAAAGAACACACATGCAAAATGACTCTGGTTGTTGTTACTAAAAAGAACACACATGCAATGACACTGGTGGATCCATTGGTGGTATGTGAGAAGAACACACATTTACATGACTCTGCTTATTGTTACTAAAAAGAACACACATGCAATGACCCTGGTGGATCCATAGGTGGTATGTGAAGAGATCACACATGCAAAATGACTCTGGTGGATCCATAGGTGGTATATGAAAAGAACACACATGGAAAATGACTCTGGTTGTTGTTACTAAAAAGAACACACATGCAATGACACTGGTGGATCCATGGGTGGATTGTGAAAAGAGCACACATGCAATGACACTTGTGATCCATATGTGGTATGTGAAAAGAACACACATGCAAAATGACTCTGGTTGTTGTTACTAAAAAGAACACACATGCAATGACACTGGTGGATCCATAGGTGGTATGTGAAAAGAACACAGATGCAAAATGACTCTGGTTGTTGCTACTAAAAAGAACACACATGCAAAGACACTGGTGGATCCATCTGTGGATTGTGAAAAGAGCACACATGCAAAATGACTGGTTGTTGTTACTAAAAAGAACACACATGCAATGACACCGGTGGATCCATGTGTGGTCTATGTAGAGAACACACATTTCAATGACACTGGTGGATCCATATGTGGTATGTGAAAAGAACACACATGCAAAATGACTCTGGTTGTTGTTACTAAAAAGAACACACATGCAATGACACTGGTGGATCCATGGGTGGATTGTGAAACGAGCACACATCCAATGACACTGGTGGATCCATATGTGGTATGTGAAAGGAACAAACATGCAATGACACTGGTGGATCCGTAGGTGGATTATGAAATGAACACGCATGCAATGAAACTTGTGGATCCATAGGTTGTATGTGAGAAGAACACACATGCAAAATGAATCTGGTTGTTGTTACTAAAAAGAACACACATGCAATGACACTGGTGGATCCATGGGTGGATTGTGAAAATAACACACATGCAATGACGCTGGTGAATCCATAGGTGGTATGTGAAAAGAACACACATGCAAAATGACTCTGGTTGTTGTTACTAAAAAGAACACACATGCAATGACACTGGTGGATCCATAGGTGGATTATGAAATGAACACACATCCAATGACACGTGTGGATCCATTGGTGGTATGTGAGAAGAACACACATTTACATGACTCTGGTTGTTGTTACTAAAAAGAACACACATGCAATGACACTGGTGGATCCATAGGTGGTATGTGAAGAGATCACACATGCAAAATGACTCTAGTGGATCCATAGGTGGTATGTGAAAAGAACACACATGCAAAATGACTCTAGTTGTTGTTACTAAAAAGAACACACATGCAATGACACTGGTGGATCCATGGGTGTATTGTGAAAAGAGCACACATGCAATGACACTGGTGATCCATGTGTGGTATGTGAAAGGAACACACATGCAATGACTCTGGTTGTTGTTAGTGAAAAGAACACACATGCAATGACACTGGTGGATCCATGTGTGGTCTCTGAAGCGAGCACACATTTCAATGACTCTTGTTGTTGTTAGTAAAAAGAAAACACATGCAATGACACTTGTGGATCCATGTGTGGTCTCTGAAGAGAGCACACATGCAATGACACTGATTGTTATTACTAAAAAGAACACACATGCAATGACACTGGTGGATCCATGTGTGGATTGTGAAGAGAACACGCATGCAAAATGACTCTGGTTGTTGTTACTAAAAAGAACACACATGCAATGACACTAGTGGATCCATAGGTGGTATGTGAAAAGAACACACATGCAAAATGACTCTGGTTGTTGCTACTAAAAAGAACACACATGCAAAGACACTGGTGGATCCATGTGTGGATTTTGAAAAGAACACGCATGCAAAATGACTGGTTGTTGTTACTAAAAAGAACACACATGCAATGACACCGGTGGATCCATGTGTGGTCTCTGTAGAGAACACACATTTCAATGACACTGGTGGATCCATATGTGGTATGTGAAAAGAACACACATGCAAAATGACTCTGGTTGTTGTTACTAAAAAGAACACACATGCAATGACACTGGTGGATCCATTGGTGGTATGTGAGAAGAACACACATTTACATGACTCTGCTTATTGTTACTAAAAAGAACACACATGCAATGACCCTGGTGGATCCATAGGTGGTATGTGAAGAGATCACACATGCAAAATGACTCTGGTGGATCCATAGGTGGTATATGAAAAGAACACACATGGAAAATGACTCTGGTTGTTGTTACTAAAAAGAACACACATGCAATGACACTGGTGGATCCATGGGTGGATTGTGAAAAGAGCACACATGCAATGACACTTGTGATCCATATGTGGTATGTGAAAAGAACACACATGCAAAATGACTCTGGTTGTTGTTACTAAAAAGAACACACATGCAATGACACTGGTGGATCCATAGGTGGTATGAGAAGAGATCACACATGCAAAATGACTCTGGTGGATCCATAGGTGGTATGTGAAAAGAACACGCATGCAAAATGTCTCTGGTTGTTGTTACTAAAAACAACACACATGCAATGACACTGGTGGATCCATGGGTGGATTGTGAAAAGAGCACACATGCAATGACACTGGTGATCCATATGTGGTATGTGAAAAGAACACACATGCAAAATGACTCTGGTTGTTGTTACTAAAAAGAACACACATGCAATGACACTGGTGGATCCATAGGTGGATTATGAAATGAACACACATCCAATGACACGTGTGGATCCATTGGTGGATCCATATGTGGTATGTGAAAGGAACAAACATGCAATGACACTGGTGGATCCGTAGGTGGATTATGAAATGAACACGCATGCAATGAAACTTGTGGATCCATAGGTTGTATGTGAGAAGAACACACATGCAAAATGAATCTGGTTGTTGTTACTAAAAAGAACACACATGCAATGACACTGGTGGATCCATGGGTGGATTGTGAAAAGAACACACATGCAATGACACTGGTGGATCCATAGGTGGAATGTGAACAGAACACACATGCAAAATGACTCTGGTTGTTGTTACTAAAAAGAACACACATGCAATGACACTAGTGGTTCCATAGGTGGATTATGAAATGAACACACATACAATGACACTTGTGGATCCATTGGTGGTATGTGAGAACAACACACATTTACATGACTCTGGTTGTTGTTACTAAAAAGAACACACATGCAATGACACTGGTGGATCCATAGGTGGTATGTGAAGAGATCACACATGCAAAATGACTCTAGTGGATCCATAGGTGGTATGTGAAAAGAACACACATGCAAAATGACTCTAGTTGTTGTTACTAAAAAGAACACACATGCAATGACACTGGTGGATCCATGGGTGTATTGTGAAAAGAGCACACATGCAATGACACTGGTGATCCATGTGTGGTATGTGAAAGGAACACACATGCAATGACTCTGGTTGTTGTTAGTGAAAAGAACACACATGCAATGACACTGGTGGATCCATGTGTGGTCTCTGAAGCGAGCACACATTTCAATGACTCTTGTTGTTGTTAGTAAAAAGAAAACACATGCAATGACACTTGTGGATCCATGTGTGGTCTCTGAAGAGAGCACACATGCAATGACACTGGTTGTTATTACTAAAAAGAACACACATGCAATGACACTGGTGGATCCATGTGTGGATTGTGAAGAGAACACGCATGCAAAATGACTCTGGTTGTTGTTACTAAAAAGAACACACATGCAATGACACTAGTGGATCCGTAGGTGGTATGTGAAAAGAACACACATGCAAAATGACTCTAGTTGTTGCTACTAAAAAGAACACACATGCAAAGACACTGGTGGATCCATGTGTGGATTTTGAAAAGAACACGCATGCAAAATGACTGGTTGTTGTTACTAAAAAGAACACACATGCAATGACACCGGTGGATCCATGTGTGGTCTCTGTAGAGAACACACATTTCAATGACACAGGTGGCTCCATATGTGGTATGTGAAAAGAACACACATGCAAAATGACTCTGGTTGTTGTTACTAAAAAGAACACACATGCAATGACACTGGTGGATCCACGGGTGGATTGTGAAAAGAGCACTCCAATGACACTTGTGGATCCATATATGGTATGTGAAAAGAACACACATGCAATGACACTGGTGGATCCGTAGGTGGATTATGAAATGAACACACATGCAATGAAACTGGTGGATCCATAGGTTGTATGTGAGAAGAACACACATGCAAAATTACTCTGGTTGTTGTTACTAAAAATAACACACATGCAATGACACTGGTGGATCCATGGGTGGATTGTGAAAAGAACACACATGCAATGACACTGGTGGATCCATAGGTGGAATGTGAACAGAACACACATGCAAAATGACTCTGGTTGTTGTTACTAAAAAGAACACACATGCAATGACACTGGTGGTTCCATAGGTGGATTATGAAATGAACACACATACAATGACACTTGTGGATCCATTGGTGGTATGTGAGAACAACACACATTTACATGACTCTGGTTGTTGTTACTAAAAAGAACACACATGCAATGACCCTGGTGGATCCATAGGTGGTATGTGAAGAGATCACACATGCAAAATGACTCTGGTGGATCCATAGGTGGTATATGAAAAGAACACACATGGAAAATGACTCTGGTTGTTGTTACTAAAAAGAACACACATGCAATGACACTGGTCTATCCATGGGTGGATTGTGAAAAGAGCACACATGCAATGACACTGGTGATCCATATGTGGTATGTGAAAAGAACACACATGCAAAATGACTCTGGTTGTTGTTACTAAAAAGAACACACATGCAATGACACTGGTGGATCCATAGGTGGATTATGAAATGAACACACATACAATGACACTTGTGGATCCATTGGTGGTATGTGAGAAGAACACACATTTACATGACTCTGGTTGTTGTTACTAAAAAGAACACACATGCAATGACACGGGTGGATCCATAGGTGGTATGAGAAGAGATCACACATGCAAAATGACTCTGGTGGATCCATAGGTGGTATGTGAAAAGAACACGCATGCAAAATGTCTCTGGTTGTTGTTACTAAAAACAACACACATGCAATGACACTGGTGGATCCATGGGTGGATTGTGAAAAGAGCACACATGCAATGACACTGGTGATCCATATGTGGTATGTGAAAGGAACACACATGCAATGACTCTGGTTGTTGTTAGTGAAAAGAACACACGTGCAATGACACTGGTGGATCCATGTGTGGTCTCTGAAGAGAGCACGCATTTCAATGACTCTTGTTGTTATTAGTAAAAAGAAAACACATGCAATGACACTGGTGGATCCATGTGTGGATTGTGAAGAGCACGCACATGAAAAATGACTCTGATTGTTCTTACTAAAAAGAACACACATGCAATGACACTGTTGGATCCATAGGTGGTATATGAAAAGAACACACATGCAAAATGACTCTGGTTGTTGCTACTAAAAAGAACACACATGCAAAGACACTGGTGGATCCATGTGTGGATTGTGAAAAGAACACACATGCAAAATGACTGGTTGTTACTAAAAAGAACACACATGCAATGACACCGGTGGATCCATGTGTGGTCTCTGTAGAGAACACACATTTCAATGACACTAGTGGATCCATATGTGGTATGTGAAAAGAACACAGATGCAAAATCACTCTGGTTGTTGTTACTAAAAAGAACACACATGCAATGACACTGGTGGATCTATGGGTGGATTGTAAAAAGAGCACACATCCAATGACACTGGTGGATTCATATGTGGTATGTGAAAAGAACACACATGCAATGACACTGGTGGATCCGTACGTGGATTATGAAATGAACACACATGCAATGAAACTGGTGGATCCATAGGTTGTATGTGAGAAGAACACACATGCAAAATGACTCTGGTTGTTGTTACTAAAAAGAACACACATGCAATGACACTGGTGGATCCATGGGTGGATTGTGAAAAGAACACACATGCAATGACACTGGTGGATCCATAGGTGGTATGTGAAAAGAACACACATGCAAAATGACTCTGGTTGTTGTTACTAAAAAGAACACACATGCAATGACACTGGTGGATCCATAGGTGGATTATGAAATGAACACACATACAATGACACTTGTGGATCCATTGGTGGTATATGAGAAGAACACACATTTACATGACTCTAGTTGTTGTTACTAAAAAGAACACACATGCAATGACACTGGTGGATCCATAGGTGGTATGTGAAGAGATCACACATGCAAAATGACTCTAGTGGATCCATAGGTGGTATGTGAAAAGAACACACATGCAAAATGTCTCTGGTTGTTGTTACTAAAAAGAACACACATGCAATGACACTGGTGGATCCATGGGTGGATTGTGAAAAGATCACACATGCAATGACACTGGTGATCCATATGTGGTATGTGAAAGGAACACACATGCAATGACTCTGGTTGTTGTTAGTGAAAAGAACACACATGCAATGACACCGGTGGATCCATGTGTGGTCTCTGAAGAGAGCACACATTTCAATGACTCTTGTTGTTGTTAGTAAAAAGAAAACACATGCAATGACACTGGTGGATCCATGTGTGGTCTCTACAGAGAGCACACATGCAATGACACTGGCTGTTGTTATTAAAAAGAACACACATGCAATGATACTGGTCGATCCATGTGTGTATTGTGAAGAGAACACACATGCAAAATGACTCTGGTTATTGTTACAAAAAAGAACACACATGCAATGACACTGGTGGATCCATAGGTGGTATGTGAAAAGAACACACATGCAAAATGACTCTGGTTGTTGCTACTAAAAAGAACACACATGCAAAGACACCGGTGGATCCACGTGTGGATTGTGAAAAGAACACACATGCAAAATGACTGGTTGTTGTTACTAAAAAGAACACACATGCAATGACACCGGTGGATCCATGTGTGGTCTCTGTAGAGAACACAAATTTCAATGACACTGGTGGATCCATATGTGGTATGTGAAAAGAACACACATGCAAAATGACTCTGGTTGTTGTTACTAAAAAGAACACACATGCAATGACACTGGTGGATCTATGGGTGGATTGTGAAAAGAGCACACATCCAATGACACTGATGGATCCATATGTGGTATGTGAAAAGAACACACATTTAATGACACTGGTGGATCCGTACGTGGATTATGAAATGAACACACATGCAATGAAACTGGTGGATCCATAGGTTGTATGTGAGAAGAACACACATGCAAAATGACTCTGGTTGTTGTTACTAAAAAGAACACACATGCAATGACACTGGTGGATCCATGGGTGGATTGTGAAAAGAACACACATGCAATGACACTGGTGGATCCAGAGGTGGTATGTGAAAAGAAGACACATGCAAAATGACTCTGGTTGTTGTTACTAAAAAGAACACACATTCAATGACACTAGTGGATCCATAGGTGGATTATGAAATGAACACACATACAATGACACTTGTGGATCCATTGGTGGTATGTGAGAAGAATACACATTTACATGACTCTGGTTGTTGTTACTAAAAAGAACACACATGCAATGACACTGGTGGATCCATAGGTGGTATGTGAAGAGATCACACATGCAAAATGACTCTCGTGGATCCATAGGTGGTATGTGAAAAGAACACACATGCAAAATGACTCTGGTTGTTGTTACTAAAAAGAACACACATGCAATGACACTGGTGGATCCACGGGTGTATTGTGAAAAGAGCACACATGCAATGACACTGGTGATCCATATGTGGTATGTGAAAGGAACACACATGCAATGACTCTGGTTGTTGTTAGTGAAAAGAACACACATGCAATGACACTGGTGGATCCATGTGTGGTCTCTGAAGAGAGCACACATTTCAATGACTCTTGTTGTTGTTAGTAAAAAGAACACACATGCAATGACACTGGTGGATCCATGTGTGGTCTCTGAAGAGAGCACACATGCAATGACACTAGTTGTTGTTACTAAAAAGAACACACATGCAATGACACTGGTGGATCCATGTGTGGATTGTGAAGAGAACACACATGCAAAATGACTCTGGTTGTTGTTACTAAAAAGAACACACATGCAATGACACTGGTGGATCCATAGGTGGTGTGTGAAAATAACACACATGCAAAATGACTCTGGTTGTTGCTACTAAAAAGAACACACATGCAAAGACACTAGTGGATCCATGTGTGGATTGCGAAAAGAACACACATGCAAAATGACTGGTTGTTGTTACTAAAAAGAACACACATGCAACGACACCGGTGGATCCATGTGTGGTCTCCGTAGAGAACATACATTTCAATGACACTGGTGGATCCATATGTGATATGTGAAAAGAACACACATGCAAAATGACTCTAGTTGTTGTTACTATAAAGAACACAGATGGAATGACACTGGTGGATCCATGGGTGGATTGTGAAAAGAGCACTACAATTACAGTGGTGGATCCATATGTGGTATGTGAAAAGAACACAAATGTAATGACACTGGTGGATCCGTAGGTGGATTATGAAATGAACACACATGCAATGAAACTGGTGGATCCATAGGTTGTATGTGAGAAGAACACACATGCAAAATGACTCTGGTTGTTGTTGCTAAAAAGAACACACATGCAATGACACTGGTGGATCCATTGGTGGATTGTGAAAAGAACACACATGCAATGACACTGGTGGATCCATAGGTGGTATGTGAAAAGAACACACATGCAAAATGACTCTGGTTGTTGTTATTAAAAAGAACACACATGCAATGACACTCGTGGATCCATAGGTGGATTATGAAATGAACACACATACAATGACACTTGTGGATCCATTGGTGGTATGTAAGAAGAACACACATTTACATGACTCTGGTTGTTGTTACTAAAAAGAACACACATGCAATGACACTGGTGGATCCATAGGTGGTATGTGAAGAGATCACACATGCAAAATGACTCTGGTGGATCCATAGGTCGTATATGAAAAGAACACACATGCAAAATGACTCTGGTTGTTGTTACTAAAAAGAACACACATGCAATGACACTGGTGGATCCATGGGTGGATTGTGAAAAGAGCACACATGCAATGACACTGGTGATCCATATGTGGTATGTGAAAGGAACACACATGCAATGACTCTGGTTGTTGTTAGTGAAAAGAACACACATGCAATGACACTGGAGGATCCATGTGTGGTCTCTGAAGAGAGAACACATTTCAATGACTCTTGTTGTTGTTAGTAAAAATAAAACACATGCAATGACACTGGTGGATCCATGTGTGGTCTCTGAAGAGAGCACACATGCAATGGCACTAGTTGTTGTTACTAAAAAGAACACACATGCAATGACACTAGTGGATCCATGTGTGGATTGTGAAGAGAACACACATGCAAAATGACTCTGGTTGTTGTTACTAAAAAGATCACACATGCGAAATGACTATGGTGGATCCATAGGTGGTATGTGAAAAGAACACACATGCAAAATGACTCTGGTTGTTGCTACTAAAAAGAACACTCATGCAAAGACACTGGTGGATCCATGTGTGGATTGTGAAAAGAACACACATGCAAAATGACTGGTTGTTGTTACTAAAAATAACACACATGCAATGACACCGGTGGATCCATGTGTGGTCTCTGTAGAGAACACACATTTCAATGACACTGGTGGATCCATATGTGGTATGTGAAAAGAACACACATGCAAAATGACTCTGGTTGTTGTTACTAAAAAGAACACACATGCAATGACACTAGTGGATCCATGGGTGGATTGTGAAAAGAGCACACATCCAATGACACTGGTGGATCATATGTGGTATGTGAAAAGAACACACATGCAATGACACTAGTGGATCCGTAGGTGGATTATGAAATGAACACACATGCAATGAAACTGGTGGATCCATAGGTTGTATGTGAGAAGAACACACATGCAAAATGACTCTGGTTGTTGTTACTAAAAAGAACACACATGCAATGACACTGGTGGATCCATGGGTGGATTGTGAAAAGAACACACATGCAATGACACTAGTGGATCCATAGGTGGTATGTGAAAAGAACACACATGCAAAATGACTCTGGTTGTTGTTACTAAAAAGAACACACATGCAATGACACTGGTCGATCCATAGGTGGATTATGAAATGAACACACATGCAATGACACTAGTGGATCCATAGGTGGTATGTGAGAAGAACACACAATTCAATGACTCTGGTTGTTGTTACTAAAAATAACACACATGCAATGACACTAGAGGATCCATAGGTGGTATGTGAAGAGATCACACATGCATAATGACTCTGGTGGATCCATAGCTGGTATGTGAAAAGAACACACATGCAAAATGACTCTGGTTGTTGTTACTAAAAAGAACACACATGCAATGACACTGGTGGATCCATGGGTGGATTGTGAAAAGAGCACACATGCAATGACCCTGGTGATCCATATGTGGTATGTGAAAACAACACACATGCAATGACTCTGGTTGTTGTTAGTGAAAAGAACACACATGCAATGACACTGGTGGATCCATGTGTGGATTGTGAAGAGAACATACATGCAAAATGACTCTGGTTGTTGTTACTAAAAAGAACACACATGCAACGACACTGGTGGATCCATAGGTGGTATGTCAAAAGAACACACATGCAAAATGACTCTGGTTGTTACTAAAAAGAACACACATGCAAAGACACTGGTGGATCCATGTTTGGATTGTGAAAAGAACACACATGCAAAATGACTGGTTGTTGTTACTAAAAAGAACACACATGCAATGACACCGGTGGATCCATGTGTGGTCTTTGTAGAGAACACACATTTCAATGACACTGGTGGATCCATATGTGGTATGTGAAAAGAACACACATGCAAAATGACTTTGGTTGTTCTTACTAAAAAGAACACACATGCAATGACACTGGTGGATCCATGGGTGGATTGTGAAAAGAACACACATGCAATGACACTGGTGGATCAGTAGGTGGATTATGAAATGAACACACATGCAATGACATTGGTGGATCCATAGGTTGTATGTGAGAAGAACACACATGCAAAATGACTCTGGTTGTTGTTACTAAAAAGAACACACATGCAATGACACTGGTGGATCCATGGGTGGATTGTGAAAAGAACACACATGCAATGACACTGGTGGATCCATAGGTGGTATGTGAAAAGAACACACATGCAAAATGAGTCTGGTTGTTGTTACTAAAAAGAACACACATGCAATGACACTGGTGAATCCATAGGTGGATTATGAAATGAACACACATGCAATGACACTGGTGGATCCATAGGTGGTATGTGAGAAGAACACACATTTCAATGACTCTGGTTGTTGTTACTAAAAAGAACACACATGCAATGACACTGGTGGATCCATAGGTGGTATGTGAAGAGATCACACATGCAAAATGACTCTGGTGGATCCATAGGTGGTATGTGAAAAGAACACACATGCAAAATGACTCTGGTTGTTACTAAAAAGAACACACATGCAATGACACTAGTGGATCCATGGGTGGATTGTGAAAAGAGCACACATGCAATGACACTGGTGATCCATATGTGGTATGTGAAAAGAAAACACATGCAATGACTCTGGTTGTTGTTAGTGAAAAGAACACACATGCAATGACACTGGTGGAGCCATGTGTGGTCTTTGAAGAGAGCTCACATTTAATGACTCTTGCTGTTGTAAGTAAAAAGAAAAAACATGCAATGAAACTGGTGGATCTATGTGTGGGCTCTGAAGAGAGCACACATCCTATGACACTGGTTGTTGTTACTAAAAAGAACACACATGCAATGACACTGGTGGATCCATGTATGGTATGTGAAAAGAACACACATGCAAAATGACTCTGGTTGTTGTTACTAAAAAGAACACACATGCAATGACACTGGTGGATCCATAGGTCGTATGTGAAAAGAACACACATGCAATGACACTGGTGGATCCATAGGTGGTATGTGAAAACAACACACATGCAATGACACTGGTGGATCCATAGGTGGTATCTGAAAAGAACACACATGCAAAATGACTCTGGTTGTTACTAAAAACAACACACATGCAATGACACTGGTGGATGCATGTGTGGTCTCTGTAGAGAACACACATTTCAATTACACTTGTGGATCCATATGTGGTATGTGAAAAGAACACACATGCAATGACTCTGGTTGTTGTTAGTGAAATGAACACACATGCAATGACACTGGTGGATCCATAGATGGTATGTGAGAAGAACACACATGCAAAATGACTCTAGTTGTTGTTAGTAAAAAGAACACACATGCAATGACACTGGTGGATCCATGGGTGGATTGTGAAAAGAACACACATGCAATGACACTGGTGGATCCATAGGTGGTATGTGAAAAGAACACACATGCAAAATGACTCTGGTGGTTGTTACTAAAAAGAACACACATGAAATGACACTGGTGGATCCATAGGTGGATTATGAAATGAACACACATGCAATGACACTGGTGGATCCATAGGTGGTATGTGAGGAGAACACACATTTCAATGACTCTAGTTGTTGTTACTAAAAAGAACACACATGCAATGACACTGGTGGATCCATAGGTGGTATGTGAAAAGAACACACATGCAAAATGACTCTGGTTGTTGTTACTAAAAAGAACACACATGCAATGACACTGGTGGATCCATGGGTGGATTGTGAAAAGAGCACACATGCAATGACACTGGTGATCTGTATGTGGTATGTGAAAAGAACACACATGCAATGACTCTGGTTGTTGTTAGTGAAAAGAACACACATGCACTGATACGCACGTCGTCATGTCTCACTGATTGGGTCCGGCTATGTCGTCGTAGCTAGCTACTTCTTGTTGACCCGGCTACCGAACGGTAGCTGGCCTGTCTTGCCCTGTCCGGCTCTGCTTGGTCAGCCGGACGCTATCCGACTGCCCGGTACTTGTTCGGTTGGGGTACCTGGGGGTCATCCCCCTGACACTCTGGTTGTTGTTAGTGAAAAGAACACACATGCAATGACACTGGTGGATCCATGTGTGGTCTCTGAAGAGAGCACACATTTCAATGACTCTTGTTGTTGTTAGTTAAAAGAAAACACATGCAATGCCACTGGTGGATCCATCTGTGGTCTCTGAAGAGAGCACACATGCAATGACACTGCTTGTTGTTACTAAAAAGAACACACATGCAATGACACTGGTGGATCCATGTGTGGATTGTGAAGAGAACACACATGAAAAATGAGTCTGTTTGTTGTTACTAAAAAGAACACACATGTAATGACACTAGTGGATCCATAGGTGGTATGTGAAAAGAACACACATGCAAAATGACTCTGGTTGTTACTAAAACGAACACACATGCAATGACACTGGTGGATCCATGTGTGGTCTCTGTAGAGAACACACATTTCAATCACACTGGTGGATCCATATGTGGTATGTGAAAAGAACACACATGCAATGACTCTGGTTGTTGTTAGTGAAATGAACACACATGCAATGACACTGGTGGATCCATGGGTGGATTGTGAAAAGAACACGAATGCAATGACACTAGTGGATCCATAGGTCGTATGTGAAAAGAACACACATGCAAAATGACTCTTGTTATTGTTACTAAAAAGAACACACATGCAATGACACTGGTGGATCCATAGGTGGATTATGAAATGAACACACATACAATGACACTTGTGGATCCATTGGTGGTATGTGAGAAGAACACACATTTACTTGACTCTGGTTGTTACTAAAAAGAACACACATGCAATGACACTGGTGGATCCATAGGTGGTATGTGAAGAGATCACACATGCAAAATGACTCTGGTGGATCTATAGGTGGTATGTGAAAAGAACACACATGCAAAATGACTCTGGTTGTTGTTACTAAAAAGAACACACATGCAATGACACTGGTGGATTGTGAAAAGAGCACACATGCAATGACACTGGTGATCCATATGTCGTTTGTGAAAAGAACACACATGCAATGACACTAGTGGATCCATAGGTGGTATGTGAAAAGAACACACATGCAAAATGACTCTGGTTGTTGTTACTAAAAAGAACACACATGCAATGACACTGGTGGATCCATAGGTGGATTATGAAATGAACACACATGTAATGACACTAGTGGATCCATAGGTGGTATGTGAGAAGAACACACATTTTAATGACTCTGGTTGTTGTTACTAAAAATAACACACATGCAATGACACTAGAGGATCCATAGGTGGTATGTGAAGAGATTGCACATGCAAAATGACTCTGGTGGATCCATAGGTGGTATGTGAAAAGAACACACATGCAAAATGACTCTGGTTGTTGTTACTAAAAAGAACACACATGCAATGACACTGGTGGATCCATGGGTGGATTGTGAAAAGAGCACACATGCAATGACCCTGGTGATCCATATGTGGTATGTGAAAAGAACACACATGCAATGACTCTTGTTGTTGTTAGTGAAAAGAACACACATGCAATGACACTGGTGGATCCATGTGTGGTCTCTGAAAAGAGCACACATTTCAATGACTCTTGTTGTTGTTAGTAAAAAGAAAACACATGCAATGACACTGGTGGATCCATGTGTGGTCTCTGAAGAGAGCACACATGCAATGACACTGGTTGTTGTTACTAAAAAGAACACACATGCAATGACACTGGTGGATCCATGTGTGGATTGTGAAGAGAACACACATGTAAATGACTCTGGTTGTTGTTACTAAAAAGAACACACATGAAATGACACTGGTGGATCCATAGGTGGTATGTCAAAAGAACACACATGCAAAATGACTCTGGTTGTTACTAAAAAGAACACACATGCAAAGACAATGGTGGATCCATGTTTGGATTGTGAAAAGAACACACATGCAAAATGACTGGTTGTTGTTACTAAAAAGAATACACATGCAATTACACTGGTGGATCCATTGGTGGTATGTGAAAAGAACACACATGCAATGACACTGGTGGATCCATAGGTGGTATGTGAAAAGAACACACATGCAAAATGACTCTGGTTGTTACTAAAAAGAACACACATGCAATGACACTGGTGGATCCATGTGTGGTCTCTGTAGAGAACACACATTTCAATTACACTGGTGGATCCATATGTGGTATGTGAAAAGAACACACATGCAATGACACTGGTGGATCCATAGGTGGTATGTGAAGAGATCACACATGCAAAATGACTCTGGTGGTTCTATAGGTGGTATGTGAAAAGAACACACATGCAAAATGACTCTGGTTGTTGTTACTAAAAAGAACACACATGCAATGACACTGGTGGATTGTGAAAAGAGCACACATGCAATGACACTGGTGATCCATATGTCGTTTGTGAAAAGAACACACATGCAATGACACTAGTGGATCCATAGGTGGCATGTGAAAAGAACACACATGCAAAATGACTCTGGTTGTTGTTACTAAAAAGAACACACATGCAATGACACTGGTGGATCCATAGGTGTATTATGAAATGAACACACATGTAATGACACTAGTGGATCCATAGGTGGTATGTGAGAAGAACACACATTTTAATGACTCTGGTTGTTGTTAATAAAAATAACACACATGCAATGACACTAGAGGATCCATAGGTGGTATGTGAAGAGATTGCACATGCAAAATGACTCTGGTGGATCCATAGGTGGTATGTGAAAAGAACACACATGCAAAATGACTCTGGTTGTTGTTACTAAAAAGAACACACATGCAATGACACTGGTGGATCCATGGGTGGATTGTGAAAAGAGCACACATGCAATGACCCTGGTGATCCATATGTGGTATGTGAAAAGAACACACATGCAATGACTCTGGTTGTTGTTAGTGAAAAGAACACACATGCAATGACACTGGTGGATCCATGTGTGGTCTCTGAAAAGAGCACACATTTCAATGACTCTTGTTGTTGTTAGTAAAAAGAAAACACATGCAATGACACTGGTGGATCCAGGTGTGGTCTCTGAAGAGAGCACACATGCAATGACACTGGTTGTTGTTACTAAAAAGAACACACATGCAATGACACTGGTGGATCCATGTGTGGATTGTGAAGAGAACACACATGTAAATGACTCTGGTTGTTGTTACTAAAAAGAACACACATGCAATGACACTGGTGGATCCATAGGTGGTATGTCAAAAGAACACACATGCAAAATGACTCTGGTTGTTACTAAAAAGAACACACATGCAAAGACAATGGTGGATCCATGTTTGGATTGTGAAAAGAACACACATGCAAAATGACTGGTTGTTGTTACTAAAAAGAATACACATGCAATGACACTGGTGGATCCATATGTGGTATGTGAAAATAACACACATGCAAAATGACATTGGCTGTTGTTACTAAAAAGAACACACATGCAATGACACTGGTGGATCCATGGGTGGATTGTGAAAAGAGCCAACATGCAATGACACTGGTGGATCCATATGTGGTATGTGAAAAGAAGACACATGCAATGACACTGGTGGATCCGTAGGTGGATTATGAAATGAACACACATGCAATGACGCTGGTGGATCCATAGGTTGTATGTGAGAAGAACACACCTGCAAAATGACTCTGGTTGTTGCTACTAAAAAGAACACACATGCAATGACACTGGTGGATCCATGGGTGGATTGTGAAAAGAACACACATGCAATGACACTAGTGGATCCATAGGTGGTATGTGAAAAGAACACACATGCAAAATTAGTCTGGTTGTTGTTACTAAAAAGAACACACATGCAATGACACTGGTGGATCCATAGGTGGATTATGAAATGAACACACATGCAATGACACAGGTGGATCCATAGGTGGTATGTGAGAAGAACACACATTTCAATGACTCTGGTTGTTACTAAAAAGAACACACATGCAATGACACTGGTGGATTCATAGGTGGTATGTGAAGAGATCACACATGCAAATGACTCTGTGGATCCATAGGTGGTATGTGAAAAGAACACACATGCAAAATGACTATGGTCGTTGTTACTAAAAAGAACACACGTACAATAACACTGGTGGATCCATGGGTGGATTTTGAAAAGAGCACACATGCAATGACACTGGTGATCCATATGTGGTATGTGAAAAGAATACACATGCAATGACTCTGGTTGTTGTTAGTGAAAAGAACACACATGCAATGACACTGGTGGATCCATGTGTGGTCTCTGAAGAGAGCACACATTTAATGACTCTTGTTGTTGTTAGTAAAAAGAAAACACATGCAATGACACTAGTGGATCCATGTGTGGGCTCTGAAGAGAGCACACATGCAATGACACTGGTTGTTGTTACTAAAAAGAACACACATGCAATGACACTGGTGGATCCATGTGTGGTATGTGAAAAGAACACACATGCAAAATGACTCTGGTTGTTACTAAAAAGAACAAACATGGAATGACACTGGTGGATCCATAGGTGGTATGTGAAAAGAACACACATGCAATTACACTGGTGGATCCATTGGTGGTATGTGAAAAGAACACACATGCAATGACACTGGTGGATCTATAGGTGGTATGTGAAAAGAACACACATGCAAAATGACTCTGGTTGTTACTAAAAAGAACACACATGCAATGACACTGGTGGATCCATGTGTGGTCTCTGTAGAGAACACACATTTCAATTACACTGGTGGATCCATATGTGGTATGTGAAAAGAACACACATGCAATGACTGTGGTTGTTGTTAGTGAAATGAACACACATGCAATGACACTGGTGGATCCATAGGTGGTATGTGATAAGAACACACATGCAAAAGGACTCTAGTTGTTGTTACTAAAAAGAATACACATGCAATGACACTGGTGGATCCATGGGTGGATTGTGAAAAGAACACACATGCAATGACACTGGTGGATCCATAGGTGGTATGTGAAAAGAACACACATGCAAAATGACTCTGCTCGTTGTTACTAAAAAGAACACACATGAAATGACACTGGTGGATCCATAGGTGGATTATGAAATGAACACACATGCAATGACACTGGTGGATCCATAGGTGGTATGTGAGAAGAACACACATTTCAATGACTCTAGTTGTTGTTACTAAAAAGAACAGACATGAAATGACACTGGTGGATCCATAGGTGGTATGTGAAAAGAACACATATGTAAAATGACTCTGGTTGTTGATACTAAAAAGAACACACATGCAATGACACTGGCGGATCCATGGGTGGATTGTGAAAAGAGCACACATGCAATGACACTGGTGATCCATATGTGGTATGTGAAAAGAACACACATGCAATGAATCTGGTTGTTGTTAGTGAAAAGAACACACATGCAATAAAACTGGTGGATCCATGTGTGCTCACACATTTCAATGACTCTTGTTGTTGCTAGTAAAAAGAAAACACATGCAATGCCACTTGTGGATCCATGTGTGGTCTCTGAAGAGAGTACACATGCAATGACACTGGTTGTTACTAAAAAGAACACGCATGCAATGACACTGGTGGATCCATGTGTCTTTTGTGAAGAGAACACACATGCAAAATGACTCTGGTTGTTGTTACTAAAAAGAACACACATGAAATGACACTAGTGGATCCATGTGTGGTCTCTATAGAGAACACACATTTCAATGTCACTGGTGGATAAATATGTGGTATGTGAAAAGAACACACATGGAATGACACTGGTGGATCCATAGGTGGTATGTGAAAAGAACACACATGCAATGACACTGGTGGATCCATAGGTGGTATGTGAAAAGAACACACATGCAAAATGACTCTGGTTGTTACTAAAAATAACACACATGCAATGACACTGGTGGATCCATGGGTGGATTGTGAAAAGAACACACATGCAATGACACTGGTGGATCCATAGGTGGTATGTGAAAAGAACACACATGCAAAATGACTCTGGTTGTTGTTACTAAAAAGAACACACATGCAATGACACTGGTGGATCCATGGGTGGATTGTGAAAAGAGCACACATGCAATGACACTGGTGATCTGTATGTGGTATGTGAAAAGAACACACATGCAATGACACTGGTGGATCATATGTGGTATGTGAAAAGAACACACATGCAATGACACTGGTGGATCCGTAGGTGGATTATGAAATGAACACACATGCAATGAAACTGGTGGATCCATAGGTTGTATGTGAGAAGAACACACATGCAAAATGACTCTGGTTGTTGTTACTAAAAAGAACACACATGCAATGACACTGGTGGATCCATGGGTGGATTGTGAAAAGAACACACATGCAATGACACTGGTGGATCCATAGGTGGTATGTGAAAAGAACACACATGCAAAATGACTCTGCTCGTTGTTACTAAAAAGAACACACATGAAATGACACTGGTGGATCCATAGGTGGATTATGAAATGAACACACATGCAATGACACTGGTGGATCCATAGGTGGTATGTGAGAAGAACACACATTTCAATGACTCTAGTTGTTGTTACTAAAAAGAACAGACATGAAATGACACTGGTGGATCCATAGGTGGTATGTGAAAAGAACACACATGTAAAATGACTCTGGTTGTTGATACTAAAAAGAACACACATGCAATGACACTGGCGGATCCATGGGTGGATTGTGAAAAGAGCACACATGCAATGACACTGGTGATCCATATGTGGTATGTGAAAAGAACACACATGCAATGAATCTGGTTGTTGTTAGTGAAAAGAACACACATGCAATAAAACTGGTGGATCCATGTGTGCTCACACATTTCAATGACTCTTGTTGTTGCTAGTAAAAAGAAAACACATGCAATGCCACTTGTGGATCCATGTGTGGTCTCTGAAGAGAGTACACATGCAATGACACTGGTTGTTACTAAAAAGAACACGCATGCAATGACACTGGTGGATCCATGTGTCTTTTGTGAAGAGAACACACATGCAAAATGACTCTGGTTGTTGTTACTAAAAAGAACACACATGAAATGACACTAGTGGATCCATGTGTGGTCTCTATAGAGAACACACATTTCAATGTCACTGGTGGATAAATATGTGGTATGTGAAAAGAACACACATGGAATGACACTGGTGGATCCATAGGTGGTATGTGAAAAGAACACACATGCAATGACACTGGTGGATCCATAGGTGGTATGTGAAAAGAACACACATGCAAAATGACTCTGGTTGTTACTAAAAATAACACACATGCAATGACACTGGTGGATCCATGGGTGGATTGTGAAAAGAACACACATGCAATGACACTGGTGGATCCATAGGTGGTATGTGAAAAGAACACACATGCAAAATGACTCTGGTTGTTGTTACTAAAAAGAACACACATGCAATGACACTGGTGGATCCATGGGTGGATTGTGAAAAGAGCACACATGCAATGACACTGGTGATCTGTATGTGGTATGTGAAAAGAACACACATGCAATGACACTGGTGGATCATATGTGGTATCTGAAAAGAACACACATGCAATGACACTGGTGGATCCGTAGGTGGATTATGAAATGAACACACATGCAATGAAACTGGTGGATCCATAGGTTGTATGTGAGAAGAACACACATGCAAAATGACTCTGGTTGTTGTTACTAAAAAGAACACACATGCAATGACACTGGTGGATCCATGGGTGGATTGTGAAAAGAACACACATGCAATGACACTGGTGGATCCATAGGTGGTATGTGAAAAGAACACACATGCAAAATGACTCTGCTCGTTGTTACTAAAAAGAACACACATGAAATGACACTGGTGGATCCATAGGTGGATTATGAAATGAACACACATGCAATGACACTGGTGGATCCATAGGTGGTATGTGAGAAGAACACACATTTCAATGACTCTAGTTGTTGTTACTAAAAAGAACAGACATGCAATGACACTGGTGGATCCATAGGTGGTATGTGAAAAGAACACACATGTAAAATGACTCTGGTTGTTGATACTAAAAAGAACACACATGCAATGACACTGGCGGATCCATGGGTGGATTATGAAAAGAGCACACATGCAATGACACTGGTGATCCATATGTGGTATGTGAAAAGAACACACATGCAATGAATCTGGTTGTTGTTAGTGAAAAGAACACACATGCAATAAAACTGGTGGATCCATGTGTGCTCACACATTTCAATGACTCTTGTTGTTGCTAGTAAAAAGAAAACACATGCAATGCCACTTGTGGATCCATGTGTGGTCTCTGAAGAGAGTACACATGCAATGACACTGGTTGTTACTAAAAAGAACACGCATGCAATGACACTGGTGGATCCATGTGTCTTTTGTGAAGAGAACACACATGCAAAATGACTCTGGTTGTTGTTACTAAAAAGAACACACATGAAATGACACTAGTGGATCCATGTGTGGTCTCTATAGAGAACACACATTTCAATGTCACTGGTGGATAAATATGTGGTATGTGAAAAGAACACACATGGAATGACACTGGTGGATCCATAGGTGGTATGTGAAAAGAACACACATGCAATGACACTGGTGGATCCATAGGTGGTATGTGAAAAGAACACACATGCAAAATGACTCTGGTTGTTACTAAAAATAACACACATGCAATGACACTGGTGGATCCATGGGTGGATTGTGAAAAGAACACACATGCAATGACACTGGTGGATCCATAGGTGGTATGTGAAAAGAACACACATGCAAAATGACTCTGGTTGTTGTTACTAAAAAGAACACACATGCAATGACACTGGTGGATCCATAGGTGGATTATGAAATGAACACACATGCAATGACACTGGTGGATCAATAGGTGGTATGTGAGAAGAACACACATTTCAATGACTCTGGTTGTTGTTACTAAAAAGAACACACATGCAATGACACTTTTGGATCCATAGGTGGTATGTGAAGAGATCACACATGCGAAATGACTATGGTGGATCCATAGGTGATATGTCAAAAGAACACACATGCAAAATGACTCTGGTTGTTGTTACTAAAAAGAACACACATGCAATAACACTGGTGGATCCATGGGTGGATTGTGAAAAGAGCACACATGCAATGACACTGGTGATCCATATGTGGTATGTGAAAAGAACACACATCCAATGACTCTGGTTGTTGTTATTGAAAAGAACACACATGCAATGACATTGGTGGATCAATGTGTGGTCTCTGAAGAGAGCACACATTTCAATGACTCTTGTTGTTGTTAGTAAAAAGAAAACACATGCAATGACACTGGTGGATCGATGTGTGGTCTCTAAAGAGAGCACACATGCAATGACACTGGTTGTTGTTACTAAAAAGAACACACATGCAATGATACTGGTGGATCCATGTGTGGATTGTGAAGAGAACACACATGCAAAATGACTCTGGTTGTTGTTACTAAAACGAACACACATGCAATGATACTGGTGGATCCATAGGTGATATGTCAAAAGAACACACATGCAAAATGACTCTGGTTGTTGTTACTAAAAAGAACACACATGCAATGACACTGGTGGATCCATGTGTGGATTGTGAAAAGAACACACATGCAAAATGACTGGTTGTTGTTACTAAAAAGAACACACATGCAATGACATCGGTGGATCCATGTGTGGTCTTTGTAGAGAACACACATTTCAATGACACTGGTGGATCCATAGGTGGTATGTGAAAAGAACATACATGCAAAATGACTCTGGTTGTTGTTACTAAAAAGAACACACATGCAATGACACTGGTGGATCCATGGGTGGATTGTGAAAAGAGCACACATGCAATGACACTGGTGATCCAGATGTGGTATGTGAAAAGAACACACATGAAATGATTCTAATTGTTGTTAGTGAAAATAACACACATGCAATGAAACTGGTGGATCCATGTGTGGTCTCTAAAGAGAGCACACATTTCAATGACTGTTGTTGTTGTTAGTCAAAAGAAAACACATGCAATGACACTTATGGATCCATGTGTGGTCTCTGAAGAGAGCACACATGCAATGACACTAGTTGTTACTAAAAAGAACACGCATGCAATGACACTGGTGGATCCATGTGTCGATTGTGAAGAGAACACACATGCAAAATGACTCTGGTTGTTGTTACTAAAAAGAACACACATGCAATGAAACTGGTGGATCCATAGGTGGTATGTGAAAAGAACACACATGCAATGACACTGGTGGATCCATAGGTGGTATGTGAAAAGAACAAACATGCAAAATGACTCTGGTTGTTGTTACTAAAAAGAACACACATGCAATGACACTGGTGGATCCATAGTTGGATTATGAAATGAACACACATGCAATGACACTGGTGGATCCATAGGTGGTATGTGAGAAGAACACATATTTCAATGACTCTGGTTGTTGTTACTAAAAAGACACACATGCAATGACACTGGTGGATCCATAGGTGGTATGTGAAGAGATCACACATGCGAAATGACTATGGTGGATCCATTGGTGATATGTCAAAAGAACACACATGCAAAATGACTCTGGTTGTTGTTACTAAAAAGAACACACATGCAATGACACTGGTGGATCCATGGGTGGATTGTGAAAAGAGCACACATGCAATGACACTGGTGATCCATATGTGGTATGTGAAAAGAACACACATCCAATGACTCTGGTTGTTGTTAGTGAAAAGAACACACATGCAATGACACTGGTGGATCAATGTATGGTCTCTGAAGAGAGCACACATTTCAATGACTCTTGTTGTTGTTAGTAAAAAGAAAACACATGCAATGACACTGGTGGATCCATGTGTGGTCTCTAAAGAGAGCACACATGCAATGACACTGGTTGTTGTTACTAAAAAGAACACACATGCAATGATACTGGTGGATCCATGTGTGGATTGTGAAGAGAACACACATGCAAAATGACTCTGGTTGTTGTTACTAAAATGAACACACATGCAATGACGCTGATGGATCCATAGGTGGTATGTCAAAAGAACACACATGCAAAATGACTGGTTGTTGTTACTAAAAAGAACACACATGCAATGACACCGGTGGATCCATGTGTGGTCTTTGTAGAGAACACACATTTCAATGACACTGGTGGATCCATAGGTGGTATGTGAAAAGAACACACATACAAAATGACTCTGGTTGTTGTTACTAAAAAGAACACACATGCAATGAGACTGGTGGATCCATAGGTGGATTAAGAAAGGAACACACATGCAATGACACTGGTGGATCCATAGGTGGTATGTGAGAAGAACACACATTTCAATGACTCTGGTTGTTGTTACTAAAAAGACCACACATGCAATGACACTGGAGGATCCATAGGTGGTATGTGAAGAGATCACACATACGAAATGACTATGGTGGATCCATAGGTGGTATGTGAAAAGAACACACATGCAAAATGACTCTGGTTGTTGTTACTAAAAAGAACACACATGCAATGACACTGGTGGATCCATGGGTGGATTGTGGAAAGAGCACACATGCAATGACACTAGTGATCCATATGTGGTACGTGAAAAGAACACACATGCAATGATTCTAGTTGTTGTTAGTGAAAAGAACACACATGCAATGACAGTGATGGATCCATGTGTGGTCTCTGAAGAGAGCACACATTTAATGACTCTTGTTGTTGTTAGTAAAAAGAAAACACGTGCAATGACACTGGTGGATCCATGTGTGGGCTCTGAAGAGAGCACACATGCAATGACACTGGTTGTTGTTACTAAAAAGAACACACATGCAATGACACTAGTGGATCCATGTGTGGTATGTGAAAAGAACACACATGCAAAATGACTCTGGTTTGCTGTTACTAAAAAGAACACACATGCAATGACACTGGTGGATCCATAGGTGGTATGTGAAAAGAACACACATGCAATTACACTGGTGGATCCATAGGTGATATGTGAAAAGAACACACATGCAATGACACTGGTGGATCCATAGGTGGTATGTGAAAAGAACACACATGCAAAATGACTCTGGTTGTTACTAAAAAAACACAGTTGCAATGACACTGGTGGATCCATGTGTGGTCTCTGTAGAGAACACACATTTCAATTACGCTGGTGGATCCATATGTGGTATGTGAAAAGAACACACATGCAATGACTCTGGTTGTTGTTAGTGAAATGAACACACATGCAATGACACTGGTGGATCCATCGGTGGTATGTGAGAAGAACACACATGCAAAATGACTCTAGTTGTTGTTACTAAAAAGAATACACATGCAATGACACTGGTGGATCCATTGGTGGATTGTGAAAAGAACACACATGCAATGGCACTGGTGATCCATATGTGGTATGTGAAAAGAACACACATGAAATGATTCTAATTGTTGTTAGTGAAAATAACACACATGCAATGAAACTGGTGGATCCATGTGTGGTCTCTAAAGAGCGCACACATTTCAATGACTCTTGTTGTTGTTAGTAAATAGAAAACACATGCAATGACACTTATGGATCCATGTGTGGTCTCTGAAGAGAGCACACATGCAATGACACTGGTTGTTACTAAAAAGAACACGCATGCAATGACACTGGTGGATCCATGTGTCGATTGTGAAGAGAACACACATGTAAAATGACTCTGGTTGTTGTTACTAAAAAGAACACACATGCAATGAAACTGGTGGATCCATAGGTGGTATGTGAAAAGAACACACATGCAATGACACTGGTGGATCCATAGGTGGTATGTGAAAAGAACAAACATGCAAAATGACTCTGGTTGTTACTAAAAAGAACACACATGCAATGACACTGGTGGATCCATGGGTGGATTATGAAAAGAACACACATGCAATGACACTGGTGGATCCATAGGTGGTATGTGAAAAGAACACACATGCAAAATGACTCTGGTTGTTGTTACTAAAAAGAACACACATGCAATGACACTGGTGGATCCATAGTTGGATTATGAAATGAACACACATGCAATGACACTGGTGGATCCATAGGTGGTATGTGAGAAGAACACACATTTCAATGACTCTGGTTGTTGTTACTAAAAAGAACACACATGCAATGACACTGGTGGATCCATAGGTGGTATGTGAAGAGATCACACATGCGAAATGACTATGGTGGATCCATTGGTGATATATCAAAAGAACACACATGCAAAATGACTCTGGTTGTTGTTACTAAAAAGAACACACATGCAATGACACTGATGGATCCATGGGTGGATTGTGAAAAGAGCACACATGCAATGACACTGGTGATCCATATGTGGTATGTGAAAAGAACACACATCCAATGACTCTGGTTGTTGTTAGTGAAAAGAACACACATGCAATGACACTGGTGGATCAATGTATGGCCTCTGAAGAGAGCACACATTTCAATGACTCTTGTTGTTGTTAGTAAAAAGAAAACACATGCAATGACACTGGTGGATCCATGTGTGGTCTCTAAAGAGAGCACACATGCAATGACACTGGTTGTTGTTACTAAAAAGAACACACATGCAATGATACTGGTGGATCCATGTGTGGATTGTGAAGAGAACACACATGCAAAATGACTCTGGTTGTTGTTACTAAAATGAACACACATGGAATGACACTGGTGGATCCATAGGTGGTATGTCAAAAGAACACACATGCAAAATGACTGGTTGTTGTTACTAAACAGAACACACATGCAATGAAACCGGTGGATCCATGTGTGGTCTTTGTAGAGAACACATATTTCAATGACACTGGTGGATCTATAGGTGGTATGTGAAAAGAACACACATACAAAATGACTCTGGTTGTTGTTACTAAAAAGAACACACATGCAATGACACTGGTGGATCCATAGGTGGATTAAGAAATGAACACACATGCAATGACACTGGTGGATCCATAGGTGGTATGTGATAGGAACACACATTTCAATGACTCTGGTTGTTGTTACTAAAAAGAACACACATGCAATGAAACTGGAGGATCCATACGTGGTATGTGAAGAGATCACACATGCGAAATGACTATGGTGGATCCATAGGTGGTATGTGAAAAGAACACACATGCAAAATGACTCTGGTTGTTGTTACTAAAAAGAACACACATGAAATGACACTGGTGGATCCATGGGTGGATTGTGGAAAGATCACACATGCAATGACACTGGTGATCCATATGTGGTATGTGAAAAGAACACACATGCAATGATTCTAGTTGTTGTTAGTGAAAATAACACACATTCAATGACACTGATGGATCCATGTGTGGTCTCTGAAGAGAGCACACATTTAATGACTCTTGTTGTTGTTAGTAAAAAGAAAACACGTGCAATGACACTGGTGGATCCATGTGTGGGCTCTGAAGAGAGCACACATGCAATGAAACTGGTTGTTGTTACTAAAAAGAACACACATGCAATGACACTAGTGGATCCATGTGTGGTATGTGAAAAGAACACACATGCAAAATGACTCTGGTTGTTGCTACTAAAAAGAACACACATGCAATGACACTGGTGGATCCATAGGTGGTATGTGAAAAGAACACACATGCAATTACACTGGTGGATCCATAGGTGATATGTGAAAAGAACACACATGCAATGACACTGGTGGATCCATAGGTGGTATGTGAAAAGAACACACATGCAAAATGACTCTAGTTGTTACTAAAAAAACACAGATGCAATGACACTGGTGGATCCATGTGTGGTCTCTATAGAGAACACACATTTCAATTACGCTGGTGGATCCATATGTGGTATGTGAAAAGAACACACATGCAATGACTCTGGTTGTTGTTAGTGAAATGAACACACATGCAATGACACTGGTGGATCCATCGGTGGTATGTGAGAAGAACACACATGCAAAATGACTCTAGTTGTTGTTACTAAAAAGAATACACATGCAATGGCACTGGTGGATCCAAAGGTGGTATGTGAAAAGAACACACATGCAAAATGACTCTGGTCGTTGTTACTAAAAAGAACACACATGAAATGACACTGGTGGATCCATAGGTGGATTATGAAATGAACACACATGCAATGACACTGGTGGATCCATAGGTGGTATGTGAGAAGAACACACATTTCAATGACTCTAGTTGTTGTTACTAAAAAGAACACACATGCAATGACACTGGTGGATCCATAGGTGGTATGTGAAAAGAACACACATGCAAAATGACTCTGGTTGTTGTTACTAAAAAGAACACACATGCAATGACACTGGTGGATCCATGGGTGGATTGTGAAAAGAGCACACATGCAATGACACTGGTGATCCAGATGTGGTATGTGAAAAGAACACACATGAAATGATTCTAATTGTTGTTAGTGAAAATAACACACATGCAATGAAACTGGTGGATCCATGTGTGGTCTCTAAAGAGAGCACACATTTCAATGACTGTTGTTGTTGTTAGTCAAAAGAAAACACATGCAATGACACTTATGGATCCATGTGTGGTCTCTGAAGAGAGCACACATGCAATGACACTAGTTGTTACTAAAAAGAACACGCATGCAATGACACTGGTGGATCCATGTGTCGATTGTGAAGAGAACACACATGCAAAATGACTCTGGTTGTTGTTACTAAAAAGAACACACATGCAATGAAACTGGTGGATCCATAGGTGGTATGTGAAAAGAACACACATGCAATGACACTGGTGGATCCATAGGTGGTATGTGAAAAGAACAAACATGCAAAATGACTCTGGTTGTTGTTACTAAAAAGAACACACATGCAATGACACTGGTGGATCCATAGTTGGATTATGAAATGAACACACATGCAATGACACTGGTGGATCCATAGGTGGTATGTGAGAAGAACACATATTTCAATGACTCTGGTTGTTGTTACTAAAAAGACACACATGCAATGACACTGGTGGATCCATAGGTGGTATGTGAAGAGATCACACATGCGAAATGACTATGGTGGATCCATTGGTGATATGTCAAAAGAACACACATGCAAAATGACTCTGGTTGTTGTTACTAAAAAGAACACACATGCAATGACACTGGTGGATCCATGGGTGGATTGTGAAAAGAGCACACATGCAATGACACTGGTGATCCATATGTGGTATGTGAAAAGAACACACATCCAATGACTCTGGTTGTTGTTAGTGAAAAGAACACACATGCAATGACACTGGTGGATCAATGTATGGTCTCTGAAGAGAGCACACATTTCAATGACTCTTGTTGTTGTTAGTAAAAAGAAAACACATGCAATGACACTGGTGGATCCATGTGTGGTCTCTAAAGAGAGCACACATGCAATGACACTGGTTGTTGTTACTAAAAAGAACACACATGCAATGATACTGGTGGATCCATGTGTGGATTGTGAAGAGAACACACATGCAAAATGACTCTGGTTGTTGTTACTAAAATGAACACACATGCAATGACGCTGATGGATCCATAGGTGGTATGTCAAAAGAACACACATGCAAAATGACTGGTTGTTGTTACTAAAAAGAACACACATGCAATGACACCGGTGGATCCATGTGTGGTCTTTGTAGAGAACACACATTTCAATGACACTGGTGGATCCATAGGTGGTATGTGAAAAGAACACACATACAAAATGACTCTGGTTGTTGTTACTAAAAAGAACACACATGCAATGAGACTGGTGGATCCATAGGTGGATTAAGAAAGGAACACACATGCAATGACACTGGTGGATCCATAGGTGGTATGTGTGAAGAACACACATTTCAATGACTCTGGTTGTTGTTACTAAAAAGACCACACATGCAATGACACTGGAGGATCCATAGGTGGTATGTGAAGAGATCACACATACGAAATGACTATGGTGGATCCATAGGTGGTATGTGAAAAGAACACACATGCAAAATGACTCTGGTTGTTGTTACTAAAAAGAACACACATGCAATGACACTGGTGGATCCATGGGTGGATTGTGGAAAGAGCACACATGCAATGACACTAGTGATCCATATGTGGTACGTGAAAAGAACACACATGCAATGATTCTAGTTGTTGTTAGTGAAAACACCACACATGCAATGACAGTGATGGATCCATGTGTGGTCTCTGAAGAGAGCACACATTTAATGACTCTTGTTGTTGTTAGTAAAAAGAAAACACGTGCAATGACACTGGTGGATCCATGTGTGGGCTCTGAAGAGAGCACACATGCAATGACACTGGTTGTTGTTACTAAAAAGAACACACATGCAATGACACTAGTGTATCCATGTGTGGTATGTGAAAAGAACACACATGCAAAATGACTCTGGTTTGCTGTTACTAAAAAGAACACACATGCAATGACACTGGTGGATCCATAGGTGGTATGTGAAAAGAACACACATGCAATTACACTGGTGGATCCATAGGTGATATGTGAAAAGAACACACATGCAATGACACTGGTGGATCCATAGGTGGTATGTGAAAAGAACACACATGCAAAATGACTCTGGTTGTTACTAAAAAAACACAGTTGCAATGACACTGGTGGATCCATGTGTGGTCTCTGTAGAGAACACACATTTCAATTACGCTGGTGGATCCATATGTGGTATGTGAAAAGAACACACATGCAATGACTCTGGTTGTTGTTAGTGAAATGAACACACATGCAATGACACTGGTGGATCCATCGGTGGTATGTGAGAAGAACACACATGCAAAATGACTCTAGTTGTTGTTACTAAAAAGAATACACATGCAATGACACTGGTGGATCCATTGGTGGATTGTGAAAAGAACACACATGCAATGGCACTGGTGATCCATATGTGGTATGTGAAAAGAACACACATGAAATGATTCTAATTGTTGTTAGTGAAAATAACACACATGCAATGAAACTGGTGGATCCATGTGTGGTCTCTAAAGAGCGCACACATTTCAATGACTCTTGTTGTTGTTAGTAAATAGAAAACACATGCAATGACACTTATGGATCCATGTGTGGTCTCTGAAGAGAGCACACATGCAATGACACTGGTTGTTACTAAAAAGAACACGCATGCAATGACACTGGTGGATCCATGTGTCGATTGTGAAGAGAACACACATGTAAAATGACTCTGGTTGTTGTTACTAAAAAGAACACACATGCAATGAAACTGGTGGATCCATAGGTGGTATGTGAAAAGAACACACATGCAATGACACTGGTGGATCCATAGGTGGTATGTGAAAAGAACAAACATGCAAAATGACTCTGGTTGTTACTAAAAAGAACACACATGCAATGACACTGGTGGATCCATGGGTGGATTATGAAAAGAACACACATGCAATGACACTGGTGGATCCATAGGTGGTATGTGAAAAGAACACACATGCAAAATGACTCTGGTTGTTGTTACTAAAAAGAACACACATGCAATGACACTGGTGGATCCATAGTTGGATTATGAAATGAACACACATGCAATGACACTGGTGGATCCATAGGTGGTATGTGAGAAGAACACACATTTCAATGACTCTGGTTGTTGTTACTAAAAAGAACACACATGCAATGACACTGGTGGATCCATAGGTGGTATGTGAAGAGATCACACATGCGAAATGACTATGGTGGATCCATTGGTGATATATCAAAAGAACACACATGCAAAATGACTCTGGTTGTTGTTACTAAAAAGAACACACATGCAATGACACTGATGGATCCATGGGTGGATTGTGAAAAGAGCACACATGCAATGACACTGGTGATCCATATGTGGTATGTGAAAAGAACACACATCCAATGACTCTGGTTGTTGTTAGTGAAAAGAACACACATGCAATGACACTGGTGGATCAATGTATGGCCTCTGAAGAGAGCACACATTTCAATGACTCTTGTTGTTGTTAGTAAAAAGAAAACACATGCAATGACACTGGTGGATCCATGTGTGGTCTCTAAAGAGAGCACACATGCAATGACACTGGTTGTTGTTACTAAAAAGAACACACATGCAATGATACTGGTGGATCCATGTGTGGATTGTGAAGAGAACACACATGCAAAATGACTCTGGTTGTTGTTACTAAAATGAACACACATGGAATGACACTGGTGGATCCATAGGTGGTATGTCAAAAGAACACACATGCAAAATGACTGGTTGTTGTTACTAAACAGAACACACATGCAATGAAACCGGTGGATCCATGTGTGGTCTTTGTAGAGAACACATATTTCAATGACACTGGTGGATCTATAGGTGGTATGTGAAAAGAACACACATACAAAATGACTCTGGTTGTTGTTACTAAAAAGAACACACATGCAATGACACTGGTGGATCCATAGGTGGATTAAGAAATGAACACACATGCAATGACACTGGTGGATCCATAGGTGGTATGTGATAGGAACACACATTTCAATGACTCTGGTTGTTGTTACTAAAAAGAACACACATGCAATGAAACTGGAGGATCCATACGTGGTATGTGAAGAGATCACACATGCGAAATGACTATGGTGGATCCATAGGTGGTATGTGAAAAGAACACACATGCAAAATGACTCTGGTTGTTGTTACTAAAAAGAACACACATGAAATGACACTGGTGGATCCATGGGTGGATTGTGGAAAGATCACACATGCAATGACACTGGTGATCCATATGTGGTATGTGAAAAGAACACACATGCAATGATTCTAGTTGTTGTTAGTGAAAATAACACACATTCAATGACACTGATGGATCCATGTGTGGTCTCTGAAGAGAGCACACATTTAATGACTCTTGTTGTTGTTAGTAAAAAGAAAACACGTGCAATGACACTGGTGGATCCATGTGTGGGCTCTGAAGAGAGCACACATGCAATGAAACTGGTTGTTGTTACTAAAAAGAACACACATGCAATGACACTAGTGGATCCATGTGTGGTATGTGAAAAGAACACACATGCAAAATGACTCTGGTTGTTGCTACTAAAAAGAACACACATGCAATGACACTGGTGGATCCATAGGTGGTATGTGAAAAGAACACACATGCAATTACACTGGTGGATCCATAGGTGATATGTGAAAAGAACACACATGCAATGACACTGGTGGATCCATAGGTGGTATGTGAAAAGAACACACATGCAAAATGACTCTAGTTGTTACTAAAAAAACACAGATGCAATGACACTGGTGGATCCATGTGTGGTCTCTATAGAGAACACACATTTCAATTACGCTGGTGGATCCATATGTGGTATGTGAAAAGAACACACATGCAATGACTCTGGTTGTTGTTAGTGAAATGAACACACATGCAATGACACTGGTGGATCCATCGGTGGTATGTGAGAAGAACACACATGCAAAATGACTCTAGTTGTTGTTACTAAAAAGAATACACATGCAATGGCACTGGTGGATCCAAAGGTGGTATGTGAAAAGAACACACATGCAAAATGACTCTGGTCGTTGTTACTAAAAAGAACACACATGAAATGACACTGGTGGATCCATAGGTGGATTATGAAATGAACACACATGCAATGACACTGGTGGATCCATAGGTGGTATGTGAGAAGAACACACATTTCAATGACTCTAGTTGTTGTTACTAAAAAGAACACACATGCAATGACACTGGTGGATCCATAGGTGGTATGTGAAAAGAACACACATGCAAAATGACTCTGGTTGTTGTTACTAAAAAGAACACACATGCAATGACACTGGTGGATCCATGGGTGGATTGTGAAAAGAGCACACATGCAATGACACTGGTGATCCATATGTGGTATGTGAAAAGAACACACATGCGATGAATCTGGTTGTTGTTAGTGAAAAGAACACACATGCAATGAAACTGGTGGATCCATGTGTGGTCTCTAAAGAGAGCACACATTTAAATGACTCTTGTTGTTGTTAGTAAAAAGAAAACACATGCAATGACACTTATGGATCCATGCGTGGTCTCTGAAGAGAGCACACATGCAATGACACTGGTTGTTACTAAAAAGAACACGCATGCAATGACACTGGTGGATCCATGTGTGGATTGTGAAGAGAACACACATGCAAATTGACTCTGGTTGTTGTTACTAAAAACAACACACATGCAATGACACTGGTGATCCATATGTGGTATGTGAAAAGAACACACATGAAATGATTATAATTGTTGTTAGTGAAAAGAACACACATGCAATGAAACTGGTGGATCCATGTGTGGTCTCTAAAGAGAGCACACATTTCAATGACTCTTGTTGTTGTTAGTAAAAAGAAAACACATGCAATGACACTTATGGATCCATGTGTGGTCTCTGAGGAGAGCACACATGCAATGACACTGGTTGTTACTAAAAAGAACACGCATGCAATGACACTGGTGGATCCATGTGTCGATTGTGAAGAGAACACACATGCAAAATGACTCTGGTTGTTGTTACTAAAAAGAACACACATGCAATGAAACTGGTGGATCCATAGGTTGTATGTGAAAAGAACACACATGCAATGACACTGTTGGATCCATAGGTGGTATGTGAAAAGAACAAACATGCAAAATGACTCTGGTTGTTACTAAAAAGAACACACATGCAATGTCACTGGTGGATCCATGGGTGGATTATGAAAAGAATACACATGCAATGACACTGGTGGATCCATAGGTGGTATGTGAGAAGAACACACATTTCAATGACTCTGGTTGTTGTTACTAAAAAGAACACACATGCAATGACTCTGGTGGATCCATGTGAAAAGAACACACATGCAATGTCACTGGTGGATCCATAGGTGGTATGTGAAGAGATCACACATGCAAAATGACTATGGTGGATCCATAGTTGGTATGTGAAAAGAACACACATGCAAAATGACTCTGGTTGTTGTTACTAAAAAGAACACACATGCAATGACACTGGTGGATCCATAGTTGGATTATGAAATGAACACACATGCAATGACACTGGTGGATCCATAGGTGGTATGTGAGAAGAACACACATTTCAATGACTCTGGTTGTTGTTACTAAAAAGAACACACATGCAATGACACTGGTGGATCCATAGGTGGTATCTGAAGAGATCACACATGCGAAATGACTATGGTGGATCCAGTGGAGATATGTCAAAAGAACACACATGCAAATTGACTCTGTTTGTTGTTACTAAAAAGAACACACATGCAATGACACTGGTGGATCCATGGGTGGATTGTGAAAAGAGCACACGTGCAATGACACTGGTGATCCATATGTGGTATGTGAAAAGGACACACATCCAATGACTCTGGTTGATGTTAGTGAAAAGAACACACATGCAATGACACTGGTGGATCAATGTATGGTCTCTGAAGAGAGCACACATTTCAATGACTCTTGTTGTTGTTAGTAAAAAGAAAACACATGCAATGACACTGGTGGATCCATTTGTGGTCTCTAAAGAGAGCACACATGCAATGACACTGGTTCTTGTTACTAAAAAGAACACACATGCAATGATACTGGTGGATCCATGTGTGGATTGTGAAGAGAACACACATGCAAAATGACTCTGGTTGTTGTTACTAAAATGAACACACATGCAATGACACTGGTGGATCCATAGGTGGTATGTCAAAAGAACACACATGCAAAATGACTGGTTGTTGTTACTAAAAAGAACACACATGCAATGAAACCGGTGTATCCATGTGTGGTCTTTGTAGAGAACACACATTTCAATGACACTGGTGGATCCATAGGTGGTATGTGAAAAGAACACACATACAAAATGACTCTAGTTGTTGTTACTAAAAAGAACACACATGCAATGACACTGGTGGATCCATAGGTGGATTAAGAAATGAACACACATGCAATGACACTGGTGGATCCATAGGTGGTATGTGATAGGAACACACATTTCAATGACTCTGGTTGTTGTTACTAAAAAGAACACACATGCAATGAAACTGGAGGATCCATACGTGGTATGTGAAGAGATCACACATGCGAAATGACTATGGTGGATCCATAGGTGGTATGTGAAAAGAACACACATGCAAAATGACTCTGGTTGTTGTTACTAAAAAGAACACACATGAAATGACACTGGTGGATCCATGGGTGGATTGTGGAAAGATCACACATGCAATGACACTGGTGATCCATATGTGGTATGTGAAAAGAACACACATGCAATGATTCTAGTTGTTGTTAGTGAAAATAACACACATTCAATGACACTGATGGATCCATGTGTGGTCTCTGAAGAGAGCACACATTTAATGACTCTTGTTGTTGTTAGTAAAAAGAAAACACGTGCAATGACACTGGTGGATCCATGTGTGGGCTCTGAAGAGAGCACACATGCAATGAAACTGGTTGTTGTTACTAAAAAGAACACACATGCAATGACACTAGTGGATCCATGTGTGGTATGTGAAAAGAACACACATGCAAAATGACTCTGGTTGTTGCTACTAAAAAGAACACACATGCAATGACACTGGTGGATCCATAGGTGGTATGTGAAAAGAACACACATGCAATTACACTGGTGGATCCATAGGTGATATGTGAAAAGAACACACATGCAATGACACTGGTGGATCCATAGGTGGTATGTGAAAAGAACACACATGCAAAATGACTCTAGTTGTTACTAAAAAAACACAGATGCAATGACACTGGTGGATCCATGTGTGGTCTCTATAGAGAACACACATTTCAATTACGCTGGTGGATCCATATGTGGTATGTGAAAAGAACACACATGCAATGACTCTGGTTGTTGTTAGTGAAATGAACACACATGCAATGACACTGGTGGATCCATCGGTGGTATGTGAGAAGAACACACATGCAAAATGACTCTAGTTGTTGTTACTAAAAAGAATACACATGCAATGACACTGGTGGATCCATTGGTGGATTGTGAAAAGAACACACATGCAATGGCACTGGTGGATACATAGGTGGTATGTGAAAAGAACACACATGCAAAATGACTCTGGTCGTTGTTACTAAAAAGAACACACATGAAATGACACTGGTGGATCCATAGGTGGATTATGAAATGAACACACATGCAATGACACTGGTGGATCCATAGGTGGTATGTGAGAAGAACACACATTTCAATGACTCTAGTTGTTGTTACTAAAAAGAACACACATGCAATGACACTGGTGGATCCATAGGTGGTATGTGAAAAGAACACACATGCAAAATGACTCTGGTTGTTGTTACTAAAAAGAACACACATGCAATGACACTGGTGGATACATGGGTGGATTGTGAAAAGAGCACACATGCAATGACACTGGTGATCCATATGTGGTATGTGAAAAGAACACACATGCAATGACTCTGGTTGTTGTTAGTAAAAAGAACACACATGCAATGAAACTGGTGGATCCATGTGTGGTCTATGAAGAGAGCACACATTTAAATGACTCTTGTTGTTGTTAGTAAAAAGAAAACACATGCAATGACACTGGTGGATCCATGTGTGGTCTCTGAAGAGAGCACACATGCAATGACACTGGTTGTTACTAAAAAGAACACGCATCCAATGACTCTGGTTGTTGTTACTAAAAAGAACACACATGCAATGACATTGGTGGATCCATAGGTGGTATGTGAAAAGAACACACATGCAATGACACTGGTGGATCCATAGGTGGTATGTGAAAAGAACACACATGCAAAATAACTCTAGTTGTTGTTACTAAAAAGAACACACATGCAATGACACTGGTGGATCCATAGGTGGATTATGAAATGAACACACATGCAATGACACTGGTGGATCCATAGGTGGTATGTGAGAAGAACACACATTTCAATGACTCTAGTTGTTGTTACTAAAAAGAACACACATGCAATGACACTGGTGGATCCATAGGTGGCATGTGAAGAGATCACACATGCGAAATGACTATGGTGGATCCATAGGTGATATGTCAAAAGAACACACATGCAAAATGACTCTGGTTGTTGTTACTAAAAAGAACACACATATAATGACACTGGTGGATCCATGGGTGGATTGTGAAAAGAGCACACATGCAATGACACTGGTGATCCGTATGTGGTATGTGAAAAGAACACACATCCAATGACTCTGGTTGTTGTTAGTGAAAAGAACACACATGCAATGACACTGGTGGATCAATGTGTGGTCTCTGAAGAGAGCACACATTTCAATGAATCTTGTTGTTGTTAGTAAAAAGAAAACACATGCAATGACACTGGTGGATCCATGTGTGGTCTCTGAAGAGAGCACACATGTAATGACACTGGTTGTTGTTACTAAAAAGAACACACATGCAATGATACTGGTGGATCCATGTCTGGATTGTGAAGAGAACACACATGCAAAATGACTCTGGTTGTTGTTACTAAAACGAACACACATTTAATGACACTGGTGGATCCATAGGTGGTATGTCAAAAGAACACACATGCAAAATGACTCTGGTTGTTGTTACTAAAAAGAACACACATGCAATGATACTGGTGGATCCATGTGTGGATTGTGAAAAGAACACACATGCAAAATGACTGGTTGTTGTTACTAAAAAGAACACACATGCAATGATACCGGTGGATCCATGTGTGGTCTTTGTAGAGAACACACATTTCAATGACACTGCTGGATCCATAGGTGGTATGTGAAAAGAACATACATACAAAATGACTCTGGTTGTTGTTACTAAAAAGAACACACATGCAATGACACTGGTGGATCCATAGGTGGTATGTGAGAAGAACACACATTTCAATTACTCTGGTTGTTGTTACTAAAAAGAACACACATGCAATGACACTGGAGGATCCATAGGTGGTATGTGAAGAGATCACACATGCGAAATGACTATGGTGGATCCATAGGTGGTATGTGAAAAGAACACACATGCAAAATGACTCTGGTTGTTGTTACTAAAAAGAACACACATGCAATGACACTGGTGGATCCATGGGTGGATTGTGAAAAGAGCACACATGCAATGACACTGGTGATCCATATGTGGTATGTGAAAAGAATACACATGAAATGATTCTAGTTGTTGTTAGTGAAAAGAACACACATGCAATGACACTGGTGGATCTATGTGTGGTCTCTAAAGAGAGCACACATTTCAATGAATCTTGCTGTTGTTAGTGAAAAGAACACACATGCAATGACACTGGTAGATCCATGTGTGGTCTCTAAAGAGAGCACACATGCAATGACACTGGTTGTTGTTACTAAAAAGAACACACATGCAATGACACTGGTGGATCCATAGGTGGTATGTGAAAAGAACACACATGCAAAATGACTCTGGTTGCTGTTACTAAAAAGAACACACATGCAATGACACTGGTGGATCCATATGTGGTATCTATAGAGAACACACATTTCAATGACACTGGTGGATAAATATGTGGCATGTGAAAAGAACACACATGCAATAACTCTGGTTGTTGTTAGTGAAAAGAACACACATGCAATGAGACTGGTGGATCCATAGGTATTATGTGAAAAGAACACACATTTCAATGATTCTGGTTGTTGTTACCAAAAAGAACACACATGTAATGACACTGGTGGATCCATGTGTGGATTGTGAAAAGAGCACACGTGCAATGACTCCAGTTGTTGTTAGTGAAAAGAACATACATGCAATGACACCGGTGGATCCATGTGTGGTCTCTATAGAGAACACACATTTAATTGACACTAGTGGATTCATAGGTGGTATATGAAAAGAACACACATGCAAAATGACTCTGGTTGTTGTTAGTGAAAAGAACACACATGCAATGACACTGGTGGATCCATAGGTGGTATGTGAAAAGAACACACATGCAAAATGACTCTCGTTGTTGTTACTAAAAAGAACACACATGCAATGACACTGGTGGATCCATAGGTGGATTAAGAAATGAACACACATGCAATGACACTGGTGGATCCATAGGTGGTATGTGATAAGAACACACATTTCAATGACTCTGGTTGTTGTTACTAAAAAGAACACACATGCAATGACACTGGTGGATCCATAGGTGGTATGTGAAGAGATCACACATGCAAAATGACTATGGTGGATCCATTGGTGATCTGTCAAAAGAACACACATGCAAAATGACTCTGGTTGTTGTTACTAAAAAGAACACATATGCAATGACACTGGTGGATCCATGTGTGGATTGTGAAAAGAACACACATGCAAAATGACTGGTTGTTGTTACTAAAAAGAACACACATGCAATGACACCGGTGGATCCATGTGTTGTCTCTGTAGAGAACAGACATTTCAATGACACTGGTGGATCCATAGGTGGTATGTGAAAAGAACACACATGCAAAATGACTCTGGTTGTTGTTACTAAAAAGAACACACATGCAATGACTCTGGTGGTTCCATGTGAAAAGAACACACATGCAATGTCACTGGTGGATCCATAGGTGGTATGTGAAGAGATCACACATGCAAAATGACTATGGTGAATCCATAGTTGGTATGTCAAAAGAACACACATGCAAAATGACTCTGGTTGTTGTTACTAAAAAGAACACACATGCAATGACACTGGTGGATCCATGGGTGGATTGTGAAAAGAGCAGACATGCAATGACACTGGTGATCCATATGTGGTATGTGAAAAGAACACACATGCAATGACTCTGGTTGTTGTTAGTGAAAAGAACATACATGCAATGACACTGGTGGATCCATGTGTGGTCTCTGAAGAGAGCACACATTTCAATGACTCTTGTTGTCGTTAGTAAAAAGAGAACACATGCAATGACACTGGTTGATCCATGTGTGGTCTCTAAAGAGAGCACACATGCAATGACACTGGTTGTGGTTACTGAAAAGAACACACATGCAATGACACTGGTGGATCCATGTGTGCATTGTGAAGAGAACACACATGCAAAATGACTCTGGTTGTTGTTACTAAAAAGAACACACATGCAATAACACTGGTGGATCCATAGGTGGTATGTGAAAAGAACACACATGCAAAATGACTCTGGTTGTTGTTACTAAAAAGAACACACATGCAATGACACTGGTGGATCCATGTGTGGATTGTGAAAAGAACACACATGCAAAATGACTGGTTGTTGTTACTAAAAAGAACACACATGCAATGACACCAGTGGATCCATGTGTGGTCTCTGTAGAGAACAGACATTTCAATGACACTGGTGGATCCATAGGTGGTATGTGAAAAGAACACACATGCAAAATGACTCTGGTTGTTGTTACTAAAAAGAACACACATGCAATGACTCTGGTGGATCCATGTGAAAAGAACACACATGCAATGTCACTGGTGGATCCATAGGTGGTATGTGAAAAGAACACACATTTCAATGACTCTGGTTGTTGTTACAAAAAAGAACACACATGCAATGACATTGGTGGATCCATGGGTGGATTGTGAAAAGAACACACATGCAATGACACTGGTGGATCCATAGGTGGTATGTGAAAAGAACACACATGCAAAATGACTCTGGTTGTTGTTACTAAAAAGAACACACATGCAATGACACTGGTGGATCCATAGGTGGATTAAGAAATGAACACACATGCAATGACACTGGTGGATCCATAGGTGGTATGTGATAAGAACACACATTTCAATGACTCTGGTTGTTGTTACTAAAAAGAACACACATGCAATGACACTGGTGGATCCATAGGTGGTATGTGAAGAGATCACACATGCAAAATGACTATGGTGGATCCATTGGTGATATGTCAAAAGAACACACATGCAAAATGACTCTGGTTGTTGTTACTAAAAAGAACACATATGCAATGACACTGGTGGATCCATGTGTGGATTGTGAAAAGAACACACATGCAAAATGACTGGTTGTTGTTACTAAAAAGAACACACATGCAATGACACCGGTGGATCCATGTGTTGTCTCTGTAGAGAACAGACATTTCAATGACACTGGTGGATCCATAGGTGGTATGTGAAAAGAACACACATGCAAAATGACTCTGGTTGTTGTTACTAAAAAGAACACACATGCAATGACTCTGGTGGTTCCATGTGAAAAGAACACACATGCAATGTCACTGGTGGATCCATAGGTGGTATGTGAAGAGATCACACATGCAAAATGACTATGGTGAATCCATAGTTGGTATGTCAAAAGAACACACATGCAAAATGACTCTGGTTGTTGTTACTAAAAAGAACACACATGCAATGACACTGGTGGATCCATGGGTGGATTGTGAAAAGAGCAGACATGCAATGACACTGGTGATCCATATGTGGTATGTGAAAAGAACACACATGCAATGACTCTGGTTGTTGTTAGTGAAAAGAACATACATGCAATGACACTGGTGGATCCATGTGTGGTCTCTGAAGAGAGCACACATTTCAATGACTCTTGTTGTCGTTAGTAAAAAGAGAACACATGCAATGACACTGGTTGATCCATGTGTGGTCTCTAAAGAGAGCACACATGCAATGACACTGGTTGTGGTTACTGAAAAGAACACACATGCAATGACACTGGTGGATCCATGTGTGCATTGTGAAGAGAACACACATGCAAAATGACTCTGGTTGTTGTTACTAAAAAGAACACACATGCAATAACACTGGTGGATCCATAGGTGGTATGTGAAAAGAACACACATGCAAAATGACTCTGGTTGTTGTTACTAAAAAGAACACACATGCAATGACACTGGTGGATCCATGTGTGGATTGTGAAAAGAACACACATGTAAAATGACTGGTTGTTGTTACTAAAAAGAACACACATGCAATGACACCAGTGGATCCATGTGTGGTCTCTGTAGAGAACAGACATTTCAATGACACTGGTGGATCCATAGGTGGTATGTGAAAAGAACACACATGCAAAATGACTCTGGTTGTTGTTACTAAAAAGAACACACATGCAATGACTCTGGTGGATCCATGTGAAAAGAACACACATGCAATGTCACTGGTGGATCCATAGGTGGTATGTGAAAAGAACACACATTTCAATGACTCTGGTTGTTGTTACAAAAAAGAACACACATGCAATGACATTGGTGGATCCATGGGTGGATTGTGAAAAGAACACACATGCAATGACACTGGTGGATCCATAGGTGGTATGTGAAAAGAACACACATGCAAAATGACTCTGGTTGTTGTTACTAAAAAGAACACACATGCAATGACACTGGTGGATCCATAGGTGGATTAAGAAATGAACACACATGCAATGACACTGGTGGATCCATAGGTGGTATGTGAGAAGAACACACATTTCAATGTGTCTAGTTGTTGTTACTAAAAAGAACACACATGCAATGACACTGGTGGATCCATAGGTGGTATGTGAAGAGATCACACATGCAAAATGACTATGGTGGATCCATAGTTGGTATGTGAAAAGAACACACATGCAAAATGACTCTGGTTGTTGTTACTAAAAAGAACACACATGCAATGACACTTGTGGATCCATGGGTGGATTGTGAAAAGAGCAGACATGCAATGACACTGGTGATCCATATGTGGTATGTGAAAAGAACACACATGCAATGACTGGTTGTTGTTAGTGAAAAGAACATACATGCAATGACACTGGTGGATCCATGTGTGGTCTCTGAAGGGAGCACACATTTCAATGACTCTTGTTGTCGTTAGTAAAAAGAGAACACATGCAATGACACTGGTTGATCCATGTGTGGCACTACTAGAGAAAAGCCTATCCGAGGCGCACCAAAAAGCCTATCCGAGGCGCATATCACATGTGCCTCTAGCTTCAAGGCTCGGGTATTTCTTATGTGAGGCGCATCTGATATGCGCCTCCTATACTTCACATATGCGAGGCGCATATCGATATGCGCCTCGCATAAGTATATGCGAGGCGCATATCGATATGCGCCTCGCATATGTGAAGTATAGGAGGCGCATATCAGATGCGCCTCGCATATGTTTTAGAATGCGCCTCGGGTATTTATAGTATATGCGCCTCGCATATGTTTCAGAATGCGCCTCGGGTATTTATAGTATATGCTCCTCCAATAGTATCCTATATGCGCCTCCGGTAATATTTTCGAAATTCAAGTTTTACAGACCACTATAAATAATAATATACAGATATTCAAATATACAATATAGTCCACAGAATTTTTCAGAAACTTGCATTTTGCCAAAGCATAATAGAACCAACATGAATACAATACATTACACATCAATCATGACATACAAGTTCATACATCAAGTGTTTGTGCCACAAGTTCACACCTTCGAGTACAAGTTCACAATCACATTACACCTTCGAGTACAAGTTCACAATTCACATTACAACTCCAACGACGTAGCTCTACCTAGATGAAGTAGAAGACAACCTACAATGAAGAGCAACAAGGTGGTGATCACGAGGAAGTTCCTCCACTTCTTCCTTCCATGCCTCCTCCACTTCTCTTCCGCCACCTCTCTACTCTCATAGCCTTGGTAGCTGTTGCCCGAGAAGTTGTTCACTTGCTTCTGGCAGTCTTTCCACTCCTCGTACACACCTGGAACCCGACCGACGTACACGACATAACACCTCGGCATCTCCTACACATAATAAAGATGATATTACTTATGTCAGTGGAAAGCAATAGCTAGCAGTTCACAAAGATAGAATCATGCATATATATATATATGGGTGCAACAAAATATAAGAAATCATGTTCTAATCATCGGCATTTCGAAGAAAGACCAAAAAAAGCAAACCAAGAATGACTTGGATTAGTGCCTCATACTTAGATTGGGCACGGAAATAACAATGCTCGTTGTTCGATCTCATGCGGCAAGTAGAGTATATGCCCAAATTACTAGTCTACTTGGCACACAAGATCGAACAGCGGCATAGTCATACACGTGACACCACAACACGTTCTAATCATCGGCATTTCAAAGAAAGACCAAAAGAAAGCAAACCAAGAATGACATGGATTAGTGCCTCATACTTAGATTGGGCACGGAAATAACAATGCTCGTTGTTTGATCTTGTGCGGCAAGTAGAGTATATGCCCAAATTCCTAGTCTACTTGGCACACAAGATCAAACAGCGGCATAGTCATACACGTGACACCACAACACGTTCTAATCATCGGCATTTCGAAGAAAGACAAAGAAAGCAAACCACAAGAAAGTAGGGAAGCAATGACAAATGAAAAGCAACAAGCACTTAAAATAGTTCGTAACACAAATAACTAGCTAGTGTCTCTCACAATCAAGTTCAACGGTTGACGAAACATATTCTAGAGGTTTTGCTAGGCAAGTTTAACACAGTGATAAGAGGTTACAACACGAGTTCGGAACTAACAGCTAGGTACCCAGGCAATGCAATCATGAAGTCTTCTTCGGCTCTTGAGTCGGCTTTGGGCGGCATTGATGAAGCCCGACCGAGTTTTCGCCATTTGCATGAACATCTTGCCGTCACCCTGCTGCGCTAAGCGTTCGTCTATCTCCCTGTTGGACGGTGTATAGCCGCCGTGGAAGGTGCCTCCGGCTTTTATGACTCCCTGGTACACGATTGTCGCGATCTACTCCTGGATGTTGAAGAAGTGTTGCCTGAGGTTGCGAGCCTGTATGCATGCAAGCTTTTCAGCCCACTTCACGAGGTCAGATGGCAGTGTTTTGGTCTCCATGTCATTGAAGAACGCCTTCATGTGGTAAATGGCGTAGAAGGCATCCTTCCCACTGCCAGGCGGCTACTTGACGCAGGCAAACTTCGTCGTGTGGCGGAACACGTGCGCGCCGAACTTTACATGTGGCCTTGCCGGTTTGACGCCTCCCGCTGCGACGTAGCCGGTGAGAGCGCCATCAAGAATTTTCTTGATATTGGTGTAGTTTTTTTGGATCGCACTGTTTGAGTCGAGGTACAAGGCTGTTGAGTGTTTCAAATTCAAGCTTATGAGCACACAACCTGTCCGATCATCCTCCGTGATGGGATGGTAGGGAAGGAGAATCACATCCTTGTCCGAGTATGTTTGCAGGAAGTTTGAGAGGTAGTCGGTCGCCAGATCTATGGCCTCAGCATCTTTTAGGACGGCGTCACGCATGAAGTAGGGATCCACTATTTGGATGCCCGGGATCTTGTCTCTGGTGATCTCCATGGCCATATTGAGGGAGAACAGCCGGACCAGGGTATTGTGCAGTCGAAACCCGTTCAACATGTCAAACAGGTCGGTATGCCGCACGTAGAAGATATCCCCGGGGGGTACAGTGACGAAGCACGGCATATGAGAAGGCACCTTAGCCTTGAAAACGAGGTACGACTGATCGTTGTCGCGAATGCGGCACTGCTCAATTGTGAGACATCCATAATGAATACTACGCATATGCGAGCCTGCGACCTCGAGCATCAATTTACACATCATCGGTACACCTGCCACGTGCTGCTGATTCCTGGCTTGCCCCACAGCGCCGTCCCGGAAAAGAGGATTTGGATCCTGGCCCCGATCACCCTTAGGCTTCCTTTTGCGACCCTTCTTGCTCTTTACGACTTCGGCCACTGCGTTCACCTCACCGACCGTCTTATGGAGGGTGCCGGGGCTGATCAAAGGAACTACTGGCCTTGGAGGCTCGGTGAAGGGGACAGGTGGCGGCGTCTCCTGACTAGTTGGGAAGAGACGCACCTTGCAAGGGGGTTTCGCTGGTGCTGGTTGGGTCTCGGCAACTTGATGTGTGCCTGATGGTCCTGGCTCATACAAATCAGAAAACCTTGTGTTAACAAACTGGTCACCGTAGTTCGGGTCAATTTCTTCATCATCATCGGGATTCTGTGCCATGTTGTCCAAGTCTCCCATCTCGAAGTCTTCATCATGTGCTGGTTGTGCTGCCTCTAGGGTGATGTTGAGCTGGTCCTCTGTCCCCAAACGGATCTGGCTCTTCGGCCATAGGTACAAGTAGCCGAAGCCGGTATTGAGGACCGCTGCCGTGTCCTCATCATCCCATCCTTGTGGTTGAGAGGGAGGTTCCACTTGCTCGTAGCCCGGAAGCACCATACTGTATTTGACCCTCATCATGTCAGGTGGCATTGTGACATTGTGCATTTTGCGGTTCTCTGGTTGAACAATAGTACCCTTGGCAACATCCATCAACTGGCCGCCCACCCAATGCATTAGAGTGCAAGGAGTGTCTCCCTGCGAAAGATCGACATGTAGGCCGAGCGTTAGAAAACATAGATCAAGTCATCGGTGTGGTTGAGCCTCCCAACTCTCGCTTTAATTAGTTAGTTACCTTGAGGGCATCAAATTCGGCCAATGTCGAGGCACCGACGCTGATAGGCTTGAGCACGCAAGTGGCGGAGTGGCTGCCTGATGGCACGGTGGTGCGGGCCGGTGCCTTCGCCGCAGTGGGCAAGTTAAGCTCCGGAGCTAGAGGAGTCTCCACCACCACCGGCCCTGCTGGAGGAGTCACCAACGCCTCCGGCCGCGCCACATTGTCCGATTGGGCGCTGTTGAGGTTGGGAACCGGTGGCGGCCCCCGTTTACCACCCTTCTGCCACTTGTTGTACTTTTCCATGTAGACGGGAAGGATGGTGTTGAGCTTCTCGTTCACTTGTGAATGGACTTGTGACTGGACTTGTGACTGGACTTGTTCTTGGAACTTTGTCTCGGCAGCTGACACAGCCTTGTTCACGGCATCTTGGACTATATTTGGAAAGGCTTCCACCTGTTCCCTTAGGAGTTTTACCTCGGCGCTTTCGGCCTTCTTGCCCTTCCGCTCCGGGGTGCCATAGTACTCGGACCATGATATGCCGCCAAAGCCGACCACACGACCAGCCGACGGGGCCGCCAGGGGATCGACACTCTTGGTCCGGTTCAGCGCCCTATTAAAAGTGGTGTCCCACTTGGCGACAGGCGGTGGCGCTGACAACTGGGATGAGGAGCTCCTACACTCCTCGTCCTGCGCACAAGGAACGCGAAGCATTTGATCAGAAAACTGGACTTCATTGATTAATCATGAATGCAATTAATCGACTTGCATGCAAACTACTTACATATTTTTGCATGAAGTCCGTCACCCTCGGAGCAAAGGGGCCGGCGGGCTCCGAAGAATAATCAGAACCCCCTTTCTTCGGCGGGGCAAACCGGGCCCTGACGAAATTCTTTGCCTGCTCCTCCTTTATGTCGTCAAAGGGACATGTCAACCCCTTTGCACGAGCGTCGGCGTCCTCCTTATCCCATTTGGGCCTCGCGGCTCTATAACCGCCGGAGCCGAGATGGTGGGTACCAATGTTTCGGGATCTCATATTCTTGCCCTTCTCAGTCCTGGCCTTGCCCAAGGCGGAGTTACATCTGGCCTTGAAAACATTGTAGTCTTCTTCCTTGACCAGAGGCTCCTTCTTGACGAGCTCTGGATAACTTAGCTTCTCCTCGAAAATCAGATTCTTCACCCGAGCCTTCCAATTTGACAAGGCCTTGGTCATCCTCCCGAGGGCATACTTGTTCACCGGATTCCCTTTGAGATTGTCATTATTATACTTGTTTTCCTCATCACCCGGGAACGCGTATCTTGCGTGCAGCTTCCGGAAAAGCTGGATGAGGAAACCCCTGTTCTCTTCGGCCTTCAGGTTCTCCATGTTGATCGTGACGGTGTTCCGGAGGATTGCCGCGAGCTGGTTAGAGTAACCCCCAACAAATTCTTCTGGCTCCAAAGGCGCACCTTTAGGGCTCACGCTTGTGATGATGGACCTTTTGAGGTCGACCACGATCGGGGTCCGATCCTTCCGAGACTTCTTCGATGCGCTACCATCGTCTGTAGTAGCTTCACCGCCGCCATCAGTGGTAGTGGCGTCGCCATCGGCGTCCCCCATCTCCTCATTGCCCGACGAGGTATCCTCGTCCTCCTCCATCTCGTCGTCCCGCGGAACAAATTCCGGGGCCTCTAGGGATTCCATCTCCTCCTGCTGCTCCCAAAAGGGCTTCTGGCTAGAAGGCCCCGGATCCGACATTTCTAAACACACAAATAAATGAAACTAATAAGCACAAAAATTCACAGAAAATTTTGGCATGAACTTTGCTAATTTTCTATGTCTAGGAGTGCCAGAAATTCGCCGGAACGGAAATGAATCAACATTCCGGCGAAACATTGGCAACTCAAAAAGAAAAACCTGCACAAAAAGGATCAAACACAACCATCATCACAGCCATTTTATGCCAGCATACACAAAATCACAGCCATCATCACAGCCATCATCATCAACACAAAGTCACGCCAGTACTACTCATATGTTCAAATATAAGAGTTCACTAGTTGAGGCTTTTCGTCCCAATGCTTAAAGCCAAGTGTGCATTTGTTCTTCTGTGACATGCCTGATATTACAGAGGTCATATGTTCCATGTTTTTATTACTATCTAGTCGCTTAGAAAAAAAAAGCCAAACTTACATCCAAGAATTGGACTAGAAATTCTGTCAAAAAAAAAGAATTGGACTAGAAATTGACTAGGTGGCAATAAAAACAAGGAAAAATATCACCCTTGTAATATCAGGTGCAAGAGTACAATAATATGCAACCATTCAGGATTCTGTCGTATTTTAGATTGGAATAAAATAAATTATCACTTAAAAATCCTAGAATGTCATCTATGCTCAAAGGCCCCAGCAACTGAAGCTCAACAATGATTTTGACAGATTTAAAATGCATTTGGCATACTGAATCTGTATCTGTGCGTAACTTCAATGAACACAGCTCAGAACATGATCAAATCTCGAAACAAAGCAACTAACATATTACACCAAATTCCATGCATTTTCCATTCAGACTACATCAATTTTCATGCACATAAAATAGTATAACTAGTCATCTGAAAGTAAGAAGCATTTGCACAGAAAAAAGTATGTATGAATGATAGGAAAATCATAAAAAATTTAAGAAGCATGCCAAATAGGAAGACAGTAAATTTTTAAGGACACAAACAGACATCAATGAATAAGAAACAGTGTCTGCAAGAATAACTCAATAAGGGTCAAAGTGGAACTGAGCTACAGAACTAATATTGCTAGCTTATACTCTATGTTTTATTATGATGAAAGAAGTTATACTGCGGCAACTAAACTTTGAACGTCAATTCAAATGGTGATTCTGACCTACAGACCTGAGATACAAATGGTGATTCTGACCTACAGACCTGAGATACTCTGAAACTGAGTTTCAATCTTCTTATATGAAGCTGGGGATTGATAGCACTATCCCTTTATTCGTCACCTTTGCATCACATACTAATGGTGACATATTTTCGAATGCATGTCAAGACAGTAAGAATGTAACATTGGCGAAAACTAGTCAAAATGGAAAAAATAGTTGTTGTTGCTATACCACGGAATTAAATGTCACATATTTAGGTTCACAGAGAAACTAGGTAGTTCAAATTTTAGTAGGAAGTAACTGCAACTTTTATTTCATATACTTGTACCCATTTGCAGGACAGTGGTGAGCAATGATGGAGCAAACAAAACAGAGCAAGGCAACAATGCTCCACTGCTAAATTGTACTAATCGATAGCATACATTGCCCCTGCTCTCTCAACTGAAACAACAGAATAAACAAGATAACTTCAGTCCTACAGTAGATAGTGAATCCATCTCCTCAAATACAGTATTGAAGCCTTGGGACAGAAGCAACCATGTAGAAGATTACACTACCTATGGCTTTTAAGTTATATAGGAGTTCTTTGAAAACATCACCTGCCTGATAATTTCAAACATTTCATTGCATGGGCAGGTGTCAAACTGGTTTATCAATGCAAGGGTTCGTCTCTGGAAGCCGATGGTGGAAGAAATCCACAACCTGGAGATGCGGCAGGGGCACAAGAACTCGTCTGCCGACAAGAGCCAGCTGGGCGTGCAGCAGCACCAAACACAGCATTCGCCGGACAGCAGCGGGCGGCCGCCATCTGATCCTTCCAACTCGCAGCAAGGGCAAAGCAGCAGCATGGTGGCACGGAACCGTGGCGGCGCCCACGCCCCTCGGAGAGGATGGGAAGAGAGGGGAAGAGGCGTGGGTGGGTGGGGGCGGGGACTCACCGGAGAGAGGGGAAGAGGCGTGGGTGGCGGCGGCGGCGGCGGGCTCCTCCTCCTTCACGGGGACGGCGGCGTCGGGCTCCTCCTCGTTCACGGGGACGGCGGCGTCGGGCTCCTCCTCCACGGGGCGGCGGCGAGCTCCTCCTCCACGGGGCGGCGGGCTCCTCCTCGGCGGCGACAACTTCGATCCACGACGTCGGGCTCCTTCGATCGATATGTGAAGTCTCGTGTTTGTACTAGCTGCTAGTGTGCGACTTGGTCGATGGGTGCCGGTTATGCGAGGCGCATATCGCAAAGTGCGCCTCGTATAATATTACGCGAGGCGCATCTGGGCTAAATGCGCCTCGCATAATATGCACTCCTAGACAAATAGGGCAGTGCGCATGTTTCTATAACCTATCACACAGCAGCCTAGTGGTAGCATGCCTTGTCCTTCACTGCTGGCCACCCAAGTTCGAATCCTAAGGGGGCCAATTTTTTGGAATTTTTTTTAAAGGCCAATTTTCATGTAAAAGCATACAAATATGAACTATAAAATATACTACAAATATTTTAAATATTCAAATATTGCTAAAACAACAAAAGTGAGTATTCTCAATGAATGTGTCTTGTCGATACATAATATTCTCAATGCAATATTATTATAACACACACATAATGAAAATTAAGAATGTTTTGATACATAATAGTAGGCCACACACACGACGGTTCTTGACAATGGTCGGAGCGCGCTAGCGTTTCTTGACAATGGTCGTCTTCTTGCCCTTCTTTGTCGCGGTTGCATAGGTTAGGTCCGGGACGTCTTCACTACTTCTCTTGAACGGAAGTCCTTTCTTAGGTAGGGTTGTGGTGTACGGTGTTTGGTTGCCATACCCGTCTTCTATCTTCGGGTCGCCGTTCTGGTCAAAGTCTTGCTCGTTGGCGACTCCGTCCATTCCGATAATGTTCCTTTTGCCTCTCCTAACGACAACCCGGCTAGGCTTTGACGGGTCTTTGATGTACCAGCATTGGTCGACTTTGCTAGCCAAAACCCAAGGCTCATTTCTTGCGGGTGCGTTCGCGCTGGTGGTCTTTGACGGTATAACCATCGTGGTGAAATACCGGTCTTCTTTCTCGACGCTCTTGGCCCACCTGACACGGAACATCGGCACCTTCTCCGTAACATAGTCGAGCTCCCAAATCTCCTCGATCCTTCCGTAGTATCTTTCCGGGATGTCGCCGGTGTAGAATATCCCTGTTACCCCTGAGTTCTGGTAATCGCAGTTATTGTCTTTTTCCTCTGTGTAGAACGTGTATCCGTTGATATCGTAAGCCTGATAGGTCATGAGGTTGTGCGAGGTGCCTTGTGACAATGAGAATATGAGTTTATCTTCCTCCGAGTAATATGAGGCACGCGGAGGATCTTCCAGTATGGCAAGTCCCAGAAAACAGACCTCGCCTTCCATACCTTCAGCAACGGCTCTGGCTTCTTCTGGGTCTTTCCTGGCGCAGGGCACTCCTTCCAGTTATTCAACAGCTTGTAGATTTCCGCGCCACTCTTCTGGTGTGGGATTCCTCGGAGCTCGATCGTCCCATCGAACAGATGTCCTAGCTTTCTCCAGGCGTGATTCTTGGGAAGCCACCTCCGAGCCCCAAGGAACACGGTTTTCCCGGACCCGGGATCTTTCTGTAGCTGGCGGTACGTTGTATTATCCTTGCACCTAACGCACCCATAGAATCCTTGGACCACCTGCCCCGAGAAGTATCCGTAACCAGGATAGTCTTGCACCGTCGTGATCACCGCCGCTCTCATGTCAAAGTACTCTTGTCTCGAGGCGTCCCATGTACCGGCTCCTTCTTCCCATAACGTGGCCAACTCCTATTTCAACAACGTGAGATACAGATTGATGTCTGTACCAGGTTGTTTTGGCCCTTGAACGAGCATACTCATGGTTACGTACTTCTTCTTCATGCACAACCAGGGAGGGAGGTTGTAGATCCATACAAACACGGGCCAGGTGCTATGTGTGCTTCTCTGGCTTCCAAACGGATTGAGTCCGTCAGTGCTCACGCCCAGCCTGAGGTTCCTTGACTCTTTCCCAAAATGTTGGTAATATTGTAGGTCCAACGCCTTCCACTGGCAAGGATCCGAAGGGTGCCTCAACATTTCCTCCTTCTCCAGATCATCGTCTTCCGGCCTCTTTCTTTCCGCGTGCCAGCGCATGAGCTGTGCTTCCTTAGGGTCTGCGAAATACCGCTGCAAACGAGGAGTTAGAGGAAAGTACCACACCACCTTCCTAGGAGCTTTCTTGGTCCCTCTCTTGTATCGAGAGGTCTTGCACACCGGACACGTGGTCTTCTCCGCGTCCTCGCCCCGGTAGATGATGCAATCATTTATGCAGACGTGGTATTTCACGTGCGGTAGATTGAGAGGACACACGACTTTCTTCGCCTCAGCGATACTAGTCGGACATGTGTTCCCCTTCTTGGGAAGAATATCGTGCCAGAATACAATGTTGTCGTCGAAACATTCGTCGGTCATTTTGTGTTTCGCCTTCATCTCCAGAGCCCTAAGCGTTACATTTAGACAGGTATCCCCGTCGTTGCATCCGTCAAACAATGGAGTGCTCGCGTCTTTCTCCATTTGCTCCAGTTTAGCCTTCTCTCTACCGGCGGTTCTGGCGTTACTCGTCTCCTTGAGAAGCAGATCTTGGACATGAGGGTCTCGCAACCAGCTCGAATCATGGTCGGCACCACCTTGATCATCTTCGTGTCCATGCCCGACGCCACCTTGATCATCTTCGTGTCCATGTCCAGTGCCACCACCCTGATCTTCGTGATCGTGACTGGCGTCTTGATCTTCGTGATCATCACTGGCATCTTGATCTTCGTGATCATCACGTATCCATCGAGTGTAGCCATCCATGAAACTACGTCGAAGCAGGTGCGACTCCAGCATTCCGGAATCATGCCTTATCAGATACATCAGCTTGCAGTCCCGACATGGACATCTTATCTCTGTCTTGTTTGCACGTTCCATGTCGGCCCTCGCGCATGTCATCCACCTATCCACGCGGGCTTTGTTGATCAGTGGTCGGACCATGGCCGCCTGCGTGGTACAAAGAGCAAGAGAATAATTAGAGCATATATGGACGTGGATCGCCGGAAAAATTCGGCATGACCTCCCCTAAAAAGAGGACATCCGCGAGTGCCAGAAATTCGCCGGAAAAGAAATAAATCGACATTCCGGCGAAACATTGGCATCTCAAATGAAATCCCTGCAAAAAAAGTAGCACCACAACACAATCATATAGTCGGTGTCTCCGACAACGCGCATACATGCAAGCAACGCCTTCACGCTTCCTCCAACAACGACTTGCGCAAGAGAGCCGGAGGAGAAGCAAATGGACATGTTGTAGATCTAGAGGAGCAAGAGACTTCACTTACATATGGGTGTCAACCAATGGATGTTGAGCAAGATTCGAAGGTGAATCAATGGGGGAAATGAGGTGGGGAGGAGGAGGGGGGTGACCAGATTTGTTTGGTGGAGGAGGAAGAAGTGACACAAGTGAGTGGGGTGCTAGTTGCCTCCATGTGCAAAAAGCTGGAAAAAAAGTGGTGCAGCTTATGCGAGGCGCATATTGCACAATATGCGCCTCCTATAATTCAAACTATAGGAGGCGCATATTGTGCAATATGCGCCTCGCATATGCGGCCACCTACCAGCGCCCGGGCCCGCATGAGTTACTTGAGGCGAATATGGCCATATGCGCCTCGCATATTGTCCAATATGCGAGGCGCATATAGCCATATGCTCCTCGCATATTCGTGCACCTACCAATACGCGGGCCCACACAAAATATGCGAGGCGCATTCTGGCCATATGCGCCTCGCATATTGTCCAACATAAGAGGCGCATATAGCCATACGCGCCTCGCATATTCGTGCACCTACCAACACGCGGGCCCACACAGAATATGCGAGGCGCATTCTGGTCATATGCGCCTCGCATATTATCAAATATAGAAGGCGCATATAACCATATGCGCCTCGCATATTCGAGCACCTACCAACACGCGGGCCCACACAAAATATGCGAGGCGCATTCTGTCCATATGCGCCTCGCCTATTTTTATACTAGAGGCGCATATCTTAAAGTGCGCCTCGCCTATTTTTATAGGAGGCGCATATGCTAAATGTGCCTCGCATAAGCATGTCTCCTATAGCCTTTTCTCTAGTAGTGTGGTCTTTGAAGAGAGCAGACATGCAATGACACTGGTTGTGGTTACTAAAAAGAACACACATGCAATGACACTGGTGGATCCATGTGTGCATTGTGAAGAGAACACACATGCAAAATTACTCTGGTTGTTGTTACTAAAAAGAACACACATGCAATGACATTGGTGGATCCATAGGTGGTATGTGAAAAGAACACACATGCAAAATGACTCTGGTTGTTGTTACTAAAAAGAACACACATGCAATGACACTGGTGGATCCATGTGTGGATTGTGAAAAGAACACACATGCAAAATGACTGATTGTTGTTACTAAAAAGAACACACATGCAATGACACCGGTGGATCCATGTGTGGTCTCTGTAGAGAACAGACATTTCATTGACACTGGTGGATCCATAGGTGGTATGTGAAAAGAACACACATGCAAAATGACTCTGGTTGTTACTAAAAAGAACACACATCCAATGACACTGGTGGATCCATATGTGGTCTCTATAGAGAACACACATTTCAAGGACACTGGTGGATAAATATGTGGTATGTGAAAAGAACACACATGCAATAACTATGGTTGTTGTTAGTGAAAAGAACACACATGCAATGAGACTGGTGGATCCATAGGTATTATGTGAAAAGAACACACATTTCAATGATTCTGGTTGTTGTTACCAAAAAGAACACACATGTAATGACACTAGTGGATCCATGTGTGGATTGTGAAGAAAACACACATGCAATGACTCCAGTTGTTGTTAGTGAAAAGAACATATATGCAATGACACCGGTGGATCCATGTGTGGTCTCTATAGATAACACACATTTAATTGACACTAGTGGATTCATAGGTGGTATGTGAAAAGAACACACATGCAAAATGACTCTGGTTGTTGTTAGTGAAAAGAACACACATGCAATGACACTGGTGTATCCATAGGTGGTATGTGAAAAGAACACACATGCAAAATGACTCTGGTTGTTGTTACTAAAAAGAACACACATGCAATGACACTGGTGGATCCATAGGTGGATTAAGAAATGAACACACATGCAATGACACTGGTGGATCCATAGGTGGTATGTGAGAAGAACACACATTTCAATGTGTCTAGTTGTTGTTACTAAAAAGAACACACATGCAATGACACTGGTGGATCCATAGGTGGTATGTGAAAAGAACACACATGCAAAATGACTCTGGTTGTTGTTACTAAAAAGAACACACATGCAATGACACTGGTGGATCCATGTGTGGATTGTGAAAAGAACACACATGCAAAATGACTGGTTGTTGTTACTAAAAAGAACACACATGTAATGACACCGGTGGATCCATGTGTGGTCTCTGTAGAGAACAGACATTTCAATGACACTGGTGGATCCATAGGTGGTTTGTGAAAAGAACACACATGCAAAATGACTCTGGTTGTTGTTACTAAAAAGAACACACATGCAATGACACTGGTGGATCCATGTGTGGATTGTGAAAAGAACACACATGCAAAATGACTGGTTGTTGTTACTAAAAAGAACACACATGCAATGACACTGGTGGATCCATGGGTGGATTGTGAAAAGAGCAGACATGCAATGACACTGGTGATCCATATGTGGTATGTGAAAAGAACACACATTCAATGACTCTGGTTGTTGTTAGTGAAAAGAACATACATGCAATGACACTGGTGGATCCATGTGTGGTCTCTGAAGAGAGCACACATTTCAATGACTCTTGTTGTCGTTAGTAAAAAGAGAACACATGCAATGACACTGGTTGATCCATGTGTGGTCTCTGAAGAGAGCAGACATGCAATGACACTGGTTGTGGTTACTAAAAAGAACACACATGCAATGACACTGGTGGATCCATGTGTGCATTGTGAAGAGAACACACATGCAAAATGACTCTGGTTGTTGTTACTAAAAAGAACACACATGCAATGACACTGGTGGATCCATAGGTGGTATGTGAAAAGAACACACATGCAAAATGACTCTGGTTGTTGTTACTAAAAAGAACACACATGCAATGACACTGGTGGATCCATGTGTGGATTGTGAAAAGAACACACATGCAAAATGACTGGTTGTTGTTACTAAAAAGAACACACATGCAATGACACCGGTGGATCCATGTGTGGTCTCTGTAGAGAACAGACATTTCAATGACACTGGTGGATCCATAGGTGGTATGTGAAAAGAACACACATGCAAAATGACTCTGGTTGTTGTTACTAAAAAGAACACACACGCAATGACTCTGGTGGATCCATGTGAAAAGAACACACATGCAATGTCACTGGTGGATCCATAGGTGGTATGTGAAAAGAACACACATTTCAATGACTCTGGTTGTTGTTACAAAAAAGAACACACATGCAATGACATTGGTGGATCCATGGGTGGATTGTGAAAAGAACACACATGCAATGACACTGGTGGATCCATAAGTGGTATGTGAAAAGAACACACATGCAAAATGACTCTGGTTGTTGTTACTAAAAAGAACACACATGCAATGACACTGGTGGATCCATATGTGGTATCTATAGAGAACACACATTTCAATGACACTGGTGGATAAATATTTGGTATGTGAAAAGAACACACATGCAATAACTCTGGTTGTTGTTAGTGAAAAGAACACACATGCAATGAGACTGGTGGATCCATAGGTATTATGTGAAAAGAACACACATTTCAATGATTCTGGTTGTTGTTACCAAAAAGAACACACATGTAATGACACTAGTGGATCCATGTGTGGATTGTGAAGAGAACACACATGCAATGACTCCAGTTGTTGTTAGTGAAAAGAACATATATGCAATGACACCGGTGGATCCATGTGTGGTCTCTATAGAGAACACACATTTAATTGACACTAGTGGATTCATAGGTGGTATGTGAAAAGAACACACATGCAAAATGACTCTGGTTGTTGTTAGTGAAAGGAACACACATGCAATGACACTGGTGGATCCATAGGTGGTATGTGAAAAGAACACACATGCAAAATGACTCTGGTTGTTGTTACTAAAAAGAACACACATGCAATGACACTGGTGGATCCATAGGTGGATTAAGAAATGAACGCACATGCAATGACACTGGTGGATCCATAGGTGGTATGTGAGAAGAACACACATTTCAATGTGTCTAGTTGTTGTTACTAAAAAGAACACACATGCAATGACTATGGTGGATCCATAGGTGGTATGTGAAGAGATCACACATGCAAAATGACTATGGTGGATCCATAGTTGGTATGTGAAAAGAACACACATGCAAAATGATTCTGGTTGTTGTTACTAAAAAGAACACACATGCAATGACACTAGTGGATCCATGGGTGGATTGTGAAAAGAGCAGACATGCAATGACACTGGTGATCCATATGTGGTATGTGAAAAGAACACACATGCAATGACTCTGGTTGTTGTTAGTGAAAAGAACATACATGCAATGACATTGGTGGATCCATGTGTGGTCTCTGAATAGAGCACACATTTCAATGACTCTTGTTGTCGTTAGTAAAAAGAGAACACATGCAATGACACTTGTTGATCCATGTGTGGTCTCTGATGAGAGCACACATGCAATGACACTGGTTGTGGTTACTAAAAAGAACACACATGCAATGACACTAGTGGATCCATGTGTGCATTATGAAGAGAACACACATGCAAAATGACTCGGGTTGTTGTTACTAAAAAGAACACGCATGCAATGACACTGGTGGATCCATAGGTGGTATGTGAAAAGAACACACATGCAAAATGACTCTGGTTGTTGTTACTAAAAAGAACACACATGCAATGAAACTGGTGGATCCATGTGTGGTCTCTGAAGAGAGCACACATTTCAATGACTCTTGTTGTCGTTAGTAAAAAGAGAACACATGCAATGACACTGGTTGATCCATGTGTGGTCTCTGAAGAGAGCAGACATGCAATGACACTGGTTGTGGTTACTAAAAAGAACACACATGCAATGACACTGGTGGATCCATGTGTGTATTGTGAAGAGAACACACATGCAAAATTACTCTGGTTGTTGTTACTAAAAAGAACACACATGCAATGACATTGGTGGATCCATAGGTGGTATGTGAAAAGAACACACATGCAAAATGACTCTGGTTGTTGTTACTAAAAAGAACACACATGCAATGACACTGGTGGATCCATGTGTGGATTGTGAAAAGAACATAGATGCAAAATGACTGGTTGTTGTTACTAAAAAGAACACACATGCAATGACACCGGTGGATCCATGTGTGGTCTCTGTAGAGAACAGACATTTCATTGACACTGGTGGATCCATAGGTGGTATGTGAAAAGAACACACATGCAAAATGACTCTGGTTGTTACTAAAAAGAACACACATCCAATGACACTGGTGGATCCATATGTGGTCTCTATAGAGAACACACATTTCAAGGACACTGGTGGATAAATATGTGGTATGTGAAAAGAACACACATGCAATAACTCTGGTTGTTGTTAGTGAAAAGAACACACATGCAATGAGACTGGTGGATCCATAGGTATTATGTGAAAAGAACACACATTTCAATGATTCTGGTTGTTGTTACCAAAAAGAACACACATGTAATGACACTAGTGGATCCATGTGTGGATTGTGAAGAGAACACACATGCAATGACTCCAGTTGTTGTTAGTGAAAAGAACATATATGCAATGACACCGGTGGATCCATGTGTGGTCTCTATAGATAACACACATTTAATTGACACTAGTGGATTCATAGGTGGTATGTGAAAAGAACACACATGCAAAATGACTCTGGTTGTTGTTAGTGAAAAGAACACACATGCAATGACACTGGTGTATCCATAGGTGGTATGTGAAAAGAACACACATGCAAAATGACTCTGGTTGTTGTTACTAAAAAGAACACACATGCAATGACACTGGTGGATCCATAGGTGGATTAAGAAATGAACACACATGCAATGACACTGGTGGATCCATAGGTGGTATGTGAGAAGAACACACATTTCAATGTGTCTAGTTGTTGTTACTAAAAAGAACACACATGCAATGACACTGGTGGATCCATAGGTGGTATGTGAAAAGAACACACATGCAAAATGACTCTGGTTGTTGTTACTAAAAAGAACACACATGCAATGACACTGGTGGATCCATGTGTGGATTGTGAAAAGAACACACATGCAAAATGACTGGTTGTTGTTACTAAAAAGAACACACATGTAATGACACCGGTGGATCCATGTGTGGTCTCTGTAGAGAACAGACATTTCAATGACACTGGTGGATCCATAGGTGGTTTGTGAAAAGAACACACATGCAAAATGACTCTGGTTGTTGTTACTAAAAAGAACACACATGCAATGACACTGGTGGATCCATGTGTGGATGGTGAAAAGAACACACATGCAAAATGACTGGTTGTTGTTACTAAAAAGAACACACATGCAATGACACTGGTGGATCCATGGGTGGATTGTGAAAAGAGCAGACATGCAATGACACTGGTGATCCATATGTGGTATGTGAAAAGAACACACATGCAATGACTCTGGTTGTTGTTAGTGAAAAGAACATACATGCAATGACACTGGTGGATCCATGTGTGGTCTCTGAAGAGAGCACACATTTCAATGACTCTTGTTGTCGTTAGTAAAAAGAGAACACATGCAATGACACTGGTTGATCCATGTGTGGTCTCTGAAGAGAGCAGACATGCAATGACACTGGTTGTGGTTACTAAAAAGAACACACATGCAATGACACTGGTGGATCCATGTGTGCATTGTGAAGAGAACACACATGCAAAATGACTCTGGTTGTTGTTACTAAAAAGAACACACATGCAATGACACTGGTGGATCCATAGGTGGTATGTGAAAAGAACACACATGCAAAATGACTCTGGTTGTTGTTACTAAAAAGAACACACATGCAATGACACTGGTGGATCCATGTGTGGATTGTGAAAAGAACACAGATGCAAAATGACTGGTTGTTGTTACTAAAAAGAACACACATGCAATGACACTAGTGGATACATGTGTGCATTATGAAGAGAACACACATGCAAAATGACTCGGGTTGTTGTTACTAAAAAGAACACGCATGCAATGACACTGGTGGATCCATAGGTGGTATGTGAAAAGAACACACATGCAAAATGACTCTGGTTGTTGTTACTAAAAAGAACACACATGCAATGAAACTGGTGGATCCATGTGTGGTCTCTGAAGAGAGCACACATTTCAATGACTCTTGTTGTCGTTAGTAAAAAGAGAACACATGCAATGACACTGGTTGATCCATGTGTGGTCTCTGAAGAGAGCAGACATGCAATGACACTGGTTGTGGTTACTAAAAAGAACACACATGCAATGACACTGGTGGATCCATGTGTGCATTGTGAAGAGAACACACATGCAAAATGACTCTGGTTGTTGTTACTAAAAAGAACACACATGAAATGACACTGGTGGATCCATAGGTGGTATGTGAAAAGAACACACATGCAAAATGACTCTGGTTGTTGTTACTAAAAAGAACACACATGCAATGACACTGGTGGATCCATGTGTGGATTGTGAAAAGAACACACATGCAAAATGACTGGTTGTTGTTACTAAAAAGAACACACATGCAATGACACCGGTGGATCCATGTGTGGTCTCTGTAGAGAACAGACATTTCAATGACACTGGTGGATCCATAGGTGGTATGTGAAAAGAACACACATGCAAAATGACTCTGGTTGTTGTTACTAAAAAGAACACACATGCAATGACTCTGGTGGATCCATGTGAAAAGAACACACATGCAATGTCACTGGTGGATCCATAGGTGGTATGTGAAAAGAACACACATTTCAATGACTCCGGTTATTGTTACAAAAAAGAACACACATGCAATGACATTGGTGGATCCATGGGCGGATTGTGAAAAGAACACACATGCAATGACACTGGTGGATCCATAGGTGGTATGTGAAAAGAACACACATGCAAAATGACTCTGGTTGTTGTTACTAAAAAGAACACACATGCAATGACACTGGTGGATCCATATGTGGTATCTATAGAGAACACACATTTCAATGACACTGGTGGATAAATATTTGGTATGTGAAAAGAACACACATGCAATAACTCTGGTTGTTGTTAGTGAAAAGAACACACATGCAATGAGACTGGTGGATCCATAGGTATTATGTGAAAAGAACACACATTTCAATGATTCTGGTTGTTGTTACCAAAAAGAACACACATGTAATGACACTAGTGGATCCATGTGTGGATTGTGAAGAGAACACACATGCAATGACTCCAGTTGTTGTTAGTGAAAAGAACATATATGCAATGACACCGGTGGATCCATGTGTGGTCTCTATAGAGAACACACATTTAATTGACACTAGTGGATTCATAGGTGGTATGTGAAAAGAACACACATGCAAAATGACTCTGGTTGTTGTTAGTGAAAATAACACACATGCAATGACACTGGTGGATCCATAGGTGGTATGTGAAAAGAACACACATGCAAAATGACTCTGGTTGTTGTTACTAAAAAGAACACACATGCAATGACACTGGTGGATCCATAGGTGGATTAAGAAATGAACGCACATGCAATGACACTGGTGGATCCATAGGTGGTATGTGAGAAGAACACACATTTCAATGTGTCTAGTTGTTGTTACTAAAAAGAACACACATGCAATGACACTGGTGGATCCATAGGTGGATTAAGAAATGAACGCACATGCAATGACACTGGTGGATCCATAGGTGGTATGTGAGAAGAACACACATTTCAATGTGTCTAGTTGTTGTTACTAAAAAGAACACACATGCAATGACACTGGTGGATCCATAGGTGGTATGTGAAGAGATCACACATGTAAAATGACTATGGTGGATCCATAGTTGGTATGTGAAAAGAACACACATGCAAAATGACTCTGGTTGTTGTTACTAAAAAGAACACACATGCAATGACACTAGTGGATCCATGGGTGGATTGTGAAAAGAGCAGACATGCAATGACACTGGTGATCCATATGTGGTATGTGAAAAGAACACACATGCAATGACTCTGGTTGTTGTTAGTGAAAAGAACATACATGCAATGACACTGGTGGATCCATGTGTGGTCTCTGAATAGAGCACACATTTCAATGACTCTTGTTGTCGTTAGTAAAAAGAGAACACATGCAATGACACTTGTTGATCCATGTGTGGTCTCTGATGAGAGCACACATGCAATGACACTGGTTGTGGTTACTAAAAAGAACACACATGCAATGACACTAGTGGATCCATGTGTGCATTATGAAGAGAACACACATGCAAAATGACTCGGGTTGTTGTTACTAAAAAGAACACACATGCAATGACACTGGTGGATCCATAGGTGGTATGTGAAAAGAACACACATGCAAAATGACTCAGGTTGTTGTTACTAAAAAGAACACACATGCAATGACACTGGTGGATCCATGTGTGGATTGTGAAAAGAACACACATGCAAAATGACTGGTTGTTGTTACTAAAAATAACACACATGTAATGACACCGGTGGATCCATGTGTGGTCTCTGTAGAGAACAGACATTTCAATGACACTGGTGGATCCATAGGTGGTATGTGAAAAGAACACACATGCAAAATGACTCTGGTTGTTGTTACTAAAAAGAACACACATGCAATGACTCTGGTGGATCCATGTGAAAAGAACACACATGCAATGTCACTGGTGGATCCATAGGTGGTATGTGAAAAGAACACACATTTCAATGACTCTGGTTGTTGTTACAAAAAAGAACACACATGCAATGACATTGGTGGATCCATGGGTGGATTGTGAAAAGAACACACATGCAATGACACTGGTGGATCCATAGGTGGTATGTGAAAAGAACACACATGCAAAATGACTCTGGTTGTTGTTACTAAAAAGAACACACATGCAATGACACTGGTGGATCCATATGTGGTATCTATAGAGAACACACATTTCAATGACACTGGTGGATAAATATTTGGTATGTGAAAAGAACACACATGCAATAACTCTGGTTGTTGTTAGTGAAAAGAACACACATGCAATGAGACTGGTGGATCCATAGGTATTATGTGAAAAGAACACACATTTCAATGATTCTGGTTGTTGTTACCAAAAAGAACACACATGTAATGACACTAGTGGATCCATGTGTGGATTGTGAAGAGAACACACATGCAATGACACCAGTTGTTGTTAGTGAAAAGAACATATATGCAATGACACCGGTGGATCCATGTGTGGTCTCTATAGAGAACACACATTTAATTGACACTAGTGGATTCATAGGTGGTATGTGAAAAGAACACACATGCAAAATGACTCTGGTTGTTGTTAGTGAAAAGAACACACATGCAATGACACTGGTGGATCCATAGGTGGTATGTGAAAAGAACACACATGCAAAATGACTCTGGTTGTTGTTACTAAATAGAACACACATGCAATGACACTGGTGGATCCATGTGTGGATTGTGAAAAGAACACACATGCAAAATGACTGGTTGTTGTTACTAAAAAGAACACACATGTAATGACACCGGTGGATCCATGTGTGGTCTCTGTAGAGAACAGACATTTCAATGACACTGGTGGATGCATAGGTGGTATGTGAAAAGAACACACATGCAAAATGACTCTGGTTGTTGTTACTAAAAAGAACACACATGCAATGACTCTGGTGGATCCATGTGAAAAGAACACACATGCAATGTCACTGGTGGATCCATAGGTGGTATGTGAAAAGAACACACATTTCAATGACTCTGGTTGTTGTTACAAAAAAGAACACACATGCAATGACATTGGTGGATCCATGGGTGGATTGTGAAAAGAACACACATGCAATGACACTGGTGGATCCATAGGTGGTATGTGAAAAGAACACACATGCAAAATGACTCTGGTTGTTGTTACTAAAAAGAACACACATGCAATGACACTGGTGGATCTATATGTGGTCTCTATAGAGAACACACATTTCAATGACACTGGTGGATAAATATGTGGTATGTGAAAAGAACACACATGCAATAACTCTGGTTGTTATTAGTGAAAAGAACACACATGCAATGAGACTGGTGGATCCATAGGTATTATGTGAAAAGAACACACATTTCAATGATTCTGGTTGTTGTTACCAAAAAGAACACACATGTAATGACACTAGTGGATCCATGTGTGGATTGTGAAGAGAACACACATGCAATGACTCCAGTTGTTGTTAGTGAAAAGAACATATATGCAATGACACCGGTGGATCCATGTGTGGTCTCTATAGAGAACACACATTTAATTGACACTAGTGGATTCATAGGTGGTATGTGAAAAGAACACACATGCAAAATGACTCTGGTTGTTGTTAGTGAAAAGAACACACATCCAATGACACTGGTGGATCCATAGGTGGTATGTGAAAAGAACACACATGCAAAACGACTCTGGTTGTTGTTACTAAAAAGAACACACATGCAATGACACTGGTGGATCCATAGGTGGATTAAGAAATGAACACACATGCAATGACACTGGTGGATCCATAGGTGGTATGTGAGAAGAATACACATTTCAATGTGTCTAGTTGTTGTTACTAAAAAGAACACACATGCAATGACACTGGTGGATCCATAGGTGGTATGTGAAGAGATCACACATGCAAAATGACTATGGTGGATCCATAGTTGGTATGTGAAAAGAACACACATGCAAAATGACTCTGGTTGTTGTTACTAAAAAGAACACACATGCAATGACACTAGTGGATCCATGGGTGGATTGTGAAAAGAGCAGACATGCAATGACACTGGTGATCCATATGTGGTATGTGAAAAGAACACACATGCAATGAATCTGGTTGTTGTTAGTGAAAAGAACATACATGCAATGACACTGGTGGATCCATGTGTGGTCTCTGAATAGAGCACACATTTCAATGACTCTTGTTGTCGTTAGTAAAAAGAGAACACATGCAATGACACTGGTTGATCCATGTGTGGTCTCTGAAGAGAGCACACATGCAATGACACTGGTTGTGGTTACTAAAAAGAACACACATGCAATGACACTAGTGGATCCATGTGTGCATTGTGAAGAGAACACACATGCAAAATGACTCGGGTTGTTGTTACTAAAAAGAACACACATGCAATGACACTGGTGGATCCATAGGTGGTATGTGAAAAGAACACACATGCAAAATGACTCTGGTTGTTGTTAGTGAAAAGAACACACATGCAATGACACTGGTGGATCCATAGGTGGTATGTGAAAAGAACACACATGCAAAATGACTCTGGTTGTTGTTACTAAAAAGAACACACATGCAATGACACTGGTGGATCCATGTGTGGATTGTGAAAAGAACACACATGCAAAATGACTGGTTGTTGTTACTAAAAAGAACACACATGTAATGACACCGGTGGATCCATGTGTGGTCTCTGTAGAGAACAGACATTTCAATGACACTGGTGGATCCATAGGTGGTATGTGAAAAGAACACAAATGCAAAATGACTCTGGTTGTTGTTACTAAAAAGAACACACATGCAATGACTCTGGTGGATCCATGTGAAAAGAACACACATGCAATGTCACTGGTGGATCCATAGGTGGTATGTGAAAAGAACACACATTTCAATGACTCTGGTTGTTGTTACAAAAAAGAACACACATGCAATGACATTGGTGGATCCATGGGTGGATTGTGAAAAGAAAACACATGCAATGACACTGGTGGATCCATAGGTGGTATGTGAAAAGAACACACATGCAAAATGACTCTGGTTGTTGTTACTAAAAAGAACACACATGCAATGACACTGGTGGATCTATATGTGGTCTCTATAGAGAACACACATTTCAATGACACTGGTGGATAAATATGTGGTATGTGAAAAGAACACACATGCAATAACTCTGGTTGTTGTTAGTGAAAAGAACACACATGCAATGAGACTGGTGGATCCATAGGTATTATGTGAAAAGAACACACATTTCAATGATTCTGGTTGTTGTTACCAAAAAGAACACACATGTAATGACACTAGTGGATCCATGTGTGGATTGTGAAGAGAACACACATGCAATGACTCCAGTTGTTGTTAGTGAAAAGAACATATATGCAATGACACCGGTGGATCCATGTGTGGTCTCTATAGAGAACACACATTTAATTGACACTAGTGGATTCATAGGTGGTATGTGAAAAGAACACACATGCAAAATGACTCTGGTTGTTGTTAGTGAAAAGAACACACATCCAATGACACTGGTGGATCCATAGGTGGTATGTGAAAAGAACACACATGCAAAACGACTCTGGTTGTTGTTACTAAAAAGAACACACATGCAATGACACTGGTGGATCCATAGGTGGATTAAGAAATGAACACACATGCAATGACACTGGTGGATCCATAGGTGGTATGTGAGAAGAATACACATTTCAATGTGTCTAGTTGTTGTTACTAAAAAGAACACACATGCAATGACACTGGTGGATCCATAGGTGGTATGTGAAGAGATCACACATGCAAAATGACTATGGTGGATCCATAGTTGGTATGTGAAAAGAACACACATGCAAAATGACTCTGGTTGTTGTTACTAAAAAGAACACACATGCAATGACACTAGTGGATCCATGGGTGGATTGTGAAAAGAGCAGACATGCAATGACACTGGTGATCCATATGTGGTATGTGAAAAGAACACACATGCAATGAATCTGGTTGTTGTTAGTGAAAAGAACATACATGCAATGACACTGGTGGATCCATGTGTGGTCTCTGAATAGAGCACACATTTCAATGACTCTTGTTGTCGTTAGTAAAAAGAGAACACATGCAATGACACTGGTTGATCCATGTGTGGTCTCTGAAGAGAGCACACATGCAATGACACTGGTTGTGGTTACTAAAAAGAACACACATGCAATGACACTAGTGGATCCATGTGTGCATTGTGAAGAGAACACACATGCAAAATGACTCGGGTTGTTGTTACTAAAAAGAACACACATGCAATGACACTGGTGGATCCATAGGTGGTATGTGAAAAGAACACACATGCAAAATGACTCTGGTTGTTGTTAGTGAAAAGAACACACATGCAATGACACTGGTGGATCCATAGGTGGTATGTGAAAAGAACACACATGCAAAATGACTCTGGTTGTTGTTACTAAAAAGAACACACATGCAATGACACTGGTGGATCCATGTGTGGATTGTGAAAAGAACACACATGCAAAATGACTGGTTGTTGTTACTAAAAAGAACACACATGTAATGACACCGGTGGATCCATGTGTGGTCTCTGTAGAGAACAGACATTTCAATGACACTGGTGGATCCATAGGTGGTATGTGAAAAGAACACAAATGCAAAATGACTCTGGTTGTTGTTACTAAAAAGAACACACATGCAATGACTCTGGTGGATCCATGTGAAAAGAACACACATGCAATGTCACTGGTGGATCCATAGGTGGTATGTGAAAAGAACACACATTTCAATGACTCTGGTTGTTGTTACAAAAAAGAACACACATGCAATGACATTGGTGGATCCATGGGTGGATTGTGAAAAGAAAACACATGCAATGACACTGGTGGATCCATAGGTGGTATGTGAAAAGAACACACATGCAAAATGACTCTGGTTGTTGTTACTAAAAAGAACACACATGCAATGACACTGGTGGATCTATATGTGGTCTCTATAGAGAACACACATTTCAATGACACTGGTGGATAAATATGTGGTATGTGAAAAGAACACACATGCAATAACTCTGGTTGTTGTTAGTGAAAAGAACACACATGCAATGAGACTGGTGGATCCATAGGTATTATGTGAAAAGAACACACATTTCAATGATTCTGGTTGTTGTTACCAAAAAGAACACACATGTAATGACACTAGTGGATCCATGTGTGGATTGTGAAGAGAACACACATGCAATGACTCCAGTTGTTGTTAGTGAAAAGAACATATATGCAATGACACCGGTGGATCCATGTGTGGTCTCTATAGAGAACACACATTTAATTGACACTAGTGGATTCATAGGTGGTATGTGAAAAGAACACACATGCAAAATGACTCTGGTTGTTGTTAGTGAAAAGAACACACATCCAATGACACTGGTGGATCCATAGGTGGTATGTGAAAAGAACACACATGCAAAACGACTCTGGTTGTTGTTACTAAAAAGAACACACATGCAATGACACTGGTGGATCCATAGGTGGATTAAGAAATGAACACACATGCAATGACACTGGTGGATCCATAGGTGGTATGTGAGAAGAACACACATTTCAATGTGTCTAGTTGTTGTTACTAAAAAGAACACACATGCAATGACACTGGTGGATCCATAGGTGGTATGTGAAGAGATCACACATGCAAAATGACTATGGTGGATCCATAGTTGGTATGTGAAAAGAACACACATGCAAAATGACTCTGGTTGTTGTTACTAAAAAGAACACACATGCAATGACACTAGTGGATCCATGGGTGGATTGTGAAAAGAGCAGACATGCAATGACACTGGTGATCCATATGTGGTATGTGAAAAGAACACACATGCAATGAATCTGGTTGTTGTTAGTGAAAAGAACATACATGCAATGACACTGGTGGATCCATGTGTGGTTTCTGAATAGAGCACACATTTCAATGACTCTTGTTGTCGTTAGTAAAAAGAGAACACATGCAATGACACTGGTTGATCCATGTGTGGTCTCTGAAGAGAGCACACATGCAATGACACTGGTTGTGGTTACTAAAAAGAACACACATGCAATGACACTAGTGGATCCATGTGTGCATTGTGAAGAGAACACACATGCAAAATGACTCGGGTTGTTGTTACTAAAAAGAACACACATGCAATGACACTGGTGGATCCATAGGTGGTATGTGAAAAGAACACACATGCAAAATGACTCTGGTTGTTGTTACTGAAAAGAACACACATGCAATGACACTGGTGGATCCATGTGTGGATTGTGAAAAGAACACACATGCAAAATGACTGGTTGTTGTTACTAAAAAGAACACACATGTAATGACACCGGTGGATCCATGTGTGGTCTCTGTAGAGAACAGACATTTCAATGACACTGGTGGATCCATAGGTGGTTTGTGAAAAGAACACACATGCAAAATGACTCTGGTTGTTGTTACTAAAAAGAACACACATGCAATGACACTGGTGGATCCATGTGTGGATTGTGAAAAGAACACACATGCAAAATGACTGGTTGTTGTTACTAAAAATAACACACATGCAATGACACCGGTGGATCCATGTGTGGTCTCTGTAGAGAACAGACATTTCATTGACACTGGTGGATCCATAGGTGGTATGTGAAAAGAACACACATGCAAAATGACTCTGGTTGTTGTTACTAAAAAGAACACACATCCAATGACACTGGTGGATCCATATGTGGTCTCTATAGAGAACACACATTTCAATGACACTGGTGGATAAATATGTGGTATGTGAAAAGAACACACATGCAATAACTCTGGTTGTTGTTAGTGAAAAGAACACACATGCAATGAGACTGGTGGATCCATAGGTATTATGTGAAAAGAACACACATTTCAATGATTCTGGTTGTTGTTACCAAAAAGAACACACATGTAATGACACTAGTGGATCCATGTGTGGATTGTGAAGAGAACACACATGCAATGACTCCAGTTGTTGTTAGTGAAAAGAACATATATGCAATGACACCGGTGGATCCATGTGTGGTCTCTATAGAGAACACACATTTAATTGACACTAGTGGATTCATAGGTGGTATGTGAAAAGAACACACATGTAAAATGACTCTGGTTGTTGTTAGTGAAAAGAACACACATGCAATGACACTGGTGTATCCATAGGTGGTATGTGAAAAGAACACACATGCAAAATGACTCTGGTTGTTGTTACTAAAAAGAACACACATGCAATGACACTGGTGGATCCATAGGTGGATTAAGAAATGAACACACATGCAATGACACTGGTGGATCCATAGGTGGTATGTGAGAAGAACACACATTTCAATGTGTCTAGTTGTTGTTACTAAAAAGAACACAAATGCAATTACACTGGTGGATCCATAGGTGGTATGTGAAGAGATCACACATGCAAAATGACTATGGTGGATCCATAGTTGGTACGTGAAAAGAACACACATGCAAAATGACTCTGGTTGTTGTTACTAAAAAGAACACACATGCAATGACACTGGTGGATCCATGGGTGGATTGTGAAAAGAGCAGACATGCAATGACACTGGTGATCCATATGTGGTATGTGAAAAGAACACACATGCAATGACTCTGGTTGTTGTTAGTGAAAAGAACATACATGCAATGACACTGGTGGATCCATGTGTGGTCTCTGAAGAGAGCACACATTTCAATGACTCTTGTTGTCGTTAGTAAAAAGAGAACACATGCAATGACACTGGTTGATCCATGTGTGGTCTCTGAAGAGAGCAGACATGCAATGACACTGGTTGTGGTTACTAAAAAGAACACACATGCAATGACACTGGTGGATCCATGTGTGCATTGTGAAGAGAACACACATGCAAAATGACTCTGGTTGTTGTTACTAAAAAGAACACACATGCAATGACACTGGTGGATCCATAGGTGGTATGTGAAAAGAACACACATGCAAAATGACTCTGGTTGTTGTTACTAAAAAGAACACACATGCAATGACACTGGTGGATCCATGTGTGGATTGTGAAAAGAACACACATGCAAAATGACTGGTTGTTGTTACTAAAAAGAACACACATGCAATGACACCGGTGGATCCATGTGTGGTCTCTGTAGAGAACAGACATTTCAATGACACTGGTGGATCCATAGGTGTTATGTGAAAAGAACACACATGCAAAATGACTCTGGTTGTTGTTACTAAAAAGATCACACATGCAATGACTCTGGTGGATCCATGTGAAAAGAACACACATGCAATGTCACTGGTGGATCCATAGGTGGTATGTGAAAAGAACACACATTTCAATGACTCTGGTTGTTGTTACAAAAAAGAACACACATGCAATGACATTGGTGGATCCATGGGTGGATTGTGAAAAGAACACACATGCAATGACACTGGTGGATCCATAGGTGGTATGTGAAAAGAACACACATGCAAAATGACTCTGGTTGTTGTTACTAAAAAGAACACACATGCAATGACACTGGTGGATCCATATGTGGTATCTATAGAGAACACACATTTCAATGACACTGGTGGATAAATATTTGGTATGTGAAAAGAACACACATGCAATAACTCTGGTTGTTGTTAGTGAAAAGAACACACATGCAATGAGACTGGTGGATCCATAGGTATTATGTGAAAAGAACACACATTTCAATGATTCTGGTTGTTGTAACCAAAAAGAACACACATGTAATGACACTAGTGGATCCATGTGTGGATTGTGAAGAGAACACACATGCAATGACTCCAGTTGTTGTTAGTGAAAAGAACATATATGCAATGACACCGGTGGATCCATGTGTGGTCTCTATAGAGAACACACATTTAATTGACACTAGTGGATTCATAGGTGGTATGTGAAAAGAACACACATGCAAAATGACTCTGGTTGTTGTTAGTGAAAAGAACACACATCCAATGACACTGGTGGATCCATAGGTGGTATGTGAAAAGAACACACATGCAAAATGACTCTGGTTGTTGTTACTAAAAAGAACACACATGCAATGACACTGGTGGATCCATAGGTGGATTAAGAAATGAACGCACATGCAATGACACTGGTGGATCCATGGGTGGATTGTGAAAAGAACACACATGCAATGACACTGGTGGATCCATAGGTGGTATGTGAAAAGAACACACATGCAAAATGACTCTGGTTGTTGTTACTAAAAAGAACACACATGCAATGACACTGGTGGATCTATATGTGGTCTCTATAGAGAACACACATTTCAATGACACTGGTGGATAAATATGTGGTATGTGAAAAGAACACACATGCAATAACTCTGGTTGTTGTTAGTGAAAAGAACACACATGCAATGAGACTGGTGGATCCATAGGTATTATGTGAAAAGAACACACATTTCAATGATTCTGGTTGTTGTTACCAAAAAGAACACACATGTAATGACACTAGTGGATCCATGTGTGGATTGTGAAGAGAACACACATGCAATGACTCCAGTTGTTGTTAGTGAAAAGAACATATATGCAATGACACCGGTGGATCCATGTGTGGTCTCTATAGAGAACACACATTTAATTGACACTAGTGGATTCATAGGTGGTATGTGAAAAGAACACACATGCAAAATGACTCTGGTTGTTGTTAGTGAAAAGAACACACATCCAATGACACTGGTGGATCCATAGGTGGTATGTGAAAAGAACACACATGCAAAACGACTCTGGTTGTTGTTACTAAAAAGAACACACATGCAATGACACTGGTGGATCCATAGGTGGATTAAGAAATGAACACACATGCAATGACACTGGTGGATCCATAGGTGGTATGTGAGAAGAACACACATTTCAATGTGTCTAGTTGTTGTTACTAAAAAGAACACACATGCAATGACACTGGTGGATCCATAGGTGGTATGTGAAGAGATCACACATGCAAATTGACTATGGTGGATCCATAGTTGGTATGTGAAAAGAACACACATGCAAAATGACTCTGGTTGTTGTTACTAAAAAGAACACACATGCAATGACACTAGTGGATCCATGGGTGGATTGTGAAAAGAGCAGACATGCAATGACACTGGTGATCCATATGTGGTATGTGAAAAGAACACACATGCAATGAATCTGGTTGTTGTTAGTGAAAAGAACATACATGCAATGACACTGGTGGATCCATGTGTGGTCTCTGAATAGAGCACACATTTCAATGACTCTTGTTGTCGTTAGTAAAAAGAGAACACATGCAATGACACTGGTTGATCCATGTGTGGTCTCTGAAGAGAGCACACATGCAATGACACTGGTTGTGGTTACTAAAAAGAACACACATGCAATGACACTAGTGGATCCATGTGTGCATTGTGAAGAGAACACACATGCAAAATGACTCGGGTTGTTGTTACTAAAAAGAACACACATGCAATGACACTGGTGGATCCATAGGTGGTATGTGAAAAGAACACACATGCAAAATGACTCTGGTTGTTGTTACTGAAAAGAACACACATGCAATGACACTGGTGGATCCATGTGTGGATTGTGAAAAGAACACACATGCAAAATGACTGGTTGTTGTTACTAAAAAGAACACACATGTAATGACACCGGTGGATCCATGTGTGGTCTCTGTAGAGAACAGACATTTCAATGACACTAGTGGATCCATAGGTGGTTTGTGAAAAGAACACACATGCAAAATGACTCTGGTTGTTGTTACTAAAAAGAACACACATGCAATGACACTGGTGGATCCATGTGTGGATTGTGAAAAGAACACACATGCAAAATGACTGGTTGTTGTTACTAAAAAGAACACACATGCAATGACACCGGTGGATCCATGTGTGGTCTCTGTAGAGAACAGACATTTCATTGACACTGGTGGATCCATAGGTGGTATGTGAAAAGAACACACATGCAAAATGAATCTGGTTGTTGTTACTAAAAAGAACACACATCCAATGACACTGGTGGATCCATATGTGGTCTCTATAGAGAACACACATTTCAATGACACTGGTGGATAAATATGTGGTATGTGAAAAGAACACACATGCAATAACTCTGGTTGTTGTTAGTGAAAAGAACACACATGCAATGAGACTGGTGGATCCATAGGTATTATGTGAAAAGAACACACATTTCAATGATTCTGGTTGTTGTTACCAAAAAGAACACACATGTAATGACACTAGTGGATCCATGTGTGGATTGTGAAGAGAACACACATGCAATGACTCCAGTTGTTGTTAGTGAAAAGAACATATATGCAATGACACCGGTGGATCCATGTGTGGTCTCTATAGAGAACACACATTTAATTGACACTAGTGGATTCATAGGTGGTATGTGAAAAGAACACACATGCAAAATGACTCTGGTTGTTGTTAGTGAAAAGAACACACATGCAATGACACTGGTGTATCCATAGGTGGTATGTGAAAAGAACACACATGCAAAATGACTCTGGTTGTTGTTACTAAAAAGAACACACATGCAATGACACTGGTGGATCCATAGGTGGATTAAGAAATGAACACACATGCAATGACACTGGTGGATCCATAGGTGGTATGTGAGAAGAACACACATTTCAATGTGTCTAGTTGTTGTTACTAAAAAGAACACACATGCAATGACACTGGTGGATCCATAGGTGGTATGTGAAGAGATCACACATGCAAAATGACTATGGTGGATCCATAGTTGGTATGTGAAAAGAACACACATGCAAAATGACTCTGGTTGTTGTTACTAAAAAGAACACACATGCAATGACACTAGTGGATCCATGGGTGGATTATGAAAAGAGCAGACATGCAATGACACTTGTGATCCATATGTGGTATGTGAAAAGAACACACATGCAATGACTCTGGTTGTTGTTAGTGAAAAGAACATACATGCAATGACACTGGTGGATCCATGTGTGGTCTCTGAATAGAGCACACATTTCAATGACTCTTGTTGTCGTTAGTAAAAAGAGAACACATGCAATGACACTTGTTGATCCATGTGTGGTCTCTGATGAGAGCACACATGCAATGACACTGGTTGTGGTTACTAAAAAGAACACACATGCAATGACACTAGTGGATCCATGTGTGCATTATGAAGAGAACACACATGCAAAATGACTCGGGTTGTTGTTACTAAAAAGAACACACATGCAATGACACTGGTGGATCCATAGGTGGTATGTGAAAAGAACACACATGCAAAATGACTCTGGTTGTTGTTACTAAAAAGAACACACATGCAATGACACTGGTGGATCCATGTGTGGATTGTGAAAAGAACACACATGCAAAATGACTGGTTGTTGTTACTAAAAAGAACACACATGTAATGACACCGGTGGATCCATGTGTGGTCTCTGTAGAGAACAAACATTTCAATGACACTGGTGGATCCATAGGTGGTATGTGAAAAGAACACACATGCAAAATGACTCTGGTTGTTGTTACTAAAAAGAACACACATGCAATGACTCTAGTGGATCCATGTGAAAAGAACACACATGCAATGTCACTGGTGGATCCATAGGTGGTATGTGAAAAGATCACACATGCAAAATGACTATGGTGGATCCATAGTTGGTATGTGAAAAGAACACACATGCAAAATGACTCTGGTTGTTGTTACTAAAAAGAACACACATGCAATGACACTGGTGGATCCATGGGTGGATTGTGAAAAGAGCAGACATGCAATGACACTGGTGATCCATATGTGGTATGTGAAAAGAACACACATGCAATGACTCTGGTTGTTGTTAGTGAAAAGAACATACATGCAATGACACTGGTGGATCCATGTGTAGTCTCTGAAGAGAGCACACATTTCAATGACTCTTGTTGTCGTTAGTAAAAAGAGAACACATGCAATGACACTGGTTGATCCATGTGTGGTCTCTGAAGACAGCACACATGCAATGACACTGGTTGTGGTTACTAAAAAGAACACACATGCAATGACACTGGTGGATCCATGTGTGCATTGTGAAGAGAACACACATGCAAAATGACTCTGGTTGTTGTTACTAAAAAGAACACACATGAAATAACACTGGTGGATCCATAGGTGGTATGTGAAAAGAACACACATGCAAAATGACTCTGGTTGTTGTTACTAAAAAGAACACACATGCAATGACACCGGTGGATCCATGTGTGGATTGTGAAAAGAACACACATGCAAAATGACTGGTTGTTGTTACTAAAAAGAACACACATGCAATGACACCGGTGGATCCATGTGTGGTCTCTGTAGAGAAGAGACATTTCAATGACACTGGTGGATCCATAGGTGGTATGTGAAAATAACACACATGCAAAATGACGCTGGTTGTTGTCACTAAAAAGAACACACATGCAATGACTCTGGTGGATCCATGTGAAAAGAACACACATGCAATGTCACTGGTGGATCCATAGGTGGTATGTGAAAAGAACACACATTTCAATGACTCTGGTTGTTACAAAAAAGAACACACATGCAATGACATTGGTGGATCCATGGGTGGATTGTGAAAAGAACACACATGCAATGACACTGGTGGATCCATAGGTGGTATGTGAAAAGAACACACATGCAAAATGACTCTGGTTGTTGTTACTAAAAAGAACACACATGCAATGACACTGGTGGATCCATATGTGGTCTCTATAGAGAACACACATTTCAATGACACTGGTGGATAAATATGTGGTATGTGAAAAGAACACACATGCAATAACTCTGGTTGTTGTTAGTGAAAAGAACACACATGCAATGAGACTGGTGGATCCATAGGTATTATGTGAAAAGAACACATATTTCAATGATTCTGGTTGTTGTTACCAAAAAGAACACACATGTAATGACACTAGTGGATCCATGTGTGGATTGTGAAGAGAACACACATGCAATGACTCCAGTTGTTGTTAGTGAAAAGAACATATATGCAATGACACCGGTGGATCCATGTGTGGTCTCTATAGAGAACACACATTTAATTGACACTAGTGGATTCATAGGTGGTATGTGAAAAGGACACACCTGCAAAATGACTCTGGTTGTTGTTAGTGAAAAGAACACACATGCAATGACACTGGTGGATCCATAGGTGGTATGTGAAAAGAACACACATGCAAAATGACTCTGGTTGTTGTTACTAAAAAGAACACACATGCAATGACACTGGTGGATCCATAGGTGGATTAAGAAATGAACACACATGCAATGACACTGGTGGATCCATAGGTGGTATGTGAGAAGAACACACATTTCAATGTGTCTAGTTGTTATTACTAAAAAGAACACACATGCAATGACACTGGTGGATCCATAGGTGGTATGTGAAGAGATCACACATGCAAAATGACTATGGTGGATCCATAGTTGGTATGTGAAAAGAACACACATGCAAAATGACTCTGGTTGTTGTTACTAAAAATAACACACATGCAATGACACTGGTGGATCAATGGGTGGATTGTGAAAAGAGCAGACATGCAATGACATTGGTGATCCATATGTGGTATGTGAAAAGAACACACATGCAATGACTCTGGTTGTTGTTAGTGAAAAGAACATACATGCAATTACACTGGTGGATCCATGTGTGGTCTCTGAAGAGAGCACACATTTCAATGACTCTTGTTGTCGTTAGTAAAAAGAGAACACATGCAATGACACTGGTTGATCCATGTGTGGTCTCTGAAGAGAGCACACATGCAATGACACTGGTTGAGGTTACTAAAAAGAACACACATGCAATGACACTGGTGGATCCATGTGTGCATTGTGAAGAGAACACACATGCAAAATGACTCTGGTTGTTGTTACTAAAAAGAACACACATGCAATGACACTGGTGGATCCATAGGTGGTACGTGAAAAGAACACACATGCAAAATGACTCTGGTTGTTGTTACTAAAAAGAACACACATGCAATGACACTGGTGGATCCATGTGTGGATTGTGAAAAGAACACACATGCAAAATGACTGGTTGTTGTTACTAAAAAGAACACACATGCAATGACACCGGTGGATCCATGTGTGGTCTCTGTAGAGAACACACATTTCAATGACACTGGTGGATCCATATGTGGTATGTGAAAAGAACACACATGCAAAATGACTTTGGTTGTTGTTACTAAAAAGAACACACATTCAATGACACTAGTGGATCCATGGGTGGATTGTGAAAAGATCACACATGCAATGACACTGGTGGATCCATATGTGGTATGTGAAAAGAACACGCATGTAATGACTCCGGTTGTTGTTACAGAAAAGAACACACATGCAATGACACTGGTGGATCCATGTGTGATCTCTAAAGAGAACACACATTTCAATGACACTGGTGGATCCATAGGTGGTATGTGAAAAGAACACACATCCAAAATGACTCTGGTTATTGTTACTAAAAAGAACACACATGCAATGACTCTGGTGGATCCATGTGAAAAGAACACACATGCAATGACACTGGAGGATCCATAGGTGGTATGTGAAAAGAACACACATTTCAATGAGTCTGGTTGTTCTTACTAGAAAGAACACACATGCAATGACACTGGTGGATCCATAGGTGGTATGTGAAAAGAACACACATGCAAAATGACTCTGGTTGTTGTTACTAAAAAGAAAACACATGCAATGACACTGGTGGATCCATGTGTGGATTGTGAAAAGAACACACATGCAAAATGACTGGTTGTTGTTACTAAAAAGAACACACATGCAATGACACCGGTGGATCCATGTGTGGTCTCTGTAGAGAACACACATTTCAATGTCACTGGTGGATAAATATGTGGTATGTGAAAAGAACACACATGCAATGACTCTGGTTGTTGTTAGTGAAAAGAACACACATGCAATGACACTGGTGGATCCATAGGTGGTATGTAAAAACAACACACATTTCAATGACTCTGGTTGTTGTTACTAAAAAGAACACACAAGCAATGACACTGGTGGATCCATGTGTGGATTGTGAAGAGAACACACATGCAATGACTCCAGTTGTTGTTAGTGAAAAGAACATACATGCAATGACACCGGTGGATCCATGTGTGGTCTCTGTAGGGAACACACATTTCAATGACACTGGTGGATCCATAGGTGGTATGTGAAAAGAACACACATGCAAAATGACTTTGGTTGTTGTTACTGAAAAGAAGACACATGCAATGACTCTGGTGGATCCATGGGTGGATTGTGTAAAGAACACACATGCAATGACACTGGTGGATCCATAGGTGGTATGTGAAAAGAACACACATGCAAAATGACTTTGGTTGTTGTTACTAAAAAGAACACACATGCAATGACACTGGTGGATCCATGTGTGGTCTCTACAGAGAACACACATTTCAATGACACTGGTGGATCCATAGGTGGTATGTGAAAAGAACACACAAGCAAAATGACTCTGGTTGTTGTTAGTGAAAAGAACACACATGCAATGACACTGGTGGATCCATAGGTGGTATGTGAAAAGAACATACATGCAAAATGACTCTGGTTGTTGTTACTAAAAAGAACACACATGCAATGACTTGTGGATCCATGGGTGGATTGTGAAAAGAACACAGATGCAATGACACTGGTTGATCCATAGGTGGTATGTGAGAAGAACACACATGCAAAATGACTCTGGTTGTTGTTACTAAAAAGAACACACATGCAATGACTCTTGTGGATCCATGTGAAAACAACACACATGCAATGACACTGGAGGATCCATAGGTGGTATGTGAAAAGCACACAAATTTCAATGACTCTGGTTGTCGTTACTAAAAAGAACACACATGCAATGACACCGGTGGATCCATGTATGGTCTCTGTAGGGAACACACATTTCAATGACACTGGTGGATCCATAGGTGGTATGTGAAAAGAACACACATGCAATGACTCTGGTGGATCCATGTGAAAAGAACACACATGCAATGACTCTGGTGGATCCATGTGAAAAGAACACACATGCAATGACACTAGAGGATCCATAGGTGGTATGTGAAAAGAACACACATTTCAATGACTCTGGTTGTCGTTACTAAAAAGAACACACATGCAATGACTCTGGTGGATCCATGGGTGGATTGTGAAAAGAACACACATGCAATGACACTGGTGGATCCATAGGTGGTATGTGAAAAGAACACACATGCAAAATGACTCTGGTTGTTGTTACTAAAAAGAACACACATGCAATGACACTGGTGGATCCATGTGTGGTCTCTGTAGAGAACACACATTTCAATGACACTGGTGGATCCATAGGTGGTATGACAAAAGAACACACATGCAAAATGACTCTAGTTGTTGTCAGTGAAAAGAACACACATGCAATGACCCTGGTGGATCCATAGGTGGTATGTGAAAAGAACACACATGCAAAATGACTCTGGTTATTGTTACTAAAAAGAACACACATGCAATGACTCTCGTGGATCCATGGGCGGATTGTGAAAAGAACACACATGCAATGACATTGGTGGATCCATAGGTGGTATGTGAGAAGAACACACATGCAAAATGACTCTAGTTCTTGTTACTAAAAAGAACACACATGCAATGACACTGGTGGATCCATGGGTGGATTGTGATAAGAACACACATGCAATGACACTGGTGGATCCATAGGTGGTATGTGAAAAGAACACACATGCAAAATGACTCTAGTTGTTGTTACTAAAAAGAACACACATGCAATGACACTGGTGGATCCATAGGTGGTATGTGAAAAGAACACACATGCAAAATGACTCTGGTTGTTGTTACTAAAAAGAACACACATGCAATGACAGTGGTGGATCCATGTGTGGTCTCTGTAGAGAACACACATTTCAATGACACTGGTGGATCCATAGGTGGTATGTGAAAAGAACACACATGCAAAATGACTCTAGTTGTTGTTAGTGAAAAGAACACACATGTAATGACCCTGGTGGATCCATAGCTGGTATGTGAAAAGAACACACATGAAAAATGACTCTGGTTGTTGTTACTAAAAAGAACACACATGCAATGACTCTCGTGGATCCATGGGCGGATTGTGAAAAGAACACACATGCAATGACACTGGTGGATCCATAGGTGGTATGTGAGAAGAACACACATGCAAAATGACTCTAGTTCTTGTTACTAAAAAGAACACACATGCAATGACACTGGTGGATCCATGGGTGGATTGTGAAAAGAACACACATGCAATGACACTGGTTGATCCATAGGTGGTATGTGAAAAGAACACACATGCAAAATGACTCTAGTTGTTGTTACTAAAAAGAACACACATGCAATGACACTGGTGGATCCATAGGTGGTATGTGAAAAGAACACACATGCAAAATGACTCTGGTTGTTGTTACTAAAAAGAACACACATGCAATAACACTAGTGGATCCATGTGTGGTCTCTGTAGAGAACACACATTTCAATTACACTGGTGGATCCATAGGTGGTATGTGAAAAGAACACACATGCAAAATGACTCTAGTTGTTGTTAGTGAAAAGAACACACATGCAATGACCCTGGTGGATCCATAGGTGGTATGTGAAAAGAACACACATGCAAAATGACTCTGGTTGTTTTTAGTAAAAAGAACAGACATGCAATGACTCTCGTGGATCCATGGGCGGATTGTGAAAAGAACACACATGCAATGACACTGGTGGATCCATAGGTGGTATGTGAGAAGAACACACATGCAATGACACTGGTGGATCCATGGGTGGATTGTGAAAAGAACACACATGCAATGACACTGGTGGATCCATAGGTGGTATGTGAAAAGAACACACATGCAAAATGACTCTGGTTGTTGTTACTAAAAAGAACACACATGCAATGACACTGGTGGATCCATGTGTGGTCTCTGTAGAGAACACACATTTCAATTACACTGGTGGATCCATAGGTGGTATGTGAAAAGAACACACATGCAAAATGACTCTAGTTGTTGTTAGTGAAAAGAACACACATGCAATGACCCTGGTGGATCCATAGGTGGTATGTGAAAAGAACACACATGCAAAATGACTCTGGTTGTTGTTACTAAAAAGAACAGACATGCAATGACTCTCGTGGATCCATGGGCGGATTGTGAAAAGAACAGACATGCAATGATACTGGTGGATCCATAGGTGGTATGTGAGAAGAACACACATGCAAAATGACTCTAGTTCTTGTTACTAAAAAGAACACACATGCAATGACACTGGTGGATCCATGGGTGGATTGTGAAAAGAACACACATGCAATGACACTGGTGGATCCATAGGTGGTATGTGAAAAGAACACACATGCAAAATGACTCTAGTTGTTGTTACTAAAAAGAACACACATGCAATGACACTGGTGGATCCATAGGTGGTATGTGAAAAGAACACACATGCAAAATGACTCTGGTTGTTGTTACTAAAAAGAACACACATGCAATGACACTGGTGGATCCATGTGTGGTCTCTGTAGAGAACACACATTTCAATTACACTGGTGGATCCATAGGTGGTATGTGAAAAGAACACACATGCAAAATGACTCTAGTTGTTGTTAGTGAAAAGAACACACATGCAATGACCCTGGTGGATCCATAGGTGGTATGTGAAAAGAACACACATGCAAAATGACTCTGGTTGTTGTTACTAAAAAGAACAGACATGCAATGACTCTCGTGGATCCATGGGCGGATTGTGAAAAGAACACACATGCGATGACACTGGTGGATCCATAGGTGGTATGTGAGAAGAACACACATGCAAAATGACTCTAGTTCTTGTTACTAAAAAGAACACACATGCAATGACACTGGTGGATCCATGGGTGGATTGTGAAAAGAACACACATGCAATGACACTGGTGGATCCATAGGTGGTATGTGAAAAGAACACACATGCAAAATGACTCTAGTTGTTGTTACTAAAAAGAACACACATGCAATGCCACTGGTGGATCCATAGGTGGTATGTGAAAAGAACACACATGCAAAATGACTCTGGTTGTTGTTACTAAAAAGAACACACATGCAATGAAACTGGTGGATCCATGTGTGGTCTCTGTAGAGAACACACATTTCAATTACACTGGTGGATCCATAGGTGGTATGTGAAAAGAACACACATGCAAAATGACTCTAGTTGTTGTTAGTGAAAAGAACACACATGCAATGACCCTGGTGGATCCATAGGTGGTATGTGAAAAGAACACACATGCAAAATGACTCTGGTTGTTGTTACTAAAAAGAATAGACATGCAATGACTCTCGTGGATCCATGGGCGGATTGTGAAAAGAACACACATGCAATGACACTGGTGGATCCATAGGTGGTATGTGAGAAGAACACACATGCAAAATGACTCTAGTTCTTGTTACTAAAAAGAACACACATGCAATGACACTGGTGGATCCATGGGTGGATTGTGAAAAGAGCACACATGCAATGACACTGGTGGATCCATATGTGGTATGTGAAAAGACGCATGCAATGACTCCGGTTGTTGTTACTGAAAAGAACACACATGCAATGACACTGGTGGATCCATGTGTGATCTCTAAAGAGAACAGACATTTCAATGACACTGGTGGATCCATAGGTGGTATGTGAAAAGAACACACATGCAAAATGACTCTGGTTGTTGTTACTAAAAATAACACACATGCAATGACTCTGGTGGATCCATGTGAAAAGAACACACATGCAATGACACTGGAGGATCCATAGGTGGTATGTGAAAAGCACACACATTTCAATGACTCTGGTTGTCGTTACTAAAAAGAACACACATGCGATGACACTGGTGGATCCATGGGTGGATTGTGAAAAGAACACACATGCAATGACACTGGTGGATCCATAGGTGGTATGTGAAAAGAACACACATGCAATGACTCTGGTTGTTGTTCGTGAAAAGAAGACACATGCAATGACACTAGCGGATCCATAGGTGGTTTGTGAAAAGAACACACATTTCTATGACTCTGGTTGTTGTTACTAAAAAGAACACACATGCAATGACATTGGTGGATCCATGTGTGGATTGTGAAGAGAACACACATGCCATGACTCCAGTTGTTGTTAGTGAAAAGAACATACATGCAATGACACTGGTGGATCCATAGGTGGTATGTGAAAAGAACACACATGCAAAATGCCTCTCGTTGTTGTTACTAAAAAGAACACACATGCAATGACTTTGGTCGATCCATGGGTGGATTGTGAAAAGAACACACATGCAATGACACTAGTGGATCCATAGGTGGTATGTGAAAAGAACACACATTCAAAATAACTCTGTTTGTTGTTACTAAAAAGAACACACATGCAATGACACTGGTGGATGCATGTGTGGTCTCTGTAGAGAACACACATTTCAATGACACTGGTGGATGGTATGTGAAAAGAACACACATGCAAAATGACTCTGGTTGTTGTTAGTGAAAAGAACACACATGCAATGACACTGGTGGATCCATAGGTGGTATGTGAAAAGAACACACATACAAAATGACTCTAGTTGTTGTTACTAAAAAGAACACACATGCAATGACTCTGGTGGATCCATGCGTGGATTGTGAAAAGAACACACATGCAATGACACTGGTGGATCCATAGGTGGTATGTGAAAAGAACACACATGCAATGACACTGGTGGATCCATGGGTGGATTGTGAAAAGAGCACACATGCTATGACACTGGTGGATCCATATGTGGTATGTGAAAAGAAGACACATGCAATGACACTGGTGGATCCATAGGTGGATTATGAAATGAACACACATGCAATGACACTAGTGGATCCATAGGTGGTATGTGAGAAGAACACACATGCAAAATGACTCTGGTTGTTGTTACTAAAAACAACACACATGCAATGACACTGGTGGATCCATGGGTGGATTTTGAAAAGAACACACATGCAATGACACTGGTGGATCCATAGGTGTTATGTGAAAAGAACACACATGCAAAATGACTCTGGTTGTTGTTACTAAAAAGAACACACATGCAATGACACTGGTGGATCCATAGGTGGATTATGAAATGAAAATACATGCAATGACACTGGTGGATCCATAGGTGGTATGTGAGAAGAACACACATGCAAAATGACTCTGATTTTGTTACTAAAAAGAACACACATGCAATGACACTAGTGGATCCATGGGTGGATTGTGAAAAGAACACACATGCAATGACACTACTGGATCCATAGGTGGTATGTGAAAAGAACACACATGCAAAATGACTCTGGTTGTTGTTACTAAAAAGAACACACATGCAATGACTCTGGTGGATCCATGGGTGGATTGTGAAAAGAACAAACATGCAATGACACTGGTGGATCCATAGGTGGTATGTGAAAAGAATGCACATGCAAAATGACTCTGGTTGTTGTTACTAAAAAGAACACACATGCAATGACTCTGGTGGATCCATGGGTGGATTGTGAAAAGAACACACATGCAATGACACTGGTGGATCCATAGGTGGTATGTGAAAAGAACACACATGCAATGACACTGGTGGATCCATGGGGGATTGTGAAAATAGAACACATGCAATAACACTAGTGGATCCATATGTGGCATGTGAAAAGAAAACACATGCAATGACACTGGTGGATCCATAGGTGGATTATGAAATGAACACACATGCAATGACACTAGTGGATCCATAGGTGGTATGTGAGAAGAACACACATGCAAAATGACTCTGGTTGTTGTTACTAAAAAGAACACACATGCAATGACACTGGTGGATCCATGGGTGGATTGTGAAAAGTACATACATGCAATGACACTGGTGGATCCATAGGTGTTATGTTAAAAGAACACACATGCAAAATGACTCTGGTTGTTGTTATTAAAAAGAACACACATGCAATGACACTGGTGGATCCATGGGTGGATTCTGAAAAGAACACACAAGCAATGACATTGGTGGATCCATAGGTGGTATGTGAAAAGAATGCACATGCAAAATGACTCTGGTTGTTGTTACTAAAAAGAACACACATGCAATGACTCTGGTGGATCCATGGGTGGATTGTGAAAAGAACACACATGCAATGCCACTGGTGGATCCATAGGTGGTATGTGAAAAGAACACACATGCAATGACACTGGTGGATCCATGGGTGGATTGTGAAAAAAGCACACATGCAATGACACTAGTGGATCCATATGTGGTATGTGAAAAGAACACACATGCAATGACACTGGTGGATCCATAGGTGGATTATGAAATGAACACACATGCAATGACACTAGTGGATCCATAGGTGGTATGTGAGAAGAACACACATTTCAATGACTCTAGTTGTTGTTACTAAAAAGAACACACATGCAATGACACTGGTGGATCCATAGGTGGATTATGAAAGGAACACACATGCAATGACACTGGTGCATCCATAGGTGGTATGTGAGAAGAACACACATTTCAATGACTCTGGTTGTTGTTACTAAAAAGAACACACATGCAATGACACTGGTGGATCCATAGGTGGTATGTGAAGAGAACACACATGCAAAATGACTCTGGTTGTTGTGACTAAAAAGAACACACATGCAATGACACTGGTGGATCCATGGGTGGATTGTGAAAAGAACACACATGCAATGAAACTGGTGGATCCATATGTGGTATCTGAAAAGAACACACATGCAAAATGACTCTGGTTGTTGTTACTAAAAAGAACATACATGCAATGACACTAGTGGATCCATAGGTGGTATGTGAAGAGAACACACATGTAAAATGACTCTGGTTGTTGTTACTAAAAAGAACACACATGCAACGACACTGGTGGATCCATGGGTGGATTGTGAAAAGAACACACATGCAATGACACTGGTGGATCCATGGGTGGATTGTGAAAAGAACACAAAATGACTCTGGTTGTTACTAAAAAGAACACACATGCAATGACACTGGTGGATCCATGTGTGGTCTCTGTAGAGAAGACACATTTCAATCACACTGGTGGATCCATATGTGGTATTTGAAAAGAACACACATGCAATGACTCTGGTTGTTGTTAGTGAAAAGAACACACATGCAAAATGACTCTGGTTGTTGTTACTAAAAAGAACACACATGCAATGACACTGGTGGATCCATGTGTGGTCTCTGTAGAGAAGACACATTTCAATCACACTGGTGGATCTATATGTGGTATTTGAAAAGAACACACATGCAATGACTCTGGTTGTTGTTAGTGAAAAGAACACACATGCAATAACACTCGTGGATCCATAGGTGGTATGTGAGAAGAACACACATGCGAAATGACTCTGGTTGTTGTTACTAAAAAGAACACACATGCAATGACACTGGTGGATCCATGGGTGGATTGTCAAAAGAACACACATGCAATGACACTGGTGGATCCATAGGTGGTATGTGAAAAGAACACACATGGAATGACTCTGGTTGTTGTTAGTAAACAGAACACACATGCAATGACACTGGTGGATCCATAGGTGGATTGTGAAAAGAGCACAAATGCAATGATATTTGAATGGTACGGGTGGATCCATAGGCGGATTGTGAAAAGAGATTTTCCCTCTCTCTCTCGGTCATAAATCTCACAAAAGCCCAAACGTGTGGAGATCCCAAACATGTGCTCATTCTGGGTGCTATGCCCTGATTGGCTGACACAGATGTCACGCGGATCGTCTCCACCAACCGTTGATCCCATGTGATCCAACGGGCAGGATAACCCCTCCCTTATCCACTTTTTTTATGCATGGTGAATCCGTGCCACCTCTCTATCCGTGCCACCGATACTAAACCCCCATAAACAAGTGAAAATCCATCTATATAACTAAAATAAATAAAATAAATCATGATATTTCGAAGAAGCCATCGTCTTCGTCTTCCGGTTTGTTTTCGTCGTCAACGCCATGGTCCCCGCCATCGCCGTCGTTGGTGCCCTCCTCTGACGACTCGACACCGCCCCCTTCCTCGAATAAGCGCGCTATCTCCTCATTGGAGTCCTCCTCCTCCTCCTCTTCGTAGTCCCACGGGTCCACGTCACTCTCCTCCGCTTCTTCCTCCAACTGATTGATGAACGCCTCCTCGTTGGCCGAGTCGGACTCATCCAAATAGCTATCTCCTCTCTTTTTCCTGGTCTTCTTCTCGTTCCTCTTCTTGTTCGTACTTGCCGGTGCAACACTCGCCCCCGTCCTGGCTGCTACTTTGCGCTCGTCCGATGCTGCAGGTACCCCACGCTCCTCCTGCGTGGTCGGTACGAGCTTCGACATCGTGGTGTCCTCGAGTGCCGATGTCGATGGATCCTGGTGCGGTCGGATACGATGTGCTGCCTCAACAGGCAACTCGCAAGTGCGAACGATGAAGCAAAGAGCCGGGGACGCGTGAACGTTAGTGGATGGCTTGGACCTGCCATTGCCACGTCGAGGGGGCATCGTGCTCGATGTAGTTGCTCCAAATAGTCAATGGCGGGTAGACAGAGTGGGGTGCCGATCTGATCAAGGACGAGCAGCGGTTTCGTGTGTCGTGTCCACGCGTGCATTTGTCGATTATCAAAAAAAAAGAAGTAATATCACTCGTACTGAAAATAATTTGATCACAACTAAAGTGGCACAGCGTATTCTAGACTCGTAAATATCCCGTGCGTGCCTGTCACGTGGAGTTCGACGGAGTTGGACGTGCCGACGAGATCATGCAGCAGTTGCGCGCGTCATTGCCCCATCAACACGTGACACACGCACGCGGGATGTGCGCGCCGATTCCCGTGACGACCACCCGGCTCGCACTCCCTTTATTATATACTGGATTTTGGGCGGCGCCGAAGACCATTGAAGTGTCCATCACAATAAAGACAAGTCTCATCGATTCCCTACCCCTGCCTCCCTGGCTTCTTTGAGAAGGTAGACCGTACACGGTGGTCTTGTATATTAGTATTAGTACTACTGGACCACGGCCTATACTCTTTACTCTTCTCCCACACTAATAATCATTATCTCCTTCCTCCTACCTCCGCCACACTCACCCTGCAAGCCATGGCTCCACTGAGGAGGGGGAGAGGCTGGTCGACGATTCTCGCAGAGAAAAGGGAGAGAAATCATCACGAGGCACTTCTTGCTCTACCAGCCGCTCAAGCCCACCCTCTCATCGAGGCCCAATCTTCCCCGACAATGGCGTCGTATGTTCTAGCAGGCGAGGGCTCCTCCCGGTACAGTCTCCTTATTCTACATCTTCTCCATCTCCCTCTCCATCATGATCTTAATCAGCTTCTTCTTGTTTTTCTTCTTCTTCTGGCTCTTCCTCTTCTACGTATTATAGGTCGGCCGTGGAGCCCGAATCCACCACGACAGAGGCGTTGCAGGACCCGTTCCATGTCTCAGCGAGGTAGCAAATCTCCACGTTGTTATTTCTCCAAGTTATGATGTGAATTTCTTAGATGCTGTCCGCCCCGCATTGGTTTTTCTTCTTCTTTTGTGAGTTGTGTTTGTTTTCATGAATATGACTGGATCTCTTGGTCTTTCCTTAATACCGCTGTTCATAGATTCACTATGGATTTTTTATGATTAGGATTAGTTTATCGTGGTCATGAATATATCTCCAGGTCCATTTTTTAACACTGCAGCCAATAGATTCAACGGGGATTTTTTTATCTGTATTAGTATTCACCTGGGACCTAGAGTGTAATTGTAGAATTCCTATTTCAATTAACATGAAAGATGCAGCGATCGAAGGCCAAGTACCGTGAGAAGGTGGCCGCGATCAGTTCCAGATTGCCAACCAACATGAGCTTGCACGATCCCTCACCCAAGCTAATGAGAGCCTACGCAAGCAATTATGTGTACAGAAGGAGATCTCGCTAGATTTTGCACGTGACGTCGTTAGGCTGCAGAAAGTGCTCGACCGTAACTTGATCAGGCAAGAACAGGCCATCAAGATAATCAACGAGCTCATGGAGGAGAAGAAGAATCTCGTGGAAAGGTGCATTCTCCTACAGGACGAAGTCAGCAAGGCACGCAGAGGACGCGTCGAGGAAACCAAGGCTACCATCCGAACCTACCATGATAGGAACCGTTGCCTGGATGGAGTCAGGGAGATGAAGGCTGACATGAGCAGAGGGATCACCGTACTTGAGGGTGTTCGGAAAGAGAACGAGGAGCTAAGGGCATGTCTGGAGGCATACCGGAGCAATGCCCAAGTCTGATTCCCGTTAGCGGGGACACGAATACTAGTTCGTCCTCCTCTCCTTTTGTAATGTTTAGGGTTCAGGAGCAATGCACATGTCTGCTTCCCATTATAGGGTGCAATAAGAATCCTAGGGCAACTCCTTATCTACTTGGACATGTGTTGGTGTTCATGTTCATGAATGGACAACATGTTCTCTTGCCATATGTATCTGGACATGGGTTTCTGCATTATGAGTTTGCCACTCTCGCACTACTATTTGGTGATATTGGGAAAAACCCACAGCACACTAAACTGCTGATAAATCTTATTTGTCTTTGAAATTGAAATTATGACTGTGCCGCTAGTCGATTCATAAAATGTTGATTAGTCCTAGATTGCTTCTTCCTTGAAATTATGAAAGTGGCACTAGTCGATTCAGTTAATTATGGAAACTAACCATCTTGTCCTAGTGAACTGAACAAACCATACCATGTATTTTTGTTGCAGGGAAAGAGGCGAAAGATCGACCAGGACCTGGCGACCTGGCTAAATGACAAGATAGCATTCCAAAGGGAGAAGCGGAATTCCCAGAAACTAGCCTTTGACCAACTGTGCGCTGAATTCGTGGTCCTTTCTGACAAGTGCCAGAAACTGAAGGAGTTAAATGCCGACTGGGCGAAGCTACATAGTGAAGGTCGCGCCTCGGCTAGGAAGTAGACGGGGATCATGAAAGGGATCTTCAAGGAAAATCGTATGGCTACGGACAAAATTCTCCAATCCGTGACGGAACGCTAGAACCTACAACTGAAGCACGACATAGTACTGAAGGAGCTGGCCAATCTTAGGGAGGAAAATAGGCAGCTCTGGGCCAGGCTCGCTTGAACACAACATATGTCTATTTAGTACTGAACTGCCTGGTTTATCCTCTGCAGTGGTGATTTTGTAAGCGTGAACTTAACTCTATGCACGATATGTGTGTTCGTCTGAAATTAGTTTGCTCGAGGATTGAGTTTGGCTTAGTTCGGAAAGTGCAACTGCAAGTCTTACAATTAACTACTTTCAGGCATTGGTACAACATAAATTATTCATCTCGAATTTCCTTTGTCCTCTATAGTCTGTCCTTGTCCACCCTCGCGCGCCTTCTTCAGTTCCTTCAACAGATCCGCAATGCAGCAGTCTAGCTTCTTCTTGTCTTCCCTGAGCTGATCCCTCTCCTTTTCAGCATTATGAATCAGCACCCTGTGACTATCCTGAAGCTTCTTTGCAGTTCCAACAACCAAGCTCCAACGATTCCGTCAGTTAGCTTTGACTGCAAATTCTCGATTTCTTGTTCCAGCTCCTTATTTCGTACCGTTAGCTTATAATTTTTTTCTGCTGCATCACTTACATCAGTAAATCTCCCCGACCTTTCCAGCTCATACATCTCCCATAACTATGCCAAACATTTCTTAAGTGCATCTGGCCACTCAAGATCCACCCACTCTACTGCTTTACACACCGGGCCAACCTAAAAACATACACACTATAGTGTTATGAACATGCACGATAAATTTTACTTCATGTCACAGTTGCACATAATGTAAACAAACCTGATTTGTACAGCCCAAAAACCTTCTCCCAGTGTTACTGCCTTCGAATGCAACATATCTCCCCAGTTTTAGCCTTCTCCATCGAGATCTAGGCCCTCCCATTCGGAGTCGTAGATCGTCCTTGGTACCTATAGGTAAACACAAAGCTGAAATCGAACACGATTTCATGCACATCTGGTCGGGCTCAGATCGAGTGATTTACCATTGCCTAACCCTAGCCCGAGAAAACAGAGGAACTCACATCATGGAAGGAATACTCGATGTCGGAGAGAAGGATGTCGCTGCTCGAGTA